>CM066036.1:833281662-834544872 GCA_033557465.1 Ichthyophis bannanicus | reverse complement strand
CGATTATTTTCTTGTCCTGAAAGGAGAGCAGGTAAATATCGAAGGGGTATGTTTACTAAACTGCGCTCAAGTGCGCGGCGCACAATAGCGTGCGCTAAGGTACCTTAGCGCACGCTAATGATGCATTTTTGTGCCCCGCACACATGCGTGCCGCACTAAAGTGCCCGCTTATGTGCGTGGCGCGCTGATGTGCGATAGAAGCGTGGAAAGGCTCTCAGAGGGCGGAGGAAGGCTCTCCAGGGGCGGAGAGAAGGGGTCAATGGATGGAGAGTGGGAGGGGAGAGGCTCCCCACAAAGGAGCGGGGCTGAAATTCAAGTAAAAAAATACCGCGAGTGAAAACCTCACGGTAGAGCCGATTTAAAGGGAAGAGAAACCATTTATGTAAGCAATGTAACTCAAAACCAGGGAAACCTACAAAACGTGAGCAGTGTGATACATGTGCACGGAACAAAAGGGCAAATAAACATTAAAAATGACCCTAACAAAATATAAAAAAATCATAATCAAGCTGGGCAGTAGTGATAGTAATGGGAAACATCAAAAAACACTCCCAAGAAAGCCGCAAAAAATAAATATGAATTTTAGAAGGGTCTACGCTCCGTCCCCATACAAGGTGAATGATCCCGCAGTGAAATAACACTGATCAGGGTTTACCTCTCCATTGGACAGGTTACCTATGGCATGCACATGTTCCACAACAGCAGGGCAGGCAGGTCAGAATGGGCAACTGGACAGATGCTGGGAAAGGGGATACAGAGGGCTGCAGGCGGCACATGCTGTGGTGCAGCTGGGGCACAGTGCAGACTAGGCAGATGCCTAGATGGCACTTAGGAATGCAGAAACTGAACAGCAGCCAGACAGCAACTGATGAGGGCCCAACATGGGCACGAGAGTGTTTAGCACAGTGTCACAGGGGATAGTACCCAGCAGCTACCCCCAAGGGCACAGAACATTGGCAGGCGGTGATTGGGGGACGTGCGGACAGATATGCAGGCTCCCCTACCCCAGAACCCGCACCATAGGCAGCCGCCTACCCACACAGGATGGCCTGAGACTGGGTACCACCAGCACCACCAGCAGAAGGGCATGTCAGCATGGTGGCACAGGGGTACTGGAGGTGGAGGGGGGCAGTGGCAACTGCCCAGAGCAGACCATGGCCTAGCCCTGTGTAGGTGGGTGCAATGCACCCCAACAGACAGGCCCTGCTGGACAAACAGTCATGGTATCATCAGGGAATGCACTGTCTCTGTGGCAACACGGTGGTGCAGTGCACACAACCAGTGTGTTTGGAAACAGAAGGTCACAGGTTCACGCACCAGCTGGGGCTCCTGCCAATCCAGTCCCCATATTTTACCCACAACTAGATCGTGATAGTAAAGACGAATCTTTATTGCAGAGAACATAAGCATCGCTCAAACACCTCTATTTTACCCTACAGAGCACAGACACCAGAAACGTGCACATTACCTAGAGCAGATTCCCCAAAATGCAGTCCTGGAGGGCCACAAATTCTTCAGGGTTTATGCTATCTCCAATCTAAGGATGGAGCGGTACTGGTGGTGGAGGTGGCAGCAGCTGGTGGCAACAGCAGACCATGGCCTAGCCCTGTCCAGGTGGGTCCCGTGCACTGCAACAAACAGGCCCTGTTGGATGTACAGTCATGGACTCCCCAGGGAATGCAGCATGTCTGTGGCAACACGGTGGTGCAGTGCACACAGACAGTGTGTGCAAGAACAGAAGGTCACAGGTTCAAAGCCCAGCTGGGACTACTGCCAAGCCAGTCCACATATTTTTCCCACAACTAAACCGTGATAGTAAGGACAAACCTTTATTGCAGAGAACATACGCATGGTTAATACGCCTATATTTTACCCCACCGAGCACAGACACCATAAACAGCCACATTACCTAGAGCAGAGTCTCCCAAATGCAGTCCTGGAGGGCCAAACACCATTCAGGTTCCATGCTGCCTC
Source organism: Ichthyophis bannanicus (assembly GCA_033557465.1). Taxonomy (NCBI): domain Eukaryota; kingdom Metazoa; phylum Chordata; class Amphibia; order Gymnophiona; family Ichthyophiidae; genus Ichthyophis; species Ichthyophis bannanicus. The sequence goes on along the minus strand of CM066036.1, from coordinate 834,542,898 downwards.
TAATAAAGTTGCCTGTGCTGCATATTTATGCACCACCCCCATGGTATGCAGATGTATCTCATGCATATTCATGAGGGACAGCATGAAAACCCGAACAGTGTTTGGCACACCAGAACTGGAGTTGGGAACCTCTGCCGTAAAGCAGCAGCCAACAGGGGCAGACACACCCACACCCACACCCACAGGCCCCATTGGCCAATGCCTCCTGGAGAGGCAGGACATTGGGCCCTGCGTGGATCTCCCAATACTAGCACTTGCATACCTTAGCAATGCCACCCTACACCTGGGTATACGGTACACAGCTATCAAACGTTTGCTATGATTACTGGCAGATAGCAATTCCTACGTTAAGCACAGTTTGCTGATTGAGCTCCATCATAACAACCTTTCTGATGTCTGCGGTGTGTGCTTCAGGTCTGGTCTCTGACAGTGTTTACCACCCTGGGGAGTGACCCCCAACAGTATTGCGTACCATATCCATGCCTGTACTGTGCCCTGGACTGATGTGGTGGCCAGGGCTGCTAAACTCCTCTATAGTAGCACAATGCTGGCATAGGTGTGGGTGTGTGTGTCTGTCTATCCAGTGTGTGGTGGCTGCCAACACCCTCCACAGCCCACACTGCCAGCACTGTTGCCATTATTGGCCTGCCAATGTGCATAATGAGGAGCAAGGTACCATGGGTATAGCCCGGACAGGGTGGCCTGGCCAGGATGCATCTGCACAGGGCATAGGGCACTGGCTGGGACATTTTAGTGCCCGGCCACCACCTACACAGACAGGGTGGCCTCAGCATGTCCTGCTGGGAGATCACTCTCACCCTGACTTTGCAGTGACCACAGCATGGCTAGGCACCCCCATAGTGCTATAAAGTATTCTTTTCATGTGATATTTATGGGTTTTCTTTTGGGGCCCAGTCACTGACTTATCTGCTTGTTGTGTATGCTGACATCCCAGTTCTGGGTGCATGCATTTCCACCAGGAACATGCACTATGGACTAGCTAGCAGACTGTTTGCAGCTGTTATGTGTCTTGATGGAGTGCCTTGTAGGGTGCAGTGGCTGAAGGCTTGCTGCAGGAAAATATCAGATAGTAGTGGGGTGCAGCTTAGCATATCAAGGCCTAATGGCTGTCTGCTATTGTGTTATGGATGTGTACAGAGCTGCATTGACTGCTCTGTAGGGTGTCTGTTCCCCAGCAGGACTGGGGTTGCTGGTCCTCTCTACTGCCACCATTGTAGGGAGTTAGAATGTGCATCTGTTGATGGGAGACCCTGTTTACCACACTCAGCACTGGAGGAGGAGGGTGGCGGTGCATGATCCTCCTAGGGGCTACATCTGACTGAGACAGACAGATATATCCAAGTTGTTTCTGCAGAAACTAACTACCTCACACATTAGCACTGCTGGGGACCTGCAGCATGGCCTATTTCTACCATGGAAGGTATTGTGGACCTGGTGCTGGGCGCCCAACCGCACACTCAGGGTGAGCACAGTACCTGCACAATGTGACGGTGTGTAGCTACTCTGTGCCAGTAACACACATGGTCAGTACCCCCTATCAGGCCGAGGTGCTGTGGGGGTGCACATGGTCAGTTCCCCCTACCAGGCCGTGGTGCTGTGGGGGTGCATACCCCATCTTGTGTTTATCGGTGGACAGCTGATTTGCATGTGCAGTGCATCATGGGTACGGGTGTGCTAACCCTATCCTGGTGACCACAGCACTCCCTCTGCAGCCATCCAGGGGCTTACTAGCAGCACTCCCTCTGCAGCCATCCAGGGGCTTACTAGCTGCACTCCCTCTGCAGCCATCCAGGGGCTTACTAGCAGTTCTAGAGCTGTAGCCCCATGGTTATTTCACTGCCTGTGGAGCCAGAGGTTGTGGGTTCAAACCCACAGTGGGGTTATTTGATAGGGCTGCCCAAAGCATTATCTCTTTTTCATGTACATTATTGCTGCCAGAAAATACACTCTCAGCGTACTGTACCCATAAGGTGCCTCTGAGGGTGCTTTATAGGGCGCCCTATAGGGCACCTTATGGTTACCGTCCATATGAGGTGCACTATACGTTATCCTGTGGAGCGACTTATAGGGGACATTTTAAGGTGCCGTGGCGGACAGTGCACTTTATAATGTGCCCTATGGAGTGCCTTATAGGGTGCCTTATGCGGCACCTTCAATTACGGCACGTGAGGGCGTGTTTGCTGGCAGCAATTAATAAAATACAAATAAAGTGCTGCAGGAAACAATACATACATTGCAAAGCTGATGCCTCAGTCAGCCTTACGTATTAGGCACACTGGGGAGCAAACTCATAACCGCTGTCTCAGCAGACAGTGCTTTAACCATTGTGCTACACTGCTGTTCCTCCTTGTATGTCAGCGCACCTACTTATGATTTTCATTCCTTAAACTGCACAGTGCTGCCATCAAAAACAGTGCTATGACCTTGCTGTGCCTGATAGGGCACCCTATATGGCGCCCTATAGGCCACCCTTTCAGCAACATTGTATGGTGCCGTGGCGGACAGTGCACTTTAAAATGTGCCCTCTGGGGTACCCTATGAGGCGCCTTATGCAGCACCTTATGTTACAATACTTTGAGGGTGTGTTTGCTGGCAGCACTATTTAAAATAAAAATAAAATGCCCCCTACTGCAATATTACCTAAACAGGCAATGCCTCAGCCAGCCTTCTTCATTAGGCACAGTGGGGGATTGAACCCATGACTCCTGCATTACTGGTCAGTGTCTTAACCATTGTGCTACACTGCTGCTCTTCCTTGCATGTCAGCGCACCTACTTATGATTTTCATTCCTTAAACTGCACAGTGCTGCCATCAAAAACAGTGCTGTGACCTTGCGGTACCTCATACGGCACCCTATAAAGCGCCCTATAAGCAACATTCTAGGGTGCCTTGGCGGACAGTGCACTTTAAAATGTGCCTTATGGGGCGCCTTATGTTAACACGCTTTGAGAGTGCGTTTGCTAGTAGAGATAATTAAAATAAAAATAAAATGCCTCCTAAAGCAATCTTCCCCATAATAGATAATGCCTCAGGCAGCCTTCTTCATTGGGCACAGTGGGGGATTGAACCCATGATCCCTGCACCATTGGCTAGTGTCTTAACCATTGTACAGTGGCTCTATTCCTGTGCTTGCACATCAGCGCGCCACTTATGCTTTCCGCGCAACTTTCTCATGCGCTAATGTGCGGGGCGCACATGAGCGCAGCGCACATTAGCGCCTGATTAATCCCGGTTTTGCTTTTTTCTGACTGAAACGCCCACTCCTTATATGGCATCTGCACACTAGCGCGCCGCGCACCCTAACGGGGCTTTAGTAAACATACCCCTAAATCTTTTATTTATTTTTATTGCGTGCTACTGCATGTCTCTGTTTGCGAAACAGCTAGCTCGTAGGAGGATGTGGTGACATCTTCCTGTGCAGGTTCCGGAATACTGGTACTCTCATGTCTGTGTCACCGGCATCTTTCTGGAATCGCCCATCTCCTTGCACACGTTGGACCCTTGTTCTGCAGATCTGTTTTCTAGTACATTGACTGAGACATTTTATCTTTTGGGGTGGGGATAGGTTGATTTTTGAATGCATTTACATGTGCCCACCTCCTCTACTGCCCTTTCTACAGAATTTCAGATGCTTTGACTTGTACATCCCAGGGGTCACCTAAACAGCCTATCTACAATGTGCTTTTAAGGGACCATCAGCATGCACTATAATAAAATCAAATGTAATGATACAAATGAAAAACAAAACGAAAAAAAAATCAATTCAAATGAAAATTTTCTGTCTGCACCTCCTAATAATTTATTTATTTATTTATTTAACAAGTTTTCTATACCGCCTTTTCCTTCAATCAAAGCGGTCACAAGAAATACAAAGGTTATAGGCAAGGGAAACAAACACAGTATAAACATAACAGTACAATGGTAATATAGGAAAAATAACAAGGGTTAACAATAAGGCAAATTAGTTAAAATAATTAAAATAAATATAATATATTTAGTCAATTGTTGATCCATATTGTTCAATGAAAAGTGTAGTTTTTAATTGTTTACGAAAGTCTTTTAAATCATCCAGTGAGCGTAAATCAGGAGGGAGAGAGTTCCAAATTAAAGGGGCGGCCAAAGAAATTGCTCTTTGTGAGGTACATTTGCATGATTTAGAGTAGTTTTTTGGGGTGCTGAGGGTGTTAGAAGTGGATAACCTTCTTGGTCTTTTGTTGATATCATGGAGTAAGAGGGCATGAAGGCTGATTGCAGAACTGTTGTGTTTCATTTTGAATATATTTATGATTAATTTATACTTTATGCGAAGGATTATTGGGAGCCAGTGGAGTTCTTTAAGGATGGGGGTAATGTGTTCATAATTTGAGGATCCATTGATGATTCTAGCTGCTGTATTTTGTGCCATTTGAAGTGGCTTGAGAGCATGCTTAGGCAGTCCATTGTAAATAGGGTTGCAGAAATCCAGAATGGGAGTAATGAGTGCCTGACAGACTGTTCGAAAGTGATCATAAGAGATAAGAGGCTTAAGTCGTCTAATTATCTTCATTTTGTAATACGCGTTTTTAACAGTTTTTCTTATATGAGAACGCAGGTTTAGCTTCTTATCGAGGGTTATTCCGAGGTATCTTACTTCGTCCTTAACTGGAATCTTTGTGTTGTTGCATGTAATGTAAGGTGGAGGGATAAAGCTGGTGTTTCTAGTTACAATAAGTGCTTCCGTTTTGTTCAGGTTTATTGCAAGGTTATTATTTGTTAGCCAATTTGAAATGCTGGTAATACAGTTTGAAATTTTGCTGTAATCTGGGCAGTTGATATCAATTGGAGTGTAAATCATGATATCATCCGCATAAATCGTGTAATCTATTTGATGATCTGCTATTATGTGACAGATTGGTTGGATAAACAAATTAAAAAGAAGTGAAGAGAGTGCAGATCCTTGCGGCACGCCTTGTTTGATTACTATGTGACGTGAAGTGTTTAGGCCAATTTTAACTTGGAACTGTCTATCAACTAGGTAGGATTCAAACCATTTTAGGACGGTGCCAGTTAATCCGATGCTCTTTAGTCTTGTTAAGAGGATTGCATGGTCCACTGTATCGAAGGCAGCTGAAATATCTAAGAAGATCATTAAGGTACCTTTGTTGAAATTATCTATTGTTTGAGTGATGTCATTAAATAAGTATAGTAGGAGCGTTTCAACACCATGGTTGGGGCGGAAGCCATGCTGATGTATATCAAGTGGCGCATGTTCATCAATATGGTCTTGAAGTTGTAGCTGTACTGCCTTCTCAATAATTTTTGCTAAGAGTGGTAAGCTGGAAATTGGTCTATATGCAGCTGGATTGTCTTTTTCAAGGTTGGTTTTTTTATGGGTAGGCCTAATTGTTGCTAATTTAAGTTGTTCTGGCATGATTCCATGAGTTAAGGAGTTAGTTACAAGATTGTGAATAAAATTAATAAAGTTTGACTTGGTAGCTTTGATCCAAGGTACAGGGCAAGGATCTGTGGGTGCAGTGCTTGTGTTAAGTGCAGCAATGATGTCTGAAAGTTGTGTAGTCGAGGGAGTGTAAAACTTGTTCCAAATTGTACTTGGTAAAATAAGGCTGTTGTTTTCAGGTTGTTTTAAAGGTGGTGTTTGGCCTATTTTCAATTGAAGATGATCTGCATATACTTGAGGACTGATCTGAATGTCTTTATCAGAGCTTGGTTCGTTGACTAGATTTTTTACAATTGCAAAAAGTTCTCTAGGTTTGTTAAATGCTTTCTGTATAGTATTTGTGTGGTGCTCTTTTTTAGTTTTGTTGATGAGATCGTTGTAATTCTTTTGCTGAATTAAATATAAATTTTGAGAGGTAGGAGATTTTGATCGTCTCCAGTGGCGTTCAATTCTCCTTAATTCCCTCTTAGCATTGCGTATGTTTTTGGAATACCATGGAGCATGATGTCTGTTTTTGAATGTTCTTGAGTCTGAAAAGGCCTTGGATGCAGTGCTAATGGTGTTATACCAGTTGTTCACTTGTTTGTTCAAATCAAGTTCAGTTGAGTCAAGGCAAGGTAGTGTGTCAAGTAAGAACTGCTCTTTATTGAAGGCTTTAAATCTTCTTGGAGTAAATGTAGAAGTTTTTATCTTATCAAGTTTGTCAATCCTGCTTGAGAATTCTATTTTAATTCTAAGGTGGTCTGACCATGGGACTGGTGTGATTATGGGTGAGGAGAAGCTGTCATTATTTACAAGGTGGTTGGGGGCAAAGAAGAGATCTGGCGTAGATCCGTATTTATGTGTAGGAGCATTTATTAATTGTGTATATTGTAGGGAGTCCATAGCATGCAAGAAGGTTTCCTTATTACCCAGCATAAGGTCTATTGACCCTAGAGTCTAGTGACAAATTGACTTGGTGAAGGTTTGACATTTGCGAGAAGTATGGCAGCATTTAGGTTTTGACTCCCATTAATCTTCCACTGTTCATATTTTTTAATGAGCATTTGATACCGGCAGTAAGAATGTGGGCACATTCAGGTATTTGGAAATGTGCAGTTTCACTGTCTATCTTAATTATGCAGGCTGCGTGGAGATTACATGGGCAGAACTATACCTGTTTTGTTTTAGTGAAATGTATGCAGCTTTTAATTACATCAACGGCTCCTGTTGTGAAAGATCTCTTTCCTTGCTAATTACTTGCTTTAGAAAGCACCGCTCAGCGTAACCATCTGAGAAGACATTCGGTGAAGGCAAGTTTTAAGAGACAATGATGCAAATAGCCAGGCTGAAACAACTCCATTTTTTCACCAGAAAAATTAGTTTTCTCAGAGCTACTGTAATCTCAACGCTTAAAATATAGAAACATAAAACAATATTTGTAAATAAAATAACAGTAAGGCACCTTAAGATCATCATAAACAATCACCCGTGGGTCTCGCTCTTCTGTCTTCACCCTCTGTACTGTCTGAAAATATCAAAGAACAGCCAAGTAAAAAAGCCTAAAAGCAAAGATGTTTTATATATATATATATATATATATGTATATATAAATAAAAAAAAACAAAACAAAAAAAAAAATCCCTATCAACAAAAATACGGGGCAACCATCACTTACCCCACCTCTGTTTCACCCACCCCCAAGCACCACTTTTGTGTATCTCTGTGTGTGAGAGGCGGAGATGGAGTGACTGTGGGTGTGTGTGACCAGAATTAGAGTGCCTTCCATTCCACGGTGGGACAGAAGGAGAGAAAGCTGGTCACATGCTCCCACTGGAGTCCTATCGGGCCCAAGAAAATGCTGGTTTTAATTATCTGCTGATAGACAGCCTGGCCATATAAAAAACAGCCAGTTTGCAACCCTAAAAACAGTACCTTCCCAGATCAACCTGAAAGTAGTCCTTGAGAAATGTGTTTGATAGCTTTGACAAGTCAAGTTTACTATCAGTCCACCTGGCTGTAGCCCTGCAAGATTTCCCATAATGCCTTGTGGCATGCTTAGTCCTGTTCAGAAGACCTACCTTTAAGGGTATGACGATTGTGGAGGTGAATTTTTCTTCTAGTGATTTAGGCTCTTGTCTCAGGCATCTGAGATCATTCATTTCACCATTTAAAGGAGTCCAACCATCCGAAAGACACTTATTAATGCAAAATGTCATGGATGCTATCCTGACATTTAGGTGTTAACCTATGCCGTGCTTTCTCTACATAAACTTTGTTGAACTGACAGCTGTAGGATACAATTTTGGAGCAGGCTGCTATAAAATGGATATTGAAGTGTGATTAATAGCAGCAGAAGTGGTGAACCGGTGGCATTTCTCCATTAATTATATATTAATCAAAGGCTGAACTTGACTTGTATATTTAGCTTGCTAGTACAAGGAAAACATTCTTTGTAGCTCAGAAATAGGACAAGTGACATCAGATAGAAAATGGAATGTGGGTTTAGATTACCTTCTCTTGGACTCTAAGGGGGATGTTTACTAAAAGCCGCAAATGTGCGCGCCGCAAAATAGCGCACGGAAACGCGGCACTGAAACGCGAATAAACGCGTTTAAATGCCCCGCACACGTGCGTGTCACCCCCGCACAGGTACGCGGCTCACTAACGGGCCCCGTACAAGTGCGGGCCCGCAAATGTCCGATAGAGGCGTGGAACGGCGAAAGGAGGGCGGAGGAAGGCTCCGGAGGGGCGGAGGGACGGGGTCAATGGGTGGAGAGTGGGAGGGGAGAGGCTCCCCGCACAGTAGCGGGCCCGAATTTGCATGTAAAAAATACCGCGAGTGAAACACTCGCGGTAGAAAGCATTTAAAGGGAAGAGAAACCATTTCCGTCAGCAATGTACAGGAAAACCGGGGAAACCAGCAAAACGTGAGCAGTGTGATACATGTGCACAGCACAAAAGTGAAAATAAAAATAGAAAATGACCACAACAGAACTATTACAAATAGTAATTCAGCTGGGGAACAGTTATAGTGATGGGCAAATACAGAAATCACACCCAGCAAAGCTCCAGAAAAAAGAAATGAAGTTTGGAAGGGTCTACTGAGAGGAGACTCCTCCAAAAACCATTTCCACGTTATGGAGCTTTCCTGGGAGTGTTTGCTATGGTTGCCCATTAATATCACTGTTGCCCAGCGTGGTGATATTTTGTCCCACATTTCCCGTGGTCAGTTCCGGGGTTTATGTGCACGTTTGTCACCAGACAGGGTGCATATGCCCACAGTAGAATTGCGCAGAGCAGGGTTTGTGACTCCATCCTGCCAGGCTTACTGCCTCCAGGGGCTGCATTGTTTCTGTGGCCAAAGTGTGGTACAGCGGACAGAGTCATTACCTCTAGGACCAGAGGGCAGAGGTTCAAAACCCAGCTGGGGCACCTGCCAGCCCAAGCCCCTATATTTTACCCACCACTAAATAAAGATAGCGCAGACACCCCTGTATGCATGGGGAAAACACCCATATTTTACCCAACACCGCACACACCCCACAACAATGGGCATTACCTACAGCCAAGTCCCTCAAATGCAGTCCCATACTGCCACATTGCAATCAGGTCAACTGCTTTTTCTGAGAGAAGTTCATGCCAGCATGTTGGCGGACAAGTACATGTGGTGCAGGGGGCAGTGGCTGCTAACCACAGAAGACAGAGGCCTAGCCATGTGCAGGCTGGCACAGTCCACTGCAACAGACAGGTCCTGCCGGATCCACAGTCATGGACAGTCCAGGGAATCCAACCAATCTGTGGCTACACAGTGGTGCAGTGCACACAGACAGTGCATACAAGAACAGAAGGTCACAGGTTCAAAGCCCAGCTGGGGCTACTGCCAATCCTGCCCACATATTTTTCCCACAACTAAACAGTGATAGTAAGGACACACCTTTCATGGCGGGGACATATGCAATGGTAAGACATCTATCTTTTACCCCACTGAGCACAGACACCATGAACAGGGGCAGTACCTAGAGCAGAATCACCCAAATGCAGTCCTGGTGGGCCACACACCAGTCAGGTTCCATGCTGACACTCATACAAATGCCTGTGCTGTATATCTATGCACCACCCCCATGGCATGTAGATGTAGCCCATGCATATTCATGAGGGATAGCAGGAAAACCCGAACAGTGTGATGCAAACCTGGACTCGAGTTGGGAATCTGTGCCGTAAAGCAGCAGCCATCAAGGGCAGACACACCCACACCCACAGGCCCCATTGGCCAATGTCTCCTGGAAAGGCAGAACATTGGACCGTGCATGCAGCACCCACAACGAGCACTTGCATAACTTACCAATGTCACCCTACACCTGAGGTATACGGTACACAGCTCAGAGACGTTTGCTAGGAGCACAGGCAGGCAGTTATCCATACGTTACGTACATACTGCTAGTTGACCCCATCCAAACAATCTGTTAGGTGTTTGCGGGGCATGCTCCAGGCCTGGCCTCTGACGGTGCTTACCACCCTGGGGAGTGACCACCAGCTGTAATGCGTACCATATCCATGCCTTGCCGTGCTCAGGACCGGTTTGGTGGGCAAGGCTACTTACCCCCTCAATCGTAGCACCATGATGGCAGAGGTGTGGAAGTGTGTGTCTGTCTATACCAGGGGTGGGCACCTCCGGTCCTGGAGGGCCGCAGACCAGTCAGGTTTTCGGGATATCCCTAATGAACATGCATGAGATATATATGCATTAGAGATATCCTGCCAACCTGACTGGTTTGTGGCCCTCCAGGGCTGGATTTGGAGAACCCTGCCTTACACCTCTGTCATTTAAGATCATGAGTGGGCAAGGTATAGATGTCCTAGACATCGAAAGAGTATATAGAATGTGTCACATTCCTCCTCGATTCTCACCACCACCAAAAAGTTGTCTAATAGACAATTTTTTGGTGGTGGTGAGAAGTGAGGAGGACTGTGACAAATTCTATCTAACCTTTTTGATGTCTTGGACATCTGCACCTTGTCCACTCACAATCTTAAATGACAGAGGTGTAAGGCAGGGGTCTCCAGATCCAGCCCTGGAGGGCCACAAACCAGTCAGGTTGGCAGGATATCTCTAATGCATATATATCTCATGCATATTCATTAGAGATATCCCGAAAACCTGACTGGTCTGCGGCCCTCCAGGACCAGGTTTGCCCACCCCTGGTCTATACAGTGGGTGTTGGCTGCAAGCCCCTTCAACAGCCCGCACTGCCAGCACTGTTGCCAGTATTGGCCAGTCAATGTGCATAATGAGGTGCAAGGTACCATGGGTATAGCCAGGGCAGGGTGACGTGGCCAGGATGCATCTGCACTGGGCATAGGGCCCTGGCAGGGACATTGGCTGGGATATTGTAGTGTCCGGCCACCACCTACACAGACAGGGTGGCCAAAGCATGTCCTTCTGGGGGATCACGCTCACCCTGACTGTTCAGTGACCACAGCATGGCTAGGCCCCCCCATAGTGCTGTATAGTAGTTCTCTCATGTGATAGATATGGGTTTCTCTTTGGGGCCCAGTCACTGATCTATCTGCTTGCTGTGTATGCAGACAGCCCAGTTCTGGGTGCATGCATCTCCATTGGGAACATGCACTATGGACTAACCAGCAGACTGTTTGTAGCTGGTAAATGTCTTGCTATAATGGCTTGCAGGGTGCAGTGGCTGTTGGCTTGCTGCAGGGGAATATCTGGTGGTGGAGTGCAGCTTACCATACCCTGGGCTTATGTCTGTCTGCTATTGTGTTATGGCTGTGTATGGAGCTGCCTGCCTGGGGGGGGGGGGGGGTGGTGTTCCTCAGCAGGACTGGGGTTGATGTTGCCCTCTACTGCCACCTTTGCAGGGAGGTAGAGTGTGGATCCCTTGATGGGGACCATGTTTGCCACGGGGGGGGGGTGGTGCCTGATGGTGGCAGACAGGGATATCCATGGTGTTTGTGCAGAAACTAGCTATCTTACACATTAACACTGCTTTGGAACGCCCGCTTGGCCTCCATCAGCCATGGCAGGTGTTGTTGACCTGGTCCTGGCCACCTCATTGCACACTCAGGGTGAGCACAGTACCCGCACGATGTAACGGTGTGTGGCTACTCTGTGCCAGTAAAACACCCGGTCAGTGCCCCCTACTAGGCCAAGGTGCTGTGTGGGTGCACCCGGTCACTTCCCCCAACAGGGCCGAGGTGCTGTGGGGGTGCATTCCCCATCTTGTGTCCATCTGCGGACAGCTAATTTGCATGTGCAGTGCATCATGGGTATGGGTGGCCTAACCCTATCCTGTTGACACCAGCAGACTGTCTGTGCGGTGACGTGTAGGCTATCTGCAGCCAGCCAGGGGCCTGCTTACAGCTATGGAGCTGTAGCGCAATGGTTACATCACTGCCTGTGCAGCCAGAGGTCATGGGTTCAAACCCACAGTGGGACCTTTTGGTAGGGCTGTCCACAGCTTTATTTTTATTTACTGTACATATGTCTATGCCGGCAAGACCACCCTCAGCTTACTATACCCATTAGGTGCCTCTGAGGGTGCTTCATAGGGCGCCCTGTAGGCCACCTTATGGTTGCCATCCCTATAGGGTGCACTATACATTATCCTGTGTCGCAACATACATGCTGCCCTATAGGGGTCATTCAAGGGTGCCTTGGCGAACAGTGCACTGTAACATGTGCCTTATGGGCCGCCGTATGGTAACATGCTGGGAGAGTGCGTTTGCTAGTAGTGATAACAAAATATAATTATACAGCCTCCTACAGCACTCCTCAACATAATACATACTGCCTCAGCAGGCATTTTTCACTGGGCATTGTGAGGAGTTGAACCCCTGATCCCTGCACCATTGGTCAGTGTGTTAACCATTGTGTTGTGGCTCTGTTCCTGTGCTTGTGCATCAGCGCGCCGTCTTGTGCCTATCAGCGCGCCGCCTTCTGCCGCCCAAGGGGACCAGTGCGCCGCCTTCTGCTGCCCAGAAATAACTGTGCGCCGCCTTATGCCGCCCAAAAAGCACTGTGCGCCGCCTTATGCCGCCCAAAAATAACTGTGCGCCGCCTTATGCCGTTCCAAATTAATTTGCCTCCTAAAACAATGTTAATCATTACAGTTACTGCCTCAGCTGACCTTTGTCGTTGCGCACACTGGGGGATTGAACCCATGGCCCCTGCACCATTGGTCAGTGTCTTCACCGTTGTACCATGGCTCTGTTGTTTTGTATACTCAGCAGCGCGCCACTTTGCCTTTCCATGCGGTAATGTCGACCCCCGCACATTAGCGCGACGCACACACGTCCGGTTGCTTACTACCGTTTTTTTTCTATTTTCTGCCTGAACCGCCCACTCCTTATATGGCACACGCTCACTAGCGTGGTCCCGCACGTTAGGAATGTTTAGTAAACATGCCCCTAAGAAATATGCTAAAAAAAAGATTTCCATTTTTTTTTCTGAATATAACATTTTGCCATCTTTATAGAATGTTGTTTAAGTGCCGTCAAGTTGATGTCTACTCATGGCAACCCTCTGGATAGTTGTCCTAAACTGTGTTCGGTCTTCAATCAGGCGGCTCATTGTTGATAGGGTGACATCCATAGCTGCTGTTACTGTATCGATCAATCATTGCTGGCCTTTCTCTTTTGCATTGACCTACCTTGCCAAACATGATATCGTTCCCTAACAATCTCTCTTTGCATGATGTGTCCAAAGAATGAAAGTTGAAGTCTTATCATCCGAGCTTTTAAAGAAAGCTTAGGTTTGATCTCCTCTAGTACAGACTGGTTTGTTCTTCAAGCAGTCCATCATATACACAGTATTCGTCGCCAGCACCATAATTCAAAGACATCAATTTTCTTCCTATCTATCTTTTTCTCTGCCCAACTTTTGCATCCATATGACGTTATTGAAAATACCACGGCTTGAACAAATTGAATTTTTGTATGGAGAGAGACATCTCTGTTCTTGAGAATCTTGTCTAGGTCCTTCATAGCTATTCTGCCAAGAGCAATGCGTTGTTGGATTTCCTGACTGCTTGTCATTTCTTTATTGATAGTTTATCTTTTATCTTTATTGATACGCCTGTAATCTCTCCGGCAATCCAGACCAAGATCTCTGCCTGCCTTTCTGACATTGCTGCCTGGATGTCTCACCGCTGCTTGAAATTGAACATGGCCAAGACTGAACTCCTTATCTTTCCCCCCAAAACCTCCCCTCCTCTTCCTCTTTTCTCAGTCTCTGTGGATAACTCCGTAATCCTTCCTGTTTCCTCGGCCCGCAATCTGGGGGTTATCTTTGACTCCTCTCTCTCATTCTCCACACATATCCAGCTCATAGCTAAGATATGCTGTTTCTTTCTCTACAACATTAGCAAAATCTGCCTATTCCTTTCTGAACACACTACTAAAACGCTTATCCACTCCTTAATCACCTCCCGCCTTGACTACTGCAGCCTACTCTTTGCTGGTCTCCCTGCGAACCATCTCTTTCCCCTTCAATCTATTCAACATTCTGCTGCTCGACTATTTTTCCACCAGCCTCGCCATACCCACATTACTCCTCTTCTCAAGTCACTTCACTGGCTCCCTATCTGTTTCCGCATCCAATTCAAACTTCTCCTCCTGACCTATAAATGCATTCACTCTTCGGCTCCTCAGTACCTTTCATCTCTCATCTCTCCCTACATCATCTCTCGGGAACTTCGCTCTTCTAACAAACTACTTCTATCTATGCCCTCAACTCATACTGCTAACTCCTGACCTCGCTCCTTTCACCTTGCTGCACCTTACACCTGGAACAATCTACCTGTATCTATACACCAGGCACCCTCCCTAGCCCTCTTCAGATCCAGGTTGAAAACCCACCTCTTCACTGTTGCTTTCAGATCTTGACTTCTGTGTTTTGTCTTGACTAGATTATAAGTGCCGTGTTTGTGTTTTTTCCCCTGACTAGACTGTTGCTCTGTGTGTTTTGTCTTAACTAGATTGTAAGCTCTGACTAGCAGGGACTGTCTCTCTTACATGTCTATACAGCGCTGCGTATGACTAGTAGCGCTATATAAATGCTCAATAGTAATAGTAGTAAAGTTACTTGATGTCCTGTGGTGTTGGGCGGTATATCTGTTCCGAGCTGCATGAAAAAAAAGGAATGCCATAACAAGACAGGGAATGAAAGGAAAGAAAAAGGGAAGGGAGAGAGGCTGGCAGGGAGGAGGAGGGGTTGGGAGATACAAACTAAGAGAGTTAGGGTAGTAATAGGAGGTGGAAGATCAAAGGCAGCAGCAAATAGATGGGTCTTCATCTTGAATCTAGGAAAGGAGAGTTCCAGGTGGAGGTCATGCGGGAGGGAATCCCAAATAAGGAGGCCAAGAAAAAAGAAAGCCGAAATGCGAGTGGATTCTAAGTGGGCACAGGAGACAGAAGGAAAAGGTGATTAGAGTGGACCAGTCAGAGAAAACTGTGAGAAGTATGATGGTAAATTAGGTCAGAGGGATACTGGGGAGAGTTGGTATGAATGGAGCGGTGGAACAGGGTGAGAATTTTTAGTGAACATGTAATTTTATGGGAAGCCAATGTAAATGAATAAGCAGAGGGGTAATGTAATCTGAGCGAGAGGCTTGGGTCAATATGCGGACAGTTGTATTCTGGAGGAGCTGCAATCTGTGGAGTCTATAATGGGGGAGGCCAGCAAGGGCAACATTGCAGTAGTCAATGTGAGTCATAACCAGAGAGAGGAGAAGTGTGGACAGCGAAGAGGGGCTGAGAAAGAGACACAAGGAGTAGATCTGATGCAGAGAGTGGAACAAACATTGAATGACTGAGGAAAGGTGCTCATGGAAAGATAGGGAAGAATTGAGGGTGACACCATGATAACAGAGGGAAGAAACCATAGGAATGGGTGTTGATGCAAGGGTAGGAGCCATGGAGAGGACTGGGAAAGAGAAGGTAAACGAGATAGAAAAGGTTTTTGAGAGATTGATATCCAAGCAGAAACAGCAGAGAGGCAGACATTTAGAGGGGTCAGATCAGGAGCCGAGGGACTAGTATGGTACAGAAGGAGAATGTCATCTGTGTAATAGTAAGCTGAGAAACTGAGAAACCATGTTATTTGACAATGAGGGTGAGGGGGCCAGGAATACATTGAAGAGAAGAGGAGCAAGAGCAGAACCCTGGGTGACACCACAGGGCAAGGGAGTGACAGAATAAGAGGAGGAGGAACCGGTGAGGACTGAAAAAGACCAGGACAAAAGAAAGGAGTGGAGGAAAGATCTAAAGGCACAGCTAAAGAGATGTCACCCTGATTGTGAGAAGTATGAAGCTCATTAAGGAGGGAAAGGATGATAGTCTCTGTGCTATGGCTGTGGCGGAACCCAGATTGGCGGGGGTGGAGCACAAGAGTTGCATCAAGGTGAGAGGAGAGTTGGGTAAAAAACAGCTTCTCAAGGACTTTAGAGATGAGGTGTGTCATGAGGCTGGAGCTAGAGAAGAAACAGTGTTGAAAAAAACTCCTGCTTTTCATGGAACTCAGAAAAGGCAGAGAGCGCAGTTCCAGCGCAGCTCAGCCAGAGGGCGCATGAACAATTACACAGTACCTGAAGCAACGTGCTCTAGCATTGACCACATTAGTAACAAGCAGTTTCACCTGTCCTCAAACTCAGAACGTGCAAACCAGAAATCCATTTATAAAGGAAACCAGATGATCAGTGAGAGAGGAGGAACAGGAACCGGCAGACGCAGAGGCGGAGGCAAGAGCAAGATCCAGAGAGGCAAGAGCCAGTGCTGGGGAAGTGGCAAGAGCGAGGTCAGAAGGACCGGCAGCAGGAGCAGTGAGAGAAGCCTGGAACAAGAAAGCTTCCAGGTGCAGCCAACTCAAGGAGACAGAATCCAAAAGAGGTATACTCAAAAGGGATAAAGTCCAGAGAGGCCAAAGGTATTGGAACGGAGTCCAAAGCCAAGCAAACCAAAGAAGCAGCTTGCCTGATGAAAGCAACTCTCCTAGCCCAAGTAAGCCTCCTATGCTAAACCAGAAAGGCACAAGGAAAGGAGATTCCTTCTACAGTGATACTTTTGCCAAGGAACACAGAGAGTGGAAATCTACGTCAGGTTTTCCTGGTAACTCTGATTGTAGAGCAGTGCACAGAACAGCTTGTCAGCCTGAGAAGCTACGTCACAAGCTGAGTCCTGGGTGTGGCAGCCTACAGAAGCCAAGGTATGAAAAGCCTTTCCTTATAAGGGAAAGTTTAAGTGATGAAAACCTTATGCAAATAGATAAGCCACAGAAAGTTAGAAGAAGTAAAGCTAACCTTTTAAAAGCACTTTACAACAGTGTGCTAAGGAAGTTGTATGAGAAACCGAAGAACCCCTGTGAGGAGTTAACAGATACTGAAGACAGTCATAGCATTGAAGAAGGGAGTGACCCAGAGTCAATGGACTTTGATTGTGAAACCAGTGTTCCCATTCCTCAGAGTGAACCAATGGAATGTAACTTCTGTTCAAGAACTAGCTTGATTGCCTTGCTAGATGTATAGAGAAAAGAGAACTCTGCATATGGTGAAGTTAATAACCATTTGTTTCCTGATGTTAATTTCTATTGCTTTGAAAGAAGCCTTAACCCAGATAAACAGTTAATTGTGAAGCCTACAACCCTTAACTGTTTATATCACGGTGCAACCTTTTTGTTAGAGGAAAGAATTACCTTCACTTTCTTTTGTGTCTTATTGAACCTAAGCGTTGACCGGGGAAATAAAGCCTTATTACCCTACACTTTGGCATAGATTGTTCTTTGTAAGGAGTTCTGCACTACAAGGACCAGAATCCTCCTGGTCCTTCAGCTCAACCACTCCTTAAAATAAATTAAATGTCACTGGACGCCCTTATTTCCTACGCCAGTAGGGGCGCCTGGGGACATAATGGCATAGTTGTAGGATGTTGGGCAATGCCCTAAGACGCTAAAGAGAAAAGAAAGCAAGAAACCACCAATACTGGGTGAGAAAACCCGGAGTGAAGTCTGAGAAAACCCGGAGTGGAGTCTGAGAGAACCCGGACCGAAGTCGAAAAAAAAAATCTGGATTGGATTTAACAAAATCCAGGACCAGGAAGACAAAACCAGGAGAGGAGCTCATCAATTGCTGTCAGCAGTCGTATAGGGATACGTCGAGGAGCTGCTGCAACCTCCTACTGGAAGTTCGAATCTACTCTGCTACCAGGTAAAAGGTAGAGGGGTAGACTGGTTTGGATACGAGTGAGAAAAAAAAAAAAGGAAAAATAAAGTAAAGGGAGAAAAGGGCTAAGTGTTTGTGGACCACACTTGGTTTTGTTTTCCTTTCTCCTTTTTTCCTCAGTAAAGTCCATCACTATGGAGCAGAAGGAATTGCTGGGATGGATGATGATGCAATTTGAAAAGCAGAGGGAGCTTGCTGCTCAAACCCAGCAACAAGCCATACTAGCGCTGCAGGAGCAGCAGAAGCCCATTCTACAGCTGATGGAGGCTTGGGCCACCCAGCAACAGAAGATGTCAGGGGGAGCCTCCAGTCAACAGGAACAGGTTTCTGGACTGGGCAACTGGTCAGTAGGACCAGGCGCCTTTGACTCTTTGAGCATAGGAAATCTATCAGCCACCAATGATATCGATGACTTTATTGACTCCTTTGAAAGGATAGCTAGTGCAATAAAGTGGCCAAAAGAGCAGTGGTCAATTAGGCTAGCCGCTTCTCTTACGGAGGAGGCGCTATCTGCCTATCGGGCGATGCCAACTGCATTAGCAGCGGATTATACCGAGGTGGTGAAGGCCATTCGGGAGCGTTTAGGCTTGACCCCACTCGTATATAATCGCTTGCTGCGGGCTGCTCACCTTAAGAAGGGTGAGACTCCGAAAGTATTAGGCCACAGGCTCAGGAGCTTAGCGGAAAAATGGCTAAGAACTGCTGGTAAAAATGTAGAACAGATTATGGATGAAATAGTCCTAGAACAGTTTATGCGTGCAGTGCCTAGTAATGTGCAGAGTTTCCTAATTCTACAAAATTGTAGCACCACTGCAGATGCTGTTACCTTAACGGAAAGATATTTGGAGGCAGATTTGTCTACCCAAAATTCTAAGGATATATCTGAGAAGGCAGTAGATGCATACAAACAATCCTTAGGAGCTCTGTCCCATTTTAAGCCACACAATGTAAAATGTAATGATGCTTTATCAAAAGATAAAAGATGTTTTGCTTGTGGAAAAACAGGTCATGTTAGAACTGAATGCCAAGCGCGCATGGCTCTCCTAGGAGAGAACCGAGAAGTGCCGTGTGAAGGTTTAGGGGTATGTTTACTAAACTGCGGTAAACGTGAATAATGCGTGTTGTACGATGTTAACAATCGTTAGCGCGCTATAGCGCATTAACGATCGTAAACGCGCTATAGCGCGCATTATCACGTGCTAACGCGCGTGATGCTCCGCGGCACGGTAAAACAACGCAGAAGGTGGAGAGAGGGCGGAGAGAAGGGGTCAATGGGCGGAGAGTGGGCGGGGAGAGGCTCCCATTATACTAACGCGCTGAAATTCAGAGCTGAATTCCAACGCGAATGAAAACCTGCCGTTAAATGCACTTTAAAGGGGAGAGAAACCATTTAACTGTCAGCAATGTACAGCCTAAGCAGGGAAAACAAACAAAGGTGATAAGTGTGATACATGTGCACAGAACAAAAGGGCACAGAAACACTGAAAATGACCCCAACAAACTGGAAAAAAACAACAACCAAGCTGGCCAATAGTGGTATCAATGAGAAACATCAACCCCCCCCCCCCCGAGTAAGCTCCATTGAACAGATATTTATTTAGTTATTTATTTTATTTATTTATTTATAAATCGCGGAAGGGTCCATACCCTGTCCCTATACAAGGTGAATGAGCCCACAGTGAAATAGCGCTGCTCAGGGATTTCCCCACCATCGGACAGGGTTCCTATGGCATGCACATGTCCCGCAACATCAGGGCGGGCATGTCGGAACGGGCAACCGGGCAGATGCTGGAAAAGGGGATACAGAGGGCTGCAGGCGGTACATGTAATGGCGCAGCTGGGCCACAGTGGGGACTAGGGTGATGCTCAGTTGGCCCATAGGAATGCGTAAACAGTAGAGCCAGACAGCAACTGATGAGGGCCCAACATTGGCACGAGTGTGTTTCCCAAAGCGTCACAGGGGAGAGTACCCAACAGCAACCCCCAAGGGCATGGAACACTGGCAGGCGGGGCTGGGGGGGATCGTGGACATCTATGCAGGCACCTCTACCCCAGAACACGCACCATAGGCAGTCGCCTACCTGCACACTGGACGGCCTGAGACCGCGCACCACCAGCTCCACCAGCAGAAGGGCATGTCAGCATGGTGGCTGAGGGATACTGGTGGTGGAGGGGGCAGTGGCAGCTGCCCGGAGCAGACCGTGGCCTAACACTGTGTAGGTGGGTGGCATGCACTGCAACAGACAGGCCCTGTCTGACCAACAGTCATGGTATCACCAGGGAATGCATCATCTCTGTGAGAACATGGTGGTGCAGTGCACAGAACCACTGTATTCAAAAGCAGAAGGTCACAGGTTCAAGTCCCAGCTGTGGTTTTCACCAACCCAGTCCTCATATTTTACCCACTACTATAACGTGCTAATACAGGCAGAACCGTTCTTGCAGATGACGTGTTAACATGCCCAAAACACCAACATTTTACCCTACAGAGCACAGACACCATAAACATGCACATTACCTAGAGCAGAGCCTCCCAAATGCAGTCCTGGAGGGCCAAACACCATTCAGGTTCCATGCTGCCTCTGATAAAGATGCCTGTGCTGCATTTCTATGTGCCACCCCCATGGTATGCAGATGTATCTCATGCATATTCATGAGGGACAGCATGAAAACCCGAACAGTGTTTGGCACCGCAGGACTGGAGTTGGGAACCTCTGCCGTAAAGCAGCAGCCAACAGGGGCAGACACACCCGCACCCACAGGCCCCATTATCCCAAGCCTCCTGGAGAGACAGGACTTTGGGCTCTGCGTGCATCTCGCAATACTAGCACTTGCATACCTTAGTAATGCCACCCTAAACCTGGGAATATGGTACACAGCTATCAAAAGGTTGCTATGAGTACTGGCAGATAGCAATTCCTAGGTTAAGTACAATGTTCGGAGTGAGCTGCATCATAGCAACCCTTCTGATGTCTGTGGTGTGTGCTACAGGTCTTGTGTCTGACAGTGTTTACCAATCTGGGGAGTGACTCCTACAGTATTGCGTACCATAGCCATGCCTGCACTGTGCCCAGGACTGGTGTGGTGGCCTGGGCTGCCCCACACCTCTATAGTTGCACAATGCTGGCATAGGTGTGGGGAGTGTGTGTCTGTCTATCCAGTGTGTGGTGGCTGCCAACACCCTCCACAGCCCACACTGCTAGCACTGTTGCCAGTATTGGCCTGCCAATGTGCATAATGAGGAGCAAGGTACTGTGGGAATAGCCTAGATAGGGTGGCCTGGCCTGGCCGCATCTGCACAGGGCATAGGGCAATGGCTCGGACATTGCAGTGCCCGGTACCACCTGCACAGACAGGGTGGCCATAGCATGTCCTGCTGGGAGGTCACTCTCACCCTGACTGAGCAGTGACCATGGCATGGCTAGGTTCCCCCATAGTGCTATATAGCATTTTTTTAATGTGATATGTATGGGTTTCCTTTTGGGGCCCAATCACTGACTTATCTGCTTGGTGTGTATGCTGATATCCCCATTCTGGGTACATGCATCTCCTCCAGGACCATGCACTATGGACTAGCTGGTGGACTGTCTGCAGCTAGTATGTGTCTTGCTGGAACATCATGCAGGGTGCAGCGGCTGGAGGCTTGCTGCTGGAGAATGTCAGATAATGGTGGGGGGCAGCTGCGCATTTCCAGACCTGCTGTCTTTCTGCTCTTGCCTTATGGATGTGTAGTGCTCTGCATTGCTTGCTCTGTAGGGTGTTTGAGCCCGAGTAGGACTGGGGTGATGGTCTCCTCTACTGCCACCATTGCAGGGGGTTGAAAGTTGATTTGTGTGTGGGGGATCTTGTCCCCCACCCTGAGCCCTAGAGGGTGTGTTGGGTGGTGGTATGTAATCTCCCTGGTAATCACAGCAGAATGTGGGTGTGGGGCCGTGCAGTCCTCCTGTAGCCAGCCATGTGTTTATTAGCAGCTCTAGCCCACTGGTTGCCTCACTGCCCATGGAGCCAGAGGTCATAGGTTCACAACCCACAGTGGGGTTCATTGATAGGGCTGTCGTAGGCATTGTATATTTTTACTGTATATTAGTGCTGCCAGCAGAACCACCCTCAGGGTACTATCACCTTAGGGTAGCTCAAAAGGCGCCCTATAGGGCGCCTTATACGGCGCCCTATAGGGTGTGCCTTACACGGCGCCCCATAGGGCGCACCTTACGCGGCGCCCTATAGGGCGAGCCTTACGTGGTGCCCTATAGGGCGTGCCTTACAAGTCGCCCTATATGGTGCGCCTTCCACTTCTCCCTATAGGGAGCGCCTAAATATTCCTATTAAATGGTATATAATACATGACCATGTCAGAGAGAACGTCACTATTGGAACATATTGCATAAGATGGGTACAATTTTCCTGACATATGCAAACTGTAACCCACCTGCAGACTGTGGATTAAAATATTATAGTCTGCTTTCAAAGGGTTACACAGGTCGCCTCAGCCAGCCTTTTTCATTAGGCACATTGGGGAATCAAACCCATGACTCTTGTACCATCAGTCTGTGTAGTAACCATTGTGCTACAGCTCTGTTTCTGTCTTTGGGTGTCTGCGCGCTGTCTTAGGTGTGCGTGCAGTGGTGCGCGCTGTAGCGATCGTTGCTGTGCGGCGTGTAATAACGCGCGTAACTGCGCGTTATCGGTTACGATGTCCCGCCCATGTCCTTTTTTGGCTTTCCTTCCACTAACGCGGCTCCTAACGCGAATTGCACTAACGCAGTTTAGTAAACATACCCCTTAGTCTTGGATGTGTTGGTGCAAGGAGTTCCAACCAGAGCACTACTTGATCCCGGTGCGGATCAAACAATGATCTCTCACAAGCTTTGGTCCTTAGTCAAAGAGCGAGCAGAGTTCGCACCAGATCAACCAGAACGCCAAGTAAAAATAAAATGTGTTCATGGCACGGCTACATTGTACCCTGTTTATAACCTGACTGTAAGAGGTTTGGGAACAACTAAAAAAATGTTGGTAGCTGTGGTACCCAAGCTACCACAGGACTTAGTCTTAGGTTGAGACTGGCCTCACTTTAAAAGGGGGTTAAAAGAAGGATTACGTCCCCCATGAAGTTTTTGTCTCCACGCGTTCCCAGGCAGAAGCTTTAGAAAAACCTTCTTGTTCCCATGACACAGATTTGGGAGACCTCCCTTCACATGATGACCTAATAGAGGAGCCCTCAACGAAAATAAAGAAGTCAACGGCAGAGAAACGTAAGGAGAAGCAATACCGCTCTCAAGGCTGGGCAGACTTAGAAGCAGGGAAGGGATTGCCCTGGATCCCAGCAGAGCTGGTGGAAAAATTCCCCTCGTTTATAAAAGAACAAAGGGAAGACCCCGCACTAAAGCGTGCGTTTGGATATGCCCAAGAAAAAAGAAATACCTTTCCAAGGTTTATAAAAGAAGAGGAAATACTATACAGGGAGGACATTAACCCACGGACCCATGAAGTGCGGAAGCAATTAGTCGTTCCAAAGACCTACAAGTCCGCGGTGTTAAGGTTGGCACACGACCACCCAATAGGCGGTCACAAGGGAATACAGGGAACACTTGACCAAATACTGGCCAGATTTTATTGGCCAGGAGGGTTCAAGGAAACCTCGCGGTTCTGTGAATCTTGTGCCTCATGCCAGCGAGTGACATCCCTGCGTCCACCTGAGGTACCCCTACAGCCGATGCCAATAATCTCGGACCCTACACGAAGGCTGGCGGTCGACATAGTGGGACCTCTTATCAAAACTCCCAGAGGCTTCCAGTATATACTGATTGTCATAGATCAAGCCACACGTTTCCCTTGGGCAATGCCCTTAAGGAATATATCCGCAAAAACCATCGCCAATGAACTCATAAAACTATTTTACGAGATAGGATTTCCTCGGGAAGTGCTGTCAGACCGAGGGAGTAACTTCATGTCCCGATACCTAGTGCAGGTCTGGGACGCGTTTGGAATCCATCATCTGAAAACGTCGGCTTACCACCCACAGTGTAATGGATTGGTTGAACGAATGAACCAATCCATAAAACAGATGTTGCGTCGGTCATTAGATGGCGAAATGACCGAGTGGGATGTGATCCTCCCATTCATACTGTATGCTTGCAGAGAGAGGACGCAAAGTTCGTTGGGTACGTCACCATACGAACTATTGTACGGGAGATCACCTAGAGGACTGCTGGACATTCTCCAGGAACAGTGGGTGGAGCCCGTGGAAAATGAATGCGGCATTCCACAATTCTTGAAAAAATTAAGAACCCGTCTAAAACGGACTTCCAAGCTGGCTGAAGAGAAGTTGAAGGATAGTCAGCAGAAGCAGAAAAAATATTACGACAAAGGTACTGTGCCCAGACAACTTACTGCTGGTGACAGAGTAATTGTTTTAGTATCCGGGCCTACCCCAAAGTTTGAAGCCCAATGGAGGGGACCTTATACGATTGTCAAACCACTTAGTCCTACCTCTTATTTGGTAAGAGATACAAACGGTCGGGAACAGACATACCATATAAATGTCCTTAGACTTTGGCGTGAGAGACTGGCCTTATGTACGTCAGTCAAGAGAGGATCTCAGTATAGGATACGGCACCCACATTGCCATAGTAAGGAGAATAGAGACAAACAGCCGCCTTGTAAGGCAGTTGAAGAAGCTGCAATTACAAGCTGTAGTGAGGCTGAACACTCAGCTTGTAATATTTTAACTCGGGGGATATGTCATGAGGCTGGAGCTAGAGAAGAAACAGTGTTGAAAAAAACTCCTGATTTTCATGGAACTCAGAAAAGGCAGAGAGCGCGGTTCCAGCGCAGCTCAGCCAGAGGGCGCATGAACAATTACACAGTACCTGAAGCAACGTGCTCTAGCATTGATCACATTAGTAACAAGCAGTTTCACCTGTCCTCAAACTCAGAACGTGCAAACCAGAAATCCCTTTATAAAGGAAACCAGGTGATCAGTGAGAGAGGAGGAACAGGAACCGGCAGATGCAGAGGCAGAGGCAAGAGCAAGATCCAGAGAGGCAAGAGCCAGTGCTGGGGAAGTGGCAAGAGCGAGATCAGAAGGACCGGCAGCAGGAGCAGTGAGAGAAGCCTGGAACAAGAAAGCTTCCAGGTGCAGCCAACTCAAGGAGACAGAATCCAAAAGAGGTATACTCAAAGGGATAAAGTCCAGAGAGGCCAAAGGTATTGGAACGGAGTCCAAAGCCAAGCAAACCAAAGAAGCAGCTTGCCTGATGAAAGCAACTCTCCTAGCCCAAGTAAGTCTCCTATGCTAAACCAGAAAGGCACAAGGAAAGGAGATTCCTTCTACAGTGATACTTTTGCCAAGAAACACAGAGAGTGGAAATCCACGTCAGGTTTTCCTGGTAACTCTGATTGTAGAGCAGTGCACAGAACAGCTTGTCAGCCTGAGAAGCTACGTCACAAGCTGAGTCCTGGGTGTGGCAGCCTACAGAAGCCAAGGTATGAAAAGCCTTTCCTTATAAGGGAAAGTTTAAGTGATGAAAACCTTATGCAAATAGATAAGCCTCAGAAAGTTAGAAGTAAAGCTAACCTTTTAAAAGCACTTCCCAACAGTGTGCTAAGGAAGTTGTATGAGAAACCGAAGAACCCCTGTGAGGAGTTAACAGATACTGAAGACAGTCATAGCATTGAAGAAGGGAGTGACCCAGAGTCAATGGACTTTGATTGTGAAACCAGTGTTCCCATTCCTCAGAGTGAACCAATGGAATGTAACTTTTGTTCAAGAACTAGCTTGATTGCCTTGCTAGATGTATAGAGAAAAGAGAACTCTGCATATGGTGAAGTTGATAACCATTTGTTTCCTGATGTTAATTTCTATTGCTTTGAAAGAAGCCTTAACCCAGATAAACAGTTAATTGTGAAGCCTACAACCCTTAACTGTTTATATCACGGTGGAACCTTTTTGTTAGAGGAAAGAATTACCTTCACTTTCTTTTGTGTCTTATTGAACCTAAGCGTTGACCGGGGAAATAAAGCCTTATTACCCTACACTTTGGCGTAGATTGTTCTTTGTAAGGAGTTCTGCACTACAAGGACCAGAATCCTCCTG
Source organism: Ichthyophis bannanicus (assembly GCA_033557465.1). Classification (NCBI taxonomy): domain Eukaryota; kingdom Metazoa; phylum Chordata; class Amphibia; order Gymnophiona; family Ichthyophiidae; genus Ichthyophis; species Ichthyophis bannanicus. The sequence continues at coordinate 834,517,132 of CM066036.1, read as the reverse complement.
GTCCTTCAGCTCAACCACTCCTTAAAATAAATTAAATGTCACCGGACGCCCTTATTTCCTACGCCAGTAGGGGCGCCTGGGGACAGGTGCCAATGGGCAAATGTGGTGGAATCCAGGAAGGGTTTCTTAAGGATGGGCTAAATGACTGCATGTTTTCCTGGGACGAGGAAAGGAGATGGAGGAGAGGCTAGAATTGAAGATGGTGAGAATGAGTGAAAGGAGGGCCAAAAGGTGTTAGAGAGCCACAAAGTGGGGATAGGGTCAGAGGGGCAGGTAGTCTTATGCAAGGAAGAGAAAGCTTTAAGGAGTTCTGCAGAGGAAATGGGATGGAAGGAGGACCAGGAATGGGACAGGGCTGGATAAGGGGGTGGGAGAGACCGGGGAGGATGCAGAGGAACGGGGTGAAGAAAGGGGAGGGGGCAGGCAGGGAAGGAATGGCAAAGGACCTTATCAGCAAAGTAGGTAGCTAGAAGGGTAGGGTTGGGAAAGACGGGGGTGGGGGGACAGGGGAGGAGGAGGAATGGAGGGAAGATAGGGAACAGAGAAAAGAGTACAGCTGATGGGAGGAGTTGTAGTAGTACGAGAGTTTTTGGCAGAAGGAATAAGGGAACGATAATGACCATGACACTGACGGAAGTGAGCAAGGGATTCAGCAGACGGACGTTTGTGCCAGGAGTGCTTGGCATGATGGAGATAAGCATGATGAAGATAAAGGCCAGAGTGGTACCATGGATGGTGTGGAACAGAAGAGTGAGGATGAGAGGCGGACGGAGGGAGGTCAGAGTATTGAGGGCTGTAGATAGGGTGGAATTCCAGGTCAGGACCTGGAGATCAGGAGGGAGGGAGGCAGACAAAATCAGAGGGGAATAGTTGGTCAGAGGAACTGCTGGAGAGTTGATACATGGATGTGCCAGGTAAGGGTGTTGGATCAGTCAGGAAAAGGGACTGAGGTGGGTATGGAGACGCAGGGCACAGTAGGAAAAATTAAAGAAAAGGTGGTCAGAACAGGGAACTGGAAACACAGAAAGACTGAAGGGAGTAAAAGCAGGAAAGTCGCAGGGAGAAATAATAAGATCAGGGGTATGGCCGGCAGCATGGGTGGGGAAATGCACATGTTGATAGAGTGAGAGGTCAGCCAGAAAGAAGAATGTGGCATCGGGAGGACAGTAGAGAGAGTCCTAGTGGATGTTAAAGTCGCCAAGGATCAGGAGGCATGGAAACAGAAGAGAGGTCTCTGAGACAGTATGATGAAGAGAGTTCCAGAGGTATGAGCCGAGAGGGAGGGTGGAGCATAAATAAGGAGGAAATATTGAGAGGGGGTGACATTGAGACAGAGCAGCAAGACCTCAGGATAATGAAGAGCTAGGGAAGAGATCTCACTAGAGGGGGGGAACAATAGATAACTGCTACACCCCTACCACTATGGCCCTGCCGAGAGATGGAGTGTGCAGAGAGGCAAGGGGGAAGACAGCAGTTTAGAAGGGGTTCCTCCCCTCCCGAAGCCAGGTCTCAGTGAGGAAAAGGGTATCAAGAGTATGAAGGAGCTGAAGTTCATGAATGAGAAGGGACTTGGATCATGTTGTTGTTGTTAAGTGCTGTCGAGTCGGTGGTGACCCTCTGGATAGTTGTCCTAAATTGTGTTCGGTCTTCAGTCAGGCGGCTCATTGTTGACAGACTGGTACCCGTAGCTGCTGCTATTGTATCGATCCATCTCATTACTGGCCTTCCTCTTTTGCGTTGACCTTCTATCTTGCCAAGCATGATATCTTTCTCTAATGATCTCTCTCTTCGCATGATGTGTCCAAAGTATGAAAGTTGAAGTCTTGTCATCTGAGCTTCTAAAGAAAGCTTAGGTTTGATCTCCTCTAGTGTTGACTGGTTTGTTCTTCGGGCAGTCCATGGTATACACAGTATTCGCCGCCAGCACCATAATTCAAAGGCATTAATTTTCTTCCAGTCTATCTTTTTCCCTGTCCAGCTTTCACATCCATATGATGTTATTGAAAATACCATGGCTTGAACAAGTCAAATCTTTGTATGGAGAGAGACATCTTTTCTCTTAAGAATCTTGTTTAGGTCTTTCATAGTCATTCTGCCAAGAGCAATGTGTCGTCGGATTTCTTGACTGCTTGTTGCTTCTTTATTGATAGTTGATCCAAGTCGGTTAAAATTGTTAACAATTTCAATTTCTTCTCCTTCAAAGATGAACCTGTTGATTTTGCTAGTTGTCATGATCTTTGTCTTCTTTACATTAAGGTGCAGGTCCATTTTGAGACTGTTCTTTGACTGTGAGAAGCAAATGTTTCAGATCATCTTCACTTTCAGCCAGTAATGTGGTATCATCAGCATAGCGAAGGTTGTTGAGTCTTCCACCAATCTTCACACCTCTGTTGTCTTCATACAATCCTGTTTCTCTGATGATTTGTTCTGCATATAAATTAAACAGGTAGGGGGAAAGTATGCAGCCTTGTCTTACACCTTTGCTTATTTTAAACCATTCTGTTTCTACTTGTTCTGTTCGAATTGTTGCTTCTTGATCAATGTACAGATTGTGCAAGAGAATGATCAGGTGTTCTGGTATACCCATGCTTCTTAATGTGGCCCAGAGTTTCTCATAATTTACACAAAAGTCTTGCTATAGTCGATAAAGCTCAAATAGACATCCTTTTGGTATTTAGTCTTTTCAAGGATCCATCTCACATCCGCGATGATGTCTCTCGTTCCTCACCCTTTCCTGAACCCTGCTTGCACTTCAGGTAGTTCTTGTTCCAAGTATGGTTGTAGTCTCTTTTTAATAATCTTCAGTAGAATCTTGCTGGCATGTGTGATCAGAGCGATTGTGCAATAATTTCCACAGTCAGTTGGATCACCTTTCTTTAGTATTGGTATAAACACAGATTTTTTTCAGTCAGTTGGCCATGATGTTGTCTTCCAAATTTCTTGGCAGAGCCTTGTAAGTATGGTAACAGCTGCATCAGACTGCTGTAATACTTCTATGGAAATGCCATCAATGCCTGGTGCTTTGTTCTTTGATAAGGCTTTCAATGCTGCTTCAACTTCTTTCATTACCAATGGTTCCAGATCATAAGGTACAGGTTGAAATGTCTGTTGGTCCACTTGATCTTTATCATATAAAAGCTCTGTACATTCTTTCCACCTTTTCTTGATCTTCTCAGCATCATTCAACATAGAACCTTGAGAATCTTAGAGCGAGTACAAGAGGAACAGGGGATACAGCAGGAATGTCAGACTGAGAGAGGGATGAAGGAGGACAGAATCGGGGAGGAATGGGGGAGCACGTAATAAGATTGACCGGGTTCCAAGTGGAATAGGGCCAACCAGATAAAGGAGAGTATGGGGAGGTAGGATGCCATCCCCAGTGGATTGTGATGGCAGACATGGTGCAGGCACAGGGGTCTGAGAGGTTTCCGAGCAAGCAGACACACAAGAGAGTATTGATGAACTTACCCGGGGTAAGGCAAGAGATGTTCAGGGCCTGGAAAGCAGGTGGAACAGCAGGAATGGACGTACTGCAGGCCTGTAGGTGATGAATATGGATGTCGCCCCCGGTCTCACCCCAAGGAGCACGTCCTGTTCCTTGGGTGCGCTCCTTTGGTGCGTGCCCATGGCATGTGATGCTGTGGTGTGAAATGCCGCTGGGGCAAATATTTTATGGGCCAGAATTCATCTGGGAGGAACGCGGCCACATCCCTTCCAAGAGGCGGGGACACCGGAGCAAGCAGGAGAGCAGTGACTGGAAATCAGCAACAGGTGTATGGGAGGAACACAAAGAAGCTAGCCAGCAAACAGCAAAGCAATGAAGCAATGAGCAGAAGACACTAGCAGACAGTAGCAGATAACAGGTCACAGGGAAACAGTTGATTCAAGTAGGTTAAAATTGTCAACTATTTCAATTTCTTCTCCATCAACGATGAACTTATTGATTTTTCCATTTGTCAGGATCCTTGTTTACATTAAGGTGCAGGCGCATTTTAAGACTATGTTCCTTGATCTTAAGAAGCAAATGTTTTAGATAGTCTTTACTTTCAGCCAGTAATGTGGTATCATCAGCATAGCAAAGGTTGTTGAGAGTCTTCCACAACCTTGGTTGTCTTCATATATTTCTGCTTCTCTGATAATTTGTTCTGCATATAAATTAAACATAGAAACATAGAAATATGATGACAGAAAAAGACCACATGGCCTATCTAGTCTTTCCTTCCATAACAACTACAACAGTCCACTTTTTACCTTTAGAGATCCTCTGTGTTTGTCCCATGCTTTTTTGAATTCAGTTACTGTCCTCATCTCTACCACCTCCACTGGGAGACTATTCCACGGATCCACTACTCTTTCCGTAAAGAAATATTTCCCATATCACTCCTGAATCTATTTCCCTTCACCCTCATCCCATGTCCCCTCGTAGCAGAACTTGCTTTCAATTGAAAGAGGCTCTCTCCCTGAACATTTATGCCATGGAGGTATTTTAACATCTCAATCATATCACCTCTATCCCGCCTTTCCTCTAAGGTGTACATATTAAGATCCTTCAGTCTGTCCTCATATGCTTTATAATGAAGACCACTAATCATTTTAGTAGCCACCCTCTGCACCGACTCCATCCTGTTCACATCCTTTTGAAGGTGCGGTCTCCAGAATTGCACACTATACTCCAAATGAGGTCGCACCAAAGACTTATACAGAGGCATTATCACCTCCTTTTTTCTGCTAGCCATTCCTCTCCGTATGCACCCAAGCATCCTTCTAGCTTTTGCCATCGCCTTTTCTACCTGTTTAGCTACTTTAAGATCATCAGACACAACCACGTCTAGGTCCCGCTCTTCTTTAGTGGACAGAAGTACTTCACCCCCATACTATATTGCTCCCTTGGATTGCTGCAGCCCAAATGCATGACCTTACATTTTTTAACATTAAATCCCAGCTGCCAAATTCTAGACCATTCTTCAAGCTTAGCTAGATCCCTCCTCATGTTATCTACCCCTTCCTGGGTGTCTACTCTATTGCAGATTTTGGTATCATCCGCAAAGAAGCAAAACTTACCTGAAAGCCCTTCCGCTATATCACTAAAAAAGATGTTAAAAAGAATTGGACCAAGGACAGATTCCTGGCGCACACCACTGATAACATCCTTCTCCTCAGAGTGAGCTCCATTTACTTGTACTCTTTGTCGCTTCCCACTCAACCAATTTCTAACCCAAGCAGTAACTTTAGGGTCCATCCCTAGGGTGCTCAGTTTGTTTATAAGTCGCCTGTGAGGAACAGTGTCAAAGGCTTTACTGAAATCGAAATACACCACATCTAGGGCTCTCCCTCGGTCCAACTCCCTGGTCACCCAGTCAAAGAAATCAATCAGATTTGTCTGACAAGACCTGCCTCTGGTGAATCCATGCTGCCTCGGATCCTGTAATCTGCTGGACTCCAGAAACCTCACTATTTTCTCTTTCAGCAGCGTTTCCAATAATTTACTAACCACCGAAGTTAAACTAACCGGCCTGTAGTTTTCAACCACATCCTTACTTCCGCTTTTGTGTAAAGGCACCACATGAGCCTCTCTCCAGTCCTTTGGCACCACTCCCGACTCCAACGAGGCATTGAAAAGGTCAGTCAGTGGAGCTGCTAGAATGTCCCCAAGTTCCCTCAGTATTCTCGGGGGTATCCCATCCGGTCCCATCACTTTGTCTACTTTAAGTTGAGATAGTTTCTCACGAACACAGTCTTTTGAAAATTGTTCAAGATGTACTTTGTTTCTGTTCCTATTTGTGGGTGTTTTCTGAGGTCCTGCTCCTGGTTCTTCATCTGTGAGCACAGAACAAAAATATTTGTTAAGCAATTCCGCTTTATCCTTATCAGCTTCTACATATTCCTCCCCTGCACCCTTGAGTCTGACAATAACACTCTTGCCCTTCCTCTTCTCACTAATATATCTGAAAAATGTCTTATCCCCCCATTTTATTGCATTGGCTATTTCCTCCTCCTTTTGAATCTTTGCCTTCTCGACTACTTTGCTAGCTTCTCTAAGTTTTTCCAAATACAGATGCCTGTCTTCCTCTCTCTGTGATCTCTTGTATTTCATGAAGGCCTCCCTCTTTTTCTTCACTTTTTCAGCTACTTCTTTCGAAAACCATAGCGGTCTCCTTTTCCTTTTACCTTTATTTACCATTTTAACAAAAAGGTTGGTTGCCCTTAAAATATCCCCTTTCAGTTTTTCCCACTGTTTTTCGACATCCCTCAGCTGTTCCCATCCAACTAACGACTCCCTGAGGTATTGGCCCATCTTCGCAAAGTTAGTCTTCCTAAAGTCTAAGATCCTCGCCTTTGAATGGATTCTAACAGCCCTAGTCCTAATACTGAACCACACCATTTGGTGATCACTGGATGCAAAATGATCTCCCACTACAACATCAGAAACACTTTCACCATTGGTAAGTACCAAGTCCAGTATGGCCCCTTCACGTGTGGGGTCTGTTACCAATTGCCTGAATAGTTCTCCCTATAGAGAATTAAGGATCTCCTTACTTCTAGATGATACTGCAGCAGGAATGTGCCAATCAACATCTGGCATATTGAAATCTCCTATCAGTAGCACTTCCCCTTTCCTAGCAATGCTGCACATGTCTTCAATTAACTCTCTGTCCACCTCTTCCTCTTGTGAGGGAGGTCTGTATATCACACCAATGTAAATAGATTTCTCTTTCCCTCTTTCTAGTTTAACCCACAATGCCTCCCCTCTCCCTTTTAAGCTCTGTAATTCCAAAGATTTAATAGTAGTTTTTACATATAGTGCCACTCCTCCTCCCCTTCTTCCTACCCTGTCCTTTCTGAATAAAGTATAGCCAGGTATAGTTACATCCCAATCATGGTTTTCTGTGAACCATGTTTCTGTAACTGCCACTGTGAACCATGTTTCTGTAACTGCCACTAAATCAGCAACCTTGGGCCGGAAGGACTGGGGTTTCTTGTCCCACATGTGCTCCTTGTGGTCTTGGGCAAGCCACTTAACCCTCCATAGCCCATGTTCCCTGTAAAATAGTTATCTCCAAGTTATAATGCCCTGTTCAATGTAATTTCAGTTTGTTCATTGTAAACCGCACTGATGCCAAATAGCGCGGTATATAAGAGAATGTAAATAAATAAATAAATAAATCCAAGTCAGCCACTCCCACCAAAGCTTCAACATCAGGGATCTTATTTCCCATGCTACGGGCATTTATACACACTGCTTTCCATATGTTACCCCTGTTACCCATTTCCATAAAGTTATTTAATGTATCACCTACCTGGGGGCTTTCACTTACCTGGGAGGAAAGTGTAGGAGGAAAGTTTGCAACCTTGTCATACATCTTTTCTGATTTTAAACCATTCTGTTTTCCCCTTGTTCCATTCAAACCATTGCTTTTTGATCAATGTAAAGGTTGTTCTGGTATATCCATGCTGCTTAATATGGCCCAGAGTTTCTTATGGTTTACACATTCAAAAGCCTTGCTGAAGTCAATTAAAGCACATATAGATATTCTTTGTCTTTTCAAGGATTCATCTCACATCCACAATTATTTTCCTCATTCTCGCCCTTTCCTGAACCCTGCTTGCGCTTCAGGCGGTTCTTGTTCCAGGTATGGTTGTAGTCTCTACTCAAGAACATTCAGCAGAATCTTGCTAGCATGTGGGTCAAAGTGATTGTGCAATAATTTCCACAGTCAGTTGGATCACCTTTCTTCATAAGAACCTAAGAACATAAGATATGCCATACTGGGTCAGACCAAGGTCCATCAAGCCCAGTATTCTGTTTCCAACAGTGGCCAATCTAGGTCATATGTACCTAGCAGTTTCCCCAAGAGACACAAGTTCCACAATGCTTGTACTGGGTCAAGCATTGATATCTTCGGTCACTTCTTAATAATGGTTTATGGACCTTTCCTCCAGGAACTTGTCCAAACCTTTTTTAAACCCAGCTACACTAACAGCCTTTACTACATCCTCCGGTAACAAATTCCAGAGTTTGATTACACGTTGAGTGAAAAAATATTTTATTTTATTAGTCTTAAATAGTTTACCCTGTAGCTTCATTGCATGTCCCCTAGTTTTTCTATATTCTGATAAGGTAAACAATCGATCTACGTTTACCCGTTCCACTCCGTTCATTAATTTATAGACTTCTATCATATCTCCCCTCAGCCGTCTCTTTTCCAGTTTAAAGAGCCCTAACCTTTTTAGCCTTTCTTCATAGGAGTATCTTTCCATCCCCTTTACCATTTTGGTGGCTCTTCTCTGTACCTTTTCTAAAATCGCTATATCCTTTTTAAGATACGGCGACCAGAATTGCACACAATATTCAAGGTGCAGTCTCACCATGGAACGATATAGAGGCATTATAATATCTTTTGTTTTATTTTCCATTCCTTTCCTTATCATACCTAGCATTCTATTTGCTCTCTTGGCCGCCGCTGCACACTGGGCCGATGGTTTTAACATGGTATCCACAATGACGCCTAAATCTTTTTCCTGGGTGGTGGTTCCTAATGTGGAACCTTGCATCATGTAACCATAGTTTGGGTTGTTCTTCCCTAGGTGCATAACCTTGCACTTGTCCACATTAAATTTCATCTGCCATTTTGATGCCCAGTCTTCCAATTTATCAAGATCCTCTTGCAATTTTTCACAATCCTCTTGGGTTTTACCAACTTTAAATAGTTTTGTGTCATCTGCAAATTTGATAACCTCACTCGTTATTCCACTTTCCAGGTCATTTATGAATATGTCAAAAAGCAGCGGACCCAGCACAGATCCCTGGGGTACACCACTATTCACCTTTCTCCATTGGGAAAATTGGCCATTTAGCCCTACCCTCTGCTTTCTATCTTTTAACCAGTTCCTGATCCACATTAGTACACTGCCTCCTATCCCATGACTCTTTAGTTTTGCCAAAAGTCTCTGATGAGGGACCTTGTCAAAGGCTTTCTGAAAGTTCAGTATTGGTATAAACACAGATCTCTTCCAGTCAGTTGGCCATGATATTGTCTTCCAAATTTTTTGGCAGAGCCTTGTAAGTATGTTAACAGCTGCATCCGACTGCTTTAATACTTCATTGGGAATGTCATCAATGTTCTTTGATAAGGTTTTCAATACTGCTTCGATTTGTTTCATCATTCATTTGTTTGTCAAGCTCTAATTACACCCATACTCGACTTCTGCAACCCGATCTATACAGGTATGTCAAAACAGTCGCTCAGACCGCTACAAATGGCCCAAAACATGGCAGCACAAATAATATCTGGAGCATCAAAACAAGACCACATCATCCCCATACTGAAAGACCTACACTGGCTCCCAATCAGTTCATGAATCAAATACAAGACAATCCTAAACATATTCAGAATCAAACACAGGAACTCTGCCCACAGCCTTCAACCCCTCATACAACCTGACGTCAGCATAAGACCTAGAAGAAGAGCCACATCAGACACAATCAACACGCCAAAAGACTACACAAAGGCATACAAGTCCACCGCACGAAGAGCGCTATCAATGGCAGCACCTGGAATGTGGAACGCACTCCCTGACGAACTGCGATCTATGGAAGACACCAAGGACTTTTGGAAACAACTAAAGACTCTGCTCTTCCTGGAACACTATGGCCCAAACACATAATGAGAGCAACAGGTACCAGTGTAATACAATGTATAGAGTTATAGAATGTACATAGTTTCCCCCAGTTACTTCCAAGTTGATCTCCCTGTTTATTGTAAATACAACTCAAAGTTCCCTGTGTTGTATAGTTGATGTTAAATGTAAACCGCTCTGATCTAAAATAGAGCGGTATAGAAGAGCTGTTAAATAAATAAATAAATAAATAACAGCCACGAACTAACGTCTCACCCACACGCTCATTGTACATAGCACTGTATAAAGCTCATGTTGTAAATAGCGCACGCTAATCATCCTACCCACACGCATACACGTCAACTGTACAATATAAGAATACCTTGAACACAAATGCCAACTCCTTGATTGTTTGCTGTGTACACGGCCTTGATTGAAGGATAAGGCGGGATAGAAATACCCTTTAAATAAATTAAATAAAAACTAAAATCACCAGTGGTTCCTGATCATAAGGTACAGGTTGAAACGGCTGTTGGTCCACTCGATCTTTATAGTATAATGATTCTGTATATTCTTTCTACCTTTTCTTGATTATCTCAGCATCATTCCAAATGGATCCTTGTGCATTTTGTAGCATTCCAATTCAAGGCTGGAATGCTTTCTTTAACTCTTCATAGCTTTAGGAAAGCCAATCGTGTTCTTCCTCTAATAATTTCTGCTTCTATTTCTTTGCATGCATCATTGTAATACGTCTCCTTTTCATCTCTTGCTGCACTTTGAAAATCTGAGTTCTCCGAGAGCCTCTCTTTCTCCTCTGGCTTTAACTTCTCTGTGTTTCTGGGCAATTTTCAGATCTTCTTCAGTAATCCATGTTGGCTGTTTTTGCTTTTTCATCTTTTGGAGACTTCTCACTTTCTTCCAACACAACCTTCTTGATATCATTCTATAACTCTTCTGGAGCTCAGTCATTTGTATCTCGTAAAGCAGCAAATAAATTTTGCAGGCAGTCTTTAAATTCTGGTGGTGTATTTTCAAGATCATTTTGCTATATTCATGAGTGGTTTGCTCTTTTTCCACTTTAGCTTGAGTTTGCATACTAGTTGTTGGTGATCTGTACCACAGTCAGCTCCAGGTTTTGTCTTTGTTGATGTTATAGGGCTTTTCCATCATTGACTTCCACAGATGTAGTCAATTTGATTTTTGTACAATCCATTGGGTGAAGTCCATGTGTACAGTCAGCGCTTGTGTTGCTGGAAGAAGGTGTTTGAGAGAATTCTGCAAGACCAATGATCTATTTATATCAGTCTTTCTCCTGCTTCATTTCTGTTGCCAAGTCCATATTTTCCAACCACTTTGCTGCCTTCTTTGTTGCCAACTTCTGCGTGCCAGTCATCCATGACTATCAAGATATCCTGTTCGCGTGTTCTGTCAATTTCAGCTTGTACTTGTTCATAGAACTCATCAACTTCATCCTCTTCTGCAGCTGTGTTGGGCCATATACCTGAATTATAGTTGTGTTGATGAGCATTCCTTGTAGATGACTAGAAATTAAGCTTTCATTGATTGCATTATATTTCATTACAGTTCTTGCAAGTTTCTTCTTGATTATAAACACAACACCATTTCTTCTTTGTCTTTCATTTCCAGCATAGTAGACCATGTGATCATCTGATGCAAAGTACCCAATGCCAGTCCATTTCAGTTCGCTGACACCCAACAGATCAAGTTGTATATGTTCCATTTCATTCTTGACCACTTCCAACTTCCCTTGGTTCATGCTTCGTACATTCCATGTCCCAGTATGTAAGACATCTTTGCAGCTCTGACTCCCATTTCACGTGCAGCTACATCAGCAGTCAGATGTTCCGAGGGCTTTGATTTAACCACATCATAAATGCTAGCTTTACTCTGAAAAGTCTTCAGCTCCTCCCCAGTAGCCAATTGAGTATCTTCCGATCTGGGAATCTCATCTTCCAGTATTATAGTGCAATTTTTGTTGTGACTATCCATTGGGTTTTCATGGTAAGATACAGAAGTAGATTGCCAGGCCTTTCTTCCATGCAGGTAATTCTAATGTTGCTGCCACTGTCACAGAAATGTGATTCTCAGCTGCCAACATTGTCCCATTCTGCTGCTGCCCAGATAGATGGTTTGTCTTGGCCTGCCCATCTTGGAAGACCCTGCCAGTAGCTAAGCTTCCGATAGCTTCGCTTGCAGCATTACTGATGCACACAAGCCCTCATAGTATGACCAACTGCAAACAATAAGTGCATAGAAAACACATTATTACATACCCAACTGAAAGAAAAAAGGCAGAGTCCCAAATAGTTTGTCACAAGCCCACATTTGGAGAGGAGGTGGGAATATAAGGCAAAATAACATCAAATATGTTAATCAAGCCATGATAACTTCCTGAATAAACATCTTATTCCTTATGCCCACATCACTTAACATCAGAATATTGAGCATTAGAAAAGTTTATATAACCAATCTTATCAATCAAAAAATGTTTCCAAATGAGAAGGATTTATAATGCATTTACATACAAACTTAAGGCCTGAGATTCAAAAGCACTGATGCGGTTAGCAGCACCTGCTCACTGGATAAGTGCCGGTCAGTGTTACCTTCTATTCTTTTAACTATCACTGTATCTCTTACTCTGTCCTATCTCATAAATGGCGTTCTTTTCGTATTTTCTGTAATATTTATATTGTATTGTAAACCGCTCTGATGCTTTGGCCTGAGCGGTATATCAAATGTAATTAAACATTAAACATTCAGCGGCTGCTGAACATGTCTTCTTATTTCCTTGGCACTACACGGATTGTGACAGAGCAGTCCGTGGGTAGAGCTGTGGCAGAGTTTTGAGTTATCCATTTAACGGCGATATTCAGACTACTAAACGGACAACAACCACATAAAGTTAGGCCAAAAAAAAAAACCCCAGGCCTAACTTTGTGGTTTTTGTTTTCCAGACAGTAGCTGAATATCACTGTAATCCAAATAGTGCCAGTAGTCAGCAGTGAAAGCAGATATTCAGCGCTGGAGAATGTCCATATTCCAGCATTGAATTTTCAGTTTGGTTTTTTAAATGCTGTGACCAGCACTTAAACCTCCCCCCCCCCCCCCCAAAGACTGAAAAGTTTAGATATGGCTCCCTTAAGACAGCCCCGATGACAATTACCTGCAGGCTAGAGGCATGCTCATCATGCCACATCTGGGATCACACTCACTTTTTGGCCATAGAAAGAAATATTTATTTATTTAGCAGAGCTTATATATCACTTTTCACGGGGTCAAAGCGGTTTACATTGGACAAAAGAGATTCAGAATACATATAACAGCCAATTATGTACAAGGAACATTGTAATGAACATTGTAACTATATACATGTAACGAGTAGGTCCACAGAGTTGGGAGTTTCGGTGGGCACATTTACTGAGGGGATCCGTATGATCCTGGTTCGGAGTCAGGGTTGAAGTGTTTTGAGAACAGGAAGGGTGTTTGCGGAAGGAATGGAGGCCGGGGATATTTCTTATATGATTTGGGAGTGTGTTCCATAGAGAGGATGCATATAGTTTGAAGGCTCTGTGGCATGCTTGTTGCGAGTTCTTTGTTCTGGAGTGTGGTATATTGAGTTTGTGTGTTGTGGAGAGTCTTCGTGGTATTTTGGGGATGAGGGATTGAAGAAGAGTTTGCAGATGGATAGCAGGGGTGCAGTGGAGAGCTTTGCGTGTTAGTAGTAGGGTTTTGTATGTGACTTTGCTGGGGAATGGTAACCAGTGGAGTTGCTTGAGAATAGGGGTGATTCTGTTGAATTTGGATGCTCCTTGTATGATGTGTGCAGCAGTGTGGAGGGCAGTTTGTAGTGAGAGGAGGGTGGACTGCAGGAGATCGTGGTATATTGGGTTATAATTATCGGCATGAGGAAGGATTAGGGCCTGGAGGGCTGAGCGGAAATCCCGTGAATCAAGGTTGGGTCGTAGGCGTTGTAGAATCTTGGATTTGTAAAATATTACTTTGGCTGTAGTTGCTATTTTATTTTATTTATTTAACTGGATTTCTATATTGCTTTATCCTAAAATCAAAGCGGTTTACAGTGCAACTTATATGTTTACAAAGAACAAAAACAAAAAGGAGGGGCATGCAGGGGATGTTTTAAGCTAGTTTATATACAAGAACTATGTACAGTTGTAAAAAGGGGGGGGGGGGAGGGAAATAAGATATGTAGTCAGTATGGATGGGAAAGTGTCAATTAGATGATATCACAAACATACCTAAAATGCAAGGGTGCCAATAATGTTGACAGCTATATAAATGTTGTCAGCGCGTAAAACCCAGTTTTACATGTTTAAAAGAGGTTTTATAAAATTACCCCAGGGGTTACACATATAAAAGTATATGTAGTGAACAAGAAAGCGTGCACTTTTACACGACCCATGTGTAGGTGTATTCTGGAGCGGAGGAAGGGTGGAGCATGGGCAGAATCATGAATTATCAGTTTAGCGCTGCGTTTTTCTGTTGCTTTTCCCAGGTTAGGCTTGCTCTCCAATGCATAAAGCAAGCCAGCACCAGCAAAACGCCAAATAACAACCACGCTAAATTGCACTGTGCACTTGGCAAGCAAATGACATGCAAATCACTGCATAGGTAATTGCACCCGATGTAAAAGACCGCACTGAAACTCAGTACAGTTTTTTACAGTTTTCTAACACTGGATCGTCAAGCCAGATTCAGGCAGGCGTAAAGATCAAACTAGGAACAAAAGTATTTGGGTCTTGAAGGAGAGGCTTTGGTCAATGATGGTGCCTAGGTATTTAAGTTCTTGGCATACGTTTATTTAGATGTTGTTCATCGGTATGGTGGGTTTGGGGCGAATGTGTTGTCTCTCAAGATGAAATATAGTTTAAGCGTCACGTCCTTACTCACTTCAGAGCTAATGGGGTTTATTCTAGAAGCATCTCCATATCTAACAAGCAGCATTTACATGTGTAGACTTACATACAGGTGTACATGCTATTTTAGAACAGGGGATGCTTACCACCCTCACATTTTCTGCAGGCATGGTGAGAGCAGGGGCGAGTGGCTTGGGTGGACTTACAGTGTAGGTATGGATGCTCCATTTCGCATAGGGAATCCACATCTATACCAAAAATTAAAAGATGTTGGCATTTACAATTGAATGTATCTTTGAAGGATACTACCAAAAGCAGAGAGGTTCCACAAAATAGTAAAGTAGCCCAAATGCCCTCAAGTGTGGAGCAGACAGAGCTTAAAGATCTCAAATTGCCCATGTCTAACAATAGCCAAATTAATACGAATAAAATACATTCTCTAAAATGCTTGTATGCAAATGCTAGAAGTCTAAAAAATAAGATGGGAGAGTTAGAATATATAGCACTAAATGAAAGGTTAGATATGATTGGAATATCAGAGACATGGTGGAAGGAGGACAACCAGTGGGACACCGTGATACCTGGGTACAAACTATATCGTAATGATAGAGCTGATCAAATTGGTGGAGGGGTTGCTCTCTATGTTAGAGAGGGCATTGAGTCAGAAAGGATTAAAGTTTTGCAGGAAACAAAATCTGCTGTAGAATCTATATGGATTGAAATTCCATGTAAAAGGGGGAAGGCAATGGCAGTGGGGGTGTACTATCGAGCGCCTGGCCAGAATGACCAAATGGATGATGAAATGCTCAAAGAAATCAAGGAAGCTAACAAAAGTTACAGTGCAGTAATAATAATGGGTGATTTCAACTACCCCGGTATCGACTGGGTCAGTGTCACGTCAGGACATGCTAGGGAGATAAAGTTCCTAGATGAAATAAATGACTGCTTCTTGGAGCAGCTGGTTCATGAACTGACCAGAGGGGAAGCCATATTAGACCTAGTCCTTAGTGGAACACCGGATCTAGTGCAAGAGATAAGGGTGTTGGGGCCACTTGGCAATAGTGATCATAGCATGATCACCTTTGATTTAATAAGTGGAGCATGATCACCTTTGATTTAATTAGTGGAGGAGGGATATAGTGAAGGAAATCCACAGTACTACCTTTTAACTTTCGAAAGGGAGACTATGATAAAATGAGGAAAACAGTTAAAAAAATACTAAAAGGAGCAGTTGCAAAGGTTAAAGACGTACATCAGGCTTGGCTGTTGTTGAAAAATACTATCTTGGAAGCCCAGACCAGCTGTATTCCACGCTTTAAGAAAAGTGGAAGGAAGTCCAAAAGACTGCCAGCATGGTTTAAAGGTGAGGTCAGAGAGGCTGTTGTTGCCAAAAAAGCATCTTTCAAGAAATGGAAAAAAGAGCCAAACGACAAAACCTGGAAACAGTACAAGCACTGGCAAGTCAAATGCAAGGCATTAATAAGGCAGGCAAAGGGAGAATTTGAGAAGAAGCTTGCTGCGGAAGCAAAAACGCGAAGTAAAGACCTTTTCAAGTACATTTGTAGCAAAAACCTGTGAGAGAGTCAGTTGGTCCATTAGATGATAAAGAGGTTAAAGGAGCACTAAGAGGCGACAAGGCGTGTGATAAGGAAGCTTATCATAGTTCAGGAAGGAGCTATAAAAGAGATGAATTGGCTTTGAACAAGCAACCTGTCTTTGCTGGTAGAAATAATAAAACAGAATGTTTTCATAAAAGACTACCAGTCCCAGAATGCACCAGGTTTCAAACAGCCTCTAGAAGAGCTGAAGTGGGGAAACGTGTGTTCAATCAGGAGAGCTATGAGGTAATCCCCAATCACTCATCTCCAAGGGCAGGGATTGATTCAGCACACCTGGGCTGTGCTAGGGTGGAGTGTCCCTCTAAGCACATTAAAAGTAATAGATTTTCTACACACAGGGAGAACCAGCAGAAGCAGGAGAGCAGAAAGAGCCAGCAGAAGCAGGAGAGCAGACAGAACCGTGAGAGCACACAGAACCAGCAGCAGCAACGTGGAAGGAAGAAGAGAAAGACATCTTGGAGGTCTAAAGAAGGAGCCCACAGCAGTACGTGTGTTGGGAGTCATTCCAGAGGCAAGCATACTCCATTGGACTGGAGTAAGCCAGAGGTGTGGGGTTATAAAGCCAGGAATTCCCAGACGGCATCTTTGAAGGAGACGGCTGCATGTGGAAGGGGCCCTAAGACCGATGCAAGAAGGTATGTGAAGAGAGACCCAGTGTCCAGGGATCTTGATTGGAAGGCTGGACATAAAAGCTGGACTACTTACTGGCCAGGATACCTGGAGAGGAAACCTAACAGCAAAGGAAGCTCAGGTATGAACTTTGATCTATGCCCTAGCTCTTCTCCAGGAAGACAGCAAGGAAAGAAATATTACCCTGAGAATGATCAATTAAAGAATTCCTCTGAGCCAGACCCTGATATTGATTCCATGATATTTGAAGAAGAAGGAGATATATCAAATGATCAGAATGAATACATGGATTGCTGTCTGTCTAGGCTACTGTGTTAAAATAGTTTCTCACTAATACAACAACCACCAAAAGGAACTGTAAACTTGTTCTTTTATCTACCCAGAAAAGTCTGCAAGAAAGCTTTAGGGTAGGATTGAGCCACGTAGAGAAAGTGAACCAGCAAAGGGGTTTGCAGCTGGCTAATTAGTGGTAATTGAGCCAGGCACAAGTACACGTGAGTTCTGAAAGGAAACTTTTCTTTTTCTTTTTGTGTGTGTAAATAGAAGAAAGTTATCCTTTGATAAAGAACAGTTTTTGTTACTTTTTGGGTTTTGTTTTTGTTTTTGGAGCACTGCTAAGAGTCATTAGCAGGAGCCATCAAAAAGACCTTTTCTGTTACCCATCAAGGTCTTTATTGATTTCTGCTTAGGAAGATTCAGTTACCTTATATTATTTCATGTTTTGTTTTCCTGAGTGCAATACTGAAAGCAAGTGTCCTTTTTGTGTTACCAAGTAAATCTGTGTGGGAGAATTAACCCCATGAATAAAATCTATTTTTCTTTGCTTACACTCGAGCAACACAACTCATTATTTTGTGAACGGCTGATTCTGGTATGAGTGAACTACATCCCCCACAATCCTTTGCAAGTCATAATAAGATTTTGCCTTTGCCAAGACTGTGGACATTCACGACCAGCGCCCCCGTTTACAGTTGGCGTAGTAGTTCGGATTGCTTTTACACAAAGGATTTACATGATTTATAAGGATTACAACTGAAATCTGAAAGAAAAAAGTTCAAGTTAAAAGCTGGAAAGTGGATTTTTCCCTTAACAACACTTTGGAGAAAAAAAGAGGTGGCTGTTCCAGGAGCTGTTCCAAGGAGGAAAAGACCCTGTGTAAGCTGGATTCATCACTGGCATAAGGTAATAAGTACCTGGGCATGTCTAGTGGTGGATGGGAGTAAGACACAAGGGTAATTGAAAAAACAAATAGGAGAAAAACACCTGTTTGGAGGGTGCTGCTCTGTGTTTTTTTTTCTTTTGTTTTCTTGCAGGGATACAAGATGGATCCAAGGGAACTGGCCGGCTGGATGGCAGCCTAATTTAGCAGGCAACAGGAGCTAGCGCAGCAGGCTCAGGACACTGCAATTAAAGCATTAAGGGACCAGCAGAAGCCAGTGCTTGATCTGGTGGAAGCCTTAATTGCTCTTCATAACCAAAGTGGACCGGATGCAAGACCAGCAGTAACAACTGGTATACCACATGTGGACAATGTGGGACTCAATCAGGGAATTGGGGCATTTAGTTTTGGGAAGCTGACTCCAGATGATAATGTTGATGATTTCCTTGAATCTTTTGAGAGAGTGGTACAAGCATTAGCATGGCCAGAGACCCAGTGGGCAGTAAGGCTGGCAGCCTCATTAACTGGGGAGGCGCTTGCAGCTTATAGAGCAATGCCAGCAGCTCAAGCTTTGAATTATAGAGATGTAAAGGCTGCTATAAGAGATTGCCTAGGGTTGTCTATTTCAGAGTATAGGCAAATGTTTAGAGCTACTGCATTAAGAGTGGGTGAAGCACCCAGGGCTCTGAGTCAGAGAATCAGAGGATTGGCTGTAAAATGGTTGGAGCATGAGGGAAAGACTGTGGAAATGTTATTAGACGTTATTATGCTTGAACAATTTATGTCTGCTGTGCCTAAAGATTTGCACACTTTCCTTATACAGCAAAATTGCCAGAACCTTGGAGAGGCAACCATGCTAGCAGAGAGATTCTTGGAAGCCACGCAGGCTTGCCATAGAATGGGTGGCCCTCTGAAGGTTGGTGCTGAGGCAAGCTGTGCTGTATCAGAAAAGAAAATGGTTAAAAATGTTTCTGAGAATAATTGTACTGTGCCAACCCAGATTACAAAGTGGAGTAAAAAGAAATGTTTCAAATGTGGAAAATGGGGACATTTGGAAAGGGGATGCCAGATACACATTAGCTTGATGGGTGTTGATTTAAAACAGCCCAAAGAAGGATTCCTTTTGGTGGTTGATGTGCAGGGAATTACCATAAATGCTCTGTTAGACTCTGGGGCAGACCAGAGTATGCTGTCAAAGAGGCTTTGGAAGAGGATAGAGGCCCAAGAAGGATTTGTGCCTAGAACCCCTGAAAGCCAGGTTCACATCAGATGCATTCATGGTGCTGCAACATCATATCCCACCTATAGGCTAATGGTTAAGTGCCTGGGGGAACAGGAGGAAGTTCTTTTAGCAGTGGTGCCTAGGCTTCCGTTTGATTTGGTTCTAGGAAGGGACTGGCCATGGTTTAAGAAGGGACTAGTGAAAGGACTAGGAAAGAAGGAGGGAGAAGGAATGATGGTAATAGCTCCCGGGCCTTGGTTTGGAAGTCCTCAGTCCCTAGCTAAAAAGATGGTTAAGCTTCCAGAAGACCAAACTATAAAGAAGGAAATAGGTAAGAAGAGGGGCCTTGTATCCACCCGTTCACAGGCTAAGGAAAAGAGCCAGGAGGAGGGGGAGCAGGCAGAGTTATTAGGAGACTTACCCTCTCATGATGATTTAATAACTCCACCATCTGGGAAAGTAAGAAAGTTGAAAGCACAAAAGCGTCGTGAGAGACTTTGCAGAGCACAGGGTAGGGCTGAGATGTTGGCTGGTCAAAGTTTACCCTGGGTGCCAGCTGAGTTAGTGGCAAAGTTTCCTAACTTTCCACAAGAACAGCGAGCTGATCAAGCTCTCACCCGAGCTTTTAAGTATGCTCAGGAGGTCAGGGAGGAGTTGCCCAGATTCAGACTAGATAATGAAATATTATATAGAGAGAGTCAGGACCCCAGAAATGGGACCATACGTAAACAATTGGTGGTACCCACAACTTTCAAAGGACTAGTACTTAGATTAGCACATGATCATCCAGTTGGAGGTCATAAAGGGATGCAAGGAACGCTGGATCAAATACTTACACGTTTTTACTGGCCAGGTATTTTCAAAGAAACTGCCCAGTTTTGTGCTGCATGTCCAGCGTGTCAGCGAGTTACAGCGACTCACCCACTGGTGGTGCCTTTGATTCCCACACCAATTATCACAGACCCAATTGGGCGCATTGCTATGGATATTGTAGGCCCATTAGTCAAAACGCCCCGAGGTTTCCAATACATCCTAGTTATGGTAGATCAGGCAACAAGGTTTCCCTGGGCTATACCATTGAGGAATGTTTCTGCAAAAACAATAGCTTTAGAGCTAGTCAAATTGTTTTGCGAAGTGGGATTCCCAAGAGAGGTGTTGACTGACTGAGGGTCCAATTTTGTATCCAAATATTTGGCCCAGGTCTGGGATGCCTTTGGCATTCATCACGTGAAAACCTCAGCCTACCATCCTCAATCAAACAGTTTGGTGGAGAGATTCAACCAAACTCTCAAAGAAATGTTGAGAAGGGGGTTAGCAGGAGAGGTAAAAGAATGGGATATGTTATTGCCCTTTGCCTTATATGCCTGCAGGGAAAGAATTCAGGTGTCCCTAGGTGTAACTCCATATGAATTGATGTATGGTAGGGCTCCACGTGGTTTGTTAGATATTTTGAGGGAACAATGGATTGATCCTGAACCAGGAAATCAGGAGGTGCCACAGTTTCTACGTGACTTGAGAGCACGTTTAAAAAGGACCTCGCAGGTTGCTGAGAAAAACCTGCAGGACAGTCAAGTGCGCCAGAAAGGGTGGTATGATAGGAAGGCCAAAAGCCGCCAATTAAGTATTGGTGAAAAGGTTTTGGTTCAAGTAGCAGGTACAGCCCCAAAATTTGAAGTACAGTGGAAAGGGCCATGGAAGGTTGTTAGACAGGTGAGCCCAGTATCTTATGTCGTAGAAAATGCAAGAGGTCATAGACAGACCTACCACATTAATGTACTTAAATCTTGGAAGGAGAGGACTGTAAATAATAATGACCCTGAAGCCAACTAAGAAGTAGGTGAGCGTCCAAAAGATAATACACTCGTAGGTATTACGGACTGTAGGAAAGAAGTTTCACCAGTTGCACCAGTCTGTAATAACTTAAGCAGGGGGGTATGTGATAAGGAAGCTTATCATAGTTCAGGAAGGAGCTATAAAAGAGATGAATTGGCTTTGAACAAGCAACCTGTCTTTGCAGGTAGAAATAATAAAACAGAATGTTTTCATAAAAGACTACCAGTCCCAGAATGCACCAGGTTTCAAACAGCCTCTAGAAGAGCTGAAGTGGGGAAACGTGTGTTCAATCAGGAGAGCTATGAGGTAATCCCCAATCACTCATCTCCAAGGGCAGGGCTTGATTCAGCACACCTGGGCTGTGCTAGGGTGGAGTGTCCCTCTAAGCACGTTAAAAGTAATAGATTTTCTACACACAGGGAGAGCCAGCAGAAGCAGGAGAGCAGAAAGAGCCAGCAGAAGCAGGAGAGCAGACAGAACCGTGAGAGCACACAGAACCAGCAGCAGCAACGTGAAAGGAAGAAGAGAAAGACATCTTGGGGGTCTAAAGAAGGAGCCCACAGCAGTACGTGTATTGGGAGTCATTCCAGAGGCAAGCATACTCCATTGGACTGGAGGAAGCCAGAGGAGTGGGGTTATAAAGCCAGGAATTCCCAGACGGCACCTTTGAAGGAGACGGCTGCATGTGGAAGGGGCCCTAAGACCGTTGCAAGAAGGTATGTGAAGAGAGACCCAGTGTCCAGGGATCTTGATTGGAAGGCTGGACATAAAAGCTGGACTACTTACTGGCCAGGATACCTGGAGAGGAAACCTAACAGCAAAGGAAGCTCAGGTATGAACTTTGATCTATGCCCTAGCTCTTCTCCAGGAAGACAGCAGGGAAAGAAATATTATCCTGAGAATGATCAATTAAAGAATTCCTCTAAGCCAGACCCTGATATTGATTCCATGATATTTGAAGAAGAAGGAGATATATCAAATGATCAGAATGAATACATGGATTGCTGTCTGTCTAGGCTACTGTGTTAAAATAGTTTCTCACTAATACAACAACCACCAAAAGGAACTGTAAACTTGTTCTTTTATCTACCCAGAAAAGTCTGCAAGAAAGCTTTAGGGTAGGATTGAGCCACGTAGAGAAAGTGAACCAGCAAAGGGGTTTGCAGCTGGCTAATTAGTGGTAATTGAGCCAGGCACAAGTACACGTGAGCTCTGAAAGGAAACTTTTCTTTTTCTTTTTGTGTGTAAATAGAAGAAAGTTATCCTTTGATAAAGAACAGTTTTTGTTACTTTTTGGGTTTTGTTTTTGTTTTTGGAGCACTGCTAAGAGTCATTAGCAGGAGCCATCAAAAAGACCTTTTCTGTTACCCATCAAGGTCTTTATTGATTTCTGCTTAGGAAGATTCAGTTACCTTATATTATTTCATGTTTGTTTTCCTGAGTGCAATACTGAAAGCAAGTGTCCTTTTTGTGTTACCAAGTAAATCTGTGTGGGAGAATTAACCCCATGAATAAAATCTATTTTCTTTGCTTACACTCGAGCAACACAACTCATTATTTTGTGAACGGCTGATTCTGGTATGAGTGAACTACATCCCCCACAATCCTTTGCAAGTCATAATAAGATTTTGCCTTTGCCAAGACTGTGGACATTCACGACCAGCGCCCCCGTTTACAGGTGACAGCAGAGAGATTGAATGAATTCTTTGCTTCAGTCTTTACTGAGGAAGATGTAGGGATGTTACCCATGACTGAAGTGGTATTTAAAGGTGCGGAAGAATTGAAGGAAAGATCAATACATCGGGAAGATGTATTACAACTATTAGATAAACTGAAGAGTAGCAAATCACCTGGGCCGAATGGTATACAACCAAGGGTGTTGAAAGAACTGAAATATGAGATTGCAGACCTGCTATTAGTAATCTGTGAACTATCATTAAAATCATCTCTAATACCTGAAGATTGGAGGATCGCCAATGTAACACCAATTTTTAAAAAGGGTTCCAGGGGTGATCCGGGAAACTACAGACCGGTGAGCCTGACATCAGTACCGGGAAAAATGGTAGAAACCATCATAAAGAATAAAATTACTCAGCATGTAGATAGTCATGACCTAATGGGAGACAGCCAACATGGCTTTAGACAAGGAAGATCTTGTCTTACTAATTTGTTATGTTTTTTTGAAGGTGTGAATAAACAGGTGGACAAAGGTGAGTCGGTTGATATAGTGTATCTGGACTTTCAGAAAGCCTTTGACAAAGTCCCTCATGAGAGACCTTTGGCAAAACTAAAGAGTCATGGGATAGTAGGCAGTGTACTATTGTGGATCAGGAACTGGTTAAAAGATAGAAAGCAGAGGGTAGGGCTAAATGGCCAATTTTCCCAATGGAGAAAGGTGAATAGTGGTGTACCCCAGGAATTTGTGCTGGGTCCACTGCTTTTTGACATATTCATAAATGACCTGGAAAGTGGAATAACGAGTGAGGTTATCAAATTTGCAGATGACACAAAACTATTTAAAGTTGTTAAAACCCAAGAGGATTGTGGAAAATTGCAAGAGGATCTTGATAAATTGGAAGACTGGGCATCAAAATGGCAGATGAAATTTAATGTGGACAAATGCAAGGTTATGCACCTAGGGAAGAACAACCCAAACTATGGTTACACGATGCAAGGTTCCACATTAGGAACCACCACCCAGGAAAAAGATTTAGGCGTCATTGTGGATATCATGTTAAAACCCTCGGCCCAGTGTGCAGCGGCGGCCAAGAGAGCAAATAGAATGCTAGGTATGATAAGGAAAGGAATGGAAAATAAAACAAAAGATATTATAATGCCTCTATATCGTTCCATGGTGAGACCGCACCTTGAATATTGTGTGCAATTCTGGTCGCCGTAACTTAAAAAGGATATAGCGATTTTAGAAAAGGTTCAGAGAAGAGCCACCAAAATGGTAAAAGGGATGGAAGGATACTCCGATGAAGAAAGGCTAAAAAGGTTAGGGCTCTTTAACCTGGAAAAGAGACGGGTGAGGGGAGATATGATAGAAGTCTATAAATTAATGAACGGAGTGGAATGGGTAAGCGTAGATCGATTGTTTACCTTATCAGAATATAGAAAGACTAGGGGACATGCAATGAAGCTACAGGGTAAACTATTTAAGACTAATAAAAGAAAATATTTTTTCACTCAACGTGTAATCAAACTCTGGAATTTGTTACCGGAGGATATAGTAAAGGCTGTTAGTGTAGCTGGGTTTAAAAAAGGTTTGGACAAGTTCCTGGAGGAAAGGTCCATAAACCATTATTAAGAAGGGACCCAGGATATCAATGCTTGAACCAATACAAGCATTGTGGAACCTGTGTCCTTTGGGGAAACTGCTAGGTATATATGACCTAGATTGGCCACTGTTGGAAACAGAATACTGGGCTTGATGGACCTTGGTCTGACCCAGTATGGCATATCTTATGTTCTTATGTTCTGTGGTCTATAGTCCATCTGCCATTTCTTATCTTTTCTTTCTTTTTCTTCACTTCTTTCCATCAGCCTATTTCCAGTCCCAGTAACCCTCCCCAGTATCAGCCCCTTTCCAGTCCTCACTCTCAGTACCTTCCAATGTCAACCTGCATTCCCATGACTGCCACTGGTGTCCATTCCCTTCCAGTCCCCCTTCTTCCCCACTGACCAGTCCCTTCTAGTACAAATGCCATGGCAGCCCCTCTCAGAACCACTTCCTTCCAGTTCCATTCTCCCATCCCCTCGTATCAGCCCATTTGTAGCCTTAGCACCCAGTTTTCTTCCAGTGCCAGCAGCTCTATCCTCCCCTCCCCACAATCAGCCCATTCCCAGTTGAAGCCCCCCAATCAGCTCACTTCCAGTGCTAGTCCCCCCTCAACCCCATTACCAGTGCTAGCCTCCCCTAATCAGCTCATTTCCAGTGCTAGTCCCTCCTCAACCCCATTACCAGTGCTAGCCTCCCCTAATCAGCTCATTTCCAATGCTAGTCCCTCCTCAACCCCATTACCAGTCCTAGCCTCCTCTAATCAGTCCATTTCCAGTCCTAACCTCCCCGATCAGCTCATTTCCAATGCTAGCTCATCAGTCCATTACCAGTCCTACCCCCCTATCAGCACATTACCAGTCCCAACTCCCCTTGATCAGTCCATTCCCAGTCCTAGCCTTCCCTAATCAACCCATTACCAGTCCTAGCCCCCCATCTGCCCATTATAATCCTAACCCGCACTGTCTCTCCCCTCTGTCCAGCATTTATCCCCTGTCTGTCCAGTATGTCCCCCTGTCTCTTCCCTTTGTCCATGTCAGCCCCCCTCCCTCCCTCTATGTCAGCCCCCCTCTGTCCATGTCAGCCCCCTCCCTCCCTCCATCCATCCATCCATGTCAGCCCCCCTCCCTCCATCCATCCATCCATGTCAGCCCCTCTCCCTCCTTCCCTCCATCCATCCCTCCATATCAGTTCCCCCTCTGTCCATGTCAGCCCCCTCCCTCCCCCCTCCATCCATCCATCCATTAATGTCAGCCCCCCTCCCTCCCTCCATCCATGTCAGCCCCACTCTCTCCACGTCAGCTCCCCTGTCCATGTCAGCCCCCCTCCCTCCCTCCATGTCAGCCCCCCTTGTCCATGTCAGCCCCCCTCCATCCATCCATCCATATCAGCCCCCCTCCTTCCATGTCAGCCCCCCTCCCTCCATCCATCCATATCAGCCCCCTCCCTCCATGTCGGCCCCCTCTGTCCATGTCAGCCCCCCTCCCTCCCTCCTTCCATGTCAGCCCCCCTCCTTCCATGTCAGTCCCCCTCTGTCCATGTCAGCCCCATTGCAGGTTCCCTGCTCCCCTCTCCCCTCCTTCTTCTGCAGCTGTGGCTCTCTGTCTTTTAGGGAACCGCGGCTATGCCTGTGAAGCTGTTGTGGAGCCTTTCTGTCTCTAAACGGGCTCCGTGCAGCATTGTCCCACCTCCAAAGGAAGTGGTAAACAACTTACTTTGGAGGCGGGACAATGCTGCACGGAGCCCATTAAGAGGCAGGAAGGCTCCGCAATGGTTTTACAGGCATAGTCGCGATTCCCTAAGAGACAGGGAGCCGCAGCTGCAGAAGAAGGAGGCAGTGAGTAGCTGCTGCCGAGAAGCGGACTCAGCATCGGTAGCAACTTGTGCGTTTTTTTTTTTTTTTAATGGCAGAGTGGGCGACCCCTGCTAAATGCTGTGGCGACCCCCGTGGGGGTCGTGACCAATGTTCCCTCTAATTTTCTGTAGGCTGTGTGCGCATAAAATATCAGCTGTGTGCAGCTTTTGAAGGAAGGTTAAATTTTTGTGCGCCACATAACGACACTTGGAGTTATATACTTTAAAATTTGACTACACGTCAGAATACAGTATGTACACCACATTGATTTTAATCAAATTAAATGAAAATAGACGATTACTAAATGAAGCGGGAAATTTCTAGTAATTACAATCATAACTTTTAAATTTTAAGACGTCTGTGTTGTTTTCTACCAGAATCAGAGCCGTAATTTTTGTGCACTCTGTTGTAAAGTATGTGCGCTCGCTCGGCGAGGTGTGTGCGCGCGCACATGCGCACAGCTTAGAGGGAACAGTGGTCGTGACCCACAGGTTGAGAACCGCTGCTTTAGAGCAAAGGCGGGATAGAGGAGATATGATAGACATTTAAATACCTCCGTGGCATAAATGTACAGGAGAGCCTCTTTCAATTGAAAGAAAGCTCTGCAATGAGGGGACATAGAATGAAAGTAAAAGGAGAGAGAATCAGGAGTAATATGGGGTTGGGGCAAGGTACTTCAGGCCAGAAGGTCGGGGGTTCAAATCCCACTAGAGGACAGCACCCTTGGGCTGGAAGGACTGGGGTTTCTAGTCCCACAGGTGCTCCTTGTGGTCTTGGGCAAGCCACTTAACCCTCCATAGCCCATGTTCCCTGTAAAATAGTTATCTCCAAGTTATAATGCCCTGTTCAATGTAATTTCAGTTTGTTCAATGCAAACCGCACTGATGCAGAATAGCGCGGTATATAAGAGAATGTAAATAAATAAATAAAAATAAAATATGTGGAAATACTTCTATATGGATAGAGTGCTAGATGCATGGAATAGCCTGCCAGTGGAGGAATTACAGTAGTGGCCACAAAATTAAGGCAGGTATCTTTTTCTACAATTTATTGTTAAATACTGTGGAGATGTCACACATGCTTACTTATTTAATCAGCATGGCGATTAGTTACACCATGCGTCTGGCGTCCATTTTAGTTTACTTACACTCTGTAGAAGGTTTCTCTGGAAAAAGTTTTGAATTTTTACAACTAGGAAAAGATTGAAAGTTACATGTAAAATATACAATCAAGAAGGGTAGAAAGTGCGATATTAATGACTTTGTAAAGGGACAAGTTGTCACACTCCATGCTGAAGGATATTTGCAATGTGCTATTGCAAAACATTTTCTTATATCAAGGTGTGCAGTTCAGAATGTTCTGAAATCAGGTGGCCGTACACGTCGTTCCAAATGTGGGCACAGACGGATAACTACTGGACGAGATGACCGATTCCTCAAAAGCATTATTACATCTAGTCCACATACTTCATCTCAAGGTGTGGCTCAGTTAGCTAATGATCGAGGAATAAAGATAAGTGCCAGATTTGTCCGATGACAGCTTGTGGATGAATTCAAACTCGTGGCCAGAAGACCTGCCAAGAAGCCTATGATGACCAGGAAACAAATTGCTGCCCGCATACAGTTTTGTAGCAAGATAAAAGACAAATCTACTGAATGGTGGGAGAGGGTAATGTTCACAGATGAAAATACATTTCAAAAGTACGTGGGAGTGGTTACAACTACGTCCGTCGACCAACAGGCGAGAGACTAAATCTGAAGTACACAATCAAGACTGTTAAACACCCACCATCAGTCATGGTATGGGGTGGTAACTTGGCGAATGGATGATGTGGCCTGCACATTTTTGAGAAAGGTGAAAGAGTAAATGCTGCAAAATACATATCCGTGCTGAATAGTAAAGTTAAAATACACATGAATGTTTCTGGCACAACTATATTTCAGCAGGACTCGGCACCGTGCCACACTGCAAAAACAGTCAAAAAATGGTTCGTGGACACCAAGATCGAACTGCTACCAAGTTGGCCATCAAACTCTCCAGATCTCAATGTAATTGAAAACTGTTGGAATCTTATGAAGAAAAAGATGGCAGCACACGGTCCAACTTCAGAAGCAGATTTAAAGGACATACTCAAGCATGTATGGGTCAACGAAATCACTCCGGCATACTGTAAAACGCTAGTTAACAGTATGCCTACAAGAATCCAGGCTGTGCTGAAAAATCATGGACACCCTATCAAATATTGACACATATATTGTTTCCTGAATAAAACTTTGAAAGTGACATATATATCTTTGGTTCTTAAAGCTTTTGACCATGAAAGTGACAATAACACATACCTTTCTAATAAAATTCGGATATTTTGGACTCTGCCTTAATTTTTTGGCCACTACTGTAGAGTCCAGGACAATATCTGAATTCAAGAAAGCGTGGGACCAACACAGAAGGGACTGTAGTACTTGGTATGGAACAGCAGACTGGATAGGCCATATGGTCTTTTTCTGCCACCATCATTCTAGGTTTAAAATTAACTGATAAAGACGTGCCCCCTTATAGAGGTTTCTGTTTTAAGGGCACAAATCCTGGCACGATTAACTACCTGCTTGTTTTGTGTTAAAATTCTAAAATGCTTAACTACAAACTAGGGAAAATTTAGCTCTAAACCTTTAAGCCAAGTCAATAACTAATTTATGCTTTTAAAGAAAATATGGACATTTCTAAGTCCACAATCTCTTTTGTCTCAAGCTTTTTATTCACCAAAGTTGTGTCCACTTCTCTGTAAAGACTTCTGCTATCAGATTTCCCTCAGGAAAGAGAGTTCTGGAGATCTTCCTCTTTCTATATCTTTGTATCAGAGGGAAGTGCTTGCAACGAGCCTTTTGATGATAAACAGGATGGAGTCGGTGCAGAGGGTGGCTACTAAAATGATTAGTGGGCTTCATTATAAAGCATATGAGGACAGACTTAAGGATCTTAATATATACACCTTAGAGGAAAGGCGGGATAGAGGTGATATGATTGAGATGTTTAAATACCTCCGTGGCATAAATGTTCAGGGAGAGAGCCTCTTTCAATTGAAAGCAAGTTCTGCTACGAGGGGACATGGGATGAGGGTGAAGGGAGATAGATTCAGGAGTGATATGCGGAAATATTTCGTTACGGAAAGAGTAGTGGATCCATGGAATAGTCTCCCAGTGGAGGTGGTAGAGATGAGGACAGTAACTGAATTCAAAAAAGCATGGGACCAACACAGAGGATCTCTAAAGGTAAAAAGTGTTGTTATGGAAGGACAGACTAGATAGGCCATGTGGTCTTTTTCTGTCATCATGTTTCTATGTAACACTTTAGACTGCTAGTGATCGTTCCAGCAAGTCTATCTACCTAGGTAACAAGTATTAATCTCAATATCGTGGTTGTCTCAGCCCTTTTCAAAGAAAACTGTCCTTCCTGTTGAAGGCAGTTAAGCACTATACATGATAGGAGTACTTACAGAGTTTCAAAGTAAGCAAATTTGCTTACCTGTTTTGTTTTAGAATACAACCTAAGGCAAATTAATTCTAAACCTATAAGCTGAGCCAATAAATGATGAATGCTTTTGAAGACTTATTTGGAAAATTCTACAATTTCTTTTGCCCCATGCTTTAAGTCACCAAACTTTACAAGCCACATTGTGCTTACCTACCTACAGAGGCTTCTGCTGCTATCAGATTCCCCTCAGGAAAGAGGAGAATGTCTTTGTTCAAAGTTTTTTTTTATGCTGAGATCACAAACATTTTATTGTCCTCATTGCCAGGTCGTTGTCTTTCTCTCTGAGCTTTGCATTCCAGAACTTTCTTTAAGTTCCATCTGTTAGTCAGATTTATCAGGCCACATTGTCAGGCGCACTCTCTCTCTCTCTCTGTGGAGTGGAGGAGTGGCCTAGTGGTTGGGGCAAGGTACTTCAGGCCGGGGG
The DNA here is from genome assembly GCA_033557465.1 of Ichthyophis bannanicus. NCBI lineage: Eukaryota > Metazoa > Chordata > Amphibia > Gymnophiona > Ichthyophiidae > Ichthyophis > Ichthyophis bannanicus. The sequence continues at coordinate 834,487,069 of CM066036.1, read as the reverse complement.
TTCAAATCCCACTAGAGGACAGCAACCTTGGGCTGGAAGGACTGGGGTTTCTAGTCCCACAGGTGCTCCTTGTGGTCTTGGGCAAGCCACTTAACCCTCCAAAGCCCATGTTCCCTGTAAAATAGTTATTTCCAAGTTATAATGCCCAGTTCAATGTAATTTCAGTTTGTTCAATGTAAACTGCACTGATGCAGAATAGCACAGTATATAAGAGAATGTAAATAAATCCCCACCTGATCTCAAAAACATCCTGATTGTCTGGATTCAAGTCTAAAGTTATACTTGCTCCAGGCACAAAAGAGGCATCGGAAAAATGATCATTTTTCCAGGCAAAGGTCTGGAGAGTGTGGAGTAGGAGCTACACTAATACCCCCTTTCTTTTCCAATATGTCAATGAACACTGATAGAGAACGGAGGCTCGTGTTTTCGTTTTGCTGGGCTGCTGACATCCCCTTATGTAGTTTGCATGAGATGGATGTCCCTGCCCCATGCTTCCCTAAGGAGAGGGGATGCCTATGTCTCTAAAATTGGCCAGAGACAAAGACAATCCCTGGTGTTTTTTTACACATTCAGCTCTGGCTGAACCCAATTGTCCCCAATTTGACTTGGATGTCCTTTCTAAAATGTTGCGTCACGTGTGTTTGCTTGAAACAGACAAGAAGTGTAAATAATTGGTGGATATAAATGCAAAAAATGGAAATTTTAACATTATAGTGCCATCCTGTGGATAGGACCTGATCAGCCAACTGAGCAGAGCACCAATTTAAGTTAAGGAAAGCATTTAACAGCTAAGATTAGCCAGATGCAAATAGTCAGTTTTTTTTCTGTGCTGCTTTACAACGACTAATTAAAATTTGTCTCAGTAATATATTTTCTGTGCACGATGCATTTCAGTGCCTGTGGGTTCGCAATCTGTGTGCATATGCATGCGTTGCACAGCTTGGAGGGAACACTGATAGGGGGAGGGGCGATTTTAGCAACCACACCTGGCTGGTCCTTTTCAAGATATTGGTTCTGAGTTGGGCTCTTCTATCTTTGCTTTGCTGCAGCTGGGTATGTAGCAAACTTTATCATGGTAAAATAGCAAACAAATGTGCTATTTCTCTTCATGGGAAGTGTCGGCTAGAAATGTGATTGACCAGTTAGGGGGTACAATTTTGTATAATGTTTTCTTCTTCCTGTCCTAGGAGTGTAGTGAAGGTCAAGGGTGGAAAATTCAAGCACCCAAGAGTGGAATCTCTGAAGGTCCAAAAGGATCTGGAGATGGAGGAAGGACCGGAGGCTGAAGTATGTGAAACTTTCTGAATCCTGCTAAGTTTTCCTAAAGTCTGGATGAAGTTGAATTTATGTTGGAAAGAGAGGGATGACGCCCAAGCCTGTGAATCTGCTTCAGAGCTGCTACTGGCTGCTGAAGGTCATCTGAACTGTGTCTGGAAGATATTTTCTAAGGAGAAGAATCCATACCTTGCTTGTACGTAATTGTGTCCCACATCTTTAATCAGGTACCAATAAAGAAAGAGCCCGGGAAGAGTCCCTTTCCAAAAATTAGCTAGTGTGCAGTTGGGGAAGAAACCCTATTTGTATACAGAATTTTGAAGTGACTGTTTTTTCTTCTTTATTTTTCAACTGTTTATCTTTTTCATTTCCTGTATGGATTGCATGAGTCATAAAGAAGTCATTCCCTTATTTGACAGCCTGACCTTAGGAGGTAGTAACAGGGTCCTACCTCTAGGGGTCAGACGGGAGCCATTTTGGAAGTGGCGGCCGGCTGGGACAAGAGTGTCTGAGGATTGATTCTGGCCTCCCACTACCCAGCAGGGATAGGTATTTGGTAGGGGATGAGGCAGCTTGGCAAACAGCACAACTTTAACATCTAAATCTGTTTGGGGGCCAGAGGGGGAATATCTTCAGCTTTGAGAAGTGGATCGGGGTGGGGGAACTGCACATTTTTAAAAATGAGATAGGGAGTTGGGGGGAGGGGGTAACCACAGCTGGTGCCCTTTTTGTTACTCTCCATGAGCAACAAAAAGAACATGCATTACAACGCCGATGTCTTGGGGGAAACCTAACACCAACTCATGAGATCTCGTTAGCTTTCACTGCATAAATGCAGCTTGCAAAGTTTATAGCAAACTGTGCTATCATTTTATATAATAAAGAGCTGATTTGCCAACATTTGCGTGCTTCATAGCCATTATTGTTTAGCATGAATTGTTTTAACATTTATGGCATTGAATTATTTGCAACTCGCATCATTGACCGTTCACGTGCGTTACTTGGAAAATAATGCGGCTTAGTAAATAGGGCGCCGGAGATTGCATTTGCAAATCTACATGTTGTTTTCAGAAAAAAATTCCACCCAAGAAGCGGGTTCATGGCTCTGATACTTAAGATGTGCATGCTTTCACTTTCAATACGGGTGAAATAAACTGTGTACTTATTCCAATTACCCTCTAGTGCTTTCCGATCATTTTTGCATGAGGATTATTGAGTTCTAGCGGTCATAATGGCACGAGAGAAAAAATGCATAAAGGGAACTAATAGGGGACGTTTTCAAAGCCTTCGATGTGTTCTAAATGAGCAAAAATAGAGCTAACTCGCCTAAATTAGCCATGTCTTGAAACATGCACTTTCATGACTCTCTGCTGTGTTACATATACCTGTGTTGCAAGTTGTGTTTTGTCTCTCCAGGCTTCTGCCTCAATCACTCTGTACTGTGCTCCTGCCTCCGCCCCCACAGGAAGTGACGCGGTCGTGTTCTCAGAGGCTGCTGCCTCAATCACTCTGTACTGTGCTCCTGCCTCCACCCCCACAGTAATCTGCTTCTCTCCACCTATAAAGTCGTAGCACCGGCGGCGCGGCTTAGGCACTTACTTGAAACACTACATTGGACTGTTACTTCATCTCATCACTCTTCTGTCTTGGCTTTTATCATTCTGGTTCTTCACCAGATCCTCACTCCCTCTGTCTCAGGTAAGTTTGCCTCTCTCTCCTTTTCTCCCTGTGGTACCATCTTCCACGTTGCCTGACAGTTACCCGATGGCCTCCATCCCCGTTCTCTGGGGCAACCGCCCTGTTTCTCCATTTCCCTTTTCCAGGCCTGATGGATCCCTCTATCGCTGCCCTACAAACCTTCTGGTCTGCTCACCTTCGTCTCACACCTGTCCTTCTCTCTCACGATCTGCTGTTTCTCCCTCATCTATCAAGCTAGGGCTGCTCAACTGTCGTTCCTTATGGACTAAAACTCTCCTGATACAAGATCTCGTTCTTAGGGATTTTTTGGACCACCTTCTTCTCACTGAGACTTGGCTAAAAAACAGAGAGGACGCCATTCTTGCTCGCTGCTTCCCTCCTGGTTTCACTGCTGTCTCTGTTCCCCATACAGGTTGCACGGGGGGTGGGGTGGTGGCTTTGATCTGCTCCTCTCTCACCTATACACAAGTCTCATCTTCACTACTACGCTACTCGGAATCCCTTCTACTTTACTTTCATACCTCACCTGCTTTGCATATCCTCCTTATCTATTCTCCTCCAGCTCTCCGCCCTGATCTTTGGGACTCTCTTCTTTCGACTATCTCAGACTTATCACTGGCCTTTCCTCGTTTACTGATCGCAGGGGATTTCAATCTCCATCTTGACATGCCCTCTTCCTCTCAAGACTATTCCTTTATTTCTTTTCTGCAGGATCTGTCCTTGACTCAAAATGTTCTTCTCCCTACCCACTCAGCAGGACACACCCTTGACCTCCTTCTTTCTCCGGCTTCCTCCCCTTTTACTCTACAAGGTCTTACTACTGCTCCTCTACCCTGGACTGATCACTATTCTCTGACCTGTCATTACCTTCTCTCTTCATCTAACTTGGTCCCCTTTTTGCAGACATCCCATCCTCCCCCACTTTCTTCCCCACGTTATTCCCATCATATTACCCATCTCACTCTCCAGCACTTTCCAACTGCTGGAGATCTCTTGTCCTCAGACGTCACTTCACTCTCTCCTGACTCGCAAGCTTCACACTGGTCCTCCTGCCTTTCTGATGCTCTTTCACATAAGAAACCCATTAAGCAAAGCCACAATAGAATCCAATGAAAAAGGCCTGCTAATATAATCACCATTACACCATCATTGACATGTTTTAAGAAACAGTGTAGTGCACATTTTGTATATATTTTTTTGTCGGATCGTCTGTGAATGAGGATGTGAAACATACTCTTATAACAGACCCTCCATTTTATTCAATTTTTAAAAGGTCTCACCAATGTTCCCTCTAATTTTCTGTAGGCTGTGTGCGCATAAAATATCAGCTGTGCAGCTTTTGAAGGAAGGTTAAATTTTCGTGCGCCACATAACGACACTCTGAGTTATATACTTTAAAATTTGACTACACGTCAGAATACAGTATGTACACCACATTGATTTTAATAAAATTAAATGAAAATAGACGATTACTAAATGAAGCAGAAACTTTCTAGTAATTACAACCACAACTTTTAAATTTTAAGACATCTGTGTTGTTTTCTATCAGAATCAGAACTGTAATTTTTGTGCGCTCTGTTGTAAAGTATGTGCGCTCGCTCGGCGAGGTGTGTGCGCGCGCACATGCGCACAGCTTAGAGGGAACAGTGGGTCTCACCGACCAAATTTGCCGGAGGCTATGAATGGCCCATGAGACCAGCCTCTGCAAACACGTAACTTTTCAGTTATTGTCAATCCCTTACTGTGAACAGTTTCCTGTAATCACCAAATGTCACGATAAGGAAATTCACATTACTCATCGAAAACTTTGTCAGATGATAAATTGGTACGGCTTAAACTTGCTTAAACGTATCTCCCCCGTTCAATTCAAAATTTCCAACTCATCTCAATGGGGTTCATAAGCTGGTTCGCCGCTGCCATTTTCCTTAGAAGACATTCCCACCAAGCATCAGGTAATCCTACGACACAAAACTTTGTGTTTCAAGCCCAATACGAGAATGGCCCTTTATCAAGCATCTTACCCGACTTCCTGTTCCAGTTGAACAAAGATGATGTCATTCTTGCTGAATAAAATGACAGCATCCGTTAACACAAAATGAAGATCAATTTAAAGACCACCATTCAATCTCCGCATTTAATCCCTGGGGGGCCACAGTCTGGAGCATGAAAATCCAGCATTGTTCTCGATAACGCAACAAGGCTTGCCGGTCACCCCCTCGTGTAAATGAAGGAACTGCATCCACTATTGTCCATCTTAACTGATCAAAGGCATGAGAATGCTGTATACAATGTTGAACTAACAGAGCACTCGTCACCTTGGTGTTTATACGTGATCTATGTTCCTGCAACCGCTTCTTTATTGGTCTATTGTCATACCCACATATATCAGCATGCAAGGACATATAATCAGATAAATTACATAGGTAGACATGCAATTAGTTGTATGACGTAAGGAATAATGTTTACTATCCCGTGGGTCCACCCATTCCATCCCTTCCAGAGTCAATGTCCTAGAGCAGAGCCTCCCAAATGCAGTCCTGGAGGGCCAAACACCATCCCGGTTCCATGCTGCCTCTGATAAAGATACCTGTGCTGCATTTCTATGCGCCACCCCCATGGTATGCAGATGTATCTCATGCATATTCATGAGGGACAGCATGAAAACCCGAACAGTGTTTTGCACCGCAGGACTGGAGTTGGGAACCTCTGCCGTAAAGCAACAGCCAACAGGGGCAGACACACCCGCACCCACAGGCCCCATTATCCAAAGCCTCCTGGAGAGGCATGACTTTGGGCTCTGCGTGCATCTCCCAATACTAGCACTTGCATACCTTAGTAATGCCACCCTAAACCTGGAAATATGGTACACAGCTATGAAAAGGTTGCTATGAGTACTGGCAGATAGCAATTCCTAGGTTACGTACAATTGTCGGAGTGAGCTGCATCATAGCAACCTTTCTGATGTCTGTGGAGTGTGCTACTGGTCTTGTGTCTGACAGTGTTTAACAACCTGGGGAGTGACGCCTACAGTATTGCGTACCATAGCCGTGCCTGCACTGTGCCCAGGACTGGTGTGGTGGCCTGGGCTGCCCAACACCTCTATAGTTGCACAATGCTGGCATAGGTGAGGGGAGTGTGTGTCTGTCTATCCAGTGTGTGGTGGCTGCCAACACCCTCCACAGCCCACACTGCTAGCACTGTTGCCAGTATTGGCCTGCCAATGTGCATAATGAGGAGCAAGGTATCGTGGGAATAGCCTGGATAGGGTGGCCTGGCCTGTCCGCATCTGCACAGGGCATAGGGCAATGGCCGGACATTGTAGTGCCCGGTACCACCTGCACGGACAGGGTGGCCATAGCATGTCCTGCTGGGAGGTCACTCTCACCCTGACTGAGCAGTGACCATGGCATGGCTAGGTTCCACCATAGTGTTATATTGTGTTTCTCTTATGTGATATTTATGGATTTCCTTTTGGGGCCCAATCACTGACTTATCTGCTTGGTGTGTATGCATCTCCTCCAGGACCATGCACTATGGACTAGCTGGCGGACTGTCTGCAGCTAGTATGTGTCTTGCTGGAACACCGTGCAGGGTGCAGCGGCTGGAGGCTTGCTGCTGGAGAATGTCAGATAATGGTGGGGGACAGCTGAGCATTTCCAGACCTGCCGTCTGTCTGCTATTGCGTTATGGATGTGTACTGCTCTGCATTGCCTGCCCTGTAGGGTGTTGGATCCCTAGTAGGACTGGGGTGATGGTCTCCTCTACTACCACCATTGCAGGGGGTTGAATGTGGCTCTGTGGGCGGGAGTCTAGCCCACTGGTTACTTCATTGCCCATGGAGCCAGAGGTCATAGGTTCACAACCCACAGTGGGGTTCATTGATAGGGCTGTCTTAGGCATTGTCTATTTGTACTGTATCTTAGTGCTGCCAAGCACAACCACCATCAGGGTACCGTCACCTTAGGGTTGCTCAGAAGGCGCCCTATAGGGCGTGCCTTACACTTTGCCCTATATTATATGTATTATATGCCATTTGATAGGAATATTTAGGCGCTCCCTATAGGGCGCGCCTTGCACTTCGCCCTATAGGGATCGCCTAAATATTCCTATCAACTGGTATATAATACATGACCATGTCGGGGAGAACGTCATTATTGGAACCTATTTCATAGGACGGGTACAATTTTCCTGACATATGCAAACTGTAACCCGCCTGCAGACTGTGGATTAAAATATTATAGTCGGCTTTCAAAGGGTTACACAGGACGCCTCAGCCAGCCTTATTCATTAGGCACACTGGGGAATCGAACCCATGACCCTTGTACCATCAGTCTGTGTAGTAACCATTGTATTACAGCTCTGTTTCTGTATTTGGGTGTCTGCGCGCTGTCTTACGCTTGCGTGCAGCAGCGCGCGCACTGTAACGATCGTTGCTGTGCCACGCGTAATAACGCGCGCAACTGCGCGTTATCGGTTACGATGTACCGCCCATGTCCTTTTTTGGCTTTCCTTCCACTAACGCGGCTCCTAACGCGAATTGCACTAACGCAGTTTAGTAAACATACCCCTAAGACTTCATTTTTGTTCCTTCGCCAGATCTGCGCAATTCGGCCCTTTCTCATACCGCAGGCACTTACCACCCTTATGTTGTCTCTTGTCATGTCTCATGTCAACTTTTGTAATTCAGTTTTCCTCGGTCTTCCACAATCTCAACTTCATAGACTACAGCAAATTCAGAACACGGCTGCTCGGATCATTTCACACTCTGCACTCCGTGATCATGTCACACCTCTATTAATTCACCTCCACTGGCTCCCCATTACCTTTCACATCCATTTCAAGCTCCTCACCCTAGTTCATCAAGTTCTCTACACCCACACTCCACTATACCTGGCCAATCTCATCCAATTTCATACTCCTGGTCGTTCTCTCCGGTCACTACACATAAATCATCTTTACCTCCCTTCCTCCTCCCGTGCCCACCTCCAATCCATCCAGACCTCTGCCTTCTTTTTCATCAGACCTGCACTTTGGAACTCCCTACCCACCTCACTCAGACTCGAACAGCACTACGGTACCTTCAAGACTCACCTGAAAACCCACCTATTCTCTAATGCCTTTGACCTCCCCTCTCCTTTTGTGTGATCTTACCCTTTACCATTCCCCTTTTATGCTTGGTTTTCTCTGTTATTTAGTGTGCTTGTCTGTCCTCTATACTATCCTGTCATCATTGTAACTTCCTTTCCTCTCTTCCGGCCATTGGCCTTCTCTTTATAATTTGATCATTGCAAACCGCTTTGTTGTAATTATGAATGGCGGTATATCAAACAAAATAAACATAAACATCTGAGGGAATATCCGTCCTTTCTAAACATGCGTCCTTACAGCCACGCAGAATTGTGACATTCAAGGGATGTCTTTGAAAACAATGGGATTTATCCGATTAGCAGGACCTGCAGAGTGGATAAACCCCACTAAGCTTAGTACCCAGATAGCGCCACTAAATATTTTCTGTAACTGCCATTTAGTGGCACTATGTGAGTAGAGCAAGGGCGGTCCGTGGGTTGGGTGAGGGCGGTCAATAGATTATCCAGTTAGTGTTGATTTTCAGTCCACTAACCAGAAAAACAACACGCTTAAAGTTAGGCCAATAAAAGCCATTCAGCAGAAGTCCCTACGTGGGCATTTCAGCTGAATATCCAGTTGCATTTTGCCCATGGCCTTTAAAAAATGCTGACTGCTGCAGGCGGACTATCAGCTGGTCTGTACACACAATTTCATTCACAACAAAGCTGTAGAACCTTCATTGCACTGTTCACACTGCTTAAGCTTTTCGTACCGTCTTGTAGCCCAAGAATAAGCCAATACTCGACCCAGTAACCGTGGGCATCTTGTGTCTGAAAATCAGCCAGGTTTATGCGAGCTCAAAGCACACATGTACAGTGCTGATGAAAATATACCATAATGTACAAAGGAACTTTATTTTTCTACGTACTAAAACAACCATTTAAAGTTAGTTTGCTGCTTAATAATCTGAGTATTTTGGCTTTGTAAAATGATGCCATACTAAAGCAAAGAACAAAGCTAATTACTGCGGTGCATTTATATTTTATGTGGATAAATGCAGATTGACGTTAATAAACTAATGGGCCCACTTTCTGATCTGCAGGAAGCCCTGCAGAGATTAGCAGTAACAGTTTTACAGCAAAGGGTTTGATGCACTATCACCTGGAGGCTGTGACTCAGGGAACCCTCAGGATGACTCATGTAATAGGTCTACAATTCTTTTCCCATTAAAATGCTTGTGTCGTCGGTCAGAAAATGTTCCTAGACAAGAAAAACAAGCTGAAAACCAGTAGCGAGGTTAAATCAAGAACCAGCTAGGTTTTAACAAAAATTATTACCCTGCATGATTTTTACAGCACTCACAAGGAAAGCAAAGCTAACGATACCCTGCTTTCTCATTCCTTCAATGCTCCCTTTGAACGAGCGCTTGCTCCCTTTAATGGTGCCATTATTTTCTAGGGAACTCACATCTTTTCACAGATGAGCCACTTTTTGATGGGAAAATATAAGTTTGCAAAGCTCATCGAAAGATGTTATACACTAAAATGAACAAGGTAAATGCAATCTTGGTTTAAATGCCCCTTGGCCAAGTTTGGAATGAGTTATATTTAAGTTTGCAATCGATTTATACAGAGCAATGGCGGACTCGAATGGAATGCATTCCTAAATCATTTAAAGGGAATGTTCAATAATCACTTTACAACTAGTGCAGTGTTTAATAATTATAGATTTTTGCATGTTGTAAATATTTGCAGTCTTTGTCTCTAAATTAGCAATGAGTTGTCTGTTGTGGTGGAGTGTTGGGAATATCTGTTCTTTTCAACAGATGCTCATATCAATCATTTCTGCTGTGGGATTTGTTCATATGTTTTAAGCTGAAACGAAACGAAGTCACTAGGCTGCAGCGTGACCAAAGCTATGAGGGGCTCCTCTGCTGGGTGTGGTGAAAAGTAGGCTCTTCACAGGCAAATGACTTTGACATTTTGCCAGTCTGCTCTTTTATTTAAACAGGATAGCGCTGGAGAAAGATCTGGTATAGAAAGCCAGACTTAGGTGGGGGTGTAAGTACGGTTCTGGGCTTTGCTTCGGGCATGGACTCGTAATCACAGTTTCAAGCTGAAGTGGTTATAGAACTTGACTGGAAGCTGACAGCCCTTCGGTATTCACTGTTCACGATCCCCGGCTTTTCCCCAGGCCAGACTGTCAGTTTGTCTCGCCCAGCTCTGCAGGTTTTTGCTACAGTATTTTCAGTTAGCAGTATAGTGCAAGTGTGCTGACTGTAGAGTTTGATTACATCATGGATGCGATTTTTATCCATTCTGATTTTAATAATTGTCATGAATAACATTCAATGCACAAATCTCTGATAAACAACAAATATTTAAAAAAAGAGAAAAAGGATCTCTGTGCTCGACAGCCATTCACATTTAATTCATGCGTGAGGCGAATTCTTACCATCATAGATCCTGAAAAAATGCCTTTTAATCTTAACGGAGTTATTTTAGAAGCTCTAATCTATCTATCTATCTATTTAGCATTTATATAGCGCTGCAAACATATGAAGCGCTGTACAGACATGTAGGAGAGACAAGCCCTGCTCAACAGAGCTCACAATCTAATCGAGACAAATTACAAATTACAAAATACAATAAGCAAGACAGAGTATATAAATATTTAGGGATAAATCAAGATAGGGAAAAAAACACAAACAGCAATTACAACTAGTCAAATCAGAACACAGGAGTCAAGAACAGAAAGCAGAAGTGAAAAGGTAGGTTTTCAACCTGGATTTGAAGAGGGCCAAGGAGGATGCCCAACCGCACAGATACAAGTAGATTGTTCCAGGCGAAAGGTGCAGCCAGGTGAAAGGAGTGAAGTCTGGAATTAGCAGTACGAGTGAAGGGCATAGATAGACGAAGAGTGTTAGAAGAGCAAAGAACACGAGAAGGGGTGTATGGAGAGATAAGAGCTGACAGGTAAAGGAGGGCTGAGGAGTGAATGCATTTATAGGTCAGGAGAAGGAGTTTGAATTGGATACGGAAACGGATAGGACGCCAGTGAAGTGACTTGAGAAGAGGAGTGATGTGGGAAAGACGAGGCTGGCAGAAAATTAGATGAGCAGCAGAATGTTGGATAGATTGAAGGGGAAAAGGTGGCATGTAGGGAGGCCGGCAAGGAGAAGGTTGCAATAATCAAGGCGGGAGGTGATTAAGGAGTGGACAATTGTTTTAGTAGTGTTGTCAGAAAGGAATGGGCGAATTTTGCTGATATTGTGGAGAAAGAAATGGCAAGTCTTAGCAATGAGTTGGATGTGTGTGGAGAAGGAGAGAGAGGAGTCAAAGATAACACCCAGGTTACGGGCAGAAGAGACAGGAAGGATTACAGAGTTGTCCACAGACGGAGAAAGGGGAAAGAGAAGGGGAGGCATTGGGAGTAAAGATAAGGAGTTTAGTCTTGGCCATGTTCAATTTCAGGCGGCGGTGAGACATCCAAGTAGCAATGTCAGAAAGGCAAATGGAGATCTTGGCCTGGATTGCTGGAGAGATATCAGGCATAGAGAGGTAGATTTGAGAGTCGTCAGCATAGAGATGGTAATGAAAGCCATGGGAAGAGATAAGTGCACCAAGGGATTGGGTATAGCGAGAGAAAAGGAGTGGTCCCAAGACGGAACCCTGGGGAACACCAACTGGGAGCAGGGTGGCAGAGGAGGAGCCACCAGAAGACACACTGAAAGAGTGATGGGAGAGTTAGGAGGAGAACCAAGATAGTACAGAGCTGTTAAAACCAAGCGAGGACAAGGTGATAAGAAGAAGGTTATGACCAACAGTGTCAAAAGCAGCAGAGAGATCCAGAAAGATGAGGACAGAATAAAGCCCATTGGATTTTGCCAGAAACAAATCATTCGAGACTTTGGTAAGAGCCATTTCAGTGGAATGTAGGGAATGGAAGCCAGACTGTAAGGGATCAAGGAGGGCATGAGAGGAGAGGAAATCAAGACAGCGGTGGAGGACTGCACGCTCAAGTAGTTTAGAGATGAAAGGAAGGAGAGAGATAGGTGGATAGTTAGAAGGACAGGTGGGGTCAAGTGAGGGTTTAAGGAGAGGTGTGACCACAGCATGCTTGAAGTTAGTAGGGAAGGTTGCAGTGGAGAGAGATAGGTTGAGAATATGAGAGATGGAAGGGACAATAGTGGATGAGATGGGGCATAGGAGATGGGTAGGGATGGGATCAGAGGAGCAGGTGGTGGGTTTGGAGGAAGAAAGAAGGAGTGTTGTTTCATCATCAGAGACCACAGGGAAAGAGGAGAGGGTAGCAGAAGTAAGGGGGGAGAGATGGGAAAGAGGAGGGGTAATAGGGGTAATGGGGAATTGAAGGGTGATCTGATGGATTTTATCATGGAAGTAGTCAGCCAGGGTTTGAGCAGGAAGGAAGGGAGGAATTGGAGGTGGAGGCACATTGAGGAGAGAACCTAGAGTGCTAAAGAGACAACGAGGATCAGAGGCAAGAGAGTTAGTCAGGTGGGAGAAGTAGACTTGTTTGGCAAGTGCTATGACTGATTGGAAAGAGAAAAGCATGAATTTAAAGTGATGAAAGTCAGCACGGGAACGGGATTTGAGCCAAACACGCTCGGCAGAGTGGGCACAAGAGCGCAGATAGCAGACAGTGGGAGAGAGCCAGGGCTGGGGTGAAGAACGCCTTACAGGACATAGGGTGAGGGGAGCAAGAGCATCAAGAGCAGAGGAGAGAGCAGCGTTATAGGAGGTCACAGCCTCATCAACAGATTTGGATAACAGAGTGGAGGAAAGGGGAGAAGAAATAGTGGAAGAAAGATCTAAGGGATCAATAGCAAGAAGGTTTCGAAGAAGATTAGTGGAAACAGGATGAGGCTGAGGCGGGGGATGATGAATAGCAAGAGTTAAGAGGTGGTGGTCAGATAAGGGAAAGACAAAGTTGCAGAAATTAGAGGGTAGGCAGTTAGAGAAGAATATCAGGTCAAGGCAGTGACCAAGTTGGTGAGTGGGGGTGGTGGAGCAGAGTTGAAGATCGAGTGAGGATGTAATGGAGAGGAGTTTTAAAGCATGGGGATCAGAGGGATTGTCAACATGAATGTTAAAATCCCTGAGAATAAGAGTGGGGGAGGAGGGGTCGAAAAAGACAGGTAGCCAGGAGTCAAAGTCAGAAAGAAAAATGGAAGCAGATATGTCAGGAGACCGATAGATAACAGCTACCCGGAGGGGAAGGGGAGCGAATAGGCGGATAGAATGGACCTCAAAAGAGAGAGAGGAGTGAGACTGAGGAAGGATGAGGGGTTGGAATTGACAAGAGGGAGAGAGTAAAAGCCCGACACCACTGCCACGGCCAGTGGGACGAGGAGTGTGGGAGAATTGATAGCCCCTGTGACAAAGAGCAGCAATAGATGCGGTGTTGTCAGGAAGAAACCAGGTCTCAATTAAGGCAAGGAGGTGTGGGGCGTGGGAGATAAAAAGGTCATGAGTAAAAGCAAGTTTGTTAGAGACAGATTGAGCATTGCACAAGGCACAAGAGAAGGGGAGGGCAGAAGGGGAGAGAAGAGGAATGTGAATAAGGTTAGATAAATTATGTGAAGGCCTCTTCTCAATGCAAGAGAAATGCCTAGGGAAGGCAGGATAGGGGTAGATGTGGGTGCAGAAAGACAAGTTACGTGAGAGATAAATCTAGGGAGGCTAGGATTAGGAAAGATATAGATAAGGTTAGACAGATTTCGTGAAGGCCTCATTTAGATGCGAGAGGCAAGACAGGAGGGTCGGGATTGGGGTTTAAATTACTGGATGAGAGGAAATAGGTCTCGGAGGGAAAATGTGAAAGGAGGAAAATGAGAAGAGGAGCAGAAGAATGAACAGAGAAGGCTAAGCCAATGTAATCATACAATCATGCAATAGTGGGGTAATGCGACGCAGAGTAAGTGATAACAAGCGGCAAACTAAGTACAAGCGAAGCCACTCAGTTAACTGTAGGAAAAACAGCAGGCTAAGCAGCGAGAGAAAGTACAGACAAAGAGACGGCCAGGGCAGGTGATCAGAGAATGCTGGAACAGCGGATTGGGCCCTAGGCTGCGATCGGGGAGGGGACTCCCTTCCCTCTCCCGGCTCAATGCCGATCTGGTGCAGAGGGGATGTCAGTTTTTAAGCAGGCTGCCTGCATTCACTCCCCTCCCGTGCTGTATGTTTAATCCGCTGTGTCGTGGTATTCGTGCTTTGGAGTCTGAAAACAGAGTATACAGACATCCAAATTACGGAGGTGTCCCCAGAGCATTTTACAAAATGGTTAGATCGTCTCTGGCATGGCGACGTCCATCTAGGACAGGGACATGGTAGGGGTATGGCAGGACATCCCAAAGACTTTAATGTGCAAAACCGATTTCAGAAACGTTTGCACCCTTGCCCAAGCCTATACCCACTCCTGGCATGAAGAGGCAGAGCCTGCCCCATTAGTAAGCAAGCCAGGCGGCTGCCTAGGGTGGCAGAATTGTAGGGACAGGAGAAATTCAAATCTATGTAATTAAACGGAGCGATTGTGGTGGTGGTGGGTGGGGGGGGGAGGGGTGACGCCCAGCTGACGGTTCACCTAAGGCACCAGATACCTTGGCCAATCCTACAAATAGGCATCTGAAAAGTTCTCTTTTTACCAGTAAAACATCCAGACAATCTGGATGAGTTGATACTCTAATATCCCCAGTGCTGGCCACAACCACAAAGGCAATTTATAGGTATTGGGGGAAACCTGTTTTGTGGTTGTCGCACTGCTAAACAACTCTGCTAGCAGAATGGCAGGCTGGGGCGTGCCCCTGCTCAGAATACCATTGCAGGGATGTCTATGTAGCCATTCTTCATGATGTCCGTTTCTGGTCTGAACACATTTCTGAAATTGTGCCTGAACCTGAACGTGCCCAGACCTTTTTGAAATGTTTTCACAGGGACATCATTTCTAAAATGTGCCTTCGCATGTTTATTAAGTATTGCATGCATGAATGTACTGATAAAAGAATAAAATGTTTTTTTAAAATAATAGTATTAATAAACATTTAGGATTAAAAGGAGTCTTTTCAGTATCTATGATGGTGACTGTGAGCCTTACACAGGGATTATAATTGTGATTGGCTATCGCATGCTGAGATCCCTTTTCTCCTTATTTATTATTTGCTTATCGGAAAATGCGTGCATTGGATGATTGTAAAATCTCTCCGTACCTGCTTTTGCTGGCTCTGTATGAAAGTGCATCAGCCAGTCTCCTATTTGTCTGGTAGAGTCTACTTTAGTTCTGGCTCTTTTTTTCCTCTCTTGCACTCGTCTTAAACCTTTCCATCCTTCTGTCTCCTGTGTTGTCCCAGTTTGGGTAAGTGGTACGAATAATCGCATTTCTCCTTTGTTGTTCTGTCTTTACCTCATTGTCTGTGAGTTGTCTTTGACTCTCTCCACTCCATTTATACTAAGGCACTTGGTTCCTTGTATTTTTTTATATTCAAAACGGTGCATAAATCACACAGGCGTCGTTGGCATGACATTTCACTAAACTGAATGTGAAAGGAGCTGCAGATTTTTGAATGTAAATAAGATTTGTCCAAGTATGTGAAGTGGAATTTTACAAATGACATCCAAGTGCAATCGGGGATTTCCAAGCCAGAACATCTGGGGGGAAAAAAGGAGGCATGTCCAGCTGCAGACATTATTTCAGAAACGTGGATCTGCCTGATATAGACGCCTGCAGGGGCGTCTATAAATATGTCCCCAGACTAGTATTCTCGACCATGGATGTCTAGGAATAGCCTAATAGAGTAGTGGGCTGGGGCTGGGGCCATGTAAGCCAGGGTTCAGATCCCACTGCTGCTATCACTGTGAGTGTGTAGTGCATTGGAGCTTGTGTAATGCCATCTTCTCTGCAGAGTCTAGATGTTCTAGGACTAAAACAAGTACTTTCACAATGCCTATTTGTGCCTGGAGCAGGTATAACCTTAGATGCAACTCCAGATTCCTGGGAACGCCCCAGCCACACCTCCACCATACCCCCATCCAGACTTGAACGTCCACAGACCTGGCTTCTAAAATCACTTTGGACGTGTCTATACCCATTTTTGGATGTTCAAAGCACGAATAGGTCTTCCAAAATGACATCCTGTGCTAAGCTTCTTGGAAATATGCAGCCATGCTTCTAATGATAGAACTGTAAGCACAGCTTCTCCATGTAGGTTACCCCGGGATCTTGCAGGATCTCTCCCCCTTGGCTTGTATAAGGGATACACCTCCGTCGGTGTGCATTCGGCTCATTAGTGAGGCTCGCACAATCAATTTAACACATCCTACACATTTAATGCATACACATCAATTTACATACACTAAAACATTCTAATGCTTGTTAAACAATTGTATCAATCTGAATAACTAAAACCAAATCAAGAAACCATGAAAAAATCAAGAACATCTCAAATTCTGAAAACAAGCCAAAATTTTGCCATGTACATGTATTCTTATATTTTCTTCTCTTCGGCTCTTAGGTAGAAACTAGAAAATAATGGATAAAGACCGTACGGCTTGTCTAGCGTGTCCATCCCAGGGCTGGTGCGAGGATATGAGGAAGCCTAGCCTCACCTCATTCCTAGCGCCCCCTGCTGCTGTCCCCTCCCATTGTCACTGCTGCAACCCCTCTCTAGGAGGCGCAGCAACCGCAATACATTTAAAACATCATTGCAGCCTTAGCTTTTACCTCTGGTGCTACAATGCTCTTTGTGCTTCGCCCCCTCCAATTCTACTTCCTGTTTATATGGGGGGGGGGGGGAGTGACTGCAAAAGGAAGAGGAATCAGAGGGCGGTCAGAAGTAAGAACAGCACCACAGAACTGGAGGCAAAGGGAATTCCAGCACTGTGGTGCCATTATAAAAGTATTGCTGCCTCCGCATGCTCTGGAGAAGAGCAGCGGCAGCAACAATTGCTGCCCCAACCGCTGACGCTCTCAGCAACCTCCTACTTCTCCTAATGGTAGCGCCGGCCCTGGTTCATTCCCATCAATTACAATACTACACAATCCCCTCTTCTTCTTCATCACAGATTCTCTGTGCCTGTTCCCTGCCTTCTTGAATTCAGACACTGTCCTTGTCTCACCCACCTCCTGCTGGGAGACTCTTCCACGCATCCACCGCTATTTCTGTGAAGAAATATTTCCTTACATTTCTCCTGAGTCTCTACCTTTTTCAATGTCATCCTATGACGCTGACTCTCCTGTTTTATTAAGGAAGGAGATACCTGCTTTTTTTTATAAAGTAGGCTCAAGATAAGCCAGCTCTGGGTGCCTAAAACTAGGCGGCCGGTTTTAATATTACCCTCTTAGAGCCTGATCCCAGGTGGGGAACGTCCAGGCCGTCTGGATGGCCCCGAACAGGACAGGCCCATCGGCGCCTGATTCTGTACCCCAGGAGCAAGACATTCCCACGGGTGCAGGATCGGGCACTGAGAGACGGCCCGGCATGCCCTTGCATCACCACAGGGATGTCCTCCCCGCAGCACATCCAGCCCGCTGCTGTGGAGATCCCAGTTTCCCCACGATCCAACCCCGGCGGGGGCAGCCAGGGCCTGGATCGGGCAGTCGGGACTCACCTGGCTTGCCACCGTAGCTGCTGGGGGTCTGGCTGGCTGGCTGATCTGGAGGGGCAGCCAGTGCTTAGTCCACCTCTGATTTGGAATAAGTTGGCCATTCCATGGTGCTCCTCAGACGTACAGGGCCGTGAGCTGAATTGGCCCTGTATGTCCGGGGGCTGGACCCACCCACTCTTTGCCCTGTCCCCTGCAGCACGCACAGTGACTCTGTGCATGCAGGTGGGCTAGGAGATGACATACGCTGCAGGTAGCTAGTGGTGTTGGATCTACAGTTCCGCTATTCGCCTTGCAGAATCAGGCCCTTAGTGTGTACCATAGTTTGATGCATTTGCCTCTGTAGGTTTACAGATGTATTTTTTCAGTTTTTCTTTTTTGGGTACAGCTGTGTCATTATCAGAGCAAGGTGAGACTCCAGGCTGGGAGGAGGTAAAGCGCTATGTTCCTCCTGACTCAGCTTTTTAGAAAGTTTTAGGGCTTTGGGTGGGGGTGGGGAATTGGAGACGGGAGGGTTTGATGGGAGAAATTTTTTAAGGAGGTGAGAAGGTGGGGATATGGGGGAGGGGGGATGCCAGTCCCCTAGATCAACTTTTGAAAGTGATGGGAGGTGGAGGATGGAGAGACTTTCAGTGGGGAGGTGGATCCTTGGGAACTGTGAGCTCAATTTTGAGTATCATGTGAGGGGTAAGTGGAGGAGGCAATATCAGAGCAGAGGACGGATGGGCTGCTGCTAAACTTTAAGGGGGTGTATTCCAAGGCATTTATGCAGTTTGCAGACCTGCAACTAACCCACTGAATAGCCCCCCAGAGTGATCTAAACACCTTGTGCTATCTGGCTAGCAATGGGGCATTCTGGGACGACACTGTGTGACCAAGCCAGTGAGCAGCTATGTTTCAGCTGCTAATCAATCAGCTAAACCACCAAAGGTTAGGGCAATTGAAAGGTGGTTTAGGTAGTTTTGCAATCTGGTTAGTGGCTGAATATTGTCACTCACTGGATTGCAAAAGAGCGATCCGGTAAAATTAGACGTGCAGTGTCTATCTCTGGATACAGCCCGGCACCGAATATCTGGGTTTATTTTAAAGCAGCGACTGCAGTGTCCTCTCTAAATCTCTGGTGGGATGGAAAGGGGATATTACGGGGGAAGGGGCTATAGGCAATAGTTGTGCTGTGTAATTTTCCCAGATAGAAAGGTGTAAGATAAGACACGTTTTAGCACTAAGTATTAAAGAGTTTTCCCTGTAGAAATAGAAAGTGGTTTCTTTGCAACGGACATCCCCCAGATGTCTGTCTTCTAGGTGAGTAAGGCATATGAGGAGGAGGGAGCTGATAAGTCTCTGGCCTTGTAATGAAACAGAAAGCTATGGGCACACTTTAGTTCTGGAGGTCCGAATGATCTCTCTGCAGTTCTGTTTAATTTGATACCTGTGGACGTTCCAAGTCTGAATGGGGGTATGGTGGAGGTGTGGCTGGGGTGTTCCCAGGAACCTGGACGATCCCACCTGATTTCGGAAACATCCTGGGCATCTGCAGTTGCATCTAAGGTTATACCTGCTGCAGGCACAAGTAGGCATTGGGCAAGTACCTGTTTTAGTCACAGAACATCTAGACAGTACAGAGAAGATGGCACTTCACCAGCTCCAATACTCCACACACTCACAGTGATAGCGGCAGTGTGATCTGAACCCTGGCTTACATGTTCCCAGCCCACTACTCTAGCTATTAGGCTACTCCTAGACATCTACGGTCCAGAATTCTATTCTGGGAACGTATTTGTAGACACCGCTGCAGACGTCTATATCGGGCTCATCCACGTTTCTGAAATAATGTCTGCACCTGGACATACCTGCTTTTTTCCCCAGATGTTCTGGCTTGGACATCCCCGATTGCGCTTGGACATCATTGTAAAATTCCACTTCACATATTTAGACAAACCTCATTTACATTCAAAAATCTGCAGCTCCTTTCACATTCCGTTTAGTGAAATGTCATGCCAACGACGCCTGTGTGATTTATGCACTGTTTTGAATATAAAAAAATACAAGGAACCAAGTGCCTTAGTATAAATGGAGAGTAATTTCCCCAGTTCTAGTCCCTGCTTGCATGAGGGTGGAAGTGGCTTAAGCTTTTTATGTCTTGGCTAATCTTTTTATTGAAAAACTGCAGGATCTCTTCATTATTTTATCTACTTTAACTCAAAAGCCCCTTACACGGGCACATCCAAAACGCTAGCCAGTGTTCGGCAAAATTCAAACGCAGGCTAAAACCCCACAGGCTGTGTTTGGATCCTGATTTCCCTATTCTCCTGCTCATCAGCTATCTGTATCTTTGCCATGCCCCTTGTCCCCTGTTGTGTGGTCTGTCTTCTTTAGCCCCTGCTCATCAGAGCTTAGACTCTCTCTCTTGTACATGCACCGTGCTCCATACGCCTTGTAGTGCGTAGTTCATACAGTTATTGGGGAAGCATTTGATTACTAATTCTGAACAGATGTAGACCTTTTCATAAGGATCACACAGCCGTGCTGGATATGGCATCCACACATGCAGGGAAGTGTCTAGAGTTTGTGGCTTTGCAATTTCATTGGCATGTATGAAACGTTTCAAAAATTGACTGCATAAATCAATCCTTGGCAAGTGGAACATACAATACAGTGATGACTGAAAGTAGACGATGTCTCTTGTGGGCAGCCAGTATTGTTGCAATTACCTTCGTTGTCCTATGACTGATATCGTCTGGTTCTCACTTCTATGGTTTCCCGTTTCATTTTCAACGACTTTGGTCCAGTAGAATCTGAACTATGGTTCATGCAACCTTCCATTACTTTGATTTGTTATATAGTATTGCATGCTTTTTATTGCACCAGCAGAAAAAGATAGTGTAGTTTGTAAACTGCTGTGCTTCCAAGAAAGTGGTACATCAAGCAATGAAATGATCAATAATAAAGCCACGGAACTTCCACGCATGCACACTGCAGTCCTTCTGGAAAACACAAGAAGAAACAATGAGATTTATATTCAAAAGGTTGCTCAGCGGGAAAGATATACAGTGGGATTTCCCTTGATAAGTGAGGCACACCTCCCCCAGAGGGTTTGGGAGTGGGCACATGATGCGGCTGAGCCCTGCCATTCATGCACCAGAGAGGAGGGGAGATAGAGAAGAGAGGCAAGGAAGGGCTCAGGCATGAAAGATGAAGTCAGGAGAGAGAGGTCCTAAAAGAAGAGATGGAAGAAGTGGGAGGCATAATACGTTGAAACCTTCTGACCAGTGTGCAGCGGCGGCCAAGAAAGCAAATAGAATGCTAGGAATCATAAGGAAAGGAATGGAGAATAGAACAAAGGATGACATCATAATGCCTTTGTATCATTCCATGGTGCGACCGCACCTTGAATATTGTGTGCAATTCTGGTCTCCCTATCTTAAAAAGGATATAGCGTTATTAGAAAAGGTAGAGCCTCCAAAATGGTAACGAGGATGGAAGGATACCCCTATGAGGAAAGGCTTAAAAGGTTAGGGCTCTTCAAACCTGGAAAAGAGACAGCTGAGGGGAGATATGATAGAGGTCTATAAATTAATGAATGGAGTGAAACGGGTAAACGTAGATCGATTGTTTACGTCATCAGAATATAGAAAAACTAGGGGACATGCAATGAAACTACAGTGTAACCCATTTAAGACTAATAAGAGAATTATTTTTTTCACTCAATGTGTAATCAAACTGGAATTTGATACTGGGGGATATAGTAAAAGCTGTTAGTGTAGCTGGGTCCAAAAAAACCGTTTGGACAAGTTCCTGGAGGAAAGGTCCATAAACCATTATTAAAGAGGACCTGGGAAATCCACTGCTTAACCAGGGACGAGCATTGTGGAACCTATGTGTTTTTTTGAGAACCTGCCAGGTACTTGTGACCTGGGTTGGCCACCGTTGGAAATGGGATACTGGGTTTGAGAGACCTTGGTCTGATCCGGTATGGCATTTCTTATGTCCTTATATTTTGGCAGGCACAGACCACTGGAGGGAAAGGCAAGGCTGAGGCAGGCCTTGAGAGGAGCACTGGTGAGCTGGGGTGGGCCACACTTGGGAGAGGCCTGTGTGGAGTAGAGGGGGGGGTTAAAGGTGAGAATGAGATAGGAGGGGTATGAAGCCACAGCTCAGAGTGCGGCCAAGTAAAGAAAGCAGCCTGAGTGCCTGAATGCAGCTGCCGCTGCTGGCAATTTCCCAAAGCAGAAGCTGTTAGAAGGGGCTGGACTAGACTCCGTGCACTGCATGGGGTGTGAGCATCTGAGAGGCAGGGCCTAGACAGGAGGGGAGACTCAAAGCAAATTGGGGGTGCTATGGAGGCCAAGTTAAGGGGAGGCAAGCAAGAATCCCATACAACCAAGGCTGCTTTTTAACCAGGGCAAACTTGTGTGGATGGGGCTCCCTTTTCATTTTTCCTTACTGACCCCCACCCTTCTTTTCCTACTGATTCTCACCCCCAGCAGCCTCTGTTAATCTGTCCACTGCTGTATCTTTCCTCCTCATATCCAGCTGATGGGAGGAGAGCTACATACTCTATCTTCCCTCAGGCCCCACGAGGGCTGATATATGCACCCCTCTACCTTCTTATGGGTGTGCGGAGCAATGCAGATATGCAGGTAATATCTTCCTCCTCCTGCTCAGTGCAGGTTCATGGAAGTATGGCACAATGTTGTTTTTCTTCCTTCTGGTCTGTGTGGGCCGGTGTGAGCATGATGTTGAAAGTATTCTGTTATGGATATGGCCGCTGCAAAGAAACCAGGAACCTTAAGCCTTGCAACCTCCCCCCCCCCCCCACTGTGCTTATGTAGTTTATTTGATATTCAATAAAATAATATTGAACTTAAACACCCCCCATACATATATTAATGATTATGCTAAAATAAATATCATCGTGATCCAACCAACAATGTGCCTGGAACAATCCTATAAAAATATGTAATTTGATGACAAGAGGTCAATATTCGGACACTCTTATATGATCAGCAGTGGTGCTCACCACATAAGGGCTTGGTGGATATATGACCAAATTCTGGCCACACAGAAGAAAGAGGATGCTGGATGCGGATATGTAGCCATTGAAGGGATTAATATATCTGTGCAGCCGACCTGCTGAAATAACTTTAAATGGAGAACTTAACCATTTAAAATGAGGTCAGCTATGTTAGAATAAGCCACTCATTTTAAATTCATAGGGTGGCTGAATACCTAACTCCGTACCTTTTAAATGTTAAACCGTATACAGATATATAATATAAATATATTACAGAAATGACATCAAAGTGTCTGAATGTCCCATCTGTGATTTTTCAAGGTAAACTGTAAAAAAAAAAAAAAATTCAGTGCATACATTTCTAAGCTGAAAGAAGTCTATACTGCATTGGTTGAAAGTAATCCCTGAAATGTCTGACTAGCCTGAACTAGGATATTTCTCCTTTCTATTCATCATATATATATATATATATATATAAATAAAAAACAAATTCTGCCCTCACTTTAGTAACAATGATGTGATACTTTGTGAAGGAACACAGAATGGATGGGAAAGGGGAGTGATGGGGGCTGAGTTAGGGAGCAGATTAGTTCCTGATTGATCCACATTGTATTCTGTTCGCTCTAGCCCCACCCATCTCCAGTCTTGTTTCCTTTAGCTGCCTTAGTCTGTCCAAGATTCAGACACAGGCTCATTCAATGGGCCACTTGCATGTAGGGCCTGGGGCAACTGCCTCTTTTGCCCGTAAGTAAAATCAATCCTGTACACAGCAACAGGGCAGCTACGAGGGCAGGGTTCACAGTGGCACATGGCATCTAGAAGGCTGGGGGGGGGGGGGGGTGGAGCTGAAGCAGTACACAGGAAATGGACTTCTTCAAATAGATCCCCCAAAGGCCCACCAGATTAGTTTAGGAGAAGAGCAGTTAGTCTGAGGAGCCAGGCCTACATGTGGGAGGGGAGAGGTATGGGTAGGGCCAGGGCCGGATTTACCTATACGCCATGTACGCCATGGCGTAGGGCCCACAGCTGGCAAGGGCCCACAAAAATAGAACAAATTAGCTTTTTTTTAAAAATAAAATTAAAAAAAAAAACTGCTGGCTGCCGCCGCGGGGCCCCCTCTGCTACACAGAGACGCGAGGGAGACACTCTCCCTTCGCGCCTCTCACAGCCTGCACGGAGGGAGGGAGGGACCGACGGACCGACGGATTCAGCTTGCAGAGGGGGCCCCCCCGGGTCAGTCCATGCTGCCGCGGCAGCAGAGGGGGCCCCGCGGCGGCAGCCAGCAGTTTTTTTTTAAATTAAATTTTACTTTAGGCCGATGGGGGGGGGGGGGGTAGGAATGGTAATGGGCTATTGGGGGGGCTGGGGCTGGGACTGGAAATGGGCTGGGGGGGTTAAGGCTGGAGGTGGGCTGATGGGGTTAGGACTGGTAATGGGCTGTGGGCTGTTGGGGGGGGTTTAGAACTGGTAATGGGCTTTGGGGGGGTTTAGTACTGTTAATTGGCTGTGGGATGAAGGGGGCTGTCTTGTAATGGTCAATGGGGGGGCTAGGACTGGAAATGGGCTGGGGGGTTAAGACTGGAGGTGGGCTGATGGGGTTAGGACTGGTAATGGGCTGTGGGCTGTTGGGGGGGTTAGAACTGGAAATGGGCGTTGGGGCGGTAAAGACTGGTAATGGGCTGTGGGCTGATGGGGACTGTCTGGTAATGGGCTATGGGGGGGCTAGGACTGGAAAGGGGCTGGGGGGGTTAAGACTGGAGGTGGGCTGATGGGGTTAGGACTGGTAATGGGCTGTGGGCTGATGGGGGGGGTTAGGACTGGCAATGGGCTATGGGGGGCTGACTGGAAATGGGTTGATGGGGTTAGGACTGGAAGTGGGCTGATGGGGGGTTAGGACTGGTAATGGGTTATAGGGGGGGCTTAAACTGAAAATGGAGTGATGGGGGGTTAGGACTGTAAGTGGGTTGATGGGTGGGCTAGGACTGATATTGGTTTGGGGGTTGCTAGGACTGGAAATGGGCTGATGGGTGGCTAGGAATGGAAATGGGCTGATGTAGGGACTAGAAGGGAATGGATGCTGGGTGAGGCTGGAACTAGAAGGGAGCTGATGTTGAGGGAGGATTAGAATGGGATGGGGCTGGAAGAGTAAAATGGAGAAGGGAAAAATATTTTGTGTGGGAGGGATAAAAAATCTACAATTGGCCGGGTATTGGGAGAGTAAGTGGGGATTGAGGATGGAGGGGTAAAATTTGAGTGGATGAAATAGGAATGAGGAAAGAGCAAAAGGAGAAAGATTAGTATGTTAAAGCAGATGTAGAGAGAGAATGGAAAAAAACTAGAAGAGAGAAGAAAGGACAAATGGACAGCAGACGATGGAGAGTTAGCAGAAGACACGAAGAAACCAGAAGAAGGTGGCTGGAGCAATTGCAGCTGAAAAAAATGCACAAAAGGTAGAAAAATATCTCTTTATTTTGAATTTATTAATTGGAATATGTCAGCTCTGGTAAATGTGCATCATTAACGTCTGCGCTTTGTTTAGTACAAGAGCAAATTAATGTATAGTTTTATTTCTACAGTGTTGTACATTCCAAGTTTGGCTTTTGGGATTCCCAGTTTAATTATTGTCTTCCTGTTTCTAAATTGTGATTACTTGTTTGGTGATGGTCTATGTTCTGCATGTGTAACTGAGCTGAGGTGTTCTGTTTATATAATTCCTATTTGACATTGCCACTTGTTCTCTTTCCCCAGTAGGTCATGTATTGTTGTTCTCTGAAATGTATTGGTTTAATATTTGCAGTGTTGCCTTTTGATTGGTAGAGTATGGTGCTTTGTGAGTCCTGGTAGTGCTGTTAGGATACGGCGGGTTTGCTATGGGTTCTAAATGGGCAGTGTTTGTAGTAGTTCCTAATGTGTCTGGCAATTGGCACTGGATTATAGTAATGTAGAAATCTTTTAGTCTTTCTTTATTCATACACTCATTAAGAGGCACGTTTACTAAAAGTTAGTATATGGTAACATTATGCAAATATTTATGCAAATGAGGCCCCTTATGCAAATGAGGCCCTGCACCCCCCTTGGGCCGCCCCTGCTGGGGGCCCACAATTTTTGTTGGCGTAGGGCCTCACTCAAGGTAAATCCGGCCCTGGGTAGGGCTACAGCTTGCAGAGCAGAAGCGTCACCTGAGAACCCTGGCATGGGATGGCCAAACAATGCAGAAGCAACAGGGCAATGGTATCGGGTCCAGAACAGGATTTGAGAGATGATGGCACCTGGGCAGAATTATTTATTTATTTATTTTATTTAGACAGTTTTTGTATACTGCCTTATCCTTCAATCAAAGTGGTCACAACACAATTGGGGGATACATTTAACACGCGGGGATATGAGACACATACACTAATACTTACAGGGAACATGGGCAATGGAGGGTTAAGTGGCTTGCCCAAGACCACAAGGAGCATCTGTGGGACTAGAAACCCCAGTCCTTCCGGCCCAAGGTTGCTGTCCTCTAGTGGGATTTGAACCCCCGATCTTCCAGCCTGAAGTACCTTGCCCCAACCACTAGGCTACTCCTCCCTAGAATTATGACCTTAAGACAGGATAGGTGTAGTCGACTTGGAGAGTGCCTGGTCTCAAAGTCTCATGGCCATGCCAACACAGTCAGATCTGTGTGCAAAGGCTGCAGGGGTGAGGGCTGGACAAAGCTGGACTGGTTGTAGGGGGAATAGATATAGGAATGGGGATCAGAAACTGGTCAAGTGACTGCAGGACTGCAAACTCTTGGGGAATTTGCAAAAAGTCGTAAAAAGATTGGACAAGAGAAGTTCATATGCAGCTGGGGAGTGAAGCTCCAGAGCAGTAATATGAATCCACTGATTTGTGATTCAGAGGGGATAGCAGACCAAACACATCATGAAGGGCTAGACCTTCAGTCCATGGTAGAGGTGGGGGACAGAATTTGGGGGGGGGGGGGTCACAGAGCCATCGGCATAGCACAGATACATGTTCCACCTTTAGGCACAACCTGTGAAAAATACAGTGGACATATTTTCCCTACTTACTCAGGATCAAGAGATGAGGGACAAGAACAAAAGTAGAAGAGAGGAGGGGAAAAGGAACAGGCATAAGGTGCTGAAAACAATTAGCAACTGGATTTTAGTATTCCATGCATTCTCCAGCATCTTGGGTGATTGCAAGCCAGCTATTTACCCTGGTTTGCTGTGTGATATTAGGACATGGTTTTGTGGATACATAGGACTTATGATAGATAGTCATGGCTGAATGATGAACGATTTCAGAAGAGTTTTGCCAATAACAAGTCCGAGACTTGTAGGTGTTAGGATATTGACATCTGGTTGTGGTGACAACCACAGGTCGCTTTTGTTTTGAAAGAATGGCAGGCCTGGTGCCAACTACACTGGTACAAGACCAGGGCACTCTGGTTCCTAGTAGAGAAAAGGAAATCATAGGTAGCAAGTGGAGTTATCCTGTGCATCGCTTGGGGGCCAGTCATATTCCTGCTTCCAATATAATTCTGGTCAGTGCAAGCATCCAGTTTACTGCTTTTGCCACAAGTGTTCCAGGTGTGGGCTTTTCAGCAAGATTGGGACCATTTTGGACAGCCAGTCAATTACCAGAAACTCTTCTGGGCAAGGTTCCTTCCCTAATTAACCATAAGGCTTTGGTTTCTGGGGCACTCAGAGCATTTTCTGGTCCATGGTTATCATACAGCTTGGAATGCACCATCAGTGTGTGTTCTGCAGGACATCGTGGTGAAAACTTTGCAGAAGGAGATGGAGCTCAGAACGATAGTGGGCCCCTTTGAATACCTTTCCTTTCCCAATCTTATAGTGTCCCCACTGGACATTATCCTGAAAAGCTAGGAAAATGTATGCAGATTCACAGTTTATTGCATGCATTGGGTAATAGCATGAACTCCCTTTTATAGACCCACCTCTTTGGTGCAGTATGCTTCTTTTGACTCATCAGTCAACTTGCTTTGATGCACCGGACAGGGAGAACTGATGTCAAAGACTGATGTAGAGTCGGCATTCCAATTGCTCCTGATCCACCCAAGTTCCTTTCATTTGCTAGGATTTTGCTTTCAGGGCAAGTATTTTATTGACAAGTGCATGTTGATGGGCTTGTCAGTGGTTTATGCAAATTTTGAAGCATTTGCCACTTTTATCCACTAGGCAATACAAGAAGCCACTTGGTTTGGAGTTCATTGGATGGTTTCTTATTTGTGGGACCAGCAGATATGGGGGAGTGAGCACGAATGGTCTTTATTTTTCAGACACTAGCTATAGTTTTTTTGGGCTCCTGCTGGCAGAGAAGGCCAGTGCTCCCATGCGCATCACTGACTTTTCTGGGCATCAAATTAGATTCCATATTGATAGAATTCCAGTTGCTGGGGGGCAAAATCCAGAAGTTGATTCAATTGCTACAACAGGTGGCTGCACGAAGCTAATGTTAGTCTGTGGCAGGCTATGGCCTAGAGTAGTCTGCAAATATGACAGGCCTGTAAGTTAGGCCTGGATCCCAACCTCCATTATAGCTAGAAAAGAACCAAAAATCTGTGGAAAATGAGAAAACTGTTTTAAACTGCTTAATAAGAAGTTTTACATGAATTCATAAGTCTTTCATTATTTTCTTGTGTGCAAAAGAAAGAAATGTTTCAATACATGCATTCTTGGAGCTAGGGATAACCTTGCAGTAGAGAAGTATCAAACCTAGAAACTGAACCATTGTTAGGACAGTCCTAAGGGAGGGGGCTGATTGCTAGGCCCCAGAGGGATTTCTGATTGGACAGGTGCAGGGGGCATTGGAACCAATAGGAAGTTTGCATGTATCAAGCTGGAACCAATAGAAAGTTCTCATGTATCAAACAGAAAAAGAGGTATAAATGAGTATGTCTCTGTAAAAACTTTGCTCAGTTCCTTTTGAAGCTTTGACTGACTGGGCCAGTGCACAATAAATTGGCTTGGATCTTTTGAACTGACTCCTGGTTTTATTTATTGCATGCTTATCAGCTGCTACATATTCTTGGTGCGTTGGCCGGGAATGTGCGAGCAGGCGATGGTATGCAAGTAAATATACCACGACTTCTCGCCTCAAAGGTTTGGTCCGGTTGGAACCATGTCTGTCCGACCGCAGGGAAATTCTCAGGCGCCGCCGATCCCTTTGTATCAGAGAGGGTTCCGCCTTGCCTCGGCGGGCCACTGGGTCCAGCTGGCCAACACCTCAGAACCCGAGGGGAGTCCAGGATCCAACCCAAGAACTGGTTTGGTATCAGGAACTGGATCCGGTGAGTAGATATTTTCTTGTTTAAATGTCAGTGCAGCCTGGGGAAAAAGTCTTGCATGAGTATGCGCAAGACTGATTTGGTATAGACTAACTGGGAAAATCTCGCATGGGTATGTGCGAGACAAGAGAGCCCGATCACTACTCATAAGGGCAGTCCTAGTACGCTCCGCATAAGAGAAAGTGGAAGCCAAAGCCATCGACCCTTCTTGTTTGAAATAGTCAGTTAGTCAGAAAACCTGGGCATTTGAAAAATGATTTTTGTGATAATATGATTGCCTGTGTGATTGAGAGGTCTTGAAATACAGACCGAGCGAGAGTGGACTCCTGAGTAGCGCAGTTCCTGGCCAGGCGACTGCGCCCAGGTCACGAAAAGGAGGAAGCGTTTGGTGTTTGTCTGTCCTTACTATGTGTTTTCTGTATCTGATTTCTGTTATCTGTTGAAACCACGAGTTTCCCTTCTGGTATAAATGTGAGATTATTCTGTTGAGTAATTTGTGGAACAGTTTACCGATTAAGAAATAGTATTAAGAAGACAGGAGTCACGTTTAAATCAAGAAGCTGTCTCACTCATTCCTGTTTTTTCCTTCCGCACAGCCTGAAACTGGCTGGCTAGAGAAGGGACGTGTCTGGAGAAAGGAATGTGCAGTGTCTTTTAACCCTGTGAAGGCTTAATCTCAGCACTCTGCTGCTGGGTTAATTTGTGCTTATTTCAGGAAAATTGTACCTGTTTTATTCAATATGTTTTAATAGTGATGTTCCTTCTGCTATGATCATGTATTATATATCATTTAATATGAATGTTTAGTCAGGATTGTGGATCCCGACAGTTTTGGGCTTAGCCTGGAAAGGGTTAAGTTCTTATTAACCCCTTTCGTGTTCCTGTACTTGTACGGACCAAGTGAGAAGAATTTCTGTAGGGCTATAGCTATAATGCATTTGTGGGCTTAGCCTTGTTTTGTGTTATTTATGTTCAAATCTTCAGTAAGCACTGTAATGGTTTAAATAGGAAATGATAGAAAAATTCAGGAAACTGCTTTTGTTTTCCCTTTGTCCTACAAAGTAGAGGTTAAGAACCCTGACAGGACTATGAAGCATCCCGAGCCAGTAGTACCAGATCGCGACTTGAAAGTGATTTAAATCCTGAGTGAATAAGGAGTTCATCGTGCTTGAATTCTAGTTCCTGATATACTGCGGCAAGCACCTCATAGAAGACATACTTATTGTTTATAAAAATAAAATAGAAAGAAAAAGGGGTGTATATGTATTCCAGATATCCACCCACTTTATGAAAAAAGTATTCGGAATGTCTTTTGAATATCTGCTTCCTAAATTGTAAGATTTAAGTAATTTCTTTTGCAGAGACATGCTGATTACAGCTGGCAGTTAGTTTCCATGCTAAGTAATTTTATTCCAGTCATACGTAACAGATATGTGGTCGTCATGTTAGGAGCCATAGTTCTTTCTATTGGATTTGTTGTTATAACATATTGCAAAATAATAGTTTTATATTTTAAGGACTTTATCTAAATTGTTCTTATTTAGAATGAGCACACACATCCATTATGCTTAGTCCACAGGAAAATGCAGCCTGACTGGGGGGGGGGGGGGTCAGAGTCCATGCAGATTTTGTTGAAATGTATGACTAGGAATTTTAGCAAGGGCTTTGCTGGAGACTGCAGACTTAAAATATCTCCGTCCCTATTAGAAATGCTCTGTGAAAGGGGAGTGGCCAGTGTTAGTTGTTAAAGTTGTTAAAACCGAAGAGGATTGTGAAAAATTGCAAGAGGATCTTGATAAATTGGAAGACTGGGCATCAAAATGGCAGATGAAATTTAATGTGGACAAGTGCAAGGTTATGCACCTAGGGAAGAACAACCCAAACTATGGTTACACGATGCAAGGTTCCACATTAGGAACCACCACCCAGGAAAAAGATTTAGGCGTCATTGTGGATATCATGTTAAAACCCTCGGCCCAGTGTGCAGCGGCGGCCAAGAGAGCAAATAGAATGCTAGGTATGATAAGGAAAGGAATGGAAAATAAAACAAAAGATATTATAATGCCTCTATATCGTTCCATGGTGAGACCGCACCTTGAATATTGTGTGCAATTCTGGTCGCCGTATCTTCAAAAGGATATAGCGATTTTAGAAAAGGTTCAGAGAAGAGCCACCAAAATGGTAAAGGGGATGGAAGGATACTCCTATGAAGAAAGGCTAAAAAGGTTAGGGCTCTTTAAACTGGAAAGAGACGGCTGAGGGGAGATATGATAGAAGTCTATAAATTAATGAATGGAATGGAACGGGTAAACGTAGATCGATTGTTTACGTTATCAGAATATAGAAAGACTAGGGGACATGCAATGAAGCTACAGGGTAAACTATTTAAGACCAATAAAAGAAAATATTTTTCACTCAACGTGTAATCAAACTCTGGAATTTGTTACCGGAGGATGTAGTAAAGGCTGTTAGTGTAGCTGGGTTTAAAAAAGGTTTGGACAAGTTCCTGGAGGAAAGGTCCATAAACCATTATTAAGAAGTGACCGAAGATATCAATGCTTGACCCAGTACAAGCATTGTGGAACTTGTGTCTCTTGGGGAAACTGCTAGGTACATATGACCTAGTTTGGCCACTGTTGGAAACAGAATACTGGGCTTGATGGACCTTGGTCTGACCCAGTATGGCATATCTTATGTTCTTATGTTAGTTACTTCATGGCCCCGTAGTTTCCTGTGTTCATCAGATTGTACAGAAAATGTTCCCTGATCAGTTCCCCTACATAGACTCCTGGTTAAATGTTTGAGAAAGGAAAAAAAAAACCCAAGCCCTCCTGTTTAGAGCGTTGCTATGAGAAACAGTGTAGGAGATTAGTAGTAAACACAAGGGAGGGGGGCCCGGAAGTCTGGAGAAAAAAAAAAACCTGCCCGTTTATTATCTTTATAGGCCAGTTCCCTCAGCTCTGCCACCACCCCGGGCAGAGCCTGGGGCAGGGGGGGGGCACCTCCCTGCAAATGTACCCCAAGTAGTTCACCAGCCACCTCCGCAGCAGAAGGACGTACACCCCCTCTTGACCGAAAGCCCCGGCACAGTTTAAAGTACTCTGAGTGGGCCACAGTCCACCGATGACACTACAGGCAGGGATTCATTTGCCAGTTCAGGGTCACTCACAGCCAGCGCCCGAGAACATGAAGTGGAACCCAGACAGTCCCGATTGCCATATGCCTTCAGAAGTACAACTACCAGTAAAAGGGAGGGTCACATTATCCCATTGCACTAGGTTCAGGGCCAGCTTTGCACTAGCCAGCTGACCAGCTTTGTTTCTGCCACTGATTTACTGAACTGAAAGCTGCATTATGCCTCCTACACTGAGGAACCTTAGGATTTGATTGAACTAATGAACAGTATTATGCAGACCCATCAGCCTTGATGGCCCCAAGTGGGATCCAAATAGCACAGGCAGCCCTCACTATATACCCCATGCGATCCAGCAGCCCAGGAGAATTTGCGTTTTTGTCAGTCAGTCCCAGAGAGATATAAAACAGAAATTGCAGAAACTGGATGGATTTGCAGGCATGAATGCAGCACAGTTAATGGAAGTTGTTCAGAAAGTTTTTGTGAATTGTGAAAATGAATGTGACAGAGAAAGTAAAAAAGAAAGCAGATCTTCTTGCAGCCGCTTTAGTTGAACGATGTGGAGGAGGTTTTCCTAATTGAAGGAGCAGAGGAAGTGGAAGGGGTCGTGGAAATAATTGGCCCCCACTGGGTGCGAATCAGTGCGCCCATTGCAGAGAAGAAGGACATTAGAGAAGTGAATGCCCGTATCTTGACTCCACCCCCAGGAGGGGAGGAGGGAGTACTTGATTTTAGAAGTCATGAAAGAATAAACCGAGCACAGTGTTCCAGCAAGAGAGGGAAGCAGCTATAGAGTGAGTGGCAGCCGAAGAGGGCTACAGCATGGATGAAGACTAGGCCAGACCAGACTCCAAGTTTCCCTGGGTCCCCAGGAGCCTATGGTCAGTCTGAAAATAGGGGACCAATATATGGACTTTATGGAAGAAACAGGAGCAGAATACTAAAGCCAGTAGTCCCTTTGTTTTCTCGATGCATCACCATTGTCAGAGCTACTGGGGCTAAGGCCACAAAGCCTTTCCTGCAGAACCGCATGTGTGAACTAGGGGGACAGAAAATAGCGCACCAGTTCTTGTATATGCCTGAATGCCCTATTCCACTTCTGGGCCAAGATCTGCTTGCTAAGCTCCAGGCACATATATCCTTTGCTGAAGGGGGAGAAATGAAAATGACTGTGAACCCAAAGCCTGCTGGATTGATGGTGCTGACTGTTTCCTGAGAAGAAGAGTAGCGGTTCTATAGTGCATCTCCAATCAAGCCAGCTAGTTCCTGTATACCCACCAACCTTATAGCCCCACCTGGAGTATGGGCAGAAGATAATCCACCTGGCCTAGCGAAGAACATAGCCCCTGTCATTGTCACCCTCAAGCCAGGAGCGGAACCAGTGCATGTGAAGCAGTATCCTTTTCCCGACCAGCTAATGAAACTATTGAAGTATGGACTTCTCAAGGAGTGCCAGTCACCTTGGAATACCCCCCTTCTCCCAGTTAAGAAACCTGGGACAGGGGATTACCACCCAGTACAAGATCTGAGGCGAGTGAATGATGCAGCTGAAACTATACACCCAGTGGTACCAAATCCTTATACTCTCCTGGGACTGATCCCCGCTGAGGCTACTCATTTCACTGTCCTGGACCTGAAAGATGCCTTTTTCTGCATACGCTTAGCCCCCACCAGTCAACTTTTGTTCGCTTTTGAATGGCAAGACCCCACAACAGGAAGACGGGGCCAACTCACCTGGACTCGATTACCTCAAGGATTCAAGAATTCACCTACTCTTTCCAGTGCTGTTTTAAATCAGGATCTTTCAAGCTACTATGTGAACCCAGGAGAAAGGGTTCTTCTTCAGTATGTGGACAACTTGCTCTTAGCCACCAACTCAGAAAGTGAATGTCTACAAGCCACCAGTGAACTCTTGCACCTTTTTAATGAGGCTGGATACAAAGTCTCAAGAACCAAGGCGCAATTATGTCAAACAAGTTAAATACCTAGGATTCCAGTTGTCCAGCAGAATTCGACGCCTGGGACCAGAACGCAAAGAAGCTGTATGCAGTATTCCTACTCCAACCACCAGGAGGCAAGTGAGAGCCTTCTTGGGTGCCGCAGAGTACTGTCGTATATGGATCCCCAATTTTGCACTGCTAGAAAAACCATTGTATCAAGCTACCAAAGGAATGGAAAAGTCTCCATTGGAATGGGGACTTGAACAGGATGCAGCCTTTTGATCTTTGAAAACCACTCTGATGTTATCACCAGCTCTGGGTCTACCAGATGTCCAGAAAACCTTTCAGTCTCTATGTTCATGAGTCACAAGGAAATTCTAGGAGTGTTGACTCAATCTCTTGGATCTTGGCAACGACTAGTAGCCTATTTGTCAAAACAATCGGATGTAATTGCAAAAGGCTGGCCCCCTTGTTTGAGAGCTGTTGCAGCTACAGCCCTCCTAGTGAGCAAAGCAGACAAGCTCACTTTGAGACAGAATCTTCAAGTTACTGTACCACACTCTGTTCTGACCAATATGAAACACAAAGGAAGTTTCTGGCTCACAAATTCACAAATGTTGAAGTATCAAAGTATGTTGTACAATTGATGGTCAGTCAAGCTCTGAATCCTGCTACGTTGTTACCAGTTGGTCTTGATCCCCCGATCATGACTGTCTAGAAACTATGGACACTATATTCTCAAGCCGCCCGGATTTGACTGATGTTCCTTTGGAGAACCCTGAACGGACTTTCTTTGTAGATGGAAGCAGTCTTGTCATCATTAATGGACATTGTTGTGCCAGATATGCAGTGGTGACCCTTGATCTGGTAGTTGAGTCCTCAGCCCTGGCCCCAGGAACTTCAGCACAGAAAGCTGAACTGATAGCTCTTGCTAGAGCACTAACAATAGGAAAAGGGGCTCTGTCTAAATGTGTACCCAGATTCCAAGTATGCCCTTACAACCTTGCATGCACATGGGGCCCTGTACAAAGAATGAGGGTGGATAACCTCAGGAAGCAAGTCCATTAAGTATGGCCCCGAGATATGGACATTATCAGATGCATACTGCCTACAGATCTCAGAATTTAGGAAAAATAGAATGTATGAATAGAACTCTGAAATCTCAGTTGTCCAAACTTTGCCAAGAGGTTCACCTGAAGTGGCCCCAGGTTCTTCCTATAGCCCTTCTTAGGATATACTTAGCCCCTGCTAAGTCTTTAGGAGTTTCCCCTTTTGAGATTCTGGATGAGCGACCCCCGCCTATTGTATAGGAAATAAAGGGAGATATGGAACAGATTAGATCTGAAATTACTAGGCAAGAACTATTGGTTTTAAGTTCTGTTTTGCAGAGTCTTCATACGTGGGTACAAGACCAGCTGCCCATCCATCTAACAGAACCCCTGCATCCTCTCAAGCCTGGAGTCTCGGTGTGGATCAAAGAGTGGAGAAAGACACCGTTGACACCGCATTGGAAGGGACCTTATGTTGTCATCTTGTTAACCCCAACAGCAGTTAAAGTTGCAGAACTCAAACCCTGGATTCATCACAGTTGAATAAAGTCAGCAGCCATTGATAGCAATGTAGAAAGGAAGGCAGCTACAAAGATATTAGCTATGTGGCAATATTACCCTATACCCCAAGGTGATGCTGTTACACCAGTGTAATATATGATCTAATTAATGAGTGATTTAATTCTCACCCTTTCTCACTTGCGGGTGAGAATAATCAAAGGGGGGAATGTGGCAGGCTATGGCCTAGAATGGTCTGCAAATATGAAAGGCCTGTAAGTTAGGCCTGGATCCCAACCCCCATTATAGCTAGAAAAGAACCAAAAATCTGTGGAAAATGAGAAAACTGTTTTAAACTGCTTAATAAGAAGTTTTACATGAATTCATAAGTCTTTCATTATTCTCTTGTGTGCAAAAGAAAGAAATGTTTCAATACATGCATTCTTGGAGCTAGGGATAACCTTGCAGTAGAGAAGTATCAAACCTAGAAACTGAACCATTGTTAGGATGTGGCAGGTGAAGGCCTGTGATCCACAATGTCTGACATAAGCAAGCAGGCCTAACTAGCTTGACCTGTAAATGAAGTCTGTGGAGAGGCTAAAAGGAATTGCACATCCCCCAACATGCTGCTATTGTAGAATTAGAACTCAGTAAAAGTATTGAATTAGCTTAGACAAGCAGAACTGAAAGTTGGAAAAATACAGAAAAATATGTTTAAAAGCCACTGATAAGAAAATCAGAAGATTGAGGGTTCGAGTCCCTTCGTGGTCGCCAAATGTGGCAGGTGAAGGCCTGTGATCCACAATGTCTGACATAAGCAAGCAGGCCTAACTAGCTTGACCTGTAAATGAAGTCTGTGGAGAGGCTAAAAGGAATTGCACATCCCCCAACATGCTGCTATTGTAGAATTAGAACTCAGTAAAAGTATTGAATTAGCTTAGACAAGCAGAACTGAAAGTTGGAAAAATACAGAAAAATATGTTTAAAAGCCACTGATAAGAAAATACAGCTGTAAGGGATTTAATTAAAACTGCTGACAGAAAGGTTACAGAGCCCTGCTTCCCTACACGTACTAACTAGCCCAATGGCCTTGGAAGTAGGAAAGTAACAAGTTGGTGAACTGGCCATTGTAATTGGGACTAGAAGGGGGGTGAGCAGGTGCTGAGCCCACTCAAAGAACATAATTGGATAATCATATCAGTACCGGGACCAATAGAAGAGGTACGGGAGGTACGGGAGGTTACCGGGACCAATGAAATGTTTTTCTATACCTAGAATGGAGCAAAAGTCTATAAAAGTTGTTGTATTGCCAGAGAACATTGCTCAGCCATTTTGAATTTGATTCTGCTTGAGACTTGTGCACAAATAAATGATTTGGACCTTCTGAACAGACTCCTGGTATCATTGGTTTGTCTGCTCTCTGCTGCTACATATTCTTGGTGCGTTGGCCGGGAAGGTGTGGTATTAGAGCAATATACCACGACTTTCC
This sequence comes from Ichthyophis bannanicus, assembly GCA_033557465.1. Classification (NCBI taxonomy): domain Eukaryota; kingdom Metazoa; phylum Chordata; class Amphibia; order Gymnophiona; family Ichthyophiidae; genus Ichthyophis; species Ichthyophis bannanicus. Next base: position 834,449,985 of record CM066036.1, on the reverse strand, counting down.
GCCTCTACAGGTTTGGTCCTGCCGGGATCGCGCCCTTCCGACGGGGGCTCGCTCCCTGGCGCCACCGGTCCCTTGTATCGGAGGGAGCTAGTCGGACCTCGGCCGGTGCCGGGCCCGGCTGGAGCCAACACCTCGAACCCGAGTGAGGGGAGTCCGAGGTCCAACTCATGCGCTTGCTTGGGAACTTTGAGGACCGGATCCGGTGAGTAGAGTTTTGATTTTAGCATGTGTCTAGACAGATAAGAAAGAGCAGTACTGCCACTTGAATCTTGCATGAACTTGGAACTTGGAACTTGGAAAGAGAGCTTGATTACCTCTCAAAGACGGGCCGACTACCCCTGCGTAAGTAAAGCAGGGCGAAACCCCCGTCTTCTAGCATTTGGAACTTGCATGAGACTAGTCAGAATAGATAGAAATGAATGCATTCTGGGATACGTTGCTAGCATGATTGTGTGAATGAAGTGTGAATGAGAGGTCTGGCAGCACGGACCAAGCGAAGGCGGACCCCTGAGTAACGCAGTTCCTGACCGGGTGACCGCGTTCAGGTCGTAAAAAGGGGGAAGCGATTGTCGTCTTGTCTTGTTATTTGTTTCCCTTATACGTTTCTAGGGCCGTGAGGACCCCTTACCCACGGTCCGCCCTCCTTTTCCCTTTTGTCTGTTGTTGCGCGCACACATCGAAATGGGAGGGGGGGGTCTACTAGGAACACTCCATTAGAATGTATGATCGCACATTTTAAAGAAGGATATTCCGGAGATTATGGTATTAAAATGACTGCAGCCCGTTTACGGATTTTGTGTACTAGGGAGTGGCCTGATCTAGACCCTACCTGGCCCCGAGAGGGAACCTTTAATGTAGGAATTATTCAGTTAGTTCACCGCAGAGTGCGAATAGCGCACCCCGATCAGTACCCCTATATAGATTCCTGGTTAAGTATTTGTGAAGATCCGCCCCCTTGGGCGAAGCGCTGTTATGAAGAGCAGTGCAGAATAATGTTAGCAAAGACAGATCATAGTCAGAAAATAGAAATAGAACAGCCTAGCAAGAAAGAGAAAGGTGAGAAGTCCAGACAGAAACCCATTCTGGTAGATCCTGATTCCCCAGAAGTGATTACCCGACAGCCCCAAACCCCGCGCCCAGTGAGAGCAGCCCCGCGTCCTGCCCCAGAGCCCCGGAGACAGCGGGAACGGGACCCAACCCCTGAGCCATCACCCGAAGAGCAGGTAGATGAGCTCCCTTTAATTGAAGAAGATGATTCTACCAAGACAGAAAAAGGAGAATCAGATATAGAAACAGAGAAGGAAGAAACTGAAAATTCCCCGAGTGATACTGACAGTGTAAAAGCGGCTGCCAGTGTTAGCTCGCCAGTAAAAAGTAAATCTAAAGTAAAGCACGTAGAGAAGAAGAAAATAACCCCTGACAGGAAAGCTACGAAAATATCTCTCAGATCCCAAAAGACATCTACTGCCAAGATGATGCCTTTACGGCAAGTCCCGGGAATACCCGTAAGAAATGAAGATAATGAGGTGGTGGCGGGACCCCTAAGCTATGTGTATGTTCCCTTCTCTACCACTGATTTGTTAAATTGGAGGACACATTATGCCTCCTATACCAATAAACCCCAAGAGCTTACAGAATTAGTGAATACTATTATGGAAACTCACCAACCAACATGGGCAGATTGCCGCCAGCTTCTGTCCACCTTATTTACTACAGAGGAGCGGACACGAATTAGAAAAGCAGCTATAGACTGGATGGCAGATAACCCTGTAGCTCCAGGAGAAAGGGGGGAGGAAAGAATAGATAATCGGGAAGCGGCCCAGAGAGAATTCCCGAATGAAGACCCCCGATGGGATCCAAATACAGAAAGAGGATCCAGAGCCCTAGCCCATTTTCGCCAAGGCTTTATACAAGGCCTGAAAAGGGGGGGCCAGAAAGCTATGAACCTTTCCAAAGTTACTGAAGTTACCCAAGGGATAGATGAGAGCCCAGCAGTGTTTTATGAAAGATTAACTGAAGCATATAGAATGTATACTCCCTATGATCCCGATGCACCAGGAAGTTTATGCATGGTGAATTCTGCTTTTGTAAATCAGTCTCAACCAGATATTAGACGTAAATTACAGAAATTAGAAGGGTTTGCGGGCATGAATGCAACTCAGTTATTGGAAGTCGCTCATAAAGTGTATGTGAATCGTGATAATGAAAGGCAGAGAGAATGTGATCGAAAGATGAAGAAGAAAGCTGATTTTTTGGCTGCGGCCATAGTTGAACAGAAAAGGGGAGGTATCCCTAGTCGACGGAGCAGAGGAAGGGGGCGGGGCCGAGGCGGAAGCCAGCCCCAGCTAGGCATAAACCAATGTGCCTACTGCAGAGAGGAAGGACATTGGAGAGATGCATGCCCGCAACTCGAAGACGCCCACGAAGATGACGAAAACAATCATCAATGGAGAGAAGAAAGACGAGGCCGTCCCCAAAACCGCGGAGGAGCCAATCGAGAGCAATACCAACGAGAAAGAGGAGAAGCTGTACAAGCATGGGCTGCAACAGCCCATGACGAAGAAGAAGTGGATTAGGACAGACCGGGCTCCGAATTTGCTTTAGGTCTCCAGGAGCCTATGGTCGGAATACAAATAGGAGACCAAGTTATGAACTTTATGGTTGATACTGGAGCAGAACATTCAGTAGTAGATAAAAAGATAGCCTCATTTTCTACAAAAGCAGTCACCATTGTAGGAGCAACTGGTGCCAAAGCTACAAAACCTTTTCTTCAGAATCGCATATGCAGTCTAGAAGGACAACAAATAACTCAACAATTCCTTTACATGCCTGAATGTCCAGTACCACTACTAGGACGAGATATGCTAGCCAAGCTACAAGCCCAAATATCCTTTACTGAAAAAGGAGAAATGCAAATGACAGTAAATTCTCAAGCCAAGCCTGCAGGAATAATGCTGCTTACAGTTCCCCGAGAAGAAGAATGGAGATATTACAGTGATGAATCTGCCCAAGACACCTATTTTGAACAAACTTTGAAAAGCATTGATGCGCCACCTGGAGTATGGGCAGAAGGCAGTCCTCCAGGCCTAGCCAAACATATAGCTCCAATAATTGTAACTCTCAAGCCTAGTGCTACACCAGTACATGTCAAGCAGTACCCTCTCCCAAGAGCTGCAATTGAAGGCATTCACCGCCACTTGCAAAGATTACTAGAACATGGCCTACTAAAAGTATGTCAATCCCCATGGAACACTCCACTTTTGCCAGTGAAAAAGCCTGGAACAGATGACTACCGCCCAGTGCAAGATCTAAGAAGAGTGAATGAAGCAGTTGAGACCATACATCCAGTTGTACCCAAGGATTCAAGAATTCGCCTACCATCTTTAGCGCTGCACTAAATCAAGACCTTTCAAGCTATCCAGTGGCCCCGGGGAAGAGAGTGCTTCTCCAATACATGGACGATCTGCTGATAGCTGCTGTATCAGAAAGTGAGTGTATACAAGCCACCAAAGACCTCTTGCAGCTACTAGATAAAGCTGGATACAAAGTTTCCAGAGCAAAAGCACAACTATGCCAAAAAGAAGTGAAATACTTGGGCTTTCGTATAACCAAAGGAAGCCGAAAATTAGGCAGAGAAAGAAAAGAAGCATTATGCAGAATTCCAACCCCAACTACCAGAAAGCAAGTCAGAGCCTTTCTGGGAGCAGCAGGATATTGCCGAATCTGGATTCCCAACTTTGCTCAAATCGCCAAACCACTGTATGAAGCCACAAAAGGAGAAGAAAAGTCGCCACTGGAGTGGGGACCTGAGCAGGATACAGCCTTCAAGACGTTAAAGGAAGAATTGATGTCATCACCAGCACTTGGACTACCAGATGTTCACAAGCCTTTCCACTTGTTTGTACATGAAGCACAAGGAAATGCCTTAGGCATGTTGACTCAGAAATTGGGAAATTGGGAGCGACCTGTAGCATACCTATCGAAACAATTGGACACTGTGGCCAAAGGATGGCCACCTTGCCTGAGAGCAGTTGCAGCTACAGCATTGTTGGTGAGTGAAGCAGACAAGCTCACACTAGGACAGAATATACGAGTCACTGTGCCCCATGCAGTCCTTGCCCTTATGGAACAGAAAGCAAATCATTGGCTCACCAATTCCCGAATGTTGAAATATCAGAGCATGTTATGTGAAAACCCACAGATACAACTGGAAGTGAGCCATGCCTTGAATCCAGCCACATTGATACCTATTAGTGAAGAATTCCCAGAGCATGACTGTATAGAAGTCATGGACACTGTATTCTCAAGCCGACCTGACCTGACAGATGTGCCCATAGACAATCCTGACCAAAATTATTACGTAGATGGAAGCAGTCTCATCATCAATGGACGACGCTGCGCCGGATATGCAGTAGTCACTCAACATGAAGTTGTTGAGTCATCAGCTCTAGCCTCAGGCACATCAGCCCAGAAAGCAGAATTAATAGCACTTACTCGAGCACTACTGCTAGGAGAAAAACTTGTGTTAAATGTATATACAGACTCTAAGTATGCCTTCACTACCCTACATGCTCATGGAGCTCTCTATAAAGAACGAGGGCTCATCACGTCCGGAGGAAAATCAGTCAAGTATGGCCCAGAGATACTGATGTTACTTGATGCAGTATGGGCCCCAACTCGTGTAGCTGTCATGCATTGCAGAGGACACCAAGCAGGAAAAGGAGAAGTTGCTCGAGGAAATAGGTTTGCAGATGCCTCAGCACGACAAGCAGCCATGACAGGACAAATTTCGCCACAAGCCATGCCGATGCAGGCAGCATTGTTTCCAGTACCCTTGAACTTATGGACACCACGATATACCACCAAAGAATTAGATTACTACTGTAATAAGGAAGATGGAGTACTGAAAGATGGGTGGATTGAGCTGCCACCAGCAGAGGGCAGTCAACCCCCAGGACGAATAGTAATTCCCGAATTGTTAGGTCCAGCCTTTGTCAAAGCCTTCCACGAAGCCACCCACTATGGAAAAAGTGCTATGGAGAAAGCACTCAGACCACATTTCTGCATTACCATGTTAGCAGCCCTATCAGCGTCAGTGGCACGTCAGTGTCTAATTTGTGCCAAAAATAATGCCAAGCAAGGTCCCACACCACCACCCCGAGTTCAGTCAGGAGGTGTAACCCCCATGCACCACCTGCAAATTGATTTTACTGAAATGCCAAAAGCCAATGGATACCACTACTTATTAGTATTAGTTTGTACTTTCTCTGGGTGGGTAGAAGCCTTCCCAACCAGAACTGAAAAAGCTCGAGAAGTCACCAAAGTTTTACTGAGGGAGATTGTCCCTAGATTTGGAATTCCAGCAGTAATAGGGTCAGACAATGGACCCTCATTTGTTTCTCAGATTACTCAACAGTTAGCAAAAGCCTTGCAGATACAATGGAAGCTTCACACTGCATACAGACCCCAGAGTTCAGGGAAAGTTGAGCGAATGAATCGTACCTTAAAAGCCCAAATGTCTAAGCTTTGTCAGGAGACACGCCTGAAGTGGCCCCAAGTACTCCCAATAGCTTTACTCAGAATACGTTCAGCTCCTGTGAAGTCAACAGGATTTTCCCCTTTTGAAGTTCTGTATGGTAAACCCCCACCAATAGTGCAGGGAATTAAAGGAAGTCTAGCCCAAATTGGTTCAGAAATAACCAGGCAAGAACTCCTAGCTCTTAGTTTTGTTCTGCAGACTCTCCATGCGTGGATCCAAGACCAGTTGCCTATCAACTTGACGGAACCCTTGCATCCCTACCAGCCTGGTACCTCGGTGTGGATCAAAGATTGGAAGAAGACACCGCTGGAACCCCATTGGAAGGGACCATACACCATCATCCTGTCTACCCCAACTGCAGTAAAGGTAGCAGAAATCGATTCCTGGATCCACCACAGCAGAGTCAAGCCCGCAGCTGATCCAGAACCTGAGCAGTGGACAGCAGAGCAGCATCCTGATGCACCTTTGCGAGTTACTCTGAGACGGCAACCAGCAGCTTAGACACTTTATCACAGTGCCCTGCAGTAGCCAAGTCTTTCGAAGAGGATTGCTGTTTTCCATACAGCAAGAGTTTGTTTCAACGAACCTCATGTGTGTGATTTTACACACTACTTTGATGCTACATTGATTAACAATATTTAGAACCAACTAAAGTTGATAAGTTGGTTAATGTGTGATGAACAACTTGAGGATCTTCAATCAACACTCAGCACCCGTTGAATTGCTTTATTAGCAAACGGGACGAAGAAAAGAACGTCGTGGTCAAGATTTTCAAGCTGAGGATTCAGAAGAACTCCAATCAACATGTATCCTTACCTTTGCTTTGCCTTGGTTGCCTGTTTTGGAGGCTTTGAACTGACACATGCTTTGCCTCCATGCACTGCTTGCATTACTTCTACTCGGACTGGACTGAAAGTAACTCAGACTTTGATTTATCACTCTTACTATTCCTGCACTGGTAAAGTGACTCGGTGTATTTATAACACCACTGAACTGAATGTTTGTACCAAGGGTAAATCTAAAGTATGCTTTAATCCGCATCAGAATCCATCCTATTACACCTTGGAAATGCGATGGAAAGATGCAGATGGACCTTTGATCAATGCCACACGCCCACTCACAGATCCTATGCTATTGAAAGTACAGTTGAGCGGAAGACCGCAACTAAGATTATGGCCTTATACCAACCTAAACTTCCTGCATATAGTCGGAATCCTCCGGCCATGGTGTAACCAAAGATAAGTGATTTAACTCTCACACCTTATTATGTAATAGGGTGAGATTAATCAAAGGGGGGAATGTGGCAGGTGAAAGCCTGTGATCCACAATGTCTGACATAAGCAAGCAGGCCTAACTAGCTTGACCTGTAAATGAAGTCTGTGGAGAGGCTAAAAGGAATTGCACATCCCCCAACATGCTGCTATTGTAGAATTAGAACTCAGTAAAAGTATTGAATTAGCTTAGACAAGCAGAACTGAAAGTTGGAAAAATACAGAAAAATATGTTTAAAAGCCACTGATAAGAAAATACAGCTGTAAGGGATTTAATTAAAACTGCTGACAGAAAGGTTACAGAGTCCTGCTTCCCTATACGTACTAACTAGCCCAATGGCCTTGGAAGTAGGAAAGTAACAAGTTGGTGAACTGGCCATTGTAATTGGGACTAGAAGGGGGGTGAGCAGGTGCTGAGCCCACTCAAAGAACATAATTGGATAATCATATCAGTACCGGGACCAATAGAAGAGGTACGGGAGGTACGGGAGGTTACCGGGACCAATGAAATGTTTTTCTATACCTAGAATGGAGCAAAAGTCTATAAAAGTTGTTGTATTGCCAGAGAACATTGCTCAGCCATTTTGAATTTGATTCTGCTTGAGATTTGTGCACAAATAAATGATTTGGACCTTCTGAACAGACTCCTGGTATCATTGGTTTGTCTGCTCTCTGCTGCTACAAGGACAGTCCTAAGGGAGGGGTCTGGTTGCTAGGCCCCGGAGGGATTTCTGATTGGACAGGTGCAGGGTGCGTTGGAACCAATAGGAAGTTTGCATGTATCAAGCTGGAACCAATAGAAAGTTCTCATGTATCAAACAGAAAAAGAGGTATAAATGAGTATGTCTCTGTAAAATCTTTGCTCAGTTCCTTTTGAAGCTTTGACTGACTGGGCCTGTGCACAATAAATTGGCTTGGATCTTTTGAACTGACTCCTGGTTTTATTTATTGCATGCTTATCAGCTGCTGCAAGTCCAAATACAAGAGTTATTCATTAGCTTTAATTTTGCCTTCTGGATTATTCCATTGGGACTTGGAAATTTGGCTGATGTTTTTGAGAGATTTTAATGGGGTGCAAGTGTGACAAGCCCCTCCACCCCTGGTGACTACTCAGGATCTTGAACTCTTTACAGATACATCAGGAAGATTGGGTTTCGACATATATTTTGGCAGGGCGTGGAGTGCAGAGGTCTGGCCAGAGAGTTGGTGAGCGAAGAACTGATGTTCCTTGTGGCCTTGGCCTTGGGCAAGCTACTTAACCCTCCATTGCCTCACGTGCAAACTTAGATTGTAAGCACTCCGGGGACAGGGAAATGCCCTCTGTACCTGCATGTAGCTTGGCTTGAACTGCTACTGAAAAGGCATGAGCTACATACAAATAAGAATATTACCTTCCTGTAATTCTTTCCAGTGCTAGTGGCATTTATGGTGTGGCATAAATGACTCCAGAATAGGAGAGTTATCATGCATTCTGATGATGTCAGTAGTTCAGGTTATTAACAGGCAGACAGTGACATCACAGTTGGTCATTGAACTGCTGTGCATGCTGGGGCTTCAGTGTTTGCATATAAATACTAGTGGTGAAGCATGTGCCTGTTATGGATAACTTGATAGCAGATGTCTTCTCATTTGCAGTGGGCCGGGTTTTGAGCCTTAGCAGCAGGAGCAGACGAGTTCCGAACTCTGATGCTGTGGTAGGCTATGGCCTATGATAGCCTGCAAATATGAAAGGCCTGTAAGTTAGGCCCGGATTCCCACCCCCATCGTAGTTAAGAACCAAAAATCTGTGAAAATCTGAGAAAACTGCTTTAAACTGCTTAATAAGAAGTTTCTTATGAATTCATAAGACTTTCATTATTCTTTTGTGTTCTGAGGATAGAAATGTTTCAATGCTTGCATTCCTAGAGCTAGAAACGACCTTGCAGTAGAATTGTATCCATACCTAGAAACTGTACCATTGTTAGAACAATCCTAGAGGAGGGAGCTGGGTGCTAGGCCCAGGAGGGATCTCCGATTGGACAAATGCAGGGGGCGTTGGGACCAATAGAAAGTCTGCATGTATCAAACTGGAAAGAAATGTATAAAATGAATATGTCTCTGTAAGAAGTTTGCTCAGTCCTTTTTGAAGCTTGACTGTCTGGGCCTTGTGCACAATAAATTGGCTTGGACCCTGCAATTGACTCCTGGATTTATTCATTGTTTGCACTTCGCTGCTTCATATTCTTGGTGCGTTGGCCGGCAATGTGCGGATAGTGAATGGTATTCAAGTGAATATTCCACGTAATTCGCCTCCAGGTTTGGTCCGGTTGGAACCGTGTCTGTCCAACCACAGGGGAAACCTCAGGCACCACCGATCCTCTTGTATCGGAGAGGGTTCCGCCTTGCCTCGGCGGACCACTGGTCTGGCTGGCCAACACCTCCGAACCCGAGGGGAGTCCAGGATCCAACCCAAGAACTGGTTTGGTATTGGGAACCGGATCTGGTGATAGACCTTTTCTTGTTTGATAGTCAGTGAAGCCTGGGGAAAAGTCTTGCATGAGTATGTGAGACAAATTTGGTATAAACTAACTGGGAATGTCTTGCATAAGTGTGCGAAGACGAGAGAGCTTGATCACCTCTCATAAGGGCGGTCCTAGTACGCTCCGCATAAGGGTTAGCGGAAGCCAAAGCCACCGACCCTTCGGGATGAGTTAGTCAGAAAACCTTGGGCATTTGAAAAATAATTTCTTGTGATGGTATGACTGCCTGTGTGACTGAGAGGTCTTGAGATACAGACCGAGTGAGAGCGGACTCCTGAGTAGCGCAGTTCCTGGCCGGGCGACCGCGCCCAGGTCGCGAAAAGGAGGAAGCGTTTGGTGTTTGTCCCCCCCCATTGTCCTGTGGGCTGTACGGACCCTTTACCTGCAGCCATACTACCTACCCTTACTGTCTGTTGTCGTGTACGTCATTGTCGTGTACGCCATTACGATTATGGGAGGGGCGGAGTCCACCCAAACTCCGTTGGAATGTATGATCAAGAATTTCCGTAAAGGATTTTCAGGAGACTACGGAATAAAAATGTCTCCGTCTCGATTAAGAATGCTATGTGATAGGGAGTGGCCTATGCTAGCTACTTCATGGCCCCGTGGGGGCACCTTTGATGTGGAAATAGTTTCCCGTGTTCATCAGCTTGTACAAAAAGCACACCCTTATCAGTTCCCCTATATAGATTCCTGGTTGGGTGTTTGCGAAAGGCAGCCCTTTTGGATAAAATGCTGCTATGAGGAACAGTAGCAACCACTAGGGGGACCCAGAGGTTTGAGGAGGGGAAGCCGCCTGTGTATTCCGCCTCAGAGTCCCCAGAGTCCCCAGAAATCTGGCCCGTTTATCCCAGTACCCATATAAGTTAGTTCCACCAGCTCCACCACCTGAGGCTGAACCTGATGAGGTACCTCAGCAGTTACCGCTGCAGCAGCAAAAGAAGCCCACTTCCCCGAGTGACAACCCCGAGTCTGGCCCAAGTACACCAGGGGGACCAGGGTTCTCCAACGATACTGGGAGCGGAGGCTCTCCTGCCAGTTCAGGGTCACCCGCCAAGGAAGCCTATACCCGGGAACCGTATGATTTAAGAAGTGTAACCCCAAAGAAGAAGGAGAAAGCAGGGCGCCTAATGCCATTGCGTCAAGTGCCTGGTCTACCTATCCTAAATGAACAGAGCCAGATGGTGCCAGGACCAACCAGTATAATCTACGTGCCTTTTTCCACTACTGATTTATTAAACTGGAAAACGCTTTATGCATCCTATACTGAAAAACCCCAAGAATTGACAGAGTTAATGTCTAGTATAATGCAAACTCATCAGCCTACCTGGACTGATTGTCACCAGCTCCTGTCCACTCTCTTTACTACTGAGGAGCGAGCACGAATTGTGCAAGCAGCCATCCGCTGGTTAGAAGAGAATCCTGTAGAGGCGGGGGAAATGAATCTCCCACAAGCAGCCGCCGCAGCTTTCCCAAACGAAGATCCTAGATGGGATCCAAATGATGAAAGGGGAGCGGCGGCCCTAACTCGATTTCGCCAGGCCTTGCTGCAGGGCCTGCAGAAGGGAGGCCAGAGGGCCATGAATATCGGGAAGGTGTCAGAAGTTATCCAGGGTCCAGATGGGAGCCCAGCGGCCTTTTATGAGCGGTTGTCTGAAGCCTATAGATTGTATACCCCATACGATCCAGCCGCTCAGGAAAATTTGCATATGGTAAACGCAGCCTTTGTCAGTCAGTCCCAGAGAGGCATAAAACAAAAGTTACAGAAACTGGATGGATTTGCGGGCATGAATACAGCACAGTTAATGGAAGTTGCTCAAAAAGTGTTTGTGAATCGTGAAAATGAACGTAACAGAGAAAGTGAACGTAAACATTTTTGAGAGCTGTTGCAGCTACAGCCCTTCTAGTGAGCGAAGCAGACAAGCTCACTCTGGGACAGAATCTTCAAGTTACTCTGCCACATTCTGTTCTGACCCTCATGGAACGCAAAGGGAGTTTCTGGCTCACGAATTCACGAATGTTAAAGTATCAGAGTATGCTGTGTGAAAACCCCCAGATACAATTGAAGGTCAGTCAAGCTCTGAATCCTGCTACGTTGCTCCCAATTGGTCCTGGCCCCCCTGATCATGACTGTTTAGAAACTATGGACACTGTGTTCTCAAGTCGCCCGGATTTGACTGATGTCCCTTTGGAAGACCCTGAACAGACTTTCTTTGTAGATGGAAGCAGTCTTGTCATCAATGGACATCGTTGTGCCGGGTATGCAGTGGTGACCCTTGATCTGGTAGTTGAGTCCTCAGCTCTGGCCCCAGGAATTTCAGCACAGAAGGCTGAACTAATAGCTCTCACTAGAGCACTGACATTAGGAGAAGGACTCCGTTTAAATGTGTACACAGATTCCAAGTATGTTTTTACAATTTTGCATGCACACGGAGCCCTGTATAAAGAATGAGGGTTGATCACCTCAGGAGGCAAGTCCATTAGGTATGGGCCCGAGATATTGATACTATTAGACACTGTGTGGGCCCCTAAGCAAGTTGCAGTCATGCACTGTCGAGGTCATCAGGCAAGAATAGGAGAAGTTGCCCAAGGGAATAGGTTTGCTGATGCCACTGCCCGAAAAACAGCCATGACTGGACGAGTTGTGACCCAAGATACTTCAGTGCAGGCAGCCTTATTTCCTGTGCCCCTTAGCTCATGGGCCCCCCGATACACTACAAGAGAGTTAGATTACTTCTGTGAAAAGGAGGGAGGTGTCCTAACAGAAAAAGGTTGGATAGTGCTGCCAGTGTAGCTCACCTCCAGGTCCCACAGTAATTCCTGAAGCATTAGGACCAGCCTTTGTTCATGCTTTTCATCAGGCCACACATTATGGGAAAACTGCCATGGAAAGAGCCCTGAGACCCCATTTCTGTATCTCACTATTAGGACCCTTGTCCGCCTCAGTAGCTCATCAATGTTTGACATGTGCTAAGAATAATGCTAGGCAGGGTCCCACTCCACCCCCAAGAGTGCAGTCAGTAGGAGTGACCCCTATGAGTGATATTCAGGTGGATTTTACTGAAATGCCACGAGCGAATGGATATCATTACCTGTTAGTTCTAGTCTGTACATTTTCTGGGTGGGTAGAAGCTTGTCCCACCCGAACTGAGAAAGCTCGAGAAGTCACTAGAATACTGCTCCATGAGATTATTCCTCGATTTGGAATACCATTGACGATAGGATCAGATAATGGACCCTCATTTGTGTCCCAAGTGACCCAACAGTTAGCTCGAGCTCTACAGATACAATGGAAGTTGCACACTGCCTGTAGACCCCAGAGTTCAGGGAAGGTAGAACATATGAATAGGACCCTGAAATCTTAGTTGTCCAAGCTTTGTCAAGAAACACACCTAAAGTGGCTCCAGGTTCTCCCTATAGCCCTTCTTAGGATACGTTCTGCTCCAACCAAGTCATTAGGAGTTTCCCCTTTTGAGATTTTGTATGGGCGACCTCCACCCATTGTGCAGGGAATAAAAGGAGATATGAAACAAATTGGATCTGAAATTACTAGACAAGAACTATTGGCTTTAAGTTCTGTTTTGCAGAGTCTTCACACCTGGGTGCAAGATCGATTGCCCATCAATCTGACAGAACCTCTACATCCCTTCAAGCCAGGAGTGTCAGTGTGGATCAAAGAGTGGAGAAAGACCCCGCTGGCACCGCATTGGAAGGGACCTTATGTTGTCATCTTATCCACCCCAACTGCAGTAAAAGTTGCAGAACTTGAACCCTGGATCCATCATAGTCGAGTGAAGCCGGCAGCCGCTCCTGAACCTGGTCAATGGACTTCAGTAAATGACCCTGAGACTCCATTGCAGCTTACATTGCGGAGACAACCGGCATTGTAGGAGTCTTTAGAGTCTACAATCCTACCCCTGTCACACAAGGGTGGCAGTCGATAGGTCTACATACAGCGGAAGCAGAAAAAAAGAAGAAGAATAGACTCTACAAGTTCATCGTACCCGATATTTCAGTTGATCTCTAAAGACTGTAGTCATGATGTTCCTCCACTACTGTCTTATGGGGGCGATAGCCCTGGGATTCCTGGAAGAGACTTTTGCCTTATCCCCTTGTGCAGCCTGTATAACTCGAACTGGAATGAAGGTCACTCAGACTTTACTTTATCATTCCTACTATACTTGCACTGGTATAGTTAGCCGGTGTGTGTATAATGGTACAGAGTTGAATATCTGTACGAAAGGGAAAAGTAAGACTCGCTGCAACCCCCAGCAGAACCCCTCTTATTATGTACTGGAGATACGATGGAATAATGAGGAGGGAGCCCTCATAAATGCCACACGACAACTCTCCAATCCCACGAAGTATGCTATCCTGGATTTTGATGCCTGTGATGTGATAAACAGAAATGCCTATCACAAGTGTGGATCTTGGGAACAAGCCTATTATTACGATGATAAATATATGTGTCCTGAAGGAGCATACGGATGGGGACAGTGTACTGGAAAGAGTCCCCCAACCGTCTACAGTACATCATCTAAAGATGCCTACTTTTGTCCAAAGTGGGAATGCGTGTATTATGCCACTTGGTCCGGTGGGCCTACTGAACGAGATGGAGATAAGCGCATAGCCAGCCTGGAAAGATTATCATTACCAGAGCCTCGGAAGTGCAAGAAAGGTGCCTGCAATCCTCTACAGCTCCTCATACTTAACCCTAGCCAGTGGAAGCAGGGGTTCAAATTTGGATTGCGTATAGCAGGAGGAGGCATAGATCCTGGAACATTTATACATATATAGCTAAATACTAAGACTCATGTATCTGCACCTTATCAAATACATCACTCCTTTTATGAGGCCATGAAGGCGGAATTTGAAATCCCTCATACCTCCTAAAACTTGTTCATTGAGCTCGCTGGGGCAGTAGCATCTAGTCTCCACATCTCGGATTGTTTTTTCTGTGGCGGGACTAAGATGGGAGACCAATGGCCCTGGGAGGCGCAAGAAGTGAACTATTCTATTCCTTATAATCAGACTGCTTTGCATAATACTACTAGTGAGTGGGTACTGGCTCACCCTATTGTTGGTAACTTGTGTTTTGCTCGCTCTGGACCACAGTTTACTATGCAGGTTGGACAGCTGGTCTGTCTCAATCAGAAGTTCTACAACAGTACCACTAGAAAGACGTCCTGGTGGTCGGGGATCAACACTCCAGAGCCCTCCAACCCTCTAGTTCTCTTCCCTAATCTTGCCAGCATCTGGACTAATTTGGTGTTTCATAGTACCTGACAAGCACCACCTGGACTGTAGTGGATTTGTGGAACCCGAGCATATGCTAGGCTTCCTCACCACTGGGGAGGAGCATGTGTATTGGGAACTATACGACCTTCCTTCTTTCTTCTGTCCATTTCCCATGGAGAACAACTGGGTTTCCCCGTGTACAGGAGTCGACAGAAACGAGAGGTCTTGAAAATAGGCCAATGGGACAAATGGAATGATGAGGAGTGGCCACCTGAGAGAATCATTTCATACTACGGACCCGCTACCTGGACACAAGATGGGACATGGGGATATCGCACTCCTGTATATATGATAAATCGTATTATACGTTTACAAGCTGTTGTTGAAATAATAACTAATGAAACTAGTAAAGCACTAACTCTTTTAGCCAAGCAGAGTACACAAATGCGTACAGCTATTTATCAGAATCGTTTAGCTCTAGATTACTTGTTAGCAGCTGAAGGTGGAGTATGTGGAAAATTGAATTTAACCAACTGTTGTTTGCAGATTGATAATAATGGACAAGTTGTTGAAGATATAGCTACTCAAATGCGAAAACAAACATATGTGCCTGTTCAGACCTGGCATGCTCTGAAGCTTGATGGGTGGTTTGGTTCAGCATTTTCATGGTTAGGTGGTCTGAAGACCCTTGCGTTTATTGTATTATTCATATTAACTGTATGCTTATTGCTCCCATGCCTATTACCCATTTGCTTACATATGATAGCCTCAGTTATCGATAACACTGTAGAACGGAAGGCAGCTTTGAAAGTTTTAGCTATGTGGCAATATTACCCTATACCCCAACATAATGATGTGACGCAAGTATAATATGTGATTTAATTCTCACCCTTTCTCACTTGCGGGTGAGAATAATCAAAAGGGGGAATGTGGTAGGCTATGGCCTATGATAGCCTGCAAATATGAAAGGCCTGTAAGTTAGGCCCTGATTCCTACCCCCATCGGAGTTAAGAACCAAAAATCTGTGAAAATCTGAGAAAACTGCTTTAAACTGCTTAATAAGAAGTTTCTTATGAATTCATAAGACTTTCGTTATTCTTTTGTGTTCTGAGGATAGAAATGTTTCAATGCTTGCATTCCTAGAGCTAGAAACGACCTTGCAGTAGAATTGTATCCATACCTAGAAACTGTACCATAGTTAGAACAATCCTAGAGGAGGGAGCAGGGTGCTAGGCCCAGGAGGGATCTCCGATTGGACAAATGCAGGGGGCGTTGGGACCAATAGAAAGTCTGCATGTATCAAACTGGAAAGAAATGTATAAAATGAATATGTCTCTGTAAGAAGTTTGCTCAGTTCTTTTTGAAGCTTGACTGTCTGGGCCTTGTGCACAATAAATTGGCTTGGACCCTGCAATTGACTCCTGGATTTATTCATTGTTTGCACTTCGCTGCTTCAATGCCAAGACATTTATTTATATATTTATTTTATTTATTTAACATTTCTTATGTACCACCTTTCATGATATCAAGGCGGTTTACATCGAACAAACTGAAATTACATTGAACAGGGCATTATAACTCGGAGATAACTATTTATGGGTGATTGTTGAGTTCTTCATTATCGAACAGCACCTGGAGGGCCTGTGAAGAAGGCTGGTGATATTTTATAGACATGGCACCAGAAGGAAGCATCAGGCCTGGAACACCGATAGGGTAGGATGTGGTATTGAGTGTCATCACTTGATTGGCAGAGTCAGCATTGTCTCCCAATGTTCTGTCTATAGCATTGGCCAGTATTGCCTTTGCATCCAAGGTGCACAGCTATCAGGACCCCACGGTGTCTTCCTTAGTACGCAAGTACCTATAGGATTTTGCTAGGGTGCAGAGGTCCAGGGTGGCACGGATCCCACCTGGAAACTCATTTTGCATGAGATGCTGCTTGCATTATTCACGGTACTTCCTGAAGTGTGCTCTACATCGTACGAGATACAGCTGTTCCAAGCAATGTTTTCATTTTGCCTTCTTTGCAGCTTTAAGAGTCAGCAAGTTGGTGGCAGTAGCAAAGTTCACAGAAGATCGCATGGGACTGTTTATGGGCTGATGTAGTATTTGAGCGGGAGATTGGTATATGAATCTGGCATTCTAAGACAGGTCAATTGAGCAGGAGAATGTTGGGTTACCATGAGGTGAGCACACCGGCTATTGCTTGTCTGGTACATGGCATGAGAGCATTCTTGCAAGTGAGGGCTCCTGAGGGGCTTGTTTTGATTAAGTCATAGTGATGAGACCCGTTAACACACATTTAAATTTGCCACTATTCTGAAGTGCAGTGTGGCAGTGGCGGGTTTCCTGCCCCACTGTTTTGAATTCCTAGCAGCACCTCTACCGTGACGATGCATGTGTCTGTAGCAGCTATTCAGCAGACAGGGAAGTGGCACTTGAACTGTTACAAGAATTATATTCATTAATAGTGGGTTCTCCGACCCCCATAACATTGTTTCTTTAGTCTTTTCTAAAGGTCTGGTGAGCTGAGACTTTTTAATATGGATGTGCGGATATTCCTTTGTGTTCTGGGCCTGGAACAGGGCAGCAGAGCCATGATGGGTGCCACATTTGGGCCTGGCGACTGCAGACAGAAGACTCCTTTGATTGGGCATTTGGGATATGCAATACTCTCAGCTGCTGTCTCTTTTCCTGGAAGTTCACGATTCATCTGGTCCTCTGTGTATATTCATCCACTTAGAGGGGAAAGACATTTGTGAAATCAAGGGTTTAGAGCTGATCTGACAAATGAAATGTGATTTATTTTTAATTGCTCTTTTTCATGTCACGTGTATTTGGTCATGAATATTCTGAGAAGAGTATGGCGTAATGCTATCAAACCTAGAGCAGTCACAAGACTGTGTAAGTGCATGAACGCTAAAATATTAAGATTTGTGATGTTCTTGGCGCAATTAATACTGTCTCATGACTTACTTACTACTGATTATTTATTTATTTAACAGGTTTTTTTTATACCACTTTATCATGTCAATCGAAGCGGTTTACATTGTAACTTAAACTTGGTAATGTACATTAAACAGGGACATTGATAACTTGGATTTTTCTGAGGCAATGGAGGGTTAAGTGGCTTGCCCAAGGCCACAAGAAGTGCTAGTAGGACTCAAATCCTAGTCTCTTGATTGTCTATGCTTGTACCACCTGGACAGCAATGATTTGTCAGATATTGGCCAAGACATTTTTATAAATACTAAAACCTGAAAGGGAGTGGTAAGGCTTCTTGGCCACAGCATAGGGGTATGCAGGTAGCAATCCTCCAGTGGTGGTGTCTAGATAGGAACTGACCACCATCACTGCTAGTTAGCCTTGGGAGGCTTAGGGGAGGAGAGGTTGGGCAGGGAACTTTAGACTCCAATGACACGGGTGTCACTGCTGTGTGTTGAGTAGGTTACAAAAGGCTCCTTCAGTGATTGAAGTTGGACTCATCTGGGTGTCCCTGCAGACTAAGGGATATAAGGGGAAGTGGGAACTTGGGCGAAGAAATTAGTATGTTACTATCTAATTCTGTTGAAGCCCTGTTGGGAGATTAATATTCTGTTACTGGTGTTTATTGGAAGTTGTAAAGTTGTGAGATGTTAACAAAGCTGTGGCCAAGTTTTTGCCAGTACCTTGATCTGACGAGTGTTATATGTAGATAAGTAAGCGGTAGAAATGGGATGGTTAAATGCCAGTGTAAGTGTGCCATATTGGGATAAAATTATCCAGATAACTTTAGGATAGCTATGTATCCGACAGTGCTATATAGGCAATATTAGTCTTTTTTTATGTGGATACATTTTGTGTAGGCAATGATTTTCCCAGACAAAAGGTTGCAGTTGTGGTCAACATTATTGGCACCCTTGCATTTTAGGTATGTTGTGTACAATATCTTGAGAAATAACTGGAAATATTCCAACTGTATGTCATCATAACAATTTAATAGTTTGTTCAAAGGTTATAAAAAAAAGTCTGTAACTTAGACATAGTAATTTCTGAGAGAAAAACAAAATATAACCTGTACTTTTTGGATGTATATTTTGAGTTGTTGTCCTGCTGGAGGACCCATGACCTTCAATCCAGAGAACTAGCTTTCTGACACTAGATAGCACATTTTTGCTCCAAAATACCTTGGTAGCCCTCTGACTTCACGATTCCTTTAATACATTCCAGGCCTCCAGTTCTTGAAGCAGCAAAATGGCCCCACAACATTACGGAACCTCCGCCATATTTAACTGTAGGAAGGGTGTTTCTTTCATTATAAGCTTCATTTCTTCACCTGTAAATGTATTGCTGGTTTGCACTGCCAAAGAGCTAGAGTTTGGTTTCATCTATCCACAGAATATTTTCCCAGACAGATTGTGGTTTCTCAAGGTGGGTTTGGGCAAAGATCAGTCATGCCTTTTTATGTCTACCTGAACAGTGAGATCCTTCCTTGGCCTTCGCCCATGAAGTCCTTCTTTGTTTAGTGCGCGTTGTATGGTGTGGTTGAAACTATCACTCCAGATTGCTCCAGGTCAATCTTAAGCTCTTTGAATGTTGTATATGGTGTTTTTCCAACAGTTCACACTAACCTTAGAATTACTGGATTTATTTTCCTCTTCCCACCACATCCTGGGAGGCTATTGACAGTTCCATGAGCAGAAAACTGCTTAACATTGTGAACAGTAGACACAGGAATCTCAAGGTCTTTGGAGATGGTCTTGTACCCCTTTGAAGTTTGACGTTTGGTGATAATGGCCTTTCTGACTGTCTCAAGCAGCTTTGTTGTCTTCACCATTGTGAAAATGGAACAGGGAATGAATGTGGCCATTTTAAACATTAGCATCATCATTCATTGGTTGATTCAAACCATGTGAGTACTGACAACTGATCACAGGTGCGTCTAATTTTACTGCAATGGGAATGTGGTTCTTCTGTTCAAACTGATTTGAATTGTTTCTAAGGGTGGCAATAATCATGTCCTGGCAATATCCCGGTTTTTATACTATTTCCTATTATTTCCTTTTTTAATTGGTCTTGCTTTATTTGATTCTTTTATGTGTCAAATATGTGTGCATATATAGTCCAAAGCCATTTCACGGACCACTTTCTTTTAGGAGATATTGGACATTAAGGGGCTGAACTGCAAGGGTGCCAATAATGTTGACCACAACTGTAGCTAATGTGGGGAAAGATGAGATATGGAAGCAGCAATGTTTGACTAATTTCAACTACCACTACTAATCAATAGCACTACAAGGTGTAGCAGCTCTGTACATATAGATGTAAGAGACAGTCCCTGCTCATCAGAGCTTATAACCTAATCAAGATGAAAAACATTGCAAAACTGGGGATTAGAGTGTGGCAAGATACACATAAGTAGTGGACAAGAGAATGAGGAGAATCAGGGTCCAAAAGCGGCTTCAAAGAGGTGGGTCTTCAGGTGAATAAGACCAGAGAAGGAGCCCGAAGTTTCAACTCAGGTAATTTCAAAAATTAATTGTACATACCCTTGGAATATGGATCTCAAGATAATCAACACATTTTGGATGTATTCATACAACATGAATTTCTAATAACATTTTCTTTTAATATTGTATATTAATGTTATACATGGGTATAGTGAACTATATTCATTTAACATGAGTTATGATATATGAACACCTGATTATCCTAATAATCAAATGAACTGATGCGTGATCGCTGTCAGCTCTTTCTGTCTGGATGAATGAATGGGCTAATTACAACAGTCATTAGAAACTAGATGATGACTGAATGTGTTATTGACCGTGATGCAGTCCAATTAAAGTCTTCATGTAATTCACTGATCCGGTCGCATTTGAGCTCGCTTTGCACTGTCGTCATCTACTCTTTGTCAAATTTATGTATGCATGCGTTCCCCATTTCTCAAATAAAGGAAACACTCTTTAAACAATTATATCAGCAGATGAGGAAAAATAAATGGCAAATACGCAAACACAGTAGAAATAGAAAGTGTTACTCCAGGAATCATACATTGATCAAAATCGGACACATGAGTGGTTAAGTAGAGGGGGACTGACAGCTAGGGAGGAGAGATTGATAGCAGCAGCCCAGGACAGAGAATTATTATGGATAAGATGGTTTACACAAGCATAAAAACAATTTGTAAAACAGACCAGGTACATGCTGTAAGGAAAACTTAGAAATGGTTACTCATCTCATACTGTATCTGGTTGCAGAGTTCTGATGACAGAATTTCTATACAGAAAGATAAAAGAAGTTAGCACGTCTCATCCATTGGAAGCATTGGAAACACTATAATTGCTGCAGTTGAAAAGCACTGGAATCAAACCTCTAAGAGACTTATGGGAAAAGAAGAGGCTGGACATTTCCATTCCAAATGATAAGCTCCATACAAGAAAATCAGACATACAGTAGTGGTAGAGGAGAAATACATGGGGATGGCATTGACAATAGAGGAGATTATTCTGTACCTCGTGTGGAGAGAGAAAGATCCTTGCATACCAAACTATGTAATCGGAGACCAAGAAAATATGTCGGAAAGATACAGAAGTATTTCCCCTTTGTACTGGGCGCCACAAGCGTGATTAAAAAACTGTTTCCAAGCACACCTCGGCAGGTTGCCAACACATATTACATTCTATGAACTCCAGAAGGAAACTCGTTGTAGAATGCGTCATATAGCAAAGATTAATAGTAAATTTAAGCAAAGATTTGTTGTTGCCTTGTTAATTCACCTGGATATATGGAAATAAGGGTCTTTGAATAAGCCGTAGGTGAGACATTGCTAATGTGATGAAAAGGTATCTTTGACACGCTTTTGAGAGTTACCATCTCTTCATCACGTCAAGGAATAAGCAATGCCGTTGCACTGAGTATAAACAGAATAAAACTCACCAAGGTCCTACATGTCTGCACATGTCATTAAAGTTTAATGACAGGGTTGGTAGGGGTTGGACAGAAGCAATGAGACATTAACACATTATAGTTCAAAGGCTTTACATCTGATAATGGGTTGGAAAACCTCTGTCTCTAATATGTCGTTTAACATCAGTCACTGACACGGAAAGATACATACTGAAAATGTACTTAAGTCCTTATTTTAGAGGAGTTGCGAGAGTCAATGGGCACTTATGCAAGGGTTCAGGAGATTGTTAGGGGCACACTTACAGAATAAGTCCCATCATGCATACTTTCAGTTTGGGTGGACATGTTGGGGGGGGGGGGAGCTTGGATAGAGCATAAGTGGGCCTAAATATTATAACTTGTGTGTGTTTTCAAAGAATCTGTGCCCAGAAATGCACGTAACCTGCACAGATTGTAGAATTACCCTTCTGGGCCAGCAGGGATTTTTGTTTGTTTTTGGGGGAGGGGGGAGTTGAGCCTGCTTGGCCGCCAGAGATTGTTTTGGTTGAGATTGGGGGAGGGGAATGGGACCACTGGGCCACCAGGGTTCTTGTTTCTGTTGGGGGATCAGTTACTGGCCCTCCGGCAGTGTGCCGATAGCATTGGGGGCTTTCCTTGATGTCTAGATCATTTGAGGTGAAGTGCCAAACTTCACTCAGATGGCTGTTTGTCTGGGATATCATGTCAAACTTGCACTGACTCCCATGCACACGTGTTTGGCTTGCTCTCCCAGTTTAATGCTGATTTTTGCGCACTGGGTAATCTGCATTTGGCATTCCAGTGCAAAGAGTCCGTGTTAAACTCGTGCTGCGAAGCCTTGTATTAGAGCTCTAAGCACTGGGCTCTGCATCGGCCTGTTTGTTTGAAAGTTGCCCCCATTAAGACTATTTCTTACTTTATTTATTTAACATTTTTTATATACCGTCTTTCTACAGTTCAAGACGATTTACATAGAACATGTGGTAACAGTGTTGACACAGCAGTTTTACATAGAATAATAACTTCATGATTATAACAGTGAAACAAATTCAATAGAACTTTTTACATATTTACAGAGAGGGTTGGTTGAACAAGAAGGACATGGATGGGGCGAAACATAAGGAGGGGGAAGGTCAAGGAGGAGTGAGGGCTGTAAATTGGTTTCAGTTAGATTAGGAGAGCTGTGGTTTAGGGGGGCACTGTGAAGTATTCCTGAAAGACGAAGGTTTTAAGCCTTTTGCAGAATTCGGAGTGGTCGGAGCATCCTCTTAGGTCTAGTGGGAGGGGTTCCATATGGAAGGGGCAAAGAGGGAGAAGGCGCGGTTACTTGCAGATTGTTCTTTTTCTTCTGCGAGGGTATGTTTAGGACGTTTGCAGTGTTTGGTCTACGTGACCTGGTGCTGTTTGGTTTCGAGAGAAGGGAGAGTAGACAGGGGGCAGATTCGTTGTGTATTACTTTGTGTATTAGTGTGATGGCTTTGAATTTTATTCTGGCCTTCACTGGGAGTCAGTGGAGGTTCTGGAGGACAGGGGTGATGTGGGCTTGTCTGGACGTGTTGGTTATTAGGGGTGCTATTGCATTCTGAACTATTTGGAGGGGGTGGATGCTCTGTTTTGGGAGACCGTGATATATGAGGTTGCAGTAGTTGTGGGTTGGGGTGGTTAGGGCTTGGCAAGCGGTTCGGAAAGAGTCAGGGTTTAGTAAGGGGCGGAGGTTTCTCAGGGCTCTTATTTTGGTGTAGATGACATTTGTAGTTCTTCTTATCTGCTCTTGGAAGGTGAAGTTTTGGTCAATTATTAAGCCTAGATATTTGACTTCCTTTTTTTTAGAGACAGTGTAATCTCCAAGGATGATTGATATCGGGGGAACAAAGGATGGGTTGGAGAAGATGTGAAGGGCTTCTGTTTTAGTTTGATTAATTATAAGATTATGCTGGTGGAGCCAGTGTCTTATCTTGGTGAAGCAGTTGCTGATGTTGGTGAAGTTTGGCATTGTAATGTTGAAGGGGGTGAAGAACATACTTGAGCTAATTGGCCTGGAGAATGATCCCTCCCCCGCCTTATTTCTTGCCACTTCAGGAAAGTAAGTTTGGTTTGCATTAGGAGCATGTCAGCTGGTTCTCTTCCGTTTTGCAACCAGTACTTTGTGATTTGCAATAGCTGTAGAAAACCAATGGCACAAAAATGCACATACTTGCCCTCACACTAGAAGCAAAAAGCAGAGGATGAGGATAAAAACAAACATACCTGGATCAAAAATGGCAAAAAGATTTTGTAAGCTGTACTTGCAGTGCTGTCAAGTCTATTTCGGTGCTTCTCTTCTTTCCCAAATAATTGAATATTAATGCATGGGTGTAGCTGAGTGTAGTTGATTTTTGCCCAGCAGGACACATCACTAGCAGTACGTTTTACTTCGTGTGCAAAGAACTCTGCCCTCGTCTCATCAATTAATAAAACAGACATACTGCAAGTCACCCAGCTGCTTCGTAATTCACAGTTCCATTTTCAAATAATTTCTTTTTCTTCCTGGGAGAGAAAACCAATCGATCCATTTATTTTATAATTAGTAGAAGATGGCAAAGCGTGAGATCATTTCATTTTTTTCAGTCGTGCGGTTTAGTTGATCTAAATGAAATTACTGCCGTGGAATTATATGCTCAGATGCTTTAAAGTATCATTTTTGGCTCGCTTGAGTTGCCTTTGACCCATGTGCTACTTTTAGCTGGCATGATCACACCTAAATTTTCTGCTGAAGGTTTGAGCTATTTTATGGCATCTCAGCTGGTTAAGTCCCATTTATCCTTTTACATTTCCACCCTCCCTCCCCCAGGTGGAGGTGAGCGAGCAGCCCGTTTGCCTGGGTCAGAAAGCCTCAACGGAATGCAATGTGTCAGTACCTCTCTTAATTCGGTGTTTTTGAAAGATCTATTTTAGGAAGCAATTTAGAATCTGTATTTTAGTTACTTTATTTGCAGAACTGTACACTGATGTAGAAGCTAATCTGCTATGTAGAACCGGGTTTGGTATTACTGAGGATTTTGGTACTGTAGTATGAGATTGAGATAAAATCCCTATCCAAGTGTTTATAATAGCCTACATTTTCCCTTTATGTTGAATTTAGTGGTAGAGGCACTGTAGTGTGGTATTGATTATTATCATTGTTCCATGCGCTTCCATTTCGCTTTAGTTGAGCAAGGGTGATTCATCTCTGTCAGATGCTTTTAGTCTTAGGACCTGATTCACTAACCCTCTGTTCCCCATAAACAGGGACATGGGAGAAAAGGCTTTGTGAATCAGTACCTTAATGCTATATGCTAAAACTTGTAGCATTTCATTAAAACATAAACAGCAAATCATTTGCAGGCCATCCTCCCCCATTCTGACCCAAGCACTCTCTCCCATCCCCCAGGCACCCTCTCTGACTTCTCCCCCTACTTCACCCCCTTCAAGGGATTCTTCTCCTTCCTTCACGCTCCAGAATATTCTCGCTCTCTCTCTCTTCCTTTACTTCTTTACCTGTTACCTTTCCTCCAAGCTCTCTCTCTCTCTCTTCCACTAGGAGCAGGGACTGTCTCTTACATGTCTCTGTAAAGCACTGCATACGCCTTGTAGCAGTACCTCTGACACTTGTGTGTGTGTGTGTGTGTGTGTGTCTCTCTCTCTCTCTCTGTTCACCTGCTTTCCTGCAGATCTGTAGCTATTTGGCTCCTGAGCCAGGCCTGATCCTGTAGCTCTTTAGCAGCCGCTATCTCAGGCATGGATCTGTCCCTCACCAGTAAGGTGTGCATGCAAGCTAATGTGTGTAGGTGCGCTCTACCCAAGAGTGACAGTGATGTTTGTCTTTATGGGTTTTGCTTTTCTACAGATCTTAGCTCCACCAACACTCTTAATTTTGCTTACAATTTATTATTGTTGTTTGTATCTTTTGATGGATTTTTAGGCTCACTGGGGAGGGTCTTGGGTACCATTTTGGAACCCATGGCCATAAGAGCAGAAGGGACTGGGGATTGTTCCTGCTTCCACTAGACACCAGGGACTTCCTGGTAAGATTAGGGATAGAGGATTAAAGGCTGTAGACGCCTGCTGGAGAGGTCCTCGGGAGTCAGGTGAAGGGCCTTCATGTTAAGGGGTTGAAGGTGGGAGAGACTGGATGCTTTGGGGGTTGGGGGGGTCAGCTATTGGGGGGGTCAGAAAGAGGATGTGTTGTCTTCTGCAGGGATTGAAGGGAAATTGTGGTTGGTGTGGAGAGTGGGAGGACATCAAAGTCCAGCAGGAATTGATCATGGGGTGGGGACTGGTCCTGTTGGCTTTGATTGTCCGTCTACAGCACAAGCAGCTATTTTAATAAGCTGCTCCCATATATGTGTGGCGTGTATTTGCACATTTTCCTCCCCGCATGCAGTTTTTTAAATTCTCGCTCCCACTGAACATGGAGAGACATACAGTATACTGTATGTACAGTTCTGCATCTATTTTATAAAAGGGTCTATGTTTGTCAGAGAATCCTGTAAAATACTCTGAGAACTTGCCATGTCTTGACTAGGATGTGTGAATTACTTTCTCTTGCTGTACTATGTAAAATCTGCCTTCAAATGTATAGGTGCCAAATATCTGCGCCTCAACATGTAAATTATACAGAGAAGCATCTAATATTGGCATGGCTGACGCTACCATCAGGCAAACTAGGCGGTTGCCTAGAGCAGAGGACAGCCCACTGCCACCGCTGCCACCGCTGTCTGGGACCGTCAGCTGCGGCAGTTACTTCAGGCTTACCTAAATTCCGGTGCTGCGGGACTGTTTCTGCTTCTGCTCCCTCCGATGCACAATGCCGATTTCCTATTTGCATGGTGGCAAAAGTGGTTGGGGGCTGGTGGGGCTTGCTACTTGACAGCACAAAAAAATTCTGATAAAAAACCCAGCTTGAGGGAGCGGAGTGTTCTTTGTGCTGCTATGTCTGCCTGCTTTGAAAGTTTTGCTGGGCTTCCTTCTATTTGCTCCTTCAGGGTTAAGGGGGAAGGAAGAAAGTCAGAGAAGCTAGAAAAAGTAGATCTTTACAGTTTAGCAATTGGCAGGGTCTTTCTCCAAACTCACTACCTGCTCCTCTGATCTCATCCTCGCCATCTACTAAGCTCTGTCCTGCCATAATCCCTTCCATCGGTCACATTCTTAACTTATCACTTTCCACTGCAGCTGTTCCTGTGACCTTTAAACATGCTGTTCTTACAGCTCTCCTCAAAAAGCCTTCACTAGATCCTACCTGTCCTTCCAGTTATCGACCTCTCTCTCTCGCTCTCTCCTCCCCTTTGCTTCAAAACTACTTGAACGAGTGGCTCACTGCCACTGCCTTGACTTTTTCCTCTCAAGACCTTCTGGACCCCCTGCAATCTGGCTTTTATTTTCTATATGCCACAAAATGACTCTTGCCAAAGTCTCCAGCTACTTGTTCCTTGCCAAATCCAAAGGCCACCACTCGTTTCTCATCCTTCTTGACCTTTCTGCTGCTTTTAACACTGTTAATCGCCACCTTCTCCTCGATACCCCGTCCTCGCTTGGATTTAGGGGCTCTGTTCTGTCCAGGATTTCTTCTTATCTTTCCGTTCACACTTTTAATGTCTGTTCTGGTGGCTCCTCCTCTACCACCATCCCACTTTCAGTCGGCGTACCTCAGGGCTCTGTCTTGGGACCTCTCCTTTTCCCTCTCTGTACTCGGTCCCTTGGTGCACTTATTTCCACCCATGCTTTTCAGTACCATCTTTATGCTGTTGACTCTCAGATCTGCCTTTCTGTAACTGAAATCTCTCCAGGAATCGAGGCCAAGATCTCTACCTGCTTATCCGACATTGCTGTCTGGATGTCTCACCGCCATCTGAAACTGAACACGGCCAAAACTGAGCTCCTTATATTCCCCCCTCTCCCACTAAACTCACCTCCCCCTTCCTCCCTTCTCTATTTCTGTGGATAACGCTACACTTCTCCCTGTTTTTTCCTCATCTCGCAACCTTGGTGTTATCTTTGACTCTACTCTCTTTCTCTGCACACATCCAACAGACAGCTAAAACCTGTCACTTTTTTCTTTATAACATTGGCAAAATGTGTCCCTTTCTACACACACTACCGAGAGACGTATCCATTGTTTAGTTATCTCCTGCCTAGACTACTGCAATCTCCTCCTTGCTGGTCTCCCTCTGAATACTCTCTCTCCTTTCAGTCTGTTTAAAACTCAGCTGCGCGGCTAATCTGCCAGTCTCCGTAAGCTCATATAACCCCTCTTCTCAAGTCACTTCAGTGGCTCCCTATCTGTTTCCGTATCCAGTCCAAACTTCTCTTACTGACCTATAAGTGCATCCACTCTGCTGCTCCTCACTACCTTTCCTCTTATCTCTCCCTATACCTCTTCTCAGGAACTCCGCTCTTCTGGTAGATCCCTTGTATCTGTGCCCTTCTCTTCTACTGCCAACTCCAGACTTTGATCCTTCTACCTTGCTGTTCTTATGTCTGGAACAAACTACCTGAGTCTGTTCATCAAGATTCATCTCTGGCCCTTTTCAAATCAAGGCTGAAAACTCACCTCTTCAAGGCCATTTTTGGATCTCGATGAGTTTAGTCTCCTCTGTGTTTCCTTACCACTCCCCTACATGTATCCTTGTCCTCAGCTGTTGTGCTGTCTGTCTAGACTAGATTGTAAGCTCTGATGAGCAGGGACCGTCTTTTACATGTATCTGTACAGTGCTGCATATGCCTTGTAGCGCTATACAAAAGATAAGTTGTAGTAGTAAGTTCTAATGAGGGGCCCCGAAGCAAAACTTTGCTGAGGGCTCCCTATTGTCACGACAGCATGTCTCCCACCATCATGGTGGTTGTCCATCTTCATTGTCATGGCGGTAGCAAATTTACTTTAGCAGGTTTTCCGCGCTGTCTCCAAACTTTTAAGTTCCCACCAGACCCGGCTGCTGTTTCCTACCAGGCTGAAGTCCAATGGTGTGGCTATTATTGTGAGACTTTGGCCCAGTGGGTAACAGCTGCTGGACCTGGCACAAACTTAAGATCGGAGGCAGCGAAACAAAGCTGTTAAAGTAAGTTTGCCTCTGCTCTACTGCCGCTGTGTGGGCCCTCTTCCTGCCTGGGCCCCCCCTCTTGCATTGTGGGGGCTGCCTGGGTGGACTTTATACCACTGCCAATTTACAATTGCTTACTGTCCTAAGCATTGGTGGAAGGAGTATACGTTATACAACACTTCCAAAGCAGCCAATGGCAGTCACTGGACAAACAGAAGATACAGTAAAATAATTATTTTGTAATCTTTTTCACGTATTGCCTGTAACAGCAGCTATGGGAGGAGGGAGGGAGGGAAGGGACCTCACAGTATCAATCTATTTTTCCCACATTCATAATATTAATAGTAACATAGTATATGACGGCAGATAAGACCAGTATGGTCCATCTAGTCTGCCCAGTAAAGTGGCTAGAGTAAGTATATCTGCCGTTCCATGCAGGTCACCCCCCTATGCCTTTTTGTAGGTTTGCACCTGCCACTCCAAGCAGGTCATCCCTCTTTATTTGTTGAAGTATAAGAAATAGTTAAGTTTATTTTGATCTTATCCTGTTGCTATAAAGAGATCCACTGTGTCTGTCCCATACCATTTTGAATTCCGTCACTGTATTTGTCCCATCACTTCCATTGGGAGGGCATGCCAAACATCCACCACCCTGTCAGTGAAAAAGCATTTCCTGATGTTGCTTTAAGTTTAACGCCTTTCAGCTTCATTGTATACCCTCTAGTTTTACAGCTTTCTGTTCTTTGAAAAAGGTTGATTTTGTTCATTGATACCATTTAAGTATTAAAACATCTGTATCATATCTCCCCTGTCCCTCCTCTCTAGGGTTTACATATTTAGATCTTCAAGTCTGTTCTCATACGTCTTCTGGCGCAGGTTCCAAATCATTTTGGTTGCCTTCCTCTGAACTGTTTCAAGTCTTTTTATATCCTTTGTGAGATATAGGGGCTTGTTTACAAAGCCGCGGTAGCGATTCGCGATCGTTATCGGAGCCGCGGCCCCATTGAAATCAATGGGGCCGCGGCTCCGATAACGATCGCGAACCGCTACCGCGGCTTTGTAAACAAGCCCCATAGTCTCCAAAACTGAACACAATATTCCAAATGAGGCCTCACCAACGACTTGTACAAGGGCATTAATACCTCTTCCTTTCTGCTGGTTATTTCGCTCTTTGCAACCCAGCATCCTTCTGGCTTTAGTCACCGCCACATTAAGATCTTCAGAAACAATCACTCAGAGGTCCTTCTCCTGGTCCGTGTACATCAACCTCTTACCCACTATTGTATATAATTCCCTTGGATTTCTGCATCCCAAGTGCATTATTCTGCACTTCTTCACATTGGTATAATGCTTAGCAGTTAAGATTTATTCTTCCAGCTTTTGTAGATCTTTCCTCATGTTGTCCACTCCCTTGGAGAAGTCCACTCTGTTGCAAATTTTCATATCCTCTGCAAAAAGGTAGACTTTTCCCTTCATTCCTTCAGCAATATCACTCTCAAATATATTGAACAGTACTAGTCTCAGGATGGATCTCTGGGGCACACGACTACTCACCTTCCTTTTATCTGAGTGAGTTCCGTTTACCACCACCTTCTGTCGTCTGTCAGCCAACCAATTTCTGATCCAGTTCACCACTTTTGGGACTCATCCCCAGGCTGCTCAGTTTATTGAGAAGTCCCCTATGAGGAACAGTATCAAATGCTTTGCTGAAATCTTTGTAGATCACATGCATCACATGCCCTTGATCTAGTTCTCTGATCACCCAGTCAAAGAATTCATTCAAATTTGTTTGGCATGATCATCCTTTGGTAAAACCATGTTGCCTCAGATCATGCAACCTGTTGGTTTCTAGAGAGTCCACTATGCTCTCTTTCAGGAACACCTCCTTTACTTTTCCCACCACCGAGGCAAGGCTTACCAGCTTACAGTTTGTCACCTCTTCCCTATTACCACTTTTGGGAAGAGGTACCAATTCCAGCTCTGATCTTCCTCTTTTCCCGAATACACCTGATAAAAGGTCCTGTCTCCACACTTCACATCTTTAGCCATCATTTCTTCCTCCTTTGCTTTTGCTATCCTTATTTCTCTCTTTGTCTCTTTTAGCTTTATCTTGCATTCTTTTCTGTGTTCCTCTGTTTGTGATCTTCCGAATTTTGTGAAAGCTGAGTTTTTTGCCTTCATTTATGCATCCACTTCTTTGGAGAACCATATAGGTTTCCTTTTACTCTTGTTTTTATTTAATTTCCTAATATATTGGGGCCGGCCCAAGGGTTTTTACTTCCATAGGCAGAAGCCCTGAGCTCTACCACCCCCTTGAGCTGTGCTGCCCTGCCTTAACTGAGCTGTGCTACTCCTCCTACCCCCAGCACAGTCGTGCTGCCATGCCCCTCCATACCGAGCCACGCTACCACTGATCCTAGCAGTGGGATAGAGGGGAGGGGGCACGGCTCAGCTTGACAGCAGGCCTTGTGCTTTGTCACACATGGCCTACTGCCTCTGATCCCCTTCTGCCATAACTTTGGGGGTTCAGAAGCAGCAGGCCATGTGTGCCAAAGTGCATGGCCTGACCCGAATCTAACTGTCCCTCCCCTGCTGCCGGAATCAGCAGCAGTGGGGGGCAGCTCAGCATGAGGGAGAGGGGAAGGGCAGTGCAGCATGGCTTGGCACATGGGGGCAGGGGTGGCAGGCCATGTGTGCCGAAGCACATGGCCTGCCGTCCACAGATCTGCTGCCCAAGGCAGCCGCCTTGCCTGCTTAGTGGATGGGCTTGTCCTGATATAGATCTGTTGCCCCTTATGTTGCTTCTTTTAGTTTAGCCCACTGAACTTTCACTTCACTTATCTCTTCCCACCCTGCCTGCTCCTCCTTCAGGCACTTGGCCATTTTACTGAAGTCAGCATTTATGAAGTCTAGGACTTTGAGCTTGCTGTGATTGGACTCTGCCTTGGCTTTTACCTCAAACCACACTGTGTGATGATCACTGCTGATCACATGGGCACCCACCCAGGCATTCGACATGCTAGCTCCATTGGCGAGTACTAAATCCAGCATGAAACGCTTCCTGGTTGGTTCCATTGCCATTTGAACAATGCTTCTTGGAAGGCATCCACAATCTTTTTAGTTCTTTCCAGATTTGCAGAAGGAATACTCCAATCCACATCCAGTAGATTAGAACACAAGACATGCCATACTGTATCAGACCAAGGTCCATCTAGCCCAGTATCCAGTTTCCAACAGTGGCCAATCCAGGTCACAAGTACGTGGCAGGTTCCCAAAAAGGTATATAGATTCCACAATGCTTGTTCAGGGGTAAGCAGTAGATTTCCCGGGTCCTCTTTAATAATGGTTTATGGACCTTTCCTCCAGGAACTTGTCCAAACCTTTTTTAAACCTAGCTATACTAACACCCAAAATGATCACTTTTGCCTTCATGGCGATGTTTGCAATATCAATGATCAAATCTCTATCCATTTCTTCCATTTGAGTTGGAGGCCTATAGACTACAGCAGTATGATGATAGTGACAGCTCCTCTGTCCAACACAATCCACAGTGCTTCTTTCTTTTCATAGCACACTGTTAACTAAGGAGGTCATTTTAAAAGGTTTAGTTGTGGTGTAGGATGGCTGAAGACATGCACATGGATGTCAAAATCACAGAGACGTCTTTGAAGCCATTCCACAAATGGTGTTCATAGACCTCTCTGGTGCAGGGATGTCCACGTAGGTGAGGGGGAGGCGCTAAGGACTTACACATCTCCGTTGGACTTCAGAAATGACGTCCGTGCACAAATCCACATTTATACCGGTTGCAGGCACAAATAGGCATCGAAAGTGCTTGTTTTGGCCTTAAAACATCCAAGAGTGTTGAATTAAGTGACTAGCCTAAGATCACAAAGACCCACACTGGGATTTGAACCCTAGCCACCTTGCTTTTAACTCACTGCTCTAACCATGCTATCAGACATCCATGTTCTAAGATGCTATTCTGGAGATTTCTATGTAAACGTCTCTATAGACGTCCGTATCAGGCACATCCACGTTTCTGATATCGTGCTTGAACTTGCATGTGCCCACTTTTGTTTTCCAGGCATTCTAGCTTTGATGTCCCAGATTGCACTTGGACATCCCATTATAAAATATGTCTTACTGTATCTAAGGCAGCACAGTTGGGGTGACAGTACTCCAGAGCCGCACAGGCAGGGTGGATGGCACGAGGTGCTAAAAGATAGGTAGCCATTTCTCCAAAAAGTAGGAATCCAGTCCGATAGGAGCATTAGCTGGGCAAACACAATCCCCCTCTCTCCAGTTTGTTGAAGAGTGTGGGTAGGCAGGCAGGGTAACTAGGCACTGCAGGGCCTACACCAAGCCAGGCAGGTAAGCCAAGGGTTAGCATCTGAGGCAACACAGTTTGAGGTTATGGCATTCCAGGACCACACAAGCAGGGTGGATGGTGCAGGATAAAACAGGCTAAGAATTCAGTCGGAGCATATCATAAATTTGGCAAGGGTACTTTTGGAAAATTAAATTGTCCATCCTCCATTACTGTACTTGCCAACTATTGGTCTTCTGCCACCACTACTAGCCTTTTATTATAAGGGCTTCCAATCTATCTTGCTGCTGTGTTGGTCTTCCTCAGTTCTTCTGGGTTGTCTCTGCCTGTGCTGCAGCCACACTTCCACTGCTTTTTGGGGTCCTTCACCACAGTGCATTCTCTGATTCTTTCTTAAATCCCTCAGCACAGCATCTTCTATCCTGGGGGTATTATCCTTTGTACTTAAGGTTCCTATGCTGGGCTAATGTTCTCAGGGCCTGGACTCTAGCTTGTGGGCACATGGCTAAGTTGAATCCCCTCACTCATACAGCTTGAGTTTATGCTATCTGTTCTGCTGTTGTATTGGTTCTCCTCTGGTGTTTGAAGGCCTTGCAGCCTATCTGGTTGTTGTGCTGGTCTTCCTAGCATAATTTAGGGCCTTGCAGTTGATATGGGATCTGCGTGCTCTGCTATCCCCTTGGCATGTTTAAGGTGTAGCTGATCTAGGGTCTGTGCTGGTCCTTCTTGCATGTTTTAGGACCTTGTAGATGATTGAGGTGCTCTGCTGATCCTCTGGGCATAATATAGGGCCTTGTATCTGATTTGTGTGCTATGCTTGTCTGCTGTGCATAAGGTAGAGCCTTGTATTTGATCTATGTGCTGTGTTGGTCCCTTTGGCATGCTTAAGGCATTGCAGATTATCTGGGTTCTATGCTGGTGCTCCTGGCATAATTTAGAGCCTTACAAGTAATCAAGATGCCGTGCTTGTCCTCTTGGCATGATTTAGGACCTTGAAGCTGATCTGGATACTGTGCTGGTCTTTGTCCTTTTACTCCTCTCAAAGTTGCCCTGTGTGCTTGCACCAATTGTGGTTGCCTTCTTCCACAGTCTCGATGTTCATTGTGCCCTTTGTACCACTTTGCCATTATGATGGTGGTTTCTGGTATTCACCCTACCACTCTATGTATTCTGCCCTTCTTCTAGTGCCCCTATGGGGTTTGTGGCAGTCTTGATGGCTTGTACTGCTGTTGTAGATGCCTGCCATCAGTGTTCAAGCAGGTTTGACTGAAAATAATGGCAAACCTCAATGTTCCATTGTAAAATAGCTTCTCTCATAGACTTTAATGGGGAGAAATAGGAAGAAGATATGAGTGGTTCAGTTCCTAAAGACTAACCAAATGTGTATATTCTGATGAACCAAAATGAGCCTGAAAATCTTTGGTGTGCAGATTCTTAAAAATTACCCTCAATGGAGGCAATTTTATAAGGGGTGGATACTTTTAGGCGCAATGCACCTGGCTAAATGGGGGTTATGTTGGTCACTAAACTGTGTGTTGTAGGCATAACATGAAACTGCTAGGCAATGTCAGGAAATACTGCAAGGCAATGTCAGGAAATACTGAAAGGCAATGACAGGAAATACTTTTTCACTGAAAGGGTGGTGGATGCTTGGAATGTCCCCCCGTTGGAAGTGGTGGGGGCAAACACAGTGACAGAATTCAAAATGGCATGGGACAGACACAGTGGATCCCTTTATAACATGATGAAATCAAAATAAGCATAGCTGTCTCTTATATCTGAACAAATAGGGGTGACCTACACCAAGTGGTGGGTACACCCCTAAACAAACGCATGGGGAGGGGTGACCTGCACATAGCGGCAGGTGCACCTACTTTTGTCAACTTGCTGGGCAGACTAGATGGACTATACTGGTCTTTATCTGCTGTCATATACTATGTTACTATGGAGAAAGTGACATCAACGAGTGAGCTCTAAAGAGGTGACCCAGAAATAAGCTAACAAATGCAATTCACTTCTAAACCTTAAATCTGACAAAATGCCACTGAAAGAATCACTAAAGGTTGCAACCATGTCATTGAAAAGAAACAACAATCCTATGCCTACTTCTAAAGGAGCAGACAACTTGCTGAGCAAAGACATGGCTGCAATGGCGGCCAGCATGGGTGCTACAGAGACAGCAAGGCTGAATGAGATAAAACTCATGAAAACCCAAGAAGAGAGGAGATGCTCACAAAAAAAGGACATGGAAATATGGAAGAAAGAGAACCAAAGTACATCACCTCAGTAAAAGGCAAAATTAGAAACACCATCGCCGAGCTGTGCAAACACCTCATTGATCTAGGCGGCAGAGTAAAATAAACCGAGGCCAGAGTGTGGTAACAAGAAGAACTACCGCTAGACTTCCAGTACTCAGTGGACTCCATAAAATCATTGTAAATGGATTTTATCACTAATCTCAAAGACTTAGAAAAGAGATACTATCGAAACAAAGAATACAGTTTCTTTCGGGGCAATTTCTCCAAATGGGTGAGTTTTGTGCACACCATGACGGTCATGAACCTCACTTCTAACCAGGGTATGTGGAGTATGATTTCAGTTTCTCAAATTTACAGTTTCTCAAATTTAATGCTTGGAGTAATACTTGCATCGTGCCAAAGAGAGCCTCCCTTTGGAGTTTGTAAGATGTTACGTGTATGGGTAATTTTATCAAGGTGTGCTTGGAAATTCCTCTTAAATTTGCAACTGCTGCTTTTTGCAGTTTTTCCTTGAAGTAATTTTCCTCTTTCTTCCAGCTTTTGGTGGACTCTTTTTGTATACCCTCTTGATTTAAATATAGGGTTTATAGCATAAAAGTAGCAGTACATTATCTCCTCCTTATCTGTAGAAGTCCACTTAACCATAGTTAGTAATGAGGTTGAAGTAATGTGGAAAATCTACCAAGAAGTGGTGAAGCCCGAACCAACAGCTGTAATGATGAAGCCGCTCCAAATAGACAGAGCACACCATAGTCCAGGATCCCAAAAGGAAGGTAAGCCCAGAGACATAATCGCTTGTCTTCATAATTTTATGGACAAAGAAAAATCTGTGTCCAAGGCCAGACAAAGAGGTCCAATTAAATGGAATAATAATTTTTTAATGATATCTGACTAGTAACACTTCAGAAACGTAAAGAATTCAATGCAATCATATCACTGCTAAGAAAACAAAATGTAAGGTATAAATGACTATACCCACTCGGCTTATCTTTTACAACTGGAGAATCTTCAACACAAGTAATTACCATCACTGAAGCATGGGTAGTTCTGGAAAAAGGCTTCCGAATCCCTAACACAGCCTAAAGCATGGCAATAAAACAAAAGCTTGTAAAATTTCACTGTCAAAAAGTATCTGATGAAGGAAAATGACAACATTCCAGCTCAGGGGACATGTCCGGCATTAGTCCAGCAAAGTCGAAAGAAAAGCAAGGCTTCCATAGAAGAGGAATAGAAACATAGAAGCATGACTGCAGATAAAGGCCATCTAGCCAGTCTCCCCTTCCAGACCTATTAAGCTTTATAGTCCATTTTTTCCTTTAGAGATCCTCTGTGTCTGTCCCATGCTTTCTTGAATTCAGATACAGTCCCAGTCTCTACTACCTCCACTGGGAGACTATCCCTGAGAGGAGGAGGAGTAGCCTAATGGTTGGAGCACTGGCTTGAGAACCAAGCAACCAAGTTTTGATTCCCACTAGCACTCCCTCTGGTCTTAGGCAAGTCACTTAACCCTCCATTGCCTCAGAAAAATCCAAGTTATCAATGTACATTACCAAGTTTAAGTTACAATGTAAACCGCTGACTGAAACGATAAAGGAGTATAAAAAGCCTGTTAAATATTCCATGTATCTACCACTCTTTCCATAAAGAAATAATTTCTACAAATTACTCCTGAGTCTATCCTCTTTCACCTTTATTCTATGTCCCTTTGTTGCAGAGCTTTCTTTTAACTGAAAGAGGTTCTTCTCTTGTGTGTTTATGCCACGGAGGTATTTAAACGTCTCTATCTTATCTAGCCTCCTCACTCTCTTGTTCACCATTGATGTGTTTTTGTGATGGTCATCTTGATTAGATTGCAAGCTCTGATGAGTAGAGACTGTCTCTTAAATCTATATGTACAGCGCTGTGTACGCCTTGTACCACTATACAAGTAGTAATAGTACTGATAGTATACTGTATGTCCCTCTCCTGCCTTTCTTCCAAAGTATACATACTGAGGTCTTTAGGTCTATCCCCAAATGCCTTATGACCAAGACCACCGACTGTTTTGGTAGCCACCCTCTGCACCGACTCCATCCTGTTTATATCCTTTTGAAGGTGCGGTCTCCAGAATTGCACACAACGAGGTTGCAGCAAAGACTTAAAGTCTACCAAGAATAGCACTGCACATTTGTACAATCCTATCAAAGGACCACCAAAGTGGAGCAGAGTGTGACACAACCTTTATTTGAAATGCTTCACCCCAAAGGGCTGCTAAGATCTCCCGACACGGCTGTGTTTCGGCACTGCCTTCATCGGGGGATTGGCCTACACAAAAAATCATGAAAAGAAAAGAGGAAAGGGGGCGGGGGGGGGGGGGAGGGGGAGGATAGGATATTGTAATCAGATTATGGATCATTGTCAATCTCTTTCCTTCTTTCGTCATATCAATTTTCACACCATTCGCTTTATTCTATTTTATCTATTCTATTCAGTTTTGCAGTTTTGAACAGAATTCCCTTTAGGCACAGAAGCATATGGGTGTCTTTGCTGGTAAGACCACATATGTTCCTCTATCATTTCCTTTAAAGTGTAATTGTTATGTTTTATTATTATGTTGCTTTTTATCTTCTTATTTCTTCGTTTGAATCTGGGATGGCATTTCTTGTTTTTATTTATTATGTGTTAATCTTTTTTTATATATTTATGATGATGATTATATTTATTATTTATAAGTGTTATCAATGAACTTTACATGTATTTTTTTATGATTTTTTTTGTGTAGGCCAATCCCCTGATGAAGGCAGTGCTGAAACATAGCAGCCCTTTGAGGTGAAGTATTTCAAATAAAGGTTGCATCACACTCTGCTCGAGTTTGGTGGTCCTTCGCAGCAAAGACTTATACAGAGGGAAAGGATGACAAAGAAAAATGAAGGGGAACAGCACTGAATGACTGCCTTAGTCATTGTCAAGGTTACCGCAGAAGAGATGATAAAAGATCAGTCTTAAGTACCTCTAAAGTTCGATCGCTCGGAAGATTCTGCATACCTGAGGAAAAACTGAAATAACCAAGGAACACACCCATAGGGATGGATCCAACTAGGATTCCAGCTGGATTGGTCCAAAACAGACTCTCGAATTGTGTAGCTCAATAGATTTTTAGGCAAATCAGAAAGATATGAATCTTATGAGTTAATGATTAACAATTTTTAACACTGTATGCATAACTATGTATGTATGGATAATGAATGAATGAATATTAGGAAATAATTGTTATATTCCAGTTGAATACTATAGTGAGAGCGATTATGCGTCCAAATATCAATGCCCACTAAACTAGGGGAAACAAAAAGCATAAGGTGCAAATGTTAGTATGAATGCATTGCACAAATGATCGTAATCCTGTTTTCTTGCAAAAATAGATCTTTATGTCTGTGGAAAAGATGAATGAATACAGGGAAGGGCGGCAGTAGACATGATTTTAAAAGTCAGTGGGATGGGGAGCACACAATGACGTTAACATTTGGTCTGCATATAAGAATCAAAACAGAACAAAGTTACTACGTTACCAAATTGTTTCACTCACTCAATAAGTGTCTAATATTAATAATAAATTCAGAACAAACACTGCACATCAGAACAGATAAGATATTTCTGATGTGTTGATGTAACCTGCTAAGTATTTTTCTAGATCAGTGGCCTATAAATTGTATATAAATAATGCTCCTAAGCAGATTTGCTTCTTCCAGAGCAGAAAGGCTACTACAGAGGTAACAAGTAGTGAAGAGAGCAGTAAAGGGGGATAGGTAAAGGGCTTCCGGGGAAGGAAAGGAGAACCCAATAAAATATAGGGAACGAACAGAGGGGTTAAATAAGGTCTAAACTGGAAAAGCGGATTTGGGAAAGAAATCAAAAGTACGCCTATTGCTGCAGGACACGTACATGAGTGGAGTTTGGGTAGAGCATGAACAGAACAGGTAAGTACACACATCGATTATCAAATACTATTAATTCTGCGTGTTCTTGAAAACATTAAGGCCTGCTCTAGGGCTAGTATAAATGTCTGTGCTTTAAGGCACGATTTCTGCCAGTTAGGCACCGACTTGTTTTTTAAAGTAGGCGTAACATAGACACCTTTAAATAGCACATTGACTAGGCCTTTCTTATCAAATTACCCTCCACATGAATAATGCTAGTCAATTGTTTTATAAAAAACACACTTATACAGTTGATGTGGTACCAAACGAATGAATGTTTTTAAAACATTGGGCCCACTAGAACCAAAAAGGTACACTGGCTCTGCTCATAAGATGTCGTGTTTCTATTTTAACAAATGCTTTGAGATTCCACTTCGGTTAAATGAAACTTGTACCATTTTTCTACAGAGCAATGAAGCACCTTTTTAATGTCAGCTAGAGCCCGATAAATCCCGGAGTTAATTAGGTACACATTTTATAGATTTTGAACAGTGGTTAGTTTCTGTATTTTAAGGTGCTCCTATATGATGTTGAGTTCAGTTCCATTTGTTTTATAGCCTTTAAATAACAGGTCGACTGTGTAATCGGTTTCAGCTCTTATTTTTATGTCTGGCAAAATGCATACAACAGGAAAATCTACAATTAGCAGCTTTCATTAGGTTAATCTTTTCCTCGTTTCCTAACAGAGATAATGAAGGTCAGGCTAATAGAAAATCTTGTATGTATTTTGCTTCATTTTTTTTTTCTTTTTTAAAAGGTAGGAAGAAATATGGACTTTCTAGGGCATTTTCACATTTTATTTATTTATTTATTTATTTACATTCTCTTATATACCGCGCTATTCTGCATCAGTGCGGTTTACATTGAACAAACTGAAATTACATTGAACAGGGTATTATAACTTGGAGATAACTATTTTACAGGGAACATGGGCTATGGAGGGTTAAGTGGCTTGCCCAAGACCACAAGGAGCACCTATGGGACTAGAAACCATCTATCTCTTCTGACCCCCTTGTTGTTTTAGGAATGTGGTAATTATTGAAAGCCAAACTTAAATCAGGAAAATTTCAGTTGAATTGAATTTTCAGATTTTCCTCAAATTTTCTGGAGTTTATCAACATTTTTTCCAGTACAATCGTGGAAAATTGTGACAGACTCAAATATAGATTAATCTATACTTGAGAATTAACCATGAATCTGACCGCAGTGGACTCGGGAAATGGGTGACATCTCAATTCTAATTTTTCTTTAAAGAATGCATATTCAAATTTTTTTGGATGGGGGGGGGGCGGGGAGTTTACCAAACTACCGTAATTTGCCGACCCTTGAATTTCTTTGTAGGTTTTAACTATTTCGTGAACTCTTTTAAAAAGTCACCACACCCTCTCCATATTCCTTGAAGAGGTTATTCAATCACTTTTAAAAATTCTTCCTCTGTGCCTGTATATAAAATTTTACTTTCATTTTATTTCGAGCTTGCAGTATCCAAATTATCTGTCCATTGATGGCAACCGTAGTTCTCTTGTAATTTGCACTAGAGGATAAGACACCTGCTATTTTAGTTGATTGTCAAAGTCCTCAGTTTCTATTAGAAATATATGAAGAAGAAAGCGTGAGCAGAAACGCATGAAAGCACATCGGAGCTTGTTTATCAAAGTGCACTACTGCTACTGCATGCTAAAGTGCATGCCCATGGTAACTGTTACCAAGGAGGGGCCAATCATTAGGCAAATTAGGCTGTCACCTAGGATGG
Organism: Ichthyophis bannanicus; assembly: GCA_033557465.1. NCBI lineage: Eukaryota > Metazoa > Chordata > Amphibia > Gymnophiona > Ichthyophiidae > Ichthyophis > Ichthyophis bannanicus. Next base: position 834,409,163 of record CM066036.1, on the reverse strand, counting down.
CAGCTTCTAGGGGGTGGTAAAGAGCAGGGCCTTCAAAGCTAAACAATAGATTCTGACAGCCAGGTAGTATAAGGCTTAAGGTTTGCCTAGGGTGTCAACACCTTGAACCAACTCTGTTACAGTGCACTAAAAAGTGGTTAAGGGGATCCAAGATGGCTGCATAACCTGCAGCTATCTCAGACGTGCTCCTTGCGATGCCAAAGAGGAAAGAGAAGCCACAGAATTATCCTCCTGATTCTTCAGGGATTCCCCAGAGCTCTATTCCTGTGATTGGCCCTATGGATTCCTTCATAGCATGAGCTGAGCGTCAGCAAGCACAATCCGGTGGTTTCCAGGCTGAGTCGATGCCGGTGTCAGGGGGCACAGCGTCCTCCTTGGGATGTGAACTTTCACAGGATCTGCGTTTGCCCCCTGTGTTCCCTGCCGGGTCACCCAGTTCAGGTCCTGGACTGGAAGTTGCCTCGTTGGGAGGAGAGCAATGTTCCTGCTAAGCTGTGCTGGGTCCGCCGCCAAAATTCTTGCTGGCGGGGGGAGGTGCAGAGCGATCAACGCTCCGCCCCTCCCCCCAATGGCAGGAATGCCAGCAGAGGACCCAACGCAGATTAAAGAGAACATTGAGAAAGTGCTGCGGCGTGTGTTAGACCCTGTGGGGTTGGTTCACCATAATACTCTTGCCATTCAGAGAAATGGGTTTGACGTTTCTACTCTGCAGAAAGAACTTGAGAGTTTGAAGGGATTTCAGTATAGGCAGGAAGATTATGTTTTTGCCTTGGTAAAGGATCTGACGTCAATTAAATTTAAAGCTGAGACTCTGGAAAACTAGGTCCGCTCTGCTAATTTACGTGTGTTGAATTTTTCTCTGTCTTCTCTAGTCTCGGTTAGAGATATGTTTAAAAAGTATTTGGCGGATGCCCTGGGGATTCCATTGGAGTCTCAGCCACCTTTATCTAAAATATACTATCTACCTACTGGCAAGAAGATATTGGATGATGGGAGGAGTAGCCTAGTGGTTGGGGCAAGGTACTTCAGGCCGGAAGGTCGGGGGTTCAAATCCCACTAGAGGACAGCAACCTTGGGCCGGAAGGACTTGGGTTTCTAGTCCCACAGATGCTCCTTGTGGTCTTGGGCAAGCCACTTAACCCTCCATTGCCCATGTTCCCTGTAAGTATTAGTGTATGTGTCTCATATCCCTGCGTGTTAAATGTATCCCCCAATTGTGTTGTGACCGCTTTGATTGAAGGATAAGGCGGTATACAAAACTGTCTAAATAAATAAATAAATAAAAATAAATCTCAACAGATTTCAACAGGAGTACAGCATATGGATACTTTAAATATAACTGAAGCTTTGGAATCTTCGGATCTGGAAACTGTTGTTCCTGCGACATTATTAGTGACTTTTGCATAGTCTGTTGATCGTGAATGGTTGCTTAGAGTGTATTCAAAAAATGTTCTGTTTCTTTTAAGGGGTTGCTGATCTGTATGTTCCCGGACCTTGCCCAGGACACACAGAAAAGAAGTAAGGAGTTTCTTCTCCTGAAGCTGGGGATATCTCAGCTAGGGGGATTATTTTTTCTTAGATTCCCATTTAAGTGCTTGGTGAAACTACATTCTAAATCTTGCGTCTTTTAGGATCCTAGTCAGCTAGCGGCTTTTATTAGCTCTCATTTATCTGGGGTTTCGTAGATGTGAGACTATAACGCAGTGTATTAGTTTAGTTTTCTAATTTTGCAGGGTTATTGGCTTTTCTTTTTGATTTTTATATAAATTGCTTTTCCTTTTTGTTGTCTTGGATCTTCTATGGTTTGGGGCTAGTGAGAAAAAGGCTTTATTTTTGTTCTTTTAGGTATAATTGATTATTGTATTTTTTTCTTGTACTTTTCTATTTCTATATAAGTTGTTTTGTTTGTAAAGCATCTTTAAAAGTGAATAAATAAATAATTTAAAATAAAAAAAGCGGTTACAATTTATTTTATTTATTTAAACTTGTTTTTATACTGCTTTTCTACTATTCAAGGCGGTTTGCATTTAACAAGAACATAGCAGGACTTCGGTGGGCCTCTGTTGTACATAGAACTAAACATTGTAACTTTTGAACAGGATAACAGTATGACAGTATGCATTGTTCTCAATGATTTACAAGATATTAGAATTGAGTAACAATATTGATCTAGCCAGCATTGATCTAGCCGACTTTAGAAAGAAACTCAAAACCCACCTATTTCAAAGTCATTTCAACCTGTACTAATCTCGCATGAGGGGCAACTCCCCCACAGCACCCCAGAAAACCTGTAATGTATAAATGTACATATGTAAATTATTATCCCCTTAGCTTAGAAGTAGTTAATTTTCTGTGTGACGTGCTAACCTTTCGAATCTTTATGTACAAATCAAAATTATTCTGTCTTGATTCGACAGCTTTTTCCATGTAATCTTACCCGCTTCTGATCGCTGAAAGGAGCGGTATACAAATGCTTGCTAAATAAATAAAAATAAATAAATAAATATTCTTAGTTCTTAACTATTTACATTGTAGTCAGACATATAGAGCTGAGTACATATTTACATTAGCTAGGGCTAGTGGGTTGCTACAGTGGTGTGTAGTTGGTTTAGTTTCTGTTTATGGTGGTGGGTTTATGGTTCCAAATGTGTGTTATACTCTTCTTGGAAAATGAATGTCTTGAGCTTTTTTTTGGAATTTGGTCCTGTCTAGACATGCTCATAGCATTGGGGATAGGGAGTTCCAGAGTGTGGGTGCAAATAGTGAGAGAGCACAGTTGCAAATACACTTATTATTTACTCTTTAGCAAGGGCGGCTCTATAATGAGGTGGAGTGAGGCAGCCACCTCAGGCGGCAAACTTTCGGGGGTGGCAAAAAATGCCTTCAAAACAGCTGCCTCACTCTGCCTTCAAAGTTTAAAAGAAAAAAAAGGATAGACAAATTGCTGCCGCTGCTTCTCGGCAGTAGCAGATTCAGCCCCTCCGCACCCCCCCCCCCCACTGTTGTCCTGGGAGGCCCTACACTTACCTGACTGGCTTCAGAGGGAGTGGGAGAAGACCAAAGCCCGACACCCAGGCCCACCTCTGCAGAGCCGCGAGAAGAATAGCATTTTCCTTCTTTCCCACAGTTCTGTTAATGTTGAGTCCACCGGCACACTGGTGTTGGAAGCATTTCCTGTCTTGTGCGAGATAGGAAATGCCCTAGGTTTACCATCAGCATGCCGGCGGACTCATCTTTAACAGAGCCGTGGGAAAGAAGGGAAATACTGTTCTTTCTCATGGCTCTGCAGAGGTGAGCTGGGGTGCCAGGCTTTGGGCCTCCCCGGCTCCCTCTGAAGTCAGTCAAACAAATGTGGGGCCCTTTTGAGGGGGGGGGGAAGGTGGCTAGGACTGGAAATGGGCTGATTGGGGGAGGGGGTGTTTAGAACTGGTAATCGACTGAGAGGGGCCTAGCACTGGAAATTGGCTGAATGAGGGGGGCTTGGACTGGAAATGGTCTGATCAGGGGGGCTAGGACTGGAAATTGGCTAATGGGGGGAGGAGAGAGCTGCTGGCCCTTGAATAAGACTGGGGCTAGAACTGAAAATGGGCTGATGCGGGGGGGGGGGATGAAAGAATGGGAATGGAAGGGAGTGGATGCTGAAAGGGGCTGCCAGAGAAAGGAGGGGAGGAAAGGAGCAGACATTGGAGGGATTGAGGAGGAGGGGGCAGGAAGGGAACTGACACAGGGGAAGGAGGGGACTAGAAGGGAGCTGACACCTGAGGATGGTACTGGAGGGGGACTGGAAGGGTGATAACACTAGGGAAGGAGGTAGGGAGATGGAAGGGAGCTGACACCTGGGAATGGGACTGGCAGGAGCTGACACTTGGGGATGGGACTGGTATGTGACTGGGTAATGGGGAGGAGGTTTGAAGGGAGAGGGCACTCAGGCTGGAAGGGAGCTGACATGTGAGGATGTCACTGGAAGGGGGAAGGACAGAGAGTAGGGTGACTGGAAGGGAGCTGACGGGGGGGGGGGGGAGGGTGCCACTGAGAGTGGAAGTGAGCTGATACTTGTAATGATATTTGGACTAGAAGGGACTGGATAATGTGGAAGGAGGGGGACTGGAAGAGAATAGACACCAGTGGCAGTCCTGGGAATGCAAGAGGGTTGACATTGGAAGGTGCTAGGGGAGAAGGACTGCAAGGGGTCTGATACTGAGGAGGATTAATGGACTGGAAATAAACTGATGGAAGGAAGCGAAGAAATCAAAAGAAGAGATAAGAAATGGCAGATGGACTATAGACCATAGAAAGAGAGCTAAGAGAACACAGAAAAACAGAAGCTTCAGGTCGGGTCCAGCATGATCAGAGAATAAAATGGTCAGACAACAAAGGTAGAAAACATTAGTTTATTTTCATTTTAGAGATTGACTTTGTGCTATCTTTATATTTTACACAGTATGGGGAACTGCATCTCTTATTTATCTGATGTTGCACGGCATGCGGAGTCTTGCTTTTTGGGGTTTCAGTTTAATTTTTGTCTACATATATCTATTTTTAATTTAGGTGGTAGTCACTTATTCTGTACTTGATGAGGGTCTGTGTTCTGAGTGTGTGACTGAGGCCATGTGTTCTGTTAACATGGAGTATGTGCAAAGGGATCTATAGTGTACTGTAGTAATTTGACTTGTTCAGCCTTTCATATAGGTGTATGGATGTTCTATGACCTGCTGTAGCATTTATAGTGTTGCTTTCTTCTGGGTAAGCCCCTTGTATAACTTTTGGAAGTTTATGCTGGTATGGTATGGCAGCTTTGGCCTTGTAGAGCTTAGGTGAGTTTTGTAGAGTTTTATATTAGTTCCCAATATGCCTGGTACTTGAGAATATATATTTAGTGAGATGACTAGAATCAGATTTTTTTCAAATATATTGAGTTCTGTGGTGAATGTCCTTCTAATGCTCTGCACCCATTGTCAAGGGAGTGGTTTCTGTAGATGCAGAATATATATATTCAAAAAGAAAAAGTGAGAACCATGACACAGTTTATAACAGAATAAAATGTGTTTATAATTTGGTCATATAAATTGTGCTGTGATTCTCACTTTTTCTTTTAGTTCCTTGGCGTGCAAGTATCTTGCATTTCCTTTGGTTTTTTACAGAATATATATTTACATTAATACCATGCTGGTCCATTGCACAGTTTCAGGAGTTCTATTGGGATTGTGAAGCCCTTTCTGGTGTTTATGTTGGAGGGGGAAGTGTTATGTTGGGGTCACAAAGTCCCTCTTGTTTTTCAGAAGGTGGGAAGTGCTGTGTTGGGGTGCCAAGTTGCTCTTGTTTTTGTGGAAGTGAGAGATGCTGCATGGGTGCGGTTGAGCCCCTCTTGTTTGGCATATTTAGCAGCATGTTTCCTAGGTTCTGCACTGGTAACATATGAACATAAGAAATGCCATACTGTGTCAGACTAAGGGGTCTGTTTACTAAACATTCCTAACGTGCGGGGCCGTGCTAGTGTGCCTGTGCCATATAAGGAGTGGGCGGTTCAGGCAGAAAATAGAAAAAAAACGGTAGTAAGCAACCGGACGTGTGTGCGTCGCGCTAATGTGCGGGGGTCGACATTAGCGCGTGGAAAGGCAAAGTGGCGCGCTGCTGAGTATACAAAACAACAGAGCCGTGGTACAACAGTGAAGACACTGACCAATGGTGCAGGGGCCATGGGTTCAATCCCCCAGTGTGCGCAACAACAAAGGTCAGCTGAGGCAGTAACTGTAATGATTAACATTGTTTTAGGAGGCAAATTAATTTGGAACGGCATAAGGCGGCGCACAGTTATTTTTGGGCGGCAGAAGGCGGCGCACAGTGCTTTTTGGGCGGCATAAGGCGGCGCACAGTTATTTTTGGGCAGCAGAAGGCGGCGCACTGGTCCCCTTGGGCGGCAGAAGGCGGCGCGCTGATAGGCACAAGGCGGCGCGCTGATGCACAAGCATAGGAACAGAGCCACAGCACAATGGTTAAAACACTGACCAATGGTGCAGGGATCAGGGGTTCAACTCCTCACAATGCCCAGTGAAAAATGCCTGCTGAGGCAGTATGTATTATGTTGTGGAGTGCTGTTGGAGGCTGTATAATTTTATTTTGTTATCACTACTAGCAAACGCACTCTCCCAGCATGTTAACATACGGCGGCCCATAAGGCACATGTTACAGTGCACTGTTCGCCAAGGCACCCTTGAATGACCCCTATAGGGCAGCATGTATGTTGCGACACAGGATAATGTATAGTGCACCCTATAGGGATGGCAACCATAAGGTGGCCTACAGGGCGCCCTATGAAGCACCCTCAGAGGCACCTAATGGGTATAGTAAGCTGAGGGTGGTCTTGCCGGCATAGACATATGTACAGTAAATAAAAATAAAGCTGTGGACAGCCCTACCAAAGGGCCCCACTGTGGGTTTGAACCCATGACCTCTGGCTGCACAGGCAGTGATGTAACCATTGCACTACAGCTCCATAGCTGTAAGCAGGCCCCTGGCTGGCTGCAGATAGCCTACACGTCACCTCACAGACAGTCTGCTGGTGTCAACAGGATAGGGTTAGGCCACCCGTACCCATGATGCACTGCACATGCAAATTAGCTGTCCGCAGATGGACACAAGATGGGGAATGCACCCCCACAGCACCTCGGCCCTGTTGGGGGAAGTGACCGGGTGCACCCACACAGCACCTTGGCCTAGTAGGGGGCACTGACCGGGTGTTTTACTGGCACAGAGTAGCCACACACCGTTACATCGTGCGGGTACTGTGCTCACCCTGAGTGTGCAATGAGGTGGCCAGGACCAGGTCAACAACACCTGCCATGGCTGACGGAGGCCAAGCGGGCGTTCCAAAGCAGTGTTAATGTGTAAGATAGCTAGTTTCTGCACAAACACGATGGATATCCCTGTCTGCCGCCATCAGGTGCACCCCCCCCCAGTGGCAAACATGGTCCCCATCAAGGGATCCACACTCTACCTCTCTGCAAAGGTGGCAGTAGAGGGCAACATCAACCCCAGTCCTACTGAGGAACACCACCACCCCCCCCCCAGGCAGGCAGCTCCATACACAGCCATAACACAATAACAGACAGACATAAGCCCAGGGTATGGTAAGCTGCACTCCACCACCAGATATTCCCCTGCAGCAAGCCAACAGCCACTGCACCCTGCAAGCCATTATAGCAAGACATTTACCAGCTACAAACAGTCTGCTGGTTAGTCCATAGTGCATGTTCCCAATGGAGATGCATGCACCCAGAACTGGGCTGTCTGCATACACAGCAAGCAGATAGATCAGTGACTGGGCCCCAAAGAGAAACCCATATCTATCACATGAGAGAACTACTATACAGCACTATGGGGGGGCCCAGCCATGCTGTGGTCACTGCACAGTCAGGGTGAGCGTGATCCCCCAGAAGGACATGCTTTGGCCACCCTGTCTGTGTAGGTGGTGGCCGGACACTACAATATCCCAGCCAATGTCCCTGCCAGGGCCCTATGCCCAGTGCAGATGCATCCTGGCCACGCCACCCTGCCCTGGCTATACCCATGGTACCTTGCACCTCATTATGCACATTGACTGGCCAATACTGGCAACAGTGCTGGCAGTGCGGGCTGTTGAAGGGGCTTGCAGCCAACACCCACTGTATAGACCAGGGGTGGGCACCTCCGGTCCTGGAGGGCCGCAGACCAGTCAGGTTTTCGGGATATCCCTAATGAACATGCATGAGATATATATGCATTAGAGATATCCTGCCAACCTGACTGGTTTGTGGCGCTCCAGGGCTGGATTTGGAGACCCCTGCCTTACACCTCTGTCATTTAAGATCGTGAGTGGGCAAGGTACAGATGTCCTAGACATCGAAAGGGTATATAGAATGTGTCACATTCCTCCTCGATTCTCACCACCACCAAAAAGTTGTCTAATAGACAATTTTTGGTGGTGGTGAGAAGTGAGGAGGACTGTGACAAATTCTATCTAACCTTTTTGATGTCTTGGACATCTGCACCTTGTCCACTCACAATCTTAAATGACAGAGGTGTAAGGCAGGGGTCTCCAGATCCAGCCCTGGAGGGCCACAAACCAGTCAGGTTGGCAGGATATCTCTAATGCATATATATCTCATGCAAATTCATTAGAGATATCCCGAAAACTGACTGGTCTGTGGCCCTCCAGGACCAGGTTTGCCCACCCCTGGTATAGACAGACACACACTTCCACACCTCTGCCATCATGGTGCTACGATTGAGGGGGTAAGTAGCCTTGCCCACCAAACCGGTCCTGAGCACGGCAAGGCATGGATATGGTACGCATTACAGCTGGTGGTCACTCCCCAGGGTGGTAAGCACCGTCAGAGGCCAGGCCTGGAGCATGCCCCGCAAACACCTAACAGATTGTTTGGATGGGGTCAACTAGCAGTATGTACGTAACGTATGGATAACTGCCTGCCTGTGCTCCTAGCAAACGTCTCCGAGCTGTGTACCGTATACCTCAGGTGTAGGGTGACATTGGTAAGTTATGCCAGTGCTCGTTTTGGGTGCTGCATGCACGGTCCAATGTTCTGCCTTTCCAGGAGACATTGGCCAATGGGGCCTGTGGGTGTGGGTGTGTCTGCCCTTGATGGCTGCTGCTTTACGGCACAGATTCCCAACTCCAGTCCAGGTTTGCATCACACTGTTCAGGTTTTCCTGCTATCCCTCATGAATATGCATGGGCTACATCTACATGCCATGGGGGTGGTGCATAGATATACAGCACAGGCATTTGTATGAGTGTCAGCATGGAACCTGACTGGTGTGTGGCCCACCAGGACTGCATTTGGGTGCTTCTGCTCTAGGTACTGCCCCTGTTCATGGTGTCTGTGCTCAGTGGGGTAAAAGATAGATGTCTTACCATTGCATATGTCCCCGCCATGAAAGGTGTGTCCTTACTATCACTGTTTAGTTGTGGGAAAAATATGTGGGCAGGATTGGCAGTAGCCCCAGCTGGGCTTTGAACCTGTGACCTTCTGTTCTTGTATGCACTGTCTGTGTGCACTGCACCACTGTGTAGCCACAGATTGGTTGGATTCCCTGGACTGTCCATGACTGTGGATCCGGCAGGACCTGTCTGTTGCAGTGGACTGTGCCAGCCTGCACATGGCTAGGCCTCTGTCTTCTGTGGTTAGCAGCCACTGCCCCCTGCACCACATGTACTTGTCCGCCAACATGCTGGCATGAACTTCTCTCAGAAAAAGCAGTTGACCTGATTGCAATGTGGCAGTATGGGACTGCATTTGGGGGACTTGGCTGTAGGTAATGCCCATTGTTGTGGTGTGTGTGCGGTGTTGGGTAAAATATGGGTGTTTTCCCCATGCATACAGGGGTGTCTGCGCTATCTTTATTTAGTGGTGGGTAAAATATAGGGACTGGGCTGGCAGGTGCCCCAGCTGGGTTTTGAACCTCTGCCCTCTGGTCCTAGAGGTAATGACTCTGTCCGCTGTACCACACTTTGGCCACAGAGACAGTGCAGCCCCTGGAGGCAGTAAGCCTGGCAGGATGGAGTCACAAACCCTGCTCTACGCAATTCTACTGTGGGCATATGCACCCTGTCTGGTGACAAACGTGCACATAAACCCCGGAAATGACCACGGGAAATGTGGGACAAAATATTACCACGCTGGGCAACAGTGATATTAATGGGCAACCATAGCAAACACTCCCAGGAAAGCTCCAACACGTGGAAATGTTTTTTGGAAGAGTCTCCTCTCAGTAGACCCTTCCAAAATTCATTTCTTTTTTCTGGAGCTTTGCTGGGTGTGATTTCTGTATTTGCCCATCACTATAACTGTTCCCCAGCTGAATTACTATTTTTAATAGTTCTGTTGTGGTCATTTTCTATTTTTATTTTCACTTTTGTGCTGTGCACATATATCACACTGCTCACGTTTTGCTGGTTTCCCCGGTTTTCCTGTACATTGCTGACGGAAATGGTTTCTCTTCCCTTTAAATGCTTTCTACCGCGAGTGTTTCACTCGCGGTAGTTTTTACATGCACATTCGGGCCCGATACTGTGCGGGGAGCCTCTCCCCTCCCACTCTCCACCCATTGACCCCGTCCCTCCGCCCCTCCGGAGCCTTCCTCCGCCCTCCTTTCGCCGTTCCACGCCTCTATCGGACATTTGCGGGCCCGCACTTGTACGGGGCCCGTTAGTGAGCCGCGTACCTGTGCGGGGGTGACACGCACGTGTGCGGGGCGTTTAAACGCGTTTCTGCGCGTTTCAGTGCCGCGTTGCCGTGCGCTATTTTGCGGCGCGCTATTTTGCGGATTTTAGTAAACATGCCCCTAAGTTTCATCAAGCCCGGTACCCTGTTTCCAACAGTGGCCAATCCAGGTCACAAGTACCTGACAGGTTCCCAAAAAGGCACACAGGTTCCACAATTCTTGTTCGAGGGCAAGCAGTGGATTTCCCAGGTCCTCTTGAATAATAATGTCTGGACCTTTCCTCCAGGAACTTGTCCAAACCTTTTTTTAAACCCAGCTACACTAACAGCTTTTACAGCATCCTCTGATAACTAATTCCAAAGTTTGATTATGCAGGGCCATAGGCTATCTGCAGGGAGGTAGTTACATCCCCTTGAAGTAACCACATTAAAGCATGGCAAAACAGCTGCCGGTGCAATTAAGGCCGCCCTCTGAGGTGGCCTCAGTTGCACTCACACTACTTGCCCTGAGCCATTATGTTCTGCTGCCAATTCAGATGCCTGTGTGTGAGAGTTCTTTCTCTTTCCTCATTTTGTGGTAAAGTATAATTTTGGGAAAGAAATCCTGTAAACCTAACAGTAATGGGTAAAAACATTTTTGGACTACATATGTCTGTTTTTAGTTTGTATTGATAGATCTTCACCAAGTAGGAAATATATCTCTGTTCTGCATATGTGTAACTGAGGCTACATGTTCTGTTAGCATGGAGTTACTATGGAGTGGAGGAGTGGTTGGGGCAAGGTACTTCAGGCTGGAAGGTCGGGGGTTCAAATCCCACTAGAGGACAGCAACTTTGGGCCAGAAGGACTGGGGTTTCTAGTCCCACTTGTGGTCTTGGGCAAGCCACTTAACCCTCCATAGCCCATGTTCCTTGTAAAATAGTTATCTCCAAGTTATAATGCCCCATTCAATGTAATTTCAGTTTGTTCAATGTAAACCACACTGATGCAGAATAGCACAGTATATAAGAGAATGCAAATAAATAAATACTATGTAGGGAGCTGTAGTAATCTGGCTTGTTCAGTTTTCTGAATAGTAATATGGATGTTCTAGGGCCCACTGCAATATTTATGGTGCTGCCCTTTTCTGGGTACACTCCATGCTATGTGAGTTTTGGAAGTTAGTGCTGTTATGAAATAGTAGATATGCTGTATCGGTCCTATTCTCTGGTGAGGTGAACTGTAGTGTGTTTGTTCGTGGGGGGGGGGGGGGGGGGTACTGGAATATGTATTATTTTTGAGATTTGTAGTTTTATGTTCTTTATGCTGCCAGACTGAAATTTAAAATATTTTGTCAGTTCAGCTTCAAGGAAATTTTAAGGGAACTTCTCAGTTTAATTTTATTTAGTAGCCTGATAGCTTCACCGTTGCTGAGTTCTAGACTTTTCCAGCTCTAGCATAGTCTAATCCGGTGTTTGAATTCATGACTACCGGGATTAGTTTCTTATTTAATATCTTCCCTCCTAATTAATAATCTGGTCATAGCAAACTAAATCTGATGTGCAGGTTCTTATAATGGTTTGATTCGGGGGGGGGGGGGCTGTGTAAGTGGCTTTTCATTAATCAAATGTAATGTTTTATTATTATGTTTGTTTTATTGTAACATCTGTTTTACTAAATTGCTTGTGTATGTTTAGAAGCCACCTAGGATTTTAGATGGGTGGCATATACATTTTAAAATAAAGTATACTAAATTTATGCAAATGATGCTGCAGTGAGGCTCCGCACATGGCCCTTCATCACCCTCTTGCCGTCCCTGGGGAAAAGTAGACCGGAGGGTGCACTGGGGGATAGAGGAAAGCAGAAAACTCAAACTGGGATCTACACGATCAGAGAATAAAATGATCAAAGTTAGAAGAGAATTTTATTTTCAATGTAATGATCGGACTTTGTGATATCTATATATTTTATACAGAGCATGGAAATATATCTCTCTCTATTTCTCTGGTATTGCACTGTATGCAGAATCTGGCTTCTTGGGGTTGCAGTTTAGTGAGATGATCAGAACCAGATTTTTTTTTTTAGATATTGAATTCTGTGTCTGAATGGCCTGGTTCTGCTCTGCACCCATTGTTGAGGAAAGGGGGGGCTCTGTGGATGAAAAATATATGTTCAAAAAGAAAAAGCAAGAACCATAACATGGTTCATAACAACAAAATAAAATTAGTTATAATTTAGTGTTATAAACTGTGCTGTGGTTCTCACTCTTTCTTTTAGTTCCTTGGTGTGCTATAATCTAATTGGCTTTTTGGTTTGGTTCAGTCCCTGACTGGAATTTTGAGAAAAGCCCCCCCCCCCCTATGGGTGCGGGGGTGGGAGCCATCTCATCCCTCGCCTAACTTAAAGAAGGAAACTAAAACTTAACAAGAGAAAAATAATGCTAGCAAAAACTTACACGAAAATAGCTTTACAGTGTGTTCCTCTGGAATATTGTCTTCCAAACGTGATAGGAAAAGAAGTAATTTTATAAAGGACTTTTTGTGCGTATATGTCCGTGTGTGTGTGTAAAAGACTTCTTCCAAGAATACCTCATTCATACAAGTATGTATGGCGCAATTAGGCACGTACTGGAAGGAGACTTTAGAGTAGGTGTGTTCAGAGGAGGACTCCGTGCGGAACACAGATGGCATTTCAGTTTATGCAGGCTTTTTATAAAATACACGGATACGCACATGCTTTATGTGCTAATAGCTACATCTGCTCCCGGACAGGCATAAATGTCCATAGCTTCGGTCTAGCAAGCTACCCACATTCTCTGCTGGTTTATCTCTAGTATTTTATAAAGACGCACAAACATCTATAAGCCTTTATGAAATAGGCTAAAAATAGATGACTTGCTATACAGTGACCTCCTTGTTTTAGGTGAAAGGTTGCAAAACTGTGCAAGACTTTCAGGCCTTTTGCACTTTTCTTTGTCTTACTCTTCTGCAAAACTTAAACCCGTTCCTTTCTCCTCGAGACTCTAATCTCATAAATTTCTCACTTTCTCTGCATCTGAGCACAACACTGTAGCTCAGTAGTATCAGACATGGACTGTTGCCCATGTATAATGCCGTCAAAGCCTTTTAAATGCTAATTTTCCATGTTATTCCAAAGACACCAAATTCTAAAGATTATTTTACTGCCACTTTGGCAGAAAGAACATTAATGGTCTACTGGTCTTGATAGATTGTGCTTGGTTAAGGCCTTCAAAAGCTTACAGGAAACAAGTTCTGCTACAAGAGCTGATAACTGGAGATAGTGGATGGCAGATTTTCTGGTTATGCAGGCGTGCTGTCTTTTTGCTCATCCTGTCACTTGAGCAATAACTTTTCACCGGCTGATCAGCTTTTTTGATTTGGAAGCAAGTGCAATAAGATAACATAGAAGTATTCACTACTTGGATTGCCCAGCTGAATCTTACTGCAAATTTTCTGGAATGGGACTGGTTTTTGATTCAATTTAATCTATCCTTTGCTATTTTGTAGTTAGGGGTGAGTTTCTCTCTCTTTTTCATTCCCCTCTTTATAAACTTTCTACCCTTGAGGGTGTACCTGAGGGGCGCTAGGAATCCATGCGGTCCTGGATGTTGTTGCAACATTTTCTTTGAGTGGCGGCTGCCATCTTCCTTTCGTGGAAATAGGTGGATTGCATCTGTGGTGTCCCTAATCCTAGTTGGCTGCAATTAGTGGGCTCGGTCCTGAGTCTACAATATCATAAGCACTATAGTCTCAGTTTTTAATTTAGCCATAGCCCTAAGTTTCAGAAAGTAGATCTATTTCTCATAGCTCATTTCCTGGGATGAACAAGAGCTCCCTCAAGTCTATATGGATAATAATTTTGTATGGACTTTTCCTCCAGGAACCGCTCTAAACCTATTTTAAATCCCGCTATGTTAGTGGCCTTGACCACATCCTCTGGCAATGGATTCCACAGCTTAATTATGAACCATGTGTAAAAAAGTTATTTTCTTCTATGTTCCTGAATTTAGGGATCGTTGTTTTATATTTTTAGGTTATTTTTATAGGAAAGTCACTTGCAAGTTTTGTATATTAAGTATATTCTTCTCCATATCTCTATTATATTTTAGGATGAATTTTATTTATTAAATTGTTTTTTATACAGCCTTATCATTTCAGTCAAAGCAGTTTACATTGTATCTTAAACTTGGTAATGTACATTAAACAGGGTTATTGATAACTTGGATTTTTCTCTGAAGCAATAGCCATAAGGAGTGTTGGTGGGAATCACACCTTCGTCTCTTGGTTCCCAAGCCAGTGCTTTAACCATTAGACTACTCCTCAACTCCCCATTAGTTAAAAAGTACAATTTTGCATAAAGTAGCATGCAACGTTCTTATCTTGCAGTCTTGGGATTTGTCCACTGCAGATCAAGAAACTGGGCAAATCTGTTCGCACTCCAATGCAGATTAACCAGTTCAAGGAATCCACTTCGTTTTCAAGGGAACCACAAGAATAAGCTGAGGCTGGATAACAGGGCTGAACTAACTCCTTCCTCTTCCCTTTACCTGGTCCTAGAAGGGTGGCTGTAATTGGAGGTGATACTGCCAACAGGACTGGGGCTCACTTTACCTGGCTTGTGCTGGCATCAGTTGCCCACCCTCCTGCCCCTTTGGTGGAGAGTTGTCGATTGGGGTGCGGGTGGGATTTGTCATGGTTCTGGATTTGGCATGTAAGCCCTTGTAAGTTCCAGCATTGGGTGGAAAGTGTATTTAAACTTTTGGGTCATGAGGGTCTGATAGCTCTCTAGCAATATCACTGAGGAACTGTGTGGACTTCCATTTACTGGCTCACTAGGCCTTTGACATACCTTTGCAGCTGTTTTAATTAGCCTAGGAATGCTAAATAAATGAATTCATTGTAACTAGCACATCGCTGTCTAGCTGGGTGACAAATACAGTGTCAGAAAGATAATGCAACTACCCTTAAGTTGCAATCTGTGATAATGAGCAGCAGTTTGTATAGGCTAGCTGGGAATGTACAGTTCTATTTGTTTAATTACATTGCATGTTATACTTAGGGAAATATTTATAAGGTGGACATCCAAAAACAAGCGCATGGACATCCAAATCATGAAGATGCTCTTGGAGCCATTTTGCAAATGAAGTCTAAAGATGTCCCTGGCATGGGGACATTCAAATAGGCAGTGGGTATGGTGGAGGTGTGTCCAGGGTGGGATGATGACCTTATACATCCCTGCTTGATTTCAGAATGTTGGGGATGTCTGCAACTTCGTCCAAATTTAGACCTGCTCCAGGCACGAATAGATGCTTGTTTGGAAGATGCTTGTTTGGACCATTAAAGATCCAGAAGGTATAGAGATGGTGACACTCCACAATCCCCAGTACTCTCCACAATCACAATGATATTTTTTTGAACATAAGATATTCCATACTGGGTCAGACTAAGGTCCATCAAGCCCAGTATCCTGCTTCCAACAGTGGCCAATCTAGGTCATACATACCTAGCAGTTTCCCCAAAAGACACTGGTTCCACAATGCTTGTATTGGGTCAAGCATTGATATCCTGGGTCCCTTTATAATAATGGTGTATGGACCTTTACTCCAGGAACTTGTATCATTGGAAAACTTGTTTTGTGCTTGAACCACTGCTGCATGTCTCTTAGACTTCCCCGATCTTGAATACTATCCAAGGACGTCTATGTAGACATCTCCGCAGATGTCCATAACTGGTATGTCCACATTTGAAAAATCATGCCCAAACTTGGACGTGTCTGCCATTTTTTCTGATGTTCTGGTTTGGACATCTGAAATTGCAGTTGGATATCATTTAAACATAAGAACATAAGATATGCCATACTGGATCAGACCAAGGATCCATTAAGCCCTGTATCCTGTTTCCAACAGTGGCCAATCCAGGTCACAAGTACCTGTCAGGTTCTCAAAAGGTACACAGATTCCATACCATTTTATGCAATGGGTAAGCAGTCGATTTCCCTGGTCCTCTTTAATAACGGTTTTAGGAACTTTTCCTCCAGGAACTTGTCCAAACCTCTCTTAAATCCAGCTACACTAATAGCTTTTACTACATCCTCTGGTAATGAATTCCAGAGTTTGATAACGCGATGACTGAAAAAACATTTTCTCCGATTAGTCTTAAATGTGTTACATTGTAGCTTCATTGTGTGTCCCCCTAGTCTTTCTACTTTATGAAGGGGTAAACAACCAATCTACATTTATCATCATTTCCTACCGTATGAAAAATATTTTAGCAGGCTTTTTCATGAGTGCATTAATCAGTGATAATAGCTTTAACTTCCATAGCTTTGACAGTGTTTTCTCTTCTGGATGACGGGGGTGGGGTGGGGGGGGGGGTGAGAGTATTCTAGAGTGCTTTGTCTATTTTCCAGTCTGTTTTCAGCATACTGTAGATTGACGATAGTATGAGGTTCCTTTTCTGTTGTGCTTAGATTTTCGTAGAGAATCCATCTTTTCTGGGCATTTTCTTTGTAATTGCTTTAATATCTGTTAATATTTTTACTGCTTTGAAGTGGCTCATCCAGGTTATTTTTAATTCTTGTCTCTGGTTTTAGCTAATTCTACATTTTCCTGAAATTGTTCTAATTAGTCTATGTCCTGAGTTTTATCATTTGCAAAAACAATTTAATTTTAAAAGCTTCTACATTCTCCTCTTGTTTTCTAATTAAATTTCTGTGATACAAATTAACGTTCAGGATTGCACTAGCTTGTTGCTCCTTTTTACGTGGTGTAGACACTACCTGCCCACCTCCCTGTGTATTCCATATTTACAGCTACTGTGTTGACTGTCTTGACTAGATTGTAAGCTCTGATAAGCAGGGACCATCTTTTGCACGTGTCTGTGCAGCGCGTGTCTGTGCAGTGTGCTATGTAGGTATGTTTCAGGTTAGTGTTTTTTAAATTGGCTCTCAAGTCACCCCAGCCAATCTAGTATTTGGATTATTTACATGAAATATGCATGAAAGATTTGCTACACTGAGGGGAATTTTAGATGGGACACCCAAGTGCCATCTGGAACGTCTAAGCCAGAATGTCTGTAAAAAATGCAGGTATATCCAGGTGCACACACGATTCGCACATGCGGACATGCCTGATATGGGGGCGTCTACACAGACATCCCCAGAATAGTATTTCAGCATGTGGACATTTAGGATAGCCTAATGGTTAGAGTAGTGGGCTAGGCACAGGGTAGTCAGAGCTCAAATTCCACTCCTGCTATTGTTGACATTATGCTGATTACTGGAGAAGATGAAGCACCTTCTTCTCTAAACCCTCTGGATGTTTATTGGCTTACAATAGGTCTAACATTAGACTGGACGTCCATGACATTTCTGAAATCAAGCAGGGACATCCAGATTCCTGGGAACGTCCCAGCCACGCCTCCACCACACCCTCTTTCAGACTTGAACATCCATAGACATGGCTTTGAAAATGGCTCTTGAGGTGTCTGTGCTTTGGATGTCTCTATGCCTGTTTTCTGATATCCAAATCACGAATAGGGCTTCCAAAATGACCCCCATTGCCTCCATTGTATGGAGAAGTAGCTCATGCTTATCTATTCTAGATATCGGGAACACCTGACGGAGTGGATGAGTAACGCTGAGGGTTATGTGACTATTTTCCTTTGGTGGGTATTTCTTAAAATGTCATATTTTGTGTATATATCCTAAGGGGGTTACTTTAGAAAAGGTCCTTCCATAAGGCACGTAAGAGCAGACTTAAATAACATAAATGAACAGGAGAGTTTCTTTCAATTGAAAGAAAACTCTGCAATGAGGGGGCATAGAATGAAGATGAAAGGGGGTAGACTCAGGAGCAATACGTGGAAATATTTCTTTACGGAAAGAATGGCGGATGCATGGAGTAGTATCCCGGTGGAGGTGGTAGAGATGAGGACAGTATCCGAATTCAAGAAAGCAAGGGACAGACACAGAAGATCTCTAAAGGAAAAAAGGGGACTCTAGTAGTTATGGAAGGGCAGACTAGAGAGGCCATGTGGTCTTGTTTTGCACACTTATATAGAACAGGATGCCCAGACTCAGTCATGCAGGTTTGGTCCACAGGATGGTTTCTTTATTACCAGATTATTTAAGATCCTGACTGTGCTATTGAAACCATGAGTTCGCTTACAGCGTCGCATACTGATTTTAAATTAGTGTTATTTGCTTATTTTGTACATTATTGGATCTCAAAACATAAAAAAAAAAATTAAATTTATATATTCTGCTATTACTGCTTATCATTTGTATAATGCTACAAACCATAGATAACGCTGTACTTGTATATGTAAGACATAGAGCCCAATTCTAGCAGGGGCACTTCCGGGACGAGCAGGATGGGCTTGTTAGGACCCGATTCTGTACCGTGGGAGCAAGACATTCCCGTGGCATACAGAATTGGGCCCGAGGACAGCCCAGTATGCCCCTGCATGCCTGCGAGGACGTCCTCCCCGTAGGCTCCATTGACTCCTGCGGTGCCGACCCTCCTCTTCCCTGACGCCCGACCCACAGCTGGCCAGTTGGGGCCTGGATCGGGCAGCAGGAACCTCCCTGCACCCAGCACTGGGGGGGTATTTCTGGCTCCAATCGCCTGGTTTGTACTGATTATACCACCCTTGAGGTGGAATAATCAGCATGTTCCCCCTGACCCCGCAGGATGTACAGGGCTGTGATCGGAATCTGCTCTGGACGTCCTACCACCCTGGTCCGCCACTGCTCTGCCCTTATTCCACCCTCTCCCGCCCCCTGGCCAGCTCTCCCCATCGTGCTGCTCTAGCGTGCAGGGAGAGTTGGAGGACGAATAAGGGCAGGATGGCTTGTGGGGCTGCAGGTCTCGCCAGGATGTGCAGCCCCGCAAGTCGTGTCTCAGAATCAGGCCCACAGTCTCTGCTCAGTGGAGCTTACAATCTATTCAAGACAGACAACATAACAAACTAGGGACTAGGGTAAACCGAGGGCCAATGGTAAAGACACACATAGATGGAAAACAGGAGGCACTGAAGAAATGGCTTTGAATAGGGCCTGAGATAGAACCTGACATACTAACTCGAGCAGCTTGTAAGCAAAAATTGCAGTTTTATGCACATGAAAAGACAGGTTTCAATTAAACAAGGATATAATGGCAAGAACTTGTAATTCTCATTGTTATGCTTGGTGTTCACAAACGTTTTCTGATCACTGTAGCTGTAAAATATTCACATGGCTTTCAGGCTATTAAGAAGGTAGCCTAATACCTACTATAGTTAAATAGTTGCTTACAGTAGGTAATTTTCCTTTCCATTTGGTGATGACCTGCAGTTTCATGATTAAATCTATTCTGGTATAGTATTTATTATGGCCAATTGCTATCTTTCATCAGGGCATTACCACTTCCTGAATAAAAATGCAAAAATATATGATCTGATTATTCAAAGGGATGAACACGGTTAGCAGACTCGTTAACAACATTAATCTCCCTAGTTGGGATATTGAGAGTTACTAACATGGTTAGTGTCGCTGCTGCAATGTCCTAATGCAGTGGTTCCCAACCCAGTCCTCGGGTACCCCCGCAGGCCGGTCAGGTTTTCAGTGTATCCACAATGAATATGCATGAGAGAGACCTGCATGCACTGCTTCCATTGTATGCAGATCTATCTCAAGCGTATTCACTGTGGCTATCCTGAAAACCTGACTGGCCTGGGGATACCTGAGGACTGGACTGGGAGCACTGCTCTAATGCAATTGCTTAGCATTGGGGCATTTGGTGTGGCACCTGGCAGTATCCGGACTGCAGTGATATTGAGCTGCTGCCTGTTTTTGCTAAGTGGTACAAATGAAGCTCAGTACCAGCTGACTGAACTTTCACCGCTGAAGCTAACTGGGCAGCAGTTTACAATAAAACATTAATAACATCCCCCATCTAGACTGAAGGGGAAAAGAAAGGAACACCAAGAAAGAAACACACAAAACACATAAAACACATAGCACATAAAACACATAAAACACACAAAACACTAAAAGCAGACAGCTACCATTAGCGAGGAGCACCAGGGAACAACTAACTGAATGCCACCAAAGGTGTAGTGTGGGGGTGAGGGGGGCATTGCTCCGCCAAACAAGCTGGTTCTCCAGCGATTCAGCGACAGCCTGCCCCTCCCCCACCCGCGCCGTTTCCTCTGCATTTTGTGAGCTGCAGTGGGAATAGGCACTTCTTTGCTAGGAAGGCTGGTCTGGTCCTGTCCCCTCAGACACGAAGCATGCGTTAGAGAGGGGCAGGACCAGACCAGCCTTCCTAGCAAAGGAAGTGCTTACACTGCGGCGCTTTTCAAATCGGAGGCTAGTCCGCCGTTGCTGCTGCTGCAGGTTCAGAAATGGGATCAGTAGCGGAAGCGGCGTCAGTGGGGGGAGGCAGGGGGCAGGAGGGTCTGTGGATGGCCGGAAGGGAAATGCTGGGCAGATGGACATGAAGGGAGGGGGGTGGAATGGCCAGAAGGGAAATGCTAGGGCAAATGCTGCACATGAGGGTGGCAGAGGGCAGATGTTAAATAGAAATCAGGGAAGCTAACAAAAGTTATAACACAGTAATGCTAATGAGTGATTCTCTGTGTTTGTCCCAGGCTTCTTTGAATTCAGATACTGTCCTCATCTCTCCACCTCCACTGGGAGACTATTCCATGGATCCACCACTCTTTCCGTAAAGAAATATTTCCGCTTATCACTCCTGAATCTATCTCCCTTCACCCTCATCCCATGTCCCCTCATAGTAGAACTGGCTTTCAATCGAAAGAGGCTCTCTCCCTGAACATTTATGCCACGGAGGTATTTAAACATCTCAATCATATCACCTCTATCCCGCCTTTCCTCTAAGGTGTACATATTAAGATCCTTAAATCTGTCCTCATATGCTTTATAATGAAGACCACTAACCATTTTAGTACCCACCCTCTGCACGGACTCCATCCTGTTCACATCCTTTTGAAGGTGCGGTCTCCAGAATTGCACACTATACTCCAAATGAGGTCGCACCAAAGACTTATACAGAGGCATTATCACCTCCTTTTTTCTGCTAGCCATTCCTCTCCGTATGCACCCAAGCATCCTTCTAGCTTTTGCCGTCGCCTTTTCTACCTGTTTAGCTACTTTAAGATCATCAGACACAATCACACCTTCCTGGTTGTCTACTCTATAGCAAATTTTGGTATCATCTGCAAAGAGGCAAAGCTAACCCAACAGCCCTTCCACAATATCACGAACAAAGATGTTAAAAATAATCAAACCAAGGACAGATCCCTGGGCCACACCACTGGTTACATTGTCCTCAGAGTGAGCACCTTTTACCTGTTCCTTTTGTCGCCTCCTACTCAACCAATTTCTAAGCCAAGCAGTATAAAGTAACTCGCCGTATCGTAACAGCACTACCAGGACTCACAAAGCACCGTACTCTACCTATCAAAATGCAACACTGCAAATATTAAACCAATACATTTCAGAGAATAACAATACATGACCTACTGGGGAAAGAGAACAAGTGGCAATGTCAAATAGGAATTACATAAACAGAATACCTCAGCTCAGTTACACATGCAGAACATAGATCATCACCAAACAAAGAACAAGGAATCACAATTTAGAAACAGGAAGACAATAATCAAACTGGGAACCCCAAAAGCCAAACTTGGAATGTAGAACAACACTGTAGAAATAAAACTATAAATTTCCTCTTGTACTAAACAAAGCACAGACGTTAATGATGCACATTTCCCAGAGCTGACATATTCCTGTTAATAAATTCAAAATAAAGAGAGATTTTTCTACCTTTTGTGCATTTTTTTTCATTTCCAATTGGTCCAGCCACTTTCTTCTGGTTTCTTCGTGTCTTCTGCTAACTCTCCATCTACTGTCCATTTGTCCTTTCTTCTCTCTTCTAGTTTTTTTTCCATTCTCTCTCTACATCTGCTTTAACATACTAATCTTTCTCCTTTTGCTCTTTCCTCATTCCTATTTCATCCACTCAAATTTTACCACTCCATCCTCAGTCCCCACTTACTCTCCCAATACCCGGCCAATTGTACATTTTTCTTCCCTCCCATGCAAAATATTTTCCCCTCTCTATTTCACTCTCCCAGCTCCATCCCATTCTAATCCTCTCCCCAACATCAGCTCCCTTCTAGTTCCAGCCCCATCCAGCATCCGCTCCCTTTAAGTCCCCGCATCAGCCCATTTACAGTCCTAGCCCATCAGCCCATTTACAATCCTATCCTAGTCCACCATCAGCCCATTTACAGTCCTAGCTCCCCCATCCATTTCCAGTCCTATCCAAGCCCCTCCATCAGCTCATGTCCAATCCCAGCCCCCCATCAGCCCATTTCTAGTCCTTTCCTAGCTCCACCATCAGCCCATTTCCAATCCTAGCTCCCCTCCACTCAGCCCATTTCCAATCCAAGCCCCCCCATGAGTCTATTTCCAGTCCTAGCCCCTCCATGAGTCCATTTCAATCCAAGCCTCCACCACAGCCCATTTCCAATCCTAACTCCCAACAGCTCATGTCCAGTCCTATCTTAGCCCCTCCATTAGCCCATTTCCTGTCCTAGCTCCCCCCATTTCCAGTCCTAGCTCCCCTCCCACAGCCCATTTCCAGTCCAAGCCCCCCTCCCCATCAGCTATTTCCAGTTCAAGCCTTTCCTCCACAGTCCATTTCCAGTCCTAGCTCCCTCCCCTCACAGCCCATTTCCATTCCAAGCCCTCCTCCCCATCAGCTATTTGCAGTTCAAGCCCCCCTCCACTCAGCCCATTTCCCGTCCTAGCAACCCCCACAGCCCATATCCAGTCCTAGTAAACCCCCAGCCCATTTTCAGACCTAGCAATCCCCCACATCCCATTTCCAGTCCTAGTAAGCCCCCAGCCCATTTTCAGTCCTAGTAACTCCCCCAACCCATTTTCAGTCCTAGTAACCCCCAACCCATTTTCAGTCTTAGCAACCCCTCACAGCCCATTTCCAGTCCTAGTAACCCCCCAGCCCATTTTCAGTCCAAGACCCCCCCGCCCCTCCCAAAGAGCCCCACGGCTAGCTAAGAGGCAGCTGGAGAGGACCTGGCTCACCTCTGCAGCTGCCGAAGTGAAGCACGCCTTTTTCGTTCACTTCGGCAGCTGTACTGACGTTTAGAACGCTGCCGCGCTGAGGTCAAAGGGGACTTCCTGTTTCCTGGTTCTCAGCATGGTAGCGTTTTAAACTTTAGTACAGCTGCTGAAGTGAAGGGAAAAGACGCACTTCACTTTGGCAGCTGTTAGAGGGAGCCGGGGCCTCTCCAGCTCCCTCTAAAGTTGCCGTGCCTGCCGCCAGTGTTCAGGATGTTGTTTGCGCAGGGCCCCTGAAACGCAGGGTCCTGTGCAAACAACATTCTTGCTCAATGGATGGGCCGGCCCTGGTGGAACGGGTAAACGTAGATTGATTGTTTGCATCATCAGAATATAGAAAGACTAGGAGACATGCAATGAAGCTCCAGTGTAAACTATTTAAGACTATTAAGAGAAAATATTTTTTCACTCAACGTGTAATCAAACTCTGGAATTTGTTACCGGAGGATGTAAAAAAAGCTGTTAGTGTAGCTGGGTTTAAAAAATCTTTGGACAAGTTCCTGGAGGAAAGGTCCATAAACCATTATTAAAAGGGACCCAGGATATCACTGCTTGACCCAATACAAGCATCGTGGAACCTGTGTCTTTTGGGGAAACTGCTAGGTACTTCTGACCTAGATTGGCCACTGTTGGAAACAGGATACTGGGCTTGATGGACCTTGGTCTGAGCCAGTATGGCATATCTTACGTTCTTATGTACTTAGATGCTGGACATGAGTGGGATGAAATGGGGAAATGTTGGACATGGAGTGAGGGAGAGAGAGGGAATGCTGGACGTGGGGTGGGGGATAGGATGAGAAAAATTGGAGAAGCGTGAGATTGGGCAGAGAGGAAGAGACAAGACAGGGAAGGCGAGAAGGATATAGATACTGAACACAGGGAGCCTGGAAGAGAGAAAGAGAGAGGAAATAATTAGTTAAAGACTGGGGAATAAGTGGCTGGGAAAGGATTGAGAGAAGGAGTGCTAAGGTTGTAAAAAGTGGGAGATTGAGAACTGGATATAAGAAGAGTTGATAAATAGAGAAAAATAAATGGAAGAAATCTGAAAGGAAAAAGATCAGCTTCAGAGATGGATATAGGTGAGCAAGTGAAGAAGACAGGAGGGGAGAGAAGTGGTAGGTGGACTTCAGATTCTGGAAGAGTTAAGAAAAGACAGAGGACGCAGAAACCAGATACCAGGACCAAGGAAATCCCAGAAAAATAAAATAGCTGGATGATAAAGGAAAATAATTTGTTTTCAGTTTAATGACCGGAATATCTTGGTTTTAGATTTTATATCTGCCGTCTTTTATATTTTGCACAGTACAGGGGGAAATCAATCACTGTTTCTATTCCTTGTGTTGTGCTCCATACAGAGTAAGGTTGCCAGCTTTTTGAAAGAGAAAAACCCGCCACCTGTGGCTAGCCATGCTCTGCCCAAGCCCACCCCTGCCCTGCCCTGCCCTTTCCCCTCCCCTGTCCTGCCCCATCCCCAAAAAATAATTACAGAAAGGGCAATGTACAAACTGAACAAGCAAGATTGCTACACATTCTTAAACAGAAATTCCATACTAACAGAATACCCAGCATTGTTTGTGTACAAACACACGCAATATAGATAGGCTTTCATCAATAAATGAGCACAAAATGAAGAGCAATATATAGACAAAAATTAAACTAAAACCTCAAAGCCAGACACTGCATGTGGTGCAACACAAGAGAAACAGAAATGCATTTCCTCCGTACTGTACAAAATCAAAAACAGCAGATGTCAGGATTGGCAATTGCCCTGGACCCACAAGCCAGAGAGGGCTTCAGATCTGTCGGAGATGGAAAAAGGCACAACAATTTGTGCCTTTGAGTCAATGCCCATTCCTGGCGACCCATTAGCTCCTGTGTTTTTGCAGCAGAGTGACTGGAAGCAGATTGCCAGGCTTTTCATTTAGGGCAATGGAGAGTTAAGTGTTAGTAGGAATTGAACCCTGGTCTCTTGGTTATCAAGTCAGTGCTCTAACCACTAGGCTACTCCTCTAGCACCAGCCTATCCTAGCATCAGCTCCCTTCTGCTGTGAATATGGCTACTCTAGAGTGCTAGACTGCTGTGTGGATTGCAGCGGCAGTGTCTGGGAGTAGCCACAAGCACCACGTGCCTTAAACGGGAACAGTCACAGTGATCATGGCTCTCCCCGACGCCTTCATGACCCCATATGCTGCCTCAGCCCAGCCCCACTCCTTCACTTTTCGTTTTCAATTCTGCCACCCCTTCCAGGGCTGACTTGGGACCACCATGGGCTGACTCAAGCCCACCATGGGCCCCTCCCTTCCAGTCCCAGTGCCCCTCCCTTCCAGTTCCTCCTCTCATTACCCAGCTATCTACCAGTCCAATCCCCAAGTGTCAGCTCCTCTCCAGTATGCCCCCCCCTCAGGTGTCAGCTCCCTTCCAGTCCCCCTCCAGTACCATCCCCAGGTGTCAGCTCCCATCCAGCCCCTTCCTTCCTCCCTCTGTCAGCTCTCTTCCAGCCACCTCCTCCACCCCAAGTGTCAGCTCCCTTCCTGCCACATCTTTCATCCCTATGTCAGCTTCCCTCCAGCCCCTACATCCCCCCCATGTCAGCTCCCGTCCAGCCCCTACCACCCCCCCATATCGGCCCTGTCCAGCCCCCACTTCCCCCCCTTTTTCCCATGTCAGTCCCGTCCTCCACCTCCTTTCTCCTCCTGCGTCACGTCCCTTCCTGCCACCTCCTTTCATCCCCTGTGTTAGCTCTCTTCCTGCCCATGTCAGTTCCTTCCACCACTTCTTCCTCGTCAGCCGCGGCTCCTGCTTCTTACAGAGCCGCGGCTGCAATAGCACTAATAATTTAAAATCAAAGCAAAACCGGTGAGGAGCCTTCTGGCCCTAGCGTCACTTCTTTTGATGGCAAGATGCAACAGCAGAGGTTTCATAGGACTGGAAGGATCTGCACCGGTTTTGCTGTGATTTTAAATTATTAGTGCTATTGCAGCTGTGGCTCTGTAAGATGCAGGAGCTGTGGCTGGAGCAGAGGAGAGGGTGAGGCTGCATCAGGGGCACAAGGAGAGATGAAAAGCTGGTTTTCTGCTGTGGCCTCTCCTGTTCCCACGGCCAGAGCAAAAAACCAGCTTTTCAACAGCCGGTTTTAGATCTCTGCCGGCATCCTTTCTGGCCATGTAAAAACTGGCCAGGCCGGCTGAAAACCGGCTGGTTGGCAACCCATGCAGAGCCTAGCTTGTTGGGGTTTCTCAACTTAATTTCCATATCATCCCTCTAGACCAGTCCAGACAAGTGGGTTGTGTTCTCCTACCAGCAGATTGGTTATTTGTCTCCACCAATGAAAAGCCTAAGTTTCAATTATATCACTCCTATGCCTCTCTTTGCCTCAGCCACCAGAGGTCTCTTCAGTATCTTTGTCTCCAGGAGATGGTGGATGGATTTTCTCCTCTCTGAAGAAAACTGAAGAACTGAGAGGAAAAGATTGATAAAAACGCTCATGACAGACCACTTTGAGGGTGGCCCTCTCACTTGAGTATGACATGGGATGCTCCACTATAACCTGTTGAGCAGCTAGAACATTGGAAGGATCTGCAAGGATGGACAAATTCAGCAGCCCCACACAACCTCCTTGCCTCCTCCCCCCTCCTCTTTCCCCCCTGTTCTCTCCTGAAGATTGCAGAAGGCTCTCGGAGGAATCTGCCTGCCAGCCACCTTAAACACAGTGCTGCCAAGCCAGAGAAACAGTTTTAGGGGAGTAGAGCTGAGTCCACCACAGATTCTCTGCCTGGGGATCTCAGGGGATGTGTACCAAGGCTTGATGTTGTCATTGTTGGGGGCTCCAGATTCTGTCTGTGTGGGACACAATTTGGGGTGGACTGCTAGCAACCGTTGGAACTGTGTGTGAGTTTCCTGCTGTTCTCCGCATGCGCTGGTAGCGCTTTTAATATTGAGCACCTGGCAATCATGTGGTCCTTGCATGCATTCTACCTGAGTGGCTCCAATGCATGCTCCTATCCTAGTGCCTGTAACACGTGTTGCAATGCGTGCTATCCTGGCTGCCACAGCCTTAGTGCTCGCTGTGATACTTGCCTAAACTCTCTCTGTCTTCTTCCAAGAAATATTGCTTGGCCTGTGGGGCAAGCAAGGTGCCTCATCTTTGGCTTCTGGACTCTGCCATTCTTGCATCGCTCCTTCTGAGTCATCCCTGGAGGGTCTACTCCCCTCTTTCAGCCGGGGGATGTTAGTCCGACCTTGCCTGCCTGCCTCAGGGCTGGAGATGGTGGATGGTGCTACGGGTAAGGATATTCAGACAGCTGGAGGTTGTGGTGACCATGCTGTGGGCCTCTCCCCATCCTCTGGAGGATTGACAGCGACTATGCCCCATAGTGTAGGGGATTCATTTCCATGAAGAGAGATTCTGGAGCCTGATTATCCTTTCTGGGATTCTTTTCTTCTTACAGTAGGCCTGGTCATTCTGGTGTGGGAATTCATACCCTGTGGCCTCTAGTTTCCCTCGAGCACAGTCTCATGAGGGGCAGGCTGTGAGGGGAAGCCCTGTTCGATTGATAGCTAAGCGTCTCTGGCAAAGGGTGCCCTCCTGGAGATGGGGATAAGCTGGGATCTCCAGGAACAAGCAGGATTGTTGTCTTCACATATGGGTATCGTTGGTACCGACGGAGCCCGCGCGGGAACGCTCCCCGGGCGTCCAAAAGGAAAGCTTTTGGGAGCATCCCACAGCGCATGCGTGCTGCCTTCCCGCCTCACTGCCTCTCTCACTTCAGTTCTTCATTTTCCGCGGAGCTGACAGGACGTCTCTCCTGTCACCGCAGAAAACCTTATCTTCTTTCTTGTTTTTTTGTGGTCGCATCTGCCTTCATTCGACGCCTACCGGTACCGCCGATTCTCTTTTCTCATTTTCTTTAAAAAAAAAAAAAAAAATTAGAAACTTTTCTTCTTTTCTTCGGTGCCTCACCCCTCCTGGGGTTAGGTGCCATTTTGGGCACTAGGCCCAAAAATCTCCAGACATGGAGAAGCCAACTAGTGGTTTTAAAAAATGTTCAAACTGTGGCGGTACTATTTCCGTCACCGACACCCTCGAATGGAAGGTCATTTTCCTAATTGCAATTGCTGCTGCTAGGTGCATTAGTGAACTGCAAGCTTTAGTGGCTGACCCTCCTTATACAAGGTTCCACCGTGATAAAGTAGTCCTCAGGACTCATCCACATTTTATGCCAAAGTTGGTTTCGTCTTTTCATTTAAACCAGTCGGTTTACCTTCCTGTATTTTTCCCTAGGCCTCATGCCTCCAGTGCAGAAAGGAACCTTCATACCTTAGATTGTAAAAGAGCTTTAGCCTTTTTCCTTCAAAGAACTTAACAACATAGGAAGTCTTCTCAACTCTTTGTTGCTTTTGATTCTAGTCATTTGGGACTTCCAGTTTCCAAACAAACCCTATCTAAGTGGATTGCAAACTGCATATCCTTCACTTACGATAGTAAAGGTCTTTCCCTCGAGGGCCATGTTACAGCTCATAATGTCAGAGCAATGGCAGCCTCGGTTGCTAATCTCCGCTCTGTGTCTATAGATGATATCTGTAGAGCGGCTACTTGGGCTTTGGTACATACCTTCACAGCCCACTACTGTCTGGACAAGGACTCCCGTCTGGATGCCTCGTTTGGCCAGGCTGTCCTACAGCATCTCTTTCAGACTTAATGCAACTCCTACCCTCCATCCCGGTAGGATGCCAGGGATCCATGGGAGGAAGTATGACCCTGTTCACACGGGTTCACAGCTTGCTGGGGTCATTCTTCTGGCATCTTTCAGCTGGGGAATCCCCATATGTGAAGACTACATTCCTGCTTGCTCCTGGAGACAGCATAGTTACTCACCTGTAACAGGAGATCTCTGGAAACAGCAGGAATTAAGTCTTAACAACCCACTCACTTCCCTAGGAGTTGTTTCTCTCTATCTCTTTCTCTGTCTCTCTCCTTGGCTCAGCTTTAAACTCAACTGAAGTGAAAGAGGCAGTGAGGCGGGAAGGCAGCATGCGTGCGCTGTGGGATGCTCCCAAAAGCTTTCCTTTTGGATGCTGGGGAGCATTCCCGCGCGGGCTCCGTCGGTACCGACGATACCCATATGTGAAGACTTAATTCCTGCTGTTCCCAGAGATCACCTGTTACAGGTGAGTAACTCCACTATCTGTCTGAGATTTGGACTGTGGCTTGGATTCAGATGTTTGATGTGAATGAAGAAGTGAAATCGCCTTCAGAGGATTGTGAGGTGGCCAATGTTGTCTGCCTGTTTCAGGAGATAAGAACTGGAGGCATTGATCCCAGGATCTTATCCAGGCATGGAGCAGGAACTGAAGAGACATCCACTCCTGCAAGGGATGCAGAAATCCACTACTGTCTTCCTGTTCCCGGAGGCACTGAAGGTCCTGTTCTGGTAAGAATGTGATTCCCTCAACTCCTCACCTAAGGGGCCAAGGGTGTATAAAGAAGATGCATGCCTTCCCAGAGAAGTGTATTGTGTGGCTTGATATTTACAAGGTGGATGCGCAGGTCATGGCAGCTCCCAGTTGGACCACCATTCCTGTGGAAAGAGGATTGGCCTTAACAGATACTCTAGACCAAAAGGTGGATTTGTGTTTTTGAATCAGAATGTGTGGCAGCTGCTATTCTTCAGTTGGTGGTATGTGCAGACCTGATGTTTTGAGCCCTGCTTCAGTGGCTTCAGTCTTCAGACGATTCTAATCTTCTATTGGAGTCAGCTATGACCTTCCTTTCTGATGCCGTGTACAATCTGGAACAACTGGTGGCCAGGGATTGTGCCCTGTCAACGATGATAGGGTGCTTGACTTTGACATGGGGCAGTGGGTGTCTCTTCCAAAGCTTGATTGCCCATCTGGCCTTAGAAGGGCACTTCTGTTGGGTCTGATTTAGAGAAGCAGGCAAAGGACCTGTGCGAGACAAAATCTTTCTGCCTTCTGGAGGACAGGCCCCAGGGGCTTGTTTAGTGAGTAGGAGCTCCTTTCCATCAGTCTCCACCTGATCTTTGTGGGAGTACTGGTCAGACTCCCAGGGGTCTTGGGAATCCTGTTGCTACTGGCATGGATAGACTTTCTTTCCCTTATGGACTTTGTGCTCGCTCTTCATCCCTCTGTGGAGCACTTAGGCTCAGGGGTCCAGTCCCATCCTGAGGATGACCCTCCCAGGCTAAGCAATGAATGTTTGGGGGCCCATTCTCTGGTCCCTCTAGTTGGGGACAGGTTTTGCCTTTTTTTTCAAGAAGGGTCCGAGGTCAGCAAGCATCATTGGGTGCTAGTCCATGGTCAGTATGGCTATGTTCTGGAATGCAAAGAGCTGATCCTGGAAGCTTTCATCTTCTCCCCTTGTGGGTCTTTGAACAGCAGGGCTGCTGAGTGGATCACCTTGGTAAAGTTTCCTCCGCTGAAGGCAGTGGTGCATGCTCCCCCAGATGATCGGGGCAGGAATTCTATCTGTTTTGTGGTGCCAACACGGAAGGAATATTGTGGCCAATTCTGGACCTCCACTGTTTCGAGTGCTTGCGCATCATGTGCTTCTGGAAGGAAACTTTGTGATCCGTGATTCAAGTGGTGCGCCGAGGGGAGTTCTGGCATCTCTGGATTTGGCAGAGACATATTGTTATATCCCAATCTGGGGGATCAGCAAAGTATTTGTGTTTTGCCATGCTTGACTCTCTCCTTTAGTTCGCCGTCCTCCCATTCGGGC
The DNA here is from genome assembly GCA_033557465.1 of Ichthyophis bannanicus. NCBI lineage: Eukaryota > Metazoa > Chordata > Amphibia > Gymnophiona > Ichthyophiidae > Ichthyophis > Ichthyophis bannanicus. The sequence continues at coordinate 834,378,055 of CM066036.1, read as the reverse complement.
TCTCCAAGTGCGAAACAAAAGCTTTTGTCGGATGATGACTATGGATGATGATCTTTGTACTGGCACAACAGGGGGTTGCCAGTAGCTGCTTGGATGTGCCTGCGTTAGATTCCTTACAGATAAATGCCGGATTGCTCTTCTTTGAAAATTATGCGATGCTTGACACAGGAATCAGATTTTTTTTTCCTTGTATGTTGGGCTCTATGGTGAAATGTCCTAGTTCTGCTCTGCACCTACTGTTGGAGGAGGAGTTTTGTTGGACGCAAAATAGATGTTGGAAAAAGAAAAAGAGAGAACCATTGCACAGTTTCTAACACCAAAATAAAGTTAACTAAATTATAACCAATTTTATTTGGTGTTAGAAACTGTGCTGTGGTTCTCTTACTTTTTGTCCCTTGGCATGTGAGCCCCTGACCGTCTCCTTTGTTTTTTTGCAGAATATGTATTTATAGGTATCAGTAATTTTTGTCTTAGAGCCCCAGGCTAAATAATCAAACCGCTACAATTTTTGCTGCATTTTAATTAAATAGCCACTGAACAAGAACCTCTGCTCCCTCTGAGTATCTTGGGGCACAAACTCATCCCTCACCTCTTTGATATACTGGCTTCCTGTCCATCTAGTGTTTAAGATAACCATAATGAATATGCAAACAATATGCAAATATGTCATCCCACCCTTTGCACCCCCTAAATGAAGCAATCAGTCTATGCCCCTGAATGCTACTGAGAACAAATGGATTTTTAAATTTGTTCCAAAAGACTTATGGGCTGACTCGGAGTGCCGAAGGTCAGGAAGGTTATTCCACAAATAAGAGCCTAGAAAAAAAAAAAGCAGAGGATTGTGTACATAGCAAACACTAAGAATTTGCCAAAAGAAAATGCATTTTATTATCTGGAGCCGCTTTTGGATCCGGATGCTCCTCACTCTCTCTTGTCCACTACTTATGTGTATCTTACCGTACTCTAGTCCCCAGTTTCGCTACGTGTTTCATCTAGATTAGATTGTAAGCTTTGATGAGCATGCAGGGACTCTCTCTTGCATCTATATGCACAGTGTTGAGTACGCTTGTAGTGCATACAAATGATGAATAGTAGGATATGGCCCCAGCATTGAGTATCCAGATTTAAAGTTCAGCAGTGGCTAGTGACTTCAGCACCTCTAGCTGCTGATAAAGCACATGATAACATAGTATATGACAGCAGATAAAGACCAGTGTGGTCCATCTAGTCTGCCCAGCAAGGCGGCAAGAGAACAGTAGGTGCACCTGCCGCTCCGTGCAGGTCACCCCTCCGCATGCCTTTATTTAGGGGTGTACCCACTTGTCCGTGTAGGTCACCCCTATTTGTTGAAATAGTTATGTTTATTTTGATTTTATCCTGTTGCTATAAAGGGATCCACAGTCTGTCCCATGAATTTTGAATTCCGTCACCGTCTTTGCCCCCACCACTTCCACTGGAGGGCATTTGAGCTGAAATATTATATTTGAGTTCAGTGCCAACTGTATGATTTTTTCATGACAACTATTAAACTAATTTCCAAGAAGCATTGCGTAGTGTAAGTTTCCTTATATTACTTTAAGCATATGTCTGCAACAGCATAATGTGAAATCGATACTCCTGCCCCCTCCAATGGGATTCATGTTACGTCTCAGCTGCTTGTAGAGTGATCCATATCACCACAAAGCCACTCTGATAGCTATTGTCAAACCAAAACAGCCTGAAATAGCTAGGATCGGAATTAACAGCTTTTAAACAAATTGTCACTTTTGACTACATAATAGTGTTCCTAAGGGGAGAGATTTTCATTATTAGCTTGCCATTCAAGAACTAGAAAGTCACTATCAACAATATGGAACAATCTACCGGACGATCTAAGGGCAACTCCAGACCTCAAAGACTTCAGAAAACAACTGAAAACCATGCTGTTCATAGAGCACTATGGTCACATCACATAACCTAAGAGAATGGATAACAGCACTCCAATCCTCCCAAACAACTGAATATATATAAAATATGATTCTAGCACCACTGTAAATAGCCCACCCTGTATATAGCTCAAACAAATCAAGCACCCAACACATCCCTCACACAACTAAGTTTTATCCTCACTGCATGTACAACACACACACTTTACCTGATTGCTTGCTGTGATACCACCTTGATTATTAAGATAAGGCGGTTTAGAAATACTGTTAAATAAATAAATAAATAAACTACCACTCAGCTATGGGCAGTCATGAGCTATTTTTTTCCTCCTCGGCTTTCTTTGTCTATGAAACTAAACTCACAATAGGAATTGGCAGATAAGGGCCTCTTGGCACCCCCGTTCTGCCCAGTGCCACCTGCTTAATGTGTTGCCACAGCCCTAAATATCTCCCATCCTTACTCTTACTGCTCTTTCCTTTGTATCTGCCCCTCTTCTGCTTGAAACCTACAAAACATTTCCAGATTATCAGGATCAGGAGTAATGTCTGTCCTCAGATACTCACAACTGTGCGTATATTTTTTAGTCATATCTTCCCTTTATATAAGAACACAAGATATGCCATTCTGGGTCAGACCGTGACCAGTCCAGATCACAAGTACTGTACCTGACAGGTTCCCAGAAGGTAGACAGATTCCACCATGCTGCTTATCCCAGGCATAAGAGTGGATTTCCCTGGCCCTCTTTAATGATTAATGGACTTTTCCTCCAGAAACTTATCCAAGCCTCTTTTAAAACCAGCTATACTAACAGCTTTTACTAAATCTTCGGGTAATGATTTCCAGAGTTTGATATTTTTTTCCGGTTAGTGTTAAATGTGCTACATTGTAGTTTCATTGTGTGCCCCCTTGTTTTTCTACTTTTTTGAAGGAGTAAACAACTTATCTACGTTTACCCATTCCACTCCATTCATTAATTTATAGACTTCTATCATATATCCCCTCAGCTGTCTCTTTTCCAGGATGAAGAGCCCTAACCTTTTTAGCCTCTCTTCATAGGGGTATTCTTCCATCCCCTTTATCATTTTGATGACTCTTCTCTGTACCTTTTCTAATTCTGCTATATCCTTTTTAAGATACAGCGACCAGAATTGCACACAATATTCAAGGTGCGGTCGCACCATGGAACGATACAGAGGCATTATGATGTCATCCTTGTTTTATTCTCTATTCCTTATGATACCTAGCATTCTATTTGCTCTCTTGGCCACCGCTGCACACTGGGCGGAGGGTTTCAATGTATTATCCACAATGACACCTAAATCTTTTTCCTGGGTGGCGGTTCCTAATGTGAAACCTTGCATTGTGTAACCGTAGTTTGGGTGGTTGTTCCCTAAGTGCATAACTTAGCATTTGCCCACATTAAATTTCATCTCTTCTGTCCCTTACTTTGATTCTTGGGTTCTTTTCCCTTTCTTGTATATTTTTAATTGTAAACTGCTTTGCTAGTAAACACATATAAGGTGATACATGCAGTCTATTAATAAACATAAGCTGATTTGCCTGCTATCATGCCTGCTGGTAATTTATTCTAGGCGTCCCCCACTCTTAGTGAAGGAGTATTTCCTCCAGATTCATATCAAGGCCTCTTGATTTTTTAAAATGAAAATTGCTACCACCTTGTGTTTTATTGAAACTTTCTGTCCTATGATGCCAAATTGTAGAAGTTGCATGTGAGAGGAGCGGGCTGGATGCTCTACATTGGCGTGTGAGGGAGCTGGATTCAACACTCTAGTCAGGAATTTTACTCCCCCTGCTGGTCAGAGGCAGTATTCACATGCCCTGGAGGAGGGGAAAGATTCATCATCCAACAGCCAGGGACGGCCCAAGGGGGGTGCGGGGCCATGTGCGGAGACTCAGTGCGGGGCCTCATTTGCATAAGTGGCCTTATTTGCATAAATATTTGCATAATGTTACCATACACTAACTTTTAGTAAACATGTCTCTTAATGAGTGTATGGATAAAGAAAGACTAAAAGATTTCTACATTACTATAATCCAGTGCCAACCGCCAGGCACATTAGGAACCACTACAAACGCTGCCCATTTAGAACCCATAGCAAACCCACCGTATCCTGACAGCATTACCAGGACTCACAAAGCACCATACCCTACCTATCAAAAGGCAACACTGCAAATATTAAACCAATACATTTCAGAGAATACTGGGGAAAGAGAACAAGTGGCAATGTCAAATAGGAATTACATAAACAGAATACCTCAGCTCAGTTACACATGCAGAACATAGACCAGCGATGGCGAACCTATGGCACGCGTGCCAGCTGTGGCACGCGAAGGCCTTGCAGCTGGCACGCGGGTAGGTCCGCAAAAAAGAAAAAGCTGGCTCTGGCTGCTGCCGCGGACGCGGCAGAGTGCAGTGTCCCGCGGGGCCCCCTCCGCCCGCTAAGCCCCTCTGCAAGGGCTTTCAGATTCGCGAGGGAGAGCGTCTCCCTCGCGTCTCTGTTAAGCCCGCAGGGGCTAATGGGAAATTTCCCATCAGCCCCTTTAGACGCGAGGGACTGATGGGAAATTTCCCATTAGCCCCTGCGGGCTTAACAGAGACGCGAGGGAGAAGCTCTCCCTCGCGAATCTGAAAGCCCTTGCAGAGGGGCTTAGCGGGCGGAGGGGGCCCCGCGGGACATTGCATGCTGCCGCTGCCGCGGCAGCAGCCAAAGCCAGCTTTTTTTTTTTTTTTTTTTAATATGCCAGGGGGGGGGGGGGGGTTAGGACTGGTAATGGGGTGGGGGGGGTAGGACTGCTAATGGGCTGGGGGGGGGGGGTAGCGGGTGGGACTGCTAATGGGCTGGGGGGGGTAGGACTGCTAATGGGCTAAGGGGGGTAGGACTGCTAATGGGCTGTGGGCTGATGGGGGCTGTCTGTAAATGGGGTGATGGGGGGTAAGGACTCGAAAAGGGCAAAGGGTGGGGATAAGACAGCTAATGGGCTTTGGGCTGATGGGGGCTGTCTGGAAATGGGGTGATGGGGGTTAGGACTGATAATGGGCTATGAGGGGGGGGCTAGGACAGGAAATGGGCTGATGGGGAGGGGTTAGGACTGGATGGGCTGTGGGCTGTTGGGGGGGTTAGGACTAGTAATGGGCTATGGGGGGGTTAAGACTGGTAATGGGCTGTGGGCTGATGGGGGGGCTGTCTGGAAATGAGGTGATGGGGGGTTAGAACTGCTAATGGGCTATGGGGGGGTTAGGACTGATAATGGGCTAAGGGTGGGGGGGCTAGGACAGGAAATGGACTGATGGGGAGGGGTTAGGACTTGAGGTGGGCTGATGTGGTTAGGACTGGTAATGGGCTGTGGGCTGATGGGGGGGGGGTTTAGGACTGGCAATGGGCTGTGGGGGGCTGACTGGAAATGGGCTGATGGGGTTAAGACTGGAAGTGGGCTGATGGGGGGTTAGGACTGGTAATGGGCTATGGGGGGGTTAGGACTGATAATGGGCTTTGGGCTGATGGGGGATGTCTGGAAATGGGGTGATAGGGGGTTATGACTGGTAATGGGTTATAGGGGGGGCTTAAACTGAAAATGGGGTGATGGGGGTTTAGGACTGGAAGTGGGTTGATGGGGGGCTAGGACTGGTAATGGGTTGGGGGGTTGCTATGACTGGAAATGGGCTGAGTGGAAGGGGAGGCTTGAACTGCAAATAGCTGATGGGGAGGGAGCTTGGAATGGAAATGGGCTGTGAGGAAAGGGAGCTAGGACTGAAAATGGGCTGATGGAGCAGCTAGGATAGGACTGGAAATGGGCTGTTGGGGGAGGATTAGAATGGGATGGGGCTGGGAGAGTAAAATGGAGAGGGGAAAAATATTTTGTGTGGGAGGAATGAAAAATCTACAATTGGCCGGGTATTGGGAGAGTAAATGGGGATTGAGGATGGAGCGGTAAAATTTGTGTGGATGAAATAGGAATGAGGAAAGAGCAAAAGGAGAAAGATTAGTATGTTAAAGCAGATGTAGAGAGAGAGAATGGAAAAAAAGACTAGAAGAGAGAAGAAAGAACAAATGGACAGCAGACGATGGAGAGTTAGCAGAAAACATGAAGAAACCAGAAGAAAGTGGCTGGAGCAATTGCAACTGAAAAAAAATGCACAAAAGGTAGAAAGATATCTCTTTATTTTGAATTTATTAACTGGAATATGAAACCTCTGGGAAATGTGCATCATTAACGTCTGTGCTTTGTTTGGTACAAGAGGAAATTAATTTATAGTTTTATTTCTACAGTGTTGTACATTCCAAGTTTGGCTTTTGGGGTTCCCAGTTTAATTATTGCCTTCCTGTTTCTAAATTGTGATTCCTTGTTTGGTGATGGTCTATGTTCTGCATGTGTAACTGAGCTGAGGTTTAATTGACGTGCTGGCACTTTGAGGAAATTCTTTGGTTTTGTGCGGCAGTTTGGGCACTCGGGCTCAAAAAGGTTAGCCATCACTGACATAGACCATCACCAAACAAGGAATCACAATTTAGAAACAGGAAGGCAATAATTAAACTGGGAACCCCAAAAGCCAAACTTGGAAGTACAACAACACTGTAGAAATAAAACTATAAATTAATTTCCTCTTGTACCAAACAAAGCACAGACGTTAATGATGCACATTTCCTAGAGGTTTCATATTCCAGTTAATAAATTCAAAATAAAGAGATATTTCTACCTTTTGTGCATTTTTTTTCAGTTGCAATTGTTCCAGCCACTTTCTTCTGGTTTCTTCATCTTTTCTGCTAACTGTCCATCGTCTGCTGTCCATTTGTTCTTTCTTCTCTCTTCTAGTTTTTTTTTCCATTCTCTCTCTCTACATCTGCTTTAACATACTAATCTTTCTCCTTTTGCTCTTTCCTCATTCCTATTTCATCCACACAAATTTTACCCCTCCATCCTCAATCCCCACTTATTCTCCCAATACCAGGCCAATTGTAGATTTTTCATCCCTCCCACACAAAATATTTGTCCCCTCTCCATTTTACTCTCCCAGCCCCATCCCATTCTAATCCTCCCCCAACATCAGCTCCCTTCTAGTTCCAGTCTCACCCAGCATCCATTCCCTTCTATTCCCTGCATCAGCCCATTTCCAGTCCTAGCCCATCATCAACCCATTTCCAGTCCTAGCTCCCCCATCCATTTTCAGTCTGAGTCCCTTCATCAGCTCATTTCCAATCCTAGCCCCCCATCAGCCCATTTCTAGTCATTTCCTAGCCCCATCATCAGCCCATGTCAAATCATAGCTCCCCTCCACTCAGTCCAATTCCAGTCCAAGCCCCCCCCCATGAGCCTACTTTCAGTTCTAGCCCCTCCATGAGTCCATTTCAATTCAAGCCCCCACCACAGCCCATTTCCAATCTTAGCTCCCCCCAACAGCCCATTTCCAGTCCTATCCTAGCTGCTCCATCAGCCCATTTTCAGTCCTAGCTCCCTTCCCTCACAGCCCATTTCCATTCCAAGCTCCCTCCCCATCAGCTATTTGCAGTTCAAGCCTCCCCTTCCACTCAGCCCATTTCCAGTCATAGCAACCACCAACCCATTACCAGTCCTAGCCCCCCATCAACCCACTTCCAGTCCTAACCCCCCATCACCCCATTTTCAGTTTAAGCCCCCCTATAACCCATTACCAGCCCTAACCCCCCCATCAGCCCACTTCCAGTCTTAACCCCATCAGCCCATTGCCAGTCCTAAACCCCCCCATCAGCCCACAGCCCATTACCAGTCCTAACCACATCAGCCCACCTCAAGTCCTAACCCCTCCCCATCAGCCCATTAGCAGTCCTAACCCACCCCCACCCCCCCAGCCCATTAGCAGTCCTAACCCCTCCCCATCAGCCCATTAGCAGTCCTAACCCACCCACACCCCCCCAGCCCCTTAGCAGTCCTAACAACCCCCCCAGCCCAGCCCATTAGCAGTCCTAACAACCCCCCCCCAGCCCAGCCCAGCCCAGCCCAGCCCATTAGCAGTCCTAACAACCCCCAGCCCAGCCCATTAGCAGTCCTAACAACCCCCCCCCCCCCAGCCCAGCCAATTAGCAGTCCTAACAAACCCCCCCCAGCCCAGCCCATTAGCAGTCCTAACAAACCCCCCCCAGCCCAGCCCATTAGCAGTCCTAACAACCCCCCCAGCCCAGCCCAGCCCATTAGCAGTCCTAACAACCCCCAGCCCAGCCCATTAGCAGTCCTAACAACCCCCCCCAGCCCAGCCCAGCCCATTAGCAGTCCTAACAACCCCCCCCAGCCCAGCCCAGCCCATTAGCAGTCCTAACAACGCGCCCCAGCCCAGCCCAGCCCAGCCCAGCCCATTGGCAGTCCTAACAACCCCCCCCCAGCCCAGCCCAGCCCATTAGGAGTCCTAACAACCCCCCCAGCCCAGCCCAGCCCAGCCCATTAGCAGTCCTAACAAGCCCCCCCCCAGCCCAGCCCAGCCCAGCCCATTAGCAGTCCTAACAACCCCCCCCCCAGCCAAGCCAAAATTAAAAAAAAGAAAACCTGTCTGCTGCCGCAGTCGGGGCCGCCGCGGCAGACTCGCGCGTGCCGCGGGGCCCCCCTGTGCACGGCAGAGCCTGCCCTGCCCTGTAGCAGCTCTCTCTTTGGAGCTGAAGTCAGACGCGCCGGCTTGCAGAGCAGAGCGCGAGGGAAGAGTTTCTCCCTCGCTGCTCTGTTAAGCCCGCGGGGGCTGATGGGAACGTCCCATCAGCCCCCACGGGCTTAACAGAGCAGCGAGGGAGAAACTCCTCCCTCGCGCTCTGCAAGCCGGCGCGTCTGACTTCAGCTCCAAAGAGAGAGCTGCTACAGGGGAGGGCAGGCTCTGCCGTGCACAGGGGGGCCCCGCGGCACGCTCGATTCTGCCGCGGCGGCCCCGACCGCGGCAGCAGACAGGTGGGTTTTTTTTTCCAATTTTACTTTTCAAAAGAATGTTTTTTGCGCGGGGCCCCCTGAAACGCGGGGCCCTGTGCAAAAAACATTCTCGCTCAATGGACGGGCCGGCCCTGCCAACAGCGGCACTTAGTGGTTCAGCTCCAGGTCCACATTATGTGGGTTGGAGAAGGGCCCCCAGTTTGTGGCCTCTGGGTGATCGCTGCCACTATAATGACTGGGCTGAGTTGGGAAGGGGGCATATAAAAGAGGAGAAAAGACCCTGGATAGTAGTGAATGAGGGTTTATGGTACAGTAATTCGTTTTAAGCTGGAAACCCAATAGGAACAGGATAAAACGTCTGGGCCACCAAGAAGCTTCATGGAAACGTTTTCCTGAATCAAGGGTAACATAGTTCTGTGAACTTTAACTGGGTGTTAATTATTAATAGAATATTATAGGAGTGGTACCTTTGTTGGTGTGCATTCCATTTGTTAAGGAGCCTTAAAAAATTTAGGGGCCCTTTTACTAAAGTGCTCTACGTAGTTATCGAGCATTTTTGCATTGGTAACTGCTCTGTTACGCTGATTCGCACACGAACTGCTACTTGTGCATTAGAGTGTGGAATGGGTGGGGTAGGGGTGGAGAGTGACCAAGGCGAGCACAAGAGGACCTATCACATGCTATCACTATTGTCGGTGTGGGCGCATCGAACACTACCTCAGTCGTTAGAGGTACGTGCACCCACAGTAATAATGCTGTGCATTAGGGCAATCTGTGCATTAACTGTGGGGAACATGCTGGTCATGTCCTCAGCAGTTACCATGGAGGGTCTGCAGGTAACACACGTTAGTTTTTGTTTTAAACGAGTGTTAGGTGCAGAAACTTACTGGGCCTTAGTAAAAAGGCTCCTTGGTCTGCAAGAAATTCATTTCATGTATGCTAATTGACTTAGGGCCCCTTTTACTAACGCTGTACGGGTGCTGTCTGCTACAGAGTCCATAGGAATAAAATGGGCCACGTGGCAGATAGCATGTGCTAAAGGGCCCCTAGTGCACCTTAGTTCATCCATTAATACTCCGTAAATCAATTTAGCATGCACTAAAAATTGCCTATTAAAACATTTGTGTGAAACTGAAACCGCCCCACCCACATTTTGAAAAAATTCATGAAAAAGAAAAATGAAAACAAACAGAATTTTTTTCGCCTGTGCACAACCTTAGTATATTAAGATCGCATCAGTACCAGTCCAACTCTCGTGAGCTTTGCTTCCTAGATGGTTGCCTCAGTGTATCTGATGTAGCGTTTGATGTGCCGTAGCCTTCCATTTAACAAGAAAACATTGTATTTTATTTATTTATTTAAGAGGTTTTCTATACCGCCTTCTCCTTCAATCAAAGTGGTTCACGTAACAAGTAAAGAAAAGAGGGAGGAGGCATGCAGGATACTAATACTACAAAACATTATTGATATCCTAATAGATAGTCCGGAAGTGATTTCTGAATAGAAAAGTCTTTAGCTGCTTCTGAAAGTCCTCAATTTCTGTAACACCTCTGAGGGCATCCGGGAGACAGTTCCACAGGGCAGGTGCTGCAAGGGATAGAGTCCTTGCCGAAGTAGAATGAATGAATGTTTTTGGGACATCATTCCAAACCATCAGCGTTTTTTTTCTCTAGTAAAAGCAGCATTTCTTCTTTCCTGAAATACGTTGTACACTAAGCTCCAGTTTTATTACTGTAATCAGAGAGGGCAATTCTTTTCTAAGCAACACCATCAAGGCAATCTATCACAAGATACGCACAATTTGGCACCTACGACCCCTACTGGAGCCTGACGATTTCCGGACGATCTTTCAAGCACTTGTAACCCCCCACTTTGACTATGCCAATGCCATTTTGCATGGTCTCCCTAAGAGCACACTGAACCCACTACAACTAGCAATGAACACCGCTGCCCGCATCCTGCACGGAGCCTCCAGAAGAGATCATATATCTCCAATCTTGCAACACCTCCACTGACTTCCGATCCACTGCAGGCTCACCTTCAAAGTACTACTGTTGACATTCAAAGCCATTAACAAACTGTCCTCCACCTCCCTCACGGACCTTGTCCACCCTACTCCTCTGAACAGATCCAGAAGGTCACTCGCTGCTAACACACTCACAATCCCCTACGCAATAACAAAATGCTCCCTTGCAACAAAGAACAGAGCCTTTGTGTTCTACGCGCCTATACTCTGGAATGCCCTCCCAACCACTATCCGAGCTATTACACAGGTACACTACCAAAAAACTGCCTCCAGTTTTGCAACTGATTCCTATAGATTTTGGGGTGCTGAATCCAGGAAAAATAGCCAAAATGTTCCATCACGTCACATTTTCTTGCAAAATTAGATTTCTTACCCATATAAGGAATGTTCACATAATTTCTTTTTAGCCGACTGCAGTTTATTTTCTTGGCCCAAAATAGAGGTTGTAATGGTTAACTAACTAGAAACACTCCTCATGATATTTTAGAGTGTTTTGTATTCATTTTATACATTAACAGGACAATTGGGAGGCGGGGGGCTAAATCCAGTACTCACGCTGGCGCATGTTCTTTCCTGTTCGCCTCGCCTCGTTCGCTCGCTCAAACACGGTGGTTGCGACATGAACGTTCCTGTCAATTTCAGTTTCTTGCAAGTTCATTATTACCTTTTGTTTGCTCAGTCGTAATCCAGCTTTATTCCGAAGTGGTTCACTACAGTTGTAGTTTGCAGTGCTGTGTATTTGTGATGGCTCACAGAGCCAGAGGTTGCGTCAAACTCTCCGGACAGTTTTTGTTTTATTTGTGGGGAATATACCGTGAAAAAGCGGCAGAGGAACATCTCTGCATTTATTAAAAAAGTATATTTCGCCTATTTCGGTTTGAAGTTAGGCGATCAAGACAAACCGTGGGCTCCTCACAAAGTGTGCAAGACATGTGAGGAAGATCTACGCTTATGGATGAAAGGTAAAAAACAAGCATTTCGTTTCGGAATACCTATGATGTGGCATGAACAAAGAGACCACAGCAGTGACTGCTATTTTTGCTCTTGCATTGTGAAGGGATACAACTTAAAAAATAAGAACGTAATAAGTTACCCAACCTTCCCTCAGCAATTAGGCCTATGCCTCATAGCAACGAAGTACCTGTGCTTGAACCACCAAAATCTTTGGATCATATTTGTGTGGACGATTCTGATCATGATGAGACTCATCAGATGGCTTTTCCCAATGAGTCCAGTACTTCCGAGTTTGAAACTGAAACAGATCCGAAACCTGAACTTTTCTCTCAAGCTGAATTGAATGATTTAGTCCGGGATTTAGGACTCCCAAAAGACGCTGCCCAACTGCTAGGTTCTCGGCTTAAACAGAAAAATCTATTGTCACCAGGAACAACTTTTTATTGGTACCGCAACCGCGAGACACAATTTTTGAAGTATTTCAGCAAAGAGGAAGATTTGGTATTTTGCAACGATATATACGGAGTGATGGAAAAGTTTAAACTCAAGTATGATCCTGCTGAATGGCGGCTGTTCATTGATTCGTCAAAAGACATAAAAGGTGTTCTTCTTCATAATGGCAACACATTCGCTTCAGTTCCTATTGCTCACTCTGTTATTCTCCAAGAAAAATACGAGAATTTGGCCCTGATTCTTCAGAAGATTCGTTATGATGAGCATAAGTGGATGATTTGTGGAGACTTTAAAATTCTATCCATGCTATTAGGGCAGCAATCCGGTTTCACCAAATATCCCTGCTTCCTTTGCTTGTGGGATAGCCGGGCCCGCGACCTACACTGGGGGAAAAAAGACTGGCCAATTCGGGAGTATTTGAGACCCGGTGAGAAAAATGTTCTTCATGAGAGCTTGGTACCTCGTGATAAAATTCTATTACCACCTCTCCACATTAAGTTGGGTCTCATTAAGCAATTCATCAAGTCCCTTCCAAAAGATGGTGAGTGCTTTCGGTACCTTTGCTCAAAGTTCCCCCGACTTTCTGAAGCAAAGCTAAAGGAAGGAGTGTTTGTTGGCCCTGATATAAGGAAACTCATTTCAGATGGAGCATTCGCTGAAACGATGTCTGAGAAGGAAAAAGAAGCCTGGGATTCCTTCAAGGATGTTGTTCTCAAATTCTTGGGGAACAGGCGGGATGAGAACTATAAGGATATTGTTGCCAGGATGCTCAATGCCTTCAAAGAACAAGGCTGTAACATGAGCCTGAAAGTCCATTTCTTGCACTCCCATGTGAACTACTTTCCCGAAAACTTGGGGGCGTACAGTGAAGAACAAGGTGAAAGGTTTCACCAGGACATCAAGGACGCAGAGAGAAGGTACCAAGGAAGATGGAACACCACTATGATGGCTGATTTCTGCTGGTTGCTGCTGCGGGAAACCCCAGATGAAAAATACGCCAAGCAGCGCACCAAGAGAAGCATTCGGGGGAAGAAGAAACGGGCCCACCAGGAGATTGATTGACCCAAGAATGACTTTAAAATCTAAACTGTGTTGACAAATATCGTGTTTTTACTAAACTTTGAAATAAAAATTTGCTAGTTATTACCACAGTGTCGGATCTCATTTATTAGAATTTTATTTTCACACCATCGGGTGTTTGTCTTCATGTATTGCAATGGTGCGGTTTGCGTTTTCTATTCTTACATACATACCTGTACAACATTTTTTGCACATTTCTTTGCTTTGCTTTGTGTCTAACCTCGCTCATGTTTGTGCACATGTATGTGGCTGTTTTAAGTGCAGACAATTTTGCTACCATCACAGTGTGTTTTGTTGACATTACTCTATTCTTATGTGCTGCCTTGTTACAATTTTCTTTATTCTTATTTGAATAACTACTAAACAATTAGTATAAAGAATTCATCCAAGAAACTTTTATCTCGATCGCACTCAATCTGAAACGTTCACCTCAAACTGCTAACCCAATGTAGCAAAAAATCTGTACGTGATGGAGCAAATTGGTTACCAGATTTGGATTCAACGCACCAAAAAACGTAAAAATCAATCGAAACATTAGAGGCAGTTTAAAAAAAAATTTTTTTAGTGTACCTGTGTTATTGACCTCGTGCAATCTAGGAAGGCACTAAAGCACCATCTTTTCCTCCAACATTACTCCCATACCGGTGACATAACACAACCCAGCATACCTTCCCACCCATCATGACGACACCACCAACTCACACACGTCATGTGTGAGGACAGCAACCTTGGGCCAGAAGGACTGGGGTTTCTAGTCCCACAGGTGCTCCTTGTGGTCTTGGGCAAGCCACTTAACCCTCCATAGCCCATGTTCCCTGTAAAATAGTTATCTCCAAGTTATAATGCCCTGTTCAATGTAATTTCAGTTTGTTCAATGTAAACCACACTGATGCAGAATAGCATGGTATATAAGAGAATGTAAATAAATAAATAAATAAAATGTTGACGTAACCATATCCATCAATACAATATCTCAACCTGTAAATTGTTGTCAGATCATGTCATGTTGACATAAACATTTCCGTGACACAATTGCTCAGTTTGTATATAGTTACCCCTGTTGAAACCCAAGTTGTAATACATTGAACTTTACAAAGAACAGGCATGTTTCAGCCTGCATTGTACAAATTAATGTTACTTATAAACAACACTGATTCAAAAGAGCGCGGTATAAAAAAGATTTAAATAAATAAATAAAATAAATAAATAAGAGGATTTTCAGTACTCGTACGCTGCAACACGCAGGAATTCTCCTTGGCTAATCTGCTTTGATGCATCTACTGAAATCCAGCCCTTGTACGGAAGATGTGATGTGCTTACCCCAGAAATCTTGCTGCATAATTCTTTGCCTATTTTTCTGTAGTTCATGGATTTACCCTCCCCACCTCGTAGCTCTACAAAATGGGTGACTGGAAGCCAGCAAAACATAATAGCCATCGAGTAATGACCTTGGCTCGCAACTTAGATGAATGCTCATGAAATAGCATAGAAACGTGGGCTGCTTTTCTTTGTGGGGATAATATACTAACTATAGTACATATTGTCTCATTATGAGGACAAGGGTGAATTGGCGTTACTCATCTCAGCATATGCATTGCGTTATGTGGAAGGTAGAAGGCAGACATAAATCAATCCGTTTAATGCTTAAGTTGTGTTTATTGGGGAAGTAGTATGGATGTAGTGGAGTCATAGTAAATAGCAGTAGAAAAAGACCTTAGAGCCCACCTGGTGTGCCCACTTATCCTGTCCACACTGTTAAGGACGCATCCTGTAACCAAATGCAACAATTCCCCTTATCCAGGATTTTTTTTTGTCTTCCTCCTCTGTATTTTGCTCTTCTGGTTGGAAGAGCATACAGACTCCCTGCACCCATTTTTCTCCTCCTTAACCACAAGACTCGGTAATAATTCAAATATGCAGCAAAACTTCACAAAAATAACATATGCATGAGGGCTTCGACCTGGCCTGGATTATTCTTATCACCTAGGAAACAGTTGACCTGGCTCACCAAATGTAACTAGGGATTTATTGCAGTCATATCCTATGATATATTGCAGTCTGTTTAGCAATTAATGTTTAAATCAACATGCTCGCCTGCTTTGTTTTAGCTTGAAAACTGAACAGAATTATTATGAAGGCTTATCTTAGTGCTGCAAATATTTAAAAGTTCTTGTTCTATTAGGGATGTGCAAATCTCTTTCAAAAAGATTTGCCGTCTAATGAAAAATTCATGGCTTTCCTTAAATTGCTCTGATTAACATTTCAAAGGCTTAAACATTGCATTACTTGAAATCCATCCAAAGGTTTCCAACATAAAGTTGAAATACACAATTATCAGGTTAATAAAACAATAAAAATAAAAATATAAAACAAGCAACATAACACAATAAAATATAATACCCAATGGTGCCTGACTATAGCTAGTCCAGGCACAATCCACCGCTTTATCATTTGGGAATACAAACGTTTTCACCAGTTTCTAAATCCACAACAGATATGCATAAAATCCAAAGTGGATTTGAGGAAATCTCCATTAATTACTTTAGACTGGATGCATCTGCTTCAAGTTTCCATACTTTATACTATGAGTGTTCCTGAGATCAACAGGGACAAATTTGAAGGATTTTCCGAACATATCCTAGGGAAATCCACCTGGTTCACTTTCGACCTAAAAAAATTCATACACCCCTAATTTCCACCAATGCCCTTCAGTACATAAGAACATAAAAAATGCCTTACTGGGTCAGACCAAAGTCCTTGAAGTATATTAAAGTAAATAAATAAATAATAAATAAAATATTGGCCCCCAAATATAACTACTTGGAGGCTAATATTCAAAAGGCTTTATCCAGTTACCAGGATCTTCTAACAGGATAAACTCCGCTGAGGCTGTTGAATATGTCCTTTGGCTGCTGTGGAACTATCTAGATAATATTGCGCAGTCTGCGGGTGGAGAAACCGGTGCAGTCTGTGAGGGAGAAACTGGCATTTATAAACAATAGCTTCTGACAGCAGGGGGGGGGGGCATAAAGCCTACAGTTTGCACAGGGTACCAACCCCTTGAACCAACTCAGGTGCCGGCTCCATCTGATAGTGACCTGCACTGAATATCTGGTCTCTGTGGTCTATGCTGGCACTATCCATACAGTGACAATTTTCAGCAGCACTATACAGATAGTGCCACTGAATATCACTGTCAGCAGCACTTATGCAGCCAGCAGGTGCTGCTGATTGGATAAGTGCTTTTGAATAAATATGGAGCCATAGATTTTATTCTAGGGACAGACACAGAAAATGTGAGTCCAGTTTTCTTATCCTACCACTGGATGGCAGCATAACACATAAATAGTATCTGCATGAAAACAATGACAATATACAGCAATCTCACCTTGCTACTGTGAAGACATTGCATATAGCAATTCTTACATACATTTCCAGATATTTCCCAACAATGTTTAATTGTTGGCAAAAAAAAAAGAGGAAGATGTGGGAAAACTGAGTATAAACCACTACACTCAAGTAACGGTATAGTGCATGGTATATAAATAATCAAGAAAAACCAGGGGACAGGTTGCCAGGAGTCGTCAATAAATTGTTTTGCTTGAATAATTAAAAAAAAAAACATACAAAAATGATATCAAAAGCAATTTAAAAAAATGAACTGACAGAAAATATATTGAAATAAGTCCATCTTTTGCGATATATTCTCATAACTGCTAAGCACACAGAGTCATATGTTTGAAATGGAATATGTTCACAGTGGTTTCTTCGAGGTAAACAAATCACACTTTATAGTTTGTTTTCGTGAATTCTAATTCCGGGGCATATGCACTGAAGTGCGGTAACAGTATTCCCATGCTAAGTAGCTAACAAGGGACCATGGTTATCTTCTACAGTGTGCTAAAATACAGTGAGGGTAAAAATATGCCACTCCCCACTTAGCTCGGGATAAGGCAGGGATTGGACATGACTGCACATTGTGATTAGTACAGGCATCATTAGCTCATGCTAACCATGACTGTTCTAGTTAGTGTGAGTGCACTAGCCGCCACCACCATCATCTCTAGTACCTGAAGACTGGAGAGTGGGCACTGTAACAGCAATTTTTAAAAAAGGGTTCCAGGGATGATCTGGGAAACTACAGACCAGTGAGCCTGATATCTATGTCTGGCAAAATGGTAGAAACCATTATAAACATGAAGATTACTGAACATGCAGAAAGACATGGATTAATGGCAGAAAGCCAACATGGATTTAGCCAAGGAATGTCTTGTCTCTCCAAGCTCTTATATTTTTTTGAAGGCGTGAATAACCAGATAGATAAAGGCAAGCCGATTGATGTGCTTTATCTCGATTTTCAGAAAACCTTTGACAAAGTCCCTCGCAAGAGACTCTTGGGGAAATTAAAAAGCCAATGGATAGAGGGCACTCTGCTATTGCGGATTACAGAAAGAACTAGTTGAAAGAAAACAGAAAGAAGGGCTAAATGGCTAGTTTTCTCAATGGAGAAAGGTGAATAGTGGAGTACGCAACCAATGATTACATGATGCAGGGTTCCACATTAGAAATCAGCACCCAGGAAAAGATTTAGGCATCATCGTGGATAATACATTGAAATCATCTGCCCAGAGTGCAGTGGCAGCCAAGAAGGCAAATAGAATGCTAGGAATCATAAGGAAAGGAATGAGAATAAAACAAAGGATGACCTCATAATGCCTCTGTATCACTCCATAGTATGACTGCACCTTGAGTATTGTGTGCAATATCTTAAAAAGGATATAGCAGAATTAGAAAAGGTACAGAGAAGAGCCAGCAAAATGGTAAAGGGGATGGAAGGGATACCCCTGTGAGGGGAGGCTTAAAAGGTTAGGGCTCTTCAACCTGGAAAAGAGACTGCTGAGGGGAGATATGATAGAGGTCTGTAAATTAATGAATGGAGTGGAGCGGGTAAATGTAGATCAGTTGTTTACTGCTTCAAAAGTAGAAAGATTAGGGGGACACACACAATGAAGCTACAATGTAGCACATTTAAGACTAATCAGAGAAACTATTTTTTTAGTCAATGTATAATCAAACTCTGGAATTCATTACTGGAGGATGTAGTAAAAGCTGTTAGTGTAGTTGGATTTAAAGGAGGTTTGGACAGGTTTCTGGAGGAAAAGTCCATAAACCATTATTAAAGAGGACTGGGAAAATCCTGTGCTTACCCGTGCATGGAATCTGTGTACCTTTTGGGAACCTGACAGGTACTTGTGACCTGGAATGGCCACTGTTGGGAACAGGATACTTGGCTTGATGGACTGTGTTCGTTTACCATGGCAGAGTCTTCCAACACATGCTAACTGCATGGGGATATTCTGAGAACGCCCTCATGCAGTTAGTGCAGGTCTGGCCAGGCCCCATACTCATTTTCGGCATGTAGCGTGCCTTATGAGCCAGAAATTAGCACATTTTAGTAAATATGACCCTTTATGGAAACATTTATTTTCCCCAGCATTTTTCCTGGTGGCATTTTGAAAGTTCAATGAAAGTTAATTTCATATTGAAATTTCAAAATGCCACCAGGAGTAAAAGAACAAAACAGAGCTTTTGTTGTTCCTTTACTGTGTTGCAAAGCATCTGGAGTGCTAGACATCTGGAATGGATTAAACGTCTAAGAAATGATTCAGAAAATAGTTTTATGAACAGAATTACTTTTCTTCTGCTTCATTCAGGACCTGGCAGGAGGAGTGATTGAGCTGCTGACTGCTGTGTGCAGCCTGTGCTGGAACCAGAACTCCCAGACTGCTAATTGCAATCAGGGCCGGCCCGTCCATTGAGCGAGAATGTTGTTCGCACAGGGCCCCGCGCTTCAGGGGGCCCCGCGTGAACCACATTCTTGCTCAATGGACTGCTGCAGAGGGAGCCGGGGAAGCCCGCGTGAAGCCCCAGCTCCCTCTGCACAGCCCGCCAGCGTGAAGAGCCTTTACCTTCACACTGGCAGCTGTTTCAATGAAGCTGCGAATGCCGCGAGAGGTTAAAGGGCATTGCCTTTAACCTTTCCCGGCATTCGCGGCTTCATTTAAACAGCCGCCATCGGGAAGGTAAAGGTTCTTCACGCTGGCGGGCTGTGCAGAGGGAGCCGGGGCCTCGCGCGGGCTTCCCAGACTCCCTCTGCAGCCCCTTAGACGGCGCGGGGCTCTTCGGGGGGGCGGCTAGGACTGGATGGGCTGTGATGGGGGGGGGAATGGATTGGAAATGGGCTGTGATGGAGGGGGGGGAACGGACTGGAAATGGGCTGGGATGGGGGAAACAGGCAGGAAATGGGCTGTGATGGGGAGGGGAACGGACTGAAAATGGGCTGTGAGGGCGGGGGGGAAACAGACGGGAAATGGGCTGTGATGTGGGGGGGGGGGAGAACGGACTGGAAATGGGCTGTGATGGGGGGAGGACTGCAAATGGTCTGTGATGGTGGGGGGATAGGACTGGAAATGGGCTGTGATGGTGGGGATGGACGAACAGAAAATGGGCTGGGATGGGGGAAACAGACTGGAAATGGGCTGTGATGTGGGGGGGAACAGACTGGAAATGGGCTGTGATGGGGGGAACGGACTACAATTGGGCTGTGATGGTGGGGGGGGATAGGACTGCAAATGGGCTGTGATGGTGGGGGGAATGGACGAAATGGGCTGTGATGGGGGAACTTGGACTGGAAATGGGCTGATGAAGAGCTGGATTAGGACTGGAAATGGGCTGATGGGGGCTGGAATAGGGCGAAGTGGGCTGACGAGGGGGCTAGGATTGGAAATTAGCTGATGGGGGAGCGTGGAGGAAATGGGCTGATGAGGGACTGGAATGGAACTGGAAAAGAGCATATGGGGGCTAGGACTGGAAATGGGCTGAATGAGGAGCTAGGACTAGAAATGGGCTGATGGGGGGAACGTAGACTGCAAATGGGTGAAGGGCTGGAATAGGACACTGGAAATGGGCTGATGGGGGCTGGAATAGGATTGGAAGTGGGCTGATGGGAGTTGGAAAAGGGCTGGAAATGGGCTGATGGGGAGCTTGGAGTGGAAATGGGCTGATTGGGGGGCTGGAATGGAACTGGAAAACAGCATATGGGAGGCTAGGACTGGAAATGGGCTGATGTGGAAGCTTGGGAGACTGGGACTAGAAGGGGGCAGATGCTGGGTGGGTCTAGAACTATAAAGGAGCTGATTTTGGGGGAGGACTAGAAAGGGATGGGAAATGAGAATGGAGAGGGGAAAAGATATTTTGTGTGGGAGGGAAGAAAAGTCTACGAAGGGCCGGGTATTGGAAGAGTAAGTGTAGATTGAGAATGGAAGGGTGAAATTTGAGTGGATGATAAAGGAATAAGGAAAGAAATGGAGGAAAGAGCAAAAGGGGAAAGATCAGTTTGTTAAAGCAGATATAGAGAAAAAATTTGGAAAAAAATCTAAAAGCGAAGAAAGGAAAATGGATAGCTCGCAGAAGACACAAAGAAACCAGAAGAAAGTGACTGGAGCAATTGCAACTGAAAAGAAAATGCACAAGCAACAAAAGGTAGAAAAATACTTTTTTATTTTGAATTTATTAACTGGAATATATCAGCTCTGGGAAATGTGCATTGTTAACATCTTTTGTGTTTTGTTTAGTACAAGAGGAAATTCATTTATAGTTTTATTTCTCCAGTGTTGTTGTACATCCCAAGTTTGGCTTTTGGGGTTCCCAGTTTAATTATTGTCTTCCTATTTCTAAATTGTGATCCCTTGTTCTTTGGTGACGGTCTATATTCTTTCTGCATTTTAACCAAGCTGAGGTATTCTATTCATGTAGTTTCTATTTGACCATGTCACTTGTTCTCTTTCCCCAGTAGGAGATGCATTGGTATTCTCTGAGATGTATTGGTTTAATATTTGCACTGTTGCCTTTTGATAGGTATGGTTTGGTGCTTTGTGAGTCCTGGCAGAGCTGTTATGATATGGTGGATTTGCTATGAGTTCTAAAAGGTCAGTGTTTATAGTACTTCCTAATGGGCCTGGCGATTGGCACTGGAATATAGTAACGTAGAAATCTATTATTTTATTTATTTATTTATTTATTTATTTATAGACTCTTATACAGGGCCGGATTTGCCTATACGCCACGTACGCCGTGGCGTAGGGCCCACAGCTGGCAAGGGCCCACCGGGAATGTTTTTTGCACAGGGCCCCGCGTTTCAGGGGGCCCCGCGCAAAAAACATTCTGATACATCATTAAAATTTAAAAAAAAAAAAAACCTGTCGCTGCCTCTGCTGGGGCCGCCGCGGCAGAATCGAGTGTGCCGCGGGGCCCCCCCTGCCCAGCAGGGCCTGCCCTCCCCGGTATCACCTCTCTCAGCTGCCTCCCTCCAGTCACACGCGCCGGCTTTCAGAGCGCGAGGGAAGAGTTTCTCCCTCGCTGCTCTGTTAAGCCCGCGGGGGCTGATGGGAAGTATCCCATCAGCCCCCGCGGGCTTAAACAGCGCAGCGAGGGAAAAACTCTTCCCTCGCGCTCTGAAAGCCGGCGCGTGTGACTGGAGGGAGGCAGCTGAGAGAGGTGATACCGGGGAGGGCAGGCCCTGCTGGGCAGGGGTGGCCCCGCGGCACACTCGATTCTGCCGCGGCGGCCCCGGCCCCGGCAGAGGCAGCGACAGCTTCTTTTGTAAAAAAAAAATTCGCTGGGCTGGGTTGGACTGGGGGGGGGGGTAGGACTGGTGATGGGCTGGGGGGGTTAGGAGTGGTAATGGCTGTGGGCTGTTGGGGGGGTTAGGACTGGTGATGGGCTGGGGGGGTTGGAGTGGTAATGGCTGTGGGCTGTTGGGGGGGTTAGGACTGGTGATGGGCTGGGGGGGTTAGGAGTGGTAATGGCTGTGCTGTGGGCTGCTGGGGGGGTTAGGACTGGTGATGGGCTGGGGGGGTTAGGAGTGGTAATGGCTGTGGGCTGTTGGGGGGTTAGGACTGGTGATGGGCTGGGGGGGTTAGGAGTGGTAATGGCTGTGGGCTGTTGGGGGGTTAGGACTGGTAATGGGCTATGGGGGGGTTAGGGCTGGTAATGGGCTATGGGGGGGTTAGGAGTGGTGATGGGCTATGGGGGGGGCTATGGGCTATGGGGGAGCTAAGTCTATATGGGCTGATGGGATTAGGACTGGAAGTGGGTTGATGGGGGCTTAGGACTGGTAATGGGCTATGGGGGGGGGCTTAAACTAAAAATTGGGTGATGGGGATTAGGACTGGAAACGGGCGGGTGGGATTAGGACTGGTAGTGGGCTATGGGGGCTAGGACTGGTAATGGGTTGGGGGGGTTGCTAGGACTGGAAATGGGCTGGGGGATTAAGACTGGAGGTGGGCTGATGGAGTTAGGACTGGTAATGGGCTGTGGGCTGTTGGGGGGGTTAGGACTGGTAATGGGCTATGGGGGGCTAGGACAGGAAATGGGCTGATGGGAAGGGGTTAGGACTTGAGGTGGGCTGATGGGGTTAGGACTGGTAATGGACTGTGGGCTGATGGGGGGGTTAGGACTGGCAATGGGCTATGGGGGGGTTAAGACTGGTAATGGGCTGTTGGCTGATGGGGGCTGTCTGGTAATGGGCTATGGGGGGTTAGGACTGATAATGGACTATGGGGGGGGGGCTAGGACAGGAAATGGGCTGATGGGGAGGGGTTAGGACTTGAGGTGGGCTGATGGGGTTAGGACTGGTAATGGACTGTGGGCTGATGGGGGGGGGTTAGGACTGGCAATGGGCTATGGGGGGCTGACTGGAAATGGGTTGATGGGGGTTAGGACTGGAAGTGGGCTGATGGGGGGTTAGGACTGGAAGTGGGCTGGTGGGGGGTTAGGACTGGTAATGGGTTATAGGGGGGGCTTAAACTGAAAATGGGGTGATGGGGGGTTAGGACTGTAAGTGGGTTGATGGGGGGCTAGGACTGGTATTGGGTTGGGGGGTTGCTAGGACTGGAAATGGGCTGATGGGTGGCTAGGACTGGAAATGGGCTGATGCAGGGACTAGAAGGGAATGGATGCTGGGTGAGGCTGGAACTAGAAGGGAGCTGATGTTGGGGAGGATTAGAATGGGATGGGGCTGGAAGAGTAAAATGGAGAAGGGAAAAATATTTTGTGTGGGAGGGATAAAAAATCTACAATTGGCCGGGTATTGGGAGAGTAAGTGGGGATTGAGGATGGAGGGGTAAAATTTGAGTGGATGAAATAGGAATGAGGAAAGAGCAAAAGGAGAAAGATTAGTATGTTAAAGCAGATGTAGAGAGAGAATGGAAAAAACTAGAAGAGAGAAGAAAGGACAAATGGACAGCAGACGATGGAGGGTTAGCAGAAGACACGAAGAAACCAGAAGAAAGTGGCTGGAGCAATTGCAGCTGAAAAAAATGCACAAAAGGTAGAAAAATATCTTTTATTTTGAATTTATTAATTGGAATATGTCAGCTCTGGTAAATGTGCATCATTAACGTCTGCGCTTTGTTTAGTACAAGAGCAAATTAATGTATAGTTTTATTTCTACAGTGTTGTACATTCCAAGTTTGGCTTTTGGGATTCCCAGTTTAATTATTGTCTTCCTGTTTCTAAAATGTGATTACTTGTTTGGTGATGGTCTATGTTCTGCATGTGTAACTGAGCTGAGGTGTTCTGTTTATATAATTCCTATTTGACATTGCCACTTGTTCTCTTTCCCCAGTAGGTCATGTATTGTTGTTCTCTGAAATGTATTGGTTTAATATTTGCAATGTTGCCTTTTGATTGGTAGAGTATGGTGCTTTGTGAGTCCTGGTAGTGCTGTTAGGATACGGCGGGTTTGCTATGGGTTCTAAATGGGCAGTGTTTGTTGTAGTTCCTAATGTGTCTGGCAGTTGGCACTGGATTATAGTAATGTAGAAATCTTTTAGTCTTTCTTTATCCATACACTCATTAAGAGGCACGTTTACTAAAAGTTAGTATATGGTAACATTATGCAAATATTTATGCAAATGAGGCCCCTTATGCAAATGAGGCCCACACCCCCCTTGGGCCGCCCCTGCTGGGGGCCCACAATTTTTGTTGGCGTAGGGCCTCACTCAAGGTAAATCCGGCCCTGCTCTTATATACCGCACTATTAGGCATCAGCGCGGTTCACAAAAAACAGTGAGATACACAATTCAACAGTACTTTGTGTTTACAGAAAACAGGAGAATATAACTCGGATAACAGGGTATATAATTAATAAACATAGTCATAATATCATCATGGCTTCAGTTTTGTGTGTATGTGGTCTGTGGGGTATCTGTATTGTATGTGTATGAGTGGAAGGTCTGTGGGTTGGTTGAGATGTCTTTATTGTTTACTGGATAAGATAAAAGGAAGAGGTAGTGTTTCAAAGCTTTGCGAAACTGCAAAAGGTCTGGTATTGCTCGGATGTTTTGAGGGAGGCTATTCCAACACCTTGGTGCACAGAATAAAAAGGCCCTGTCTGAAGTAGTTTTGGTACACTGTGATATTGATTTAGGGACTAACAGAGTATTGAGTGTTACTGACCTTCTGTCTCTATTGAGGGGTGGTGTTTGGATCAAGTCTGATATTGATGAAGATGAGAGTTCTTTGAAGGCTTTGAATGTAATTAGTAAAATTTTGAAAGTGAGTCTACTTTGAATTGGGAGCCAATGAAGATGTTTTAGAATAGGTGAGATATGGTCTTTCCGGGAAGCTCCATGAAGGACTCTAGCTGCAGCATTCATAGCCATTTGAAGTGGGTGTAAGGTGGTTTTGTGGAAGACCTTGTAAAATTGAGTTCGCATAATCAAAATGAGGTATGATTAGCGCCTGATAGATGGTTCTAAAATCGTCTGGCTCTAGCAAGGATCGAAGGTGTCTAAGGGAGCGTATTTTGTGATATACTGCTCTTACAATATTACTAATATGTGCTTTCATATCTAATTTCTGGTCTAAAGTGACACCGAGGTATCTGATGGTGGTCTTGGTCTGGAGGTTAGCATCATTCACTTTCAAAAAGGATGGAGCAGTGAAGTTTTGGTTACGTGTAATAAATAACACCTCCGTTTTCTTGTGTTGGATCCTTAGATTTTGGGATTGTAGCCAGCTGGATACTTCATTTATGCAGTTAGTTAATGGATTGAAATCAGGGTTCTCAGTTGTAAAAGGAAAATATAAAAGTACATCATCCGCGTATATCATGCAGTTAACTCTAAAGGATCGAATCAGGTTACAGATAGGCTGCATGTATATATTAAACATAAGGGCGGAAAGGGATGAGCCTTGAGGGACCCCTTGTTTTTGATGAAACTGATCTGATGAAGTATCGTTGGATCGTACTTGTTGCCATCTGTCAGTAAGGTAGGATCTACACCACTCAAGTGCTTGATCAGTAATTCCCTTCCCTTTGAGACGCTCAAGGAGGCGTTCATGGTTAACAGAATCAAAAGCGGCTGCGATATCAAGAAAAACAAGGACGAACCCTTGGCGGATGTTATCAATTCCTGATAATAAGCTGCTGAACAGAGTAGTTAGAAGCGTTTCCACACCGTGGAATTCTCTGAAACCGTGCTGGCATGAGTCCAGTGGGGCGTTAAGATCTATATGATCCTGAATTTGTTTTTGTACTTCTTTTTCCAAAATTTTTGCTAGTAATGGAATACTTGAAATAGGTCTATATGATTCTGGTTTAAGAGGGTCAAGTTTGTTGTTTTTTAGTAATGGCCTTATGGATGTTTGCTTAAGGGTACGAGGGAAAGTTCCTGTTGTAAATGATTGAATCATGAGTCTGGATATGATGGGACTGAGATAAGCTCGTAGATCTTTGATCCAGAACGCAGGGCAAGGATCAGTAGTCTTTCTTTATCCAGACACTCATTAAGAAGCATGTTTACTAAAAATGCATGTTAACATTATGCAAGTATTTATGCAAATGAGGCTCCCTATGCAAATGAGGCCCCGCAATTAATCTCCGCACATGGCCCCGCACCCCCCTTGGGCCGCCCCTGATTGCAATGTCCTTGAAAGACCTTTCCTAGTCATCTTGAGCAGGGTCGATTTATGCTGCCTGGTTTCTGCTTATACTCCACTCCAGGTTTTTGGGAAAGCACCACCACCAAGTCAATGTCTCAGGCAGCACGCACAAGCAGATTAAGAAAGTAAGACGTTCCTACCCTGACTAAAAGCTGCATTTTAGTTCAATCTCAAGCAGAAGACTATATTTTTGCTTTGCACGGTTGTCAGTGCTGACCCCTGGTGGTGACCCAGCAGCCCCTGGATTTTATTGGCAAGGTGTGACAGGAAGTAGATTGCCGGACCATTCTTCCAAGGCAATAAAGGGTAAAATCAGTTGCCCCAGGTCTGCCAGTGGGAACTGAAGATTTGTTTCTGGGTTACCAGGCCACTGCTCTAACCACTAAACTACTCCTCCACTCATTTTAGTGTGACCTGTATTTAAGAAAACATTTACTTATTTTTGATAATACATAAATAACACATTAAAAGATTTATATTATCCACCTATTCAATTGAATACTCCTTTCCACTATTACTATTAATATATGTATTTTCTGTGTCTCTACTATTTGTTTTGGATTTATGACTTGCCATGATGGCACAGATGGTATATGATACTTGGCAGCCTAAGTTAAGTGACCTGAGGGAAGTAGGGGGCTGGGGAAGGGGGTCAGATGATGGGGAAGAGAAAACGGAGAGTTGGTGGCAGAAAGGGGAAAGAAAGATGAAGGGGAAGGGGGTAAAAGGCAGGGGTCAGTTGCTGCAGAAAAAGGGGAAGAGGCTGGCATCAGATACTGGGGAAAAGAAATGGAGAGCTGGTGGAGGTAAGGAGTGCGAATCGGGGATGATGGCGAGAAGGACAATGTGCAGTAGGAGGCAGGAAAGTTGGGAGATAGATTGAAGGGTAGGAGAGAGGAAAACAGAGTGGAGGTAAGTGAGAGAGCTGAAACATGTCAAAAACATTATGGAGACATGAGAAGAGACGCCAATGAAGGACAGAGAAATGGAAGCTGATAAATATAAAAGAGAAGGATGGAGCGAATAAGGGAGAAAAGAGAAAAAAGAAGGAAGTTGGTTTCTTGGTCGTGGAGGTTGTGCAACTAAGGGAGTGAACTGATCATTATTCCCATTCTGACCAGAATCACTGCTGAAATTAACATACTTTTTAAGAATACTCACAACTATTGTAATGGAGGAGTGGCCTAGTGGTTGGGGCAAGGTACTTCAGGCCAGAAGGTCAGGGGTTCAAATCCCACTAGAGGACAGCAACCTTGGGCTAGAAGGACTGGGGTTTCTAGTCCCACAGGTGCTCCTTGTGGTCTTGGGCAAGCCACTTAACCCTCCATAGCCCATGTTCCCTGTCAAATAGTTCTCTGTGTGCTGTGCTTTCCTGTCTAATCAATGTGTTTATACCTCAAAAATTTCCTGTCATGATTTGACAATTTCCAATCTGTAACCTGATCACTGGAAGTAGCGGTATACTAAATAAATGCTCAGATTTTAAAGAAACTGGAGAACACTGATATTTAAGAACACCCCTAATTCTCTTGCACGTTATGCATAAATTCACAACTTCATACAAACACATCAACCAAATGGAAGGGTTTTTTTTAGGACTATTAAGAGCAATTCTTCAATAGAGCTCAGTGTATGTCTCAAAATAACTCTTCATTGGCCTAATTTTTTTAACCATTTTTTATATTGCTCTAAGTCCTTAAAAGCAGTTCATTTTTACTTCTCAATATGATGTGTTTGGCAATTCTCCCAACATGAATTCATGTTTCAAAAGACACGTACAAGAACAAGCACGTTTAAACATATTGTAGAGACCTCAAAGGTTCTGCCATATTTGGGCAGCAGAGACCTCTAGTGGCTCTACTAAAATATTGCATTGTGACCTTTGGGGATAATTTTATAAACAGTCGCAGAAAGTTATGTGTGAGTAACACATGTAAATCATGGCATTTTACTGGTTTATGCACACCAAAGGCACGTGCCCATTCTGTAAGTGTATGCGTTGTGCTGATCATGCATACTTTAAATGTGGGCATGCAAATGGGTGGAGCTTGTGTGGAGCACAAATTTATGCACATAAGTTATAGTGTACTATAATTCATGCATATTCTTGAGAAATCTAAGCACAGGCTGGTGAATGTGCTCACACCTGGATTTAATGCTCATTTTAAACCACATATGCTCCTATTTTATAAAGTAAAGTATGAGAATGTGTATTAACTGCGTAGAAAATCCACACATGAGGGGTCCATACTGGACCTGATGCTTACCAATGGGGAAAGTGTCTGACGTTATGGTGAGTGATCATCTCATATCCAGTGATCACCAGATGTGGTTCGGTATTACAGTAGGGCAAGGGCTCATAAAATCCATTCAAAAGTGAGCATCCTAGATTTTAGGAAAACTAACTTTGACAATACCTCAAGGAGTCATTAATGGGATGGGAACAGCTGGTGGATGTAGAAAAGAAGTGGGTAAAACTTAAAGGAGATATTTTAAGGGCAACAAACCTCTCTGTTAGGAAAGTAAATAAGTGCAAAAGGAAAAGGAGGCAGGCCACTATGGTTCTTAAATAAGTAGCTGAAAAGGTGAAGAAAAAGAGGCTGGCCCTCACAAAATACAAGATATCACAGAAAGAGAAAGACAAGCATCAATATTCAGATAATCTTAGAGAAGCTTGGAAAGTAGTCAAGAAAGCAAAGATACAAATGTAACAAAAAACAGCCAATGCAGTAAAATGGGGGGCGGGGGGGACAAGAAATGTTTTAGATACGTTAGTAAGAGGAGGAAGTGAAAAGTGGTATTGTAACCTTCAAGGGTAAAGCAGGGCCGGATCGTCTGCTAGGCAGCTGCCTAGGGCAGCCGGCCCAGGTGGGTGCTGGTGGCACACACGGGCCATTACACTGCCCCCCCCCCCACCTATTGCCGGGTCTGTTTGGGGGGAGGGGGGCAGGGGCAGTATTTCCAAAAGTGCTGGCAAAAAGCCACTGCTTTTTGAAATACTGCCGCTGCCCACCTCAACCCCCCCAGAAATGGAATTGGCGGCAGCTGGGGAGGACGGCAGCAGCTTGGAGGAGGGCGGCGAGGCTGGGGTTTCTGCCTAGGGTGGCAGAAACCCTTGGGCCGGCCTGGGGTGAAGGGGAGGAATATGTAGAAGCTGATGAGGATAAAGCGGAATTGTTTAACTCCTTCATTGACTTCCTATTCATTTCCGCATACAGCGCAAAATTCTCCTATTGACCTATAAGTGCATTCATTTGGCAGCTCCTCACTACATTTCCTGTCTTATCTCACTGTACGCCCCTCCATGGGAGCTCTGTTCTTCTGGCAGATCCCTTTTATCTGTGCCCTTCTCTTTCACTGCCAACTCCATACTTTATTCATTCCACCTTTCTGTTGCATATGTCTGGAACAAACTACCAGAGCCTGTATGTAAGGCTCCATCTCTGGCCCTATTCAAATCCAGGCTAAAAACCCACCTCTGCTTGCGCATCATGATTCCCTTAATGTCCTATTCACCATCTATGTGAATCTTTACTGTTACTATAGATTTATCCTTATTCCCAGTTTGTTGTCTGTCTTGACTAGATTGTAAGCTCTGATGAGCAGGGACCGTCTCTTACATGTACATGTACAGGGCTGTATATGCCTTGTAGCGTTATACAAATTAGTAGTAGTAGTCGTTCAGTCTGTCTGTTCAGAAATTACCCAGGATTAGCACATGGAAGGAAGAGCCCCCTGATTCCAGGAAGAAGAGAGGTAAGAATACTTTGGCTTTGGAAGCATGATCTAAAACATTTCCAACATCTAATCTATCAACTCATCCTTTTGCTATGAAGAGAAACATTTTGTCTCTGTTTATCATACAGTAAAGACTTTTGAGTCGATATTCAAGCAATGATAACTTCCAGCAACTGATGAACGTAGAACTTCATTATTTGTGAATTTTTGGCTCTCACAGATAGTATCGGGCTGGAAATCCATCTGAACAGCCTGATACTTTGGGGTCTATTCTGCGCAGCATTTTGCAGGGTTATACGTCCGGGTTGGACGTGTATTCCCTACTAAAAGCCCAGGGCCGATTCTGGTTCCAAAGCTCCCTGCACATATAGTGGAGATGTGCGGGGAGCTCTGGACTGGAGTGGAAGGGGGAAGGCCGGAGGAGGAGTCTAGGCAGAGCAGACATAGCACCCTGACTCCGGATATATAGGGCCTATTCTGGCGACAGCCCTGTACGTCCAGGCTTGGTGAGGTAGATGGGGGACTTATTCCACCTCTGAGGTGAACTACGTCCCTCCCCCCAATGTTGGCAGCCATCACGGTATGGTCCCCCTGAAGAGCTGAGCAGGGCAGAGGGTCCCTGCAGCCCGATCCCAGCCTTGGAAGGCCCAATTGGGGGTTGGGTGGCAGGGAATTAAGACATTCAAATTAAGAATTAAGAATTAATTAAGAATTCAAACTGTATGGCCGATAAGGGCTCCTGCATGGCGTCCCGGTGCCATGACGACAGGATGCCATGGCACCACGGCTCCATTCAGGATCCTTGGCTGGGCTAACTGGGGAGGTGGATGGCTGTGCAGTGGGCCTGAATCGGGGCCAGATATGGGCCGTCCAGATTTTGGATGCTCAGACAGTCCAGACATGCCCTGAGTGGAATTGGCCTCTCTCTGTATAAGAGACGTGTAGATGGAGGGTGGAGTGAGAAATTATCCAGATAGCAGCAATATACAACTGCTATTGAAGTGTGAACACTGAGTCTTTTTGAAAGGGGAGAGCAGCTGAGAATGAAATCTAGTACACACCAAGGCTAATTCCACATCCATGGGTATAGATGCACTGGTGTTTCTGGAATTGGGGCCGTGGATGTTTCTGAAGCAGCCTGACTAACACACTATTCAGATGGATGGTGCATGTATTGACAGCGAGAAATGCACATAAGTGCAGGCATGGGTCATGGAGAGAAGTGAGGAGACATGTCCCCACTAATATTCCAGGACATGGGTATGTGGCGAAATGGTCCTGGACGTCCCTGCGCTCACCGTATTCTGAACAGTTTCACTTTTCTGATTGTACCAGTCTTCATGATATACCCGTGGACGCTTCGATGACCACACCTCCTCAGTTGGAACTTGCATCTCCTAAGCTTCTGTTCTCACTGATAGTATTTTGTTGATGCAAACTAGATATATACAGAATTGTTTTCATGCCCAGAAAAGTGCTAAGTAATCTCAGTTCACTCTAATATATATTATAAGTAAAATTTAACATATTTTTCATCAAAATTACTTGGCAGTAGAAAATGCTTCAGTTATTCTTTCATAGATCATCTCTAAAAACACTTTTTCAAATGCTAAGTATGGATCTTTACCATGTTCACAAAAATCTGAACTAGTCCCCAAAGGATGCATAATATTGCTGAGCTACAAAAGTATGCTCTTTTAATAACTATGGCTTTCTGGATATGGCATCTGTTTCTCACATATCTGGGTACTGACAGTTCTCACAGCTGCTCCCTACATGTGGCTACTCCTCTCTCATAAAATGTCTACTCTCTGTCTTGGCTTATTTAGGTCTATACACATCCACTATCTGTGGGGCAGTCCTGCCTGCCATCTCAGTCTGCTTTGTGACAATGCTCCACTGATCAGGTCTGTGTGAGCATGGGAGGGGAATCTCAGTGTTAGCATACCCAGTACCCCTGCAGAATCCACTACTCTCAAAGTTTGCATAGATCATGGACTGGCTAAGGATATCTTCAGCATGGTAGAATTCGGGGAATCTTGCAACAAGATCAGTAATTTCTCCCAGTGCATTGCACACTAACTGCATATTGAGGGAGTGGAATGCTTTTTGGTTGTGGAATGTGGCTTCCCTCTGTCAAGGGCTTCTGTGCCACATGCAGGCCCGTACCTAGCCATGTGTGAGGGGTGCGGAGTCAGGGTGCAAAGGCTTAAGGGGTGTATTTTAGCTGTCTGCCATTGCCTGCCGCCACCACTTTTTCTTCTCTCAGCGGCGGCAGGCAACAGAAGACAGCTAAAATGCGCCCCTTAAGCCTTCTCGCCGGCATGCTAAGCAGATCTGTCCCTCCCTGATCTGGCAGATCCGCTTAGTATGCTGGGGACTTGCACAACAGGCGCACCTCTTCTCTTCCACCATGGGGGGGGGGGGGGGCGCGCCCGACGTGCAAGTTGACCAGGGTGAGATTTACACTCGGTACAGCCCTGGCCACATGCATATAATCAATCAACCCCAGCACAGAAGAGAGCCCAGCCACCTCATGACACGGAAGCAGTGTCTGTTGCCTCTTTTGCACTGTGTGAAGGAAAGCAATTTAATCTGAGGCATGCATCAGGAAAGCATTCAGAAACTGGGGGATGCACTTGGACACTGCTGCTTGGCTCAGACCTGCAGTAGCTGCCAGCACAAATTGAAAGTCACTTGTTGCAAAGAAGGCGAGTACTGTTGTCACCTTTAGATACACAGGCATGGCCTTTGCCCTGTGTGTTACTGCACTGCCGTGGGATTCCAGCTCCTGGCACAGCTGATGTATGGCAGCCCTATCAAAGTGGAATCTGGTGACACTGCGTTCATCAGTAAGGTCCATGTACTGGCTTCTCAGCCTAGGTACCCTCTGACAGAATGGCCTCCATGCTGCCCACCCTCCTTTCCCTATCTGCCTCATGCAGCATGGCCATTGCAAAACCGTCATGACACTCAAAAAACAGGACCAAAAATCTGACAACACATATAACGAAGATTGGGCCAAGGAAAACTACAGTTCAATTTAAAGCAAAAAATCAAAACATATTTAGAAAAATCAGTGATTCAAACTTAACCTGATCTTGACCTTGACATTTCCAAGCTCAAAGGGCGGTCTTACTGGCTATCTATATATCCACCCACTGTTCCCATTACTTCATCATTGCTCGTGTGCGATGCCAAAGGCTGGGCATGGAAACGTTCTCATTCACAAAACACTTAAAAAGAAACAAACTATCAATATGACTTATCACATGTAACTTTGTAAAACATAGCACTTAGCTTTTAAGCCACTAAATATCCAATGTCAAAGTTGAAGAACCTGAAAGGCCACAGGCCGCAGCAATCCTATAACTTGATGGTCAGGCTAAGTTTATATCACTGATTTTTCTAAATATTTTTTGATTTGTGCTTTAAATTGAGCTTCAGTTTCCTTTGGTCTAGTCTTCATTATATGTGCATGGCCATTGCAAATCAGATATTCATTTCCTCCACGCTTTGCGAATCACAACACTAGCTTCTCCCATGCAACCCTCCAACCTTACTGTGCACACAGACGCTCTCTCTTGCAGGGACAAATCCTAGAAGACAGCAGAAAATCGGTAAAGTTCTGGCCTTGTTCCACATATTTACAGGAATAACGGGCACATCTGCGGCAAAAGCTATAAACATGCACCGGGTTTTCTGGAATATGGTGTACAATTCTCTGAGGGTGTACACATCTCTGGGGCTGGCCATGCCCCCATTCTGCCTCCTTGTGGACATGTGCAGACATCCCCGTGCAAGCAAGATAAACGTCCACTGGTGCTGGATACTGCAATACATTTGTAAATGTTTTTGCTGCATACCCCTCTTCCGTGCACATGCAATTGATCTATTTGGCTTCTGGAATGACCCCCTAAGCCACTATCCTGTTTGGTTCCCCAAAGGTCTGTACTTTCCCCTCTTTAACTTAATTTATACTTGAGCACTCTGGCATTACTGCACCAGCAATTAGGAGTTCACTATTTGTTTGCAGATGATTATATATCCAGGAACTGAAGTAGGTGAGAACTGGCGGGATGAATGATTGGCTAATAGCAGCAGCGACCTGGCTCATGGAGTCAAAACTGAAGCTTAACATAAAAAACGGAGTATCTGTGGATTCTTCATCCATATCATAAGTGGAAACATAGAAAGCACCATCTCATCTCTGAATACTACAACATCCCTCCCTGGATCCCTGCCTGGTGAGCTGGATCCAAAGCCACTAAATCTGAACTCTCCCCATTCCTCACAAAACTCAACCAAAATTCCCCACAGCATGGAGAAATTCCAATCTGCCTAAAAATCTCCTCAATCTGCCCCTTACTAAAAAGCTCCCACCTAGACCCCACTGACCTCCCCCCTCCTATAGACCCATAGTTAGCCTACCTTTCATAGCCAAAGTAATCAAGAAGAAGGTCCAACATCAACAAAATGGCCATAATATGAACACTCAAACCCCTCCTCAGCCATAATCACTTCTGGACAGTCTGCCAAGCCGTTATAACACCCATACTGGGCTACTGCAACTCCATTTACCTCGGCCTTCCCAAACAAACCATCTGACCTCTGCAGATGATGCAAAACACTGCTGCTTGCATCATTCTAAGCTCCACTAGGCACGGCCATGTCATCCCCTCTTCTTGACCAACTCCACTGGCTTCCAATCACACCTTGCAGCCACTTCAAAACCATACTAAAGATATTTAAAATCAAATATAACATCTGCTGACAGCCTCAAGGACCTCATCATCACAGACACCAGCACCAGACCCAGGAGATGCAGCACAATTGATACCATACAAACACTCTCATACTCTAAAACCATCCAAGCTACTTCTGCAAGGGCTCTGTCCTTAGCAGTGCCATCCCTTTGGAACAGCCTACCAGATACCCTAAGAGCCATCACAGACATCAAGGAAGATCTTGTCTTACTAATCTGTTATGTTTTTTTGAAGGTGTGAATAAACAGGTACAGACAAAGGGACAAAGGTGAGTCGGTTGATATTGTGTATCTGGACTTTCAGAAAACCTTTGACAAGGTCCCTCATCAGAGACTTTTGGCAAAACTAAAGAGTCATGGGATAGGAGGCAGTGTACTATTGTGGATCAGGAACTGGTTAAAAGATAGAAAGCAGAGGGTAGGGCTAAATGGCCAATTTTCCCAATGGAGAAAGGTGAATAGTGGTGTACCTCAGGGATCTGTGCTGGGTCCGCTGCTTTTTGACATATTCATAAATGACCTGGAAAGTGGAATAACGAGTGAGGTTATCAAATTTGCAGATGACACAAAACTATTTAAAGTTGTTAAAACCCAAGAGGATTGTGAAAAATTGCAAGAGGATCTTGATAAATTGGAAGACTGGGCATCAAAATGGCAGATGAAATTTAATGTGGACAAGTGCAAGGTTATGCACCTAGGGAAGAACAACCCAAACTATGGTTACACGATGCAAGGTTCCACATTAGGAACGACCACCCAGGAAAAAGATTTAGGCGTCATTGTGGATACCATGTTAAAACCCTCGGCCCAGTGTGCAGCGGCGGCCAAGAGAGCAAATAGAATGCTAGGTATCATAAGGAAAGGAATGGAAAATAAAACAAAAGATATTATAATGCCTCTATATCGTTCCATGGTGAGACCGCACCTTGAATATTGTGTGCAATTCTGGTCGCCGTATCTTAAAAAGGATATAGCGATTTTAGAAAAGGTTCAGAGAAGAGCCACCAAAATGGTAAAGGGGATGGAAGGATACTCCTATGAAGAAAGGCTAAAAAGGTTAGGGCTCTTTAACCTGGAAAAGAGACGGCTGAGGGGAGATATGATAGAAGTCTATAAATTAATGAACGGAGTGGAACGGGTAAACGTAAATCGATTGTTTACATTATCAGAATATAGAAAGACTAGGGGACATGCAATGAAGCTACAGGGTAAACTATTTAAGACTAATAAAAGAAAATATTTTTTCACTCAACGTGTAATCAAACTCTGGAATTTGTTACCGGAGGATGTAGTAAAGGCTGTTAGTGTAGCTGGGTTTTAAAAAAGGTTTGGACAAGTTCCTGGAGGAAAGGTCCATAAACCATTATTAAGAAGTGACCGAAGATATCAATGCTTGACCCAGTACAAGCATTGTGGAACTTGTATCTCTTGGGGAAACTGCTAGGTACATATGACCTAGATTGGCCACTGTTGAAAACAGAATACTGGGCTTGATGGACCTTGGTCTGACCCAGTATGGCATATTTTATGTTCTTATGTTCTTAAGGACTTTTGGAAGTAACTAAAGACATTACTCTACAGAGGTCATTTTGACACAACCACCTAGGGCAGGGGTGGGAAATTTCAGCCCTCGTGCACCACAATCCAGCCTGGTTTTCATGATGGCCCTAATGAATATTCATGGACCTATTTCCATACAATGGAAGGCAGTGGATGCAAATAGATGTCATGAATATTCATTAGGGACATCATAAAAACCAGGCTGGATTGTGGTTCACGAGGGCCGAATTGCCCACCCCTGACCTAGGGCATCCCAACTACCTCAAATTATGAACTATTACCTACTGTACATACTGTATAAATCTAATAATTTAAAATAGCTTTACTGAATGAATCCTGCATGCCTCCCCCCCTTTTTGTTTGCTATGTACTTCTTTGTAGTTGCCATGTAAACCACTTTGATTGAAGGAAAAGGCAGTATAGAAAACCTGTTAAATACATAAACTACAAGAATGCCTAGACGCCCATGCCTTGCTCACCCCGCAACAACATGGATTCTATCCACACCACCTCTTAATATCCCTCATGAGCAACCTCATAAAAGAAATTCAAAACACCAACCAAGGTTTTATACTAATATTCCTTGTTATCTCCACAGCCTTCAACATCATTAACCACAACATCTTCCGACAACGTCTTCAATCAATAGGAATCCAAGGTGCCATACTAAGATGGTTCCAAACCTAGCTACATAACAGACTCCAATGGATAAGGATGGGATCAGTGTCATCATCCCCCTACCATCAGATTCAAGGAGTTCCCCCCCTCAAGGATCTACCCCCTCAGCACCTCTCTTTTAATATCTGAATGCAACCACTCTGCTCAATCGTCCAATCACACAACATCAACTATCTCACCTACATCATACTATATGCACCATTCAACCTAAACACACCCTCATACAATGAGCTACAGCAATGCTTCACTGATGTTTCTCAATAGCTGACCACAAACCACCTATCTGTAAACCTCAAGAAAATCGAATCCCTATTCATCTTCAAGAATGAATCATTCATCCCACTCGCATCATCACCCTCAACCACACGGAAATCCAAGTTCAGCCTGAAGTAAAATACCTGGGAATCATCCTAGACCATCACGTCATTCTGAAGAGACAAATTTTCAACACAGCAAGATCAATCTACTTCAAAACCTGAACCTTCCAGCACCTCTGCCCTCTCCTCGCTACATAAGAATTTTGCTCCACCCTATAGGCTCTCATTATGCCACACCTCGACCACTGCAATTCCATATACCACAGACTACCATAAGCGTTGCTCCTCCCCCTGCAAACAACCCTCCACATGACAGCTCGGATCATCCAAAGTGCCTCAAGATACAATTACATTCACTCCATCTTCAAACTCCTCCAGTGGCTCTCATTGCAAAGCAGAATACAATACAAAATCCTCTTAATGATATTCAAAATGCTCAACCACCAATCATCCCCCTGCCTTCAAATCTGCATTGGACCACCCCAGACAAACAGACCATGAAAATATTCCATAAGGAACACCCTAGCCACCCCCAAGCAATAAGGAGAAGCACCCAGCAAGCATGTGCTAGATCCTTAAAGCTCTATGCTCCCACATACTGGAATTCCCTCCCCGACCTATTAAGAACCACCAAAGACACTCTCATGTTCTGCAAGCTCCTCAAAACCTACCTATTTACCCTGCACTTCGGCCCCCCCCCCTCAATGATGAACACTGTAAATAGTTAAAGGCACCAAGCCTCTGCCCAACCTTTTTGTGAAAGTAAGTTACTATTCTCTATACTGCCTGTAAATAATTGATGTTCTTTGTAAATGTTGTTTAACCTGTTCAAATTTCTATGTACACTGCTTTGACCTTTGTTAAAGGTAGTATACAAATCTAGCCAAATAAATAAATAAATTAAATGCCTTTACTCTCTCCCCCATTTGTTGGGGGTATTTCATATAGTAGTGGAGTTTGTGTGTGATTTTTGGCAGCTTGTCCTTTCACGACCAAATATCGTCAGTTGTTCAGGCGTCTTTTGCTAGCCTGAAATTGC
This sequence comes from Ichthyophis bannanicus, assembly GCA_033557465.1. NCBI lineage: Eukaryota > Metazoa > Chordata > Amphibia > Gymnophiona > Ichthyophiidae > Ichthyophis > Ichthyophis bannanicus. The sequence continues at coordinate 834,339,608 of CM066036.1, read as the reverse complement.
TTCGTTCAGGGGTGCCCAAACCTACCTTCCAGTCAGTCAGGTTCTCAGGATATCCACAATGAATATGCATGAGAGAGATTTGCATGCACTGCCTCCATTGTATGTAAATCTCTCTCATGCATATTCATTGTGGATATCCAGAAAACCAGACTGGCTGGGGAGGCCCCTGGACAGGTTAGAAAGCCCTGGCTTAGGCAACCCAGGCCTCTGCTAGGACAGAAAGACCTTGCTACATTTAAAGGGGAATTTTAGGAAGGACGGGGAGAGGAGAATTCACACGTCTAGCTCCAAACTTGAAGAATTAAACCAGTATTTTACAAGAGGTTCTGTTAAACTTCTTATAAAAAAGCTGCAGAACTGCATTGGTGTGCCCCTGAATGTCTGGCAGGAGCAGTAATTTTAAGAGGCTGCACAGAGGAAAAAAAGTCATGGAAATCCTCCCCCCCCCCCACACACACACTTAGAAATGGGAGTAGCCTCCTAAAATTGCTGCACCTGCATAGTGTTGCAGCACTACAAGTCCAGGCCTCACTCCTCACCCCACATTTCCAACCTCAGGAACACTTCCATGATAGCCCCTTCCCACCCCCCACTCAAAGCAGGTATCCATTCCCTGCCCCTCCCTAAAGGAAATAGCTGATTCTCCCTCCTTCAAGTACCTCCCAAGGCTTCAAAAAGCCCCACCCCTTCTCCAAAGGCATCCAAACATAACAATTTGGGCTCCCTGATGATCCCTCCCCCATTGATTACCCCTCCCGGGCTTACTGGGGTCATTGACATATAGTGCACAAGGTAACAGGAGACTTCAGTTGCAGTCTGAATTATATAGGTTGATCTTCATTTATAATAACAGAAATCAGTGATTTTGATGCTAGAAACATCATAACAGGTCCACAAATTGGTAAACCTTGGTGAAATCTTTGATTTTATTTTGTGAATTCAAGATTGCAAATGACCTTCCACCAGACACAGTTTCAGAGCTGAGCTATGCTGAATAAATTCATATCAAATTTCCACCAGCACCCTTCAATGTCTGCTGAAGAAAGATGTATTGAGATTGAGAACTCAGGGTGAGTACTTCTTACCCCGTCCATCCCCATTAAGAGTACTATGAGTCATCATTATATGGGCTCTTTAGGCACCATGTCTAAGCAGAGTACCTTTCCTTGAGCAATGAGAACCTGTACCTCTATACTGTTGGTTCCTGTGTAAATAAAGTCTGGAATCTGAAGTAACTAGATTTATTTTAAATAGGAGTTTTTACGATCAATGATTTATCCATTAAGGGCCCCTTTACTAAAGCCTGTCAGCTGGTTTATGTACATTTTAACTCGTGACAACTTGCAATTGGGAATAGAGTACTAACACATGATAGTGTTTGCCACTGCATGCCAAAATGCATGTTAATCGGTGATGGGGCAGAGACTGGGTGTGGAAGACACAATAGCACTAGAGCTGCTGAGAACATGCTGATCATGTTCCCACAGCTACTGCAGAGACTTTCCAATTAATGTGCATGAGATCGGTGCTTTAATGGCAAATCCTTAATGGGCTTTAGTAAAATGGGCCCTAAGGCTTAAGTGTAGTGCTCAAGAAAACCTGTGACTTGCAAGATCTGAAGGCTCTTTATTCTGATTTTGAAAGAGTTTTAGCAATTTTTTCAGTGAGATTTTTTTCGGCAAAATATGTTTTGTACTGATTGCTAATTCTGTATATATTTTTTTTGTTGAAATATTGCATTGGAAATAATAATGACCTCCCACGTGTGAAAGTGTACGAATAGTTATACAAATAAGCAAGTGAATGAATTGTTAAAAGCACTATCTTTGTTACACATTGAATCATCACCGAATGTTTCACCTTGTTGGACAGAGATTCTGAATTCATACAAAGTCGGAATTACATACAGACACATTAGAATACCGTAAGGAAATGATCTCCTGTGCTTTTTAGAATCTAAAAGCCTAGAGATTTTATTCAAGACGGCATAGAACAAAACACAGAAGATCTGTAAAGGAAAAGAAAGAACTCTAGTAGTTGATATGGAAGGGCAGACTAGATAGGCCATCATGTTTCTATGTTTCTATGTAAGCTGGACAGTGAAAAAGATAGACAGGAAGAAAATTGATGCCTTTGAATTATGGTGCTGGCGGCGAATACTGTGTATACCATGGACTGCCCGAAGAACAAACCAGTCTGTACTAGAGGAGATCAAACCTAAGCTTTCTTTAGGAGCTCAGATGACAAGACTTCGACTTTCATACTTTGGACACATCATGCGGAGAGAGAGATCATTAGAGAAAGACATCATGCTTGGCAAGATAGAAGGTCAACGCAAAAGAGGAAGACCAGCAATGAGATGGATCGATACAATAACAGCAGCTATGGGTACCAGTCTGTCAACAATGAGCCGCCTGACTGAAGACTGAACACAATTTAGGATAGCTATCCAGAGGGTCGCCATGAGTCGACTTCGACTTGACGGCACTTAACAATAACAACAACAACATGTAAGATGAAAATTGTTTTTGAATACTGTAGTATTGTTTGGATCTAATGTTCTTAATGGTTAAGTTGAAGCTTGATTCTTTAAAAAGAAAGCTGTTGTATGCTGTTTAGTCAATGCCTGCTGCTGGTGACTCAGTCCCTGAGTTTTCTTAGCAGATTGCCAGATCTTTCTTCAATGCAGTAAGCCTACAGCACCTCTTATTCCAAGGTGGTCACCCAGCCAAGTACTAGCCAGGCCTGATGCTGCTTAACTTCCAAGTACAGACAAGATCAGCCTCATTCAGAGTGGCACAGCTATAATACAGAAGAAACTAATATGGATGAAAAGCATAAGGAGTCGTTAAGTAGCTGATAAACGTATAAGGCTTCTGTCTTCTCATTGTTGATGTGTAAATTGTGTCAGAGAGACTGGTGATGTCAGGGGAGAGGAGGTTAATAGAAGATCATTATATCGTCAGCATAAATTTGATAGTGAATGTTGTGGTTGATGAAGATCTGGCAAAATGGCTGTATGAAAATATTATGTCCAGTTGAATTGCAAGATGATAATGTTAGATCTACAACATCTATGGATGGGGTTGAATTCAAAGGCCACTTTCAAGTGTGGTCATTACTTGTCTAGTGACAATATACTACAGATTAAAAAATTTGTGAGCCCACATAATGGTCTGTCTTATGAATTATGGGTCCAGTGTTAAAAAAAAAAAAAGCTGGGATTCCAAATTTGTGCCCTATATTCAGACACACTTAGGAACCTACAGTACATCTTCAGTTGAAAATTAATCCTACTTTAGGAGCTTAAAATGTATGTTCCTAAATTTAGGCCTGACATTCAATTGCCTAGAAATATGATCCTACTTTTTAAGTGTTTAGTAGTGAAAATCAGTGCTAAAATCCTATCTCTTTTATCTTATCCTAAATGCACCCCTATTGCCACCCACTTTTTATGCTTCTAAATTTAGGAGTTTGGTGAAATTGTAAGTCAAAATTTAGGCATACAGTCCTAGTAAGTTTTCAAAGAGGCCAATTTAGAAGCATAGCTCTCAAAGCTGGAGCATCAATCCTTCGAATATTGGGCCCTATGTTGTTTTACCATGTGTGCTTCCTTGTTTCATGATGTACAGTATACAATGTCCATGTCCACTTATCTATGTAGGAAAGATGCCTAGACAACCAAGATTGCAAAGCACAGATATTGGTTTCACATTGTAAAATAGGTCAAATGAATCAGGTGCAAATGAATCACGGTGGAGGAGACAGAGAAGAACAATTGATTAAAACTGAACAGAGGTGGATTTAGGAGTTGGATTGCGTTGAACCTAATGGGGTGAATATTTCTGTTTCCTGGAAAGATTTTTTAATATGAATATTTATAATAAGGTATATTGGATGAATTGTCTAAATTTAACCGTAAGAAGACTGTGATTGAATGTGAACCTAATATAAATAGTATAATTAAATATTTGAATGATATACAACATACTTGCTCTTAATAACAGATTAACAATTGATTTAAAATGAGACTGAGAATTCCTTTTTGAACGCAGAAGGTTTCCTTCAATTTAGTATGTATAATATGAACGTTTTGAGGCAGCCAGGGAGATAGGTGTGGGTAACCCCCCCCCCCAACCCATGAGTTTTTACATAATAATCAGCTTGCTAAGAGAAGACATAGAGGTTTCAGTAGGCACCCACCCCCAGGCCTGAGCTGCAGTGAAACAAACCTGAGCACAATAACCCCCTGCCCAGAAACCAGCAGACCAGAGCATACCAGTTTGGACAGGTCACTCAGGAATGCTTTATGATAACTCCCCCCCCCCCCAGGGGCTACTGATTGGTGGACAGGGGATACCTGAGACGAATGAGAAGGTAGAATGACTTTTGAAAATGTACTGTATATAAGGCAATGTATGACTTCCTTCGGGGCTCAGATCATTTTGTTCAGGGTGCCGGCTCTGCCTGAGACTGTGCACACAATAAACAGCATGTGTTTGCATACCAGTCTGTCTCTGTGTTTTCATCTGAGGGTTGGAGGGACAGACTTCGAATAGATAATAGAGCTCCTGCTACATTTCCTGGTGCATTGGCCAGGAAACCTCCGTCTGTCTCCTCGCACCCCCAGGTGAAGGCATCGCGGTTTGCACAACCAGGACTCGCCTGGCCCTGGACCGACCTCCTGGTCATCGACGGTCCCCAGCGCCACCGGACCCTTTGTTCCGGAGGGATCCCTCTGCGTATCCTGCGCACTCGGTCCTGGATGGCTGACTCCCTGGGTACAGAAATCCGGCTTGATAGACTGGCATCCAAACTCTTCAGGAGGGTGAGTACTCACTCTCTTAATTTTCTGAAACAGGTTGAAAAGTCTGGTTTTCAAAAGTGTGGTTTTCTGAAATGGCTTGAAAAGTCTGGTTTTCAAAAGTCTGGTTTTCTGGAATGGCTTTAAAAGTCTGTTTTTTAAAAGCCTGGTGTTCTGAAATGGGTTGAAAAGTCTGGTACGGGATTGGCCACCCCCTACGGGCGGTCCGAGTAAGAACCATAGTCTGAGATATTGGGTTCTGAAACCACCGCCTGTCCTGGTGTCTGGATTCAGGAAACAGGAGTCTAGGAGGGTATATATATATATATATATATATATATATATATATATATATATATATATATTTGTGTGTGTGTGTCTGTCTGTGTCCCTGCCTATTGTCTCCCCTCTGCTGTCTCTTTCTGTGTTATAAACACGAGTGTTGTATACAAATTAGGAATTATTACAGTATGGGGTCTAGAGGGTCCAAGAATAGGACTCCGTTGAAATGCATACTAAGCCATTTTAAAACTGTCTTTGGGGGTGATTGCAGGGAAAGGGACAGTGTAGAAAATGTTTAAAAAAGAAATCCAAGAAGGGTGTAGATAATGAAAAAGGGACTGAATCCGGCACAAACCCCATAGCTTCTCCTCTAACCTCTGTAAATAAAAAGGAAAGGGACTGTTCCCTGTAAATAAAAGGGGAGTAGGGGGACTCTCCTGTAGATAAAGGGGAGCAGGGATTACTGTATATAGACTGTTGTACTAGTATAGAAGTGAAGGAAGACAATTGCTTTATTTAATGCATATCCAGTTTCATTACTATGTTTCATGCATAATCAATAGTCAAAGAACCAAATTTTGATCATACCTCTCAGCAGTGAGTAAGGGGTACTTGAAACTCTTGAGACAGTTTGCATAACTACAGAAAGATACTGGGAATGAAACTGGGAGTGAAACTGTTTGCATGGCTACAGAAAGATACTGGGAGATCAGGGAGGAGTTCTCCTAGCAAACAAATGTAAACCCATTAAAGAGGACAAAAAGAACAATTCACCTAGCCTCCAAACAATCCTCTTGTCATAAATTTTAATTGTAGAGTTTTTGAGCTTGTAAAACCATGGGGGGGGGGGGGGGGTGCCTCCTTTGAGCATCCTCAGATGTCTGACCAGCATCTTGATTGTGTAAGGCTGGGAGCAAACAAAGGCTGGGGAAGGACTGCTCAAATTACTATTAGCAAAGATGTATGGGGTGAAGAATATCTGTAGGGCAAAGCTCATGTGTAAGAGCTAGCTGCAAACCATTTGTTACAGCCTATAAAAAAAAGAGAGAAAATCCTTATAAGATTATGAAAAAATGAAGACTTTTTTACTTGTCTTTTTAAGGTCCCTGGTTTTCCCAAGCTGTTGTTAAAGCATGTTGCTTTTCAGAACTACCCAAGGGGGAGGGTTTAGTGAAATTTATCAAGAAAACCTCCTTATTCCAATCAGATAGGCTGCTAGCTGCTATATTTAAAAGACTAAGGGGTATGTTTACTAAACCGCGCACACGTGCGCGGCGCACAGTAGCGTACACTAATGATGCACTTAAGTGCTCTTAAGTGCCCCGTATGCGTGTGCGTCACACTAACGGGCCCGTGCACGTGTGCGGGGCGCTGATGTGCGATAGAGGCGGGGAAAGGCGTACGGAGGGCGGAGGAAGGCCCCCGAGGGGCGGAGGGATGGGGTCAATGGGTGGAGAGTGGGAGGGGAGAGGCTCCGCGCACAGGAGCGTGGCTGAATTTCGGCAAAAAAATACTGCGAGTGAAAACCTCGCGTTAGAGCCGATTTAAAGGGAAGAGAAACCATTTCCGTCAGCAATGTACAGCAAAACCGGGGAAACATGCAAAACGTGAGAAGTGTGATACATGTGCACAGAACAAAATAGCAAATATAAATTGCAAATGACCACAACAAATTCCAAATAAATTATAATCCAGCTGGGCAACAGTGATATTAATGGGCAACCATAAAAAACACTCCCAGGAAAGCTCCAAAAAAAAGAAATGATTTTTGGAAGGGTCTACGCTCCGTAGACTCATTCAAAAGAACTGCATTTTAATGGAGCTTTCCTGGGAGTGTTTTCCAGGTTGCCCATTGATATCACTGTTGCGCAGCTTGGTTTTGGTTTTCTTCCCCTTTTTTGGAGGGCATTTGTGAGGTTTATTTGCACCTTTGTCCCCATACAAGGTAAACGAGCCCACAGTAAAATTGTGCAGAGCAGGGTGTCTGACTCGTGCGGCCAGGTTTCCTATCTCCAGAGACTGCACTGTCTCTGTGGCCACAGTGTGGTGCAGCAGGCACAGCCAGTGCCTGTAGGACCAGAGGATCACAGGTTCAAATCCCAGCTGGGACTCCTGCCAACCCTGTCCCCATAGCTTTACCCACCACTAAAGAGTGATAGTACAGACACTCCTTTATTGAGAGAACATAAGCATGGTTCCAACACCTATATTTTACCCTACACGGCACAAAAACCATAACAATGGGCATTACCTACAGCTGAGTCCCCCAAATTCAATCCTGGAGTGCTACAACTCAATCAGGTCATATGCTTTTTCCCAGATAGGGACATGTCTGCATGTTGGTGGAAGGGTACAGGTGGTGGAAGGGGCAGTGGCTGCAAACCACAGCAGACAGTGGCCTAGGCCTGTGCAGGCTGGCACCGTCCACCGCAACAGACAGGCTCTGTCAGATGTACAGTCATGGACTCCCCAAGGAACACAGCATATCTGTGGCAACACAGTGGTGCAGTGCACACAGACAGTGTGTGCAGGAACAGAAGGTCACAGGTTCAAAGCCCAGCTGGGGCTCCTGCCAATCCAGTCCACATATTTTTCCTACAACTAAACCGTGATAGTACGGACAAACGTTTAATGCTGAGAACATACGCATGGTTCATATGCCTATATTTTACCACACCAAACACAGACACCATAAACAGCCGCATTACCTAGAGCAGAGTCTCCCAAATGCAGTCCTGGAGGGCCCCACACCATTCAGGATCCATGCTGCCTCTAATAAAGATGCCTGTGCTGCATATCTATGCACCACCCCCATGGTATGCTGATGTAGCTCATGCATATCTATGAGGGACAGCATGAAAACCCGAACAGTGGTTGGAACACCAGGACTGGAGTTGGGACACTCTGCCGTAAAGCAGCAGCCAACAGGGCCAGACACCCCCACACACACCCCCACAGGCCCCACTGGCCAATGCCTCATGGAGAGGCAGGACATTGGGCCCTGCCTGTATCTCCCAATACTAGCAGTTGCATACCTTAGCACTGCCACCCTACACCTGGGTATATGGTACACAGCTATCAAACGTTGCCCATGATAACTGGCAGATATCAATTCCTATGTTAAGCACATTTTGCTCATTGATCTCCACCATAACAATCATTGTGATGTCTGCGGTGTGCGCTGCAGGTCTGGTCTCTGACAGTGTTTACCACCCTGGGGAGTGACCCCCAACAGTAGTGCGTACCATATCCATGCCTGTACTGTGCCCAGGACTGGTGTGGTGGGTATGGCTGCTGGACTCCTCTATAGTAGCACAATGCTGGCATAGGTGTGGGGGTGGCTGTCTGCCTATCCAGTGTGTGGTGGCTGCAAACACCTTCCACAGCCCACACTGCCAGCAATGTTGCCAGTATTGGGCTGCCAATGTGCATAATGAGGAGCAAGGTACCATGGGTATAGGCCGGACAGGGTGGCCTGACCAGGGTGCATCTGCACAGGGCATAGGGCACTGACTGGGACATTTTAGAGCCCGGCCACCACCTACACAGATAGGGTGACCTCAGTATGTCCTGCTGAGAGATCACTCTCACCCTGACTGTGCAGTGACCACAGCATGGCTAGGCACCCCCATAGTGCTATATAGTATTTCTCTCATGTGATAGATATGGGTTTCCTTTTGGGGCCCAGTCACTGATTATCTGCTTGCTGTGTATGCTGACATCCCAGTTCTGGGTGCATGCATCTCCATTGGGAACATGCACTGTGGACTAACTAGCACACTGTTTGCAGCTAGTATGTGTTGTGATGGAGCAGCTTGCAGGGTGCAGTAGCTTATGACTTGCTGCAGGAGAATATCAGATAATGGTGGGGTGCAGCTCACTATATCCAGGCCTAATATCTGTCTGCTATTGTGTTATGGATGTGTATAGAGCTGCATTGACTGCCCAGTGGGGTGTCTGCTCCTCAGCAGGACCGGGGTTGATGGATCTCTCTACTGCCACCTTTGCAGGGAGGTAGAATGTGGATCTATTGATGGGAAGCCCTGTTTGCCACCCTTGGCCCTTGCGGGGGGGGGGGGGGGGGTGGCTACACCTGACTGAGTCAGACAGAGATAACCAAAGGGTTTGTGCAGGAACTACCTATCTCACACATTAACACTGCTTTGGACCTCCAGCATAGCCTCTTTCAGCTATGGAAGGTGTTGTGGACCTGGTCCTGGGTGCCTCATTGCACCCTCAGGGTGAGCACAGTACCCGCACAATGTGACGGTGTGTAGCTACTCTGTGCCAGTAAAACACACGGTCAGTACCCCCTACCAGGCCGAGGTGGTGTGTGGGTGCACATGGTCACTTCCCTCTACCGGGCCGAGGTGCTGTGGGGGTGCATTGCCCATCTTGTGTTAATCTGTGGACAGCTGATTTGCATGTGCAGTGCATCATGGGTATGGGTGGGCTAACCCTATCCTGGTGACCACAGCAGACTGTCTGTGTGGTGACGTGCATGCTCTCTGCAGCCAGCCAGGGGTTTGCTAGCAGCTATAGCCCAATGGTTGCTTCACTGCCTCTGAAACCAGAGGTCATAGATTCAAAACCACAGTGGGGTTGTTTGATAGGGTTGTCCAATGCATTTTATTTAATGTACATATTTTGATGCCAGCAAAAACACCCTCAGCGTACTGTACCCATAAGGTGCCTCTGAGGGTGCTTTATAGGGCGCCCTATAGGGCACCTTATGGTTCCCATCCATATAAGGGGCACTATACAATATCCTGTGATGCAACCTATAGGGTGCCCTATAGGGGACATTTTAGGGTGCTGTGGCGGACAGTGCAATTTCTAATGTGCCCTATGGAGTACCTTATAGGGTGCCTTATACGGCACCTTCAATTACGGCACTTGAGGGCGTGTTTGCTGGCAGCAATTAATAACATAAATTTAAAGTGCTGCAGGACAAAATATGTACAATGCAAAGCTGATGCCACAGCCAGCCTTACGTATTAGGCACACTGGGGAGCAAACTCATGACCCCTGTATCAGCAGTCAGTGCCTTAACCATTGTGCTCCACTGCTGCTCCTTCTTGTCTGTCAGCGCACCTACTTATGCTTTTCATTCCTTAAACTGCACAGTGCTGCCATAAAAAACAGTACACTGACCTTGCGGTACCTCATACGGCACCCTCTAAAGCGCCCTATAAGCAACATTCTAGGGTGCCTTGGCTGACAGTGCACTTTAAAATGTGCCTTATGGGCACCTTATGTTAACACGCTTTGGGAGTGCGTTTGCTAGTAGTGATAATTAAAATATGAATAAAATGCCTCCTAAAGCAATCTTCCTGTTAATATGTTATGCCTCAACCAGCCTTGTTCATTGGGCACTTTTGGGGATTGAACCCCTGATCCCTGCACCATTGGTCAGTGTCTTAACCATTGTGCTGTGGCTCTGTTCCTGTGATTGCATATCAGCGCGCCGCCTTATGCCTTCCAGTATTAAAAAGCCTCCTAAAACATTAGCGCACCGCCTTATGCCCATCAGCGCGCCGCCTTATACCACCCATCATTTAAATGCCTCCTAAAATAATGCCTCAGCCAGCTGTCTCTATTGGGCACTAAGGGGGATTGAACCCCTGATCCCTGCACCATTGGTAAGTGCCTTAACCATTGTGCTGTGGCTCTGCTTTCCTTCCTGCACATCAGCGCGCCACTTATACCGCCCAGTATTATAATGCCTCCATAAACAGCGCGCCGCCTTATGCCGCCCAGTATTAATATGCCGCCAAAAACATTAGCTTGCCGCCTTATGACACCCAGTATTTCTGGGCCTCATAAATTAATGTCTCAGCCAGCTGTTTTCATTGGGCACTGTGGGAGATTGAACCCCTGATCCCTGCACCATTGGTCAGTGTCTTAACCATTGTGCTGTGGTTCTGCGCTTTTTCTTGCACTTCAGCGCGCCACTTATGCCTCCCACGCAGCTATCTCATGCGCTAAGGTGCAGGGCGCACATGGGCGCAGCGCACCTTAGCGCATATGTAAATTCCGGCTTTTCTTTTTCAGGACGGAACGCCCACTCCTTATATGGCACCCGCACACTACCGGGGCCCGCACTTTACTGGGGTTTTAGTAAACATACCCCTAATAGTCTTGTGTTTAAATGTTTTAATCTATAGTGAATATTGTTTTTCTTTCATTGCTGGCTGCTCAAGTGCCCCTGGATGCTAGATCAAACCAACAAGGCATGAAACTAAGGAAACTGTTTCTGTTTTCCTTTGACCTTCAAAGTAGAGGTTAAGAGCTCTGACAGGACAATGGGGCATTCTGGGCCAGTAGTTACCAGATTGCAACTTGAGAGTGATTTAAATCATGAGTGAATAAAAAAGGTAATCCAGCTTGAATTTTTATCTCTGGTACATATATACAAAATTAAAAGTTAAAAGGGATTTTATATACTGTGGCAAGCACCTCATAGAGGGTTTTCAGATCAGTTTGATGCCAGTCTCAGGTATTGTTAGATTTTGATTTAAATGTGAAAAAAGTACATTCTGCATTAAAAATATACAAGGAGAAGTGTTTGCATTCCAGATGTCCCCCAACCTTTTCATGCAAAAGTATCAGTTTCATCATTTGAATGCCTGTTTTCTGAACTGTAAGATTTAAGGCAGCTCAGTGCTGATGACTGCTGAACAGGACAGTAACACCATAGGTACTAAATACACTGATCTTTACAAATTTACAAATTCAAATTTAGTGGAAAGATGAAACTGAGTTCCCAGAAAATATGGAAACATTTGTAAAATTATTTACAAATATAACGATAACATTAACTTGAGTTGATTGGACAAAACCAAATTTTGCTTGTCAGCAGTGATCCAGGAGAGGTTTGAGAAAACGAATGAGAGAAAAGAAACAATACTAAGTTTTTAAACAATTGTTTGATATTCTTAGCAGCCTTGCCAAATAAGGATACATTAGTATGGTATAAAAACATGAAAGGGACCTATGTATGTGGTTGGTGGAATGATGCATGTAATGGGGGAGTATGTGGTTGGTGGAATGATGCAGGTGATGGGGGAGTGTTGTGAGGGATGAAGTGGGATATTAAGAGGAAGGACTCTGATGGACAGTAAACTGATGAAGGTAATTTAATGATGTGAAGTGATGTATCTGGCTAATGAATATGTAAACCAAAAAAAAAAATGATGAGCACTTTATTCAACTATACCGTCTCCAGAATATTCAATTTAGGAATTCATCTAAGCCCCAACACATACTCAATAATTAGAAATAGACACCTGGAGACAGGCTAGGTGCACCTTGCACCCTGATGAGCTTTGGAAAACCTACACTGGCCATGTGGTACTTCCAGATGTTTTTTTGCCTCCTTTTTGCCTCTGTATGTCCTGGCCAGGCATGCATGGGCAAAGGGGGAGCAAAGGGGGATGATTTGATGACAAATTCTCACAAAAACAATTGGTATAATTCTAAAAAAAAAAAACCTTGCCAAAATTGCAGAACACGTGTGTGCAACTTGTCTGATCTGTAAACATGTAAAGGTCAGTCAAGGGCATAATGGAATATTCACTACCAGCAAATGAATCTCCAGTGACAGAGAGACAAGGAGTTAATCAAACTGCCAGATAAAAATTGACACCATACGAGATAGTTACTGGTAGACCATTGAAAGTTTAAACAGCAATATTTGTAGGATGTGATCTTGGTAAATGTGGAGGAAGTTAAGTTTATCTCATTGCAAAATCTAATCTAGAATGTTTAGTCTTTTCATTCAATATTGGTGCTGCTTTTCTGAATGAGGCCTGGAACCATGCCACCAATTACAATCCAGAGAGTCCAGCAGAGGAAACTGGCCAGAGTCCAGATGGAACAGACCATCCCAAGAACTCAGAACTACACACCGCTGAAATGTGTGAAGGAGTCCCTATCTGGATCAGTGTGTCACATTGAAAAAGGGCCAAGATATCTGCCTATGAGAATGAGAGGTTCAAATTTTGAGAGAAAGAGAACTTAAACTTCAGAGAAAGGTGAAGCACACTGCGAGGTCCTGGGGAACTGCTGAGAGGCAGGACCACATTGTCTGAGAATGGGAAGAGGACTATTGGACTGATTGGGGGCTTTTGGGGACTTTTGTGAATGATTGTATTGTTATCCTTTTATTATTGTTTTCTTAGAAAGTAACTGAAATCTACAAGCCATTTGGGCTTCAGCAATTGCAATACCCACACCAGCTCAAGTTTTGCGGTACTATTCTCAGAGCTTTCTTTATCACATTATTAAGCACTGCTGCTTTTGACATACTTTCATGTTATGTGTTTTCAATATTATTGAGTTGCTGCAAGAAAATGATGTTACAATGTATGTTGTCTCTAGGGAACAGTGCCAGAAGCTGCTTTTCTGATGACCCCTATCTGTCTCAAATGGTTGTTGTCCATTGCCCTTAGTGGGATTACCTTTGCCCCATTCACAAGAAAAGAAAAAGAAAAATTGGAGAGTGAAGGGAAATTGGCTGATAGGTATGTCTAGTATGGCTGCATCCTTGCCTGAGGCTGTAATACATTATGATGGCACGGAAAAAACATGTGGGCTAAGAAATGAGTACCCAGAGCCCAGCACAACAAGAGTAAAGCCAGGGGGAACCATACTCTAAGCAGAAGTGCACAGAAAATGGACCCAGCTAAGAAAAGCTAAGAAAAGAAAGACCAGGCCTGAACAGATTGAACAGGCCTGAGCAAGTTGGGCAAGCCTGGACAAGTTAAACAGGCCAAACAAAGCTGGTGATACAAAGTGCTCATAAGCCTGAAGACTACAGTGCCAGTGATTAATGAAACAAAGGAAATGGCAGGGTGTAGCCAGAATGACTCAACACTAGCAAGAATAAAAGCCATTAATATGCTAATAAGGGTGGATCCCAGGGAAAGAGTCTTTGCTCCAAAGGAAAGAGTCCTCTGCAGACTTTTTGCACACGGCACTCCTTTGTCCCAAAGGAAAGAGGCCTCTGCAGGCCCTACAACCTTTTACAGACAGTACAGCAACTTTTGCACACGGAACAAAACTTTTGTGCAGGAGTTGCTACAGAGGGTATAGGGTATGTGTTGTTTTAACTTCACTGATGCAAGTGTTTCCATTGAACACTCTATCCAAGACCTACGTGATCTAGTTAATCATATTACGGACCAGTCCATGGGACTAGGGACGGGTTGGTTCGTCAAATTGTTTGGTTGGTTGGGGGGCCTTAAAACCCTAGCTATAGGAGTTTTCCTTGTCTTCCTGGTATGCGCCCTCTTACCATGTATCCCCATTCTTTACCGCTTCATTACCACCACCCTTGACACCCTGGTAGAACGCAAGGCGGCTATCACTGTCATGGCCCTGACCCAATATACTCCTCTGCGGCTTGCCTCCAGTAATACTGCCCTCTACCGCCCCTAGCGGTTGAGGTCTCACTTAAAAAGGGGGGAGTGAGGCAGCCAGAGAGATAGCTGTGGGTAACCCCCCCCCCAAGCCATGAGGTTTTTACATAATAATCAGCTTGCTAAGAGAAGACATAGAGGTTTCAGTAGGCACCCACCCCCAGGCCTGAGCTGCAGTGAAACAAACCTGAGCACAACAACCCCCCGCCCAGAAACCAGCAGACCAGAGCATACCAGTTTGGACAGGTCACTCAGGAATGCTTTATGATAACTCACCCCCCCCCCAAGGGCTACTGATTGGTGGACAGGGGATACCTGAGACGAATGAGAAGGTAGAATGACTTTTGAAAATGTACTGTATATAAGGCAATGTATGACATCCTTCGGGGCTCAGATCATTTTGTTCAGGGTGCCGGCTCTGCCTGAGACTGTGCGCACAATAAACAGCATGTGTTTGCATACCAGTCTATCTCTGTGTTTTCATCTGAGGGTTGGAGGGACAGACTTCGAATAGATAATAGATCTCCTGCTACAGTTTGATTAGCTGTCCAGTGGTGATGGCATCTATAAGATGTGGGTGCCACTTTTAAATCTCCAGGACGGTGCTTTAACAAAGCTCATGCTTTAAAAAGGAATTTGTGAAATCTATTGCACCTGAAGCAGCATGTTGATTGTGAAGGGTAGGCCTCTGTTGGGCAATCTGTAGGTACCGAAAAGACAAAGATTGATTTTCCTACTGCGGATGTAATTACCTTCCATCACACAAAAAGAAAAGGAGTGAAAGGAGACCATGGATAAGAAGAAGACCTACTGTTTGCCTCTACAGCAGTACCCTCTCTCTCTCTCTCTCTATTTTTTTTTTTTATGCTTTTATCCTTGAGAGACTCAACTTGACCCCTGATGAAGGATCTCCGAGTCAAACCTTGGCCGAGCCTGGCTTTATAAATAAAGGTGTCCTTGTTATCTATGGTCTCCTTCCGCTCTTTTCTTGTTATGTGATTGGACATTCTCAAGGAGCAATTTGAGAAATGCATTGTGTAGAATTTGTGTGAGCTTAAGTGATTAGTTCTCTTTTTTTTATAGTAAACAGTGCCATTGGAAGTGTGGCAGATGGAAGCAATGAGGACTAGATACTTTAAGTACAGCATCTTTAATGAATATGGAGGACTATACAGTGCAGTTGGTGGTGGAGTTCTTAGGGTTAGAGTTGTAGAGTTCTTTGACTCTTCAGCCTCAGATTTCTAAGGCGGTGCAGTGTGCTATTGTTATCGGTGACAGTTGAGCAAACTAAGTGTGTTTTTTGAATATCAGGACTTGGTGACTCTTGTGCATTTGCTGATTCTGACGTGTCTGGAATATTGTAGTGCTGTATACTCTGGCTTTCCTGCTAGGGCCTTAGGCTGGTTGCAGAGAGTTCAGAGTGCTGCCGCTATGCTCTGGTGGAGTTGGACCCAGGGATCATGTTACTCCTATCTTGGAATCACTTCATTGGCTACCTATTGTTCTGCATATTAAGCTGTTAATTGTGGCTTTCAGGATTTTCCAGCAGTTGTGACCTAGCTGTTTGTCTTTCCATCTGCAGGGTTACACGTTCTCAAGGAACTCGTTTGTCCAAGCTGCCCAGGGTTCATCTGTTTCATTCAGTAAGGATGAGAGTCAGGTCATTATCATGCTCACTGCCATTTCTGTGAAATGCTATTCCATTAACCATTCATTGTATTTATACTCGTATGGGTTTCAGGAGGGCGGTGAAGACATTCTTATTTCCCCAGGGTTGTTGAGTTCACCCTTTGTGATGTCTCAATGTTGCTACGATTTTGCTGCTGTTTGTTTCATTTGTATTGTGATGTATCTTTTTATTATGCATGTTTTACTGTATCCTGCCTTGGGCTTTTTTATAGGAGCAGGTAATATATCTAATAAATGAAATGAAGTTTTCTGAATGAGATTTTTTCCCTTTTTTATATTTATTAAATTGTGAAGCAAAACATATAAATAAGCACTTGTTCCAGAAATATACTGGAAAAATGGAATGTAAATCAATTGCAAAGAACCTATTAATCAAGGTCTAAGTAATCACATTCCTTCTTAATTTGGACTACAAGCAGAGAAAAGAGGTAGGAGTAGAAAATGGTCAGTCGAATAAAAAAGAAAAAAAATGAATAAAAATCAAAATCAGGCAATAGGTGCAAATTTTCCCATCCAATGTCAATCACCCAATTCCGACATTTCTAAAGACTGGAGAAGATGCTAAACCACCCCATTTCTTTTGGTCCAGAAACAACCTTAGCTGCTCAGGAGAAAAAAAATATATCTGGCATTCACATACTTAATGACACATTTGCATGGATACCGTAAATGAAAAACAGCCCCCAGTGCCTGGGTCTCCTGGCGCATTGCTAGAAACACATTCCTTCTTTCTTGAGTGTACCATGCCACATCTGAAATATCTTTCCAGTTTGTCCAAGAAAAGGTTCCTGAATATAAAGATAAAATTGTGCTCATATCTTGTTTGAATACAAGGAGCGCCAGGAAAGTACCTCGCTCCTGGACTTCAGCCACAGAAGATTTGAAAAGAGCTCACCTCCAGGCTCCTGTTGCCTTTGTCACAGAAGAAAATACACCGGTCCGGATATTAAAAGGCGTTTATATGGTTTGTGGACCTGTGGACCGTGTCAATGCTGCTAAGTGGGTTATTCGGCGACACTAACGCGGTTAGTGCCGCGGAATATCCATGGGTGCTGCCGCGACACGTCCTGATGCCGATTGATTAGCATTAGGGTGTGCTGGGGGCGTTCCAGGGCAGCGCCCGTCGCTAGCCAGGCAGCGCTGATATTGAGCCACTGCCTGGTTAGTGACACCCATGAAAGTCGGACTCAGGAAAGACTGGATGAGCTTTTTCCACAGAAGCTAACCGAGCAGTGGCTCAATATTGCTGCTGCCTGGATAGTTTCACGGCCACCCGGATAGTTAATGCCGCAGGCTGCATATGGCCTCAGCATTGAATATCCACGTTTAAAGCGAATATCTGGCCCATTTTATTTAAACAGAAACATAGAAATATGATGACAGGAAAAGACCACATGTCCTTCCATATCAACAACTATAACAGCCCCCTTTTTACCTTTAGAGATCCTCTGTGTTTGTCCCATGCTTTTCTGAATTCAGTTACTGTCCTCATCTCTACCACCTCCACTGGGAGACTATTCCACGGATCCACTACTCTTTCTGTAAAGAAATATTTCTGCATATCACTCCTGAATCTATCTCCCTTCACCCTCATCCCATGTCCCCTCGTAGCAGAACTTCTTTTCAATTGAAAGAGGCTCTCTCCCTGAGCATTTATGCCACGGAAGTATTTAAACATCTTTATTTTTATTTATTTATTTATTTATTTAGTATACATTTGTATACCGCTACTTCCAGCGATCAGCAGCGGTTTGATTACAGATTGGAAATTGTCAAATCATGACAGGAAATTTTTGAGATATAAACACATTGATTAGACAGGAAAGCACAGCACACAGAGAACTATTTTACAGAGAACATGGGCTATGGAGGGTTAAGTGGCTTGCCCAAGACCACAAGGAGCACCTGTGGGACTAGAAACCCCAGTCCTTCCGGCCCAAGGTTGCTGTCCTCTAGTGGGATTTGAACCCCCGACCTTCCGGCCCGAAGTACCTTGCCCCAACCACTAGGCCACTCCTCCACTCCAATCTCAATCATATCACCTCTATCCCGCCTTTCCTCTAAGGTGTACATATTAAGATCCTTAAGTCTGTCCTCATATGCTTTATAATGAAGACCACTAACCATTTTAGTAGCCACCCTCTGCACCGACTCCATCCTGTTCACATCCTTTTGAAGGTGCAGTCTCCAGAATTGCACAATATACTCCAAATGAGGTCGCACCAAAGACTTATACAGAACCACTATCACCTCCTTTTTTCTGCTAGCCATTCCTCTCCGTATGCACCCATGCATCCTTCTAGCATTTGCCATCGCCTTTTCTACCTGTTTAGCTACTTTAAGATCATCAGACACAACCACGCCTAGGTCCCGCTCTTCTTTGGTGGACAAAAGTACTTCACCCCCTATACTATATTGCTCCCTTGGATAGCTGCAGCCCAAATGCATGACCTTACATTTTTTAACATTAAATCCCAGCTTCCAAATTCTAGACCATTCTTCAAGCTTAGCTAGATCCCTCCTGATGTTATCTACACCTTCCTGGGTGTCTACTCTATTGCAGATTTTGGTATCATTCACAAAGAGCCAAATCTTACCCGACAGCCCTTCCGCTATATCACTAACAAAGATGTTAAAAAAAATCAGACCAAGGACAGATCCCTGGGTCACACCATTGGTAACATTCTTCTCCTCAGAGTGGGCTCCATTTACCTGTACTCTTTGTCACCTGCCACCCAACCAATTTCTAACCCAAGCAGTAACTTTAGGGTCCATCCCTAGGGTGCTCAGTTTGTTTATAAGTCACCTGTGAGGAACAGTGTCAAAGGCTTTACTGAAATCTAAATACACCGCATCTAGGGCTCTCCCTCAGTCCAACTCCCTGCTCACCCAGTCAAAGAAATCAATCAGATTTGTCTGACAAGACCTGCCTCTAGTGATCCATGCTGCCTTGGATCCTGTAATCCGCTGGACTCCAGAAACCTCACTATTTTCTCTTTCAGCAGCGTTTCCAATAATTTAATCACCACCGAATTTAAACTAACCAGCCTGTAGTTTTCAACCACATCCTTACTTCCGCTTTTGTGTAAAGGCACCACATGAGCCTCTCTCCAGTCCTTTGGCACCACTCCCAACTCCAACGAGGCATTGAAAAGGTCAGTCAGTGGAGCTGCTAGAACGTCCTCAAGTTCCCTCAGTATTCTAGGGTGTATCCCATCCGGTCCCATCACTTTGTCTACTTTAAGTTGATCTAGTTTCTCACGAACACAGTCTTCTGAAAATTGTTCAAGATGTCTCTCGCTTCTGTTCCTGTTTGTGGGTGTTTTCTGAGGTCCTGCTCCTGGTTCTTCATCTGTGAACACAGAACAGAAATATTTGTTGAGCAATTCCGCTTTATCCTTACCAGCTTCTACATATTCCTCCCCTGCACCCTTGAGTCTGACAATACCACTTTTGTCCTTCCTCTTCTCACTAACATATCTGAAAAATGTTTTAACCCCCCATTTTATTGCATTGGCTGTTTCGTCCTCCTTTTGAATCTTTGCCTTCATGACTACTTTGCTAGCTTCTCTAAGTTTTTCCAAATATAGATGCCTATATTCCTCTCTCTGTGATCTCTTGTATTTCATGAAGGCCTCCGTCTTTTTCTTCACTTTTTCAACTACTTCTTTTGAAAGCCATAGTGATCTCCTTTTCCTTTTACCTTTATTTACCATTTTAACAAAAAGGTTGGTTGCCCTTAAAATTCCCCTTTCAATTTTGCCCACTGTTTTTCTACATTCCCCAGCTGTTCCCATCCCACTAACAACACCCTGAGGTACTAGCCCATGTTGGCAAAGTTAGTCTTCCTAAAGTCTAAGATCCTCACCTTTGAATGGATTCTAACAGCCCTAGTCCTAATACTGAACCACACCATCTGGTGATCACTGGATGCAAAATGATCTCCCACTACAACATCAGAAACACTTTCACCATTGGTAATGTAGTGATGAAAGCTCCCAGGAAGACATGGAAGTGGAAGAAAATCCTAGTTTCCCCTTTGAAATGAATGACAGTTCACTTGTGCATAAGACTTGCAAGCCAGATCAGGAAAAAACCCAGCTCCCTGCTAAGGTCAGGCCACGCCCTAGCTCCGGGGTGGAGACAAGCTTGCCTGATGATTGGTCACACAGGTGCAGAGAACAGGGAGTGCCTAGCAGCCAACGGTTCTTAATACCACGAGCAGAGCAGAACAGGGAGGGAAGGAGGAAGGCAAAGGACAACAGAGAGAGCAAGGCTGAGCATAGCTGGAGGAGAAAGAAAGAGGAAAACTCCCAGGAAAGCAGCTACATGAGAGGGACTGGAGAAGGACGTAAGAAGGCTGAGTTTCAGAGCCTGGAGGATTCCAGGGAGAAAGAAATCAACACTTGTCTGAGGGACCCTTCCCCAGGTGAAGCCAGCAGTTTTAGAGCTGAGAAATCAACAGAGAAACAGTTTGCTATTGCTAAAGTCCAGGAAGCAGAGCCCTCACTGTCTACTGCTAAGAGGTGGGTGGAAAGTTTTACATATGGGAAAAGCCATAGCCCTGATAAAAGCAGAACAGCTGAGTCTTCAAAGCTAGAAGCACTGAGAGAGTTGTTTGCTGAGGGAAAAGTTCACTCCCCCAATACAACTGTGCCTTTACAAGCTGAATTGCTGTGGAATCAGTTCCAGGAATTTCTAAAGGAGAGAAAGTTTGGGAGAGCTTGTAACTTTGATAGAGATACCATAGGTCCTGTTGCCATAGAAGGAATGCAAATAGATGCCTGTTTTCCAAGCTCTGAGTGTGAACCTGTACCAATGGATTGCTCTTTGTGTTTAAAAGAAGAGTCTGCATTGTTGAACTGAGCTGAGAGACTGTGAAACAATATAGAGAATAAGTGCAGTACCTGCTTAGAATTAAGGAAAGCTAATACTGTGTTTTACTAAGCTTAATTGCCTTCTGAAGCTAAGAAGCAGGGCTTAGAAGAAGTTTGCTTTGAGAAAAGAAAATCACAGCTGTTGCCAGTTTATCTGTATTTCTGTTGAATGACCACACGAGGCAGTCCTCTGTGTAAGCTTGTGGGAATAAGAACAGCTGAACAGTGAAAAGAGGTTTTGTTACGTCATTCTCTGTTACCTGATTCATCCTTTATGTTGGAGAAGCATCCTTTTTGCCTTTTTTGTGTATTGAACTTAAATGCCCTGGAAATCCCCACAAAATAAATTTTCTTGCTGCCTTGAACCACCGACTCACAACTACAATTTGTCCTTAAAGAATAAACTAACTACAAGTCCCAGAATACCTCTGGAGACAAGGAAAGCTTTATTCAAAAGTGGACAACATAAGGCCGTTTCCTGCTTGTAAGCTCTTGGGCCCAAGCGGAAGCATCGCAGTAAGCACCAAGTCCAGTATGGCCCCTTCACATGTGGGGTCTGTTACCAATTGCCTGAATAGTTCTCCCAGTAGAGAATCTAGGATCTCCTTATTTCTAGATGATACTGCAGCAGGAATGTGCCAATCAACATCTGGCATATTGAAATCTCCTATCAGTAGCACTTCCCCTTTCCTAGCAATGCTGTGTATGTCTTCAATTAATTCTCTGTCCACCTCATCCTCTTGTGAGGGAGGTCTGTATACCACACCAATGCAAATAGATTTCTCTTTCCCTCTTTCTAATTTAACCCACAATGCCTCCTCTCTCCCTTTTAAGCTCTGTAATTCCAAAGCTTTAATAGTAGTTTTTATATATAGTGCCACTCCTCCTCCCCTTCTTCCTGCCCTGTCCTTTCTGAATAAATTATAGCCAGGTATAGTTACAGCCCAATCATGGTTTTCTATGAACCATGTTTCTGTAACTGTCACTAAATCCAAGTCAGCCACTCCCACTAAAGCTTCAACATCAGGGATCTTATTTCCCATACTATGGGCATTTATACACACTGCTTTCCATATGTTATTCCTGTTACCCATTTCCATAAAGGTATTTAATGTATCACCTACCTGGGGGCTTTCTTCACCCATCCCCAATGAATCTAGTTTAAAGCCCTCTTCAGTAGATTAGCCAGTCTACTACCAAAGACACATTGACCTTTCTTGGACAAATGGATGCCATCTCTGCTCTGCAACCCTTGGAACAGCATCCCATGGTCTAGGAAACCAAAACGCTCTCGATGATTCAGGTAATTTGTACCAGGCATAAGAAGCAACAAGGTGGAAGGATCAGTTTGGAGTTGGCTGTAGAAGAGAAGGGCACAGATAGAAGGCATCTGCCAGAAGTGCGGAGTTCTTGAGGGGGGGGGGGTATAGGGAGAGATAAGAGGAAAGATAGTGAGGAGCAGCAGAATGAGTGCACGTATAGGTCAGTAGGAGACGTTTGAACCGGATACAGAAACAAATAGGGAGCCAGTGCAGCAACTTAAGAAGAGGAGTTATGTGAGCATATCGAGGATGGCAGAAGATTAGTCATGCAGCCAAATTTTGAAGACATTGAAGGGGAGAGAGATGATTCAGAGGGAGAGCAGTAAGGAGGAGATTGCATTAATCTAGACGGGAGGTGACTAAAGAGTGGATAAGTGCCTTAGCAGTGTGTGTAGAAAGGAAGGGATAAATTTTGCCAATCTTATAGAGAAAGAAGTGACAGGTTTTAGCTGTCCGTTGGATGTGTGCAGAAAAAGAGAGAGTAGAGTCGAAGATGACCCCAAGATTGCGAGCTGAGGAAACACAGAGGAATGTAGTGTTATCCACAAAAAAAGACAAGGGGGGAAGTGGATTTAGGGGGAAAGATAAAGAGCTCAGTTTTGGCCATATTGAGTTTCAGATGGCGGTAAGAGATCCAGGCAGCAATGTCAGATAAGCAGGCAGAGATCCGAGCCTGGATTCCTGGAGAGATTTCAGGCATAGAAAGGTAGATCTGAGAGTCGTCAGCATAAAGATTATACTGAAAACCATAGGAGGAAATAAGTGCAACAAGGGACTGAGTGAAAGAGAAAAATGAGAGGTCCCAAGATAGAGTCCTGATGTACACCAACTGAAAGAAGGATGGTGATAGAGGAGGACCCACCAGAACAGACCTCAAAAGTCCGATGGGAGAAAAGAAGAAAACCAGGACAGAACAGAGCCCCCAAATCCAAGCGAGGACGGGGTATTGAGGAGAAGGTGGTGATCAACAGTGTCAAAGGCAGCAGAATGGTCAAGAAGGAAGAGAATGGAGTAGAGGCTTTGTATTTTTATTTGTCTCTAAGAGAATAATGGAGAATAAAGAAGTTATGATCACCTGGGACATTCACGTTCTGACTGATAAAAGGCTGTACATAGTGGTAAAGGGAAAAAAATAGCACGGAATTAATAGAGGTGTTGGTTTCTAGTGATTATTCAGTGAAGTGTGTGGAGAGAGAGAAGATCCTCAAGTACCAGGAAATGTATTCTGAGATCAATAACATATGGCAGAAAGATGCATAAATGTTTCCCATCATGTTAGGCACCACAGGCCTGATGAAAAGGAATTTTGAAGCACACCTAGATAAATTGCCTATGCATGTGACGTCTTATGAGTTCCTGAAGGAGACTCTCTTTGGCACGATGCAAATACCATGGCAAACATTAGCAGTAGATTTGAGAGACTAGGATCATATTCCACAAACCTTTGCTTGAGAGTGAGGTTCATGACAGTCATGGTATGTGCAAAACTAACCCATTTGGAGACATGCCCCGGTGGGTAATTTTCAAAGGCATTTCTGCAGTTTGCTATGTGGATAAACTTATACATGTACAACCTGTATATGTGTGAATTCACCTGCTGTTTGAAGAGGCATTTCCAAGAGTGGGGTGGGCAGGATTTGCATTTCCATGGCTACTTTTGAAACTTTGAGCATATACGCAAACCAACCCAGAAAACCTGTGCGCCACGAACTACAGAGGTAAGTGCAGAGTTCAGTGTGGAAGCGTGCACATACTTTTGCTTTAAAAACCGACCACGTCCGCACAGAGAAAAGAAGGCACACACATTTTATCCATGCATGCAAAAGAGTACAGTTCACAGAAGAACACATATGATCTTCCTTAATTGGCCACCGTCCTAATCTGTTAGCATCAACTGAATCTTCATACAAATCTCAAAATGTCAAATGTACACCATCCATATATTCTTGCCATGGAGCTACAGATCCACTGAGATGAGAATTCCTTGATCATCTGCCTCCCATATTAGCCTCCTGAAATATTCATTACATCAAGGGCGAATCGGCAATGTCGTTCTGCATGCTTGGTACATATCTCTGTTACTTCCATGTGATTGGACCAAAATTCTATCTGCCGGTCTTTCAACCTCTCCCGCAAAATCATTAAGACAACTATAGCTGTACCTGAAAGTAGTTTGCTTTGAGTTACTGCTGGAAAGACGTGCACTAAGTGCTACTAAATAAATAAATAGTCTGAAGGAACTGCACAGATATGACCGTCTGTGTCATACCATCACCCTACCATTACTCAGACCAAGATTCTGTGCAGAGAGAAGGGCGGAAGTAGATCTCAAAGCCTTTCCTGCTCAAATGTATCAGAATCATTCAAGATCACGGTCTGATACCTGTCATATAGAAAATACTACTAAATGCTTTTAAAGGATACAAATCTTTCATCTGTCTATTAATCTGACTAAAGTGCTGCATGTATCTCAGGTTGGCTGCAGCTGACACCAATCTGCGCAGACAAACTTGCCCTGCGGGAATTATCTTGGATGCAAAATCGAGCTGCTCAATTAAAGACTGAATGTGCCCCAGGGATGCTCTCTTCATTGGTCTGGCCCTCACTACCTCCTTTAGCTTGTACAACGTATCCACTGGGTGACTAAATGTCATTTTCTTGGAATCCAGTGCTATCCCTTAGAAGATAATCATTTCCTGGAGGATCTGTTTTTTTTTCTTTTCTCTCGCTAGCAGAATGAAAAATTCAGCTGCTACTCGTATTAAATGGGCAAATATATCTGCAGAGGCCTAAGTGCCTGCAGGGCCAACAAACAGGACATCATCAAGTGATATTAAGATTTCCTGACACTTGTTCAGTGATACAGTGTGCAAATGAACCCATTATTTCAAATATGTCACAAGATACCGGGCAGTCTTTATACATTCACTTATCAACGCAATGCTTGCCTTTAGCTTAGAAACCTAAGTGCCAAAGTCTATTTGAATGTACTGCTAACAATCTTGAAACAGACTCAGTTTCTACCCCAGCTCACATAGTAACATAGTAACATAGTAAATGACGGCAGATAAAGACCAGTACGGTCCATCTAGTCTGCCCAGCAATATAGCAGGAGTAGGTGCACCCCTTCCCATGTCTTTGTTTAGGGGTGCTGGGAGTAGGTGCACCCCTTCTCATGTCTTTGTTTAGGGGTGCACTCACCAGGAGCAGGTGCACCCCTCCAATTGTCTTCACCCCTCCCCATATCTTTGTTTAGGGGTGAACCCACCGCTCCTCCCCCCATCGCTTCATGTAGGACACCCCTATTTGTTGAGAAATTAGATGGTTTGGTTTATTTTGATTTAGACTTGTTGCTGTAAAGTGATCCACTGTGTCTGTCCCAGGCCACTTTGAATTCCGTCACCTTGTTTGCCCCCACCACCTCCATCGGGAGGGCATTCCAAGCATCCACCACCCTTTCTGTGAAAAAGTATTTCCTGACATTGCCTTTCAATTTACCACCTTGCAGCTTCATGTCATGCCCTCTAGTTTTACAGCTTCCCCGTCTCTGGAAGAGGTTTGTTTGATCATTATTTCTCTTTAAGTATTTAAAGGTCTGAATCATATCTCCCATATCCCTCCTCTCCTCCAAAGTGTACATATTTAGGTCTTCAAGTCTCTTCTCATAAGGCTTCTGTCGCAGGCTCCAAATCATTTTGGTCGCCTTCCTCTGAACAGCTTTCATTCTTTTTACATCCTTTACAAGATACGGTCTCCAAAACTGAACACAGTATTCTAAGTGAGGCCTCACCAGAGACTTATACAGTGGCACTAGTGCCCCTTCCTTTCTGCTGGTAATTCCTCTTCGAATGCAGCCCAACATCCTCATGGCTTTTGCCACCGCCTTGTCGCACTGTTTTGCCACCTTGAGATCTACAGAAATAATCACAACAAGGTCTTTCTCCTGCTCCGTGCACACCAACCTCTTGCCCCCTATTGTGTAAATTTCCTTTTGATTTCTGCTACCCAAGTGCATGACACTGCACTTCTTTGCATTAAATCTTAATTGCCAAGCATTAGACCATTCTTCCAGCTTTTGTAGATCTTTCCTCATGTTAAGCACTCCTTCGGGGGAGTCCATTCTGTTGCAAATTTTCGTGTCATCTGCAAAAAGACAGACCTTTCCATTCAGTCCTTCAGCAATATCACTCACAAATATATTGAACAGTGCCAGGCCCAGGACCGAACCCTGAGGCACCCCGCTAATCACCTTCCTTTCATCCGAGTGAGCTCCATTTACCATCACCTTCTGTTGTCTGTCAGTCAACCAATTTCTGATACAGTTTACCACCTTGGGACCCATCCCCAAACTACTGGGTTTATTGATAAGCCTCCTATGAGGGACAGTATCAAAGGCTTTGCTGAAATCCAGGTAGATGACATCTATCGCATGCCCTTGATCTAGTTCTCTGGTCACCCAGTCAAAGAACTCAATCAGATTTGTTTGGCAAGATCATCCCTCGGTAAAACCATGTTGCCTTGGATCTTGTAACCCGCTGGTTTTGAGAAAGTTCACTATTCGCTCTTTCAGGAGCGCCTCCATTACTTTTCCCGCCACCGAGGTAAGGCTCACGGGCCTGTAGTTTGACACGTCTTCCCTGTCACCACTTTTGTGTAGAGGTACGACATCAGCCATTCTCCAGTCCTGAGGAACTTCTCCTGTTTTCAAAGATCTGTTGAAAACATCTTTTAACGGCCCTGCAAGAACTTCTCTGAGCTCTTTCAGTATCCTGGGATGTATCCCATCCGTTCCCATGGCCTTGTCCACTTTCAGTTTTGCAAGTTGTTCTAACACCTCATCTTTTCTGAATGGTGTGGTATCTACTTCATTCCCATTTTTATATTTGGAGTCACAGGTACCTTGATGAGAGATCACAATCTCTGATCAAGGCACAATTTAAGCATGTACTGTACTTATACCTATGTATATCATCAAATGGAGCACCTTTCTTTAGCAAGACAATTTACTGGTAGAGTTTGGTAATCTAAACCATTTTTCTACATGGTTGTAACCTTTCTGTTGTAGAGACTGTTAGTACATATGATGCATTTTTGTAGCGTTCCCTGATATGAAGGTCTCTGCTCTAGAACTGAACCCCTCAACTCAAGGTTCTATGGCCTGCTTTGCTTTGATGAGATTCTGAGGCCAATTACCCAAGAAGATGTGGTGAACACGTGATGACCATAGGAGGTGGAAAACTAAGCAGAGTTTAAGGCCCTGGGCTTGCCAGAGACTAGGATTAGTTTTTATGGTAGAGGCCAACTGAAAGCGTATGAACAGGACCACCGGCACAGTTGACAGTAATCATGCTTATTCATGTTGGGGTCGATTCTGATCCCCAAATAGTGGGGTTGTACGTCCAGGTTGGATGTACAACCTGCATTCAGCTGTTGTACCCGATTCCATCCTATGTTCTCCCTCCATGTACGGCTACTGTGTGGGGAATGCTGGACCAGATTGGGAGTGGGCGGCATGATGGCGGAGTGGGGACAGGCCGAAGCAGCCAAATGTACAGAGGCCATTCAGGTCGGGCCTCTGTATGTCTGGCAGCCTCAATTTGAATGCCCGGCTTATTCCACCTCGAAAGTGGAATAAGTTCCAGCCGCCAGTGCGATCAGGGCATGCAGCACCCCCAAACCAACAGGGCCGCTGTGAGAGAGCCTCTGCCACCCAATCCCAGCTTTGTTTGCCGCTGCTGAGGGTCAGGCGACGGTGAAATGTTTTTTATATGTGGTCGGCTTTTGGACTCTGAGGCTGAACTTGCCAGTGCCATAGCAATGGGACACCACAGCACCGGCATATCAGCCAGAGCCTTGAGCGGTGAGGACGAGCAGTCACTTGGACATATCCTAGCTCAGCATGCTGTGCATGCTGAGCCGTCCAAGTGCCCTAATTCTGCAGTTATAGAATCGGGTACCACTCGGCCCCGTGCATTTTCTGCACGTCCGGACGGCCCAGACATGCACAGTTCTGAATCGGCCTCATTATGTTAATGTGTAAAATAAAAAATGAAGTCACGCTTCATACTTCATTGTCAGTGTACAAGGTAAAAGATAACGGCAATTAACTTTATCCACATTAAACTGCCATTCATTTTCCTTCCTTGTAATTGTTCAAGTGCATGCGAGAAACATTTGACAGATTGTTCAAAGGAATACAGAGTTTAACAATTAAGGCTTTTAAAGGAAAACCTTTCAGTAGTATCTTCTCTGCCTGAAGAGATGTTTCTTATGGCTTTGGATTATCACAAAATATCTAAATTAGGTAGATAAGCAAAAACAGGACAAAAACATTCTGATATGGAATTAGGGACTAAAGGCTTGGGAGTCACAGAATGAAAACTTGGGATCAAGCACGAGTGTCTCTCAAACTGTGACTATGTCACCTGGTCGTTCATCATGCAGATTCAAGGTCCTTTTGGCATTTTTTTACTAAAAGGGCTGCCAGATACCAGGTCTCAGCGGGGCAAAAAAATAAAAAATTGGCCTTGAGTTCTTTGCACTAAGCATTTTAACAAAGACCCACAAAGGGCATTTTATAAAGTATTTTCTGCACGTAAAGCATGTTTTACGAGTGGAAACATGGGCATATATGTCTGCACACAGGGCCATACCGATCGTGAAATGTGCCCTGTGCGACTTGCACATCGGGTGTGCGCCCCCCCCCGCACCTCCATCTAGCCACTTTATGGGGGCGGGAGAGAAGAGGCGAGCACCTAATGTGCAAGTCGCCGGGAAGAAGGTTTAAGGGGTGAATTTTGGCTGTCTGCCATTGCTTGCCGCCGCTGAGAGAAGAAGACGTAGCGGCGGCAGGCAACAGCAGACAGCCAAAATGCACCCCTTAAGCTTTTGCGCCCTGTGCGGCCGGACCGCTCGCACGGGGCTAGGTATGGAACTGCACGCACAAGTATGCATACTACTGTATCAACAGCACATGCATTTTTATGCATTCCAAGGTACATTTATATAAAATGTAGCCCCACTTCCCGGAGGAGAGGCAATCAGACTCTTAAAACAGTACTAAGGATGTTTAAGTGTAGTCAGATAGGCCAAGCAGTTACCCCAGATGCAGACAGAGTTCACTAATCACGTCTAATTCAGTAAAGGAAGACTAAGAGGAAAACAAACGAAACAGGATAAGCCACAACCAATGTGCTATTTCAGAAGAATAGCGGATTTCAATGATGGAATAATTAAAGGACATGTACTTCCATAAAGGGAATTTTCAATAAAATGTATTAAGTACTGAAATAAATTATTAAATAAGTTTTAAAATAGAGCACGCCAACAATTATCACAGTTAGTTAAAAAAAGCAAAAACACCCCTTGAAATAAATTAAGGGCGTTAAGGTAGCAGTGGTTATCTAGCATTAATAGCCCATGTTCCCTGTAAAATAGTTATTTCCAAGTTATAATGCCCTGTTCAATGTAATTTCAGTTTGTTCAATGTAAACCGCACTGATGCAGAATAGCGCGGTATATAAGAGAATGTAAATAAATAAATAAATAAAATAGCAGCAATAACGGGATTCCCTGGTGAAAAAGGCTCTGGGTGGGTAAGAGGCGGTTCTGGCAGTAAGGGCACAATGGGTTGCTTAATGTGCGCTAACAGAACACTGGGCATTAAGGTGGCAAGCATGCACCTTAACGTCCGAAAACGGCTGTCACTGTAACATTGGATAACAGAGTCCCAGCGAAAGGCAATGTAATGGTGATGGATGGAAGGACATGTGGCAGCTGATGGACCAGACAGATCTGTAGGCATCCAACATGGCAGCCAGTAAGTGGGGTGAGCATGATGGAGGTAGATGTACTGATGCACTAGGATGTACCCATGTAAAATGCCGGAATGTCAGTGAGTGGCCTAGGATGGGGAGGACATGTCCCGTAGTGGAGTCAGAAGCGCCATGATGTGTGCATTGAAAATATAACTGAGCAGGAATGGTGACGTGCAGATCAGGCACAGGAGAGGCATGCGTGAGAAGTCGAAATGCAAAAAAGAGTACCTGTGTGGGCCATGGTGTAGCAGCTTGCAGGTGCGACTGCACATAGCCAGCAGAGGCTGATTGATGGGCTGAAGGAAGGATGGAATAGATGAAAGGGTGGTATGGGCATGCAGCACCAATGTACCCAAGGTGCCATCCCCTATGCATTTGTTCTGTGTGCCAGTGCCACGTGGAAGGCCTGGTACCAGACATGTTGGTCTTACATCTGTCCCAGCCACCCAACCACCATACAACTCACCATACAAATATGCATACAACATCTGGACAGGAATCGCTCAAACTGGCCAAATGGGGCATGTAAGGACGTGAAATGATTCGTGCAGGTGACCATCCAAGGGGTAGGGTGTGTCTGTATATAATGCAGAGAAGTGATGGGGCAAAAGCTGTACATTCACAGTAATGAAGTAATACCTGAATCAGGTTTCACAAATGGATCATATCTGTATGTATTTAACTGCTGTTTATTACACCACTCTATCGGTGCAGTCAAAGCATTGTACGTTATACCGAAAATCCAGTAATGCATGATTAAAAACAGGGACTGTGAGAACCCGTGTTCTGTTGAGACAAAGGAGGGTTAAGTGACCTGGCTAAGGTCACAAGGAGTTGTGGTAATCCTATGAAGGCTGTGCCATACAGAAAAGCTCTCAGTGAAATGTTCCAACCAGTCATACAAAGAGTGCTAGTGGGTATTGAACTCTGGTGTCTTGGTTCCCAAGCTAATGCCTTGACCATTAGGCTATGCCTCCAGTAAGGTGACAGACCCCCTTGCCATGGGCTATAGCAGAGCCAATAAAGCCATGCACTCAGAAGGGCATGATGACAAAATGTATGTTTGCAGACCCAAATTGTGGGTGGAACACATAACAAAGCATAAGAATGTGTGTCAGCCAGTCCCAGCAGACCCCAGACTGTTGCAGGCATGAAAATGAACTGAGTAGCACACAGAGAATGAGTGGGAATCAAACCCCTGTCCTTTGTGTAGTGAGACAGTACTTTAATCATTAGGCTAGACCTCCACATTGTTCTGCACGGCAATGTCTGGAATCCACGAGACTGCATGTCCCTGCTTGCAATGGGTGGATTCTAGGACATGAAACAATGTGACTGGCACATTCTGAGACAGTGATACACCACACCTAGGTGCTGGCTCCATTGGTGCATAATGCTCATGACATGCAGTAGCATAGCAGCACTACAGATGCACTGCTGCAGGCTACCTCCCTTGTGCAAAGGTCAAGGCATGGTAAGGTCAAGATGTCCATCCCTGCACTGTACCCCCAATGACATTCATGTGCATGGGTCCGCTGTGCTGCAGTGTGGCAGAAATCCCAGAAGTAGCATATGTGCATGACATGCAGTTAGTTCCCTGTGACCTGCTACACACAGAGGGATAGGTGCACCTGGACATACAATGAATGCAAACCACAGCAATAGCCATGCGGATCATTGCAGACCATCCTGTGCTTACTGGGGCAACATGCACATGTTTCCCACCATCAGATTTGACAGGGGGGTACTGGGCTATGCTCCAGTATTCAGTCTCCTCTATGCCTGCAATGTCTGCTGTGCGTGCCCGTATAGTTTAGCCCCACCATCACCCATGATGCGTTGCACACATAGAGCATCATTCTGCAGATGATCACCAAATGGAGAATGCAGTGATCCATCACATCAGCTCAGTAATATACACAGACAGTGTGTGCTACAGGCACATAATAGCTGCCAACTATGCTACTGACCAGTGTCAGCACTCACTCTGAAGGTGAGGAGGGGCACACAGCACCTGGTCCCAGACTCTGCAAGCCCTACTGCAGATTCACATCACTGCCAGTGTGTGCCAGGTATTGTCTGCAGTGTGCGATACTAGTCACCTGGTTTTCAAGCCAATTGCAGCATGCCAGATTCACCTGTCATATCTGGGGCCTGTGTCCTTCTGCTGTTGGACAGGGACTCTCCTAGAACATTGCATGTCAGTGGTCAGGGTTGCGGCAGCTGTGTCCATGGAAGCCAAATGCAGTGGAGTTTGTATAGGCTGGCAATGGGCTGTTGTCACCGTATTGCTGGGCCTTCCAAGACCATAGTGAGTGGGGCAAGAACAGCTGCTGTCCTAACCATCTGGAACTACCAATCCACTATATCAGGCACAGTCAGACTGCATTTAAGACCCACCACAGGGTTGTCTCAAACATGCACACACCAACTGTGCCCAGTCTGCTGGTCAACACACACACTGTATGTGCACAGGGCTACCATGTACACTCTGGCTTGGGACAAATGGCATGGATACTGAGCAGTTGCCTGAGTGATTGGATTCTCAGGAAAGGGAGAGCACTTGCAACCTGACACTATATAGCACTATGTGGATACATAGCCATGACACTGTCACAGTGAGAGTGTTCTCTCAGCATGAAATGCTGTGGGCACCCAGGCCATGCATGTGGCAGACAGGCAATATGAAGTCCCAGCCATTGATTCTACCTCCAACACATATACATACTGGGCAAACTGCTTTTTTTCAGGCCATACTCACAATCCTCATAAGAACATAAGATATGCCATACTGGGTCAGACCAAGGTCCATCAAGCCCAGTATCCTGTTTCCAACAGTGGCCAATCTAGGTCATACGTACCTAGCAGTTTCCCCAAAAGACACAGGTTCCACAATGCTTGTACCGGGTCAAGCATTGATATCCTGGGTCCCATTTTAATAATGGTTTATGGACCTTTCCTCCAGGAACTTGTCCAAACCTTTTTTAAACCCAGCTACACTAACAGCCTTTACTACATCCTCCGGTAACAAATTCCAGAGTTTGATTACACATTGAGTGAAAAAATATTTTCTTTTATTAATCTTAAATAGTTTACCCTGTAGCTTCATTGCATGTCCCCTAGTCTTTCTATATTCTGATAAGGTAAACAATCGATCTACGTTTACCCGTTCCACTCCGTTCATTAATTTATAGACTTCTATCATATCTCCCCTCAGCCGTCTCTTTTCCAGGTTAAAGAGCCCTAACCTTTTTAGCCTTTCTTCATAGGAGTATCCTTCCATCCCCTTTACCATTTTGGTGGCTCTTCTCTGAACCTTTTCTAATATCGCTATATCCTTTTTAATATACGGCAACCAGAATTGCACACAATATTCAAGGTGCGGTCTCACCATGGAACCATGGTCTCTGCTGCTCATCGTGCACATTTCCAGACTAATGCTGGGAACAGCTTATGCAATGCAAGGCACAATGCATTGCAGAAGGGCACAATACTCTGGAGAGATACACACACACACACATCACCTTGCTGTGCAAAAGTGGTGATGGATGGTGTTCCTACCTGCCACTTTGGTCTCCGTATCTGCACAAGCATTGTTAACGTGCGCTCATTTTGCAGGTGCTATTAGCATGCTCTGAAATGCATGCCTGTTGTTAACGCCCGCTTAGTGTGAGGTGCTATCAGCCTGCCCTTCCATCCAGCCATGGGTAGCGGACTCTTATTGGACAATATTTTGGGGGTTGCACATGCTGGTGCTGTGCCGGCAATGTAGGATAACGTTTACCCATAGGGACATGCAGTACATGATATGCAGACAGGTCTTGAACCTGGCCTTGTGTGTTGAGCCATAGAGCTGCCACATGGGTTCAGCAGTCCATGGGTGTAGCTGTGGTCAATGTTTGGGTGAATGCAAGCATGCGTAGGCAGGACTAGCAGAATGGCCATGGTCCCCCATATCTGGTGTGTGTCATGGCATGACCTCACGTAGCCCCACTTGGCTGATGTGGAGTCACATGTACCTCAGATGGCCGTTGATGTCTGCATTCTTACATTTTGAGGATGCTCCAGTTCACACAGAGCCCTGTGCTTTCTCAACACACCACAAATGCTGTTGCCCACTCTATGGTTACCTCTTGTCTTGCCACTGCACCCTCCTCTCTACTGCTCTCCCTCAGAGTCATCTCTCTCCTCTTCCATCTCTATGGAACTCTGCTGGGCGACTGATCCCCCGTCAGCCCCCAAACACCAGAACGGCATTGATTATAGAGGTGCCATTTCCAAGCGACTACTCTGTGAATCACGTTGAGAGGGAGAAAATATTAAAGTACCAAGAAATGCAGTCTGAGACCAAGAAAATGTGGCAAAAAGATACTGCGTTATTTCCCATCACAGGCCTAATTGAGAGGAATTTCCAAACACATCTTGATAAATTACACATACATGTTACATCTTATGAACCCCAGCAGGAGGCTCTCTTTGGCATGATGCAAGTACAACGCCAAGCATTAGCAGTAAATTTGAGAAACTATGATCATACTCCATATAACCTGGCTTGGAAGTGAGGTTCATGGCTGTCATGGTATATTCAAAACTTGCCAATTTGGAGAAATTGCCCCCAAAGAAAAAACCTCTAAGTATCCTCACTTAATCTCCGTTTCCAAATGTTTTTACTTCCTTGGTGATACCAAGCAATGAAGAAATCAATTTCTCAAATAATCCTGATTTTAGACCAAAATTTCAACCCTTCTATCTCATAAAACACACACACACTCTCTCTCTTTTCTTCAGCCCCAACTGCTAATTCCTTTCCCACTTTACACACATTCCAACACCAACTGTCTCATGCCCTTCCTCTGCCAATCCTGCAAATAGTCCTTAGTACCACACAGAAAGGGGCAAAAGCTCAAAAATTCCCCACTAAAAGCATTTTTCCTAACCTAACTAGACTATTTCAAAAATTTCTGTTCTGTTTCTTTAAACCATGAAGCAGCTGCTTAAATAGTAACAAAACTGCATCAGTCCCTGCTTCTTCCTGCCTGAAACAAAGCCCTCTATAGGGATCCATGCTCCAGCCCCATCACTTACAGTGCTTGTCTTTATATCCTGGACATTTCTCAATGTAAATCTATGGGCCCGATATTCAAAAGGCATTTACACGGTTTACAGACAAATAAACCATGTAAATATCTTAAATGGTGATATTCGAAGGCACCTACATGGTTAATGCCATTGAATATTCCAGACTATGTCCCCTATGTGCCCCAGTGCTATCCGGTTAGCATCAGGGGTGTTGGGAGCGTTCTGAGGTGGAGCAGAGGCGGTGACTGCCGCTAACCGTGTAGTGGCGATTTTGGACCACTACAAGATTAGTGGTCTGTGGCTAAAACTAGGCCAGCTTTTGGCTCGCCTAGTTCTAGCCATGGACCACTAAACATATCGTGGCGACATGGTTAGGTTCTGTGGCGTTGATCCCTTGGTGCACAACCTGGATATTCAATGCCGTCAGGCCCCATCATTTCAAAAATTAAATTAGGTTTTTAAAGGTTAGTATGCCAAGATTACTCTTTTTTTTTTTTTAATTAATCGGAGGCTCTGGTGTCCTCCCAGAGATTCAGGAGTACAACCCCCCCTCACTGACCAATCACTGCCATTCACGGCCAAAATAAGCATTTAAAAATTAAGATGCATTTTTGGGGTTTGCAGACTTCCCTCACCTGTCTTAAACCCACAACCCCCCCAAAAATCAACTTTTAATTTTGCGATTTTTGGCAGTTTTAGGGGCTCCTCCCTCTTCAATGAGGCCTAAACATAGGCTAGCGGCAGGTGCACCTACTCTTGCCATCTTACTGGGCAGACTAGATGGACCATACTGGTCTTTATCTGCCGTCATTTACTATGTTACTATGTTACAGGAGGCTTCAGTCCTTTCTGGGTTTTCCTAATGGACACATTCATCTTAGGCCAATCTGGTCCCCAACATGTCCCTTCTAGCCTCAAATGCCACCTTGCCTGGGACCATCCGATGGCCCGACTCAACATTTTAGGCCACCCTGGCCCCCAAAATTTGCCTGATTCACTTTTGGGCACCAGACCCCAAGAAGCCATCTTCCAAGGCTTCCCCTCCTTAATTGGGCTCACCAGCCCTGAGAAGCCTCTGTCCAAGGTCCTCTGCCTTGCGCTGGCGGTTCTGATGTTTCCGGGCTCCCCTCCTTGCATCAGGATCACCCAGACTCCTCCTCTCTGTGATCAGGGACAGCCGCAAATTCCTATATTAGATGCAATCGCATGTGCACAGGGGTGGAGTTGGGTGGAGCGTAGGTGGAGCAAATGAGTTTGCACTTACGTGAGAAAAATACTGCAATTTCCACATGTTCAGTACGAATTTAGGCATGGGCATTTACGCCAGCTCTCACCTGAATGTACCTTTTCAACCACTTATGCTCCTATTTTATACAGAATGCATGAACTTTACTTTGTAAAATGGGCTTGAAATATGCACCTAAAAATGTGCATTAATCAAGGTACGACTTATAAAATTACCCTCATCGAGTACACATGCATGATGGGTAATTTAATAACATGGATCCAACTCAGGCTGGAAAGGTGCATAGACACATAGGTTGTACCTGTTTATAAAGGAGATACAGGTGCCTTTATGATAATTACCCCAGGGAAAGAAGGCAGGCACACTTATACAGTACCTGCTCCAACACAGTTATAATTGTGCACCAGGAAGAAGCCACATGTGTGTATAACATGCATGTTTTAGAATACGTGCATTGTTGCATGTGTAGCCCCGGCCATTATCAAATCCATATCCCTGAACCTTGGAATGGTAGAGTCCAAAACACCCTCGGGGTACAGCTGTAGAGTTGAATTATGTAAGAAAGAAGGGGAGGTGTTGTAGCTGTAGTTCTAAAAGTAGAAAACGTGTATGGTGTGGATCTTTGCATAGAGAACAAAGTGCTGAGTGGGCCCTCCATCTTGGATGGAAAAAGGAAGAATGGAGTTGGAGAGTGAATTATCCGATCTTATTTGACAGTGGTATGCCAGTAGCTTCAGGGACATCACAGGCTGCCATGTGGATTGCAAATCATGAAAGCATTGAATCAAACTGATGTCATCATAGCAAGTAGACACCCAGGGTCAGCATTACATTAGGTAAACTAAGCAGTTGCCTAGAGCACCAATGGTCAGAGGGTGACCCATTGTTACCACTTCTGTTCCTCTCCAGGATGTGCAGACGTGGGTCAGGAGCAGGGGGCAGCACTATACTTAGCCCTGTGAGTGGTGCAGCTGCACAGGGTGCGAAAAAATAGGGGCGCCTTTGAGATTGCCGGCCTCAGCTCCCCTTGCCCCCCCCCCCCCCCCCCGCTGCCGCCTTTCATGTCATCTTGGTGACAGCAGTGGCAGCAGGAGCAGATCTCTAATTGAGAAAAAAACACAGGGGTTTTCCTGATTTTGCGATTGCATGTTAGTCCGATCCCTCCCTCCCTCTGACATAGGCTCATGTCAGAGGAGGGAGGGACCAGACCAGCCATTCAAACTCCAGAGGAGGAAGGGATCGAGCCGACATGCTAGCGCGGAGTAAGAAATACTCACGTGTTTTTTCCTTCAATTAGAGATCCGCTCTGCAACTGCAACTGCAACCGTTGCTGCCAAGGAGACATGAAGAGCAGTGGAGGCAGGGCAAAGGCAGGGAGCGTGGACATGTAGGTATGGGTAAGATAGGGAGATGCTGGACATGGGGAAAATGACTAATGGGTAGGGGGATCACGCCAGAGGTGCAAGTTGCACAGGTGCATTTATTGCTTGCTACGGCCCTGCTAGGGGGCACTATAAATGAGGTTTGCCTAGGCCCTAGGGTGCTTCATATCCATACACTGGCCCTGTAGATGCCACATGAGTTGTGCTGTTCTGGGAAAGGGCAGGGAATCCTTGAGAATTCCAGTGATGGGCTAAAGAAACTGGCTTGTCTGAAAGAACTGAGCGAACAGGGTCCCGTTGAGGCTCTTTCCATTGGGACAGTAAAACATTCCAATTTGCCTCATCTTCAGTTTTCCTGTAAGGATGAATATCATAGAAAGCATGGTATCTCTGAACCTTGTGAGACCTTGAAGATGGAACAATTTATATTCGATTAATGCCTGCTGTCTCACATTGATCTTGAGTCAGTCTGCACAGTCTGACCTCTAAAGACGAGGAACGAAGGAAGTGGAGTGAAAATGTCTTTTAATGACGCAAACTGTGCATAGACTGTTTCTGTAAGTATTTACTACACTCTCTTCCTTTAGAAGAACCATTACCTGAGTAGACAGGATCATTTGTTTTACTGTAAGTGTGAAGAAGAATTGTTTCAGCGCCAGAGAGCCCCGACTGAGTTTTCCATCACTGAAGTTTTTTTGGCCATTGAACTTAGCTGTAGCAACCAGATTGCCCATGTGCATTTGGTTCGTTTGGGTGTCTTAAAAGTGAAAACAGACACAGATCTATTGTATGCACATAAACCTACAAATTAACATGTATACAATCAACTGCATACATTTTTAACTTTGTACATGTAAACAGTGCATATCCACAATAACAAATAGCCCAAATGAACCTGAAAAAAATATACAAAATTCAGCAAAAGTTCATTTGAAGCAAGCACAAACTGGATCAAATGACTGTTTGCAACCACTGTCAAGAAATTAGCAAATAACGTACACAGCTTAGGAAGGGCCGGCCCAATCATTAGGCAAACTAGGTCGTTGCCTAGGTTGGCAACTTCTGGGGGGTGGCAAAGAGCAGGACATTCAAAATTTATTTTGACAGCTGGGGCTGAGAGAGGGGTTTGTAAAGATTAAGGTCTGCCAAAGGCGCAAACACCTTGAATCAACTCTTGGGCTGGCCTTAATGCGCATTATTGGCACCTGTAAGAGGTTAATGCCACGGACAGCACCAATAACGCTGGATTAATGATCGGAAGCGTGGCCCTTAGTGTTAAGGTGAAAGGACGTAGAGCAGTGGTTCACAACCTTTTTTGTACCGTGACCGCTTTTACCATTGGTCAACTTGTGATGACCCCCCAATGATAAAATCAAATGCGTCTCTCTTCCTTTATTGTTAACGCTTTGCCACTGTAATCATTTGTTGAATTATTAATATATTATAGGCCTTTGCATTATGTTTTTATATATAAAATTTACTTATTCAAGCCACAATAATTAATCCCAATAACAAGTAACAATATTTGATTTCAAAATTATTATGATTTTGTAGTCAAATCACCAATATGAAATAAAATTATTTTTTCTACCTTTATTGTCTCACCAATTTATTCTCTGATCATGCTGGTCCTGATCTGAGGCTTCTGCTTTCCTGTCTTCTCTTAGCTCTCTTTCTGTGGTCTATGGTCTATTAGAACCCAGCAGAGAGCTTGTAGTTTAAATTTCATAAGAAGTTAGAGCCTAGCAGCAGATAAGAGCTATAATTTAAATCAAATCAGAATATAGCTTACCTCAGCAGCACAAGACAGGGTACTGTGTAGCAGCCCTCTTTTAATAAGTGTTATTTCCCTCCCTCCCTCCCCACACCCACCCACCCCTGGATTAATCGTAGCTTTATAGGTACTTACACATCTTAAAAGACAGGAGGTGCTCTCAGGTGAAGCTCGTTACCCAAATCAGTCATACACTAACGACCTGAGATTAGTTAAGCTTCAGGTGAACAAGGTATATTACACGTATTACGTATAGTTTTATTAGTATAAATATCCATAGTAACCCTTAGTAAGTAAAGAACTTAGATCTAAACACAAACTTAAAACTAAGATGCAGACAGCAGTCCAGCAGCGGGATGGGGGCTTTCCAGTCTTTTGCATTGAGTGTCACATGTATGATTTTCTCCCATTTGGTGAGAGGTCTTACATGTGCAGTAGGTGCAAGGAGCTCTTTGCTCTCAGGGAACAAGTCCGTTCTCTAGAGGCTAAAGTATCAGACTTGTAAAGCATAAGACAGACAGAGAGGTACATAGACGAGACCTACAGGGATATAGTCCTGAAGTCCCACCTCCAGTCTGGCAGCATCCCTGTTGCCATGGAGGAGAGAGGTCACGTGACAGGAGAGCATCACCCTGGTGTGGCAGGAAGTGATCCTGTAACTAGGACCTGTCCTCCAGGTGATGTAAAACCCTCTCGCACCAAGGAAGTTTCTCCAGGACCATGTGCCCATGAGGGAAGGGTTAGGACAGCTGTTATAGTTGGTGATTCGATCATTAGGCATGTAGATAGCTGGGTGGCTGGTGGACGTGAGGATCGCTTGGTAACATGCCTGCCTGGTGCGAAGGTAGCGGACCTCATGCGCCACCTAGATAAGGTCTTAGATAGTGCTCTGGAGGAGTCTGCTGTCTTGGTACATGTCGGTACCAATGACATAGGAAAATGTGGTAGGGAGGTTCTGGAGGCTAAATTTAGGCTTTTAGGTAGGAAGTTGATATCCAGAACTTCCAGGGTAGCATTCTCCAAAATGCTTCCTGTTCCACGCGCAGGACCCAAAAGGCAGGCAGAGCTCCGGAGTCTCAATGTGTGGATGAGACAATGGTGCAGAGATGAGGGTTTTGGATTTGTTAGGAACTGGGGAACATTCTGGGGAAAGGAGGGGCTCTTCCGAAGGGATGGGCTTCACCTTAACCGGGATGGAACCAGGCTGCTGGCATTAACCTTTAAGAAGGAGATAGAGCAGCTTTTAAACTAGATATTAGGGGAAAGCCGACAGTCGCCCAAGAGCGGATGGTTCGGAAGAATGTATCTTTGAAGGATACTACCAAAAGCAGAGAGGTTCCACAAAAGAGTAAACTAGCCCAAATGCCCTCAAGTATGGAGCAGACAGAGCTTAAAGATCCCAAATTACCCATGTCTAACAACAGACAAATTAATATGAATAAAATACATTCTCTAAAATGCTTGTATGCAAATGCTAGAAGTCTAAAAAATAAGATGGGAGAGTTAAAATATATAGCACTAAATGAAAGGTTAGATATGATTGGAATATCAGAGACATGGTGGAAGGACGACAACCAGTGGGACACTGTGATACCTGGGTACAAACTATATCGTAATGATAGA
Organism: Ichthyophis bannanicus; assembly: GCA_033557465.1. Lineage (NCBI taxonomy): Eukaryota > Metazoa > Chordata > Amphibia > Gymnophiona > Ichthyophiidae > Ichthyophis > Ichthyophis bannanicus. The sequence continues at coordinate 834,298,291 of CM066036.1, read as the reverse complement.
GCTGATCAAATTGGTGGAGGGGTTGCTCTCTATGTTAGAGAGGGCATTGAGTCAGAAAGGATTAAAGTTTTGCAGGAAACAAAATCTGCTGTAGAATCTATATGGATTGAAATTCCATGTAAAAGGGGGAAGGCAATGGCAGTGGGGGTGTACTATCGAGCGCCTGGCCAGAATGACCAAATGGATGATGAAATGCTCAAAGAAATCAAGGAAGCTAACAAAAGTTACAGCACAGTAATAATAATGGGTGATTTCAATTACCCCGGTGTCGACTGGGTCAGTGTCACGTCAGGACATGCTAGGGAGATAAAGTTCCTAGATGAAATAAATGACTGCTTCTTGGAGCAGCTGGTTCATGAACTGACCAGAGGGGAAGCCATATTAGACCTAATCCTTAGTGGAACACCAAATCTAGTGCAAGAGATAAAGTTGTTGGGGACACTTGGCAATAGTGATCATAGCATGATCACCTTTGATTTAATTAGTGGAGGAGGGATAGTACGGAAATCCACAGTACTACCTTTTAACTTTCGAAAGGGAGACTATGATAAAATGAGGAAAACAGTTAAGAAAAAACTAAAAGGAGCAGTTGCAAAGGTTAAAGACGTACATCAGGCTTGGCTGTTGTTGAAAAATACTATCTTGGAAGCCCAGACCAGCTGTATTCCACGCTTTAAGAAAAGTGGAAGGAAGTCCAAAAAACTACCAGCATGGTTTAAATGTGAGGTCAGAGAGGCTGTTGTTGCCAAAAAAGCATCTTTCATAAAATAGAAAAAAGAGCCAAATGACGAAACCTGGAAACAGCACAAGCACTGGCAAGTCAAATGCAAGGCATTGATAAGGCAGGCAAAGGGAGAATTCGAGAAGAAGCTTGCTGCAGAAGCAAAAACGCGAAGTAAAGACCTTTTCAAGTACATTCGTAGCAAAAAACCTGTGAGAGAGTCAGTTGGTCCATTAGATGATAAAGGGGTTAAAGGAGCACTAAGAGGCGACAAGGCAATAGCGGAGAGACTGAATGAATTCTTTGCTTCAGTCTTTACTGAGGAAGATGTAGGGATGCTACCCATGACTGAAGTGGTATTTAAAGGTGCGGAAGAATTGAAGGAAATATCGATACATCAGGAAGATGTATCACAACTATAAGATAAGCTGAAGAGTAGCAAATCACCTGGGCCGGATGGTATACATGCAAGGGTGTTGAAAGAACTGAAATACGAGATTTCAGACCTGCTATTAGTAATCTGTGAACTATAATTAAAATCATCTCTAATACCTGAAGATTGGAGGATCGCCAATGTAACACCAATTTTTAAAAAGGGTTCCAGGGGTGATCCGGGAAACTACAGACCGGTGAGCCTGATATCAGTACCGGGAAAAATGGTAGAAACCATCATAAAGAATAAAATTACTCAGCATGTAGATAGTCATGACCTAATGGGAGACAGCCAACATGGCTTTAGACAAGGAAGATCTTGTCTTACTAATCTGTTATGTTTTTTTGAAGGAGTGAATAATCAGCTGGACAAAGGTGAGTCGGTTGATATTGTGTATCTGGACTTTCAGAAAGCCTTTGACAAGGTCCCTCATGAGAGACTTTTATAGGTTTATAGGTTTGACTTGTACAAACCAATCACTATCTAAGGGCATCATGCCAGATGCCTTAAAACTCACATCCTTACGCCCTATAATAAAAAATAATAAACTCAATCCTACAGACCCAAACTCCTACAGGCCCATAGCCAGCATACCGTTCATTGCCAAAGTGATAGAAAAAATCATACAGCTTCAACTGCAAGATTTTATTGACACACATGCACCACTTGACTCACATCAATTTGGCTTCCGCCCTTCACATGGAGTCGAAACTCTACTTATAACACTCATGGATGACCTCATAAAGGGCACTGACACATGCAATCAAGGTTACATCCTCATATTCATTGATATAGCCGGTGCCTTTGACAATGTCCACCACAACACACTTATTAACAGACTCCTAAGCCTAGGAATAGGAGGAACAATTCTACAATGGTTTATATCATACATCACAAACCGATCAATACGCGTTAAATTGGGTCAAGACACCTCTGAGCCATTCATACAAGGACAAGGTATTCCACAGGGCTCGGCCCTATCGGCCCTCCTTTTCAACCTATATCTCCAACCCATCACAAATATATTCAAAAAACATAAAGTCAACCACTATATATACGCAGATGACATCATGCTCACTCAACCAATAAACACAAATAATCCCAACTACCAGAACTTACTAAACTGTATCAGTGAAGCAAATACCTGGCTACAAAATAATAACCTTAGCATCAACCTAAAAAAAAACTGAAGCAATGTTCGTAACAAGAAAACCAGATACTACTCTCCCAGAAACAATAACAATTAACGATACAATAATCCCAATCAAAAAGGAAGTAAAATACCTAGGCATCATAATAGACCACACACTTAGTATGATCCCTCACATAAAACAAACCGTGAAAACCATATTCTATAAACTCAAAACCATTCAACACCTACGACCAATACTAGACACACATGACTTCAGATCTGTTATCAGCACACTCATCACTCCTCACTTTGACTATTGTAATAGTCTACTTATCGGCCTCCCTCTCACAAATATTAACTTACTCCAACGAGCTCAAAACATCTGTGCCCGAGTAACAGCAAAAGCCCGCCTCACTGACCACATAACTCCCATCCTCGCTGAACTACACTGGCTTCCCATAAATAGTAGAATATCATACAAAATACTCTTAACCACATTTAAACTTATCAACGGCATATCACCTTCACATCTAACCACTCTACTACATGCTCCAAAAGAACATAGAATCCGCAGACAAAATGCAACCCACTCACTAGACATAAAAAAATCAATTCGAAAAACAAAAAAAACCACAAGCTCAAGAGCATTCTCATATGCAGCCCCCACCATATGGAATAAACTCCCACTAAACCTCCGCAAAATCAAGGATCTCCAGACATTCCGGAAAGAACTAAAAACATATCTGTTTAAAGAACACTTTATAAACCTTAATCAACCCCCTCCATCCTCCTCACCACACCTACATAAAAATCCTCCCTAAACACAGATCAAAAAGCCTCAAAGCCTCAAACCTCAACACACATAAGAAAAACAACCCTTCGAAACCATGATTAATAACTGACTAATGTAAATATCTGACTGATGTAAATAGTTCAGCATATGTATAATTATATGCTCCATGTTATTGTTCATGAAAAGTTAATTGTACATAGTTTAAAGAAAATACTATGTTCTATGTAAAACAATGTTCAATATGTTAATTGTAAACTGTTCATTATGTTATTTGTAAACCGCCTTTGATCTTGGGAAAAAGCGGTATAAAAGAAAAGTATAAATAAAAAATAAATAAAGAGTCATGGGATAGGAGGCAGTGTACTATTGTGGATCAGGAACTGGTTAAAAGATAGAAAGCAGAGGGTAGGGCTAAATGGCCAATTTTCCCAATGGAGAAAGGTGAATAGTGGTGTACCCCAGGGATCTGTGCTGGGTCCGCTGCTTTTTGACATATTCATAAATGACCTGGAAAGTGGAATAACGAGCGAGGTTATCAAATTTGCAGATGACACAAAACTATTTAAAGTTGTTAAAACCCAAGAGGATTGTGGAAAATTGCAGGAGGATCTTGATAAATTGGAAGACTGGGCATCAAAATGGCAGATGAAATTTAATGTGGACAAGTGCAAGGTTATGCACCTAGGGAAGAACAATCCAAACTATGGTTACACAATGCAAGGTTCCTCATTAGGAACCACCACCCAGGAAAAAGATTTAGGCGTTATTGTGGATTCCATGTTAAAACCCTCAGCCCAGTGTGCAGCGGCGACCAAGAGAGCAAATAGAATGCTAGGTATGATAAGGAAAGGAATGGAAAATAAAACAAAAGATATTATAATGCCTCTATATCGTTCCATGGTGAGACCGCACCTTGAATATTGTGTGCAATTCTGGTCGCCGTATCTTAAAAAGGATATAGCGATTTTAGAAAAGGTTCAGAGAAGAGCCACCAAAATGGTAAAGGGGATGGAAGGATACTCCTATGAAGAAAGGCTAAAAAGGTTAGGGCTCTTTAACCTGGAAAAGAGACGGCTGAGGGGAGATATGATAGAAGTCTATAAATTAATGAACGGAGTGGAACGGGTAAACGTAGATCGATTGTTTACCTTATCAGAATATAGAAAGACTAGGGGACATGCAATGAAGCTACAGGGTAAACTATTTAAGACTAATAAAAGAAAATATTTTTTCACTCAACGTGTAATCAAACTCTGGAATTTGTTACCGGAGAATGTAGTAAAGGCTGTTAGTGTAGCTGGGTTTAAAAAAGGTTTGGACAAGTTCCTGGAGGAAAGGTCCATAAACCATTATTAAGAAGGGACCCAGGATATCAATGCTTGAACCAATACAAGCACTGTGGAACCTGTGTCCCTTGGGGAAACTGCTAGGTACATATGACCTAGTTTGGCCACTATTGGAAACAGAATACTGGGCTTGATGGACCTTGGTCTGACCCAGTATGGCATATCTTATGTTCTTATGTTCTTATGCCATTTCTTATCTCTTCTTTCGTTTTCTTCACTTCTTTCCATCAGCTTATTTCCAGTCCCAGTAACCCTCCCCAGTATCAGCCCCTTTCTAGTCCTTACTCCCAGTACCTTCCAATGTCAACTTGCATTCCCATGACTGCCACTGGTGTCCATACCTTTCCAGTCCCCCTCCTTCCCCACTGATCAGTACCTTCTAGTACAAATACCATGGCAGCCTCTCTCAGATCCACTCCCTTCCAGTTCCATTCTCCCATCCCCTTGTATCAGCCTATTTGTAGCCTTAGACCCCCAGTTTTCTTCCAGGGCCAGCAGCTCTATCCTCCCCACCCCACAATCAGCCCATTCCCAGTCAAAGACCCCAATCATCTCACTTTTAGTGCTAGTCCCCCCTCAACCCCATTACCAGTTCTAGCCTCCCCTAATCAGCCCAATACCAGTCCTACTCTCCCATCAGCTCATTACCAGTCCTAGTCTCCACTAATCAGCCCATTTCCAGTCATAGTCCCCCCGATCAGCTCATTTCCAATGCTAGCTTCCCATCAGTCCATTACCAGTCCTACCCCATCCCATCAGCCCATTACCAGTCCTAGCCTCCCCTAATCAGCTCATTTCCAGTGCTAGTCCCCCCTCAACACCATTACTAGTGCTAGGCTCCCCTAATCAGCCCATTACCAGTCCTACCCCCCATCAGCCCATTACCAGTCCTAGCCTCCTCTAACCAGCCCATTTCCAGTCCAAACTCACCGATCAGCTTATTTCCAATGCTAGACCCCCATCAGTCCATTACCAGTCCTATCCCCCTATCAGCCCATTACCATTCCCAACCCCCCCTTGATCAGTCCATTGCCAGTCCTAGCCTTCCCTAATCAACCTATTACAAGTGCTAGCCCCATCTGCCCATTACCAGTGCTAGCTCCCCCATCAGCCCATTATAATCCTAACCAGCACTGTCTCTCCCCTCTGTCCAGCATTTATCCCCTGTCTGTCCAGTATGTCTCCCGTCTCTCCCCTTTGTCCATGTCAGCCCCCTTCCCTCCCTCCCTCCTTCCATGTCAGCCCCCCTCTGTCCATGTCAGCTCCCTCCATTCCTCCATGTCAGCCCCCTCTGTCCATGTCAGCCCCCTCCCTCCCTCCCTCCTTTCCTCCATGTCAGCCCCCCCATCCAGTCAGCCCCCTTCCATACATCCATCCATCCATCCATATCAGCCCCCTCCATCCATGTCAGCCCCCATCCTTCCATCCATCCATCCAGCCATAATAAGCCCCCCTCCCTCCATTTCAGCCCCCCTCCCTCCATGTCAGCCCCCCATCTGTCCATAGAAACATAGAAATATGATGACAGAAAAAGACCACATGGCCTATCTAGTCTGTCCTTCCATATCAAGAACTACAACAGTCCCCTTTTTACCTTTAGAGATCCTCTGTGTTTGTCCCATGCTTTTTTGAATTCAGTTACTGTCCTCATCTCTACCACTTCCAGTGGGAGACTATTCCATGGATCCACTACTCTTTCTGTAAAAAAATATTTCCACATATCACTCCTGAATCTATCTCCCTTCACCCTCATCCCATGTCCCCTCATAGCAGAACTTGCTTTCAATTGAAAGAGGCTCTCTCCCTGAACATTTATGCCACAGAGGTATTTATACATCTCAATCACATCACCTCTATCCCGCCTTTCCTCTAAGGTGTACATATTGTGATGACGAAGGCAGTTCAGAGGAAATGGAATGGCAGAAAAGTGAACCCTGTTCCTTTAAAAATGCTAGCATTCAGGGTTTCCCTAGTAACCAAGAAACTCTGAGTCAGAGTACAGCCAGCATCAAGCCCCGCCCACGTCAGCACGTCAGAGCTAGGTGGAATCCTAGCAGCTCCCACGTGTGCTGGGAGAAGGGTGTGGTCCCTAAGAAAGATCAGTTTAAAACTGCTGAGTTTGAGCAGTCAGTTGGAACAGAAAGAGCCAGCACGAGAACAGGCACGAGTGCAAGGAAAGGAGTCTCGAGAGGAGCTCCAGGAAGCAGCAGAGGAGCCTTGGGAGGCTCGAGCAGAGCTGGAACTAAGAGCAGAGACGAGCTGTGGGATCTAGGAGCAACAGGTCCAAGGCAGACCCAGCTAACGGGGAAATTGCCATGAGGGAGACAAGCGTCTGAAGAGAGAAGGCAGCATGGCTTTGAGCAGGAAGGAGGGGAACAACTAAGAGGCCCAGAGTTCAGGCAAGTGTATGTTCCAGAGTCCCTGCATAAGAGAAAGTTGAAGGAGTTAGTTCCTACTGGAGGAAGTAAATCAGCTAGCCAGCTAAGCTGTAAAAGTAGAGAGAATAACTTGTCTGCATTCCCTAATCTAAGTCTCTCTGAAGAAATAGAGCAGAAGAAACTATTGCTAGAAAAATTAAATGAACTGTTGCAGAAGCAGAGTAGTAAGCTCTACGACCAGGTACCCTCTGAGAACTGCTGCAATGAATCTGTAGAGGAGATGGAAGTAGAATCTTATGATAATGAGCCTGAAGAAATACAATGCTCACTTTGTAGGGCAAACAAGCCGGAGGTGAGCTGAAGCCTAAAGCACATGTGAATGAATGAATGTTTAAAGTAGTGAAGCTTGTTTGAATGAAATACATGTTTGAAATATTTGTTTGAATGTTTAATGTATACCCAAGTTATTATACCTGTTTCACTGTAAGCAGAAATCACAAAATTGAGAAGTGCAACTCTTATGTTCATTGTAAACCGCACTGATGTCGAATAGCGCGGTATAAAAGAGACTACAAATAAATAAATAAATAAATAAGATACAGCAAAGGAAAATAACTGGAGGTTTTAAGCCAAGCTGTTTCTCCTATATGCCTGGAAGTGAAATGAAACTTAATGGACATTTGGAAGCTGTCTGTATGTGAGGAAGCTGTGAGTAAAACAGTCTTCCTGTGAAAGCAACTTGCTTTAAAGAAAGTTTACAGCCTGAGCTTTGGAAGCTAATTACGGTGTCAAAGTTAACTGCTTAAACTGACCTACCTGTGAATACAACTTGTGAGCTTTATTCTTTGTTTTTGGAGAAGAATCCATTTTTTGAGTTCAGCACTGTTAAATTTGATGCGAGGGGAAAAATCCCAAGAAAATAAAATATTCTCTGTTTTCGCCTAACCACTTGTGGACACACTACTTTGCCTGATAGAATAAGTAAACTACAGTACCCAGCAGCCCTAGCTGGCGGCCATATTGGTGAACCTTATTCAAAGGGCGACAAGGCGACACTCTCCTGCTGCCCGGCTATACGCCCGGCCAGGAGGTGGCGACAGAGTGGCGTAGTTGCTACAGATGCAGCGCTGAACACGCATGCGCAGAGAAAGCTACACAGCGTATCCAGAGGTTGCAGGAGGACGCTGGGTGGAAGTGCGAACGGCTGAGACTGGGAGAGAAAGTCTACGGAGTTCGGCTTGTCCGGAGAGTCAGCGGTCCTGCGGAGGCCCTACGCTGCTGCTGAGCGAGACGCACCACCAGTACCAGGTACAGGGTATTTAACTAAGGGTAGTTAAGGATACCGGTACTGGGTGGGGCGGTTGGAGCAGGTGACAAGGAACAATACCAGGTGTTTGTGCCGCACTTGGGTGGTGTGTTTTCTTTTTGTCATTGCTACAGGTGTAAAAATGACCATGGAGGTAAAAGACGTCCTTACGTGGATGGCGTCCCAATTTGACCGCCAAAAGGAGTTGTCCTTGGAGCTCCAGGAGAGAGCTGCAGTCAGATTGGAGGCCCAGCAGAAGCCGTTGGTAGAGTTAATGGAGGCGTGGTTGAAAGAGACCAAGAAGACGCCAGAGCCTGACCCAGCCAATACAGGTTTTGCAGGACTGGGGTTAGCCCACACATTTGGACCATGGTCCAAAGAGACACTTAACTTTGGACAGTTAAAAGAGGGAGATAACATTGACGACTTCTTAGAAGCATTTGAGAGGGTCGCTCAGATAGCCAATTGGCCAAAAGAACAATGGGCGGTAAGGCTGGCCATTTCACTAACCGGTGAGGCTTTAGCCGCCTACCAAGCCGTTCCAGCACATTTGGTCAATGACTATCAAGAAGTAAAAAGAACAATAAAGGATAGACTAGGCTTAACCCCCTCGGTCTATCACCGCCAGTTACGGAACGCCAGATTGCGTTCAGGTGAAACACTGAGAGCGTTTTATCACCACTTGAAGGGGCTGGTATCCAAGTGGTTGGAGCCAGAAGGTAAAACATTGGAGACAGTCTTGGATAACATCATTCTTGAGCAGTTTTTAACAGCTATTCTAGAAAAGATTCAGACCTTCCTTATATTACAAGGATGTAAAAGTACCCAGGAAGCTATAGCGCTCTCTGAGCAGTTTTTGGAGGCAGAGGCTGTAGCCAAAGATAAAAGTGTTGCTTTTGCTAAAATGTCAGGTGCTGTGTCAGATAGGGAACAAACGAATGTTAAGAATGAATGTGTGCCTACAGATAAAAGAAAGTATGTGAAAAGAGCCTGTTATAAGTGTGGTAGTGAACGCCATTTACAGAGGGACTGTAAAATGAAGACAGCATTAGTGATGAGTGAGCCAAGTAAGACTGGGGAAGGGTTCTTACTAGCCATTACTGTGCAAGGTATACTAGCGCAAGCATTATTAGATTCAGGCTCTGATCAATCCATGCTTTCCAAGAGCTTGTGGTGCAAGATAAGGGCCCAAGATAAAGAGACACCCAGTACACTCACGGGCACAGTAAAGATCAGGTGTGTGCATGGAACCGCGTCCACATATCCAATTTACCAGGTCCGAGTGAAAGGGCTAGGGATTGAGAGAGAGATCCCGGTAGTAATAGTCCCTCGCTTACCACAGGAGGTAGTGCTTGGGAGGGATTGGCCCCAATTTCAGAGAGATGTGCAACAAGTTCTGGGTGCAAAAGAAGGGATGGTTTCCACGCGAACCCAATCCAAGGCCCTAGAGGCAGAAGAAGAAGTTACAGAGGGGGAGACGGAGGATCTTCCCTCTCATGAGGATTTAGTTACTGTCCCAGTGGCTAAAGTGAAAAAGCCTAAGAGTGAGAAGCGTCGGGAACGACAGACTCGTTCCCAGAGTAGAGATGAGGTCAGGGATGGGATGGAATTGCCTTGGGTCCCAGAGGAATTAATGGCTAAATTTCCTTCCTTTGCGAAAGAGCAACAGGCTGACCCCGCTCTTTCCCAAGCTTTTAAATATGCTAAGGAGGGGAGGGATACTTTGCCCAAATTTCAGATAGACCAAGGAGTTCTGTATCGGGAAAGCCTGGACCCAGTTACAGGGGATACACGTAGGCAGTTAGTAGTCCCGAATACATTTAGAACCTTAGTACTAAGACTGGCCAATGACCATCCTGTAGGGGCGCACAAGGGTATCCAAGGTACCTTGGATCAGGTATTGGCCCGGTTCTACTGGCCAGGAGTTTACAAAGAGACAACTAGGTTTTGTGAGGCTTGCCCTGCCTGCCAGAGAGTCACCTCAGTTAGGCCAGTGGAAGTCCCCATGATCCCAGTTCCGGTGGTCTCAGTGCCTATACATAGGATAGCCGTAGATATTGTAGGCCCCATGATTAAAACACCGCGGGGATTCCAATATATTTTAGTAATGGTTGACCATGCGACAAGATTCCCCTGGGCGGTACCCCTGCGTAGTATTTCTGCCCGCACAGTGGCGGCAGAATTAATAAAACTATTTTGCGAGGTCGGATTCCCAAGGGAAGTCCTGACGGACCACGGCAGCAATTTTATGTCGCGTTATTTAGCCCAAGTCTGGGATGCCTTTGGCATCAAGCATGTTAAGACTGCGGCTTATCACCCACAAACAAATGGATTAGTGGAGAGAACTAATCAGACTCTGAAGAATTTGCTAAGAAGGGGGTTGGACGGGAAGATGGCCGAATGGGACACGATGCTTCCCTTCGACTTGTATGCATGCTGAGAGAGGAAGCAGGCATCCCTAGGTACTTCCCCGTATGAGCTGATGTACGGTCGGAGCCCCAGAGGTATTCTGGATATTCTCAGAGAGCAATGGGTGGAGCCAGGGGTGGAGGAAATGGAGGTTCCCCAATTCCTTAAGGATTTGAGAGGTCGTTTAACACGTACCTCACAAATGGCTGAAAGCAATTTGAAAGCGAGCCAACAGCATCAGAAGTCATATTATGATCGCAATACCAAGCCGCGCCAGCTTGCTATTGGCGAAAAAGTAATAGTCATGGTAGCGGGAGCAGTCCCGAAATTTGAGGGTCAATGGAGAGGTCCATTCCGGGTAATGGAACAAGTGGGCCCAGTAACCTATTTATTGCAGAATAGGAGGGGACGCAAACAGGTATATCATGTCAACTTGCTAAGACCCTGGCATGAAAGGGTGGCACTAGCCCAGCTAGCCATTAATACTCAGGGTAGGCATGAAGGACAGGATAGCAATGGTTCTTTTACGAGAATTACGTGCTGTGATGAAAGAAACACCCCAGCCCGTAATATCTTAAGGGGGGGAATGTGTGATGACGAAGGCAGTTCAGAGGAAATGGAATGGCAGAAAAGTGAACCCTGTTCCTTTAAAAATGCTAGCATTCAGGGTTTCCCTAGTAACCAAGAAACTCTGAGTCAGAGTACAGCCAGCATCAAGCCCCGCCCACGTCAGCACGTCAGAGCTAGGTGGAATCCTAGCAGCTCCCACGTGTGCTGGGAGAAGGGTGTGGTCCCTAAGAAAGATCAGTTTAAAACTGCTGAGTTTGAGCAGTCAGTTGGAACAGAAAGAGCCGGCACGAGAACAGGCACGAGTGCAAGGAAAGGAGTCTCGAGAGGAGCTCCAGGAAGCAGCAGAGGAGCCTTGGGAGGCTCAAGCAGAGCTGGAACTAAGAGCAGAGATGAGCTGTGGGATCTAGGAGCAACAGGTCCAAGGCAGACCCAGCTAACGGGGAAATTGCCACGAGGGAGACAAACGTCTGAAGAAAGAAGGCAGCATGGCTTTGAGCAGGAAGGAGGGGAACAACTAAGAGGCCCAGAGTTCAGGCAAGTGTATGTTCCAGAGTCCCTGCATAAGAGAAAGTTGAAGGAGTTAGTTCCTACTGGAGGAAGTAAATCAGCTAGCCAGCTAAGCTGTAAAAGTAGAGAGAATAACTTGTCTGCATTCCCTAATCTAAGTCTCTCTGAAGAAATAGAGCAGAAGAAACTATTGCTAGAAAAATTAAATGAACTGTTGCAGAAGCAGAGTAGTAAGCTCTACGACCAGGTACCCTCTGAGAACTGCTGCAATGAATCTGTAGAGGAGATGGAAGTAGAATCTTATGATAATGAGCCTGAAGAAATACAATGCTCACTTTGTAGGGCAAACAAGCCGGAGGTGAGCTGAAGCCTAAAGCAAATGTGAATGAATGAATGTTTAAAGTAGTGAAGCTTGTTTGAATGAAAGATACAGCAAAGGAAAATAACTGGAGGTTTTAAGCCAAGCTGTTTCTCCTATATGCCGGGAAGTGAAATGAAACTTAATGGACATTTGGAAGCTGTCTGTACGTGAGGAAGCTGTGAGTAAAACAGTATTCCTGTGAAAGCAACTTGCTTTAAAGAAAGTTTACAGCCTGAGCTTTGGAAGCTAATTACGGTGTCAAAGTTAACTGCTTAAACTGACCTACCTGTGAATACAACTTGTGAGCTTTATTCTTTGTTTTTGGAGAAGAATCCATTTTTTGAGTTCAGCACTGTTAAATTTGATGCGAGGGGAAAAATCCCAAGAAAATAAAATATTCTCTGTTTTCGCCTAACCACTTGTGGACACACTACTTTGCCTGATAGAATAAGTAAACTACAGTACCCAGCAGCCCTAGCTGGTGGCCATATTGGTGAACCTTATTCAAAGGGCGACAAGGCGACACTCTCCTGCTGCCCGGCTATACGCCCGGCCAGGAGGTGGCGACAATATTAAGATCCTTCAGTCTGTCCTCATATGCTTTATAATGAAGACCACTAATCATTTTAGTAGCCACCCTCTGCATCGACTCCATCCTGTTCACATCCTTTTGAAGGTGCGGTCTCCAGAATTGCACACTATACTCCAAATGAGGTCGCACCAAAAACTTATAGAAAGGCATTATCACCTCCTTTTTTCTGGTAGCCATTCCTCTCCGTATGCACCCAAGCATCCTTTTAGCTTTTGCCGTCGCCTTTTCTACCTGTTTAGCTACTTTTAGATCATCAGACACAACCACGCCTAGGTCCCGCTCTTCTTTAGTGGATAAAAGTACTTCACCCCCTATACGATATTGCTCCCTTGGATTGCTACAGGCCAAATGCATCACCTTACATTTTTTTTTTTTTTAAATTCTTTATTTTCGTTTTATAACAACAAAGGAAAAGGAAGACATACAGCTAAAAGACAGATACATAAAGTGTAATACATACACCAAAGTAAGCCCCTGCCACCCCCCTCCCCCCTGCTTCTTCTCTAGAAAACTAATCATTCCCGAAGCGGGCGTGTACTTACATTATTGTGTTACAAATCCTAACGGTGATCTGAAACATGATGAGTGCACATTATACAGGCATGTTGGAGCAATGAGCAAATTGTACAGAATCATTAAGCATCTGCCATTTAGACAAGCGAGAGTGAGGTTGGGCATGGGGAATAGCTCTCCAAGGTATCTGCTCATATTTACTATATAAGCAGACGAGGTTCCACCATTCATTGACAGTAAGTCGAGAGCTATCCTTCCAATTCCTCGTGATTAAGCATATGGCTATACCCAGCATGAAATCAAGGAGAAAGCGACCCTTCTTAGGAAGAGAGGGGACCTCCGCCACAGAGCGGAGTCCCACGATCTTCCAAGAGAGAGGTTCGTGAAGGTGTAAGATAGATTGAATACAACCCCAGACCCGCCCCCAATAAACCTGTAGTTGAGGACATTCATAAATAACATGAGCGAAGGTTCCCACAGCAGTATGGCAAGACCAACACTGGTCCCTAGCATTTGTGTTCCATTTGGCTATTTTTTCTGGGGTATAAAAGCATCTGTGTGCAAAAAAGAAGAGAGTTTGGGTAACAGAGGCAGACCGGGAAACCCGCACTACTTTGCTCCAGAAAACGCTCCATTGCACAGGGGTTAAAGTGGTTTGCAGTTCGCGCTCCCAGGCTTGTTGGGCTCTAAAAGTGGCCGTGTCTGTACCCTGACATAATATTTTATAAAAGTTAGAGGCTACCCCATGTGTACTACTAATAGAGTGAACTATCTCTAATAGCCCGTCCTCAGTAGGGGCAGAGGGCGGCATGATTCGAGCACTTTTGAGGCAGTGTTGAAGCTGCATCAATTGAAAGTAGTGTTTCGCTGGTAACGCAAATTCCTTTTGTAAATCAGAAAAGGTTTTCCAACGAGCTGCAGAGAAAAGCTGTTGGGGTGTCCAGATCCCCCTTGAGTACCAGGGTTTCCATGCTATCGTTCTATTTAGGACTTGAATTCTGGGGTTATTCCATAGCGGGAGTCCGTCCTGAGGACATACGTTCGGGCCCAGTGATAGAATGAGAGTGTTAAAGGCCGCAAGAGTATCGACAATCATTGGTGGATGGCGGGTGTCTACTTGATAGGACATACCGGGGAGATGGGTCAACGGAATTGGGCTACTAAGCTCCTCTTCTATGTCAAGCCAAACTGGTCTGCTGTCTGTTGAGGCATCTAGCCATCGGGCACCTTGCTTAAGTAGGAAGGCTTGATGATATCTAAGAAAATCAGGAAATCTGGTACCCCCTCTTTCCTTTGCAGACTGTAGTTTTTGTTTAGCTATCCTTGGTGGCTTGCCCTGCCAGAGATAACGGACGAGAAGGCCCTCAATATCTTTATAAGTATGTAGCGGGAGTAAGCATGGCAGCATTTCTAAAATGTAGTTCACTTTGGGGACTATCATCATTTTCACAGTTTCTAAGCGGCCCCACCATGTAAGAGATAAGGGAGACCAACGATTCGTGAGCTCACGGACTTTGGAGACTACCTCTTTGGCATTAAAACTGATAGTGTCTTCTAAAGGAGAACAGTAATGGACCCCGAGATACTTCACCATGCGGGATTGCCAAAGGAAGGGAAAGGCCTGCATGTCAGCCTCATGTACCCAGCGGTTCAGTGGGAATGCTACAGATTTGGTCCAGTTAATTTTATAGCCCGATAATTGTGAGTATCCGTCAATCAGATCCAAGACAGCTGGAACCGAATCGAGGGATACGAAAAGCATAAGGTCATCTGCATATGCAGAGAGTTTAATCTCCCTATGACTGAAGGGGACACCTCGAATACGTGCGGACTGTCTAATAAGGAGGGCTAGGGGTTCAAGAGCTAGATCAAAGAGCATTGGTGATAGGGGGCAACCTTGACGCGTGCCTCTTTGGAGATTAAATGGCTGAGACTTGATGGCATTTACAAAAATACTGGCGACGGGTTGAGTATACATGACTTGGAGATATCGGAGGAAGCCCTCCCCAAAGCCATACCATCGGAGAACTGCAAATAAGAAGGGCCATTCTAGGCGGTCAAAGGCTTTTCGGCATCCAGGGAAAGACCCACCCATGGATGATCTAGATTGGCAGCACTGGATAGCACATGGCACAAGGTCCGAGCATTGTCAGCAGTTGATCTGCCGGGTATAAAACCGCATTGGTCGGGGTGAATTAGGGTGGCCATCCTGTCAGATAGCCGGGTGGCCAAGATCGTTGCGAAGATCTTATAATCGGCATTAAGGAGGGAGATTGGACGGTAGTTGGCGGTTAGTAGCGGGTCTCTGCCTTCTTTCTCAAATACTACCACATTAGCTGCAGAAAAGGATCCCAAAGAGGATGTATCTACCGCAAGGGCAGTAAAATAGAGTTTTAAATAGGGAACTAAATCTGCACTGAACGTTCTGTAGAATTCGGTCGGGAGACCATCGGGCCCTGCGGCACGGCCCGAGGCTGTTCGTTTTAGGGCAGATTGGATCTCTGAAGTAGAGAAGGGTTCATCCATCGCATCCCTATCATCTTCAGAGAGGGTCGGCCGCTGAATGCCAGAAAGCAATCGCTCGAATGTCTCTGACGAGAACTCACATTCAGATTGATATAGGCGGGTATAGAAATCCCGAAAGAGCTCTACAATGTCGGAGTCTGTGGTCACTATGCCCCCTCCCTGTGGAGCTCGAAGGGCCGCTACGCGTTTGGCTTCTTTTTGACCTTTCAAGGCGTTGGCTAAGAGTCGACCGGCTCGGTTATTTTCACGATAATATGTCCCTCGCTGAAGCTCAATACTCTTAGAAGCTGCAGTTGAGAGGATTGAATTATATTGAAAACGGAGACGCTGTAATCAAATTAATACACATGGATCAGTACGTGAAGTTAGAACTCGTTCGCCTGCTTTTATTTGTTGGTCTAGTATGAGTAGCTGCTGTTTGCGTTGTTTTCGCAGGCGGATTTGATAGCTAGTGATCGTTGCTCGAATGGCCGCTTTGAAGCCCTCCCACCAAGCCCAATTCGCAGTATCCTGGGGTAGATTAAAATGGAAGTAATCCTGTATGGCTGCTCGAATTTCTAACTGGAACTCTGGCTGAGTTAACAGGGCTCTATCAAAAAACCAGGCCCCCGAGTTCCCTTGGGGTGCAGTAGTGTGTAATTGAAAGGAAATGGCAGCATGATCTGAAATATGTTGGGAGTGAATCTTTGCAGTGTCCACCTGAGGAACTAACAGTTTTGATATTAGAAAGAAGTCTATGCGAGACTGGGATTTATGAGGGGAAGAGAAGAAGGTGAAGTCAAGCTCATTGGGGTGTAGTAACCTCCATAGATCAACTAAAGCAAGATCTTTGATCAGGGAGGTAAGCGTGGTGTGGCTCTTGGGGGGACCACTTGTCCTAGGCGGCTGTTTGTCAATCAGGGGATCAAGGACTAGATTGAAATCCCCCCCAATTATCAATGAAGTATTAGCAGAGGCCTGCGCAACCTGAGCAATGGTAGCAAAAAAGGCGGGGTCATCCACATTAGGAGCGTAAAGGCATATACATGTAACTTCAAGGCTACCTATCTTGAGGTGAACTCTGGACCATCTACCTTCTGTATCTGAGCTAGTCGCAATAATAGTAGCATGCAAAGATTTCCTAACCAGTATGGCAACCCCACATTTCTTAGAAACGGCTGGGGAATAGGCGGCCACCATGTAAGGTTTAATATTGAGTTTAAGAGTTTCCTTCGAATTTAAATGCGTTTCTTGGAGAAAAATCAGATCCGCAGCTTCCTGACTTAGGTAGCTTAGGATTTTCTTCCGTTTTATCGGATTATTGATTCCTTTTACGTTCAATGAGAAAATCTTACATGGTGCCATCAATCAGTAATAGACATTTTAGGTAAGGGCGCTTGAAAACATACAACATAATCAGAATCTGTGCAACAATGACATAATCACCGAGTATTCTGGCTAATACACCCCATATTGAAAAGTATGTACCAAAGTATCTTAGAGAAGAAGCAAAACCCCCAAAGAATATGGCGACCATATGTCTGCGGGAGGAGGCCCTAGAGAGGAAATAGAAAGACATGAAAAAAAAAAGAAAAGAAACACCAGAGTCCATAATTAACACTGTCTCTGATACTCATCGAGGCTACTGTGGGTAGATGGAGTCGGGTCACAGATATCATCAAAAGTAAGGCAACAAACTGCCCTCGCCAGACTCTTTGCTGGGCTGCGGCAGATCCAATATGGCAGGTACAGCGGATATGAGAATACTTGCAGGAATATTCTGGAAGTCAGCGCATCAAGTCGGCTTCTTTGGAATCCAAAAACTCCGCTAGTAGATCAGGGTCCTCAAATGTTCTTGTCTGATTGTGAAGCGTGACTCGGAGCTTGGCCGGGTACATCAGGCCATAGCGTGCTTGTAGTTGTTGAAGCCTCGGCCGGAATTCCAGAAAGCGCTTTCGGCGGTCGACCGTGGGTTTAGCCAAGTCGGGATAGAAGGAGATCTTGTGGCTCTCAAACTCCATATGGCCCTTTGCCCGAGAGGCATTTAGAATTTGCTCAACGTGTTGATATCTCAAAAGTCGAAAAATGATAGGCCG
The DNA here is from genome assembly GCA_033557465.1 of Ichthyophis bannanicus. Classification (NCBI taxonomy): domain Eukaryota; kingdom Metazoa; phylum Chordata; class Amphibia; order Gymnophiona; family Ichthyophiidae; genus Ichthyophis; species Ichthyophis bannanicus. The sequence goes on along the minus strand of CM066036.1, from coordinate 834,280,629 downwards.
CGGGGTCTTCCTGTTGAGCGTTATGCTTGTGGGTACACGATGAGCGCGATCGATCTCCAAATCTTTGGTAAAGGTGATTTGGAGCAGGGAAGGGAGGATTTTGCATAAAAACTCTTTCATGTCTCCCGATTCCGCTCCCTCCGGTATGCCCACGAGTCGTATGTTGTTGCGGCGCGCTCTATTATTGCCATCTTCCACTTCTTTCTGCAAGGCCCGCACCTGACGTTCAACTTTGTCGAGTTTGGACAACCGGGCCGCATGGGAGTCCAATATGCTCTCCATTTTGTCCTGACGCGAAGAAAGCCCTTCTAGCTTGCTTTGCAGCACACCAAAATCTTCCCGCAGCGCTCGGAGTGCTTCACCGTTTGACTGCACGAGGTTTTTGACCCCTCTAATCTCTGCGAGGATTTCCTGCTGCATTTCGGGGCCCTCGCGCAAGGCCAGCCCCTTCTGCGGGGACGGAGGTTCAGTTTTGGAACGTTTGCCGTGAGAAGCCGCTGGAGATCCAAATTCCAGGCGCGTGGGTTTGGTCCCCGCCATCTCACCAATGTGCCCCGGCAAGATCAGAGTAGAAGTTCCAAGTATGTACGGTGTTAATTCAGGATTCTGAGTAGGCCTCTCGGGAGCCTCAGCGTTATGCGACCATCCCGCTGGACATCAGGCTCCGCCCCCCCTGACCTTACATTTTTTAACATTAAATCCCAGCTGCCAAATTCTAGACCATTCTTCAAGCTTAGCTAAATCCCTCCTCATGTTATCTACACCTTCCTGGGTGTCTACTCTATTGCAGATTTTGGTATCATCCGCAAAGAGGCAAACCTTATCCGACAGCCCTTCCGCTATATCACTAACAAAGATGTTAAAAAGAATCAGACCAAGGACAGATCCCTGGAGAACACCACTGGTGACATCCTTCTCCTCAGAGTGAGCTCCATTTACTTGTACTCTTTGTCGCCTCCCACCCAACCGATTTCTAACCCAAGCAGTAACTTTAGGGTCCATCCCTAGGGTGCTCAGTTTGTTTATAAGTCGCCTGTGAGGAACAGTGTCAAAGGCTTTACTGAAATCTAAATACACCACATCTAGAGCTCTCCCTCGGTCCAACTCCCTGGTCACCCAGTCAAAGAAATCAATCAGATTTGTCCATGTCAGCCCCCTTCCCTCCCTCCATGTCAGCCCCCCTCTGTCCATGTCAGCCCTCCCTCCATGTCAGCCCCCCCTCTGTCCATGTCTGCCCCCCTCCCTCCCTCCCTCCCTCCCTCCATGTAAGCACCCCTCTGTCCATGTCAGCCCCCTGTCTGTCCAGGTCAACCCCCCTCCCTCCCTCCCCCCCATGCCAGTCCCATTGCAGGTTCCCTGCCCCCTCCTCTCCATGTCTGCCTCCTTCTTCTGCAGCTGTGGCTCCCTGTCTCTTAGGGAACCGCGGCTGTGCCTGTGAAGCTATTGTGGAGCCTTTCTTTCTCTAAAAGGGCACAACACTACAGAAGCAGCAGATCACGCAGATCCAAGGAAACCAGTCCAAAGCATGATAAAGTGGAAAGACAATTTCTTTTATTAAGGAGCCTTTGACCGCCCGACACAGGCCGTGTTTCGTCACCCTTCGTCAGGGGCTAGCCAGGCAAAGAATACTCTGTTGAAGGTTGTAAGAACAATCTTACATCATGCAGTTATAAAACTGTCTAGATAAACATGCACACTTTGTCAAACTGCTGTCTACGTGTGATTCGCACTTTCCACTTTATCACGCTTTGGACTGGTTTCCTTGTCTCTAAAAGGGCTCCATGCAGCATTGTCCCGCCTCCAAAGGAAGTGGTAAACAACTTCCTTTGGAGGCGGGACAATGCTGCATGGAGCCCATCGAGAGAAAGCTAAGAGGCAGGGAGCCGCGGCTGCATTAGAAGGGAGGTGGTGAGTTTGCCGCTGCTGAGAAGTGGACTTGGCAGACGTAGCAACTTGTGCGCTTTTTAAATTTCTTTTTAACTTGGCAGAGTGAGGCGACCCCCGTTAAATCCTGTGGTGACCCCCATGGGGATCGTGACCCACAGGTTCAGAACCGCTGACATAGAGAGTGGGCATGAATGGGGTGGAGAGTGGATTGGGTTGTAATGTGCTCCCCTAATACCAGGTTATGGTACTGTGCGTTAGAGCCCCCAGTTGTTCTTGGACTGTTGGTAACCTACTGGTAACTATGATCTTGGCACCACCCTCCCACCCAGATAACACTAACAGCATTTGGGTTCTTTGTCAACATCTGCCAGAGCCTTAGGGAATGACATGAGATGTTATAGGAGAGTCCATGACCAAGTGGAGCAGGACACAAGGCACAGATATGACAGGCCACTCCAGCATGCATGCCACAATAGTACAACATACCAAGGACTAGCATAACACATTTCAGACAATACCTGTAGCACACAGGCAGAGATAGAAATCTGCTCTAGAATCTGGAGAGTCCATCTATTGCAGGGCTTGCTCAGGAGACTAGGTGATGTGTGCCCTCCCTCACAATCAGGGTGCCTGCAGAAACAGGTCATTTGCACATATTGCAACTATCATGTGCATGAAGAACACATTGTCAGTGCATAGTACAGTGCTGATGTGATGGATCACTGCATTCTCCATATGGCTATCAGCTACATGTATGTCCTCAGATTGTGCAGTGCATCATGGATAATGGAAGGGCTAACCAATTCTAACACCCAGGGCCCCAATTGCAGCCCCAGCAGTGACTGTGATCACTGGAGCAATGCCCAGTACTTGTCTGTCATTTATAATGGTGGTTGGTGTGTGCATGGCCCCCCAGTAGGGCAGGATGATCAGTGATGGACTGCAGGGGTCCTGCATGTGGTTTGCATTAGGCACACATGCACATATACCTATCTTGCTGTTTACAGCAGGTGATAAGGGACTGCACACTCTGCACATGTGCTGCCTCTGTGTTTACTGCCACACTGGCACAGAGGACCTCTGCGTGTGACTGTTGTTTGGCATTGGAGGTACAGCGGGGGTAGGGCATCTTGGCCTCACATGTGGCTTGGCCTTTGGACAAGGGATGTATTCTGCAGCAGCATGTCTGTTATGCAGCTAGTGTACTGAATTTGCTGAGTGTACTGTAGATAGGTCCTAGGTTTGGTGTACTACTGTCTCAGACCGTGCCAACCATGTTGCTGCATGTCCAAAGTTTTGCCTATTGAAGGCAGTGAACTGCAGTCTCTTTGCTTCTACACAGTGCTATGAAGAGATATGTGGAGGTGCAGACTAATGGTTAAAGCACTGGCTCAGTGAGTGACAGACCAGGGTTTTGCTCTCACTTGTTATCTTTGTAGCCGTGGGCCACACACTTCACTATACTGCCAGAAACAGTCTGTGGTCTTCATTGACTGAAGGATATACATTCTTATACTTTTTAATGTGTTACGGTAGCACATTGGGTTTGCAAACATCTCATTGCTGGACTTCCTCTTTTGTGTTGACCTTCTACCTTTCCAAACATGATGTCTTTCTCTAATGATCTCCCTTTTTGCATGATATGTCGAAAATATAAAAGTCTAAGTCTTGTCATCTGAGCTTCTAAAGAAAGCTTAGATTTGATCTCTTCTAGTACTGACTGGTTTGTTCTTCGAGCAATCTATGATATACATAGTATTCGTCGCCAGCACCATAATTCAAAGGCATTGACTTTCTTCCTATCTTTTTCACTGTCCAACTTTCAGATCCATATGACATTATTGAAAATACCAGGGCTTGAAGAAGTCAAATCTTCGTAGGGAGAGAGACATCTCTGCTCTTAAGAAATTTATCTAGGTCCTTCATAGCCATTCTGCCAAGAGCAATGTGTCATTTTGATTTCTTGACTGCTTGTTGCTTCTTTATTGATAGTTGATCCAAGTAGTTAAAGTTGTTCACTATTTCAATTTCTTTTCCATCTGCAATGAACGTATTCATTTTGCCAGTTGCCAGGATCTTTGTCTTCTATACATTATGGTGCAGGCCCATCCATGTTCCTTGATCTTAAGAAGCAAATGTTTCAGATCATCTTCACTTTCAGCCAGTAATGTGGTATCATCAGCATAGTAAAGGTTGTTGATGAGTCTCCCACCAATCTTCACACCTCTGTTGTCTTCATACAATCCTGCTTCTCTGATGATTTGTTCTGCATATAAATTAAACAGGTAGGGAGAAAGTATGCAGCCTTGTAATACACCTTTGCTGATTTTAAACCATTCTGTTTCTCCTTGTTCCTTCGAACTGTTGCTTCTTGATCAATGTAAAGATTGTGCGAGAGAATGATCAAGTGATAAGGTATACCCATGCTTCTTAATCTGGCCCAGAGTTTCTCATGGTTTACACCGTCAAAAGCCTTACTGTAGTCAATAAAACAGAAATAGATATCCTTTTGGTATTCTTTTTTCTTTTCAAGGATCCATCTCACATCTGTAATGATGTCTCCCATTTCTCGCCCTTTCCTGAACCCTGCTTGCACTTCAGGTAGTTCTTGTTCCAGGTATGGTTGTAGTCTCTGTTGAATAATCTTCAGTAGAATCTTGCTGGCATGTGGGATCAGAGCGATTGTGCGATAATTTCCACAGTCATTTGGATCACCTTTCTTTAGCATGGGTATAAACACAGATCTTTTCCAGTCAGTTGGTCATGATGTTGTCTTCCAAATTTCCTGGTAGAGCCTTGTAAGTATGGTAACAGCTGCATCAGATTGCTGTAATACTTCTATGGCAGGCATGTCCAACTTCGAACAGGTCGTGATCTACTTTTTCCTGCCAAAAGTGCCGATGATCTACCACCATGAAAATTAAGTTTCAAATTAGTTTCAAATTAAATTTTAACCCAATAAAGTTGGAGGATTCCCCCCCTATTTTTAATGAACCTTCTGTCATTTACTTGGATGTGATCAGCTGTTAAGCAAATTAAGCAAAAACAAAACAGAGAGAAAAAGATCCAGTAAGAACCGCGAGGGGAAATGGAAAGTACATTTTTTCTTAAAGTTTTATTGAATAATAACTTTCTTTAACTGTCTTAATAACTTTCTTTAACTTTTATTGAATAATTTGTGTTAAATTTAGGTCGAGTATTGATCCAGGCTGATCTTGCGCAATCTTTAATATTTCGCTCTTGCTCATTAGTGAGACGTCTGAGCCTGCATTTCATCCACCAGCTTTTTGAAGCTGGGTGAATATTGCGTGAGGGTCAGTCTCAGGGAATCCTGGAGATGTTCATCTGTCACATTGGAACGTTGTGTACTCTTTGTCATTTTCAGATGGGAAAATGCAGATTCACACAAATAAGTTGAACCGAAGCAGGAGTATACAGCTTCACTGTATCTTCTCAAGTTGGGAAATTTGTCTCTAGGCACTAGCTTCCAAAACGATTCTTGCTCAGCACGGGTCTTGAGAAAAATGTCATTTTTTAAGGGTTAATATTTTATTTTCAAGAGATGGCTTGTTCAATTAGTATTTTTTACTGATAGCAGCTACAGTTTCTTTAATGTCCACATCTACTTTGAATGGGTATAAGTACTCCACAACTGTTCCAATTTTTTGGAAGTCACAGAATCTATTTTCGAATTCTTGGATAACAGAACAGATTTCTGTCACATACTTCTCGTTCTGAAAAACAAAATTTGGATATTGTCCAAGAGGGTCCTGTGTATTAGGAAAATGATCAGAAGTGTTGTTTGCAAGGTCAGTCATCATTAGCTCAAATTTGCTCTTGTAGGATGAAACTGTACTCATCATTTCGCCAATGCATTTGTTTTTACCTTGTAGTTCAAGGTTCATATCACTTAGTTCGCCTGTAAAGTCAGCGAGAAATGCCAGATCACATAACCACTCCTCATCTTCCAACCCTGCTTGGCTATCTCCCCTCTCCTTCAAAAAACGTCTTATTTCATTCAGCAAATCCCGAAATGTTTGCAGAAATTTGTGCCTACTTAGCCACCTTACATCTATGTGCAAAATGATTTCCACTGCAAGAGTAAGAGTAAGATTGAAAAGCCATCTTTGAAGTAATCTTCCACGAACTGAATTTACAATTTTGAAAGTGATGTCCATGACAGTCTTTGTATTGAGTCTCTTGCTTGCAAAACTTGCTGGTGAATGATGCAGTAGTAAGAAAGAAAATCTGGGAAGTCGTCATGCTGTCTACAGAGGGCTATGAAACCGTTAACCTCACCTGTCATTGCTTTTGCTCCATCAGTAGTGATGGAAACAAGTCTATGCAATGGAAGATTACACTTTGTCACAAAAGAATGGAAAGAACTGAGTATTTCCTGACTGGTAGTTCTCCCTTCTAAAGAAATCATTCCAAGTAGTTCTTCTTTAACACTGAAGTCCTCAAAAACCATCTGGATAAAGACTAGTAACTGGGCTATGTCTCTTATGTCTGTAGATTCATCCAGATGGAGTGAGAAAGCAACACAATTTGAAACATCCTCCAACAATTCTTCAGTTGTGTCTCCACACATCTTTTCTATTCGCCGCATGATGGTGTTTCTTGACAATTGTACATCTTGAATAGCAGCTATGATATCTTTCTTAATTTTAAATCCTTCAAAAAGATTGTCAGCTGCTAGGTATGTATGACCTAGATTGGCCACTGTTGGAAACAGAATGCTGGGCTTGATGGACCTTGGTCTGACCCAGTATGGCATATCTTATGTTATGTTCTTATGCTTCAAGAAAACAATATTTTACAAATTCCCCTTCAGTGAAAGGTTTGCATTTCTTTGCGATCAGGTTGCTGACCTTGAAGGATGCTATGGTTGCATTGACCGAATGTGATCTTGGCTTCGCCATCAACTGTTGCTGAGTAGCCAATTTTAATTTAAGTTCTTTGAGCTTCAGTTTACGAATTTCACTTTTGGGTGGAAAATCAGCATCAAACTTATTGCTATGCAGAGCCTTATAATGATGTTCCAGATTACCCTGTTTAGGCAAGGATACTGGGGCGTTACAAATTAGACAACAACACTTGTCTTTCACCATGATGAAGAAGTAGTCCATTTCCCATTCATCATGAAAGTGGTAGGTTTTGCTCTTCTTTGGAACACTCATCTTCGTTATACTGGGGTGGCTGGATGTAAGAAGGCCAAATCCGCTAAGTTACAGTAGTATAAACACTGGCTGAATCTGGTCCAAAACTGTCACTGTCCCAAAGTATTAAAGATCAACAGGAACTGAAGACCTCTGTATGATGTGCAATACAAGGACTGGAGATGCCAAAATCACACTTGCAGTTCTAAAAGTAAAAATAAGAATTCATCCTACTGGCACCAATAATCAAATACCACCAAAAAATCATCAAAAAAACTCAAACACTTGTCCAGCAAACCAGATAGAATCAAATACCGCCAAACAAGTTCAAATACTACCACACGCGATTTAATAAATTCTGCACACAGTGTAGAATCAACGCAAAGGCAAGGCAAAATAAAATTGCAGTGTACAATCAACACAAAAGCTAGGCAAAATAAAATTGCAGAGGCAAGCAAAAGTCACAGAGGTTTGAACCAATTTGAAGCCAAGGCATAGGCAAGTTAGAACAAAATTGGAAAAGCCCGCCAAAATCACCAAATTCTTGACACTTTGTTATGTCTGCCCGAAAACATTTAATGAAAGCGAACTATAAAGCGACCAACGACCAGCACACAACACAACTAATACGGTAAGTGTTTTCAGGTAAAGCCGGGTGAATGGATATCGCCCGGTATATAACACACTTCTAAGGGGTGTTAGGGCGAGGGCAGGAATGGGCGATTCTGAGAGGCAGGAGACCAGGTATGACGCGGGGCCTGTGGTGTCTCGTCGCATGGTGCGGGCGGCGGCCCCCTGGGGTACCCACAAACTATTGGCACGAAAACAACAAGCGCCCCCAATACACCCGCAGGCAATATTCCCACAGGCAGGGAAAAAGACAGGTAAAGGATAAGCAGCGGCGGCAAGCCATCGGCAGACGACCTGCTGGCATGAGCTCTCTCCTAGCGACGGGGTGAGCTGCTGTAGAGATGGAGCCAAGTGGGGCTAGCGATCTATCTCTGACCCATCCACGATCTACAGGTAGATCGCAATCTACCTGTTGGAGATGCCTGTTCTATGGGAATGCCTTCAATGCATGGTGCTTTGTTCTTTGGTAAGACTTTTAATGCTGCTTCAACGTCTTCTTTCATCACCAATGATTCCGGATTATAAGGCACAGGCTGAAATGGCCTTTGGTACACTTGATCTTTATCATATAGTGACTATATATTCTTTCCACCTTTTCTTGATCTTCTCAGCATCATTCAACATGGCTCCTTGAGCATCTTGTAACATTCCAATTAGAGGCTGGAATATTTTCTTTAACTCTGCTTCTATTTCCTTGCATGCATCATTATAGTACTTCTCCTTGTCTTGTCTTGCTGCATGTTGGAAATCTCTGTTGAGTTCTGTGATTGCCTCTCTCTCCTCTGGCTTTAGCTTCTCTGCATTTCTGAGCAATTTTCAGAATTTGTTCGGTCATCCGTTTTGGCTGTTTTTTGCTTTTTCACCTTTTGTATAGATTTCTCACTTTCTTCCAACACAATTTTCTTGATGTCATCCTATAACTCTTCTGGAACTCTGTCATTTGTATCTGAAGCAGCAAATCAATTTTGCAGGCAGTCTTTAAATTCTGGTGGTATATTCTCAAGGTCATATTTTGCTACATTGATGAGTGGCTTGCTCTTTTTCAACTTTAGCTTGAGTTTGCATACTAATAGTTGGTGATCTTTACCACAATCAGCTCCAGGTTTTGTCTTTGTTGATGTTATAGAGCTTTTCCATCATTGATTTCCACAAACGTAGTCAATTTGATTTTTGTACCATCCATTGGGTGATGTCCATGTGTACAGTCCCAGCATAGCAGAACATGTGATCATCAGATGCAAAGTGCCCGATGCCAGTTCATTTCATATCGCTGACACCAAACAGATTGAGTTGTACATGTTCTATTTCATTCTTGACCATCTCCAACTTTCCTTAGTTCATGCTTCATATATTCCATGTCCCAATATGTAAAACGTCTTTGTAGCTTCTGACTCTAATTTCATGCGCAGCTACATCATCAGTCAAACGTCCAACCACATCATAAATGCTGGCTTTACTCTAAAAAGTCTTCATCTCCTCCCTAGTAGCTAGTTGAGTGCCTTCCGATCTGGGGGTCTCATCTTCCAGCACTATAGTGCAATTTGTTTTGTTGTGACTATCCATTTGGTTTTTGTGGCAAGATATGGAAGTAGATTGCCAGGCCTTTCTTCCATGCAGTTTAAGTTTAGTGTTGTTGCTGTTGTCATAGAAATGTGATCCTCTGCCGCCAACACTGTCCCATTCTGCTGCTGCCCAGATAGGTGGTTGGTATATATGATTGGTATATTTTCTCATAACTGTGACTGGACATCTTTGGCTCCATCACATGTCTGCAGTACATGCAGGCACATCCTGGGATGGCCACCTGCAGGTATCATCATACATCCCTACTTGCTCCACATGGCTGATATGAGAGACACTTGTCCAGTTGTAATATGCACATGTGTCAGGAGGATTGTATGGTGGTTAGAAAAGCTGGCACAGCTGTCATACTCACATAGCTGCTTAAGGGACTTCCCTTTTGCACATCTACACTTTTTTCACCACACTACAACTGCATTTGTACAGTCACATCGAGTATATTGTAGCAGCAAGGCCATAACACACTCTCTCATCTACCACTATCCATCCTTCAGGTCCTCCATCAGCATATGCCCATTATGTACAGTCATGTATTCTACTGCCAGCTGCTACAGCATGGCCCACACTGGAACAGTTTATTCATTTGGAGGTATCACTCACACCTCTCCTGTGATTGATCTGCATATCTCCATCCCTGCTCAATCATTCTTTTGATGCCCACATCGTGGAGATGCTGATTCCACCAAGGCACAGTCATTCCCAATCCTATGCCACACACTGACATTACAGCAGAATACATGGGCACCCCTCACTGATACAGAACAGATGTCTCTCACATGCTCATCCCACTTACTGACTGACATATAGGATACATATGGATCTGACATGTCCATCTGCTCTTATCTTCCCTTCCATCTATCACCTAAAATGTGACTTTCGTAGGAGCTCCCTTATCCTGCATTAAGGTGACTGCCATTTTCCGGCATTAAGGTGTATGCTGTTGCCCAATGTCCTGTTAGCACACAATAAGTGGAGCCCAACGCCCTTACTGCCGGAATGTCTATTCCCCGCCTCATCCTTTATCCCATGCAAACACTCTTAATGTTGCCATTTACGCTCGTTATCTGGTGCTCCCTTAATGCCCCTTAGTAATAAAGTTGCAAGTGAAACATAGCTTAGAGCATCAACTTGTATCACACAAGAACAGGCTCCAGAGACACAGCCTATGGCACTGATACATGCTACTATCACTTTGTCTGTGGTCCCTGCACTCAGGAAAAGATTCTAGCATTGGTTACAGAGTTTCTCCTGCAAAACGCAGCAGTGGGCTAATGGTACAGAAATAATAATACTTTTTATCTAAGTGTTTTATTTTTTTATTATTATCTTCCCTGAAGTTTGAAGAACTCAAAACAGTGTTTCTGTGATTGCAGAAGTGGTGTCTGCTTCCAGTTCTGTTTAACTTTCAGTTTGAGGCAAGCTGGGATTGGCTGTTTGGAAACCTGCTTGCAAAGGATTACTCTTGCTCCTTTTTCTAGCTGTCTTCTGGCTCCAGTTTTCCTGGCTTGCAAAGTAGACAAGATAGGTTTCGGTTTCCTCATAGACTTCCCCGGCCAACTAATGAAATGAATCATTCATTGCCACTGCTAATTCTTTTAATGCCAAAACAAACTGAAAAGAATCGACCTTTTATTGTTGTTTTTTCCGTTCATTTTCAGTTGAATGCATGTCCTCTGAGTGTTATTGTCAGTAGCAAATAAATATATATAAATATTCGATAGGTCTAAGGGTACTTGCTACTTTCCACTTTTCCCAAGATTCTATAGGCCTATCTGCCAAATTAACCAGTGAGAAAAAGGGAACCAACCCTGTGTTTGTATATAAATTAGACTTTATTGCTTATAGAAAAATAGTACAGATATAGAATACATTAGTTTTCTGAGGTAACAATTTATGTAGCCCTATGATTACAATTTCCAAGATAATCACTGTTTTAGCAACCAACGTAATTGATTCGCTCTGCACTCAGATGTACAGAAAATTAGCTGTCTGGCTAGGCCCACCCCCAGGAGAATTCAGACCAGTACCTTAGCTTTTTCCAGAAGGATGATTGTGGCTGGATCTGAGAAGTCGTCTCCGGAATGGCACAAAGTCCAAAGGATGGCAGTGGTCCACCGCAGGCTGCAGACAGTCCGGGCGAGCTGAGTGATAATACAGAGCTTCAGGTCTGTGGGAGAGATTCACTCCTTCCCTAGGTTAGTCCTTGTCCTTGCACACTGTCTAACTTTCCAGCCGGAGACAGGTGGTCAGTAGGGCTAGAGACTGCAGAATGGTAGAATGTAGAAGAGAGACCAAAAGTAATGCGAAAGACTCTAAAAAGTCTCACAAAGTCTAAAAGTAAAAGTGTGCCTAAAGTGTCTCTCTAAGTGGAGTGGAGCAGTAGCCTAATGGCTAGAGCACTGGTTTAAGAACCCACAACCAGGGTTTGATTCCCACTAGCACTCTTTGTGGCTTTGGATAACCCTCCATTGCCTCAGAAAAATCCAAGTTATCAATGTCCCTGTTTAACATACATTGCCAAGTTTGAATTACAATGTAAGTTATTTTGACTGAAATGATAAAGTGGTATAAAAAAACCTGCTAAATAAGTAAGTGCACTGCATCCCTCTGTGTCCAGTGTATAATTCTTCCTCCTGATTTCCTCATCACAGCACAATGATTGGTTGGTCTCTGATCCTGTATGTCATCTTCAGCAAATCGGATAACAGTTGTCACATAGTCCTTCTCCAAACAAAGGTCTATGGTGAGAAGAGATACTGGTGTGCATATTCATGCATTGTTGCAAATTCTAGGACCAGTCTCTGGATAAGTATGGGTCTCCAGCCCGAGTTCCACTGCTTACCCCAGGATGAGCATTGTGGAAACTGCGGACTTCGAGTACCTGCCAGGTACTTGTGACCTGGATTGGCCACTGTTGGAAACAGGATACTTGATGGACCTTGTCTGACCCAGTATGGCATTTCTTATGTTCTCTTACACATAGTCATAAGTGTAACAATAGCTCTGCTGTAAAGTACATAACTTGCAGAATTGCTTGATCTGCAGGTTTAATGCTTGCACAGCAGCAAAGACTTCCATCTTGTAATGGGAAGCCATGTTGCATAGTTTAGGCTTTAGTACAGAACGGGCCCCAGGTACCAGCCCTACAGTCCCTATCACTTTATAGGGCAGACTAAGATAGAATTCAAGACAGCAATATTATGGCTGACATTTTTAGTTGTTTTTCCTGAGTGATAGTTGTTCTCTTTACTGTCTGTTGTATGTCTTATATGTCTGTATGCTTGAATTGTCTGTCAAAAGAAAGACATACTTAGATCAGAGAACGTTTTTGCTAATTAACAAACAAATGATGTGGTCTTATAGTGTGAATATACTGGAAGACTTAATTGAATGCAAAGTGTGATTTTTGTATTGAAAACCTGGAATTGTGCTTGACATCATAAACGACTTTGGGCACAGGCCCAGATTTAAGATGTTGACACTGCGAGGCAGGATGACAAATCAGTGGGGAGAGTGATTATTTTCCTCCAGAGATTGAAGAGCATGGTCTTCTAGAGCAAGTTGCATCAAGTTCTTGTTCAGCTCAAGTATCTGGTACCTTCAAAATCTGGCACCTCATTGCCGATGCCTATGCCTAAATCTGGGTGTACTTGGGTACATATTTGTTAATAAACTCAATGTATTTTAAACTAATAAACGTATTTCAATAACCTTCAGATCCAGAAAGTCCAAAACTTGGCCACAAAAATGATATGATACAGTAAGATCTAGGATAGGGTTCCTATTTTATGCTTTATATTGGTTACCTTTAGAGGACAGAACTGGATATAATTTGTGTTTAATCCTTAGGGGGTTATTCTGAGCCACAAATAACTTCCCCACCAATTGTGCGGGGAATTTACACGGGGTGGGGAATGCAGGGCCCGAGGGCGGAGTCTGGGCAGGGTGGGCGGTTGCCGGCCCTGGACGTACAGGGCCAATTCTAATGTCAGCCCTGTACATCCAGGGCCGGCGACATGTTCGGGAAGTTATTCCACCTCCGAGGTGGAATAAATTCTCTGGACGTGTTTTTTCTAACATGCTGGGGCATGGATGGGGCGGGGGGGGGGGGCGCCAGGGGATATTCCCTGCAGCCTGACACTGGCCTTAGGAGGCCAGATCAGGGGTCGAGCTGCAGGGAATAACTACTTTTTTCAGGTGGCCGCCCCTTGTGGCTCTTCAATGGAGCAACATGACTCCATGGCACTGCGGTTCCATTGAAGAGCCTTGATTGAGTTAGCCGGGGATGGTCCTACACATGCAGGCTGGACTGAATCGCAATCCCCTCTGTATGTCCAGTTCAGACCAGACATACAGAGGGGATCTACGTCCAGGACAGAATTGGGCCCTAAGGCACTGCACAATATTGGGTGGGAATATCTGACCAAGTTATTTAAGATTAATGTATCTCAAAGAAATCTTTGTTCTAATTAATCACTTAATTTGTCATTGCCTTTGACTCAGTGTTTGGGATTTTTTTTTTTTTTTTTTTAGTGACATCAAGTCAGTGCTGACTCCTAGTGACTCAGTTGCCTTTGGATTTTCTTGGCAATGTATCACTGGAAGTAGATTGCCAGGCCTTTTCTTCCAAGGCAATGGAAGATAAAGTGACATCTCCAGGAACAAGCAGGAATGTAGTCTACACAAAATGGGTAACGTCGGTACCGATGGAGCCCACGCAGGAATGCTCTCCAGCATCCAATAGGAAAGCTTTTGGGAGCATCCCCCTGTGCCTGCGTGGCTACCCTCCTACCTTTCCAGCTCTCCCTCCTCAGTTCTTCATTTTCTGCGGAGCCGACAAGAAGCAATTCCTGTCACCGCAGAAAATTTGTCCTTTCTTATCTTTTATTTATTTATTTAGCTTCTCTTATATACCGCGCTATTACATATCAGTGCGGTGTACATTGAACAGAACAATATACTGTGCAGACGGGCCGCATAGAGTTTACATTGAACAGGGATTAAAACTTGGATTTAAGAGGGGTAACATTTCTAAAGTTTATTTACAACGTTGTACATGTTTTAGGCTATAGACTATTCAGAGCTGGTCTTTTTGGGTTGGTTATTCCTTGTCTTGCTGGGTGTGTTGTTGGGAGGCTCTGAATGTTTGATGTGAGTGCTCGTTGGTTGATTTCTATAGTTAGTTTCAGGATAGTGTCTTATGAAGAGATGATGTTTAAGAGCCTTCCTGAATTGAGTTAGGCTAGCGATGACTCGCATGTCTGTAGGGAGGGCATTCCAGGCTCTGGGTGCGTATATCATGAAGGCTCTATTGGATGTTGCCTTTGTGCACATTGTCATTTCTTTCGGGATAGTTAGTGTGTTCACTGTTGAGGATCTTCTGGTTCTGTTTGGGTGTATAATGTGGATCATCTCGTTGATGGATGTAGGTGGGTGACTGTTTAGGGCTTTAAAGGTCAAGACTAAGATCTTGTAGAGAAGTCTAGTCTGAATGGGTAGCCAGTGAAGATTCATCAAAATTGGTATGATGTGTTCCGTTCTTGCTACCCCGTAGTTGTGTCTGCCTTCCTGTCGATGCTGGTACCAGCCCCTGTCGGAGCTTGCTTTCTTTCTAAAAAAAAAAAAAAATCTTCTGTGAGGGAAAGAATCTTTTCTTCCTTCAGGCACATCGATGCCATCTTAGGCTTAGGCCTCCCCTTTTGTCACAAACAAAATGGAAAAACCATCCAGTGGTTTTAAGAAGTGTTCCAAATATGGCAGTACTATTTTGGCCACAGAAACCCATGACTGGTGTCTAAAATGCTTAGGACTGGATCATCAACCATTAGAATGTCCTCTCTGTAGGAAGATGACAAAGAGAGGCCTACAGAACTGAGCTGCAAAGCTGGGCACCCTCTTTGCCTCTGATGCAGTATCTTTAGCATCAACATCATTGAGAGCTTCATTTTCCTCACAAGGATCTCAGGTATCAAAACCTAAGTCTTCATTGAAGACTGGCCTGCCCTCCAAGGGTAGATCTCGTTCTAAGCATTGAGATGCCTTGGGCATTGCCCTGGAGGGAGACACACTGGCCAAAGAACCACGGCGGGAGAACCTTGCCTCCAAAGCCTTAGTGGGGTCCCAGGATGCTCCTGAGGTTTCCACCTCCGGAGAACTCCTGGTGCCATGCTCATAGATCGTGGCCCACAATTCTGGTAATGATACCCAAGCATCGGCAAGCTCCATGGATCAACGTATCCTGGCCATGGAGCAGAGCTTAGCATCCTTAGTGGTGGCCTCTGTACTGGTAAAGCCTTTACAGTCAGTTCCTCAGGCATTGGTACCGGCTATGGTAATGAAAGAACCTGCATCAACCTTTTTTGCCACTTACCTCACGACCGCCCATGCCGGCCCTCAAATTCATTTCCTGTACCAAGGTTCAGGCTTCAGCTACTGGCTTTGTTTGGTATCAAGTACGTGCAGAGTGGGAACACCCTGCCTGTCAATACCTTGAGTCTTTGGACTCCGATTCGTCGGATGGTGAATCAGCCGATACCCGGGAAATGAGAACTCTCCCGGAGGACCCATCTCTGTCTCCACAACATCGTGTGTCCCCTCCAGAAGACATGTCTTTCCAAGACTTTATTCTCGATGTTCTTCGGGGTCTGTCCATAGCAGTGACTTCTGAGAAAGAACCTAGGGCTGAAGAACTTGAAATTCTTCAATATCTTACAGCCCGGAAGGAAGCTGCTACTCTCCCTATTCATTGCATACTTCACGACCTTATGCTTCATATGTGGGAGACACCCCTAACCAGACGGACAATCAAGTAGCTATGCTCTACTTTAACAAGCAGGGAGGAACCCTTTGCAGTGAAGCCCTGCACCTGTGGTCTTTTGCCATACAGCATCACATTAACCTACTTGCAGTGTATGTTCCAGGCAAACACAATGTCTTGGCGGACAAACCGAGTCGAGTCCTTCTACCCCATGAGTGGTCTCTCCATGCAGACAAAGTTGCTCAAGTTTTTCAAATCTGGGGAACCCCAGAGATGGACCTGTTCGCAAGTCCTCAGAATGCCAAGCTTCCTCGCTTCTGCTCCAGGACTCCTGCACTGGACAGCCAGCAGGTAGATGCTTTTCACTTTCACTGGGGTGAAGGCTTAATATATACCTTCCCTCTCATTCCCCTCATTCCCAAGACTCTTTTCAAACTCCAGAGAGACAGGGGCTACATGATACTTATAGCCCCACGCTGGCCACGACAACCGTGGTATCATCTTCTTCTACATCTGTCTCAAGCTTAGCCTGTAGATCTGGGGTTTGCTCCAGATCTCCTCTCTCAGGAGGAGGGGACACTGCTCCATCCCATTCCACAGTCCCTCAATCTTATAGCATGGCTGCTGAAGGCATAGCCTTCCAGGACATTAACCTCTCTCGATAGGTTAAGGATATCTTTTTAGCTTCTAGGAAGCCTTCCACCAGGTGCTCCTACACCTTCAAGTGGTCTTTGCAGAGGGCGCTTAACCCCTTCTCAGCTACGGTGGATGCATTTCTTGAATATCTTCTCCACCTGTCTTTTTCTGGACTCCAAACCAATTCGATAAGAGTACACCTAAGTGCAATTGCGGCCTCTCACATGCCCTCTTAGATGGTCAACCCATCTCTTCTCAGCCACTTGTAGCACGCTTCATGAGGGGTCTTCTATTAACTAAACCTCCCATTAAGCCCCCTCCAGTGGCATGGGATCTTAATGTTATTTTAGGACAGCTTCTGAAGCCGCCCTTTGAACCTCTAGCCACTACTTCTCTGAAGTTTCTCACCTGGAAGGTCACCTTCCTTATTGCCCTCACTTCAGCAAGACGCATTAGTGAGCTCCAGGCTTTGGTGGCTGACCTTTGTTATACACGATTCCACCATGATAAGGTTGTCCTTAGGACTCATCCTCACTTTATGCCAAAGGTGGTCTCACCCTTCCATTTAAACCAGTCAGTTTACCTCCCTGTCTTTTTCCCTAGACACCATTCCTCTAAGGCAGAAGCAGCCCTTCACACTCTGGATTGCAAATGTGCTTTAGCTTTTTATCTCCAGAGAACTTGAGAGCACAGAAAAGCTTCCCAGCTTTTCATCGCCTTTAACTCGAGTCACCTGGGATTGCCAGTACCCAAGCAAATTCTCTCTAGATGGATAGTGAATTGCATCTCCTTTGCTTATGAAAGTGCAGGACTCTCTCTCAAGGGTCATGTCACTGTACATAATGTTTGGGCCATGGCTACCTCTATGGCAAATCTACCCTCTGTAGCGATTGATGAGATATGCAAAGCAGCAACCTGGTCTTCTGTCCACACTTTTGCTGCTCATTATTGCCTAGACAAGGACTCCCGCTGTGATGCCTTGTTTGGCCAAGCTGTTCTCCAGCATCTCTTTCAGATTTAGATCAACTCCTATCCCCCATCCTGGGTTTCGATATCTTACTTCCTTGGAGGATATATGACCTACTTAGTTATGCCTGTGCTCCACAGATCACTCTGAGGTCATCTCTCTGGCATCTCTGAGCTAGGGAGTCCCATATGTGAAGATTACATTCCTGCTTGTTCCTGGAGATAGCATAGTTACTCACCTGTAACAGGTGATCTCCGGGAACAGCAGGTATTTAGTCTTCACAATCCACCCTTCTCCCCAAGGAGTTGTACTTTTCCTCTTCTTCTCCTTCTCTCCTTTTATCTCAGCTACAAATTCAACTGAGTTGGGAGAGCTGGAAAGGCGGAAAGGCAGCCACGCAGGCACAGTGGGATGCTCCCAAAAGCTTTCCTATTGGACGCTGGGGAACGTTGCCACGTGGGCTCTGTCATACCGACATTACCCGTATGTGAAGACTAAATTTCTACTGTTCCTGGAGATCACCTGTTACAGGTGAGTACGCTTTTCCCAAGGCCACAAGGAGTCGTTTGGTGTTTAATCAGATTAAAATTCAATCCACTTGTCTTTCTGGTGCAGCACCAGGATACTGGAATAAATTGCCCGAGGAATAAAGATTTCGGAACAACAGCAGTTTTCTGGTCATCCATTCTTAATGCTGAATCTATAATCACTTCAGTACTGAATGCAGCAATACTTGAAGGAGGAATGGTTTCATTCCCCACTCTAGGATTAAACAAAACTAAAAACTCTTTTTGTTTCACCCTCTGCAGCTGCTATAGGACCACTATTGCTGCTGGCTATGGGTAGGCAGTGATGGCAGATCCGGAGATGTAATGATTAGGCAAAATTGAGGTCCCTGCCTCTTCTCCTCAATTCTAATTTTCCTCACTGATCTACTCTTCTCATTAACCAATGCAATCCCCCAAATATACCACAGACCCACCCATCTTTTTAGAAGATGTCTTAAGTATGGTTTTATATTTTTACTTTATTATCTGATTTGTTCTTAAAACCCAAATATAGGGTGCTGTAACTGTTTTAACTTGCTACAGTTTTGATTCTTGAGATTGGGAAGCACCAAATCAATGGGTTTTTAAAGAAAGCTTTCCCATAAAATTACTTCAGAAGGGAGGCTCCCCTGAAAGTCAAGTTACGTTTTTCACAAATGCGCTCTGACACTGTCAGCGTTTTGCCTCATGCTGTGTCGGGGTCGGGGAGATTTTTGCATGTGGCGAAACACTGACGTCATTGGAGTGCAGATATGAAAAGCTGAACTTCACTTTCAGGGGAGCCTCCCTTCTGAAGTAATATTAGGGGGGAGATTTTAATTACAGAAGATCACGTGTGGTGTGAGAATATTGTTCATATAAAAGCACAGATTGATATACGAGAAGGGAAACCTTTTTATGACCTGTGATGCTGGATAATTGTACAGTATAAGAATGGTCGACATCTCTCTCTGTGGTCTTTTTTCCTTCCCATTAGATGGATTATTTACTGTAAGCGTTTTAGTACAATAGAAAATTTCTTTAGAATATAGATTGAATAGTACCCAGGCAACTGTTTCATGAGAAATGCTGGCTTTGGAGCAAATTATTACAGACCACCATCACGCCACTTTGACCCCTGCAACATCTCAGCTACCCAGTTTCCAAACCAGACTCAGTAAGCAGAAGCCAATCGCTGTATTGCCACCAGCCATGTGACCTCTCTCTGCTAGTTTTCCTTATTGACTGTAGGGGCAGATTTCTGGTCAGCATCAGAGAGAACTTTGTCTCCTCTGTAAGCCATCTTCTCAAGTAGATGAGCAGGCTAGATCTATTTCGAGCACTCCATATGCCTCCCTTTCCACCTCTAAACACAAAGATTTGTCCAGGTAATTTGAGATTTACCAGGACAAATCTTTGCATTTAAAAATCTTGCCCTGTTGATCAGTTAAATTTCGTCTGACTAACTTTTTATTTGGCAAGAGAAACCAAATATGCAGGGTATGAGGTGGTCGAAAGCTGTGGTTTGAAGTTAGCTGGACTGTACTGGTGGAGAGTAAATTATAAAAGTTTGCCTAGATAGAGAATCTGAATGGTCACCTATTTTATAAAGACACGTGGAGCGCGATTCCACAACGTGCATGCCCGGCCCTCGGACACGTCTAAATTAAAAATGGGCTCCGTTTGAACCTAATTCAGCATCTGCGGGTCTTTAAGTGCCTGCGGGTCTGGAATCGGGGAGATAGTTGCGTTCGGCATGGCACATGTAAGCGTTATTCAGCCGGCCCGTGTCTTGAACGCGGGTAAATGTTTTGGACATCCCTGCACCCGCCGCATTCTGAAAAGTTACACATTTCGGATCCTGCTCGTCCCCGCAATGTACCCTCGGGAAAAGCGTGCATCTCCTAAGCTGCTCATCACAGACAGTAGCTTCCTGATACACACTAGACATAAAACCCAATGAGAACTGACAGCTGCTGCAACCTAGACCTTATACTAGTTCCCCTCATGCTCTGAAAACTGCTAGGTTAGCCCAGTGCACCCCAATATGGTATAAGAGAATGTAAGTGTGAACATGTACTGTATGTCAGGACGTACCTTGCATCAAATGGTACATGGCATTAGGAACCAGCCCCAGTGATTCCTGCCCTGGTCATCTCTCAAACATTACAGCAAAAAATTGATTACTTCTGGAGCGCACTATGATACCTCAATGATAGAAAACCCCCACAAACTTTACTGATGGTGCTAATGAATATGTTTTGAACTGGCACACCTCCTGTGAATCAGATTTTGTGGTATATGGGATATTATGTCCGTGTGGGCTATAATATGCAGGGAAAACGATCCATTCTTTTAAAGTATGGCTTGGTGCGAATAGAAGCCGTCTACACTGTATGAGACGAGAAGCCCCGATTGTAATACACTGTGTGGAAAAATGACATGAGTTTAGCGATTTATGTTGTTTCTGTATAGACGATGGTTGGTAGGGGTGGCCGAACTAGAGAAGAGAGACTTATAATATGTGACCAGAGATGGACTTTTCAATTACAGACTGTTAGTCCTGGGGGGTTGAATCTGCAGGTAGATTGGGGTGCCTGTTGGTAGGAGGTATAGGTTTCTGGTTCGATGTGAGTCTTTTTCCTTTAAGAGCTGGTGTTTGGTGGGATGGGAACCTTTCCCCTTTAAGTGCTGCTTGTCTTCCCTGTGGGTGGTGCTAGGTAGGTAGTAATATGGCATTTTTGTGAGCCTGCAAGGGTTAGATGGAGGTATCGCCATATTGAGACAGTGCAGACAGTGAAGTGCTGGTGGGTTGAGTTATGTTTTTTGAGTGATCATGTGCTCTTTTTGGGCAGGCTGTGAATATAATTTGTTGGGGTTTTAAGTAGGTAGTTTAGATATGTCTGTCATGGTTATAGTATGTGATGAAGGGATATATATGTTGTTGATTTTGTGTTTTTGTTTTAGTGCTATCGATATGATATACATCCTCCTGAAGCAGCGTTATAGCGAAATGCCAAATGGGCGTCCTGAGGGGCATTGGGGCATAAAGTTCTGAAGAGGTGATGGCTGGTTTTGAGGTTATGCGAGATATTAGGAACCTCATCAAAGTTAAGTGCAAATTGCCACTGTTAGTCACAAAGGAGTAACCTAATGGTTAAGAACACTGGCTTGGGACCCTGGAGACCAGGGTTCAATTCCCACTAGCATGCCTTGGGCAAGTCACTTAACCCTCCATTGCCTCAGAATAATCCAAGTTATCAATGTCACTGTTTAATGTACATTACCAAGTTTAAGTTTCAATGTAAACCACTTTGATTGAAATGATAAAGCAGCATATAAAAACTGTTAAATAAATAACAAACAAACCCAAAAGCAGTATATTGATAGCCTTGTGCCTAAATGAGTGATGGTAAATAGGCTGGGTATGTTGAAGTTTTTGTACATATTTGAATTGTTGAAGATTCACACATAAATTCAAAAAGGAGTTTTTTACAGGTCGTTGATGTGTTGGGTAAGGTGTAAGAGTGGTTTCTGCCACAGTCCACTCATAACCCTGTTGATTTTGTTTCTTTCCTTTCTATTTCCTTGAAGAAATATACTATAAGTGTGTTAAGAGAGTGGAGCGAGTTTTTTCTGTCATTGAGGTATCTCTCAAACATGCTTTAAACTGCTAGGTATGGACCCTTACCAAGTGCACAAAACCCCAAACTAACCTTCCAGTTCCTCATTGATGCATAATATTGCTGAGCAACAAATGTATGCCTTTTTCATGCCTGTGGCCTATAAGTGCACTCATTCGGCTGCTCTGCCCTACCATTCCCCTCTTATCTCTCCTTACACCCCCTCTCTGGGCACTCCGCTCTTCTGTCAGATTGTTTCTACTGCCAAATCCAGACATTGCTCCTTTCACCTTGCTGCTCCTTACGCCTGGAACAAACTACTTGAGTTTTTGTCAGGCTTCGTCTCTGGCCCCTCTCACATCCAGGCTGAGCACTCACCTCATCGTTGCCACTGTTGGATCTGATCCATCTAAGCTCCCTTGTGTTTCTTGACCATTCTCCCTGGATGTATTCTGTCCACAGCTGCTGTGTTGTCTCTCTAGACTAGATTGTAAGCTCTGCCGAGCAGGGACCATCTTTTATGTGTGTCTGTGCAGCACTGCTATACGAATGATCAGTAGTAGTAGTTGTAGTAGGGCCTTCTGGCTATGGCATCTGAGGCCCATCTATCTGGGTACTGGCATTTCTCACAGCAGGACACCTGTCCCATTGTGACGTTTGTCAGGCTGTATACATTCGCTATCTGTGGGGCAACTCTGTCTGCCTTCCCACAGCCAGCTTTATGTTGATACTACATCAGTTGTGTCTCCCAGTGCCTGCCCTATCACACTGCCAAAAATATCTGATCTTATTAGAGTACCCTATGTAAAATGATCGAGAAGGAATCAGCATAGGTTCCGTATGGCTCAATGTCAAAACATATCCTGTCAATAATAAGAAATACTCAGAATACAGGCAGTCAGCAGTGCAAACAGCACTAATGCATGCTCAACAGCAACACCAATGATCTCACAAAATGTGCATTATGGGCATGCATTAGTGCTGTTTTCACTGCTGAGTGCCCTTATTCTGAGGGTCCCTTAGCATTGACAGAGATATGTTTTGGCCAGTCACATTGGCACCTGGTGATGCTGCGGTCATCCATACAGTCCAGGTACTGGCCAGGTATTCATGTCCCCCCTGAATTGGAGATGAGCACACCAGATCCCCTCATGCACCCCTCAAACCACACACACACACACATGCACCCCTCAAACCACACACATACACACACACTCAGTCTTTGTCACAAAAACATGATTCTGCCAAAATGATACCCTGAACCTATACATAACAGCTATGACAAAACATCATAGCATGGGGTACCAGGACTACAAATATGATCTCCGTTTCTCACCCAAAAATAATCCTTTCCCTGTTCACTCTCATACTATCCCTGCATCAGCAGTCCCATTTTTCGGAATATGGGAATTGTTAGGGCCCCATAGATTGGCTCCTTTAGCACAAACAGCACATTAGTGCATAACCTGAATAAACACTATCCCTCTTCTTAATATTTCTCTAAGGGTGTTTACTAAAGTGTCTAGACTTTACAACATTCCCTCACCTTTGTTCCCTGCACTTTAAAACGGGATCTTGTGTTTTTCCAGACTGCAGTCACACCAGCTCAAAGCATACTTGTCACAATCATTCTTCAATATGGGCCACTTTGCAGAGAAGAGCAGAATTCTTTCTAAGTCATGACCTTATTCCACGTTTCAGCAGGAATAACGTGGATGTTTCCAGGAAACACAATACGTACACGGGCCTTTCCTAAATATACTTTTTACGTCTCTGTGGCTGACCACGCCCCCGTTCCGGCCTTTCTGGTCATGATCTGAGATCCCCACGCTAGCACCGTGGACGTGCATGTCAGCAGTGTTTCAGAATACAGTCTGAAATGTTTTCAGCACATAAACGTCCCTGCTGCACATACAAACCTGTTATTCATGTTCTGGAATTTATTTATTTTATTTATTTATTTATTGCTTTTATATACTGCGCTCTTTAAAATCAGTGCGGTTTACAGATAACATTTTTATGCATAACAGGATGTCTGTTATGCACTTACAGTGAACAGAAGATACAACTTGGATTTCAAACTGGGGGAACTATCTACAGTATTTACAACTATTTACAGTATGAATATGAGTTGTCTGTGGCTTATCATTGCTTAGCTGGGTGTAAGGCGGCTAAGGAATGACCTCCATATGCTCATAGTACAAATCCCTGCAGAAATTGTGGCTATAATGAACCTGTGTATATCAGAACAGATATAAATGTACATGTATACAGTTGCTGTTAAGTGTCAGCATGTCTGTGTCAACTCATGGCGGCCCTCTAGATAGCTGTCCTAAACTGTATTAGGCTTTAGTCAAGCGGCTCGTTGTTGATAGAGTGGCATCCATAGCTGCTGTTATTGTATCGATCCATCTCATTGCTGGCCTTCCTCTTTTGCATTGACCTTCACCCTTGCCAAGCATGATGTCTTTCTCTAACGATCTCTCTCTTCGCATGATGTGTCCAAAGTATGAAAGTCAAAGTCTTGTCATCTGAGCTTCTAAAAAAAGCTTTTGTTTGATCTCCTCTAGTACTGACTGGTTTGTTCTTCGGGCAGTCCATGGTATACACAGTATTCTTTGCCAGCACCATAATTCAGAGGCATCAATTTTCTTCCTGTCTATCTTTATCACACTCCAACTTTCACATCCATAGGATGTTATTGAAAATACCATGGCTTGGACAAGTCAAATCTTTGTATGGAGAGAGATATCTCTGTTTTTCAGAATCTTGTCTAGGTCCTTCATAGCCCATGCCAAGAGCAATGTCATTGTCTGATTTCTTGATTGCTTGTCATTTCTTTATTGATTGACCAAAGTAGGTTAAAATTGTACATTATTTAAATTTCTTCTCCAACAATAAACTTATTGATTTTGCCAGTTGTTAGGATCTTTGTCTTCTTTACAATAAGATGAGGCGCATTTTAAGACTGTCACCTGATCTTGAGAGGCAAATGTTTCAGATCGTCTTCACTTTCAGCCAGTATTGTGATATCATCATCATAGTTGTTGATGAATCTTTCACCAATCTTCACACCTCTGTTGTCTTCATACAGTCCTCCTTCTCTGAAGATTTGTTCTACATATAAATTAAAGAGGTAGGGGGAAAGTATGCAGCCTTGTTGTACACCTTTGCTGATTTTAAACTATTCTATTTCTCCTTGTTTCATTCAAACTTTTGCTTCTTGATCAATGTAAAGATTGTGTAAGAGAACTAGTAGCTGTTCTGGTATACCCATGTTTCTTAATGTGGCCAAGAGTTTTTCATGACTTACCCAGTCAAAAGCCTTGCTGTAGTCAATAAAACATACATAGATATCCTTTTGGTATCTTTTTGTCTTTTCAAGGATCCATCTCACATCCGCGATGATGTCTCTCATTCCTCACCCTTTTCTGAACCCTGCTTGCACTTCAGACAGTTCTCGTCCCAGGTATGGTTGTAGTCTCTGCTGGATGATCTTGAATAGAATCTTGCTGGAATATAGGATCAGATCGATTGTGCGATAATTTACACAGTCTGTTGAATCACCTTTCTTCAGTATTGTTATGAACACAGAGTTTTTCTATTCAGTTGGCCATGATGTTGTCTTTTAAATTTCCTGGTGGAGCCTTGTAAGTATGGCAAAAGCTACATCCGATTACTGTAATACTTCAAAGGGAATACCATCAATACCCTGTGCTTTGTTCTTTGATAATGCTTCAAATGCTACTTTGACGACTTCCTTCATCACCAATGGTTCCTGATCATAAGGTACTGATTTAAATGACTATTGATCCACTTGATCTTTATGGTATAATGACTCTGTATATTCTTTCCACCTTTTCTTGATGATCTCAGCATCATTCAATATGGATTCTTGAGCATCTTATAGCATTCCAATTTGATGCTGGAATTTTCTTTAACTTTCATAGCATTATGAAAGCTGATCTTGTTCTTCCTCACATAGTTTCTGATTCTATTTCCTTGAATGCATCACGGTAGTACTTGTAATGTAGAAGGTCCTTCCGAGGCTGTGGAGCTGGGTGAAACAGAAGATTCTGTTGCAGTTTCTGACAGGCAAGCAAAGCACATGGCCCAGGGTTGCCATGGGTTACGTAAACAGTATGAGTCATGAGTGCAGCAAACACGCCCAAGCTGCAGAGTATCCCTGAGCCCCGGTCTTAAGGGGAAACACCTGGTGGGAGGCGGGGCAGAGTTAAGCCCTAGAAGACAGGGATATAAGAATTGCTCACTAAGATTCAGGGCGGAGAGCAAGGAGGAGCAGAGCAAGGAGAGGAACCAGGAGAGCAGAGATGGTGGAATAAGAGGAGCTGGTGGAGCTGTAGGAGTTCCAAGAGCAGCAGAGAGAGAAACAGGAGATAAAGCACAAGAATTCAAAGCTATAAAGTCCCAGAGAGCCCAAGCCCAAAATCCAGGTGGGAGCTACTCTCAATTAGAGCCCTATCATGAAGGCAGTTGGAGAGAGAGAGACTGCCTGAGAGGTCAGTATGGGAGTGCTCAGAAACTCTTGGGAGAGGAGGCTGTTGGTCAGAGGATGTTTGCATGACTGAGGAAGCAGTGCTGAGAAAGTCTTCTAGGAAAAAGCCAGAAGGTAGGCTGTGTAAAGCGTTGAAAGAGAAAACTAGACAGAAAAGTTTTCCCTGTGATTGCCAAGCTCTGTTAGACTCTCCATGTGCTAGTTCCCAAGTATACGGCAGTTATCAGCCCTGCTCTATAGAGCATTCTGAAGAGAAACCTCTGGGAAATAGAGAGGGTCTGTGTTTTAAAACTCCGTATGATTTTGTACAAACCTGCTCAGCTGAAAGTGATGTGGAAATGCAGACAGGGTCTGTTGTAGAAGACTCTGAGGAACAAATGGACTGTACGCTATCATTTGCAGATGATATCATATCCCTGTGCTGATATCTGTTACCAAAGCTGTTGGAATAGCAGCAAAGAAGCAAAGTGATTCTTTTGGGTTTAAGAGGAAATGTTTCTTTGAGTTTGTTGAAGCACTGCATTGTTTAAAGCTGAAGAGGAAGAAGCTGTTTTGTTTAGTTCCTGAGTTTGTTTTCTTATGCCAGAAGCATGGCCCTTTTTGTTCTGTATTTTATTGGCAATTAATCCACCCTGAGGGGAAATAAAACCTTGTCATATATTGCCTGAACCACTCGACTACAGTTATTCCTTGCTTGGGGAGTGGAAGAGGACTACAACACCCAGAAGGCCATGCATAATCAGTGCACTGCCCTACTTCCTGAGTCAGGATTTTCCCAAGCTGACCTTTCTCTGCATGCCTCAGCGCTCCAGGGGAGGTTACTGGTGACATACTTCTTGACTCGTCTTGCTGCACGTTGAAAATCTGAGTTCTGTGATTGCCTCACTTTCTCCTCTGGCTTTAGCTTCTCTGCATTTCTTGGTAATTTTCAGAGTTTCTTCAGTCACTCATTTTGGCCTTTTTTGCTTTTTCACATTTTGTAGAGACTTCTCACTTTCTTCGAGCACAACTTTCTTGACATCATCCCGTAACTCTTCTAGTGTTTGTCATTTATATTCAAAACAGCAAATTGCTTTTGCAGACAGTCTTTAAATTCCGGTGCCTGGGTGGAGCAAGGGAGATGCACATTTGCGGTGCAATTCCAGAACAGTGCGCACATATCTGACCCTGGTTGGTGAGACGTCCATGCCTACACCTACCCCTGACCATAAATAAGGTGAAAAAAGTGCTCGTTTTATGGATGTAACTTTTCCAGGGGGAACAGCATAATGCACTTTCATCACCACAATTTATCATTTCCTTTCTGAAGAAACCTGCACATATATATATGTGTATATTATATACTATAAGTAGTTTACTGTAATTAGTGTAACACTAAGTTCTAACACTATGTAAGTTATAAATAAGTTTAATGTAATTTTTGGTTGGTTAATTGTAAACTGCCCTTGATCACTGGAAGGGGCGGTATAGAAAAACTTATATATAAATAAATACAACATTAATATATATATACTCCAAGCATATTATTGGCTCACCTCTGCATGCCTGAGTATCAGAAATGGCAGGCTAAGATGTACAAGTCTCATAGCATAGCTACCTCCCTTCTGAAATACCCTGCTGGCACGTCCAAGTACCTGGCTCTGAGGCTGTGCAATTCGGGGATGTCTACATTTGTAAAATCGCCTATACCCATGCATGTATCCGACCTTACTATTTGCCTGAGGCCTGTCTTCAGAACTGGTTACTGTGACATTCAGTTTTTGGGATGTAAACAAAGTGATTTCAGAAGGCCTCCTTTCACTGCTACCACTCCCCAGGATTTTTGAATGTTCTGCTCTGGATGACCCTAGACGTCCCTTCTAAAATCCCACTATAAAGAATGCATGCAAATCCCGGGTCTGCTCATGCTTCACCCAAAACCCACCTCCAAGCCTGTCTACATCCACGTCTCATACAAGTATGCCCGTTTGTTATAGCAGATGGGATGGGCTAAATTTTTAGGAGTCATTTTACACATCTATACTGGGAAATACGTGAGAAAAATCCTTTCTGAGATGACCCATAATATTGACACTATCTACCTCAATGCAACTGGACAACTCCGGTTGCTCGCAGTGGCTGTCCCGAATGTAATCAGATATTTTTATTTGGTTAACTTTATCTGCTTATTTTCAGCAGCAGCCTCTAGATACAGTATTACAGGTCTCACCAGTCACCAGTTTAAAAAGCACAATCGCTTCCTTTTCTTCAGTTAGCGACACTTCCCCTTCTGCACCCTAACCAGAATCTCTGCTTATGCCTATGGACTAATCACAGCATCCTGTACTGGGATAATTACGACCGATCTCTCCGAATAGAAAAACCGGCACCGGGGTATTCCATTTCTTAAGAACTGATTTTTATCTCAGCAGTTTTACAATCCAATTTCCTCTATGCATTGTCTGCTTCACTGGGGCCTTTTATAATCAGCCAGCCAGCAAACTAACGGCATTTTTTGTTTTAGTAACATAAAAGCTTTATTAGTATTCAGAATCACCATCATTCTAGGCTTCTTTAATAAACTTTTATCCGCGTCTGTTTGTGTTAGCTTTAATTAACAAAACCTAGGTGCGTCGCTGAGTATTTATAGACCATTATTTAGAGGAAAATAGTTTTTCTTTGACAGTTCTTCTCAATGAGCAGAAAGTCGAAAACATTCTAACTTGAGAGGGAAGGACTTGAAGCCATTTGATAACATAGCTCTTCACTTGAAATGAAAATGTCTAGCAATTTATCTCTAGGGTGGCTGAAACGCTTTCCAAGGCCTTTTGCAGGAAGGGAGAACATTCAGTATACTTCAGAGTACAGGCGGGTACGCCGACTCAGTAGCTTGAAATGCGAGACTCTTATATTATTTTATGACAAATCAGCAGTGGCCAACATACAATAACGATACCAGGAAAAATTATTTTTAACATGTAATAGAGATGAGGAAGTCGAAGCATTTACACATACACAACCTGAAGGCCTCACGTCTGCACAATGACTTTTATCACCTGATAGATTGAACCATTATAATGGAACAAGCTATTCTATAACTGATAAACACAGCAAGTTGAGGGGCTCCAAAACAGTCGTTTCGAAATTGAAAGCATATGGCAGCCATAAAAACAGCTTGATTAAGGTTGTAGGCAGATCACAGTTGGGAAAATTGTAGTAATAAAAAAGGAGCTTAAGACTGCCATAAATGACTGAAGAATACAAAACGGCCTATCGGATTATACCCATGTGTGCAGCATAACGCTGGGTGTTGCCTGCACATGGTGGAGTGCCTGGGACTAAAGCACTTAAGAGAGGGCCAGTTGGACAAAAAAAATGCATTTGAGTTTCAGATTAAGGGCCCAGGTTTGCTCACATAGATACAAAGTAGGCAGGTACTTGTTGTTTGCATGTTTTGCACTAATTTTGAGAGTAAGGGGGTCTTTTATTAAAGGATGTTAAGTGTTGCAGCTAACGGACCAATAGCTCCAAAACCATGGCACGTTAGGTGTACCACCACCGTGTGAACAGCATTAATGCGGAGACCTGTCCCTTAATGCACTCCGCCTTAGTGCATGTGCACTTAACTCTACCTATTGAGGTGGTATTAGGTAAACCTGCTGTAATTACACAGGACGCAGTTAGCACATTGTGTCTACCCTGCGTAACTGAACAGAGCTGAGCATGCCCACTGTCAGCCCCTAACCTGCCCACTCACATCCCTAACACGGATCGTCCAATGCTAATTGTGATGGGCCCATGCTAGGTGTCAACAAATATTCAAGGTGCGCTTTTAGTGCACATCAGACACATGCTGCACCTAGCATCCTTTAGTAAAAGACCTCTTAAAAGTAAACATGTACTTGCACTCCCCTTTGTGTGGATACTTTTTTCATGTTTTTGAAAATGTAAAAGTGCCCCTGTTTGAGTTGCCTTCCTAAGCCCGTTCTGAGGAACAACCCCCCTGCAGTGGAGGTGAAAGTGCGCATGTTGCTGCACTATATACGTATATTTCTCCAGGAACAAGCAGGAAGTCAGTCCTCACATATGGGTGAAGTCAGCGCCGATGGAGCCCACACTGCGCATTTCCCCAGCTTTCAAAGAAAGCCTTTGGGACATGCTACCATGCATGAGTGGTCCCCTTCCCGCTCAGGGTGCCATTTTGCTCAGTCTCCTTTTTTCCATGGAACCCAACAGACCTCTGTCCTGTTTCCCTGGAAAAATTCCTTACTAATATCCTTAAAAGTTAGCTTTTCCCGGTTTGTGTACCGGTTCCTCTTCCTGCCTCAAGCTGGTGCCGAGTTCGGCACTGTTCTCAGCTCCTTCCTCTTTTTTTTGATTGAGGCTTTCCTAGACCAGTGTTCACACCTTTTTTCATCCAGGGGTCATCAACCCCGACTGGGTACTTCCCACCATGTCACCTGGTGGGTTCAAAAAATGTGACCGCCTATGTCAGTCATCGACATTCATGACTGCTGCCTACGCTGTCTGGGACCAGACCATGACAGTACTGCCTGCGACCTGTGCCAGGCCATGATGCTTAAAACCAATAAAAAGAGGTTAGAGTTGCAGGAAAAACTGTTCCTAAAGTCCAACACGACACCAGCCTCTCCGATGCAGAGCTCCAAGCCCAGCACTTCCCATGAGGCCCGAGCATCCTTGGAGTCCCACGGTTGTGGCTCCTCTGAGAAGACTCCCGATCCTGAGAGAAAGAAGAAAAAATCCTCAAAGTTAGTTGAGGACCCACCAGAGAAGCCCGGTAAAACTGCTCGGAGGGATTCCGGTGGCTCCGAGAAGTGACCTACCAAGGATCTCAAGAAGTATTCCTCGGCCAGCGGAGACCGTGCGAGGTTCCTCGAGGGTGTTGTCCTTGTCAAGGATGCACTTTGTCCCAACGCCGCCCTAGTGGCGAAGAAGCGTCACGGTAGAGAGGGTGGACACAAAAATATTTGTAATTGAGTTTGGCTTAAAGACAGGGCCCAGGTTTTCTTTGTAGTCCTAGTAGCCTTCTGGTAACCAAAAGCTCAAGGGAACATAATAGTCCGAGTGAAGGGAGAATAAAGGCTTTTATTTCCCCTATTGCACAAAAGGTTCAAAAGCTCAGATCTTTACAGCAACAGAAATTGTCCTTATCTCAGGTTGAAAGAAAACAAACAAAAACTGTATTAAACCTGTTAACTTCACAGTAATAATATGAGAAAACAAAGATTCACACATTCCCCAGGCTACAGCTCTATTCCTTGTCTAAAGGGTCAAAGCCTTCCGCCTGGCAGTAGCTGCAATCCATTTCAGGGTCTGAAAGGTCGTCAGCTATGTCCACCTGCATTGGTTCAAGGTCATCAATATCTGGTAGCTTGCATTCAGGCTTTTTATACAACGTTTGCACGATGTCCCAATGCTCTGTGTTCAAAGGTAAGCCCTGGTTTTGTGTACCTCTAGACTGAGAACAGTCTCTCTTGCACACGGCTCTTTTACTGGAGAGTCTCTTACTTGATATAGGTTTGTATCCTGAAGTATAAACAGTTCTAGTAGGACAGCGTTCCTCTATTCCCTGTTCCACCTGTGTCACAGTGTTCAGGAAATTATAATCAGAAAAATAGTGATTACCTTTCTTTCTTGGCTTCTCAAGGCAAGGTGAGGATTGAGGCCAGTTCCTGCTGGGGTTTGGCCTTACTTGCACAAGGGTAGGCTTTTGGTTCTCCCGTAGGCCTTCTGCTGGGGTTAAACCACATTCACAGCACAGCTTCCCTCTCCCTGGGCCAAGAATGTTACCTTTTAAAGAAGGTCTTTCCTCTTTTTCTTGGTTACTCCATGTTATATCCTTCAATGGCTGCTGGCCTCTGCCAGACTCAGGTCCAGGACTTTCCAGCACAGTCCTCCTCCTTCCAGGGGTAGCTTCCTTTCTGTATCTCTCCCTCTTGGAAGGCGTGTCCTCTCCACTCTTGGGATACTTGAGGCGAACTCCTTCACCTGGCTCTGCTGAGTCTGCTGGGCCTGTTCCTTCCACCAGGACTCCTATTTCCTGGTCCTTCTCTCCCTCTTGGAAAGCTCCCCTTCTCCAGTCATCTGGGCTTTTTTTAAGAGGAACTCTTCCCTCCTCTGATTGGGTGCAGGCTGGTATTGCATCACTGGCTCTGGGGCGTGGCTCCTCAGTCCTCCGGAGGTCCCACTTGCTCCCCCTATATGGCTCCTTGTAATGCTGCAGCCGGTGTCTGCCTCTTTTTTCTAAGCTTAAAGCATTTTCTCCTGTCTGCAGAGGGTCTGCAGTACCACAGCTTGCGACAGTGCCGGCACTGGTCCCGAGATCCTTGGTGCCCGTGCCAAAAGCCATGGAGAATGGCGGCCTTGGAGTAGAACATCACTGCTATCCTGACACTGCAGCAGGCAATGATGGCTGGTTTATCCGCATCATTGGCCCCAACCATTGGGCCCCTGACTGCGGGGGAGTCCACAGTTGTCGAGCCAAGCTCCGAGTGCCACTGGCCTTGGGTAAGTCCTAAGCACTGGTTGAGGTCACGGTCCCATTCCTCGGGCATCTGATCTTCCCTGGCCAGTTTCCGCAACTCGGACCCCAGGTCCTTCGGAGACCCCGGCACCTTGATGTTGGCCTCGAAGCAAGGAGTCGCAGGGCCTCGGCCTCGGACTACGAGTGGGAGACTGACAATGAGGCATCCCTGTAAACCAGACAGCACTGAGATACACAAAAAAGCAAGAAACGAAGTCGTCAATGGATGATCAACAGGCGTTTATTCATAAAAAACCCCAATGCATTTCGGCGCAGTCTCCTTCTTCAGGGTGTATATAGCTTAAAAACATAAAACAAATGTAAATAAATATACATATAAATAATTAATCAAATAAAAAGCCCCATTTAAATATCCATAATAATATACATATATATAAAACATCACATGATACAGATAAAACCTCCATAGTAAAACCTATACTGTGAACGCAGGACATAAAACATAAAACCATAATGCAGTAAAAGATATGTAGACAAACATGTCAACTGAAAAATATATATAATAAACAATAATATATAGTCTAAAAATAGCAATAATGTGTGCACATACTTACACCATAGAAGAGTATCAAACTCTCATATGGTGACTTAGGGGCATGTTTACTAAACACCGTTGCTGTGCGGGTTCCCGTTAGTGTGCTGGTGCCATATAAGGAGTGGGCGGGCCAGGCAGAAAAAAGGAAAAAACCGGACCGTACGTGTGTGCGTCGCGCTAATGTGCGGGGCCCACATTATCGCGTGGAAAGGCTAAGTGGGGCGCTGCTGCATAACCAAACAACAGAGCCGTAGTACAATGGTGAAGACACTGACCTATGGTGCAGGGACCAGGGGTTCAAACCCCTATTGCACTCAACAAAAAAGACCAGCTGAGGCATCAACTTTTATGGGCAAAAGTGGTGTAGGAGGCATACTGCTTATGGGCGGCAGAAGGCGGCGCACCCATTTTTTATACGGCATGAGGCGGCGCACTGTTCATTGTGGGCAGCAGATGGCGTCGCGCTGTTAAGGTTGGGCGGCAGAGAGCGGCGCGCTGATAAAATCGGGCAACAGAAGGCGGCGAGCCGGTGGGCAGAAGGCGGCGCGCTGTGTGAGGGGGCAACCCAATAGTGGGAGGGATAAGTGGCGCGCTGATGTGCAAATAACTGGAATGGAGCCATAGCACAATGGTTAAGACACTGACTACTCGTGCAGGCATCATGGGTTCAATTCTCCACAGTGCCCATTGAAGACAGCTGGCTGAGGCATTATTTTAGGAGGCATGCCCATGTTGGGCGGCATAAGGCGGCATGCCCATGTAAGTGGCAGAAGGCGGCGCGCTGTTACTTTTGTGCGCCACAAGACGGTGCGCCGATGGCTACAAGGCTGCGTGCTGCTGCTCAAACGCAGGAACAGAGCCACAGCACAATGGTGAAGACACTGACCAATGGTGCAGGTGTCAGGGGCTCAACCCCTCACAGTGCCCAGTGAACAAGGCTGGCTGGGGCAGTATGTATTATGGTGAGGAGTGCTGTAGGAGGCCTTCAAGGTTTATTTTATTTCCCACTACTAGTAAACCCGCTCTCACAGTGTGTTAACATACGGATGCCCGTAAGGCACATGTTACAGTGCACTGTCCGCCAAGGCACCCTAGAATGTCCCCTATAGGGCACCATGTATGTTGCGACACAGGACAATGTATAGTGCACCCAATATGGATGGCACCCATAAGGTGGCCTATAGGGCGCCCTAAAGAGCACCCTCAGAGGCACCTTATGGGTACAGTATGCCAAAGGTGTGTTTGCTGTCATAAAAATATGTACAGTAAACAAAGATAATACTCTAGACAACCCTATCACAGAACCCCACAGTGGGCTTGAACCCATGACCTCTGGCTGCAAAGGTAGTGATGTAACCATTGGGCTACAGCCCTATAGCTGTCAGCAAGCCCCTGGCTGGCTGCAGAGAGCCTGCACGTCACCTCACAGACAGTCTGCTGTTGTAAACAAGATAGGGTTAGGCCACCCGTACCCATGATGCACTGCACATGCAAATCAGCTGTCCACAGATGCACACAAGATGGGGAATGCACCCCAACAGCTACCTGGCCTGGTAGGGGGAATTGTCCGTGTGCACCCACACAGCACCTCGGCCTGGTAGGGGGTCCTGAGCGGGTGGACTACCAGCAAAGAGTAGCTACACACCGTCACATTGTGCGGGTACTGTGCTCACCCTGAGGGTGTGATGTGGCGCCCAGGACCAGCTCCAAAACAGTACTAACCTGTGAGCTAGGAAGGTGCTGCAGAAACATCTTGGATATCTCTGTCTGTCTCAGTTAGTGGAAACCCCCATGGACCCCTAGGTGGTCAAGGTACCACACACCCCCACCCCCCCACACCAATGGCAGTAGAGTGGACCATCAAACCCCAGTCCTGCTGGGGAACAGACACCCTACAGGGCAGTCCAAGCAGCTCCACACACATTCATAACACACTGTCAGACAGACTTTAGGCCTGGATATCCAAAGATGCACCCCAGCACTATCTGATATTCTCCTGCAGCAAGCCATCAGCCACTGCACCCTGCAAGGCACTCCATCAAGACACATACCAGCTGTGAACAGTCTGCTGGTTAGCCCTGATGGAAATGCATGCACCCAAAACTGGGGTGGCAGCACACACAAGCAGAGAGTTCTGTGAGGAGGCCCCAACAGGAAACCCATATACAGTCAAACCTCGGTTTTCATTATTAATCCGTTCTAAGAAGTCTGACTAAAACCGAAACGTACGAAAACCGAAGCAATATTTCCCATAGGAAATAATGTAAATTCAATTAATCCGTTCCAGACACCCAGCTCCTGTCACTTCTCTCACCTGCCCGATCGTCCACAGGACAGCAAACACACAGATATTGTACTGTACGGCACTGCAACATCTCCTGCTTACATTGACAGCTACCCTGCTACCTCCGAGCCTGAGGGGGCGCTCCAGAGAACAGGCAGGCGGTGGAGAGATCGGGGCCTTCCTCTCTGTGCAATCCTTGGCTCTTGACTCTGACTCTTGCTCAGCTGACTTGCTTCAACACGCGATCGGTGAGTCCGGGGGGTAGTGCTGCCGGGACTGGGGAGGCACATGGAGGCTGGCAATTTGTCCACATTCCTGCCCTTGCCCATAGGAGGAGCAGCACCAGCCACTATTGCGACCATCAGCTGTTCAGTAACACAACGAAAACCGAGGCGATATCCGATAACCGAGACAACATCTCAGTCAGAAAAGACGTCGAAAACCGAAACGTACGAAAACCGGGGCCAATGAAAACCAAGGTTTGACTGTATATCACAAAAGAGAAACACAATATAGCACTATGGGGGTGCCTAGCCATGCTGTCATCACTGCACACTCAGGGTGAGAGTGCTCCCCCAGCAGCACATACGGAGGTCACCCTGTCTGTGTAGGTGGTGGCCGGGCACTACAATGTCACAGCCAGTGCCCTATGCCCTGTGCAGATGTATCCTGGCCAGCCCACCATGTCTGACCTATACCCATGGTACCTTGCTGCTCATTATGCACATTGGCAGGCCAGTACTGGCAGTAGTGCTGGCAGTGTGGTTTGGGGAAGGTGTTTGCAGCCAACACACACTGTATAGACAGACACACACTCCCACACCTATGCCAGCATTGTGCTACTATTGAGGGGGTGATTAGCCTTGCCCACCACACCGGTCCTGGGCAAGGCACAGGCATGGATATGGTACGCAGTACTGCTGGGGGTCACTCCCCAGGGTGGTGAACACCGTTAGAGGCCAGGCCTGGAGCACGCACCGCAGACACCAAACAGATTGTTCGGATGGGGTCAACTAGCAGTATGTGTGTAACGTAGGGATATCTATCAGCCTGTACTCTTAGCAAACGTTTCAGAGCTGTGAACCTCAGGTGTAGGGTGACATTGCTAAGGTATGCAGGTGCTAGTATTGGGAGATGCACGCAGGGTCCAATGTTCTGCCTCTACAGGAGACATTGGCCAATGGGGCCTGTGGGTGTGGGTGTGGGTGTGTCTGCCCCTGTTGGCTGCTGCTTTACGGCAGCGCTTCCCAAATCCGGTCCAGTTTTGCATCACACTGTTCGGGTCTTCCTGCTGTCCCTCATGAATATGCATGAGCTACATCTACATGCCGTGGGGGTGGTGCATAGATATACAGCACAGGCATTTGTATGAGTGGCAGCATGGAACCTGACTGGTGTGTGGCCCACCAGGACTGCATTTGGGGGATTCTGCTGTAGGTTCTGCCCCTGTTCATGGTGTCTGTGCTCAGTGGGGTAGAAGATAGACGTATTAACATTGCATATGTCCTCGTCACAGAAGGTGTGTCCTTACTGTCACTGTTTATTTGTGGGGAAAATATGTGGGTAGGATTGGTGGTAGCCCCAGCTGGTCTTTGAACCTGTGACCTTCTGTTCTTGCATGCACTGTCTGTGTGCACTGCACCACCGTGTAGCCACAGATTGGCTGAATTCCCTGGATAGTCCATGACTGTGGATCCGGCAGGGCCTGTCTGTTGCTGTGGACTGTGCCAGCCTGCACATGGCTAGGCCTCTGTCTTCCGTGGCTAGCGGCCACTGCCCCCTGCACCACATGTTCTCGTCCGCCAACATGCTGGCATGAGCTTCTCTCAGAGAAAGCAGATGCCCTGATTGCAATGTGTCAGTACGGGACTGCATTTGGGCGACTTGACTGTAGGTATTGCCCATTGTTGTAGTGTGTGTGTGGTGTTGGGTAAAATATGGGTGATCTCCCCATGCCTATGTTCCCTGCAAGACAGGGGTGTGTGTGCTATCGTTGTTCAGTGGTGGGTAAAATATATGGCCAGGGCTGGAAGGTGCCCCAGCTGGGATTTGAACCTCTGACCCTCTGGTCCTAGAGGTACTGGCTCTGTCTGCTGCACCACACTGTGGCCACAGGGTCAGTGCAGTCCCTGGAGATAGTAACATGGCAGGATGGAGTCGCAAAGCTTGCTGTGTGCATTTCTACTGTGGGCTCCTTCACCCTGACTGGTGACAAACGTGCAAGTAAAGCCCACAGATGACCACGGGAAAAGGGGGATAAAATATAACCAAGCTGGGCTACAGTGATATTAATGGGCAAACATGGAAAACACTCCCAGGACAGCTCCAGAAAAAGTGAAATGTTTTTTGGACGAGTCTCCGCTCCGTACACCTTTCCATAAATCATTTTTTTTTTTAGCTTTCCTGGGTGTGTTTTCTAGTTTTGCCCATCACTATAACTGTTCCCCAACTGAATTACTATTTTTAATATTTTTGTGGTGGTCATTTTCTATTTTTAATTGCACTTTTGTGCTGTGCACATGTATCACACTGTTCACGTTTTGCAGGTTTCCCCGGTTGTGCTGTACATTGCTGACGGAAATGGTTTCTCTTCCCTTTAAATCCCCTCTACCGCGAGTGGTTCACTCGCGCTATTTTTGCAATGGAAATTCGGCCCCGCAATTGTGCGAGGGGCCTCTCCCCTCCCCTTCCCCGCCCATTAACCCCGTCTCTCCGCCCCTCCGGGGCCTTCCTCCGCCCTCCGTAGGCCTTTCCACGCCTCTATTGGACATTTACGGGCCCGTACTTGTGCGGGGCTCGTTAGTGTGACGCGCACGTGTGCGGGGGTTCGACACACATTTGCGGGGCGCTTAAGAGCACTTAAGTGCTGCTTTTAGTGCGCTATTTTGCGCCGCGCAAAATAGCGGTTTTTAGTAAACATGCCCCTTATTGTGAAAAAACCTTAGTCTGTAATGTACCAAACACGTTGCCTTAACATTTTTAGTGCACAATAACATTGTTATTATTTTTTAAGTACAGAAGTGTTCTACACTATACTGGCGATCATCTCAATAATATAACTGTTTTTTAAGACAGTAATAACAACAGACGTTACATTACATATTGATGTAATTCATAGATGACATGATTTTAACGAATATTTATCATTATCATTTCTATCTGGAACAAGACAGTCTGGATTAAGTCACCATATGAGAGTTTGATACTGCAGATGGTGTTTGATCCTGAAATGCTCATGGGGCCAGGGTTGGCAGTGTGTGCACCATATATTCATCACAGCACACAACTGTTGACTAAGTGGTGGAAGTAGCTGCTGCAAAAACCATAAATAAAAAAACACTGAAAGGTCACTAGAGGTTTCCAGGCAGATACAGAAGGCGTGATATTCTCTTTTACCTTTGTCAACAGTTGTCATGACCTGCCCCCAAACCGGTGCCCTTGGCCGAGAAAGAATCATTTTCTCAGATTAGCTCTGACATCTCCTAGGAAGATTGACTTTAGCCAACTTGCGCTTAACTGCATCTTATATCCCTGGTACTACTCATTCCCGTTTCTTGATTGACCCATCATTTCTGTGGTTCTTAGCTCCACGAAATGTCTGTCCTGAATAATTTGCCTTGTAAACTTATTGCCATTTACTTTACCAACCTACTCCAAAAATCTTTTCTCTTTCATGCTCTTGTCCTTGACATTCTGTGAAATCATGTCTAGGTCTACTATCAGGGACAGTTACCAAGCCTATCCCAGTGCCTGGTTGTCCAAGTTATGATACTAATTGGACATGCAGGTTCTTGAGTAGGCTTGGTAAATATCTTTAATAGTATTTATTTTTATTTATTTTTTATTTAAAGGGTATTTATATCCCGCCTTATCCTTCAATCAAGGCGGTGTACACAGCAAACAATCAATATATATGGCATTTGTGTTCTCATGTATTCTTATACTGTACTGTGGATGTGTAGTAATAGTAGACCTAGACAGGTTTGCATAGATGTCCTGACACAAAATCATGGCAGAGGAAATTGTTTTGGTTTATATCCCTAGAGCAAGAGTCACAAGATTTACAAGTCACAATGATCAAGAAGGGCTTTCCGCAGAGCTCAGAATCAGACAAGCCTTGGTAGAATGAGGATATAGGAACTAATAGCATCAGATATAGATGACACAGTTAAGGCAGGCTGATTAAAACCAGCTCACTGATATCTTCTCTTGGAAGGGGACTACCTTTTTACCCAAAGGTCACAGCTTTGAGACCAGGCCAGGCCAAGTCAGTCCTTGACAATAGCCGAGGTGGGGATGGGGGAGGGGGGGGGGGGGAGAACATACTTTTAGGATATTCTGTGTTTTTGTTAAGTGCCGTTGTGTTTTCATCAGATTGAAAATGGAATGAAACATGAGGAATGTCATTGATATTTTCCATGTTGTTGTCTCAAATGGATTAACATCCCAGATGTATGGCAGACCTCCAACCCACTGGCTTTCACATGTACAAGACTGTCATAGATCTCCCTACCTGGCTTATAGCATGCTGTCAGCCCATCCTCCCAAACAGATGTCTGAGATACTTGGTAGCTCCTCAGCAGAAATGGGTGACACGTAATCAAACACTGAGTAAAAAGCTGTTAGTGTAGATGGGTTTAAAAAAGGTTTGGACAAGTTCCTGGAGGTCCATAAACCATTATTAAAGGGGACCTGGGAAATCCACTGCTTGCCCCAATACAAGTATTGTGGAACCTGTGTCCTCTGGGGAAACTGCTAGGTACTTGTGACTAGATCAGAGGATCTCTAAAGGTAAAAAGGTGACTGTTGTAGTTGTTATGGAAGGATAGACTAGATAGGCCATGTGGTCTTTTTCTGTCGTCATATTTCTATGTTTCTATAACTGAATTTAAAAAAGCATGGGACAAACACAGAGGATCTCTAAAGGTAAAAAGGGGACTGTTGTAGTTGTTATGGAAGGACAGACTAGATAGGCCATGTGGTCTTTTTCTGTCGTCATATTTCTATGTTTCTATGTTTCTAGATTGGCCACTGTTGGAAATAGGATACTGGGCTTGATTGACCTTGGTCTGACCCAATATGGCATATCTTATGTTCTTATGACACTTGCATATAATTCATCCTAAAGTTAATGTAGTATGGCAAGCATCCACCATGGGGTCTTCTTGTAAGCGGCCATGTGTGGTTCCCACTTCATTCTCCCTGTGACCTACCCTAGGCCTATTTATGGCCACAGTTGTGCCGCCTCTCCCATTGTAGCATAACAATGAACAATCCAATACATGATTCTGTCGCATCTCTTCGAAGACACTACCCATCACTCCTACACAACCTGTATATAAGTTAGTGTGATTTTGTTAAGGTACTCTGCATGCCATGTTACCCCACCCCTATTTAAGCCAGTGGAACGGGAGCAGCCATCTTAGGAGGGAGTGAGCAGGAGCTCCTCCTCGCTTCCCCTGCTTACCATCAGCAGCCCTGCATAAAAAAAACGCCGCTTCTGAGGCGCGCCAGTGGAACGGGAGCAGCCATCTTAGGAGGGAGTGAGCAGGAGCTCCTCCTCGATTCCCCTGATTACCATCAGCAGCCCTGCATAAAAAACCCGCCACTTCTGAGGCGCGCCAGTGGAACGGGAGCAGCCATCTTAGGAGGGAGTGAGCAGGAGCTCCTCCTCGCTTCCCCTGCTTACCATCAGCAGCCCTGCATAAAAAAACCGCCGCTTCTGAGGCACGCCAGTGGAACGGGAGCAGCCATCTTAGGAGGGAGTGAGCAGGAGCTCCTCCTTGCTTCCCCTGCTTACCATCAGCAGCCCTGCATAAAAAAACCGCCGCTTCTGAGGCGCGCCCGCG
Organism: Ichthyophis bannanicus; assembly: GCA_033557465.1. Classification (NCBI taxonomy): domain Eukaryota; kingdom Metazoa; phylum Chordata; class Amphibia; order Gymnophiona; family Ichthyophiidae; genus Ichthyophis; species Ichthyophis bannanicus. Next base: position 834,239,134 of record CM066036.1, on the reverse strand, counting down.
CCTGAGGGCCTCGCCAGAGGGCCCTTTGGCCTGGCCCTTAGGCGTAGGCCCGTGGCGTTTGTGGCTGTGGGTTGATCCGAAGACATAGACTGGGTCGACTTGCTTCTACTTTGTGGTAACTCGCTGTCCCGTGTTCCTCTCCTCTTCTTTTCTGTCTGACTGTCTCTGTCCTCTATTCTGTCCTATCATATAAATGGCGTTCTTTTCTATTTCCTTGAATGATTTGCATTGTAAACCGCTCTAATGCCTCTGGCCGGAGTGGTATATCAAATTCGAAATAAACATAAACATAAACATAATGTAAACAGTTTTGAATTGTAATACAAACCGCTTTGACTTAAGGAGAAGACGATATATAAAACCTACTAAATAAATACAAAAATCATCTCCAGTACTACATGTTGTATTAATGAATCAGACATGCCCCTGCATGTACCCAGCCTATAGAGGATGGGCTATGTCTCATGTTAATGGGTTTTGAGGAATTGATATTGGGAGAGGGGGATATCACTGTAAGGTGCCGAGGGGCCATTCTCATTCCCACTGTGTGTACATGATGCTCGTTGCCTCCCTCCTGTGTCCATATGGTGGAAACCGCATCAATGCCCCATGATATGGATATAGCAGAACACATGCAGAGAATATGCTCATTATGTGTGATGAAATATTGGGATGTGTTACAGATACGCCTGACTTTTAGTGAAACTCTACGTTTTGCATTTAGAAGAGGATACAGTTTAAAAGATTTATTGTTACATTCATAGAAACATAGAAACATGACAACAGAAAAAGACCACATGGCCTATCTAGTCTATCCTTCCATATCAACAACTACAACAGTCCACTTTTTACCTTTAGAGATCCTCTGTTTGTTCCATGCTTTTTTGAACTCAGATACTGTCCTCATCTCTACCACCTCCACTGGGAGACTATTCCACGGATCCGCCACCCTTTCCGTAAAGAGATATTTCCGCATATCACTCCTGAATTTATCCCCCTTCACCCTCATCCCATGTCCCCTCATAGCAGAACTTGCTTTCAATTGAAAGAGGCTCTCTCCCTGAACATTTATGCCATGGAGGTATTTAAACATCTCAATCATATCACCTATATCCCACCTTTCCTTTAAGGTGTATATATTAAGATCCTTACGTCTGTCCTCATATACTTTATAATGAAGACCACTAACCATTTTAGTAGCCACCCTCTGTACCGACTCCATTCTGTTTATATCCTTTTGAAGGTGCGGTCTCCAGAATTGCACACTATACTCCAAATGAGGTCGCACCAAAGACTTATGCAGAGGCACTATCACCTCCTTTTTTCTGCTAGCCTTTTCTCTCTGTATACACCCAAGCATCCTTCTAGCTTTTTCCGTCGCCTTTTCTACCTGTTTAGCTACTTTAAGATCATCAGACACAACTACGCCTAGGTCCTGCTCTTCTTTAGTGGACAAAATTACTTCACCCCCTATACTATATTGATCCCTTGGATTGCTGCAGGCCAAATGCATGACCTTACATTTTTTAACATAAAATCCCAGCTGCCAAATTCTAGACCATTCTTCAAGCTTAGCTAAATCCCTCCACATGTTATCTACACCTTCCTGGGTGTCTACTCTATTGCAGATTTTGGTATCATCCGCAAAGAGGCAAACCTTACCCGACAACCCTTCCGCTATATCACTAACAAAGATGTTAAAAATTATCATACCAAGGACAGATCCCTGGGGCACACCACTGGTAACATCCTTCTCCTCAGAGTGAGCTCCATTTACCTGTACTCTGTCGCCTCCCACCCAACCAATTTCTAATCCAAGGAGTAACTTTAGGGTCCATCCATAGGGTGCTCAGTTTGTTTATAAGTCGCCTGTGAGGAACAGTGTCAAAGGCTTTACTGAAATCTAAATACACCACATCTAGGGCTCTCCGTTGGTCCAACTCCCTGGTCACCCAGTCAAAGAAATCAATCAGATTTGCTTGACAAGACCTGCCTCTGGTGAATTCAAGAGGGAACAGCTTAGATCAGCAAATGAAGTTCAAGTGAATGGACATATTAAATGCAGAAAATGTGTCATTTGCCGATATACTTTGGCACATCAACAATTTGTCCATCCAGGTTTGGTTTCACATTTACAATGTGAGTATCTTCAGTTTGAATAAGGTGTGATATATGCTATTTTATTCCCTTGCAGAAAAATTTACAATGGGAAGACTACTCTGATGTTAAAGACATGTATTATTTTACATCTGTCTTCAATATGGTGAATTAAAGAATTGGTTCCATTAGCAGCCCATTGGCGGGAAATGCAACATAGTGCTGAAGATTTACAATGATTTATACTTGAACAAGTGAGGTTGACTTGGGGAGGTGAGTTATCTAAATGCCGGTGTCAATAAGAGCAGGAATTGATTTTTAAAAGGCAATCTACTTACTCATTGTGACTGAATAATGAGACTGAATGGCACTGGTTCTATTAAACCCAATCAGTTGCGTTTTTTTTAAAGTAGTGTGCATGCATGGCGCTTTTTGAGAGGGTGTCTCTCACTGCGAATTTGGTCAGGTATGCTGCCTGTAACATATTTACTATGAATTTTTTATGAACATCACCTGACTCTGCTTCTTTATCAATTTAGAACTCCCTGATGAAATCTGCTTTAAGGGTGAAACAATAGGCCAAGGTCGGAGATGGTTAGCACGGCTTGAATTTTGAATTTTGAGATAAAGGGGTGCAAGAGTCTTTCCAGTACATCAAGATATAATACATTTTTGAATTTTTAACTTCTTGAGATGGGTTTTTACCACTTAAGCTTTACAATATTGTAGTACAGGGCTTAATTTATAGACCAAAAGGAAGTGGAACTGTAGAGCTAGAGGGAAGGAGCAGGCGGGGCGAGAGGCAGGAGTAACAGAAGAAGAGTGAGTGGACTATGGAGTAGAGCGTTCTCTGCTCTGCTCTGGGTTCCCCCACCCCTCCTCTTTCCTGCAGGCTGCCTGGAAGACAAGGGCTAGAGCAGAACATCCCTGCTGCTCTGAATTCTGTAAAAAAGTATGGGAATTCATTACAGGATGTTTCCCCAGAAATGATGCCATGCTGCAGGAGACATGGAGCGATGATGAAACAAGAGTCGGCAATGAAATTACAACAAAGTTCATGCCGACGGGTGAGCTCCATTGTTCAACATTTGGGCATGTATGAGAAGACGACTGTGGATGACTGTATTTATGAAAGCAGAGCTGGATTGATAATATGAATTTAAGAGATTAGTATTGACCTTTATAAAATGAAAAAGTTGAAAGAAAATACAATCATATATTATAAGCATACATGAAATATATGGACAAGGAGTGATGCCGTTTATAAAAAGTATTTAAAATAAATTTATTTTCACTGCAATTTATTGGTGCAGGGACATATCTGATATAGTGTGGCCCGAATGCATAGCACCATGACTGGATTCTTAAGGACATAACATAAGAAATGCCATACTGCGTCAGACCAAGGTCCATTAAGCCCAGTATCCTATTTCCAACAGTGGCAAATCTAGGTCATACGTACCTAGTAGTTTCCCGAAAAGACACAGGTTCCACAATGCTTGTATTGGGTCAAGCATTGATATCCTGGGTCCCTTTTTAATAATGGTTTATGGACCTTTCCTCCAGGAACTTGCCCAAACCTTTTTTAAACCCAGCTACACTAACAGCCTTGACTACATCCTCCGGCAACAAATTCCAGAGTTTGATTACACGTTGAGTGAAAAAATATTTTCTCTTATTTGTCTTAGTTTATTCTGTAGCTTCACTGCATGTTCCCTAGTCTTTCTATATTCTGATAATGTAAGCAATCTACGTTTACCCGTTCCACTCCGTTCATTACTGTATAGACTTCTATCATATCTCCCCTCAGCCATCTCTTTTCCAGGTTAAAGAGCCCTAACCTTTTTAGCCTTTCTTCATAGGGGTATCCTTCCATCCCCTTTACCATTTTGGTGGCTCTTCTCTGAACCTTTTCTAATAATGCTATATCTATTTTAAGATACAGAGAGCAGACTTGCACACAATATTCAAGGTGCGGTCGCACTCTGGAACGATATAGAGGTATTATAATATCCTTTGTTTTATTTTCCATTCCTTTCCTTTGGATACCTAGCATTCTATTTGCTCTCTTGGCCGCCGCTGCACAGTGGTCGGAGGGTTTTAACATGTTATCCACAATGACGCCTAAATCTTTTTCCTGGGTGGTGGTTCCTAATGTGGAACCTTGCATTGTGTAACCATAGTTTGGGTTGTTCTTCCCTAGGTGCATAACTTTGCACTTGTCCACATTAAATTTCATCTTCCATTTTGATGCCCAGTCTTCCAATTTATCAAGATCCTCTTGCAATTTTCCACAATCCTCATGGGTTTTAACAACTTTAAATAGTTTTGTGTCATCTGCAAATTTGATAACCTCACTCGTTATTCCCTTTTCCAGGTCATTTATGAATATGTCAAAAAGCAGCGGACCCAGCACAGATCCCTGGGGTACACCACTATTCACCTTTCTCCTTTGGGAAAATTGGCCATTTAGCCCTACCCTCTGCTTTCTATCTTTTAACCAGTTCCTGATCCACAATAGTACACTGCCTCCTATCCCATGACTCTTTAGTTTTGCCAAAAGTCTCTGATGAGGAATCTTGTCAAAGACTTTCTGAAAGTCTAAATACACTATATCAACTGACTCTCCTTTGTTTACCTGTATATTCACACCTTCAAAAAAATATAACAGATTAGTAAGACAAGATCTTCCTTGTCTAAAACCATGTTGGCTGTCTGCCATTAAGCCACGACTATCTACATATTCAATTTTGTTCTTTATGATGGTTTGTACCATTTTTCCTGGTACTGACGTCAGGCTCGCCGGTCTGTAGTTCCCTGGATCACCCCTGGAACCCTTTTTAAAAATTGGCGTTACGTTCACCATCCTCAAATCTTCCAGCATTACGGATGATTTTAATGATAGTTCACAGCTTACTAATACTAGGTCTGCAATCTCATATTTCAGTTCTTTCAACACCCTTGGATATATACCATCTAGTCCAGGTGATTTGCTACTCTTCAGTTTATTAAATAGTTGTAACACATCTTCCCGATGTATCGATATTTCCTTCAATTCTTCCGCACCTTTAAATACCACTTCAGTCATGGGTAACATCCCTACATCTTCCTCAGTAAAGACCGAAGCAAAGAATTCATTCAGTCTCTCCGCTATCGCCTTGTCACCTCTTAGTGCCCTTTTGACCCCTCTATCATCTAATGGACCAACAGACTCTCTCACAGGTTTTTTGCTATGAATATACTTGAAAAAGTCTTGATTACACATTTTTGCTTCCGTAGCAAGTTTCTTCTCAAATTCTCCCTTTGCCTGCCTTATCAATGCTTTGCATTTAACTTGCCAGTGCTTATGCTGTTTCCAGTTTTCGTCGTTTAGCTCTTTTTTCCATTTCATGAAAGATGCTTTTTTGGCAACAACAGCCTCTCTGACCTCACCTTTAAACCATGCTGGCAGTTTTTTGGACTTCCTTCCACCTTTCTTAAAGCGTGGAATACAGCTGGTCTGGGCTTCTAAGATAGTATTTTTCAATAACACCCAAGCTTGATGTAAGTCTTTAACCTTTGCAACTGCTCCTTTTTCCTCATTTTATCATAATCTCCCTTTCGAAAGTTAAAGGGTAGTACTGTGGATTTCCTTACCATCCCTCCTCCACTAATTAAATCAAACGCGATCATGCTATGATCACTATTGCCAAGTGGCCCCAACACCCTTATCTCTTGCACCAGATCTGGTGTTCCACTAAGGACTAGGTCCAATATGGCTTCCCCTCTGGTCGGTTCATGAACCAGCTGCTCCAAGAAGCAGTCATTTATTTCATCTAGGAACTTTATCTCCCTAGCATGTCCTGCCATGACACTGACCCAGTCGATACCGGGGTAATTTAAATCACCCATTATTATTTCTGTGCTGTAACTTTTGTTACTTTCCTTGATTTCCTTGAATATTTCATCATCCATTTGTTCATTCTGGCCAGGCGGTTGAAAGTACACCCCCACTGCTATCGCCTTCCCCTTTTTACATGGAATTTCAATCCATAGAGATTCTACAGCAAATTGTGTTTCCTGCAAAACTTTAATCCTTTGTGACTCAATGCCCTTTCTAATATACAGTGCAACCCCTCCACCAATTTGATCAGCTCTGTCATTACGGTATAGTTTGTACCCAGGTATCACAGTGTCCCACTGGTTGTCCTCCTTCCACCATGTCTCTGAGATTCCAATCATATCTAACCTCTTATTTAGTGCTATATATTCTAACTCTACCATCTTATTTTTTAGACTTCTAGCATTTGCATACAAGCATTTTAGAGACTGTATTTTATTCATATTAATTTGGCTATTGGTAGGCATGGGTAATTTGGAATCTTTAAGCTCTGTCTGCTCCATAGTCAAAGGCATTTGGGCTACTTTACTCTTTTTTGGAATCTCTCTGCTTTTGGTAGTATCCTTCAAGGATACATTCTTCCGAACCATGCGCTCTTGTGCGACTGTCGGCTTTCCCCTATTATCTAGTTTAAAAGCTGCTCTATCTCCTTTTTAAAGGTTAATGCCAGCAGCCTGGTTCCATCCCGGTTAAGGTGAAGCCCATCTCTTTGGAAGAGTCCCTCCTTTCCCCAGAATGTTCCCCAGTTCCTAACAAATCCAAAACCCTCATCTTTGCACCATTGTCTCATCCACACATTGAGACTCTGGAGCTCTGCCTGCCTTTTGGGTCCTGCACGTGGAACGGGAAGCATTTCGGAGAATGCTACCCTGGAAGTTCTGGATTTCAACTTCCTACCTAAAAGCCTAAATTTAGCCTCCAGAACCTCCCTACCACATTTTCCTATGTCATTGGTACTGTGATGATGAGAGTGATCAAGAAAGAATGGAAATAGAGGAAAATGGTACTTGTGACTTTAAAACTACTGACAGCCAAGCTTTGCACAGAGGTAGAAAAACTACTTTGAAAAAAAGTCAAGCTAAGCCATGCCCTAGCTCTGACGAGGAGGCAGGCTTGCTTACTGATTATGAGCACACGTGCAAAGAGGAAAGTGTGGCAGAAAGGAAACAGGTTTTTAAACCCGTCTCCAAACAGAGCACAAGGGAGAAGAAGAGAGAGAGCACACGGAGCTTACAGAGCTCACAGAGGAGTTCTCAGTGTGCCTGGAGGAGTTCCCAGGAGGAAGGAGCTCAGAGAGTTAGGAGAGCTGAGAGCCACGAGGAGGCTGACTTCCAGTTGCTGAAGGCTGAAAGCAGAGAAGGAAGCACTCCATATCTGAGAAAAACTCCCAGACCTAAAGCCAGCAGACGATTAGTTGGAAAGGCTACAAACCAGCTGGAACAGTTACCTCTGTCCAATATTCAAGACCCTATGCTGAAAGGTCCAACTGCTAGAAGGTGGGTGGATACGTTCCTTTGGGGAAAGAGCCATAACCCAGCCACAAGCAGGGCAGTAAATGTGGACATAGTAGAGACTTTAAAGCAAGCATCAGAGGGAGGGAAAGCTCACTCCTCGAAGGTAAATGTTCATGACCAGAAACAGAAGTTATGGAATGAGTTTTATGAATTCCTACAAGCCAGAAAGTTTGAAGAAGCTGTTGAGTCCAAAGATTAGCCAGCCGTAGTACCAGAGCCTATGCAGATTGATTGCTGTGAGTCACAATCCATTCCAGAGGACTCTCTAATGGATTGCTCTCTTTGCTTTAAAGAAGCTTGAAAAACCTGTAAGCAGGGTTAAAAGAAGTTTTGGAAAAGAAGAAAATTACCTTTGCTGAAATTGATTATAAGGCTGTGCTGTGTTTTGCTTTATTGAAGATAACAGTTTTGTTAAAGAGACTTGTGTTCAGTTTACCTTCAGTTCCAGTTTGCCTTACTTTACTCTTGTGTTATTGGAGAAGTATCCATTGTGTTTGTGTGCCTGAACTTTAATGTGTTTGGAAATCCACAAAATAAATATTCTTGTTTGTCTCAACCAACGGTTGCACAACTACAGTTTGTCTTTGAGTGTGAATTATCTACTACAAGTCCCAGGGTGCACTGCTGGTGACAAAGAATGAACTTGCATTTAAGGACAGACGAAAGGCAACTCATAGCTGTAAGCCTTAGGCCCAGGCTAGGGTCCCACAATACCGACATCTACCAAGACAGCAGACTCCTCTCTAGCACTATCTAAGACCTTATCTAGGTTGTGCGTGAGCTCCGCTACCTTCGCACCAGGCAGGCATGTTACCAGGCGATCCTCACGTCCACCAGCCACCCAGCTATCTACAAGCCTAATGATCGAATCACCAACCATAACGGCTGTCCTAGCCCTTCCCTCATGGTCACATCGCCCTGGAGAAACTTCCTCGGTGCGAGAGGGTTTTACATCACCTGGAGGACAGGTCCTAGTTACAGGATCACTTCCTGCCACACCAGCGTGATGCTCTCCTGTTACGTGACCTCTCTCCTCCATGGCAACAGGGATGCTGCCAGACTGGAGGTGGGACTTTAGGACTAAATCCCTGTAGGTCTCGTCTATGTACTTCTCTGTCTTTCTTATGTCTTCCAAATCTGCTACTCTAGCCTCTAGAGAACAGACTCATTCCCTGAGAGCAAAGAGCTCCTTGCACCTAGTGCACAGGTAAGACCTCTCACCAAGTGGGAGAAATTCATACATGTGACACTCAATGCAAAAGACTAGAAAGCCCCCATCTTGCTGCTGGACTGATGTCTGCATCTTAGTTTTAAGCTTATGTTTAGATCTTTAAGTTTTTTACTTACTAAGGGTTGCAATGGATACTTATACTAATAAAAGTGTACCTAATATGTTTAATATACCTTGTTCACCTGAAGCTTAATTAATCTCAGTTCCTTAGTGTATGATTGATTTGGATAACGAGCTGCACCTGAGAGCACCTCCTTTCGTTTAAGATGTGTAAGTACCTTTAAAGCTACGATTATCCCAGGGGTGGGTGGGTGTTGGGGAGGGAGGGAGGGAAATAAGACTTTTTAAAAGAGGGCTGCTACACAGTACCCTGTCCTGTGCTTCTGAGGTAAGCTGTGACCAACTTCCTGGGTGATTAACGGTCCTTGCTTGGATAGAAGGAGTCTTTCAAAATGGCCTTTTGACCTGCCACTTGGGTTTAACACCAATTGAAAACGTTTCACAGGTCTCTTGCCCCCTAGGTAGAAGGCCTCTTCGTAAAGGTCTCTAGAAGACTTTATTTGTTGCTCAAAGAATACTGACCCTGTTTTGCCTTTTATGCTAAGTTATATTCTGATTTGATTTAAATTAAAGCTCTTTGCTGCTGCTAGACTCTGACTTATGAAATTAAAACTAGAAGCTCTCTGCTGGGTTCTAAATTTAACCAGAAAGCTCTCTTCTGTGTTTTAAATTTAAACTAAAAGTACTTTGCTGATACTAGGCCCCGAAATGTGGACAACCAGGATCTGAAGTCAGTCTGGGAAATGTCACCAGTAGTATCCTGGGACAATGGATTCACAGGGAAAGTCCTTGGAGTATATGTCTGGACCAGGGTTTGGTAGAGTGACAGGGCAGAGGATCCCAGGGAGAATTTTCCATGGAACTCAGATCCAGTCAGACCTGAGATGAACAAGATGAAACTGCCTTGTAGCACTAGTGGAAACACAGCAGAGGTATAAAACTGGATTTTAAAAAGGAAAGGATTCCCAAAAATTGAAAAGAGGGTTTATTGGAATATCAATTTTTGGGAATCCTTTCATTTTTTAAAAATCCAGTTTTATACCACTGCTGTTTTATACCACTTCGGTTGCTCTGTTATTTTTGGGAGGTTCTTTCTGTTCTGCCCCATTCTGTACTAAGACATCTTTGGATCCAACCATCAATCTCCTGCATGTAAACTGTAAACATGCTGCTGCAATGAGCCATACGGAATTGTAAAAACCTATTTCAAGATTTTTAATTTAAGAAAAGGGACTTTGAATAATCTTTTAAGAATTCCTGTTATCTTCTTCTCCCAAAGAAAGAGGGCGCGGTGGCATGAACACCATATTTTAAGGCTTCTGTCAGATTAATTCTGTACCTGTGGTGTGATGACAGTGCTCTCATAAATTTATTCTTCTAAGACAACCTTATAAAAATCTTAAATATGTTGCTGTAGAGATTGGGGTGGTGTACAGCCTGGAGGGCTGGGGGGCACATGACTGTAGGTTTGCCTAGAACATCAGATACCCTTGGGCTGGCCCTGCTGAGCATAACAGAGCAAACAAAAATACATGCTAGAGAAATTGACACAAACAAAAGAAACACCTGCCAATGGACACAGGACACTGGACACTGGACAAAACAGAATTTATATGCCTGCCCCTCCCCTTCATTTCATATGAATGCACTTCCCTGCCTCTTGATATAATTCTATGCCCAGCATATGTGCATAGACCTGTGCATGGCATCTGCTGCCGGATGAATGTACTGTGGGCATCAATGTGCCCAATGGTTGGTTGGGATCATACTCCATGCTGCTATAGCAAGAGATTGTTTGCCATGCCATATCTGCTGGCAAGCAGACACTGGAGATCTGTACAGACCTGTTGCACCATCACCCACCTGACAAATGTTCTCTTGCATGGCAGGGGACACACTCAACCAGGTTCCCCACTGTCAAAACTAGTTGTGAACACAGGCAACAGCATTCCTGTCCCCTTGGAGATGGGGCACAAAAAGGTTATAAGAACATAAGAACATAAGATATGCCATACTGGGTCAGACCAAGGTCCATCAAGCCCAGTATTCTGTTTCCAACAGTGGCCAATCTAGGTCATATGTACCTAGCAGTTTCCCCAAGAGACACAAGTTCCACAATGCTTGTACTGGGTCAAGCATTGATATCTTCGGTCACTTCTTAATAATGGTTTATGGACCTTTCCTCCAGGAACTTGTCCAAACCTTTTTTAAACCCAGCTACACTAACAGCCTTTACTACATCCTCCGGTAACAAATTCCAGAGTTTGATTACACGTTGAGTGAAAAAATATTTTCTTTTATTAGTCTTAAATAGTTTACCCTGTAGCTTCATTGCATGTCCCCTAGTCTTTCTATATTCTGATAAGGTAAACAATCGATCTACGTTTACCCGTTCCACTCCGTTCATTAATTTATAGACTTCTATCATATCTCCCCTCAGCCGTCTCTTTTCCAGGTTAACAGATACAATCGAAAATAATATATTACTGCTGCCAGCAACACTGAATAATGACTCAAAATAACTGCAGTCTATTTGCCCTCTAGGGGCAGTAGGATATGGGGCACATCTAAACCATTTATATTACAAAAGAAAAACATTACAATAGACAATTAAAAAAGGAAAAATGATAATTAAAATATCAGTATGCTAGTTAATTACATTGAATTTTTGATGAATGCTTTTTTATTTTTTTGAATTTATTTAACGAGTTTTCTATACCGCCTTCTCATACATTCAAAGCAGTTTACAATATAACATAAACGTGAAGCATACATTGAATAGGGAGAATACAACTTGGAGGCATATATGGGGAATGCGCTTAGGCAAACACATTTACAAAAGACTAGAATTTCAGAAAGTTAGGGTTTTGGGGTTGTGGGTGGTTTTAAGCTGAGACTTAGAGGTGCATGAGAGGAGAGGAGCAGTGGGAATTGGGACATTGGGTTAGTGGGGGTAGGGAGTGGGGGGCCCGTAGAATGAACAATATAAGGGTTAGGGACTGTGAGTTGATCATATGTCAGGTCCATAGTGCTCAGTAGAGGAATGTTTTAGTGCTTTCCTGAAGTCTCACATGACTTTGATGGATCTTATGTTTTCGGACAAGGTGTTGCATAGGGATGGAGCATCCAGAAATATGGCTCTGTTGCACGTTGTCTGTTTGACTTTTGTGTTGCCCTTTGGGATGGATAGTAAGAGGATCTATTCCGAGCCTCGAATAACGGAGTTGTATGAGGAGCCTTAGATAGGGGCGGGAAGGTGCGAGTAGGAGGTGGAGAGAAGGCAGGTCATCACCCTGGAGTACAAGGCCAATTCTGAGGTCAGCCCTTTATGTCCATGGGGGACATATTCCACTGCAGAGATGAAATAAATTCCCCTGGACGCGGGGTAACGGCATGCAGGGAGAGCCCCACAGCTGGACCCTGGCCATGGGAGGCTGGATTGGGGATCTGCAGGGAAAGAACAGTCTTGGCAGTGGCTGGCAATCAGCCGCAGTGCCATGGCGATGGGATGCCATGGCATCACAACTCCATCCAGGGGCCTGTCAGGGGTAGACATGAATGTGGCTGGATGTGCGGCCCGTCAGAATCAGGGCCTGGCCTGCACATACCAACCAATAGACCCAATTCTGATCCCGTGGTGGCTAGATGCCCCCACAGGATCAGAATCAGGTCTGCTTCTGTATGTTCAATAGTGAATAGGCTTCCACATTTTTATTTAAGTTTCATCTTGTTCTATTCTTAGGTTCCTTGATGATCAATGGTTGCTTGGTGGTAGATTATGTATAATTTTTGATGAAGAGTGAATTGTAGGGGTTGACCATCACATCTTGGTATCACTGTAAGGTTCCAACCAGGGATTGCCCAACCACTAGGCAAACTAAGCTGCAACTTCCAGAGGGCAACAAAAGCAGGGCATTCAAAGCTAAATAATAGATTTTGACAGTGAGAGGAGGTGTAAAGCTTGAGGTCTGCCTAGGGCACCAATATTTTGAACCAACTCTATGGCCAACCCCGGTTCCAACCCAGAACCGCTGGGGTGCCCCTTCCAAGGCCTGTGAAGTTGGGCTACTTTCAGCTGACACCTGTGTCTTGATTATTTGCATTCCTCACATGTGTGTGCAGCTGACCAGGTCGGGGAACATGATTTTGCTGTTATATGACAATGGTATGCACACAGACATGGGTAGACAGAGGGACGCTGCTGTGCAGTCATGCTGAGCCATCTATTACTACGGTGCCATCCACATGTGCTCTTTAGAGACATTTGTGCCATTTGTCTCAGCCACCTTAGGATCATTGGGTAATGGGCCACATATATTCCCCAATGGGTATACATCCTTACCTCTCTCCACTGCCACCTTTCTCCAGAGGTGCTGGACTCAGATGCCACAGTCCCCCCCCCCCCTCCCCTGTCAGTGACCCTCACACATTGAAAGCCAGGATTTGGGCTAGGATTGCTAAATGTCTCCGACAGTCCACTTAGACATGCAATACAGATTTACTGGCAGAAGAACATGGCAGAAGAGAAGGCCTTGGACTATGTCTCTGGAGCAGATGGCAATAGATTTATAAGGCAAAAATATCCAGATATGGTTTTGAACTGAGCTCCAGAGCAGACACGCTTTGGAACAAACAGGGAACGGGGGATAATAGCACCAGTTTTAGATGATGCAGTTAAAAGCTGCCTGGATGAGGATGGTCCATTATGAAACATAATAGCTCCTCCTGGTGATTTACTTTATCCAGCCCAAAAGTCAATGGTTTGAGACCAGGCCAGCCCTTATCCACAGTGAGGGAGAACAACATATTTTTGTTTCTGCATACCCTTTTTGAATTGACAGTGAGATAAAATGTTATGGGAAATATTGTTGATATTTCCTAGCTGTCGCATATCCCCGGGTTACAGTTGTGGCCCCATATGACAACTACTGGTCATGCATGGACACAGGGCCTACCCCTGGACTGTTGCATATCCTGAGTGAACTGGGCAACCCTTTGGCCTATCCTCCCAACACCAGGATCTTGAAACCTGACCTGCACAATCACGATCATCTGTGTACCATCCTTCCAACTATCATCCTGTCAGTATGCACAGTTGAGAGATGCCATACTGGATCAGACCAAGGGTCCATCAAGCCCAGTATCCTGTTCCAACAGCAGCCAATCCAGGTCACAAGTAACTGTCAGCCTCCCAAAAGGGAGCAAAGGGGGACACCCTTTCCGCAGCATCAGCAGGCACAATAGAAGCAGGACAAGAGACCAACTATGGAAAGAGATCTTTATTGAAGCCTATGAGGTCAACCTGACACGTGTTTCAGCTGGGAAGCCTTCTTCAGGGGTTAATGCTCTCAAATAACCACAATTGTACAAGATAACAAGATGATCACCAAGTTATATCAAAATGTGCAGCATAATAATTTTGAGACACCTTCCAGGAATCCACCACTGGCATAAGCCGTGTCGGGTTGACCTCATAGGCTTCAATAAAAATCTCTTTCCATGACTGGTCTCTTGTCCAAGTTCCCAAAAAGATACACAGATTCCATGTTTCTTATCCCAAGGTAAGCAGTGGATTTCCTTGGTCCACTTTAATAATGGTTTGTGGACTTTTCTTCCAAGAACTTGTCCAAACCTTTTTTAAACCTAGCTGCACTAACAGCTTTTACTACATCCTCCGGTAACAAATTCCAGAGTTTGATTACATATTGAGTGAAAAAATATTTTCTCCTATTAGCCTTAAATGGGCTACATTTTAGCTTCATTCCATGTCCTCTAATCTTTCTACTTTTTGAAGCAGTAAACGACCGATCTAGGTTTACCTGTTCCACGTTATCATATCTCTCTTCCACCATCTTTTATGCCAAATTGAAGAGCCCTCTCCTTTTAAGCCTTTCTTCATAGCCATTTTGGTGACTCTTCTCTGTACCTTTTCTAGTTCTGCTATATCCTTTTTCAGATATAGCGATCAGAAATGCACACAATATTCAAGGTGTGGTTTCATCATGGAACAATACAGAGGCATTATAATATCCTTGGTTTTATTCTCCATTCCTTTCCTTATGATTCCTAGCATTCTGATTGCTTTCTTGGCTGCCGCTGCACACTGGGCAGAGGATTTCAACATATTATCCACGATGATGCACAAATTATTTTCCTGGGTGGTAGAACCTTGCATCGTGTAACCGTAGTTTCAGTTGTTCTTCCCTAAGTGCATAACCTTGCACTTGTCCACATTAAATTCCATCTGCCATTTGGATGCCCAATCTTCCAATTTACCAAGGTCCTTTTGCAATTTTTCACAGTTCTCTCTTGTTTTAACAACTTTGAATAATTTTGTGTCAATGTACAACTTTGGTAGATGCCCATAAATGCCCACATTGATCATGATGTGCCGTTAATGCCCACGTTTTGCCCGCAAACCATCCATCATCTGCCCAATCATGGGCTAACGGATTAGCGTAGGATTTTCATCATAGGGCCCCATGCTAACTGACAGTGTGGCACTTTTAGCATGTGCAAACCCCACTCTAATGATTAGCAAGGTTTAGTAAACATGCCCCTAAGTGCATACTTTTGCATTTGTCCACCTTAAAATTTCATGTGTCATTTGGACGCCCAGTCTCCTAATTTCTCACGGTGCTCTTGCAATTTTTCACAATCCTCGTGATTTGATTACTTTGAAAATTATTTTGTCTGTGCAAACTTGATCACCTCACCTCCCATTTCCAGGTTATTTATACACATGTTAAACAGGGCCGGCCACAGAGTTGATTCAAGGTGTTGGCACCCTATGCAAATCTTAAGCCTTTTGCTTCCCCTGGCTGTCATAAATCTATTGTTTAGCTTTGAATGCCCTGCTCTTTGCCACCTTGCAGAATCTGCTGTCCTAGGTGACTGTCTAGTTTGCCTAATGGTCGGGCCAGCCCTGATGTTAAAAAGCAGCGAACCAAGTAAAGATCCCTGGAGCACTCGACTACCTTTCTCCATTCTCCTTTCTCCAGTCGGGTGTTCAGGATAGCCCTAATGAATATGCATGAGATATATATGCATTAGAGATATCCTGCCAACCTGACTGGTTTGTGGCCCTCTAGGGCTGGATTCGGAGACCCCTGCCTTACATCTCTGTCATTTAAGATTGTGAGTGGGCAAGGTGAAGATCACCAAGATATCAAAAAGGTTAGATAGAATTTGTCACATGCCTCTTTGCTTCTCACCACCACCAAAATATTGTCTATTAGACAACTTTTTGGTGGTGGTGAGAATTGAGGAGGCATGTGACACATTCTATCTACCCTTTTGATGTCTAGGACATCTGCACCTTGCCCACTCACAATCTTAAATGACAGAGGTGTAAGTCAGGGGTCTCCAAATCCAGCCCTAGAGGGCCACAAACCAGTCAGGTTGGCAGGATATCTCTAATGCATATATATCTCATGCATATTCATTAGGGCTATCCTGAACACCCGACTGGCCTAGGGGTTCAAGGAGGACTGGTTAAGAACCACTGCCCTAGATATATCCTAGTCTCCAGCTTTGTAAACTCTTAGGAGCAGGGACTGTCTCTTATATGTCTCTGTACAATTAATCAGTAGTAGGAGTAGCTTGCTGCAATATGCAATCTCTTTGTGGCATGATTTTTGAATCCTGAATATGAATATATTTGCATAACACTTGTGCTCTGTTTTCCACATTTCTGCAATTTCCAAAACTGAGGTCCTGGAGAATAAATATTAAAATGCATATTATAGTTTTTAAGCCAACAAGCCAGTGAATTTGGGACAAACGCTACCTATACTGTAAGACTGACCATTTTATTTTCACTGTATCGCAACATGCCTTTTAGCACTTTCTTTTAATTTGAAAAGTAAATTTGTTTATGACCTTAATGCTCAGACAATAAAGAGACAGTGTGGCCTATATCTCACCTTGCTGCAGCAGGAAATGTTTAAGCTGGAAAGGTCACTGGGTGGGTCATGATTTAGTATTTGATTTTCATACAGATTCAGTGTCATTGCACGGCAAGTCATTTTCTTCAATGGAAGCTGCCACCGTTAAAGGTTTCCTCTCCTAGGGGCATGTTTACTAAAAGCCGTACAATTGCGTGCCGCACAATAGCGCACGGAAACGCGGCACTCAAACGCTCAGAAACGCTCTTAAACGCCCCGCACAAGTGCGCGTGGGCCCCGCACAATTGCGCGCCGCACTAACGTGCCCCGCACAAGTACCCGGCCCGCAAATGTCCGATAGAGGCGTGGAAAGGCATTCTGAGGGCGGAGGAAGGCTCCCGAGGGGCGGAGAGACGGGGTCAATGGGCGGGGAAGGGGAGGGGAGAGGCTCCCCGCACAATATCGGGCCCGAATTTGCATGTAAAAACTACCGCGAGTGAAACACTCGCGGTAGAAAGCATTTAAAGGGAAGAGAAACCATTTCCGTCAGCAATGTACAGGAAAACCGGGGAAACCAGCAAAACGTGAGCAGTGTGATACATGTGCACAGCACAAAAGTGAAAATAAAAATAGAAAATGACCACAACAGAACTATTAAAAATAGTAATTCAGCTGGGGAACAGTTATAGTGATGGTCAAATACAGAAATCACACCCAGCAAAGCTCCAGAAAAAAGAAATGAAGTTTGGAAGGGTCTACTGAGAGGAGACTCTTCCAAAAAACATTTCCACGTTTTGGAGCTTTCCTGGGAGTGTTTGCTATGGTTGCCCATTAATATCACTGTTGCCCAGCGTGGTGATATTTTGTCCCACATTTCCCGTGGTCATTTCTGGGGTTTATGTGCACGTTTGTCACCAGACAGGGTGCATATGCCCACAGTAGAATTGCGTAGAGCAGGGTTTGTGACTCCATCCTGCCAGGCTTACTGCCTCCAGGGGCTGCACTGTCTCTGTGGCCAAAGTGTGGTACAGCAGACAGAGTTATTATCTCTAGGACCAGAGGGCAGAGGTTCAAAACCCAGCTGGGGCACCTGCCAGCCCAGTCCCTATATTTTACCCACCACTAAATAAAGAGATAGCGCAGACACCCCTGTATGCATGGGGAAAACACCCATATTTTACCCAACACCGCACACACCCCACAACAATGGGCATTACCTACAGCCAAGTCCCCCAAATGCAGTCCCATACTGCCACATTGCAATCAGGTCAACTGCTTTTTCTGAGAGAAGTTCATGCCAGCATGTTGGCGGACAAGTACATGTGGTGCAGGGGGCAGTGGCTGCTAACCACAGAAGACAGAGGCCTAGCCATGTGCAGGCTGGCACAGTCCACTGCAACAGACAGGTCCTGCCGGATCCACAGTCATGGACAGTCCAGGGAATCCAACCAATCTGTGGCTACACAGTGGTGCAGTGCACACAGACACTGCATACAAGAACAGAAGGTCACAGGTTCAAAGCCCAGCTGGGGCTACTGCCAATCCTGCCCACATATTTTTCCCACAACTAAACAGTGATAGTAAGGACACACCTTTCATGGCGGGGACATATGCAATGGTAAGACATCTATCTTTTACCCCACTGAGCACAGACACCATGAACAGGGGCAGTACCTAGAGCAGAATCACCCAAATGCAGTCCTGGTGGGCCACACACCAGTCAGGTTCCATGCTGACACTCATACAAATGCCTGTGCTGTATATCTATGCACCACCCCCATGGCATGTAGATGTAGGCCATGCATATTCATGAGGGATAGCAGGAAACCCCGAACAGTGTGATGCAAACCTGGACTGGAGTTGGGAATCTGTGCCGTAAAGCAGCAGCCATCAAGGGCAGACACACCCACACCCACAGGCCCCATTGGCCAATGTCTCCTGGAAAGGCAGAACATTGGACCGTGCATGCAGCATCCAAAACGAGCACTTGCATAACTTACCAATGTCACCCTACACCTGAGGTATACGGTACACAGCTCGGAGACGTTTGCTAGGAGCACAGGCAGGCAGTTATCCATACGTTACGTACATACTGCTAGTTGACCCCATCCAAACAATCTGTTAGGTGTTTGCGGGGCATGCTCCAGGCCTGGCCTCTGACGGTGCTTACCACCCTGGGGAGTGACCACCAGCTGTAATGCGTACCATATCCATGCCTTGCCGTGCTCAGGACCGGTTTGGTGGGCAAGGCTACTTACCCCCTCAATCGTAGCACCATGATGGCAGAGGTGTGGAAGTGTGTGTCTGTCTATACAGTGGGTGTTGGCTGCAAGCCCCTTCAACAGCCCGCACTGCCAGCACTGTTGCCAGTATTGGCCAGTCAATGTGCATAATGAGGTGCAAGGTACCATGGGTATAGCCAGGGCAGGGTGACGTGGCCAGGATGCATCTGCACTGGGCATAGGGCCCTGGCAGGGACATTGGCTGGGATATTGTAGTGTCCGGCCACCACCTACACAGACAGGGTGGCCAAAGCATGTCCTTCTGGGGATCACGCTCATCCTGACTGTGCAGTGACCACAGCATGGCTAGGCCTCCCCATAGTGCTGTATAGTAGTTCTCTCATGTGATAGATATGGGTTTCTCTTTGGGGCCCAGTCACTGATCTATCTGCTTGCTGTGTATGCAGACAGCCCAGTTCTGGGTGCATGCATCTCCATTGGGAACATGCACTATGGACTAACCAGCAGACTGTTTGTAGCTGGTAAATGTCTTGCTATAATGGCTTGCAGTGGCTGTTGGCTTGCTGCAGGTGAATATCTGGTGGTGGAGTGCAGCTTACCATACCCTGGGCTTATGTCTGTCTGCTATTGTGTTATGGCTGTGTATGGAGCTGCCTGCCTGGGGGGGGGGGGTGGTGGTGTTCCTCAGCAGGACTGGGGTTGATGTTGCCCTCTACTGCCACCTTTGCAGGGAGGTAGAGTGTGGATCCCTTGATGGGGACCATGTTTGCCACTGGGGGGGGTGTGTGCCTGATGGCGGCAGACAGGGATATCCATGGTGTTTGTGCAGAAACTAGCTATCTTACACATTAACACTGCTTTGGAACGCCCGCTTGGCCTCCATCAGCCATGGCAGGTGTTGTTGACCTGGTCCTGGCCACCTCATTGCACACTCAGGGTGAGCACAGTACCCGCACGATGTAACGGTGTGTGGCTACTCTGTGCCAGTAAAACACCCGGTCAGTGCCCCCTACTAGGCCAAGGTGCTGTGTGGGTGCACCCGGTCACTTCCCCCAGCCCCTGCTTCCCATCAGCCCCTGCGGGATTAACAGAGACGCGAGGGAGACACTCTCCCTTCGCGTATCTGCAAGCCGGAGCAGAGGGCTTCAGCCGCGCCGGGAGAGTTCAGCCGGGCAGAGGGGGCCCCGCGGGACACTCCATGCTGCCGCGGCGGCAGCGGCCAGCTTTTTTTTTAAATTTTAATTTCCATGAGCCGATTGGGGGGGGGGGGTTTAGGACTGGCAATGGGCTGTGGGCTGATGGGGGGGGGTTAGGACTGGTAATGGGCTATGGGGGGGGTTAATACTGGCAGGCTGTGGGCTGATGGGGGTGGTGAGTACTGGTAAAGGGCTATGGGGGGGTGAAGACTGGAAATGGGCTGTGGGCTGATGGGGGGTTAGGACTGGTAATGGGCTATGGGGGGGGTTAAGACTAGCAATGGGCTGTGGGCTGATGGGGGGGGTTTAGTACTGGTAATGGGCTATGGGGGGGTTAAGACTGGCAATGGGCTCTGGGCTGATGGGGGGATTAGGACTGGTAATGGGCTATGGGGGGGTTAAGACTGGCAATGGGCTGTGGGCTGATGGGGGGGGTAAGGACTTGTAATAGGCTATGGGGGGGGGTTAAGAATGGCAATGGGCTGTGGGCACATGTGAGAAGACTGGAAATGGGGTGATGGGGGGTTAGGACTAATAATGGGCTATGGGGGGGTTAAGGCGGGTAATGGGCTGTGGACTGATGGGGGGTTAGGACTGGTAATGGGCTATGGGGGGGGTTAAGACTGGTAATGGGCTGTGGGCTGATGGGGGGGTTAGGACTGGAAATGGGCTATGGGGGGGTTAAGACTGGCAAAGGGCTGTGGGCTGATGGGGGGGGTATTACTGGTAATAGGAAATGGGGGGGTTAAGACTGGCAATAGGCTGTGGGCTGATGGGGGGGATTAGGACTGGTAATGGGGCGATGGGGCGTTAAGACTGGCAATGGGCTGTGGGCTGATGGGGGGGGGTTAGGACTTGTAATAGGCTATGGGGGGGGTTAAGACAGGCAATGGGCTGTGGGCTGATGGGAGCTGTCAGGAAATGGGGTGAGGGGGGGTTAGGACTGATAATGGGCTATGGGGGGGGTTAAGGCTGGTAATGGGCTGTGGACTGATGGGGGGTTAGGACTGGTAATGGGCTATGGGGGGGGGGGTTAAGACTGGTAATGGGCTGTGGGCTGATGGGGGGGGTTAGGACTGGTAATGGGCTATGGGGGGTTAAGAATGGCAATGGGCTGTGGGATGATGGGGGCTGTCTGGAAATGGGGTGATGGGGGGTAGGACTGGTAATGGGCTATGGGGGGTTAGGACTGATAATGGGCTATGGGGGGGCTAGGACAGGAAATGGGCTGATGGGGAGGGGTTAGGACTTGAGGTGGGCTGATGTGGTTAGGACTGGTAATGGGCTGTGGGCTGATGGGGGGTTTAGGACTGGCAATGGGCTATGGGGGGCTGACTGGAAATGGGCTGATGGGGTTAGGACTGGAAGTGGGCTGATGGGGGGTTAGGACTGGTAATGGGTTATGGGGGGGCTTAAACTGAAAATGGGGTGATGGGGGTTAGGACTGGAAGTTGGTTGACGGGGGGCTAGGACTGGTAATGGGTTGGGGGTTGCTAGGACTGGAAATGGGCTGAGCGGAAGGGGAGGCTTGAACTTCAAATAACTGTTGGGGAGGGGGCTTGGAATGGAAATGGGCTGTGAGGGAAGGGAGCTAGGACTGAAAATGGGCTGATGGAGCAGCTAGGATAGGACTGGAAATGGGCTGTTGGGGGGAGCTAAGATTGGAAATGGGCTGTGGTGAGGGCTTGAATTGAAATGGACTCATGGAGGGGCTAGAACTGGAAGTAGGCTCATGGGGGGCTTGGACTGGAATTGGGCTGAGTGGAGGGGAGCTATGATTTGACATGGGCTGATGATGGGGCTAGGAAATGACTAGAAACGGGCTGATGGGGGGGCTAGGATTGGAAATGAGCTGATGAAGGGACTCAGACTGGAAATGGATGGGGGAGCTAGGACTGGAAATGGGCTGATGCAGGGACTAGAAGGGAATGGATGCTGGGTGAGACTGGAATAGAAGGGAGCTGATGTTGGGGGAGGATTAGAATGGGATGGGGCTGGGAGAGTAAAATGGAGAGGGGAAAAATATTTTGTGTGGGAGGGATGAAAATTCTATAATTGGCCGGGTATTGGGAGAGTAAGTGGGGATTGAGGATGGAGGGGTAAAATTTGTGAGGATGAAATAGGAATGAGGAAAGAGCAAAAGGAGAAAGATTAGTATGTTAAAGCAGATGTAGAGAGAGAGAATGGAAAAAAAGCTAGAAGAGAGAAGAAAGGACAAATGGACAGCAGATGATGAAGAGTTAGCAGAAAACATGAAGAAACCAGAAGAAAGTGGCTGGACCAATTGCAACTGAAAAAAAATGCACAAAAGATAGAAAGATATCTCTTTATTTTGAATTTATTAACTGGAATATGAAAGCTCTGGGAAATATGCATCATTAATGTCTGTGCTTTGTTTGGTACAAGAGGAAATTAATTTATAGTTTTATTTCTACAGTGTTGCTGTACATTCCAAGTTTGGCTTTTGGGGTTCCCAGTTTAATTATTGCCTTCCTGTTTCTAAATTGTGATTCCTTGTTTGGTGATGGTCTATGTTCTGCATGTGAAACTGAGCTGAGGTATTCTGTTTATGTAATTCCTATTTGACATTGCCACTTGTTCTCTTTCCCCAGTATTCTCTGAAATGTATTGGTTTAATATTTGCAGTGTTGCCTTTCGATGGGTAGGGTATGGTGCTTTGTGAGTCCTGGTAATGCTGTCAGGATACGGCGGGTTTGCTATGGGTTCTAAATGGGCAGCGTTTGTAATAGTTCCTAATGTGCCTGGCGGTTGGCACTGGATTATAGTAATGAGGAAATCTTTTAGTCTTTCTTTATCCATACACTCATTAAGAGACATGTTTACTAAAAGTTAGTGTATGGTAACATTATGCAAATATTTATGCAAATAAGGCCACTTATGCAAATGAGGCCCCGCACCGAGTCTCCGCACATGGCCCCGCACCCCCCTTGGGCCGCCCCTGAGTGGAGGAGGGGGGAAAAGGGAGAGGGGCATATTGGGCCACTTGTGGGTGAGAAGAGGGAGATTGTAGGAAGCTGCTGAGCTATGGGGGAAAGGGAGAACAAGGATGAAGAGTGAAAGAGATTGAGAGAAATTGCTGGACTCAAGGGGAAATGGGGGTTGTGGGCATGGTAGAGCTATGTGGGAAAGGTTTTGGGGAGATGGAAAGGAGATGATTTAGAGGTAAAGAGGGTAGACTTGTGGTAATGGGTAGTGGTGAAAATATGAAATAAGAGGCTAGGGAAAAGCAAGACAGGGGAAATGGGAGAGATGGAGTGGAACTACAACGTGTTAGTCCAGGATCCCTTTTTGAATCAAGATTGGACACATGAATGGTTAAGGAGAGGTGAACCAAAACCAAAGGATCACAGATTGATCGTTGCAACCCAAAACAGTGGACTATGGACAAGATGCTTTATAGCGAGCATAGAAAATACTGAGAAAACTGACATAAGTAGATTCTGTTGGAATGGAAACCGTTGCTGGTCTTGTAGCTAGCTGCAAAGTTCTGTTGTCAGAAAAGTTCTATATAGAAAGGCACAACAAGGTGACACATCTCTTCCACTGGAAATTTTGCAAGCAACACTACAACATCGCTATACCAGAAAAGCACTGGGATCATGAACCTAAGAGAATTATGGAGAACGAAGAGCTTATGATCGCCTGGGACATTCCCTTTCCAACAGATAAAAAGCTGACCATGAAGAAAGCAGACATAGCGATAAAGAAGAAAGAGGTGATGATTCGGAGAGAGAGAAGATCCTCCAGTACCAAATGCAGCAGAAAGACAGAGAAATATTTCCTGTGCTTTTGGGAACCACAAGCTTGATAAAGAGGCATTTCCAGTCACACCTTGACAGGTTGCCTTTACATGTTATATCCAATGAACTCCAGAAGGAAGGTCTCTTCGGCATGGTGCAAGTACCACAGAGAGCATTAGCAATACATTTTCAGCCTGAAATCATACTCTTCATGCCCCAACTTTGGAGTGAAGTTCATTACTGTCATGGTAAGTGCACAATTAACGTGTATTCCAGTTAATAAATTCATAACAAAATACTTTTTTCTACTTTTATCTGGGCACATTATTTTTCAGTCACAATGGCCCTCGTCTCTCTTCTGCTTTCCTTGGCTGTCTTCTGCTAACATTTTTTCCAGTGTCTGCTGTCCATGTGTCCTCTCTCTTCTTGTCTTTTTCCATTCCCTCCCTACAGTGCTTGTGAAAGTATTCATCCCCTCAGTTTTTGTCCTGTTTTGTTGCATTACAACCTGGAATGAAAATGGAGGTTCATTTGGATGTTAGGTAATGGACACAACAATACAGTCCAAATTGGTGAAGTGGAATGACAATAAAATACATGGTATATATAAAAAAACAAGTGAAAACTGAAAAGTTGTGAGCACATATGTATTCAACCCTTTTGCTATGAAACCCCTTAATAAGATCTGGTCCAACCAATTAGCCTCAGATTTTACATAATTAGTTAATTAGGGTCCACCTGTGTGCCATCAGTGTCACGTGATCTGTCACATGATACCTGTATAAATATTCCTGTTCTGAAAGGCCCCTGACTCTGCAACACCACTAAGCAAGCAACATGAAGACCAAGGAGCACTCCAAACAGGTCAGAGCAAAGTTGTGGAGAAGTATAGATCAGGGTTGCGTTATAAAAAAAATATCCCAAATTCTGAATATCCCACGGAGCACCAATAAATCCATTATAAAAAAATGGACAGAAAATGGCACCACTACAAACCTGACAAGAGAAGGCCGCCCACCAAAACTCACAGACCAGGCAAGGAGGAAATTAATCAGAGATGCTACAAAGACAACAAGGAACTGCAAAGATCCACAGCGGAGATGGGAGTATCTGTCCATATCTGTCCATCTGCCATAGGACCACTTTTGTTATTTATTTAGCATTTCTTCTATACCGCCTTTCCATGTTATCAAGGAGGTTTACATTGAACTTTATACATAGCAAAGTTGAACTAAGTAACATTTCAACAACAACTATGTACAAGTCTAATATGAGGTACTCAGTTTAGGTAGCAGGCAGTATTGTGGAAGTGGTGATTGGCAGTGGTATTCAAGTGTTTAAGCCATACCCACCACAGAGCAGGGCTTTATGGAAGAGTGGCCAGAAAAAAGCCATAGAGAAAGAAAGAAAACACATTTGAAGTTTGAACAGCAGCATGTGGCGGACCCCCCAAAGACATGGAAGAAGGGTCTCTGGTCAGATGAGATGAGAATTGACATCATGGGAACAAACCCAACACTGCCCATCAACCCGAGAACACCATTCCCACAATGAAACATGGTGGTGGCAGCATCGTGCTGTGGGGATGTTTTTCATTGGCAGGGACAGGAAAACTGGTCAGGATTGAAGGAACGATCGATGGCACTAAATACAGGGCAATTCTTGAGGAAAACCTGTTTAATTCTGAAACATAGAAACATAGAAACATGATGACAGAAAAAGACCACATGGCCTATCTAGTATGTCCTTCCATAACAACAACTACAACAGTCCACTTTTTACCTTTAGAGATCCTCTGTGTTGGTCCCATGCTTTTTTGAATTTAGTTACTGTCCTCATCTCTACCACCTCCACTGGGAGACTATTCCATGGATCCACTACTCTTTCTGTAAAGAAATATTTCCGCATATCACTCCTGAATCTATCTCCCTTCACCCTCATCCCATGTCCCCTCGTAGCAGAACTTGCTTTCAATTGAAAGAGGCTCTCTCCCTGAACATTTATGCCACGGAGGTATTTAAACATCTCAATCATATCACCTCTATCCCGCCTTTCCTCTAAGGTGTACATATTAAGATCCTTAAGTCTGTCCTCATATGCTTTATAATGAAGCCCACTAATCATTTTAGTAGCCACCCTCTGCACCGACTCCATCCTGTTCACATCCTTTTGAAGGTGCGGTCTCCAGAATTGCACACCATACTCCAAATGAGGTCGCATCAAAGACTTATACAGAGGCATTATCACCTCCTTTTTTCTGCTAGCCATTCCTCTCCGTATGCACCCAAGCATCCTTCTAGCTTTTGCCGTCGCCTTTTCTACCTGTTTAGCTACTTTAAGATCATCAGACACAACCACGCCTAGGTCCCACTCTTCTTTAGTGGACAAAAGTACTTCACCTCCTATACGGTATTGCTCCCTTGGATTGCTGCAGCCCAAATGCATGACCTTACATTTTTTAACATTAAATCCCAGCTGCCAAATTCTAGACCATTCTTCAAGCTTAGCTAGATCCCTCCTCATGTTATCTACACCTTCCTGGGTGTCTACTCTATTTCAGATTTTGGTATCATCTGCAAAGAGGCAAACCTTACCCGACAGCCCTTCAACTATATCACTAACAAAGATGTTAAAAAGAATCGAACCAAGAGATTTCAGACTGGGATGAAGGTTCACCTTCCAGCAGAACAATGAACCTAAACATACTGATAAAGCTACACTGGAGTGGTTTAAAGGGAAACATTTAAATGTCTTGGAACAGCCAAGTCAAAGCTCAGACTTCAATCCAATTGAGAGTCTGTGGCATGACTTCAAGATTGCTATACACCAACGCAACCCATCTAACTTGAAGGATTTAGAAGGTTTTGCCTTCAGGAATGGGTGAAAATCCCAGTGGCTGGATATGCTAAGCTAATAGAGACATATCCCAAGAGACTTGCAGCTGTAATTACAGACAAAGGTGACTCTACAAAGTGGGGATGAGAATACCTATGCACATTCCTGATTTTTTTTGTCTTAATTATTGTTTGTGTCACAATAAAGGATATTTTGCACTTTCAAAGTGGTAGGCATGTTGTGCAAATCACATGGGGCTAACCCCCAAAACTCCATTTTAATTCCAGGTTGTAATGCAATAAAATAGGACGAACACTGAGGGGATGAATACTTTCACAAGGCACTGTACATCTTTCCTCCATTTCATTCTTTAGTCCCTCTCTGCCCACTCAAATTTGACTCACCCTCTAGTCTTATCTCCATTTGACTTTCACCTACCTGTCAACTTTAAGAACATAACAACATAAGATAACAACATAAGATATGCCATACTGGGTCAGACCAAGGTCCATCAAGCCCACTATCCTGTATCCAACAGTGGCCAATCTAGGTCATACGTACCTAGCAGTTTCCCCAAAAGACACAGGTTCCACAATGCTTGTACTGGGTCAAGCATTGATATCCTGGGTCCCTTCTTAATAATGGTTTATGGACCTTTCCTCCAGGAACTTGTCCAAACCTTTTTTAAACCCAGCTACACTAACAGCCTTTACTGCATCCTCCGGTAACAAATTCCAGAGTTTGATTACACATTGAATGAAAAAATATTTTCTTTTATTAGTCTTATATAGTTTACCCTGTAGCTTCATTGCATGTCCCCTAGTCTTTCTATATTCTGATAACGTAAAAAATCAATCTACGTTTACTCGTTCCACTCTGTTCATTAATTTATAGACTTCTATCATATCTCCCCTCAGCCGTCTCTTTTCCAGGTTAAAGAGCCCTAACCTTTTTAGCCTTTCTTCATAGGAGTATCCTTCTATTCCCCTTACCATTTTGGTGGCTCTTCTCTGAACCTTTTCTAATAACGCTATATCCTTTTTAAGATATGGCGACCAGAATTGCACACAATATTCAAGGTGCGGTCTCACCATGGAACGATATAGAGGCATTATAATATCTTTTGTTTTATTTTCCATTTCTTTCCTTATGATACCTAGCATTCTATTTGCTCTCTTGGCCGCCACTGCACACTGGGCCGAGGGTTTTAACATGTTATCCACAATGACGCCTAAATCTGTTTTCCTGGGTGCTGGTTCCTAATGTGGAACCTTGCATTGTGTAACCATAGTTTGGGTTGTTCTTCCCTAGGTGCATAACTTTGCACTTGTCCACATTAAATTTCATCTGCCATTTTGATGCCCAGTCTTCCAATTTATCAAGATCCTCTTGCAATTTTCCACAATCCTCTTGGGTGTTAACAAATTTAAATAGTTTTGTGTCATCCGCAAATTTGATAACCTCACTTGTTATTCCACGTTCCAGGTCATTTATGAATATGTCAAAAAGCAGCGGGCCCAGCACAGATCCCTGGGGTACACCACTATTTACCTTTTTCTATTAGGAAAATTGGCCATTTAGCCATGCCCTCTGCTTTCTATCTTTTAACCAGTTCCTGATCCACAGTAGTACACTGCCTCCTATCCCATGACTCTTTCTTTTTGCCAAAAGTCTATGATGAGGGACCTTGTCAAAGGCTTTCTGAAAGTCCAGATGCACTATATCAACCCACTCACCTTTGTCCACCTGTTTATTCACACCTTCAAAAAAACATAACAGATTAATAAGACAAGATCTTCCTTGTCTAAAGCCATGTTGGTTGTCTCCCATTAGGCCATGACTATCTACATGCTGAGTAATTTTATTCTTTATGATGGTTTCTACCATTTTTCCCAGTACTGACGTCAGGCTCACTGGTCTGTAGTTTCCCGGATCACACCTGAAAGAGTAGGTGCACTTGCCGCTCCATGCAGGTCACCTCTCTCCAAGCCTTTGTTTAGGGGTGTACCCACTGCTCCATGTAGGTAGCCCCTATTTGTTGAGATATAAGAGTTATTCTTATTTTGATTTTATCCTGTTGCAATAAAGGGATCCATTATGTCTGTCCCATGCCATTTTGAATTCTGTTACGGTGTTTGCCCCCACCACTTTCATCAGGAGGGCATTCCAAACATCCACCACCCTTTCAGTGAAAAGGTATATCCTGACATGGCCTTTCAGTTTATCCCCTTGCAGCTTCATGTTATGCCCTCTAGTTTTACAGCTTCACAGTCTTTGAAAGAGGTTTGTTTGTCCATTAATACTCTTTAAGTATTTATTTATTTAACATTTATTATATACCGCCTTTCATGATATCAAGGCGGTTTACTTTGAACCAACTGAAATTACATTGACTAGGGCATTATAACTTGGAGATAACTATTTTACAGGGAACATGTAAAGGTCTGAATCAAATCTCCCCAGTCCCTCCTCTCCTCCAGAGTGTACATATTTAGGTCTTCGAGTCTCTTCTCATAAGTCTTATGACGCAGGCTCCAGATCATTTTGGTCGCCTTCCGTTGAACCGCTTCCAGCCTTTTTATATGTTTTGTGAGATATGATCTCCTAAACTGAACACAATATTCCAAGTGAGACCTCACCAGGGACTTGTACAGTGGCATTACTACCTCTGCCTTTCTGCTGGTAATGCCTCTCAGTATGCATCCCAACATCCTTCTGGCTTTTGCCACCGCCTTGTCACACTGTTTTGCCACCTTGAGATCATCAGAAACAATCACACCAAGGTCTTTCTCTTGGTCCGTGCACATCAATCTCTCGCCCCCTATCTCATACAGTTCCCTTGGATTTCTGCTTCCCAAATGCATGACACTGCACTTCTTCATATTAAATCTTAACTGCCAAGCATTAGACCATTCTTCCAGCTTTTGTAGATCTTTCCTCATGTTCACCACTCCCTGAGGGGAGTCCACTCTGTTGCAAATTTTGGTGTCATCTGCAAAAAGACAGACTTTTCCATTCAGCCCTTTGGCAATATCACTTATGAATATATTGAACAGTACTGTCCCAAGACCGAACTCTGAGGCACACCGCTAATCACCTTCCTTTCATTCGAGTGGGTTTTGTTTACCATCACCCGCTGTTGTCTGTTAGTCAACCAATTTCCAATTCACCATTTTGGGACCCATCCCCAAGCTGTTGAGCTTATTGATAAGCCTCCTATGAGTAACAGTATCAAAGGCTTTGCTGAAATCTAGGTAGATCACATCCATCGCATGCCCTTGATCTAGTTCTCTGGTCACTCAGTCAAAGAACTCAATCAGATTTGTTTGGCAAGATCGTCCTTTGGTAAAACCATGTTGCCTCGGATCATGCAACCTGTTGGTTTTGAGGAAGTCCTCTATTCACTCTTTCAGGAGCGCCTTCATTACTTTTCCCGCCATAGAGGTAAGGCTTACTGTCCTGTTTGTCACTTCTTCCCTATTGCCACTTTTGAGGAGAGATACCACATCAGCCCTTCTCCAGTCCCGTGGAATTTCTGTCTCCAAAGATCTGTTAAAAACATCCTTTAAAAGGCCCTGCAAGAACTTCTCTGAGCTCTTTCAGTATCCTGGGGTGTATCCCATCTGGTCCCATAGACTTGTCCACTTTCAGTTTTGCAAGCTGTTCTAACACATCATATTTTGTAAATGGTGTGGTATGTACTCCATTCCCATTTGTATATTTGTCAATCACAGGTGGTCCTTCTCCATGATTTTCTCTAGTGAAAACAGAGCTGAAGTAATGGTTTAGCATTGCCGCTTTTCAATGTCACTTTCCACTAATCCACTCCCAGCACTTTTGAGTCCTGCAATTCCATTTCTGATTTTCCTCCTCTCCCGAATATACCTGAAAAAAGTCTTGCCACCACACTTCATATCTTTAGCCATCTTTTCTTCTGCCTTTGATTTTGCTATTCTTATTTCTCGTTTTGTCTCTTTTAGTTTGATCTTGTGTTCTTTTCTATGTTCCTCTGTTTGCAAGCCACTTCTTTGGAAAACCAAATAGGTTTCCTTTTCCTCTTGTTTTTATTTACTTTCCTTACGTATGTATCTGTTGCACCTTTTATTGCTTCTTTAGTTTAGCCCATTGCAATTCCACTTCCCATAATCCTTCCCACCTTCCCAACTCCTCCTTCAGGTACTTGGCCATTTTACTGAAGTCAGCATTTTTGTAGTCTAAGGGGTATGTTTACTAAACTGCGGTAATCGTGAATAACGCGCGCTGTATAATGTTAACGCTTGTTAGCGTGTGATAGTGTGCGCTATCATGCACTAATGAGCGTTAATGTTATACAGCGTGCGTTATCATGTGCTAACGAGCGTAATGCTCTGCGGCGCGGTAAAACACCGCAGAAGATGGAGAGAGGGTGGAGAGAAGGGGTCAATGGGTGGAGAGTGGGTGGGGAGAGGCTCCCTTCACACTAACTCGCTGAAATTCAGAGCTGAATGCCAATGCGAATGAAAACCTACCAGTAAAAGCACTTTAAAGGGGAGAGAAACCATTTACATGTCAGCAATGTACAACCTAGGCAGGGAAACCAAAAAAAGGTGATACGTGTGATACATGTGCACAGAACGAAAGGGCACAGAAACACTGAAAATGACCCCAACAAACTGGAAAAAAACAACAACCAAGCTGGCCAATAGTGGTATCAATGAGAAACATCAACCCCCCCCCCCCCCGAGTAAGCTCCATAGAACAGAGATAAATCGTGGAAGGGTCCATACTCCGTCCCCATACAAGGTGCATGGGCCCACAGTGAAATAGCGCTGCTCAGGGATTTCCCCACCATCGGACAGGGTTCCTATGGCGTGCACATGTCCTGCAACATCAGGGCGGGCATGTCAGAACGGGCAACCGGGCAGATGCTGGCAAAGGGGATACAGAGGGCTGCAGGCGGCACATGCTGTGGTGCAGCTGGGCCACAGTGGGGACTAGGGTGATGCCTAGCTGGCCCATAGGAATGCTGAAACAGCACAGCAGCCAGACAGCAACTGCTGAGGGCCCAACATGGGCAGGAGTGTGCTTCCCACAGTGTCACAGGGAATAGTACCCAGCAGGTACTCCCAATGGCACGGAGCATTGGCAAGTGGTGATGGGGGACAGCGTGGACAACTATGCAGGCACCCCGACCCCAGAACCCGCACCATAGGCAGCCGCCTACCTGCACACTGGATGGCCTGAGACTGCGCACCACTAGCTCCACCAGCAGAAGGGCATGTCAGCATGATGGCTGAGGGATACTGGTGGTGGAGGGGGCAGTGGCAGCTGCCCACAGCAGACCGTGGCCTAGCCCTGAGTAGGTGGGTGCCGTGCACTGCAACAGACAGGCCCTGTCTGACCAACAGTCATGGTAGCACCAGGGAATGCACCATCTCTGTGAGAACATGGTGGTGCAGTGCACAGAACCAGTGTATTCAGAAGCAGAAGGTCACAGGTTCAAGTCCCAGCTGTGGTTTCCACCAACCCAGTCCTCATATTTTACCCACTACTATAACTTGCTAATACAGACAGAACCGTTCTTGCAGGTGGCGTAAACATGCCCAAAACACCCACATTTTACCCTACAGAGCACAGACACCATAAACATGCACATTACCTAGAGCAGAGCCTCCCAAATGCAGTCCTGGAGGGCCAAACACCATTCCGGTTCCATGCTGCCTCTGATGAAGATGCCTGTGCTGCATTTCTATGCGCCACCCCCATGGTATGCAGATGTATTTCATGCATATTCATGAGGGACAGCATGAAAACCCGAACAGTGTTTGGCACCGCAGGACTGGAGTTGGGAACCTCTGCCGTAAAGCAGCAGCCAACAGGGGCAGACACACCCGCACCCACAGGCCCCATTATCCACAGCCTCCTGGAGAGGCAGGACTTTGGGCTCTGCGTGCATCTCCCAATACTAGCACATGCAAACCGTAGTAATGCCACCCTAAACCTGGGAATATGGTACACATCTATCAAAAGGTTGCTATGATTACTGGCAGATAGCAATTCCTAGGTTAAGTACAATTTCCTGAGTGAGCTGCATCATAGCAACCTTTCTGATGTCTGTGGAGTGTGCTACAGGTCTTGTGTCTGACAGTGTTTACCAACCTGGGGAGTGACTCCTACAGTATTGCGTACCATAGCCATGCCTGCACTGTGCCCAGGACTGGTGTGGTGGCCTGGGCTTCCCAACATCTCTATAGTTGCACAATGCTGGCATAGGTGTGGGCAGTGTGTGTCTGTCTATCCAGTGTGTGGTGGCTTCCAACACCCTCCATAGCCCACACTGCTAGCACTGTTGCCAGTATTGGCCTGCCAATGTGCATAATTTTCTCACAGCACGAAATTAATTACCACATCTATGCCGATGATATCATGCTATACACACAACTAGACACTAAAAACCCAGACTACAACCCACTGGAGACATGTATCGGAGAGATGCAAGACTGGTTACAACAAAGTAGTATGTCAATTAATCACAAAAAAACCGAAGTAATGTATATCTCCAAAGAACCGAATTTTGACCCTCCCACATCAATAACACTATGTAACAACACTTACCAAACAAAAAAGAAATAAAGTATCTAGGAGTCACATTTGACTGGGACCTAAAGATGGAAAAACACCTCCGAAAGACCAACAGAGCAGTTTTCCACAAGCTTAGAGTGCTCCAACCCATTCGGAATATTATTGATCCCCAAGACTTCAGAACAGTGGCCCAAGCACTCATCATGCCACATTTTGACTACTGCAACGCCATCCTACAAGGTTTACCTAAAAAAACCCCTAAACATATTACAAATGGCACAAAATGTAGCTGCCAGGGTCATAATGAAGAAAAATCTAAGTGACCACATCACACCAGTACTAATTCAATTACACTGGCTACCCATAACAGCTCGCACAAAATACAAAATACTAACAACCACCTTCAAACTCATCCACAACTTAGCACCTTCCTTCCTCAACAACCTAGTAAGATTGCAATCTCCTACCCGAAACAGAAGAACCCACAATTCCAACATCCTTCACACTCCAACAGATATAAGATCTGCCAAAGCTAACACCAGCCACAGGGCTTTCTCATATGCGGCGCCAACACTGTGGAACCAACTCCCACCAGAACTACGAGCTAGCAATGACCTTCTAGACTTCAGAAAGAAACTCAAAACGCACATTTTCCAATCACATTTCAACCTGAACTAAACCCACAGATGGAGCAGCCCCTGACCACTGTGTCCAAGAAGATTATCCTGTATATATGTATTTATGTATATATGTAAATGAACTCCCCCATAGCTAAGAAGTGTTAACTCTGTATGATGTGCTTTTCTGACAATCTGTATGTAAACAAAATTTGTACCTGCCTTGATTCGGCAGTTTCACAATAGTAATCCTACCCGCTTCTGATCGCTGGAAGGAGCGGGCTACAAATGCTTGCTAAATAAATAAAAAATAAATAAATAATGAGGAGCAAGGTACTGTGGGAATAGCCTGGATAGGGTGGCCTGGCCTTGCCGCATCTGCGCAGGGCATAGGGCAATAGCTCGGACATTGTAGTGCCCGGTACCACCTGCACGGACAGAGTGGCCATAGCATGTCCTGCTGGGAGGTCACTCTCACCCTGATTGAGCAGTGACCACGGCATGGCTAGGTTCCCCCATAGTGCTATATATCATTTCTCTCATGTGGTATATATGGGTGTTCTTTTGGGGCCCAATCACTGACTTATCTGCTTGGTGTGTATGCTGACATCCCTGTTATGGGTACATGCATCTCCTCCAGGACTATGGACTATCTGGCGGACTGTCTGCAGCTAGTATGTGTCTTGCTGGAATACCTTGCAGGGTGCAGCGGCTGGAGGCTTGCTGCTGGAGAATGTCAGATAATGGTGGGGGGCAGCTGAGCATTCCAGGCCTGCCGTCTGTCTGCTATTGCGTTATGGACGTGTGCTGCTCTGTCTGTTCCCCAGCAGGATTGCTGTTGCTGGTCCCCTCTACTGCTGCCATTGCAGGGAGGTTGACTGTGGATCTATTGGTGGGTGATCCTGTTTCCCACCCTGAGCCCCAGAGGGTGGGTTGTGTGGTGGTACATAATCTGCCTATGGGTACATACACCCCCCCCCCCCCTCCCTCTTCACCTACAGCAGGTAACGATGGCACCAACACAGGATATGCACTAGTCTGGGTGCAACAGCGCCCATAGGGACTAGACATGACCGGAACATACAGCAGGACACAGATGTATCCTAGGTGTGTGTGGGGACCTGCAGCATGGCGTATTTCAGCCATGAAAGGTGCTGTGGACCTGTTGCTGGACGCCCCACCTCAACTTCAGGGTGGGCACTGTACCCGCACAATGTGACTGTCTGTGGCTACTCTGTGGCAGTGCCACACACGGTCTGTTCCCCCTACAGGGCCGAGGTGCTGTGGGGGTGCATACCCGATCCTGTGCCCATCTCTCGACTGCTGATTTGCATGTGCAGCGCATCATGGGTATGGGTGGGTTACCCCTATCCTGGTAACCACAGCAGAATGTGGGTGTGGTGCCGTGCAGTCCTCCTGTAGCCAGCCAGTTGTTTGTTAGCAGCTCTAGCCCACTGGTTACTTCACTGCCTGTGGAGTCAGAGGTCATGGGTTCAAAACTCACAGTGGGGTTCATCAATAGGGCTGTCTTAGGCATTGTCTGTTTTTATTGCATATTAGTTCTGCCAGCAGGACCACCCTCAGGGTACTGTCCCCTTAGGGTGGCTCATAAGGCGCCCTATAGGGTGCTTTATACGGCACCCTATAAAGTGCCTTATAAGGTGCCTTATATGGTGTCCTATAGGGGACATTATAGGGTGCCTTGGCAGACAGCGCACTTTATAATGTGCCCTATGGAGTGCCCTCTAGAGTGCCTTATGTGGCACCTTAGGTTACGCCACTGTGAGGGTGTGTTTGTTGGCAGCACTATTCAGGTACAACTAAACTTCCTCACAGCCCATTACTTAACCCTTTCCAGGCCAAGCCCAGTGCTTTCGGGATCCCAACTTCTGCCTATATATTCCTATCAAATGGTATATAATACATGACCATGCCAGAGGGAACGTCACTATTGGGACATATTGGATACGACGGGTACAATTTTCCTGACATGTGCAAACATTAACCCGGCTGCAGAATGTGGATTAAAATATTATAGTAGGCCTTCAAAGGGTTACACATGACACCTCAGCCAGCCTTATTCATTAGGCATACTGGGGAATCAAACCCATGACCCTTGTACCATCAGTCTGTGTAGTAACCATTGTGCTACAGCTCTGTTTCTGTATTTGGGTGTCTGCGCGCTGTCTTAAGCTTGCGCGCAGTAGCGATCGTTGCTGCGCGGCGCGTAATAACGCACGCAACTGCGCGTTATCGGTTACAATGTATTTAATGTATATAGTTCACCCCTGTTATCCAAGTTTGTACTCCTGTTCTATGTAAAACCAAACAGCTTGTTGTTATGGTCATTGTGTTATAATGTAAACCGCGCTGATACCGAATAGTGCGGTATATAAGAAATTGTAATAAATAAATAAATAAAAATAAATGTACCGCCCATGTCCTTTTTTGGCTTTCCTTCCACTAACGCGGCTCCTAACGCGAATTGCACTAACGCAGTTTAGTAAACATACCCCTAAGACTTTGAGTTTGCTGTGATTGGATTCCACCTTGGCTTATTTATTTATTTATTTACAATTTCTTATATACCGCACTATTCGGCATCAGCGCGGTTTACATGGAACAGAGAAATCAGAACGTGAAACATAGTTCTGAGTTTATATATAACAGGCTTTTATCTCAAACCACAAGGTGTGATGATCGCTGCTGCTTACATGGGCTCCGAGCTGGATATTCGACACTCTATCCCCATTGGTGATCACTAAATCCATCACCTTTTGTTTAAGTAACGCATCTTGGAAGGCATCCATAATTTTTTTACTTCTTTCCAGATTTGCAGAACGAGTACTCCAATCCACATTGGGTAGATTAAAGTCACCCAATATGATTACTTCCCCCTTCATGGCTATCTTTGCAATATTAACAATCAATTCACTATCAATTTCTTCGGTTTGCATTGGAGGCCTGTAGACCACACCAGTGTGGATGACAGTTCCATCTCCTCTCTCCAACACAATCCACAGCACTTCTTCTTTTCCCCACGTCCCCTGCATTTCAGCAGCTTTAATATTGCTTTTGACATACAAGGCTACTCCTCCTCCTTTTCTACCCTCTCTTTCTCTTCTAAATAGATTATAGCCAACAATGGCTATATCCCATTCATGTGACTCATTAAACCATGTTTCTGTAATGGCCACAATGTCCAAGTCCATTACCACCATTGGGGCTTCCAGATCAGGAACTCTGCTAGCTAGGCTTTTTGCAGTTGGACACATTGCTTTCCAGCATTTGCTGAATGGCTTGCCTGCCTTTTGCATGGGTTTTGTTCTACACACCCTTTCTCGCTTGCCATTGATGTGTTGTTCAAGTGTGTGGCTGTTTCCAATGCTTTTCTTTTGCTTAGAGTGACGTACTGAATTTGTCCTTCTCCATCCATCACTCCCTTTCCCTAGTTTAAATGCCTGTCCACATAATGCCTAAAATTTTTCACTTAGGAACCTTTTCCCTGCGGTGGAGAGATGTAGTCCATCAGTACAGTAGTCTCTTGTTGATCCATATGTTTCTCCATTCGCCTATATATCTAAATCCTTCTTGTTTGCACCAGGTTTGGAGCCATGTATGAAAGTTGTTTATGCAATGAAACCTTTCTGCCCCCTTACCAAGAACAGGTAGAACTTCTGAGAATGCTACAGTGTTAACAATGGGCTTGAGTTTCTCTCCCAGAGTCTGGAAGTCCCTTTGAACTGCAGAGGCACTGTTTCTAGCCAGGTCATTTGTACCCAAGTGGATGACAACATCAGTTTTGGAGTGCTCACTTTCTGCACTAACTATACCAACAATTTGTATTCCTGGTTTGTATTCCTGCTGCCTGAAGAGCCTGGGAGGCATCTGACCATCCTCTCTCATTTGAGCTGTGTTCCCAAGTTGGTGCCTCTGATGATGGAAACTCCAATGAGTAGTAGTTTTCTGTTTTGTGATTTTTTTTCCTATTTGGTGCATTATCAGTAGATTTCGCATTGAGTCTTTCATTTAAGGGCACTTCAGTTTCCACGGATTGGGCACCTTCATTATCCAAGGCAGAGAAGGCATTGTGCAGGGATATCACTTGATGTATAGGGTGTCTCTGCGTTACAGGTCGCAAACTACCAGAGCCCACTGTGATCCATTTGTTCCTGGGCTGTTTGATTCTTTGTGGAAGCGGTGGTGGATTTTGTTCAGTTTGTAACCTAGAGGAGGTGTGTTTAATTGCAGCTAATTCTTCCCTTAGTAGAGTCAATTCTTTATTCATAGCAGCTAACTTGAGGCATATAAGGCAAGTTCTTAGGTTCCAAATGATTCTTCTCAGAATGAAAGCACCACAGTTATTGCATTGAATACACGACATTCTGACTCAGCTGTCCTAGGAGGAGAAATGAAAAAGTGGGTGTAACACCAAATTAAAGTATAGAAATCAATGTATATGATGACTATATAGGCATTGCAACCCAGGGGTGGGTGGGGTGAGGGGTAGGATGTAGTCTCTTGAAGTTCTGATAGCAGGTATTTCATCAGTGGTAGGTCAGCTTTAATTTAATTAGCCCCTCCCTATAAGGCAGGCTTGTAACAGACTAAGTAAAGAAACTATGTATCAGCCTAATAAGCAAAGGTCCCTGTAACCTTAAAATGATACCCTTGCTTAGAAAATTAAGTAGGAGACCTAAGTAGAAGACCAGGTCTAGCTGCAAGTCTAAAAGCAAAGTATATTTCTGTTCCAAGTAGATCACAAGTGGCCTTCTATGAACTGAGGGCACACTCAGATATCTGATTTAAAGGCTATACAAGGAACACAGGCAGGCTGAAGATCCCTAAAAACCTATGTGCAGCACGTAAAGTTTTATCAAAAGACAGGCAATGATAATGTTTGAAAGTCTTTGCTGAGTGTGTAGTCTCTTGAAGCTCTGATCCCTCTTCTTTTCCAGTACAGTGATATTATATAATATTTACAAAGTTTACAATGGATAAGATGTGTCATCAGAACTTTACAAAGTGAGTAACCATTTCCAGCTCTTTCTTATAGAATCTGCATATGTCTGTTTTACCAGCCTTCTCTATACTCACTGTGAACCAGCTCGTTCATAATTCACTGCCCTCGGCTGCAACTATCAATCTCTCATCCTTAACCACGCATGTGTCCTTGTTTGGTCAACAAATGTCTCCTAGAGTAATGCTTTGTATTTCCCACTGCATTTGCCACTTGTTGTTTCTTATTTGCTGATCTGATTCTTTGAAGAGTTTTTTCACGTTTTGCAAATTCTCTTATTTCATTCTGTTCATTCGAATGCTTGTCCTAGTTTAATAATGGAGATGGGTTCTGGTTATTTACCTTCATACTGCAATGCTTTTCGTGCTTTCAGATCTGTGGATGCTGTTAAGAAGGCCGGAAGGCCCATGATAATTGCTATATATACAGGGCCGTACCGATCATGAAATGCGTCCTGTGCGACTTGCACATCGGGCGCGCGTCCCCCCACCCCCCGCACTTCCATCTAGCCACTTTATGGTGGCAAGAGAGAAGAGGCGTGCCTGATGTGCAAGTTGCCGGCATGTTAATCAGGTCTGGTCCCTCCTGGAGGGACCAGACTTGCTTAGCGTGTT
Source organism: Ichthyophis bannanicus (assembly GCA_033557465.1). NCBI lineage: Eukaryota > Metazoa > Chordata > Amphibia > Gymnophiona > Ichthyophiidae > Ichthyophis > Ichthyophis bannanicus. The sequence goes on along the minus strand of CM066036.1, from coordinate 834,199,619 downwards.
GTGAGAAGGCTTAAGGGGCGCATTTCAGCTGTCTGCCATTGCCTGCCGCCGCTGGGAGAAGAAAAAGTGGCGGCGACAGGCAACGGCAGACAGCTGAAATGCGCCTCTTAAGCCTTTGTGCCCTGTGCGGCCACACTGCTCGCAAAGGTCTAAGTACGGTCCTGTGTATATATATATAATGAATTTCTATGAGGCCCATTCCTCCTTTGGCTCTAGGGATGTACAGTCTCAGCATACACTGATTCTTATAAACCACCTCGTAAGCATACAGGAGTTTTCTTGTTCATTCAGTACATTCATTTTCTCAAGACATTTCAGAGGCCAGTATGCAATTCCAAAGCTATATGAGAGTACAAGGATTGCAAGCTGGTTGATGGCTTGTCTCTCTTTCTTTGATGTTAGTGCACTTTTCAGAATCAGCTTCAGTCTGTTGTAATACTCTTTGCTGGTCTTTTCTGTCAATGCTTTATTCTGGATTGTTGTTCCCTCCTCTACTCCTAGATATTTATATATACCTTCCTGCTCATGTTCCTTTATGTTACAGTCATCAGAGAGAGATTTTTAGTTGTTCTCAATTTTCATCCAAGGAAGGTTGCCTTAGAACATTTGTCCAGACTAAAAGTCATCTTGATGTCATCTGAGAAGCTCTTTACTAGACAGAGTTGTTCTGCTAGATGGGGAGACTAGAGCTTTCGGGTTGTCCAAAAACAGCAAGTGTGATGTCACCTCTGCGTCTTTGCCAACTTTAGGACAGAGACTAAACCCTAAAGAGTTAAGAAGTGCACCAAAAGGATTAAGTGCTATACAAAGTAAAAGTGATGACAAGGAGTCTCCCTGAAATATTCCTTGCTGCATCCAGGGCCGGTGGAAGGATTGGAGATGCTCTAGGCAGGCTCATCCATCCTGCGCGCCTCCCCACCCCTGCAGCCACCCCTCTATGGGGCTTGTAGTGGTGGCAATGGTTCAGTAAACACAGGGCAGCGCATACCCCTGCAGTTCCTGTTCTTTACAATGCCTCTTCATTTATTTTGCATATTTCAAGACATGTAGGAGCGTGGGACACTATCAAAGTCTTTCTTATACGCTGAGATGACTTCTTTTCTTAGCACAAATCACGACGGCTTTGTTTGGTAGTAAGTAGCTAGTGCACTCCCCTTTTCTTTTCTTTGTGTTCTACTCCCATGATATTGGTGTCTGCAGTTGCAACAGGTAATTGTGCCAGGTATAAGGCAGAGTAGGGATAAGATTGATGGGGCTCTCTTTTGAGATCGGGTTTTGTTATACAGGAAGGTTGATGACGAGGAGTCAATAGATGCTCAGGTATCTGACCGGTTGGGGTCATCCCTTGTTGCTACTCATAAAATAGCACCAGTAACACATGTTCACGGTAGGAATGGGAAAGAAAATCCATGATTTTCTTCAAATTTAGCAGACCTTAGGTGTAAATTATGATGGTTGGAGTGGGTGTGGGTAAAATCTAATTCAGCAGAAGATAAGAAACTATGGAGAAAAACAACTAAGTATAGGGCTGCTAATCAGAGTGCCAAGAAGGAAGTTTTCTTCCTTGTTTTTAAAGAAGGCAGAAAATAAGCCTAGGAAGACATTCTGTGTGGTGAGACACTTGCTTAGTGACAATACTACCTTGGCTGTTCTGTTTAAGTGCTGAGTTTTTGTCCTAGCTGAAGGATATTGTGAATGCATCTTTGCAAGAATCTTATGTCCCTTCATTACTGAAAGACCCTGTAGTAGTACTGGTACAGAAGAAAGGAGGATTGGATGTGACCGGGCTAGTTTTAGACCTAGAGCTAAGATCACAGAGAAGGAGGCTGGCTGTCAGAAGAATTTTTTGAAGATAATGGTATTTTGATGTCTGACAGGCGGGCTTGAGGAGGGGTCAGGAATTAAATCTTGGCTGACAGCCATGATGGATTTGTTTATAGGTATTTGGATAAGAAGGGAAGCAGTATTATTAATTGCCTTGGACCACCCTGCTAAATTTGATTTGGGAGACCATTCATTATTGATGGAAAGACGTAAGGCAGAAGGCTTGGGGAAGGGGGGGGGGGAGGTTTTAACATGGCTTGGTTCTTTTCTTGCTGATAGAATTTCCCAGGTTCAGGAAAAGGAGAAACTGTTGTGGGGAACTACAAGGCTTCCATTGTATGCAAATCTCTGTCATGCATATTCATTGTGGATATCCTGGTAACTTGGCTAGCTAGGTGTGTTCCAAGGACTGGGCTGAGAACCACTATTCTAGATGCAAACCAAACTCCTTTGTGAAATATCACATCACTCCGACAGTTATCCCTATCAAATTACAACCTTCCAGGTGGCTAGTCTGTCCCAACATCCTCCCTGTCTGCTTTACTTTTCAACATATATATGCAACCTATATGCGATATCATCCGCTCATTTAATATATCCAGCCTGATCTATGCAGATGATGTCTTGTTGTTCACCCCAATCAAAATTATGCATCCTGATCTCTCCCCACTAATAGATTGCTTCAACGCAATCATTGACTGGCTTCTAATCCAGAATCTACGCATAAACTTTAAGAAAACTGAGGTCTTATTCATCACCAAGAACAAGAACTTCTCTCCCCCCACTACCTTGAAGGTGCGAGATGCAGAGCTCCCATGTAAATCTGTGATACGCTACCTAGGTGTCACACTCAACCAACAGCTCATCTTCAAAGAACACATAAAGAATACCACCAAGTCCATTTACAATAAAATCTTGACGTTAAGGCACCTAAGACCTCTACTAGCCCCAGACGATTTCAGAATAATATTCCAGATGCTTGTAACTCCACATTTCGATTATGTCAACATCATCCTGCACGGCCTTCCGAAGAGCACCCTCAATCCACTGCAGATGGCAATGAATGCAGAAGCCCGCATCCTCTGCGGCATATCCAGAAGAGATCACATCGCGCCCATACTTATGGAATTACATTGGCTACCGTTACACAGCAGGATCACCTACAAGGCACTACTCCTAACTTTTAAGGCAATTAACCGGTTATCCCCCTCATCCCTCTCTGCACTCCTCACCATCACCCCCAAAAACAGGCTGAGAAGGTCAGTAGCTGCCAATACGCTGACTATGACACTTGAGTCTACAAAATGCACTCAAACAACCAGGAACAGAGCCTTTGCATTCTATGCCCCGAAGTGCTGGAATAACCTCCCACCACATATCCGATCAATCAGAGACCTTTCGCAATTCAGAAAAGCTCTTAAGCATCACTTGTTCCTCCTTAACTTTGCCCACCCTAACCTAACACAACCATCCCCCACACCTCAACTCACTCACGCAGCCTCTGACACTCCAACAACCTAATTCACGGCGAAGTACACAATAAATCCGCCCATCAGGTAAACTCACAACGATCATAGATTATAAGGTCTTTTGCATTATGATTACCAACTTGTAATATAAACTGTAAATAGTTTCACAACAACTTCTGTTGTTGACGTGTATATAGTTACCCTTGTTACAGTCCCAAGTTACTGATCCTGTTACAATGTAAGCATAAGATCTTTTTGTTCTGATGCAAAATTTTTGTTATGTGTAAACCGCACTGATATTGAAAAGTGCGGTATAAAAGAGCCTGTAAATAAATAAATAAATAAACATCCAGGGCCGGCCCATCCACTAGGTAGAATAGGTGGCCGCCTAGGCATCAGACCTCTGTGGGCGGCATGGCACAACACTTGCTGCAGGCAATGTGCTTCGGCACACATGGCCTGCCGCTTATGACCCCCCTCAGTTGTGTCTGAGGGGGAATCAGAAGCAGCAGGCCATGGCCTGCTGTAGACCACTGCTGCCACTGTGCCAAGCCAAGTTTTTCCCTCTCTTCTGACCCCGCTGATGGAATCGGTGGCAGTGGGGGAAGAGGGCAGAGGTGCAGATCAGCTCGGAAGGGGAGCCAGCCCTGCCAACATCTCCAGACACAATATTGAAAGACTTTGATGTCGAACATTCCATCTCCCTTGAAGACTCTATATGACAGTACCCTCCAACCTTTTTCAGTTAAAGGGCCACAGTTTAAATAATAAAAAGCTTTGGAGACCGCCAACTGTTTACAAATTTCAAAATATGTTTAACCGTATACATAAGGCTTTAAATTTAAATATTAATTCTACAAATGTTAACTCGCTTTATTGTGGCCTTCTCAACAGTAGCAAATAGTACTGATGAGACACCTGGGTCTGCATATTGCTTACCAGTATAGCACATCATTCTTAACTGGCTTAAGAAATTGTAGTTAGTCTGTTCCTCACTTTTGACTTTAAAATGTTCATAGTTGAAAATGTCTGTTCAAACAAGTAAATGGAGCCAAAAACTGAAGAAACTTTGCCTGTGATCATCAAATATATTGGTTAATTCTGATTAGGAATAATCTTCCGGAAATCACAGAAGGTCTCACAACTTATAGTGTTGCTTGAATTCCATGTTCTTAAAGTTCAATGATTTCAGCTCAAAGCGATTGTCTATCAACCCACAGTCAACCACTGTTTTAGAAATTAACCCAGGTTCTCCAACAAATGCATTCAGAGCAGAGTCCAGCATGGGTTCAGATTCTGCTATCTATAATTCTGTCTTTCATTTCCTGTTTTAGTTTTCAAAGCTGAGAATCGCTCGGCAGCATCCTTTATTTCATCTTCCTTCAGAGAAAGTGATAGATTTGAGGCCATTTGCTTTATATTGGGAAAGTACTTAATTTTTTCTTCGCTTAAAGCTGACCGAAAATAATCCAGCTTTTTAAGAAATGTCCTCAAAGAGCTGTCGAGCTCAGTGATGAAATAAGAACCCTGTAAGTTCAAATTCATTTATTTACAAAGAAAGGAAACCAGTAATTTATGCACTGAGACGTAAAAAAGTACATGTATTAAAACACAACGTAATGCAGAGGGTGTATTGAGGAGGGTGATGGGACAGCACAACAATTGGTTGAGATGACCTGTAATGTCAGTTTAAAAGGCTGGGTCCGATATTCATTGCCAGCGGCTAACAGTGCTAACGTGACTAGCCACCGGCACTGCTATTTCTACTGCTATTGAACATTTGTATAGTGCTACAAGACCTACACAGTAGCCACCGGCAATGAACAGTAAACCCAGATATTCAATGCCTGGATCGTATTAATCTATTCTGTTTTAAAAAATAAACACTCAATGTATAGAAAATCAAAAATGCAAACTTAGCTGTGTGCAGTTTCCAGCCAGTATGGTCAAACGTGGGGACTGTTACACTCTGGCCACGTCGAGTATAACAACCCCGAAGTAGGACTAGAGTGTAACAGTCCCCACGTTTGACCACACTGGCAGGAAGCTGCACACAGCGAAGTTTGCATTTTTGATTTTCTATACATTGAGAGTACTTTTTAAAAAAATTTCAATAAATTAATAAAATTATTTTGGTGAAGGGGTTTTTATGATCTTTGAGGACGAGTGTCCATGACTAAAACATGGTGTCTAAACTATGTTTGTTGGGACAATACTGAGGTCTTTCCCCCTTCTTTTATCAAATGTTATAAAAATATTGGCTTTTGTCATCATTGTTCCAGTACAAGAGAATTATTTTTGAAAAGTTATTTGTGATATTCAGGTGATTGGTTATGATTTTGGATTTCCACCTGTTACAGCCTTTTTTTGGTGATAGCTATTTAGTTTTGCGCATACCATGACAGTCATGAACCTCACTTCTAAGCCAGGGTATATGGAGTATGATCTCAGTCTCTCAAATTCACTGCTAATGCTCGGCATAGTACGTGCATTGTGCCAAAGAGCGCCTCCTTCTGGAGTTCATAAGATGTAACATGTATAGGAAATTTATCAAGGTGTGCTTGGAATGTCTTCTTAATCAAGCCTGTGGCACTCAACTAGCGCTGGCCATGATGGCCTTATTCAACATTAACTGGCCTTTGGTTCCATATGCTTTTATCTGTGGCAGGGCTGTTATCCACATCTGCAGTACCTGCACTATCGCAACCACCATCATTAGCCCTAGTGCGCAAGCTATGGGTGGGCACCTTTTTATCCTGGGCGACGTGCGGCCAGTATGTGCTTTTCTTTTTTTGTTCCAACTCAATTGTAGTGTCGCCTTGCTGGGATTCAGTATAGATTTTGTACAACGGGGCCACCTTGTGAAGATACCCAGCAAGACTTGGGAAGAGAACTATAATCTCACCCCCTAAGAGAAGCACAGCAATTCATCTACCACAGCTAGTGAATTTTATGCTGCACTTACCCTTGACATGTGATTTACTTGGTGCTTTACTTTTACTGATCTTTGTGTTTCTGAACTTGAATCCTAATCTGTTCTGCCTGCCCTGATCCAAGCCTGTTTACTGATCACTCTTCTGCCTGCTGATTTTTTTATTATTTCTGTTCTGCCAGGTTCTCTGTTGAGTTTGTCTACAATGGCACAGCTCTCCTTTATATCTACTGCCTACTCTTCCTATCTGGCGACCAAAGTCTATGCCTCATCTTTGGGGAACACTGGGGGTTTGTGTTTTATGTTCTAGCAGCCTCTGAGTACTGCAGGACTCAACTGAAAGGGAAAGGGGGCTATTATAGGTGAACATGCATAATCTAGGCCCAGGGCCTTGTTAAGGTTGGAGAATGGCCAATGTAATGCCTGTTTTTAAAAAGGCTTTCAGGGGAATCTGGGAAACTACAGACCGGCGAGCCTGACATTAGTACCAGTTAAAATGGTAGAAACCATTATAAAGAATTAAATTACTGAACATACAGATAGTCATGGTTTAATGGGAGAAAACCAACATGGATTTAGCCAAGGAAGGTCTTCTCTTATTAATCTGTTATATTTTTTTGAAGGTGTGAATAAACATGTAGACCAAGGTGAGCTGGTTGATATACGACTAGTTTACCTGGATTTTCAGAAAGCTTTTGACAAGGTCCCTCTTGGCCAAATTAAAAAGGTATTGTAGTGTAGGCAGTGTAGTATTGTGGATCAGCAACTGATTAAAAGATGGAAAGCAGATAGTAGGACTAAATGGCCAATTTCCCCAATGGAGAAAGGCGAATAGTGGAGAACCCCAGGGATCTGTGCTGAGCCTGCTGCTTTTTAACATCTTCATAAATGACCTGGAAATGGGTCAAATTTGTAGATTACACAAAATTATTCAAAGTTGTTAAAACAGAAGAGTATTGTGAAAAATTGCAAGAGGACCTTGATAAAATGGAAGACTGGACATTAAATTGTCAGATGAAATTTGATTTGGACAAGTGCAAAGTTATGCACCTAGAAAAGAACAACCCTAACTATGGTTATATGATGCAAGGTTACACATCATTTAAGTAGGCTTATATACTGCTTTTCTACAATTCAGTGGTATAAATTCAGGTACTATATATATTTTTTTCCCTGTCCCTGAAGGGCTCATGACCTATGTTTTTGTACCTGAGGCAATAGAGGGTTGAGTGGCTTGCCCAAGAACACAAGGAGCACCGGTGGGACTAGAAACCCTGCTCCTTCCAGCCAAAGGTTGCTGTTCTTTAGTGGGATTTGAATCTGTTGCCCTTCAGCTTGAGGTAACTTGCCCCAACCACTAGGCCACTCCTCCATTAGGAACCACCACCCAGGAAAAAGATTAAGGAGTTATCATGGATAATATGTTGAAACCCTCCACCCAATGTGCAACGGCAGCCAAGAAAGAAAATAGAATGCTAGAAATTATAAGGAAAGGAATGGAGAATAAAACCAAGGATATTATAATGACTCTGTTTTGTTCCATGGTGTGAATGCACCTTGTGTGCAATTCTGGTCACCATATCATAAAAAAAGATATATAGCGGAATTAGAAATAGTACTGAGAAGAGCCACCAAAATGGAAAGAGGATGGAAGGATACCCCTATGAGGAGAGGCTTAAAAGGATAGGGCTCTTCAATCTGGAAAAGAGACTGCTGAGGGGAGATATGATAGAGGTCTGAGAATTAATGAATGGAGTGGAATGGGTAAATGTAGATCAGTTGTTTGTTGCTTCAAAAAGTAGAAAGACTAGGGGACACACACAATGAAGCTACAACATAACCCATTTAAGACTAATAAGAGAAAATGTACTTTCACTCAATGGTTAATGAAACTCTAGAATTCGTTACTGGAGGATGTAGTAAAAGCTGTTAGTGTCACTGGGTTTAAAAACGGTTTGAACAAGTTCCTAGAGAAAAAGTCCATAAAACATTTATTAAAGAGGACCCGAGAAATCCACTGCTTGCCCCAGGAGAAGCATTTTCGAAAGAAGTAGCTGAAAAAGTGAAGAAAAAGAGGGAGGCCTTCATGAAATACAAGAGATCACAGAGAGAGGAAGACAGGCATCTGTATTTGGAAAAACTAAAAGAAGCTAGCAAAGTAGTCAGGAAGGCAAAGATTCAAAAGGAGGAGGAGAGAGCCAATGCAATAAAATAGGGGGATAAGACATTTTTCAGATATATTAGTGAGAAGAGGAAGGGCAAAAGTGGTATTGTCAGACTCAAGGGTGCAGGGGAGGAATATGTAGAAGCTGATAAGGATAAAGCGGAATTGCTTAACAAATATTTCTGTTCTGTGTTCACAGATGAAGAACCAGGATCAGGACCTCAGAAAACACCCACAAACATGGACAGAAGCAAGGGATATCTTGAACAATTTTCAGAAGACTGTGTTCGTGAGAAACTAGCTCAACTTAAAGTAGACAAAGCGATGGGACCAGATGGGATACACCCTAGAATACTGAGGGAACTTGGGGATGTTCTAGCAGCTCCACTGACTGACTTTTTCAATGCCTCGTTGGAGTCGGGAGTAGTGCCAAAGGACTGGAGAGAGGCTCATGTTGCGCCTTTACACAAAAGCGGAAGTAAGGATGTGGTTGAAAACTGCAGGCCAGTTAGTTTAACTTCGGTGGTGAGTATTGGAAACGCTGCTGGAAGAGAAAATAGTGAGGTTTCTGGAGTCCAGCGGATTACAGGATCCGAGGCAGCATGGATTCATCAGAGGCAGGTCTTGTCAGACAAATCTGATTGATTTCTTTGACTGAGTGACCAGGGAGTTGGACTGAGGGAGAGCCCTAGATGTGGTGTATTTAGATTTTAGTAAAGCCTTTGACACTGTTCCTCACAGGCGACTTATAAACAAATTGAGCACCCTAGGGATGGACCCTAAAGTTACTGCTTGGGTTAGAAATTGGTTGGGTGGGAGGCGACAAAGAGTACAAGTAAATGGAGCTCACTCTGAGGAGAAGGATGTTACCAGTGGTGTGCCCCAGGGATCTGTCCTTGGTCCGATTCTTTTTAACATCTTTGTTAGTGATATAGCGGAAGGGCTGTCGGGTAAGGTTTGCCTCTTTGCGGATGATACCAAAATCTGCAATAGACACCCAGGAAGGTATAGATAACATGAGGAGGGATCTAGTTAAGCTTGAAGAATGGTCTAGAATTTGGCAACTGGGATTTAATGTTAAAAAATGTAAGGTCATGCATTTGGGCTGCAGCAATCCAAGGGAGCAATATAGTATAGGGGGTGAAGTACTTTTGTCCACTAAAGAAGAGTGGGACCTAGGCGTGGTTGTGTCTGATGACCTTAAAGTAGCTAAACAGGTAAAAAAGGCGACGGTAAAAGCTAGAAGGATGCTTGGGTGCATACGGAGAGGAATGGCTAGCAGAAAAAAGGAGGTGATAATGCCTCTGTATAAGTCTTTGGTGCGACCTCATTTGGAGTACAGTGTGCAATTCTGGAGACCGCACCTTCAAAAGGATGTGAACAGGATGGAGTCGGTGCAGAGGGTGGCTAGTAAAATGATTAGTGGTCTTCATTGTAAAGCATATGAGGACAGACTGAAGGATCTTAATATGTACACCTTAGAGGAAAGGCGGGATAGAGGTGATATGATTGAGATGTTTAAATACCTCCGTGGCATAAATGTTCAGGGAGTGAGCCTCTTGCAATTGAAAGCAAGTTCTGCTACGAGGGAACATGGGATGAGGATGAAGGGAGATAGATTCAGGAGTGATATGCGGAAATATTTCTTTACGGAAAGAGTAGTGGATCCGTGGAATAGTCTCCCAGTGGACGTGGTAGAGATGAGGACAGTAACCTAATTCAAAAAAGTATGGGAAAAACACAGAGGATCTCTAAAGGAAAAAAGGGGACTGTTGTAGTTGTTGATATGGAAGGACAGACTAGATAGACCATGTGGTCTTTTTCTGTCATCATATTTCTATGTTTCTATGTGCCTTCTGGGAACCAGCCAGGTACTTGTGATCTGGATTGGCTACTGTTAGAAACAGGATACTGGGCTTGACGGACCTTACTCTGATCCAGTATGGCATTTCTTATGTTCTTGTGCTTGATGTGGTCATGATATCATCTATAATCTCTCCATGGGTTCAGTAACTCAGTAGTTCTCTTCTCCCAGTCAGGGCCAAGGACTACCATGTAGTAAGTGAGGCTGAGAGAAAAAGAGAATTTAGTATGCTCTGTTTATCATTTATGTGCCATTTGTGTTGCAACCACACATACTTTTAGCAGTTAACATTTACATTGCTAACATCTGCATGTTATTCTGGTCAATTTTTAATTGTGTGTTGCCTGTTTTAATGGTGTTTTAACACTGACATTACAATTTTACCCATATGCATGCTAATTAGTTTTCTTAGTGTGAGTTTTAGTGCATAAGCTTCCAGTGTGTCTCTTTCTTCTGTAGAGACTTCAAAGTATCTGCCTTATGTGGGTAACAGAGACCTCTAGTGATTCTACTAAAATATTGCAATGTGACCTTTTAGGCCTCTTGTAATTATCCAGAACAGGGAAGGTTTCTCTAAATCCAGTGACATAACACTGGGAGATTTCTCTGGGAAGGAAATTTGAACCTGCATAAATGACCATCCCACGGGCAGTTGCTCATCTTTAGCTGATATAAACACTGCATCACAGAAAGGTAATAGGAGTCTCTGGCTGGAGTAGCCATTGTACCATCACATCTGCTACTAGCCAAGCCATAGTAGCAGATGTGCTTGGCTCCATAGCTAGATCATCATAAGGAAGGAGAGATTTCCGGAAATCCTAGCCAGGGAGTCAATACCACAGTAGTGACAAAGCCATTAAACTACAAATTAGAGTAAGGCATGAAGGAGAAAGAAGAAGAGAAGGAGCCTTTAAAGACTGAATGGACATCAAGGAGCCCCCGATCCCGGAAAAGACAGGAGAAGATATAGAGGATGGCCCTTGGACAAGGAGGATCAGGTTTAAGGGAGTGCACGGCCTGCAATCGCATCCAAGTTCAGCATTCAGCTCAACAAGGTACTCTGGGGGAAGGAGTTAGTGAGGAGGGTTCTCTACGGGAAAGGAGAATCCAACTGAATGCAGAGTGAATGTAGCTGTCTATTGTTGCTCACCCATCATGTTGTTGTTGTTGTTAAGTGCCGTCGAGTCGGAGTCGACTCATGGCGACCCTCTGGATAGCTATCCTAAATTGTGTTCGGTCTTCAGTCAGGCAGCTCATTGTTGACAGACTGGTACCCGTAGCTGCTGTTATTGCATCGATCCATCTCATTGCTGGCCTTCCTCTTTTGCGTTGATCTTCTATCTTGCCAAGCATGATGTCTTTCTCTAATGATCTCTCTCTTCGCATGATGTGTCCAAAGTATGAAAGTCGAAGTCTTGTCATCTGAGCTTCTAAAGAAAGCTTAGGTTTGATTTCCTCTAGTACCGACTGGTTTGTTCTTTGGGCAGTCCATGGTATACACAGTATTCGCCGCCAGCACCATAATTCAAAGGCATCAATTTTCTTCCTGTCTGTCTTTTTCATGGTCCAGCTTTCACATCCATATGATGTTATTGAAAATACCATAGCTTGAACAAGTCAAATCTTTGTATGGAGAGAGACATCTCTGCTCTTGAGAATCTTATCTAGGTCTTTCATAGCCATTCTGCCAAGAGCAATGCATCGTTTGATTTCTTGACTGCTTGTTGCTTCTTTATTGATAGTTGATCCAAGTAGGTTAAAGTTGTTCACAATTTCAATTTCTTCTTCTTCAACGATGAACCTGTTGATTATGCCAGTTGTCATGATCTTTGTCTTATTTACATTAAGGTGCAGGCCCATTTTGAGACTATGTTCTTTGATTGTGAGAAGCAAATGTTTCAGATCATCTTTACTTTCAGCCAGTAATGTAGTATCATCAGCATAGCGAAGGTTTTTGATGAGTCTTCCACCAATCTTCACACCTCTGTTGTCTTCATACAATCCTGCTTCTCTGATGATTTGTTCTGCATATAAATTAAACAGGTAGGGGGAAAGTATGCAGCCTTGTCTTACACCTTTGCTTATTTTAAACCATTCTGTTTCTCCTTGTTCCGTTCGAACTGTTGCTTCTTGATCAATGTACAGATTGCGCAAGAGAACGATCAGGTGTTCTGGTATACCCATGCTTCTTAATGTGGCCCAGAGTTTCTCATGGTTTACACAGTCAAAAGCCTTGCTATAGTCGATAAAGCACAAATAGATATCCTTTTGGTATTCTTTAGTCTTTTCAAGGATCCATCTCACATCCGCAATGATGTCTCTCGTTCCTCGCCCTTTCCTGAACCCTGCTTGCACTTCAGGTAGTTCTTGTTCCAGGTATGGTTGTAGTCTCTTTTGAATAATCTTCAGTAGAATCTTGCTGGCATGTGGGATCACAGCGATTGTTCGATAATTTCCACAGTCAGTTGGATCACCTTTCTTTAGTATTGGTATAAACACAGATCTTTTCCAGTCAGTTGGCCATGATGTTGTCTTCCATATTTCTTGGCAGAGCCTTGTAAGTATGGTAACAGCTGCATCAGATTGCTGCAATACTTCTATAGGAATGTCCAACAGAAAAGCACAGTCCACATACCAACAGCAAACCCAGTAAAAACCGTGGAGGCAAGGAAGGAACTGTAAATACCACCTTTATTTCATAAAGCCAGGCCCGACACAGGCCGTGTTTCGTTTATGCCTTCATCAGGGGCTTTGGCTATATGATTTTCCTGCCACACTGCAATAACGGGTATTTAGCCAGGACTGGCAAAGCAATTACTTTGCCGTTGCTTTCTCGTCTGACTTTACCCGCAATTGTGTAGTATACTATAATCAAAGTTTTTAGTTCCTGCAATTACACCGAAACGTCTCCGCACTGTTCCTTTCTTTCTGCAAGTGATTCACTGCCCGCCAACCCTGGAGTCGTGCCCCCAATCTGCCACTTTACTGTGAAGAACTGCTGCGAGGGTCTCCCAGATTAGCACTGACAACACTCAAATGCGTGTTAAAAGGAGGTAACCCATGATAACCTGAATCCATGACAATAAATTCTGACATACTAGTAATATTCAAAAATAAATGATAAAATGATTGACAAAAGGTTTTTTGATGCTGATAATTCTGACATTGGTTTCGATGAGTGTGGCATTACAGCACAGCAGATGCCTAATCTTCCCCAAAGGAAATATCCAGAAGGCATCACTAATATTTTCGGCCCTGGGCAGCAGAATGCTAGTTGGATAGCATGCTTGTTGCCAATTGCAGGTATTCTGCTAATGCCAGCTTGGGTATAGCCACTGCCAACTGACAATCAGTACTATTTACGAGACCCCCACACGGCAGTGTATGGATAATAACAGACTGAAGGAGAGCCAATGTAGGTGGTTTCTACTTTTCTAACTCCTGTGTTTTCCTCCATTCCCAAGCTGCTGCCCTACTTGATAAGACCACCCGAATAATGCAGTTATGGTTTGTTACTGATGCAACGCATTTCTGAGACGTATAATCAGCATGCAGACAGATGGTTACCCGAAATGAAGGGGCGTTGCTCGTCAGGTTGCTGTAACTAACATCCCTCATCAGTTGCTACGGAGGTCTTCAAGTCCCTCTGGTGATTAACAGACAAAATGAAAAGGCTACAAATGCTTTTTTTATTTTTGACATCCGCAGAAAATGCCAGAAACCCCCCTACTGCACCATGTTAACATGAACAGATATTCACTTCCAAAGCTCTGCTTGTTTTCTGATCTTCATATTATCAGAAAATAACTGTCCTATCACCTGCTTAGGAAATATCACATCCTGGTCTTTATGGTCTTTTTTTCAGGGGCAATTTCTCCAAATGGGTTAATCTTGCTCATTCCATGACAGTAGTGAAGCTCACTTTTAAGCCAGGGTATGTAGAGTATGATCTGAGTCTCAGATTTACTGCTAATGCTTAGCACTTATATCATGCATACCAGACAGCCTTCATATGGCGCTCATAAGATGTAACTTCTATAGGCAATTTATCAAGGTCCTCTTGGAAATTACTCTTAATCGAGCCTGTGGTACCTAACATGATAGGCAATATCTCTTTTTATCTTTCTGCCACGTTTCCTTGGTCTTGGACCGCATTTCTTGGTACTTTAGGATCTTCTTCCGCTCAATGAAATTCACAGAATAATTGCTTAATATAGAAAGCCACAAACTAGGGGTTGCTGTAGAAAACAACAAACTAGCTTAAAACTACAGACTGCAATTTCGACCAGAGAAGGTGTAGTCGATGTTAGGATTTAAGGAAAGCACTGTGGATAAAGTTGTATAAGTGGCTATAAAAATGGCTGCACATTAATGATGGAAAGTAGTTAGACATCTATGGAAAAACTTCCCATCTAAACTATTTAATTAGGTTTATAACTCATGTTTATAGTATACCAGTGTCTTGTTCATTCATGGTAGAACCTGTAGTGCTGAGTGCATAGAGCCAACCTAGAATGGACCCCATTATCACTGTATATATAGGGCCCAATATTCTTTTGCGCAGGCTATGTGTCACATCTGCGCATGGCCCTGCCCGCCAACCCTTAAACCCAGATACTCAATGCTGGGGTCATATGCAATCCCGAGAAACCAGTCTGTGCGTGGTAAGAAAGTGTTCTTTATTGGAAAGATGATACACCAGGGGTACAAGGGAGAATCACCAGCAGAAAACCCAACACAGGCCATGTTTCGGCAACACCTTCTTCAGGGGTATGTTCAGCGTGATGAAACTAATAACAAAAATAAAATAAAAACCCGATAAATACATAACTAAAACAAATTAAAAACAAAATATTTCCATGTAATTAGCTCACCCTGTAAATAGTTCACCACTAATCATCACCACACATGTACATACACTCTCTTTGATGCCACTGCTTGCCCACGATGACACTCCAATGATTGTTTGCTGTGTAAACCGCTTTGATTACAGGAGAAGGCTGTATATAAATCCTCTTAAATAAATAAATAAATAAATAATAAATAAATACATAAAAACATTAATAAACACATATTAAAAGGGAAGCCATCTAGAACCAAACATAAAAAACGTGCAAAAGCAAAAACATCTCTATACAAATGCATCAATAAATAAATAATTAAAACTGATTGCCATAAGAGCAATATAATGTGATAGTGAATAAATATTTGAAAATAAGGGATGTGACATATGTGAACAAAACAAATTTTTTCCCTGTCGTTTGTGTTTTGACTCCTGATTCTTTCTTCTCATGCACTTCTTCATATGATTTATGAAGGCTGTTATGGGTATTTTAGTTCATAATCATGATGTTTTTTTCTCTCCCCTCAGTTTTATTATATACCACAGGTGGATATTTATTGAAGGGAGAGTTTCTTTAGTTTGTGTAAAGTTTTTATAATTTGTTTTGTTCACATATGTCACATCTCTTGTTTTCAAATATTTTATTTTGTTTTTAGTATGTTTTATTTATGTATTTATCTGGTTTATATTTTACTTTGTTATTAGTTTGATCACGCTGAACAAACCCCTGAAGAAGGCGTTGCTGAAACATGGCCTGTGTTGAGTTTTCGGCTTGTGATTCTCCCTTGTACCCTGGTGTAAAATCGTTCCAATAAAGAATACTTTCTTACCACGAACGGACTGGTCTCTTGGTTGCTTATTTGGTAGGTGCTCCTTTGGTTGGACCCATATCATATGCGATCCTGGCATTGAATATCCGGGTATTGCCACACAACATGGTTTCCTAGACCATGGGATGCTGTTCCAAGGGTTGCAGAGCAGAGAGGGCATCCATCTGTCCAAGAAAGGTCGACCCGTCTTCAGTAGTAGACTGGCTAATCTGCTGAAGAGGGCTTTAAACTAAATTCATTGGGGATGGGTGAAGAAAGCCCCCAGGCAAGTGAAAGCCCCCAGGTAAGTGATACATTAAATACCTTTATAGAAATGGGTAACAGGGGTAACATATGTAAAGCAGTGTGTATAAATGCCTGTAGCATGGGAAATAAGATCCCTGATGTTGAAGCTTTGGTGGGAGTGGCCGACTTGGATTTAGTGGCAGTTACAGAAACATGGTTCACAGAAACCCATGACTGGGATATAACTATACCTGGCTATACATTTTTCAGAAAGGACAGGGTAGGAAGAAGGGGAGGAGGAGTGGCACCATATGTACAAAATACTATTAAAGCTTTGGAATTACAGAGCTTAAAAGGGAGAGAGGAGGCATTGTGGGTTAAACTAAAAAGAGGGAAAGAGAAATCTATTTGCATTGGGATGATATACATACATGGTACCCAGTTAGTGCCACAATCACAAGAGGAAGAGGTGGACAGAGAGTTAATTGAAAACATACACAGCATTGCTTGGAAAGGGGAAGTACTACTGATAGCGGATTTCAATATGCCAGATGTTGATTGGCACATTCCTGCTGCAGTATCATCTAGAAGTAAAGAGATCCTGGATTCTCTCCAGGGAGAACTATTCAGGCAATTTGTAAGAGACCCCACACGTGAAGGGGCCATACTGGACTTGGTGCTTACCAATGGTGAAAGTGTTTCTGATGTTGTAGTGGGAGATCATTTTGCATCCAGTGATCACCAGATGGTGTGGTTCAGTATTAGGACTAGGGCTGTTGAATCCATTCAAAGGTGAGGGTCTTAGACTTTAGGAAGACTAACTTTGCCAAGATGGGCCAATACCTCAGGGACTCATTAGCAGGATGGGAAGAGCTGGAGGATGTAGAAAAATAGTGGGCAAAACTGAAAGGGGATATTTTAAGGGCAACCAACCTTTTTGTTAAAATAGTAAATAAAGGTAAAAGGAAAAGGAGACCACTATGGCTTTCGAAGAAGTAGCTGAAAAGGTGAAGAAAAAGAGGGAGGCCTTCAGGAAATACAAGAGATCACAGAGAGAGGAACACAGGCATCTATATTTGGAAAAACTTAGAGAAGCTAGCAAAGTAGTCAGGAAAACAAAGATTCAAAAAGAGGAGGAAATAGCCAATGCAATAACATGGGGGGGATAAGACATTTTTCAGATATGTTAGTGAGAAGAGGAAGGGCAAAAGTGGTATTGTCAGACTCAAGGGTGAAGGGGAGGAATATGTAGAAGCTGATGAGGATAAAGCGGAATTGCTTAACAAATATTTCTGTTCTGTGTTCACAGATAAAGAACGAGGAGCAGGACCTCAGAAAACACCCATAAACAGGAACAGAAGCGAGGGACATCTTGAACAATTTTCAGAAGACTGTGTTCATGAGAAACTAACTCAACTTAAAGTAGACAAAGCGATGGGACCGGATGGGATACACCCTAGAATACTGAGGGAACTTGGGGACATTCTAGCAGCTCCACTGACTGACCTTTTCAATGCCTCGTTAGAGTCGGGAGTGATGCCAAAGGTCTGGAGAGAGGCTCATGTGGTGCCTTTACACAAAAACGGAAGTAAGGATGTGGTTGAAAACTACAGGCCGGTTAGTTTAACTTCGGTGGTGAGTAAATTATTGGAAACGCTGCTGAAAGAGAAAATAGTGAGGTTTCTGGAGTCCAGCGGATTACAGGATCCGAGGCAGCATGGATTCACCAGAGGCAGTCTTGTCAGACAAATCTGATTGATTTCTTTGACTGGGTGACCAGGGAGTTGGACCGAGGGAGAGCCCTAGATGTGGTGTACTTAGATTTCAGTAAAGCCTTTGACACCGTTCCTCACAGGCAACTTATAAACAAACTGAGTACCATAGGGATGGACCCTAAAGTTACTGCTTGGGTTAGAAATTGGTTGGGCGGGAGGCGACAAAGAGTACAGGTAAATGGAGCTCACTCTGAGGAGGATGCTACCAGTGGTGTGCCCCAGGGATCTGTCCTTGGTCTGATTCTTTTTAACATTTTTCTTAGTGATATAGCGGAAGGGCTGTCGGGTAAGGTTTGCCTCTTTGTGGATGATATCAAAATCTGCAATAGAGTAGACACCCAAGAAGGTGTAAATAATATGAGGAGGGATCTAGCTAAGCTTGAAGAATGGTCTAGAATTTTGCAGCTGGGATTTAATGTTAAAAAATGTAAGGTCATGCATTTGGGCTGCAGCAATCCAAGGGAGCAATATAGTATAGGGGTGAAGTACTTTAGTCCACTAAAGAAGAGCGGGACCTAGGCGTGGTTGTGTCTGATGATCTTAAAATAGCTAAACAGGTAGAAAAGGTGACGGCAAAAGCTAGAAGGACACTTGGGTGCATACGGAGAGGAATGGCTGGCAGAAAGAAGGAGGTGATAGTGCCTCTGTATAAGTCTTTGGTGTGACCTCATTTGGAGTATAGTGTGCAATTCTGGAGACTGCACCTTCGAAAGGATGTGAACAGGATGAAGTCGGTGCAGAGGGTGGCTACTAAAATGGTTAGTGGTCTTCATTATAAAGCATATGAGGACAGACTTAAGGATCTTAATTTGTACACCTTAGAGGAAAGGCGGGATAGAGGTGATATGATTGAGATGTTTAAATACCTCCGTGGCATAAATGTTCAGGGGGAGAGCCTCTTTCAATTGAAAGCAAGTTCTGCTACGAGGGGACATGGGATGAGGATGAAGGGGGATAGATTCAGGAGTGATATGCGGAAATATTTCTTTACGGTAAGAGTGGTGGATCTGTGGAAGAGTCTCCCAGTGGAGGTGGTAGAGATGAGGACAGTAACTGAATTCAAAAAAGCATGGGACAAACACAGAGGATCTCTAAAGGAAAAAAGTGGACTGTTGTAGTTGTTGATATGGAAGGACAGACTAGATAGGACATGTGGTCTTTTTCTGTCATCATGTTTCTATGTTTCTATGTAATATGGAAGCCACCAAAGCTAATCGGGCAGCAGCGATATTGCATGGTGCCCAGTTAGTACCTATCTTTTCGGCGCAGTGCATTAACCAGGCAGCATGCAATATCGCTGCTGCCCTGTTATCTAGCGCCCCGTCTCTGCTCCACCCCTGAACACCTGTGTATCTGCCATTGAATATCCCCATCGAAGACATTTCCATGATTTAATAGGCTGTAAACCATGTAAATGCCTTTCGAATATCAGGCCCATAGTCTATATCTTTAATATTGGGTTTTTTTTTTAAATTGTTGCATTTTGTTATTTCAGTCCATCCATCAGACTTGCATGCATTTAGATGAGGAGTTTTGTTCCACTCATCCACCCAACATACCCCACACCTTTCAGGTTTTTATTGGGATACAACGCATGTAATAAAGAACAAAACTGAAATGCAACAATTAGATAAATCTTCACCCCCCTCCCCATCAATACTTGGTGGAAACACTTTTGACATCAATTATAGCTGTCAGCCCTTTGAAGTAGGTCTCCCCAAACTTCGTAGACCTGGATTTGTGAAGTAATGCCATAGCTTTTCCAATTGGATTGAAGTTGAGACTCTGATTGGGCCACTTAAATTCATTTAGGCCCTGATATTCTGTTGGGTGGGCTATGTGCCATGTAGGGCGGATAGCCCTGCCTGCTGACCTCTAAATCTGAATATTCAGTGCTGCAGCGATGGCATTGAATTTGTGGGTTAGGTGCCATGTGCAATCAGCCACAGAGACTAACCTGGTAAAAGCCATATTGGATGGCTATCCAGTTAACAACTGCGGCTAGAACTAGGTGAGCCAAAAGCTCGCCTAGTTTCAGCCATGGAGGGCTAACCAGGTAGAGGTCCAATATCACCGCTACCTGGATAGCATCAGGACGTGTAGGGGACATAGTGGGAAATATTCAGCAGCACTAACTGGGTAGGTGTCGTTGAATGTTCCCGGTCAAGGCATTTACATGGTTTAATGGGCTGTAAACCATGTAAATGCCTTTGGAATATTGGGCCCTTACTTTTTTGTTCTTTAGTCACTCTACTGTAGCTTTGGGGGGCAATTTCTCCAAATGCTTTGGCTGTGTGCTTTAACTAACTGTCATGTTGAGAGCTGAACGCCCATGCTCCAGC
Organism: Ichthyophis bannanicus; assembly: GCA_033557465.1. Classification (NCBI taxonomy): domain Eukaryota; kingdom Metazoa; phylum Chordata; class Amphibia; order Gymnophiona; family Ichthyophiidae; genus Ichthyophis; species Ichthyophis bannanicus. The sequence goes on along the minus strand of CM066036.1, from coordinate 834,179,351 downwards.
TTTGCTGTAGAGGGCAGTGGGTTTTCCTCAAGGACGTTTATGCCCATTTCTCCGTTCATTGTCCCTGAGAAGTGTCCAAATCTCTGCTAATGGAAAACATTCCCATAACATGATGATGGCACCACTGTTCTTCACAGTAGTGATGATGTTCGCTGGGTGATATGTTCTGTTGGGTTTGCAAAAAATATGCTTGTATTCAGGTCAAAACATTTTGTTTTGTTTTACTTTCGTCAAAATGTTTTGCCGAAATGACTACAGTATCTCCTAGATGTTCTTTTGAGCATTTCAAACAGGATTCAAGATGGGCTTTCTTGATTAAAGGTGTCCTTTTTGCTATCCTGTTGTTGTCACTTGATGCTTAGACCAGCCAATGAAGCCTTTTATTCTTTCAAAGTTCAATAAAAAAACCTTACAGACAGTGGAAAGAAAACAATGTGAAAACCAAAATAAAAATCCACTGTAAATCTTTAACTCAGGGCCGTAGAAAGCCATAAATTCACCCATCACATTTGCCCCATGTCCTGCATCTCCCCATTCTGCCCCACACTTCCATGTCCAACTGGTTGCCCTCCATGGCTCCTGCCCTTGCCTTGCCTCTGCCATTTGTGCCCCCTTGTCGTTTGAGGCACTAGCAGCAGCAGCAGCAGCAGACCTGGTCTCAATTTGAAAAAAACCCCACATGGGTGTTTCCGACTCCGCACTTGCACACAGGCTTGATCCCTCCCTCCATTGATGTGGGCTGGTGTCAGAAGAGGGAGGGACGAGCCCAGCCATTGAAGCGTGGAGTTGCAAAGACTTGAGTTTGAATGGCTGGTTTGGTCCATCCTTCCTCTGATGCGAACCTATGTCAGAGGAGGGATCAAGCCTGCATGCAAGCGTGGAGCCGGAAAGACCCGCATGTTTTCAGTTTGAGATCAGGTCCATTCCACTAATGCCACCTATGCCAAAGGAACAGAAAAAGGGACAGCGGGGCAAGGGCAAGCAGTGTGGAGGGGAGATGAGGCCAGCACCCCAATATGTCCCTAATCTTTTGCATCCTGTGTGGCTGCATCGTATGCACAGGGCTAGGTATGGCGCTGCTTTAACTTACTCACAAATTTGGTGTATTTTGTATCCCTATACTTAATTGAATATTTTCAGAATTGTGTGTGTGAAGCCAATTAGTTATGGCTGGCAAGCAGACTTTTAATCATTGGTCTAAAAATTTCTCTACTGGTTTGTCCTTTCCTAAAGCAGTCTTATTTGTCATGTGTAGAGCAATTTTATAACCGGGAATCTAGTTTTAGGCACACAGAATTAGCCTATTTTAAGCTATTTTATAAAGAAAAGTAGGCACCTATTTTTCTTTATTAAATAGGGGTGTAAGTCCAAAATGTGAGTTAAATCTAGATGCAGGCACGTAAACCATCCCTAGGGCTGGCCTAAATGTCCATGCCTAGATTTCTAAAGAATGTGTAAGTTATGGTGTTTTATAACTTACGTGCGTAAGTTTGCTCTTTGCTCAAGCACCGTCCCTGTGCACACCCACAGTGAATGTACATGTGATTGGTCTTATTTGCATTTGTATAGAATATTGACCAGTTAAAGTATGTGCACAGGTGTCCATTCACGCGTAGAAGTCCTTGAAAATAGGCGATTGATCTTTACACAGCTCCTTATAAATTTAACCCCCAAGGGGAAGATTTTATGAAAGGTTCTGGTGCATAAAACATTTTTTTATGGGTTAAGTGTGTAGAAACATAGCAGGAAGTGCCGTACTTTACACAGCCTGCATTTAGGCATACTTGGGATTGTAGATGGGTAGAGCATAAGTGCAGACATGAAGTACATGTGTAATAGGGATAAGCATTTTGGGCTCATTTTGGCGCCTAAAAAATTAAAAGTGCATTCTAATCACTTGTAAGTACATATACCTATGACTTAACACACACACTATCAATTTGCAAGTGCAAACAAAAGCTGCAGCCTGCATAGAAGGCATACAATTCCGATGAAAATGCACAAAAACAGAACCCCACATGGAAATCACTAAAGCTTTATTTTAAACAAAAACTAACAGAAGTGTTTTTTTGGCACTACACATTCCTAATGTGTAGTGTAGAAAATATACACTTGACGTATGCATGTACTTCACTCATGTCCACTTATGCCTGAGCAGGTGCAGATTATAGTCAAAATTGTGCAGGTCTTGTGAAGGGCTATTTTAGCCCATCAACTTTCATTCTTCAGGCTAAAAAAGGAGGCAAAAGCAACACCCTCTACCAGGGCCGTACCGAGCGTGAATGGCGCCATTGGATGCGCACTCCCCCCACCCCCACACCTCCATCCAGCCACTTTTTGGACAGCGGCAGGAGAGAAGAGGTGCTCCTGATGTGCAAGTCGCCGGCGCACTAAGCCGATCTGTCCCTTCCTGCTCTGACGCCACGTCAGAGGAGGGAGGGACCAGACCTGCTTAGAGTGCCGCGAGAAGGCTTAAGGGGCACATTTCAGCTGTCTGCTGTTGCCTGCTGCCGCTGAGAGAAGAAAAAGTGGCGCGGCAGGCAACGACAGACAGCTGAAATGCGCCCCTTAAGCCTTTGCCCCCTGTGCGGCCGCACCGCTCGCACAGGGCTAGGTATGGTCCTGCCCTCTACTTTTCCTTTGTTAGGACCTAGCTCAGCACACAGGAAAGGGCAATGGAACGACTCCCATTTGGAGGACAGAGGCACTTCATTGCTCCCATCAGTATGGTGTGGGCCCTTTCCGTATAAGTCCACGCTCAAACCCTGACATGTCCTACCACCCTCCAACAGGAAGTTTGTGTCAGGGGAGGCAGGACACAGCAATGCTTGAGTGGGCTTGTGTTGAAGACTTTGCAGTACACTACCTTTCATTGATGTTCTTGTGACTTGTGCCCTGGCAAAGGTAGGGCTGCGATGACAGCAGGGGAAATGGAATAGGAGGAAGATACTATACACGGGGGGGAAGGGGGAAGGGGAGGAAGCTGCTCGCTACCTAGAGAACAGGATAGAGAGGGGAAGAGGACATTCTTGGACTATGGGGGGGGGGGGGGTAGGCAAGGAAAGGGGACATGCTGGAGATGGGAGGGATAGGAAAGGGGAGATGCTGGAAACCTTGAGCTAGGGAGGGGGGAGATGCTGGATACCTGAGGTGGGTAGGGAAAGGGAAAGGAGGTAGCAAAGGAGAGATGTGAGACACTTGAGGGTACAGAAAGGAAAGGGAGACACTAGACATGTTGGGGGGAAGGTGGGGAAGGGGAAGGGAGATGTTGGACTACTGGTAACAGATGGGTATTGAGCTGACCTGGGGGGAGGGGGGTTATGGAAGGGAAGGGGAGAGGAGATGTTGGACTATGAGGGAGATGGATCTTGAGCCATCCTGGGGCAGGCACAGAACTGATGGCTTGCCTAGGGTGCCACATACCCTTGGGCTGGCCCTGTCCTAGTTTGGAAGGCCAGCTTGAAACATCACTCCCCTTTAATGCCATTATGCAAATGATAGGGCAAGTGGCACCCCAGCACAGAACAGGCCATCAACACGTGGATTAATATAGAGGAGCACATTAAATATTAGAACATTTCAAGACTTTTCTTGGAAGCAGGAGAAAAAAGTAATCCCCGTGATGGTGCTGGAAGGAAGAGGAGAGATATGATCCAGTGCTTATATTGGCAGCAAGAGAAGGAGAGAAGACCCCCCCACTTTTGTTGGCAATAGCAGAAAGAGGAAATGCCTTGCACTGGATCTGGCAGGAGAAGGAGAGAGAGGGCCACATTCTGGTGCCAACAGAAAGAGAAGATGAAAAGATCCTTTGTTGGTGCAGGCAGTAGAAGGAGGAAAGAAGGCCCCGGGCTAATACTAGCAGCAGGAAGAAGAGGGAACGTGCCATGCTGGAGAGGAAGATAGCAAGACCTATGCTCTTGCCAGGAGGAGGAAGAAGATCCAAGAGGAGGTGGGGGTGGGAGCATAAGAGCCAAGCAACTAGCCTGTTTTATGAGTGTCTGTAGATGTCCCTCGTCTTGCTCTTCTTCCATGCATTTCTTCCTGAGAAATATTCGGGGGGCGGGGAGTAATGAGGGTATGGAGAGGAAGGGCAGAAGCAGGCATCCGGAAGTTTCTCAGTCCCCTCTAATTTCAAACTTTCTATCTGGGATATTTCTGCATGGTCTGAGCTGTTGACTCAGTTGCAAGCTATGACTGGAACCACTTGGCACACAAACAGATCATTTAATTTCCCTGAAAAGCTGAGATTCGTAGCTTTCAATTAAGGCTGGACACCTGTTTATATGACAAACAAGCCCAGAAAAATCATTAGTTAAATAACGACGGCAAGACTGGAAATTGTAAATACTGAAACCACTGGAACATAATGGCGGTCTGTGAGGTTCCAGCTGCCTCCCCCCCCCCCCCCTACCTCATGCAGGGAGCTTACATTCTCATCTACTCATCCAGATGTGAGGTCTGAAATCTCAGCTGGCAATAGGTTGATTGACATCAATGAACAGATTAAATGTAGTTGCAATGAATTGCAAGTTGTGCTTTCTCTAAATGATAAGAATTATATTTCCGTTTCACCACTTGATTCATCAAAGTCTTTTCCAACACAGAGAATAGGAGAGAAGCCTTAGTGCATCAGGTCTTCGATGTTGGTGCTATTTGCAAAGTGCCCAAACTATTATTGGTAATAGGAGTAGGTTTTTGCACAATGATATATTTAGCATAACTTTTTTTTAAATGTTGTATTTATAACAGTTTAAAAATTATTATTCAAGTCACTGATCTTGTACAGAAATTGGAACTGATATCAGAAAACAAAACTAAGTAAACCTTACACCATAGACCCTTGAACCCTAAGTCTACCGATAGCAAAAGAGAATCAACAAGTAGATTTCCATTCTCTACTGAGCTCACAGTACAGAGGGAGGAAATCCTTTGAGAACAAAAAATAAAGGGAAGAAAAACATTTAATCAGAAATAAATCAGATGTGATAGAGTTGCAACCCCCCCTCCCCCCCCCCCGCATTTATGTTCTAACTAATGGAATTCTTTCATATGAATAGGATCATAAAAAACATAGCCTGCTTCAGAAATCTTAACCAAGCATTTAGCAGGATACCTTATGAAAACTTCTCCCTTCTTAGAAGTAACAATTTGATGAGGCTGCAGAAAGAGCTTACACAAGTCAGGAAACACAAAATCTTTTGTCCCCTAAATACTACATTTCTATTACAGAAATATAAGCACATTACCAAACGCTTATCACTTTCAAATACAAACCTTAGATGAAGGATAACAGATGACATCTCTAACATAACAGTGACCTCAAGAATGCCAGCAGAAACAGTCATTGACCTGTCCTAATTTATATGGTTAGCAATCTGGTTAGTGGTTGAATATTGCCATTAACTGCATTGCTGCCGGGACCATCCCCGCTCTGCCCACAGACTGTCCCCGTTTTAACTGGGCATCTGTTCTGTGGCGATATTCAGCGACACTATCTGGATAGTGCTGCATGAATTTTGGGAACGCCATGGTTTGGCCGGGGATGGTGAATACCAGTCCTGGAGTGTCACAATCCAGCCTGGTTTTCAGGATGTCCTTAATGAATATTCATGAGACATATTTGCATTCATTGCCTCCCATTGTATGCAAATATATTTCATGAATATTCACTAAGGGCATTCTGAAATCCAGGCTGGATTATGGAACTCCAGGACTGGAGTTCGCCATTCCTGGTAAAAGGAACGTCTTGGGATTAAAGCTGATAAATCTGTGTATTTTAGAATTCAGTGTTTTTGCTAAGTCAGTCAGTTCTTAGTACTACCAGTGAGCTTTGTATTTAAGTCAAAGCAGAGTATAGCTTAGCATAGAACATAAAATAAGAGTAAATAGACTTTGAAATAAATTTGTTTCCAGAGAGCTTTTCATTTAAATTAAATCAGAGTTTAGCTTAACCTAGAAAGTAAATTGGTAAGCCTTTGCCTTAGAAGCACAGGACAGGGCACTGTGTGGCAGCCAACTTTTAATAAGTCTTCTTTCCCTCACTGACTCTCACCTACCCCTGGGATAATTGTAGCTTTATAGGCGCTTAAAGCTCTTAAAAGAAAGGGGGGCCATATTCACTCTCAGGTGCAGCTGTTTATCCTCATCAGGAATACATTAAGTACCTGAGATTAATTAATCTTGAGGTGAAGTTCATTAAATGTATTAGGTATAGTTTTATTAGTATAAGTATCCCCAGCAAAACCTTAGTAAGTAAACAAATTAAATACCTAAACACAACCTTAAAACTAAGATGCAGACAGCAGTCCAGTAGCGAGATGGGGGCTTTCCAGTCTTTTGCATTGAGTGTCACATGAATGATTTTCTCCCAGTTGGTGAGGGGTCTTACGTGTGTACTATGTGCAAGGAGCTCTTTGCTTTCAGGGAAGAAGTCCGATCACTAGAGGCTAGATGTAAAACCCTCTCGCACTAAGGAGGTTTCTCTAGGGTTAGGACAACCATTATAGTTGTCGATTCAATCATTAGGCATGTAAGTAGCTGGGTGCTGGTGGATGTGAGGATCGCTTGGTAAAATGCCTGCCTAGTGCGAAGGTAGGGAACTCATGCGTCACCTAGACAAGGTCTTATATAGTGCTGGGGAGGAGTCTGATGTCTTGGTACATGTCGGTACCAATGACATAGGTTAGTGTGGTAGGGAGGTTCTGGAGGCCAAATTTAGGCTTTTAGGTAGGAAGTTGAAATCCAGAACTTCCAGGGTAGCATTCTCCGAAATGCTTCCTGTTCCACATGCAGGACCCAAAAGGCAGGCAGAGCTCCGGGGTCTCAATGTGTGGATAAGACAATGGTGCAAGGAAGAGGGTTTTGGATTTGTTAGGAACCGGGCTGCATTCTGGGGAAAGGAGGAGCTTGTCTGAAGGGATGGGCTCCACCTTAACTGGGATGGAACCAGGATCCTGCCATTAACCTTTAAAAAGAAGATAGAGCGAGCATCTTTTAAACTAGATAACAGGGGAAAGCCGACAGTTGCCCTAGAGCGCATGGTTCAGAACAATATATCCTTGAAGGATACTAGCAAAAGATTGAAGTTAGGGTATATCGACAGAGGTTCCAATAAAGACAAAAATAACCCAAATGCTCTTAAGTACAGAGCAGACAGAACTTAAAGATTCCAAATTACCCTTGCCTACCAGTAATCAGATTAATATGGATAAAATACAGCCTCTAAAATGCTTGTATGCAAATGCTAGAAGTTTAAAAAATAAGATGGGAGAATATATAGGACTAAATGAGAGGTTAGATATGATTGGTATCTGAGAGACATGATGGAAGGAGAATAACCAGTGGAACACTGTAATACCTGGGTACAAACTATAGTGTAATGACAGAGCAGATCAAATTAGTGGAAGTTGCACCCTATTAGAGAGGGCATTGAGTCAGAAAGGATTAAAGTTTTGCAGGAAACAAAATACACTGTAGAATCTCTATGATTTGAAATTCCATGTAAAAAGAGGAAGGGGAGGGGGGGCGGAGCCTGATGTCCAGCGGGTAAGACGCTTCGCGCTGAAGCTCCCGAGAGGCCTACTTAGAATCCTGACATAATACCTATACAAACTTACTATTTCGCTCCGGGCTGACCGGGGTACCTCGGGGGGGATGGCGGCCCATAAACCAGCGCGCTTGGACTTCGGGTCTCCTTCTTCTTCTCACGGAAAACGCTCCAAAACAGAGGTGTCCTCCCCACAGAAGATGGTTCCATTTCGGGAGAACCCCGAAATGCACCTGGAGATTTTAGAGGAAATACGCGGCGTGAAGGAATTGGTGCAGTCCAATGGAGAAGCGCTTCGAGCCATGCGAGAAGACGTTGGAGTGCTCCAGGACCGACTTGAAGGTCTCTCATTACGGCAGGACAATATGGCGGGGGTCCTCGACTCGCACGCGGTGCGCTTGAGCACACTGGACAAGGCTGAGCGCCAGATACAGAATCTTCAAAAGGAGTTAGAAGATAGCAATAATCGAGCCCGTCGCAACAATGTGAGGCTCATTGGAATACCGGAGGGGGTGGAAGCGGGAGATATGAGAGAATTCCTGCTCAAAACTCTTCCTTCCTTGCTGAAGATCACCTTTCATAAAGAACTGGAAATCGATCGAGCACACCGTGTTCCTACCCACATGGCGCTCAACCGAACGACCCCCCGGCCTATTATCTTTCGCTTGCTACGATATCAACAAGTGGAACAAATTTTAAATGCTGCCCGGGCGAACCATCATTTGGAATTTGACGGTCACAAAGTCTCCTTCTTCCCTGATTTGGCAAAGCCTACAGTCGACCGACGGAAGAAACTCCTTGCTTTTCGCCCTCGACTTCAACAGCTACAGGCTCGCTTTGGCCTGTTGTATCCCGCGAAGCTCCGAGTGACTCTCCACAACCAAACCAGGACATTCGAAGATCCTGATCTACTATCAACATTTTTAGACTCCAAAGAAGCAGAGCTGATGCGCTAATCCAACGACTTGGACTCTTATTTGCCGGCTCTGTCCGCCATTTTGAAGGGCCCGATGCGGCGGTCATAGTTCAGTACAGAGACTGCCTGGACTTTCTTTCTTTCTTTCTATGACTTTTGTTGTGTGGTCTCCTATCCCTCCATGATGTGTGCCTCGGTCGGATTCGGAGCACGCACAGTCCTACAGGTTATGTGTTTTTTTTTCAATTTCGGCCTTCTCTGGGGTTTCTCCCCGCAGACACATGGTCGCCAGTAATTTTTGGGGTTCTGCTTCTTCTCTGCCGCGCTGCGGTTTTTCTTTTTTCATGTGGGGCGCTTCATTGTATTATCTAAGCTTATTTTCTTTTCTGCCATATGTACAGCCAGATACAGTCAATATGAGGGACATTGTGAAATTATGTGCGCTATCATGCTCAGAATTTTTAACTTGTCTGAATGGCTTTATGTAAAATCTTATCACTCAACGTAAAGGGCATTAATAGTCCAATCAAGAGAAAGAAAATCCTTAGCTATCTTAGCCATGAGCATGCTGATTTAGCGTTTCTTCAGGAAACGCACTTAAACTCTGCTGAAACACTGAAACTCAATGTTAAGCCTTACATGGTGGCTGCCTATTCTCCCGCCGTTTCCAAACGGTGCGGGGTAGCCATTCTGGTTAAGAAATCTTTGCAAGCTACTGTAATTGATACTAGCGCTGACAAGGAGGGTAGATGGGCCCGCGTACATCTTAAGGTTGGAGATAGTGAATTTACATGTATTTGCATTTATGCCCCGAATGTGGACAACCCTGCTTACTATGCAAGTATTGCGCAGTTGGCACAGGCCTCTGCCAATACTCCATTAATACTTGGTGGTGATTTTAATCAAGTGTTAGACCCTCTGATAGATAGACAGCCGCCTAGAATGAGTAGTCCACCCAAGAGTCTTGCTACCCTTACAGCTCTGATGCAAGATCTTGCGCTGGTAGATATATGGAGGCTACTTCACCCCTCCGACTTAGAGTTCACTTTCTTTTCTGCCCCCCATCACTCCCAATCTAGAATAGATTTTTTTCTCATTTCCAAAGCACTGATTTCTCAAGTAGACACGACTAGGACTCATCCTCTCCATATTTCAGATCATGCTGCCATATCTTTATCATTACGTGTCACTGCGCGGGACGATTCTCCCCGAGCTTGGTTTTTTGATAGATCCCTACTGGGTCAAAAAGATTTTCAGGTTGATATAAAGGCCGCTATCCAAGATTATTTTCATTTTAACTCACCCCATGACACAGCGAGCTGGGCTTGGTGGGAGGGTTTTAAAGCATCTATCCGCGCCACTATAACTAGCTATCAAATTCGGCAGGGGAAACAAAGAAAGCAGCATTTACTGATTCTAGAGCAGCAGATACAAGCTGGGGAGCGTCTCCTCACGTCCCGTACTGACCCATGTATTTTACTCCGTTTACAACGCTTGCGTTTTCAATACAATCAGCTTTTGTACACTGCTGCTGTTAAAAATATCGAATCACAACAAGGGCTATATTATCGGGAAAATAATCGTGCTGGCAAATTATTAGCAAATGCCCTAAAAGGTCAAAAAGAAGCCAAGCGTGTTACCGCCCTCCGTAATCCGTCGGGGGGGGGCTTGGTCACTAAAGATACCGAAATCTTAGAACTCTTTCGTGATTTTTATACTCGGCTTTATCAATCTGAATGTGATTTTGAGCCAGATGTATTTGAACGCTTACTTTCAGGGGTACAAAGACCGACCCTATCTGACGAAGATAGAGTGGCCTTGGACACACCATTTACTGTCTCAGAAATTCATTCTGCTATCATGAAATGTGCCTCAGGTCGAGCCGCAGGCCCAGACGGTCTCCCTGCTGAATTCTACAAAACCTTTCACGCTGACTTAGCTCCAGTTTTGAAAATTTATTTTTCTGCTCTGGCCGAGGAGGGTTCTCCTTCTGGGTCCTTTTCAATGGCAAATGTAGTGGTTTTTGAGAAAGAGGGGAGAGACCCGCAACTAACAGCTAATTATCGTCCAATTTCCCTCCTAAACGCGGACTATAAAATATTTGCCACCATTCTCTCTACCCGGCTCTCGGATAGGATGCCTACCTTAATACACCCAGATCAATGCGGTTTCATTCCTGGTAGATCAACTGCTGACAATGCTCGGACTCTATGCCATGTACTGACTACCGCAGTTAATCTTGATCGCCCATTTGTTGGCCTCTCACTTGATGCTGAGAAGGCCTTTGATCGCTTAGAGTGGCCCTTCCTGTTTGCAGTCCTCCGCTGGTACGGATTCGGGGAAGGTTTTCTCCGTTGTCTTCGCACCATGTACGCACAGCCTACAGCCAGTATATGTGCCAATGCTTTAAAGTCTCAGCCTTTTCCCCTTCAACGCGGCACTCGCCAGGGATGCCCACTGTCTCCACTTCTCTTCGATCTTGCACTTGAACCCTTGGCTTTACTAATCCGGCAATCGGAGGAGATTCATGGAGTCCCCTTCACCCATAGGGAAATCAAAATTTCAGCGTATGCTGATGACCTTATGCTTTTTGTCTCTATAGACTCAGTACCGGCTGTCCTAGAGCAAATTGGTAAATACTCACAACTGTCCGGTTATAAGATAAATTGGACCAAGTCGGTAGCCTTTCCATTAAATCCTTTGCTTCATCAGGCAGATATGCAACCCTTCCCCTTTTTATGGCAACCTCGCATGGTCAAATACCTTGGGGTTCACTATTGTTCTCCTTTGGAAGACACTATTTCCTTCAATGCCAAAGACTTAACCTCTAAAGTCCGGGCGCTTACTCACCGCTGGACTCCTTTAACACTTACCTGGTGGGGTCGATTAGAAACCATAAAAATGATGATTGTTCCGAAAGTGAATTATATCTTAGAAATGTTGCCCTGTCTCTTCCCTCGACGTATATATAAAGATATAGAGGGCCTTCTGACTAGATACTTGTGGCAAAACAAGACACCTAGGATAGCGAAACATAAGCTGCAAGCAGATAAGGAAAATGGGGGTGTCAGATTCCCTGATTTCCTGAAGTATCATCAATCTTTTCTTCTCAAACAAGGCGCTCGCTGGCTGGAAGATCCAGTACCGAGTAGACCTGTGTGGCTAGACATAGAAGAGGACCTTTGCAAACCGATTCCTCTTACTTTTCTCCCTGGTATGACTCTCCCATCAGACTCCCACTTTCCACCAATGCTTTTAGACACCTTAGGTGCCTTTAATAATCTTATGCACTCTTTAGACTCCCGACTCTGTCCGTTAGACAAGCTCCCACTTTGGTATAACACTCGATTTCGAATACAAAATAAGCCGATGGCGTGGAGCCCCTGGTACACTAGGGGCATTTGGATTCCTAGTCAGTTGTTCCATGAAGGTCGCTGGAAAACTTTTAGTGAATTGCAAATTGAATTTGGTCTCCCAGCGAAACACTATTTTCAGTTGGTGCAACTTCAGCATTGCCTTCGGAGTGCTAGGGTGCTCCCGCCATCGGCCTCCCCTACACAAGGTTGGTTGGAGACTATCCGATCTATCGGTAGTTCACCGGGTGTAGCATCCAATTTTTACAAAACCTTATGTAATGCTATAATTAGAGATACCCCTATAGCGCAGAAAGCATGGGAGAGAGAATTGCATGTGACTTTGACCCCGGAGCAATGGAGCCTTGTCTGGAGTAGAGTGACACGGGTCTCCCGATCCGCCTCACTCACTCAGACACTCTTCTTTCTAGCCCACCGGTGTTTTTACACTCCTGACAGATTAGCCAAATGGAACACTACTCAGGGCAATAGTTGTTGGACATGCCATGCGGCCATTGGTTCACTACCTCATGTTATGTATGAATGCCCCGCACTACAGTATTACTGGCGTCGGGTCTGGGGTCGTATCCAGTCTATTTTGCACTTTCAAGAGCCCCTTTCTTGGAAGATAGTGGGACTTCGCTCAGCTGCGGGGATCCCCTCTCTTCCAAAAACGGCTTACTTCCTTTTGGACTTTATGCTTGGCATTGCTATTTCCCTAATTACGAAATACTGGAAAAATAGCTCTCAGCTGAGCCCCAATGAATGGTGGAATCATGTCTGTCTCTACAGTAAATATGAACAAATACCTTGTATGTTTGCTTCCCCCATTCAGACTCCTCATCATCGGTCTAAATGGAAGATGCTCACTGACTATGTACATTCTGCTCAATGCTCTCATCTGACTGTCTAAATTTGTATATATCTTTGTCCCATGATTATTCTGTATCGCAGATACTCTTTTGATTGTTTTTGATGTATAATCACTGTTGTTTGGAAGCGCTCACATGCTGACATAATCAGCTAGAGAAGAAGCATGGGGGTGGGGGGTAATTGGGTTTGCTTTTCCTTATTGTATACTTGTTTTGTCTCCTTTGGTGTGTTGTTTCTTTTGTTTGTTGCAAAATGAAAATAAAAGTTTAAAAAAAAAAAAAAAAAGAGGAAGGGGAAAGTGATGGCAGTGGGGGTGTACTATCGACCGCCTGGCCATAATGAACAAATGAATGATGAAATGCTCAAAAAAAAAATCTGAGAAGCTAACAAGTTGCAGCACAGTAATAATAATGAGTGATTTCAATCACCCTGGTATCGACTGGGTCAATGTCATGGCAGGACATGCTAGGGAGATAAAGTTTCTAGATGAAATAAATGACTGCTTCTTGGAGCAGCTGGTTCATGAACCGACAAAAGGGGAAGTCACTTTGTCCTTAGTGGAACACAAGATCTGGTGGAAGAGATAAGGGTGTTGGGGTCTCTTGGCAATAGTGATCATAGCATGATCGTGTTTGATTTAATAAATGGAGGAAGAATGGCAAGGAAATCCACAGTACTACCTTTTAACTTTCAAAAGGGAGACTATGATAAAATGAGGAAAATAGTTAAGAAAAAACTAAAAAGAGCAGTTGCAAAGGTTAAAGATTTATATCAAGCATGGGCGTTGTTTAAAAATACTATCTTTGGAAGTCCAGACCAGCTGTATTCCACGCTTTTAGAAAAGTGGAAGGAAGTCCAAAAAACTGCCAGCATGGTTTAAAGGTGAGGTCAGAGAGGCTGTTGTTGCCAAAAAAGCATCTTTCAGGAAATGAAAAAAGGAGCCAAATGATGAAAACTGGAAACATCACAGACACTGGCAAGTTAGATGCAATATAAAAACATTGATAAGGCATTGATAAGGCAGGCAAAGAGAGAATTTGAGAAGAAGCTTGCTGTAGAAGCAAAAACGCATAATAAGATGGGTTAAGATGTAATATAAAAACATTTTAAAACTCCCAAAAATGGGGCCCTTCATAGTTCTGACCAAAGGAAAAACAGGAGAAGTTAAGAAATTTTGCTTACCAAATTTCTACTCCTGACTGGAAGACGATGCAGAGGAGCTGGGGACAATACTGTAGAGAGATCTTTGTGGGCAATAGTGGCTCTGGGGTTCTTCCCCCTCCCTCCTTTCTGTCAATAGCTGATTGGAAGCCACTGAATTAACATACAGTATCTGAGAGGACTCTCCTTAAATATTTGAGCCCTTGGCACATGCCTAATTTGCCTATGCCTTAATCCTGCAATGGTCTCCAGGTGACTCCAAACTGGCAATGTCAGGTCTTTAGTGGTTAATTCTATAACTTTGAATTGACTTCCTACTGAAGTTACCTTAACATTTTATACCCCTGTCAACCCATAGCCTCCTCATGGAAGGAGAAATCCTATCAATCAGGCTGCGAGATCCAACACTGGGACAATGTTTAGCTTTACTTCATCTCGGGGGTTTAATAAATTTTCATCACTAAACTGGAAGTAAAAAGGTATACAAATTTCTAGTGCACTCTCCTTCAGGTCCTATGCAGGTTCTTAACATGCATTACCGTGGACAGTGCACTAAAGATAGCTCCATCCTTTACTTTCTGTTTAATATACACAATGCGGGGGGCAAGATGGCGGCAGGAAGTGGTTAGTCGGCGGACGCCCAGCAGTGAGTTCCTGAGTTGTTAGTGCTATGCAGTGAATCTGGCCTCGGTAATATGGGGCGGAGGAAAAGAAAGCAAGCGAGCCTACCTGTTGCTCCCTCGCTGCCTTCTGCTGCTGGCCAGAGAACTTTGGACTCGTGTGGGTTTGTGACCGCCGGTCCCGGAGCAGCGTCTTCGCCAGCGCGGCAGAATGAACTGTTAGCTGCACTGGGCGCTTCAGGTGTGAGTTTGTCACCCGAGCAGCAGGTTTCCCCGAAACAGCCGGGGAGTGGGTCAGCTAGTTGGTCAGCTCCCAATGACGTCTTTCTCTCTGCCTCATCAGGCTTGTGGGTGAGTACCCCGGAGCTCTTGGAGGTGGGAGGGGCGCAACAACGGACTCTCTCGGATTCCGGAGGAAGGAATCAGCTGACTGGAGGTGAAGTGAAGGAATCACTTTTGGTCTTGGTGAATGCACGGCTGTTGGAACCTGGTAGAGAGATGTTACCGGTTCATCGGGAAATAAGGCCCGCGGTAATGACTTTGGATGCGCTATGGGATGCAATATACACTATGTCGTCGACCCTTTCTGCAGTTATGGGAACTCTTACCGTGGAGTTCACCAATGTTAAATTGGCTGTCTCTGAGGCTTCAAGTGCACAGGTGGAGCAGGCAACTGCTGTATTACATGTGAGGGAAGATTTGAGGAGTCTTCGTGAGGAACATGTAATGTTGATGAAAGAAAGGTCAGCGCTGGCTCGAAAGACTGAGTATTTGGAAAACTTGGCACGACGGAACAACTTGAGACTGTTGAACTTTCCGAGATCCCTGCTGTTCTCCCCCCTGGAGATGGTACAAAAGTATTTTGTGGAGGTGCTTAAAATTCCAACTGAACACCTACCACCTGTGGTTAGGGCACAGTATCTCAATGTTGGTAACAAAGGAGAGGGCGGAATGATTCCAAAACATCTTTAGGTAGTATAAGTGATTTAACTGGTTTTCTTGAAAGTTCTTTGGAAGTAGTCACTGATAGGTCTACCCTGCTTGTATCCCTTGCACTTGAGCTAGATAAGGTTATGATTCTTACATATTTTTTTAAGAATATAAATGAGAGGTTTTATGGCTCGCAAGTACGGATATTTCCTGATCTTTCTCGGGCGACCCAGTTGAGGAGAAAGGAGTTTCTTAACCTTAGGGCTAGGGCCATCTCCCTGGGAGCAAATAGTTTGATAAAATACTCTTCTCAGTGTTTTATTTCCTTGCATGAGCAGAATTTTCTTTTTCTTCAAGCCTAAACAGCTTCTTGATTTCATTATTGCTAGGGACGAGGTTAAGGTGGATGTGAACATCCCTACGGCTGACGTTTAAGTCTTATCCTGCCTATTGTATGATTTCTATGCTGATTTCTGCTGTGTGTTAGGTAGAATTGCAAATTTAATTTCCCGTTGCCCCCTCTTTTCTTTTTTGTGGTCTAATATGGCTGGTGTTAGTTTGCTTAATTGAAATAAGTGTGTGATAATATATGATGTTGCCTATTCTCTTTCATTCATGTGTTTACTTGGATGTTTACTATATATGCCAATAAAAATTTTAAAAAATATATATATATACACAATGCGTGTGGTAAAATCTTTGCTATATTGAAAACATTGTATTTAAGTCCAGCAGAGCTTATTACATTGGCCTATTAGACTTTAAGCCCTTATGGAAAGGGACTTACAAACTGTACCTGAATTTGTGACTCTCCTTGAGCTTGTATTTGGAAAAGCCAAAAGTTAAATACATTGGGGGGCATATTCAAAGCATTTTAGCCAGTTAGCAGATGTGCCAACCGCTTAAAATGCAGTCAATCTGATATTCGCTGTCACTAACTGAATATCCCCTCAGACCGCTGAAAATAGACCCGGTTAATACAGGGCAGCTTGTGGGTGGGCCGAAGGAGGTGATAGCTGCTATCCAGTTATCCGCCGAATACCGCCACTAATGGACAGTGATGCTGCTATCTAGTGATCTTGGATATTCTACTATGGAAATCAGATATTTTCTGCCACTTAATATCTGGTTTTAAGTCAAACAGTGAAGGTTTAGTGTCGCTTTCGACTATGTCTCCCACCCCCCTGTTATGCATTACAGAACGACTTGTTGAAAATGCATGCTACATTTGAAGTTTTTTTCCTTGAATAACTTTTTTTATTCTCAATAAAGAAAATATGATTTCTTGGCCCTTGCAATTAAAAAAGACTTTCACCTCATTAACGGGGAGATTATGTAGCAGCATTCATTAGAATTCACTGGCTGCGTTTGTAAGTAGGTTCTTGGGTGTTTATCACTCTCTGCACAGTGCTAAGCCTTCCCTCACTGGTTGCATTTGTTTCCTGTTCCTTGTTGATAGCATTCTCAGCAGAACATATTTTGTGAGTCTTATATCTTTTCAGTGCAAAGTAAATAAAGAAGTGATGACTGAGGAACAACACTTATTAATTAAATGCTGCTGTATTTGTGACTTTTTATTTATGTATTTAGTTCACACTTTCCAGTAGTTCAAGGCAAGTTACATTCAGATGCTGTAGGTATTCCCCTGGCTTGCCCAGGGCCACAAGGAGTGCTAGTTGGATTTGAACCCAGGTGTTTCTGATCCCAGGATGTTGCCCTCACCACTAGGCTTCTCCTCCTTATGATTTGGTTGATAGTTTCCTCCTGTTCACTTGGATTTCCAGCTCAGCCTTCATTTGCAGCTACCTAGTGCTTGCTCCCTGCTTTGCACTTAACCCACAGGTAAAATAATGTTACTTCCCCCAGGAGCCACAGCCCACAGTTCGTTCCAGAACCTGGTATATACCCACCTTCAACCTTTGAGCTGTAACTGGGCCTCTTGCCTTACACGGGATTTGGAACCGGATTAATGTGTCTTCTATTATTCTGTAACACAGAATACTTGTGTGGTAGCTATTGAGACAGATGACGAAAGCAGAAAGGGAAATCCCTTCCTAGATATTAAAAAGAAGCACTGTCATTTGCTTGGAGACTTCAGAGCCTTATGTAAAATTGATACAGGGTATGAAAACATCAAAGCATTTTGGACATGGGCGGAGCATAAGAGTATGCATTTAAATTATTAAATCCTATTTTTTATGGCACGTTCCTTGCAAGTTTAGATACCTTAACTTAATGCACGTTTCTGTCCCTTTATGCTTGTATTTCATAAATTCAAGTCTGGGCTCACTTGACTTTCTAAAATAGGCATGAAAACGTGTGTTAAGTAGGCAGGGATTTTTAAACATTTCCCTCGAAATGAGAAGGTTTTATAATCTTAAAGGTAAAGCAGCAATATGGAGGGTACATCTATAAGGAACATCCCAGTGCAATCTGGGAACCCAAGCCAAAACATCTGGAAAAAAAAAGCAGGCGCGGCCAGGTGCAGATACGAGCAGTGGGAAGCCAGGGCTCAAAGCCTACTGTTGCTGTCGTTGAAACTGCGCCAAGTACATGGAATGGAGTGCTCTCTCCTCTTTGCCCTCTGGATGCTTTTCTGTGAAAATAAGCACTTTTCAGATGCCTGGAGCAGCGTGACACTGACGTCCATAACATTTCTGAGAGAAGGTGGGGAAGTCTAGAGTCCAAGGAATGCCCCAGCCGCGCCTTCACATCCCCCTGTTCAGACTTCAACGTCCCCAGAGCTGGCTTCTAAAATGGCTCTGGAGACATCTCTATGCCCATTTTCGGACGCCAAAGCATGACTAGGACTTCTAAAATGACCCCGTTAATGTATAGCAAAGGCAAAGAGATGCGTCAGTATTTAATTGCATAGGTCATCAGTAAGTGAAGTGACAGAGTAAAATACGTTCTGAAAGAACTGTGAGAAATGAACCTGTATTTTTCAATACTCTGTTTTATATTTCTTAATCTGATCATTCTGTCATATGCCAGACTGCCTTCATTATGCCCAAGGAAAGAGAAAGCACAAACTCTATCCGTGCCCAGGGGAATACTGTTTGTTTATCTTTATTTAATGGTTAACTCCGTTTAAGTTCCTGTGAACTGCTCGGGCTTTTAAGGTCTCTGGTGATAGCTTCCCTTCCTTTGAACATCCCTTCTCTGAAAGTAAGATGCCCCGCCTGTGTTTCTGCTGGCCTTGTAATGCATTTTTCATGCTCCACTTCCCCTCCCCTGTGATTATTTTCCATATGTTGTTGGCCATTCAGATGTGGCAAGGTCACCATTTTCAAAAAACTGTCTTGAAGTTCTTTAATGTTTTAGAGAAACGACTGTCCGGGATCTAATAGTTTGTATCACAGAATTTGAAAGATGTATTTATTAAGATTTTAATTGCACAAGATAATGATATTTAGGGGTATGTTTACTAAACCGCGGTAATCGTGAATAGCGCACGTAATGTACGATTAACGATCGTTCGCACGTCAGAACGCGCGTTCTGACGTGCGAACGATCGTTAACCGTACATTACGCGCGTTAACTGCATTTAACGATCGTAAACCCCCGCGGCGCGTTAAAACAGCGCAGTGGGCGGAGAGAAGGGGTCAATGGGCGGAAAGTGGGTGGGGAGAGGCTCCCCTCACACTAACGCGCTGAATTTCAGAGCTCAATTCCAACGCGAATGAAAACCTGTCGTTAAAGGCATATTAAAGGGAAGAGAAACCATTTCCGTCAGCAATGTACAGCAAAACCGGGGAAACCTACAAAACGTGAGCAGTGTGATACATGTGCACAGAACAAAATATCAAATAAAACGTTAAAATGACCACAAGAAAAATGGTAAAAATTAAAATTCAGCTGGGAAACAGTGATAGCAATGGGCAACAATAAAAAACACTCCCAGGAAAGCTCCAAAAAAAAGAAATGATGTTTGGAAGGGTCTACGCTCCGGTCTGGTCTCTGATAGTGTTTACCACCCTGGGGAGTGACCCCCAACAGTATTGCGTACCATATCCATGCCTGTACTGTGCCCAGGACTGGTGTGGTGGGTATGGCTGCTGAACACCTCTATAGTAGCACAATGCTGGCATAGGTGTGGGGGTGGCTGTCTGTCTATCCAGTGTGTGGTGGCTGCAAACACCTTCCACAGCCCACACTGCCAGCAATGTTGCCAGTATTGGGCTGCCAATGTGCATAATGAGGAGCAAGATACCATGGGTATAGGCCGGACAGGGTGGCCTGGCCAGGGTGCATCTGCACAGGGCATAGGGCACTGACTGGGACATTTTAGTGCCCGGCACCACCTACACAGACAGGGTAACCTCAGTATGTCCTGCTGAGAGGTCACTCTCACCCTGACTGTGCAGTGACCACAGCATGGTTAGGCACCCCCATAGTGCTATATAGTATTTTTTGAATGTGATAGATATGGGTTTCCTTTTGGGGCCCAGTCACTGATTTATCTGCTTGTTGTGTATGCTGACATCCCAGTTCTGGGTGCATGCATCTCCACTGGGCACATGCACTATTGACTAACTAGCAGACTGTTTGCAGCTGGTATGTGTCTTGATGGAGTGGCTTGCAGGGTGCAGCGGCTGATGGCTAGCAGCAGGAGAATATCAGATAGTGGTGGGGTGCAGCTTAGCATATCCAGGCCTAATGTCTGTCTGCTATTGTGTTATGGATGTGTACAGAGCTGCATTGACTGCCCTGTGGGGTGTCTGTTCCTCAGCAGGACCGGGGTTGCTGTTCCCCTCTACTACCACCTTTGCAGGGAGGTAGAATGTGGATCTATTGTTAGGAGACCCTGTTTGCCACCCTCGGCCCTGGGGGAGGGGGGTGGTGGTACATGGGCCACCTAGGGGTCCATGGGGGCTACACCTGACTGAAACAGACAGAGATATCCAAGGTGTTTCTGCAGAAGCTACCTATCTCACACATTAACACTGCTTTGGACGGTGCTGTGGACCTGGTGCTGGGCGCCTCACTGACCCTCAGGGTGAGCACAGTACCCGCACAATGTGATGGTGTGTAGCTACTCTGTGCCAGTACAACACATGGTCAGTACCCCCTACCAGGCCGAGGTGCTGTGGGGGTGCACATGGTCACTTCCCCATACCAGGTCGAGGTGCTGTGGGGGTGCATTCCCTATGGTGTGTATCTGTGGACAGCTGATTTGCATGTGCAGTGCATCATGGGTGTGACTGGCACAATCCAACTCTGGGAAAATCCAGCACCTGCTCACAGGCTCTGATAAACCATAGGCCATCACACGTACATCTGTTAGCATAATGCATAGGTGCAAGACACCCTACAGAGTCTGTAATATAAGGTGCCCATGCTGGTAAAAACACACGTACCCACGCATGATTGTACGCACGCACCAACGCACGTGGCTACGCACACTGCGAGGGTGTGTTTCTGACACCACTACTCAACGTAAAGAAAAACATGCCTCCTCATTCCTTATGTAATGTACAGGGTGATGCCTGGGCCAGCCTTCTGCGTTAGGTACACTGGGGACTCGAACCCGTGCTGCCTGTAACAGTGGTCAGTACAGTAACCATTGTGCTACAGCTCTGTTTCAGTGATTTGTGTCTGTACGCCTTCTTATGATTAACGTGCAGTAACGCGCCACGGCGCCCTGTAACGCTCGTTAGTTTTTGGAACGCGCGTTAGTGTTAACGATGTACCGCCCATGTCCTTATTTGGGGTTTCTGTCACTACCGTGGCTCCTAACGCGAATTGCACTAACGCAGTTTAGTAAACATACCCCTTAGTCTTAGCTGAGATCAAGGGAGATTGCACATGGCAGCATATGTTTGTTAACATCTTAAAGCCATGGGCAATACTTAAAAATGTATTGCTGTAATGATGTTATAAATTCTGGAATAATTACATCTCCAAGATAAAATAAAATGGCCAAATAGAAGCAGCAAAGCTAGGTACTATAAATCACTGTTTATAGGAATAGAATCCAATCTTCAAAAGTTCTTATGTGGCCAGCACTGATGGGGATTTGGGGAGAGCTTTCCAGAGGTTGGGGAGTGGGGATAGATACAATTAAGAGTAGAGTGGATGTGGAGAGACTCTCCAAGGTGTAGGAGGGATGATTTAGGAGCCTTTTAGGTAGGGGGATATTGGAGGATCATTCTGGGTATGCAGGCGAGGAGAGGAGATGTAAGTACAGCCTCCCAGGAATGGGAGAAGGAAGCCCGGAGAACCTGCTAGGGATAGATGGGTGGATGTGTACAGAACTTTATGGGATTGAGTGGAGGGAATATCAAACCTTACATGGGTGCAAAGAGAGAGAGTTGTCCATGTAACTGAAAAAAAAAATATTTTAATGCTCATATCTAATTGACAGATGAAACTAGAAGTATCTTATGGGGTCTAGATTACTGTTTTCAGTTGCTTTCAGTGCTGAATTCTATGCTAAACTTGTTTATTTATTTAAAAAAATCTTCTATGCAACTCTTGTCAAATAAAATCTCTTCAGTACGGTTTACACAATAAAAAAAAAATATATAAAATCCATACATAACCCTCAACCAGCCACTTCTTCCCTAATCCACTCAAACTCCTCCAAATCGATAACAGCCATCGAATATCCAAGATAGCATAATAAAAAATGTTGACTATGGTTATTTTGCTCAATAACTTACAAAACATGACCAGACTACTGGAAAGAAATCTGCACTTGTGTTAAAGCCAGTGACAGCTTAAAGGGGAAATTTGAAAGGTTCTCTCTATCAATCTAAGGACTGTATGAATCACTCAGGAAATTGTTGAGATTACCTTAGAAGTACAGGTAGAAAAGATCAACCAAAGCTCTACCAAAAGGAACTTTCTACTGCCGGAAAGAAATCTGAATTTTAAAATATTTATCTGCTGGGAAATTCTCTAAATCTTGGGGAAAAGGGAATTCTTTGGGTTAAAGCAGATAAATCCGTGTATTTTAGAATTCAGTCTTTTTGTTAAGTCAGTCAGGGCTTAACGTCAGAGAGCTTTTCATTTAAATCAAATCAGAACATAACTTAGCATAGAAGGTAGAACAGGATAATTATTATTTGAGTAGAAATAAATTGTTTCTAGAGACTTTTACAAAGAGGCCTTCCAGTAGGAGGTTCGAGACCTGTGAGATTGTTTTAAATAAGTGTCAAATCCATGCAACAGATCAAAGGAACAATTTGAAAGGCTCCCTCTATCAAACCAAGTGCTTTATGAATCACCCTGGAACTTGTTAAGAGATTACCTTAGAAGCACAGGTCAAGGCACTGTGTAGCAAGCCAGTTTTTACAAAAAGTGTTTCTTCTCCCCACCCACCCTGACTCCCTCCCACCCCAGGCATAATCTTGGGCATAATCCTAGCTTTATACATTCTTAAACCTATTAAAGGAAAGGAGGTGTCTAACTTCCAGCTGAACCTGATTATCATCATCAGGAATAGATTCCTTAAAGCCCTGAAATTAATCAAGGCACTTAATTTAATCAATCTTGAGGAAAACAAAGTCCTTTAAAGTTATTAGATACAGTTGTATTGGTACAAGTATTCCTAGCAAATATAAGTAAACAACTTAAATGTCTAAACAAATCCTTAAAACTAAGATGCAGACAACAGTCCAGCAGCTAGATGGGGGTTATCCAGTCTTTTGCATTGAGCGTCATATGTAGAATTTTCTCCCAGTTGGTGAGGGGTCTTAGCTGTGCATTAGGTGCAAGGAGTTCTTTGCTCTCAGGGAACAAGTCTGATCTCTGGAAGCTAGAGTAGCAGACTTGGAGGAGCTATGGAAGACAGAGAAATATATATAGACGAGACCTACAGGGATGTAATACTGAAGTCCCACCTTTAGTCTAGCAGCCTCTCTGTTGCCATGGAGAAGAGAGGTCACATGAAAGGAGAGCATCAACCTGGTGTGGCAGGAAGTAATCCTGTAGCTATGACCCATCTTCCAGGTGATGTAAAATCCTCTTTCACTGAGGTGGTTTTTCCAGGGCCATGTGCCCATGAGGGAAGAGTTAGGACGGCTGTTATAGTTGATGATTCGATCATTAGGCATATAGATAGCTTGGTGTCTGGTAGACATGAGTATCACCTTGTAACATGTCTGCCTGGTGCAAAGGTAGTAGACCTCACACACCACCTAGACAAGGTTTTAGATAGTGCTGGGGAAGAGCCTGCTGTCTTGGTATATGCTGGTACTAATGACATAGGAAAATGAGAGATTGAGGTTCTGGAGGCCAAATTTAGGCTTTTAGGTAGGAAGTTGAAATCCAGAACTTCCAGGGTAGCATGCTCAGAAATGCTTCCCGTTCCATGTGCAGGACCCAAAAGGCAGGGAGAGCTCCAGAGTCTCAATGCATAGATGAGACAATGGTGCAAGGAAGAGGGTTTTGAATTTGTTAGGGCAACATTCTGGGGAAGGGAGGGGCTTTTCCAAAAGGATGGGTTTCCCCTTAACTGGGTGGGAGCAGGCTGCTAGGAGATAAAGCGGCTCTTACACTAGATAATAGGGGGAAAGCTGACAGCCACCCACAGGGGCGGCCAAGGGTGTGCAGGGCTATGTGCAGAGATTCAATGCAGGCATCATTTCCATAAGGGGCCTCATTATTTGCATAATGTTAACATGTGCTAACATTTAATAAACATGTCTCTTAATAAGTATCTGGAAAAAGAAAGACTACCAGATTTCTATATTACTATACTACAGTGGCAACTGCCAGACACATTAGGAAGTACTATAAACTCTGCCCATTTAGAATCCATAGCAAACCCACGGTATCATAACAGCACTACCAGGACTCACAAAGCACCAAACCCTACCTGTCAAAAGGCAACACTGCAAATATTAAACCAATACATCTCCTACTGGGGAAAGAGAGTAAGTGGCTCTATCAAATAGAAACTACATAAACAGAATACCTCAGCTCGGTTACACATGCAGAACATAGACCATCAAACAAAGAACAAGGGATCACAATTTAGAAATAGAAAGACAATTAGACAAATACAACCCCAACAAGAAACTTCCGCGCATTTTACAGAGAGTTAATACTATCGCAAACCCAATCCCTCTTCACCACAACCTCATCAGACCCGGAAGAACTAGTCACCGCATGGAACCTCAACCTCAAGGCTATCTCACAACGTACACAAAGCAACAACACATCCAAGAGAATAAGAAATGCGGCCCCTTGGTTCTCCCAAGAATTGAGAACTTCTCTAACACAACTACGCAGACTAGAGAAAAAATGGCGCCGATCACTCTCCACACAAGATTTGACAGCCTACCAACTCCACCTAACAAGGCACAGGGAAGCGATCTCAATAAAAATGAAACAGCACCACACTGACACTTTGAAAAGATCTCTGAACAAACCACGAGATCTTTTCAACTTGGTGCAAGCCCTTTCTAAAGAACCAACTCCTGAACAACACGTGGATATCCATCCACAAAAATTCGCTGACTACCTCCAGTCAAAGATCATACAGACCGACAAAATATCAACAGCCTCACTCCAAGACCATACCAGCATAACCCCTTTAAGTAAGTTTTCCGTACCATCTAGAAAAAGCATTGAAGATACAATAGCTTCCCTCAATACCTCCACTGCACAAACAGACCCTTGTCCGGCTTTTTGGATCAAGGAGCTACGCAAGGAATTTAGTCCATTCATCGCAAAATTGACAAAACATTCCTTTACTACTGGTTCCTTCCCTACAACCCTCAAGCAAACATCTATCAGGCCGTTACTGAAGAACACTAAACTTGATCCACAACAAGCCGAATCGTACAGACCAATAGCTAGTATTCCTATACTAGCAAAGATATTGGAGAAAGAGGTCCAAAGGCAAATCCAGGATCATATAGACTCCACAGCGCCCTTGGATCATTGCCAACACGGGTTTAGAGAGTACCATGGAGTAGAGACACTTCTCACCTTCTTATTCAATAACATTTTCACAGGCATTGACAACATCCGACAAGGCTTTGTGCTCATCTTTTTAGACATCGCTGCAGCCTTTGACTCGGTCCATCATGAGATTCTCCTCGGGCGACTGAAAGAAAAGGGAATTTGTAATACCGCGCTCAATTGGTGCAGTTCCTATCTAAATGGCCGATGTCAATATGTTAAATCTGGAGCAGAAGAGTCGAAACAATTCCATCAAACACAAGGTGTGCCGCAAGGATCCTCATTGTCATCTTTACTATTCAACATTTACATGCAGCCCATCTGCAACATCATTAGATCATTTAACGTGAGCTGTCTGATATATGCAGACGACATCCTACTATATATGCCTTTTTCAACTGTTCAAATGGACCTTACACCTCTTATAGAATGCTTCAATACCATATCGGATTGGCTACAAGCACAAAACCTCCGCATCCAGCACAAGAAAACGGAGGTATTGTTCATCGCTAGAGACCCAGACTTCACCCCACCAACACATATAAAGGTAAAGGAAGCGGAATTACAAACCAAAGAAACAATAAAATACCTGGGGATCACTTTAGACCAACATCTGGACATGAAATGTCATATAAGCAACATTGTCAAAGCGGTCTATTTTAAAATCCGTTCACCCAGACATCTGCGCTCCCTACTGGAGCCAGATGATTTCCGGACCATATACCAAGCACTGATCCTGCCGCACTTTGACTTTGCCAATTCCATCCTACAAGGTCTCCCGCAATCCACACTAAACCCGCTACAACTGGCCATGAATGCTGCAGCAAGGATTCTTCATGGAGCCTCCAGAAGAGACCACGTGACTCCGATATTAAAACAGCTTCATTGGTTACCTATACACGGAAGGATTATCTTCAAAACATTAATCCTCTCATTCAAGACAATCAAGCGCCTTTCCTCCACAGCACTTACGGATCTCATCCATACAGTGCCCCCCAACAGAGCTAGGAGGTCAACAGCTCTAAATTTATTAGCAACCCCGAAGACCTTGACAAAATGCAATAATACAACAGCAAATAGGGCCTTCAGCCTTTACGTCCCCAAATGTTGGAATGCACTCCCACCAGACATTCGAGCTATAGCAGACCTGACCCAATTCAGGAAGGCAATCAAATATCACCTCTTCCTCCAATACTACCCAACCAGCGATGAATTTAGTTAGCACCACCTAAGAATCACCGCCCTTTTGCAGCACATACTCACAAGGTCTCAAGTATTCAAAACGGATTCATCATTTATTGTGCAATTCAACAATGTTATAGGAATTTTACCTCTTGTATATAGCATATTTCATGTAAATAGTTCATGTATATAGTTCAGCCCCTGTTATCCAAGTTTATATTCCTGTTCGATGTAAAACCAAACAGAATGTGTGTATTGGTCACTTTGTTATACTGTAAACCGCGCTGATGCTGAATAGTGCGGTATATAAGCAACTGTAATAAATAAATAAATAAATAAATAAACTGGGAACCCCAAAAGCCAAACTTGGAATGTACAACAACACTGGAGAAATAAAACTATAAATTAATTTCCTGTTGTACTAAACAAAACACAAAGACATTTTTGTGATGCACATTTCCTAGAGCTGATATAGTCCAGTTAATACATTCAAAATAAAAAAGTATTTTTCAATCTTTTGTTGTTTGGACATTTTATTTTTCAGTTGCAACCTCTAAAATGCCTGCATGCAAATACTAGAAGTCTTAAAAATAAGATGGGAAAGCTAGAATATGTAGCACTAAATGAAAGATTAGATATAATTGGCATCTCAGATACCTGGTGGAAGGAGAACAACCAATGAGATACCGTGATACCTGGGTACAAACTCCATTGCAATGATAGGGTAGATCAAATTGGTGGAGGGGTTGCGCTCTATATTAGAGAGGGCATTGAGTCACACAGGATAAAATTATTGCAGAAAACAAAACACACTGTAGAATCTCAATGGATAGATATTCCGTGCAGTGGGCGTGTTCTACCGGCCGTCTGGCCAGAACGAACAGATGGATAATGAAATGCTAAAAGAAATCAGGGAAACTACCAGAAGTTACAACACAGTAATAATGGGTGATTTCAATTACCCAGTATCATCTGGGTCAATGTCACAGCAGGATACGCTAAGGAGCTAAAATGATGAAACAAATGACTGCTTCTTGGAACAGCTGGTTCATGAACCAACAAGAGGGGAAGCTACTTTGGACCTAGTCCTTAGTGGCATGCAGGATCTAGTGCAAGAGATAAGGGTGTTGGGGCCACTTGGCAACAGTGATCATAGCATGATCACATTTGATTTAATAAATGGAGGGAGGATCTTTATCTTTATCTTTATTATAAAACTTTTTATACCGCCTGAACCAAAAAGGCATACAGCGGTGCACAATAAAACAAGGCTACTGAAGAAACAGAAAGGAACGCCAATTATTCATAAAAGAGACAGCAGAGGATAGAATAAGGAAATCAGAGATATAGACCAATCAGCTATGGGCAGGGAGGGAAGGGAGATCAAAAGCAGTACAGAAAAGGTGAGTTTTGAGGGAAGCCTTGAAAGTACTAAAGGATGACTCCAAACGTAGAGCAAGGGGGAGAGAATTCCAAAGGCGGGGGCCGAGGAAGAAAAAGGCAGAAGAACGTGTTGATTCAAGATGAGCCCTGGAAGGGGGTGGAAGAAAAAGACGGTTAGCGTGAATCGACCGAAGTGCTCTGGAGGGACAGTGGAAGTGCACCAAATCAGAAAGATAAAGAGGAACACCGGTGTACAAAGCCCTGTGAACAAAAATCAGAACCTTATATTGAATACGGAAAGGGATAGGCAGCCAGTGTAAACGAATAAGAAGAGGAGTGATATGAGCAGAACGGGAAGAGTTGGTCAAAAGACGAGCAGCAGTATGGTGGACCAGTTGAAGACAACGAAGCTGTGAAAGAGGAAGGCCAGCCAGGGAAGCGTTACAATAGTCTAAACGAGAAACTACAAGAGAAAGAAGAAGTGTGGTCAAGGAAGAGAAGGAAAGAAAAGGCCGGATAGCACGAAGTCGACGCAGTGCCAGCCAGGGAAGCGTTACAATAGTCTAAACGAGAAACTACAAGAGAAAGAAGAAGTGTGGTCAAGGAAGAGAAGGAAAGAAAAGGCCGGATAGCATGAAGTCGATGCAGTGTATAGAAAGAACGCTGGACAACAGAGGAAACGTGCTCTTGGAAAGTTAAAGCCGAGTCCAGGGTAACACCAAGATATTGCATAGAGGAAACAAGGGGAATAGGCCCAACGGACAGAGAGGGAGCAAGAGAGGGAAGAGGAGCACCAGCAGTGAACCAGATGGCAGAGGTCTTAGACAGATTAACATGCAAAAGGTTCTCAGAAAACCAGGAAGAAACAGCGGAAAGACAGACATTGAGGGGACCAATACCGGGAGAGAGAGGGCAAGTGTGATAGAGAAGAATGATATCATCTGCGTAATAATACGCAGAGATACCGTGCTGTTGGATAAGTAAAGCAAGAGGGGCCAGAAAAATGTTAAACAACAGAGGGGCCAATACAGAACCCTGAGGGACACCACAGGGCAGAAGTGAAGGAGAGGATGAAGTAGTACCTGATAGGACTGAGAAAGACCGATCGAAAAGAAAAGAGTGAAACCAGCAAAGGACTGAACCAGAAAGACCAATAGAGCGAAGCCTTGAGAGGAGAGTACGGTGATCAACGACATCGAAAGCAGCAGAGAGATCAAGTGAGACAGCCAGAGAGATAGAACCGCGGTCATGAGCAACGTGCAACTCGTTAAGAAAGGAGATGAGAATAGATTCAGTACTGTGCCCAGGACGAAAACCAGATTGACGGGGGTGAAGAACCAAAGAATCCTCCAAGTGTGAAGATAACTGAGAGAAAACCACCCATTCAAGAAGTTTAGAGAGAAAGGAAAGATTAGAGATGGGACGCCAATTAGAGGGAGAGGTAGGATCCAGAGAAGGCTTCTTCAGGAGGGGACAGATAAGAGCATGCTTCCAGTGGGAGGGGAAAGTACCAGATGAGAGACTGGTGTTAAAGATGGAAAGAACAAAAGGGAGGAGAGCCAAAGAGGGCTCAGCAAGCCAGTGAGAAGGTATAGGATCGGACGGACAAGTGGTTTTCCGAGTGGAAGAAAGAACAGTAGAAAGTTCAGAGAGTGTGATGGGCTGGAATACAGACCAACAGTATGAGAGAGGAGGGACAGTAGGGGAAACTGATGCAGAGGAGGGAACTGGGGAAAGAGGAGGAGGGGGAGAGAGAGGGGGGGGGACAGGAGGGGAAAAGCTGCCGGATGGAAAGAACCTTGCCAGCAAAAAATGAAGCCAAAGCATCAGGTGTGGGGTTATTAGAGGAGGATATAGCAGGAAGAGAAGCGGCAGGGGATGAGGAGGGTGCAGAGAGAGAATGGAGGATGCGGTATAGCTGACGAGTGGAATTTGCCGAAGAAGAGATAAGCCTAGAAAAATAATCCCGCTTAGCGGAGTGCAGAAGGGAGCGATAGTGAGAGTGACAGTAACGGAAATGAGAAAGAGTAGCAGGTGAGGGGGACTTACGCCAGTGGCGGAGAGCCCGACGTAGGTAAGAGCGGTGAAGACGAAAACCTGGAAGATACCAGGGGGAATTGGGGCGGTGGCGGACTACAGAAGAAGGGCGCAGGGGAGCAATCCTATCCAAAGCAGTGGAGAGAGATGAGTCCCAGCACTGGGCTTGAAAGTCAACAGAAAGCAGAGAGAAGTCCTTAGGGAAAAGAGTGTCCGAGGGTGGAAAGAGCTGGATGGAATCAGGGGTGAGATGACGAGCTGAGCGAGCGGAGGGTAGTAGAGGGGAAGAAGGGGGAGAAGGAGAGAGAGGACAGGGAAGGACAAAACATAAACAATAATGGTCTGACCAGGGAAGGGGCTGGGAGGAGAAAGAGGAGGGAACAAAGGAAGAGGGGTGACGGGAGATAACTAAGTCTAAGGTGTGGCCAGCTGCATGAGTAGGGAGCTGGACATGCTGGGAGAGGGAAAGATCAGAAAGCAGGGAGAGAAAGGAGAGGTCACGTTGAGAGGAAGGGGAATCTACATGAACATTAAAATCACCAAGAAGCAAAACATGATGGTATTTAAGAGAGGCTTCAGATAGAGTTAAAAGAACAGAGTCCCACAAAGCAGGAGACAGAGAGGGAGGAACATAGAAAAGAAGAATATACAGAGGGGGGGAAACTTCTAAATGGAGGAGGAGGACTTCCTGATAGGGAAAGGAAGAAGGGAGAACTTCACGCAAAGGGAGGGAGGAGCGGAGGATCACAGCAACACCTCCTCCGGAACGACCCCGACGGGACACCGCAGAGAAGGAAAAGCCAGGGGGGAGACAGCAGTTCAGGAGAGGCTCCTCCCCATCCTTGAGCCACATCTCCATCAAAAACAAAATGTCTAGAGAGTGCTGAGAGATAAGATCGTGAATAAGCACGGACTTAGACCGGAGGGAACGGCAATTTAACAAGGCCATTTGGAGTATAAGTAATTGCGGGGGGGAAGGGAAGGCAGAGGAAGGTAGACAAGGAATGAGGTTAGCAGAGCGACAAACATCAATATTAGACACAGTGGAGAGGGGGTAGGAGGGAGAGGGCCTCCAACCCAGTAAAGTGGGAATAGCAGACATTGGACAGAGCACAAGGATTAGCAGCAGCAGAGAGAACAGAGGAGCCCAGACAGAGGCAACAGATGTAGACCAGCGTCGAGTTGTTGCAGGGATGGCAGGGTCCGGGCTGGAATTCTGAGGGACTTGCGATGAAGGACACAAATCAGCAGACGATAAGTTACTGGACTTGCCCCCGGACTCGCCCCAAGGAGCTCGTCCAAGGAGCAGGACATGCTCCTTGGGCGCGCGCCGCTGCGGCGCGGGACGCCGCGCTTAGAGCGCTTAAATGTAAAATCGCCACTTCCGGGACGCCGAGGAGCAGCCAATGAGAAGGTACCTGGGAGGAGCAATGGGAGAACGTCAATGCAGCAGCAGTAGCAAAAGACAGCAACAGCAGGCAGGCAAATTAACACGGGCAGCAGGACAGCAAGCAGACAATAGCACAGGCAGTAGCATAATCAGGACGCCGCGCTTAGAGCGCTTAAATGTAAAATCGCCACTTCCGGGACGCCGAGGAGCAGCCAATGAGAAGGTACCTGGGAGGAGCAATGGGAGAACGTCAATGCAGCAGCAGTAGCAAAAGACAGCAACAGCAGGCAGGCAAATTAACACGGGCAGCAGGACAGCAAGCAGACAATAGCACAGGCAGTAGCACAATCAGGACGCCGTGCTTAGAGCACTTAAATGTAAAATCGCCACTTCCGGGACGCCGAGGAGCAGCCAATGAGAAGGTACCAGGGAGGAGCAATGGGAGAACGTCAATGCAGCAGCAGTAGCAAAAGACAGCAACAGCAGGCAGGCAAATTAACACGGGCAGCAGGACAGCAAGCAGACAATAGCACAGGCAGTAGCACAATCAGGACGCCGCGCTTAGAGCGCTTAAATGTAAAATCGCCACTTCCGGGACGCCGAGGAGCAGCCAATGAGAAGGTACCTGGGAGGAGCAATGGGAGAACGTCAATGCAGCAGCAGTAGCAAAAGACAGCAACAGCAGGCAGGCAAATTAACACGGGCAGCAGGACAGCAAGCAGACAATAGCACAGGCAGTAGCACAATCAGGATGCCGCGCTTAGAGCGCTTAAATGTAAAATCGCCACTTCCGGGACGCCGAGGAGCAGCCAATGAGAAGGTACCTGGGAGGAGCAATGGGAGAACGTCAATGCAGCAGCAGTAGCAGTAGCAAAAGACAGCAACAGCAGGCAGGCAAATTAACACGGGCAGCAGGACAGCAAGCAGACAATAGCACAGGCAGTAGCACAATCAGGACGCCGCGCTTAGAGCGCTTAAATGTAAAATCGCCACTTCCGGGACGCCGAGGAGCAGCCAATGAGAAGGTACCTGGGAGGAGCAATGGGAGAACGTCATTGCAGCAGCAGTAGCAAAAGACAGCAACAGCAGGCAGGCAAATTAACACGGGCAGCAGGACAGCAAGCAGACAATAGCACAGGCAGTAGCAAGGATGGCAAGGAAATTCACAGTACTACCTTTTAATTTTCAAAATGGAGACTATGATACAATGAGGAAAATAATTAAGAAAAAAGGAGCAGCTGCAAAGGTTAAAGGCTTACATCAAGCATGGGTATTTAAAAATACTGTCTTGGAAGCCCAGACTAGCTGTATTCCATTCTTTAAGAAAGGTGGAAGAAGGCCAGAAGAACTTCCAGCATGGTTTAAAGGCAAAGTCAGAGAGACTGTTGTAGCCACAAAAGCATCTTTCAGGAAATGGAAAAGGAGCTAGATGAGAAAAACAGGAAACAGAAGTACTGGCAATTTAGAGGCAAGGCATTGATAAGGCAGGCAAAGAGAGAATTTGAAAAAAATCTTGCTGTGGAAGTAAAAAGCGCACAATAAAAACTTTCAAATACATTTGTAGCAAAAAAAGCTGTGAGAGTCAGTTAGACCATTAGATGATAGAGAGGTAAAAGGGGCTCCATGGGAGGACAAGGCCATAACAGAGAGACTGAATGAGTTCTTTGCTTTGTTTTTTACTGAAGATGTAGGGAAGATACCTATGCCTGAAATGGTTTTTAAAGGTGACGTATCAGAAGAATTGAAACAAATGTCAATAAACTGGGAAGATGTATTACAACTATTTGATAAACTAAAGAGTGACAATTCACTTGGACCAGATGGTATACATCTCAGGGTGCTGAAAGAACTGAAATATGAGATTGCAGACCTACTACTAGAAATCTGTGAACCATCATTAAAATCATCTGTAATACCTGAAGATTGGAGAATGGCCAATGTAACGCCAGTTTTTAAAGAAAAGGTTCCAGGGGTAATCCAAGAAACTACAGACTGGTGAGTCTGCAGTCAGTACTGGACAAAATTTTAGAAACCGTTATAAAGAATAAAATTGCTGCACATTTAATTAGTCATCGTTTAATGGAAGAAAGCCAAAATGGATTTAGCTAAGGCAGATGTTGTCTTACTAATCTGTTCTATTTTTTTGAAGGTGCGAATAAACAGGTAGATAAAGGTGAGCTGGTTGATATAGTGTATCTGGATTTTCATAAAGCCTTTGGCAAGGGCTCTCATGAGAGACTCTTGGTGAATTAACAGGTCATGGGATAGGAGGCAGTGTTCTATTGTGGATCGGGAACTGGTTAAAAGAAATCAGACAGTAGGGCTAAATGGCCAGTATTGTCAGTGGAGAAAGGTAAATAGTGGAGTACTCTAGGAATATATGTTAGACCTTCTGCTTTTTAAAATATTCATAAATGACCTGGGAAAGGGAATATTGAGTGAGGTGATCAAATTTGCAGATGACACAAAATTATTCAAAGTTGTTAAAACACAAGAGGATTGTGAAAAATTGCAAGAGGACCTTGATAAATTGGAAGACTGGACATTCAAATGGCAGATGAAATTTAATGTGGACAAGTGCAAAGTTATGCACCTAGGAAAGAACAACCCAAACTATAGTTACATGATGCAAGGTTCCACATTAGGAACCACCACCTAGGAAAAAGATTTAGGCGTCATCGTGGATAATACATTGAAACCCTCCGCCCAGTGTGCAGTGGCATCCAAGGAAGCAAATAGAATGCTAGGTATCATAAGGACAGGAATGGAGAATAAAACCAAGGATATTATAATTGCTTCTGTATTGTTTCATGGGTTGACTGCACTTTGAATATTGTGTGCATTTCTGGTCGCCATATTTTATAAAGAATATAGCATAATTTGAAAAGGTATAAGAAGAGCCCCCAAAATGGTAAGGGGATAGAAGGCTACCCCTATAAGGAAAAGCTTACAAGGTTAGTGCTCCAACTTGGAAAAGAGACGGCTGAGGGGAGATATGATAGAGGTCTATAAATTAATGAATTGAGTAGAGCGGGTAAGTGTATATCAGTTGTTTACTTCATCAAAAAAGTAGATAGACTAGGGGACACATAATGAAGCTACAATGTAAGCCATTTAAGACTAATAAGAGAAAATATTTTTTCCTTCAACGTGTAATCGAACTCTGGAATTTGTTACTGGAGGATGTAATAAAAGTTGTTAGTGTAGCTGGGTTTAAAAAAGATTTGTACAAGTTCCTGAAGGAAAGGTCCATTAACCATTATTAGAGGACCCGGGAAATCCACTGCTTACCCCGATACAAGCATTGTGGAACCTTTGTACCTTTTTGGGAACCTGCCAGATACTTTTGTCCTGGATTGGCCATCGTTGGAAACAGAATACCAGTCTTGATGGACCTTGGCCTGACTTAGTATGACATTTCTTATGTAAAATGGTCATTTCCTAAGAAACTCTCTCAAAATTACCCACTGAAATCACCAATGGTTTCAAATCAAAACCCTTTGAAGAAACTATGGATTTTCCGGGAAGGCTATGCAAAGACTTTTGCATTTTAAGTAGCACATATATTATTGACATATGTGATAAATCACATTCAAAACATCCTCTTAAATGTGCAGAAATGAAAGTCAAGAAAAAACATAAGGTGGTACCTTTATATTGGATTCACATAATAAAAAAGCGAGTGAAGAAATGCATTAAGTTAGTCCAATAAAAAAGGTATTACTTTATTTTTTATTAACCTTTTATTTCTCCACCAAATAAAATGAAGTTAGGGAACTTGGCTAGACAACAGATTATCTAAATAAATTAGAGTGTCTTGTCCTTGGATTTGCATGACTAGCCAGTTTTTTTTGCTAACAGAGGTGAACTGAAATTGTAATGAAAATCCTTTGCACGGATTCGTAGAACATCTCATATTGTTCGCGGTTGCTTTTCAAATATACAGATCATAAACTGAAACAGGGAGCATCTAGCCTTGCAAATGATTAGAGGAAACCTTTGCATCTTGATCTGAATGCTAAGAACTTTGGGCCCGATATTGAGTTGGGCAGGCTATGGACCGTGGTGGAAGTGAAAATCTGGGTTAGCCTGGACGCCCTGGCAGCCACAGAGGCTACATGGGTAGCAGTGATTTTCGATGCTACCCACATAGCCTCTGGGTCTTAAATATAGGCAAGGTTTTTACTCGCTTATCTTTAAGGCGCAGAGGGCTACGCGGGTAGTATTGAAAATCGCTGCTACCCATGTATCTCATTCCTCCGCCCTGGAATGCTCCTAACACTTGGGGACATAGCCAGGTTCTTTTGAAGAGCACTACCTGTGTAGGTGCCCTTCGAAAATCCTGGTTAAGGATGTTACTCGTATAAAGACATACAAATCAACCCTCAAACCTTTGCAAACTTTCTTCATGAGAAAATAGGTCACATACCGACTCAAATACATACCAAAACCTACAGCTCCATCACAACAACAACAACAATAACAACAAGTTGGGACAGTTTCCACACTCCTTCAACCAAACAGATTTCGGATATCATCTCTGCTCTCAATACTAGCACTGCCCCTACTGATCCTTGCCCAGTTCAATGGCTCAAAGCAACCAAGCATAACTTCCTCAGTTATATACACAATATCGTATCCATATCCCTATCTCAAGGAATAATACCCGAACAACTTAAACTAGCCTCAATAAGGCCTATCCTCAAAAAAACAAACCTGGATAAGAACAATCCAGCGGCTTACAGGCCAATCTCTAGCATACCATTCCTAGCCAAAGTAATAGAAAAAGCAGTACAGCTACAACTCCAAGACCATGTTGACGACCATGCCCCACTCGATCTACATCAACATGGCTTTCGCCCCAACCATGGAGTTGAAACACTGCTGCTATATCTGTTCAATGATATCACCCAGACCATAGACAATTACAGGCAAGGATCTTTATTGATCTTCTTAGATATATCAGCGGCTTTCGACACAGTTGACCGCACTATCCTCCTATCAAGATTGGAAAGTATCGGTATCTCTGGTACTGTCCTTAGTTGGTTTAACTCTTATTTAACAAACAGGCAGTTTCAGGTTAAAATTGGAAACAACACTTCACAGCCTACAAATATCAAGCAAGGAGTACCTCAGGGATCTGCGCTTTCTTCCCTTCTATTCAACATTTTTATTCAGCCAATTTGTCAAATTATGGCAGCCCATCAAATAAGTTATACGATTTATGCAGATGACATCATGATTTATACACCGATTGATCTCATCAACCCCGACTACAGCAAGATCACAAATTGCCTTGACAACATGTCTTCCTGGCTTACATGCAATAACCTTGCCTTAAACTACAATAAAACAGAGGCGCTTATTGTCACTCGAAACACCGACTTCAACCCCACACCTTTCATTAAATACAACAACATTACAATACCAGTTAAGGATGAAGTTAGATATCTTGGAATTACCCTCGATAAAGGTCTAACCCTCCAGTCACACATCAGAAAAACTGTGAGGTCTGCATACTACAGAATGAAAGTGATTAGACGCCTCAAGCCCTTACTCTCATATGACCACTTCCGGTCTGTCTGCCAAGCCTTAATAACTCCTATTCTGGACTTTAGTAATCCTATCTACTACGGTCTTTCAAAACACTCACTTAAACCTCTTCAGATGGCTCAGAACACGGCAGCCAGAATTATTGCTGGCTCAGCATCTCAAGATCACATTACCCCTACTCTCAAAGAGCTCCACTGGCTTCCAATAAGCCAGCGCGTCAAATACAAGATGGTAATTAATATATTCAAGATCAGACATAAATGCTCTGCTTTTAGCCTTCATAATCTCTTACTCCAGAATAACAACAGGCCAAGACGAATAACTACATCAAACACCCTCAGCACCCCAAGTAGTTTCAGAAAAGCGTGTAAATGTACTACACAAAGGGCAATTTCCTTATCGGCCCCACTTATATGGAACTCTCTCTCCCTCCCGATGTGCGATCCATGGATGATTTAAAGGAGTTCAGAAAACAACTGAAATTTGTACTCTTCACTGAGTACTATGGCACAGACATCTAACAAGTCTCTATTATTATAGCCTGCATGTAACTTGTTTTACTGTAACGGTTCCTTGATGTTGTGTATCCCAATTTTACCTTCACTCTTTAGTTTAGTCAGTGTATGCCCCCCTGTCTCTGTTCTCCCTTCTTGTGTCTGGTAACCGCTTTGATTTAAGGAAAAGGCGGTATAGAAAACCTGTTAAATAAATAAATAAATAAATAAATAAAGGCTGTTGAATATCTGGCCCTCTGTTAGTTTGCCTGCACCACATCTCTCCTTCTCTTCTCATAGGCCCTAACAAAGATGGCTGTGATCTCACAGTGCTGTCCCTCAGTGAGAAGCTAGATGATAGCACCTCATGATGACAGCCATTTTGTTTGGGCTGCAAGACGGGGCAGGCGCGAATAGGATTGCTCCTGCCCTGTTCTTTCATTAGACCATCATGGAATGAAAGGTATGTACTGGAGGGAGGGCCAGGGATGGGAATCACCGCTCACCCCTTTGCTGGCTGGCTAGCCGGGATGCTTTGTACTGGGAGATGGAGGTGGCCATGGGGCCCCCACCTTTACAACTGTGCATCGGGCGGGAGGGAGAGGGCCTAACTGTGGGTGGTAAACTGATCACTCCTGGGCAGCTCCTGATGGGGATCGGTGCTGAAAAGGAATCCACACTTATTTTTTATTCTCAGCACTGCGGCATCGACAATATTTTGGGTGGGAAGGCCCGATTATGGCATTTTGGGAGGGTTGGCATGGCAGCAATCGGGACACAGAGCTGCAGACAGCACTTTGCACCCAATCGCTACCATCCCTCCCCATGGATGTACTGCGGGGAACTGTGGTACCTGTTTCATTTATTTATTTATATTCTCTTATATACCGCGCTATTCTGCATCAGTGCGGTTTACATTGAACAAACTGAAATTACATTGAACAGGGCATTATAACTTGGAGATAACTATTTTACAGGGAACATGGGCTTTGGAGGGTTAAGTGGCTTGCCCAAGACCACAAGGAGCACCTGTGGGACTAGAAACCCCAGTCCTTTCGGCCCAAGGTTGCTGTCCTCTAGTGGGATTTGAGCCCCCGACCTTCCGGCCTGAAGTACCTTTCCCCAACCACTAGGCCACTCCTCCACTCTTCAGCAGTGCTTCAGCAGGCACTGTGGGACTTTTCCCATGGTATCTGCCAAGGCAGGTAACATGGGGCCTCTGCAGGAAATCTAAACCTCTGCTGTAGCAGCAAAACCTCCCCAGGATTGCCTCCTGCAGATACTGTGATGGTTTGCTGCTTACCGTGCGGTTTTGACTGCCAATGCACGGCATTAATAGCAAAACTAACAAAGTTCAATAGACACCCCCCCCCAAGTGTATATCACTCATTAGATTATGTAAATAAACTCTGCCCTAGGAATCTCTCCACAAAAACATAGGTAAACGTACATGTATTAGTGTACAACACAAGCCTTTTATAAACCTATAAGATGGGTAATTTTCCAAAACATTTTGTCGGGGCAAATAGTCATTTACTTGTGCAAATGGCTTTTGAAGCTTCCCTCCCCCCAGGATTTCACTTGATCTCTTGAAGAATAATGCCAGTTCAATGTAATAAAATCACCTTTAAACAAAACTCCCAATTTCTATTCACTCTGCTGGGCTGTAATAATGTGAATGTCCTAATGTGCTCAGTCTGCCAGAGCTGTGATTCCTTAAAAGTACTTTTATTCTTGAATGGAAGTCTTAATTTTTGTTTTGCCATTAGTTCTTTTTTTAAAATAGTGCAAAGTCATAATTAACTCCGTGAATATGCTTTTAACTTTAACTAAGCTTATTCTGTAAGTAATGGACACTTTTGCAGAGTGAGAATAATGGACTGTTCCACAATTGATTTGTTTCTTTCATTCATGCAACAGGTGATTTTTTTCAGAGATGGATGTGTTGGGTCACAAAAAAGGCTGTCCTAAATTTATTTGGTTATGCCTTCCGTTTAGCTGCTGAATATCCCCGATATCTGGATAGCAATGTCGGTCAGCGCTGAAACTGGATATTGGTATTTTTTTATAGTAACTGCTTAGGAAATTTTTGTTAGGTGGTATAAATAAGGTAAATAAAAGAAATAAATAAACTCTCTCCCCTCGATGATGAGATGGATGCCTCATGCAATCAGAAAGGGTGAATTGAATCCTAAAGATGAGAGACTGATTGCAGCACAGGATAGTGGGCTATGAACAAGATGGTTTCCAGCCAGTATAGAAAACACTGATCAAACCGATAAATGCAGATTTGATAACACTAAACTGGAAAAGGTTGCACATTGTGTTGCTGGGAGTGACATGTGGGTGAATAGAAAAATTGAGCTGCTTGTTCTAAAGGGTTTATCCGGTTAGCAGACCTGTTCACCGGATAAACCTCTGAGAGAGATTCAGTGGCCTGAATATCCTCTCTAATCAGCGTGACACTGTTTGGATAGTTCTGGCCAAGGACAGTCCCACTACTTATCAAGTTTGTGGTGATTTTCAGTCCGCCAACAGCATGAGTGGACATATAAAGTTAGGTCTCAAAAATAGCTGTATTAGCTCATATGTTTTTTTCCATCCGGACAGCAGCTGAATATCACTATCTGGATAATGATTGCAATCAGCATAGAAACTGGATATTCATCGCCAGAGGATATACGGATTCTGGCACTGAATCTTCAGTTTCACTTTTAAACGTCATAGCTGGTGCTTAATAAAACATTAACCGTGGCGTTTGAATATTGACTAGAGAGCATACAGAGAGGCACAACAAGGTAGCACTTCTCACCCACTGGAAGTTATGTAAACAACATAACTTTGCTGTGCCAGAAAAACACTGGGATCACAACCCTGATGGAACTGTGGAGAATAAGAAAGTTGTAATTACCCGGGACATTCCTGTTCTAACAGAATAAAGGTTTAAGGCAAGAAAACTGAACATTACAGTAAAGGAGGAAAGCACAAGAACAGCACTAATAGATGTGTCTGTGCCTAGTGACCATTCTGTACGATGTATGGAGAAAGTGAAGATCCTCAATTACCAACAATATGTATATATTTACCCTGTATTAGCTCCAAGTTTTATTCCCTGTTACAATGTAAGCGCAAAACAGTTTCGACTGAATTGAGCAACCTTGTTGAATGTAAACCGCGCTGATAACAAATAGTGCGGTATATAAAAGATGTTAAATAAATAAA
The DNA here is from genome assembly GCA_033557465.1 of Ichthyophis bannanicus. Classification (NCBI taxonomy): domain Eukaryota; kingdom Metazoa; phylum Chordata; class Amphibia; order Gymnophiona; family Ichthyophiidae; genus Ichthyophis; species Ichthyophis bannanicus. Next base: position 834,138,776 of record CM066036.1, on the reverse strand, counting down.
TACAATCAAAATCCAGGAAAATATGAGGGAAAGATACAGAAATTATTCCAGCTGTTTGGGTACTACATGAAAAAGAATCCAAGCACATTACCTCTGCATATTATGAACTCCACAAGGAGGCTGTCTTTGGACAAATGCAGTGTTGAGCATTAGTAGTGAATCTGACAAATTGAGATAATCTTAAACGTACTGTGACATAGGACTGAGATTGATTTCTGTCATGGCATCTACAAAACTAACCCATTTGGTACTTAAAAAAAAACCCATGTGCAATTTATAATGCATAACGGGATACTTTCCTTTGTTTTCTATTTACATATAAGGTATCCCCACTGTGTATCAGCCTCTCCTGGATGGCAAGTCTCTCAAGATCCTTCTGCAATTTCTCACAACCTATATACAACCTATTAATATGTGCTCGTTGCCCTTCCTGGTCGATTCATTGGGGGCTGCATATGCTGATGCTGTACCTGCACTGTAGGCTAAGGTTTACTCACAGGGACATGCAAGACATGATCGCAATTGGGTCTTGATGCTCTACTCAGACACACTGGCTTTGTGTGTTAAGCCACAGAGCTACCATTGTCATCTGCAAAGGTAATGACCTCACTTATTGTTCCCATTTCCAGATCATTTATAAATCTGTTAAAAAGAACCAGCCCCAGTATAGATCCTGGAGTTACTGCCCTATTCACCGTCCTTCCTGGAGAAAATTCACCACTTAACACTATTCTGGTTTTCTCTTTTATCCAGTTTCTTATCCACAATATGACATTTCCTCCTATCCCATGTTTTTTTAAGTTTCCTCGGGAGTCTTTCATGAGGGTCTTTTTCAAAGGCTTTCTGAAAATCCAGATATACTGTGTCAACTGGCTCACCCTTATCTACATGTTTGTTCATGCCTTCAAAAAAAAAAAAATATGATTAGACTGGTTAGGCAAATTTTCTCTTGGCTAAATCCATGTTGATTTTGTCCCATTAAACCATATCTATCTAGGTGTTCAGTAATTTTATTCTTTTTAGTAGTTTCTACTATTTTGCTGACATTGGCTTCAGGCTCCTGGATTTTCTTGAATCACTCCTGGATCCTTTTTTAAAAATTGATGCTACATTAGCCATTCTCCAATCTTCAGGTACTAAAGATGATTTTAATGAAAAGTCAGATTATTAATAGTATATATGCAATTTTATTTTTGAGTTCTTTTAGCACTCTGGAGTGTATACCATCTGGTTCAGGTGATTTGCTGCTCTTTGTCAATTTGACTTATTATGTCTTTCCAGTTCACTGAGGTTTGTTTCAGTTCATCTGACTCACTACCATTAAATATTATTTCTGACATGTGTTGTTCCCTTACATCTTCCCCAGTATAGACTATAGTAAATAATTTATTTTCTCTTTCTATGACCTTGTTCTCCCTGAGTGCTCCTTTTATCCCACGATCATCTAATAGTCCAACAAACTCCTTCACTGGCTTCTTGCTTCAGATGTACCTGAAAAAAATGTTATGTTAAGTTTTTGCCTCTGGCACATTTCTTTCCAAATTCTCTTTTTGCCTTCCTTAAAGATAGAAAGGAAGAAGATTGATGCCTTTAAATTATGGTGCAGGTGACAAATACTTAATTTAGGACAACTATCCAGAGGGTTGTCATGAGTCGATACCGACTCGATGGCACTTAACAACAACATCAGTTCTTTGCATTGAACTTGCCAGTGCTCATACTGTTTCTTTTCTTCATTCTGGCCCATTTTCCATTTTTTGAAACAAGTTCTTTTGGCTATAATAGCCTCTTTCACATCACCTTTTAACCACACTGGCTGTCATTTGACTTTCCTTCCACCTTTTTGAATATGTGGAATATATTTGTTCTGGGATTCCAAAATGGAATTTTTGAACAATGCCCATGCCTGATGTAAACTTTCAACCTTTGTGGCTGCTCCATTTTTTTGGCTGTTTTCCTCATTGTAAAGGGTGAGCCAGTCAAACCTGCATTTTTGAAAAGGGCGGGAGAGCCGTGAAAGTGGGCAGAGCGAGTTAGCAAGGTTACCATTGTGTCCCCCACAATTAAGCATTTCAGTCACCATGGAGCAGTGGTCTAAACAACAACGTTCATTCGCTGTGAAAGCGTTTTACCAAAGTGGTAGTTATGCAGCCGCTCAGCATCGTTTCCGGACGAATTTTCAAATTAATCGAAATAAGCCAGTGCCGTCTGTTAATTCAATCAAATTGTGGGTGACAAACTTTGAAGCAATTGGTGAAACGAGAAGCAGAAGGGGTGGCAGTGCAAGATCAGTGCGAACTCCCGCGAATATTGACCGCGTGAGAGTTGCTGTGGAAAGAAGCCCTCGGAGATCGGCGCGTCGACAGAGTGCTGCGCTTGGCATGACAAACACGAGCGTCCGAAGAATCTTGAGGTTAGATTTACACCATCACCCGTACAAAATTCAGGTTGTTCAGGCTATGAATGAAAACGATTTTGCAGCTCGACGGCGTTTTTGTCAAACGTTGTTGGACATGTTTGATGAAAACGAGGACCTTGTTCACAACCTGTGGATGAGCGATGAGGCACATTTCCATCTCTCCGGTTTTGTGAATAAACAAAATTTCCGATATTGGAGTGATGAAAACCCTCAACAACTCCATCAAAAACCACTCCATTCAAGCAAGGTAACAGTTTGGTGCGCAATGTCCTCATTGGGAATCATAGGCCCGTATGTTTTTGAAAATGACAGGGAGCAAGCAGTTACTGTGAATGCACAACGCTATTCGGAAATGTTGCATTCGTTCTTCATTCCTCAGCTTCGTCAACATGGAATGAACAATGAAACCTTATTCCAGCAAGACGGTGCCACAAGTCATACAGCCCGTGTGAGCATGAATGTTCTCAACAATGTTTTTCCAAATCGGGTGATATCCCGAAATGGAGCAATTTCTTGGCCTCCCCGATCGCCCGACCTCACAGTGTACGATTTTTTTCTTGTGGGGGTACCTGAAGAGTAAAGTCTTTGAACAACGACCTCCAACGCTTGGGGAACTCAAGAGGAGAATCCGGTTGGAAATCGAGAGAATTCCTCAGCGTATGCTCCGTGATGTGATGGGCAGTTTCAGAAATCGCCTACAAGAATGTCTCAATTGGGAAGGACACCATCTTACTGGCGTTATTTTTAAACAGTGAATGTTGTTTCTTAAATGCTTTTTAATGTACATTAAGATAGTAACAATAAAATTTTGAAATATCCATCCGTTTATTTTTTACAGTCATTTCAAAAATGCAGGTTTGACTGGCTCACCCATTATTATACTCTCTGTCTTGAAAGCTAAATGCTAGTGCAGTAGATTTCCTTAGTGCCCTCCTTCCAGTTATTAAATCAAATTCAGTCAAGTTATGAGCACTACTGCCAAGTGGCCTCTCACACCAAATCCTGTGTTCCACTAAGGACTTGATCTAAAATAGCTCCCCTTCTTGTTGCTTGTTCAATCAGCCATTCTACAAAGGAGTCCGTCATTCCATTCATCTAGGAACTTTATCCCTCTAGCATGTCTTGGAGGCACATCCTTGGTGAGAGAGGATATTGTGCCCCCTGGAGAGCAGGTCCTGGCTACAGGATCATTATCTGCTACACCAAGATGATGCTCTCCTTTCAGGTGATTTTTTTCCCTACATTTGCTATACAGTACTGCTTTTCATAGATAACTTTAAAGAGCTTTACACGTTATAAAACAAACATACAATATAACATAAGATAATAAAAGTTACAACTCCAATTGGGAATAGTGTCCCAAAACCAAAGAATAAAGGATGTGTTTGCAGTCTGCCTCTAACTTACAGTTTCCTCTGCACTACAGTGTCGACCTTAAGGGTTCATAATGCTTGCTTGAAGTAAAACGTTTTTAATACAGTTTTGAATCTGGCATATGATGTCTCTAGCCTGATATCGTGTGGCAGAAGATTCCATAAGGCTGGCACCAGATATGTGCCCCATGGCAGCACATAGGTTGCCAGACTGGAGGTGGGACTTCTCTACTATGCCTCTGAAAGTCTCCTTTATATACCTCTCTGTTTGCCTCAACTCCTCCAAGTCTGCTCTTTTAACTTCCAGAAATTGAACTCATTCCCTGGGAGCTAGTTGCAGTTTGCATCAAAGGTGCACATACAGCCTCTCACCAACTGGGAGATAGGCATGCAGCTAACACTCATTGCAAAAGACTGGACAGCCCCCAACTTGCTGCTGGACTGCTGCCAGCATTTTACTATTGGTGAATTGTTTCATTTTTTAAAGGTTGCTAAGGGAGTAGGAATACTTAACCTGATATAACGTCATTTACAATTATTAGATATTGTGGTATACTGTGGCTGAGCAATGATACAAGATTCTACAGCCAGTAGGAGCTTTAAAGAAAATTCACTTTATTTTCAGGATAAACAGCCAAGCAAACTGCCCTGGCCCTTCTTGGGCCTGCAACACCTGTAGGGTTTCAGACACACTGTTGCTCCAGGCTTTCCTCAGCTGTAACAATTCCTTAATTAGTCTTACCATCACTGTCTGCTGGGTGAGAGAACGCTGTTCCAGCACAGACAGTTCTCAGGTAAGAAAACATACTGCTTTTCCCCCAAAGTTTCTTCACTCTGGGGTATGACTCAGTAATACTCTTTCAGTCTTTAGCAGCAGGGCAGGATATCCACAAATAAAGCACACAACACTCTCTAGCGCAAGAGTCCTCCAGCTGGGTAGAAGTCTAACAGCAGGGCTGAATGCACAGTAGCAAACAAACACAGTTCTTACCTTTAGCAGTCTCCATTCAAAGATAAGTGGTCACTGCATACTCCAGAAAACCTGTGGCTCCTTTTTCCCTCTCCAGGTCCCTTGCTTCCTGTGATAAAGCCAGGAGCCGGGCCACACCCTTCCCAAGCATTCTCCAGTTTTTCCCCTTAAAGGGACAGGGGTTTAAGTTCTTATCAGAGCAATACAACACCTGTTCTACGCTTGGCTAGGGAGTTTCCCTGTGGGGATGAGGAGTTTTTTTATACACTCCATCACAGATATATTGTATGCTATCTATTTAAAGCCTTCTTCTAGAAATAATCTATTACTAAGGGGTAAAAACTTGCTGAAGAAGATGCCCAAATTAAACTTGCAGGTGGGAATAAACAGAAAAAAAATCCCTTGTATCTTCTTAGCAGCCTACAAATCAAAGACTGAGCCTGGGATAGGTGGGTGTTGGGGAGGGAAGGTGGGAATTAAATTAAAATACAAACATTTGTACTTAAATTTTGATGCTACTGACTTTATAAATAGATGCAGAATTTTCTTCAGGCACAGGTTTCACTTGAATGCAAACCTCCCTTTTCCCCTCAGCTCTTAAAGCAATTCCCCAGCAGGCAATACTCACATGTGCAGATTCCTTGCCCGCCGTAGCAGGTACTGTCTCGGCATTCTTTCTGTTTGGTTTTAGACCAGGATATGGCACAGAGCTTTTGTTGGTTTCTGCTGTTGATAAACGACTGGCAGCCTTTGGTAGAGGCCATCGTGTGGTGCTGGTTGCGTTACTTGACATATCAGCAGCTTTCCATTCTGTACGACATAACATGTTGCTAGACTGACCTGTCACCTCGGTATGATACATCAGATTTGACATGGTCCTAATCTTATTCTGGCGAGAGAGAACAGTGTGTAATGGTAAGCAATAAGCTGAGGCTCTTTCTGCAATTCTTTTTAACATCTGAAAGCACTTTGTGTTACAGTCCCTCCGTATAGGGTATTACCTATGTTCTGTACAACAGCTATATTCTATAAAGTTACACATTCTGGTTCATGTAAACCATCTTGAATCATAGAAAGACTGTATATAAATACTTTTAAATAAAATAACTAACTAACTAAATGTCCAGATGACGTGAAGCCCGATTCACTAGGGAGCATGTTTGGACCATCTGGACAGCCCTGACCAAGACAGGGCCGTTTGGACACAATTCTGCATCGCAGGAGCAAGATGCTCCCATTGGTGCAGTACTGGGCCCGGAAATGGCTTGGCGTGCTCCTGCTGCAATGTGGGGATGTCCTCCCCGCGGGCCGATCCTCCCTGCTGAGTTCCTACCCATGCAACCCCATTGCTTGACCCCCAATGGATGTAGTCAGTATCCGGATTGGGCGGTGGGGACCCACCGTTGGCCTACATCTCTGCTGAGGGGGGGGGGGGCTTCCTGGCTCCGGGGTGGGGCTGCCATCCAGGATCGGGGGGCACCTGTGCTTATTCCACCTCAGAGGTGGAATAAGCAGGGCATCCCCCAGCAATCCCCGGATGTACAGGGCCATCAATAGAATTGGCCTTGTACATCTGGGGGTCAGTCCCCCCCACTCTCCAACCCCATCATGCCTCCATCCCCCATAGCAACCACAGCAGCCTGTGCGTGCAGTGGGGGATGGAGGCAGAATATCGGCAAGGTGGATAGCGGGGCTGCGCTTCCTGGTAGGACGTGCAGTCCAGCTATCTGCCTCATAGAACTGGGGCCAACATAGTGTTTCTGCTGGCCTCAAATCAGGTTGATCAGGAATTAACCAGGATGAGTGAATGCATTCACATAATTGCTGCCTGATTTGCAACTCAGGTTTTAAACTTAAATCTTGCAAAGACCGAGCTAGTGATCCTTCATTGTAATCCCATTGCACAGTTTCTTATTACCCTGGAAGTAGAAGGGCAGAAAGTGCCAATTGTACAACAGGCTCATTATTTGGGAATATTGATAAATTCAAATCTCTCATTCTGATGCCACATTAGGAAATTGGTAAAGAAGTCATTTTTTAAACTTTGCTTACTGAGAAGATTAAAATAGCTTTTAGTTAAGGATGATTTTAGGACTGTGTTGTAGGCAATAGTGTTTACTCCAGTGCAATGCAGTAATTTGTTGGATTCCCTTTCTCTTGTCTGAAACTCCTACAGATTGTGCAAAATGCAACTTCTCACCTATAATTACATGATCATATTTCTCCACATCTTTCATTGCTACATTTTTACCTATTGAATGGAAAGTTAAATTGAGGGCCCTTATACCCATCTGTAAAATTTTAAAAATAAGCTTATCTTCCTATTTTGATACTATAGGAATTTTATTGCCCTCCACACTTTGAGATTGCAAAGGGTTGGGTTGTTGAAGATACTTTCTTTTTCTTAGTGTGATATGTGATATGGGTTTTCTTTATAACATAGGCCAGACAGCAGTTCAGGGAAAACAAAAGCAGTTTTTATTCTGTCTCAGCTTGTTAAACCTCCACAAGCTGGTTCTCCAGCCCTTCCTCTAGCCCCAGTTAAAGTTCCTACCTCAGAACTCCTTTGCACAGCTTGCCTTGGAAGAACTTCTGGCTCCACAAGCCTCTCTCCCTCCTGCAGCCTGCTGGGTTCTTAACCTCTCCCTCTGAGCCACATCCTCCCAGCACTCAGCTCTGGGCAGACTCTTTTAAAGTGGACTGTTAATAATCCCTTTGGAGAGGGCCAGGTAACATTCTATGCATCCCATTACACTTAGATGGAGAGTATTAAAATTTTGAACTATATGCTATCTGTGTCTGGTCTGTTGGAGTGGATACATTTGCCTTTGAAGACAGAGTAATAGCTGACTTTTTAGACCTTCAAAGGAAGATCAAAGCTTTTTGTTTTTCACCTGCATCTAGTTGAGTGATATTATGCTATTTTGTGTTGGAAAGAATATTGTTGTCTGATTATTGTATTTTTGTTTTTGCAGCTGTGCTTATTTGTTTTGTCAGAATGATAGATGTTCATGTGTTTGTGATGTCTAGATTTATTATGTTTAGTATTTTTGTTAAAATGCCGAGAACGTGCAAGATCTGTAGTATATAAGAAATGCTAATAAACAAGTGATTCTATTAACACTTAACCACCTGACTGAAGACTGAACACAGAAAAGGACTTTTAAACAAAGGGTGCTTAGGCACGAAAACAGCCGACACCAGACCCCGATTGGCATTTCACAACAGAGGAGTGGGAAAGTAGGATACTCCCGCCCCTCTGCTGCTGAGGCCAATCAGGGACCTTGCTCCACCAGCAGTAGGTCTTTTAAACAAAGGGCCTTGCCTGAGGGCCTTGGCAGAGGGATTGGAAAGAATACCACACCACAACAGACAAAGTAAGATGTGAACACCACACCAAACTACTAAACTCTACAATCAACTGACCAAGAGAACTTTTCTACATTGTGAAATAGCTGACAAAAACTCTATCCACCAAAAGCCAAGAAATCATGGTTACCTCCCAACAACTAGCCCAACACTACAAACAACTTCATCCGTAACGAAATATCAATCTCCCACCTTCTACCAGAGACACTTACCCAGACCCCTGGAGCTTCTTCAACAAAATTACTGAAAGCCAAACTGAAAATACCATAACTTCTCTAAGCACAACAACTCCCCCCCTGGATCCTTGCTCTACATCATTGATGAAAGCGTCCAAAAAGGAGCTCAGTGGAGTAATCACCAAATTCACACAATCGATACTTCAACAAGGCACCATGCCCACATGCCTGAAAACCTTCTCGATATGCCCAAAACTAAAAACAATTCAACCCTGGGCCCCTCAGACCTGGTATCATACAGACCCATCACAAATCTACCTTTTGCAGCAAAAATCTTTGAGAAAACAGTGCAGTACCAACTGCAAAACCATATCTACAGACACAGTCTCTTAGATCCCCAGCAACACGGGTTTCGACCACAGCATGGAGTGGAAACATTACTAACCACCTTAATAAATACACTAACTCAAGGTATGCAGTGAGCCAATCAAGGTTTCCTATTAATCTTCCTGGATATCTCATTGGCCTTTGATACTGTAAACCACCAAATACAACTACATCTCCACATAAATGGACTTCAAGGAACTGTACTCAAATGGTTCACATCCTACCTCACTAATAAATACCAACAGATAAAGATCGGAAACACCATCACCTCCCCATACAAGCAAACTCAAAGAGTCCCCTATGGATCCACCCTCTTTACAGTGCTGTTCAACCTCTACCTGCGGTCACTCTGCACAACCATAAAAACCCACAACCTAAACCTCCACGACTACGCTGATGATATTCTGATATATGGACCAATTAACACAGACCAGCCTACTCTATCCACCCACCAAGAATGCTTCACCAAAGTAACAAACTGGCTAAGTGACAACAATCTGCAAAACCTACAAGACAGAGGTCCTCTACATAAAGAGGGACACCACATTTGTTCACCACTCTACAATAACACTGAACAACTCTACAATCAAAACCAAAGCTGAGATTAGATACCTTGGGATCACCCTCGATCAACACTTAACTTTCAAAACCACATAAACAAAATCACCCGAGCAGTTTACTTCAAAGCAAAGACACTCCAGCATCTCCGACCACTCCTCGAACCAGAAGATTTTTGTACTGTACTGCAAGCCTCAATAATACGCCACCTGGACTACTGCGAGGCCATCTTCCAAGGACTGCCACAATCCACAATCATACCACTCCCAACAGCTCTCCACTCAACAGCCAGAACCCTACAAGCCCCATCAAGAAAAGAACACATTACCCCAATACTCAAACAGCTTCACTGGCTCCCTTTACAGAGCCGTATAACATACAAAACCATTATAATAACTCACAAAGTAATCCACTCAGACCCCCCACACTCCACACACTTCTACAGTCCTCTCAATCACACAGATCCAGATGGACCTCTACAATGAACACCCTCACTATCCCCCACATCAAAACCAAATCCAATCAGCAAGCATATAAAAGAGCCTTCCGTCTTTACACATTCTCCATATGGAACAGACTACTGGACCAGCTCAGGAACATCCCCGACCTCAAGACTTTCGCAAAAGTCCCACCTGTTCACTGAACACTTCAACCCAAGTGAATAACACCCCCCAACAGAAGAAAAAAAGCAGAATGCCTACCATTACTGTTGTATATTGTCAAAACTGTATATAGTTAAGAGCCCAAAGGTTTCTAATTGCATGTTGTACATAGTTGATACCATTGTTATAATGTAGTTTGCATTTTGACCCAGAGAAAGGTGGTATATAAATGCAGCCAAATAAATTAATAAATAAAAATAGATAGGACAATTATCCAGAGAGTTGCCATGAGTCAGCACCGACTTGATAGCATTTAACACCACCACAAATAATAATAAAAAATATTGTGCTCTTCCCAATCCAACTATATGGCCGCTCAGTCAAAGAAGTTGATCAGATTCATCTGACAAGATCTGGTCACTGCTAAGGGCTTTACAGCTTCTACAGTGTTGGAAGAGAAGAGGTTGATGATACTCTCAGGTCATCAAAAGAAAAAGGGGTGAAGACTGAATCGGAAGAGCTAACTGAAAAGATCAAGTCAGAGTGCACTAAGACAAAGACACTGAAGCAAGTGTACAACGATGTTCTGAAGATCTTAAAGTGAATTTGAAAAAATGGCTATTCAGCAGAAACCAAGGAGCAAGAAGTGATTTGAGTGAAGATAATGTTGGAAAAAAGGTAATTATGTGATTCACAAACTCAAGAAAGGAAAGGGAAGTATATACAGGTGAGGAGAGCAGTATGAACAGCTGGAGCATACTGAACAGATGAATGGGATCTAAAATTTGACTACTGGAGTTCCAAGGTGAGTTCCTAGAGTGTGAGTAACCACCACCTTCTCCTCAACACATTGTCCTCACTTAGTTTTAGGGGCTCTGTCCTGTCCTGGTTCTCTTTGTTTCTCTCCCATCACACTTTCAGTGTTTGTTCAGGTTGTTCCTCCTCTACTGCTATCCCACTCTCAGTTGGTATACCCCAAGGGTCTGTTCTGGGCCCTCTCCTTTCCTTTCTCTTGAAGGACTAGAAAAAGGGACTGCTATTTCTGGAGAGAGATCTGTAATTGTGAGCATATACTTTTGGGAATTTTCTGAAAGGACTTCTTTGTATTAAAGCTAATTAATCTGTGAACCCAGTGTTTTTTGTTAAATCAGTCAGGGCCTAATAGCAGCAGTTTAAGTTTAAATTTAAAACACAGAAGAGAACTTTCTGGTTACATTTCATACCCAGCAGAGAGCTTGTAGTTTAAATTTAATAGTCACTCAGGGCCTAGTATCAGCAAAGTACTGTTAGTTTAAATTTAAAACACAGAAGAGAGCTTTCTGGTTAAATTTGAAACCCAGCAGAGAGCTTGTAGTTTAAATTTAATACTCACTCGGGGCCTAGTATTAGCAAAGTACTTTTAGTTTAAATTTAAAACACAGAAGAGAGCTTTCTGGTTAAATTTAGAACCCAGCAGAGAGCTTGTAGTTTACATTTCATAATAAGTCAGAGCCTAGCAGCAGCAAAGAGCTGTAATTTAAATCAAATCAGAATATAACTTAGCATAAAAGGCAAAACAGGATCAGTACTCTTTGAGCAACAAATAAAGTCTTCTAGAGACCTTTACAATGAGGCCCTCTACCTAGGGGGAAAGAGACCTGTGAAACCTTTTCAATAGGTGTTAACACCAGTTGGCAGGTCAAAAGGCCATTTTGAAAGACTCCTTCTATCCAAGCAAGGACTGTTAATCACTCAGGAAGTTGGTCACAGCTTACCTCAGCAGCATAGGCATAAATAGCTCAACCAGAGCTCTGTGATCCTCAGTCTTGAAGGACTAGAAAAGGGGACTGTTACTTCTGGAGAGAGATCTACATTTGTGAGTATATACTTCTGGGAATTTTCTGAAAGGACTTCTTTGTATTAAAGCTAATTAATCTGTGAACCCAGTGTTTTTTGTTAAGTCAGTCAGGGTCTAGTAGCAGCAGTTTAAGTTTAAATTTAAAACACAGAAGAGAACTTTCTGGTTACATTTCATACCCAGCAGAGAGCTTGTAGTTTAAATTTAATATTCACTCGGGGCCTAGTATCAGCAAAGTACTTTTAGTTTAAATTTAAAACACAGAAGAGAGCTTTCTGGTTAAATTTAGAACCCAGCAGAGAGCTTGAAGTTTACATTTCATAAGTCAGAGCCTAGCAGCAGCAAAGAGCTGCAATTTAAATCAAATCAGAATATAACTTAGCATAAAAGGCAAAACAGGGTCAGTACTCTTTGAGCAACAAATAAAGTCTTCTAGAGATCTTTACAAAGAGGCCTTCTACCTAGGGGGCAAGAGACCTGTGAAACCTTTTCAATAGGTGTTAACACCAGGTGGCAGGTAAAAAGGCCATTTTGAAAGACTCCATCTATCCAAGCAAGGACTGTTAATCACCCAGAAAGTTGGTCACAGCTTACCTCAGCAGCACAGGACAGGGTACTGTGTAACAGCCCTCTTTTAATAAGTGTTATTTCCCTCCCTCCACAAAACACCCACCCACCCCTGGGATAATCATAGTTTTATAGGTACTTACACATCTTAAAGGAAAGGAGGTGCTCTCAGGTGAAGCTCCTTATCCAAATCAGTCATACACTAAGGACCTGAGATTAATTAAGCTTCAGGTGAACAAGGTATATTAAACGTATTAGGTACAGTTTTATTAGTATAAATATCCATAGCAACCCTTAGTAAGTAAAGAACTTAAAGATCTAAACACAAGTTTAAAACTAAGATGCAGACAGCAGTCCAGCAGCGAGATGGGGGCTTTCCAGTCTCTTGCATTGAGTGTCACATGTATGATTTTCTCCCAGTTGGTGAGAGGTCTTACGTGTGCACTAGGTGCAAGGAGCTCTTTGCTCTCAGGGAACGAGTCCATTCTCTAGAGGCTAGAGTAGCAGACTTGGAAGACATAAGAAAGACAGAGAGGTACATAGACAAGACCTATAGGGATATAGTCCTGAAGTCCCACCTCCAGTCTGGCAGCATCCCTACTGCCATGGAAGATAGAGGTCACGTGACAGGAGAGCATCACCCTGATGTGGCAGGAAGTGATCCTGTAACTAGGACCTGTCCTCCAGGTGATGTAAAACCCTCTTGCACTGAGGAAGTTTCTCCAGGGCCATGTGCCCATGAGGGAAGGGTTAGGACATCCGTTATAGTTGGTGATTCGATCATTAGGCATGTAGATAACTGGGTGGCTGGTGGACGTGAAGATCGCCTGGTAACATGCCTGCCCGGTGCGAAGGTAGCAGACCTCATGCGCCACCAAGATAAGGTCTTCGATACTGCTGGGGAAGAGTCTGCTGTATTGGTACATGTCAGTACCAATGACATAGGAAAATGTGGTAGGGAGGTTCTGGAGGCTAAATTTAGGCTTTTAGGTAGGAAGTTGAAATGCTTCCTGTTCCACGCGCAGGACCCAAAAGGCAGGCAGAGCTACGGAGTCTCAATGCATGGATGAGACAATGGTGCAGAGATGAGGGTTTTGGATTTGTTAGGAACTGGGGAACATTCTGGGGAAAGGAGGGGCTTTTCCGAAGGGATGGGCTTCACCTTAACCGGGATGGAACCAGGCTGCTGGCATTAACCTTTAAAAAGGAGATAGAGTAGCTTTTAAACTAGATAATAGGGGAAAGCTGACAGTCGCCCAAGAGCGGATGGTTCGGAAGAATGTATCCTTGAAGGATACTACCAAAAGCAGAGAGGTTCCAAAAAAGAGTAAAGTAGCCCAAATGCCCTCGAGTATGGAGCAGACAGAGCTTAAAGATCCCAAATTATCCATGCCTACCAATAGCCAGATTAATATGAATAAAATACAGTCTCTGAAATGCTTGTATGCTAAAGGTCTAAAAATATGATGGGAGAGTTAGAATATATAGCACTAAATGAGAGGTTAGATATGATTGTAATATCAGAAACCTGGTGGAAGGAGGACAACCAGTGGGACACTGTAATACCTGGGTACAAACTATATCATAATGATAGAGCTGATCAAACTGGTGGAGGGGTTGTGCTCTATGTTAGAGAGGGCATTAAGTCAGAAAGGATTAAAGTTTTGCAGGAAACAAAATTTGCTGTAGAATCTCTATGGATTGAAATTCCATGTAAAAAGGCGATGGCAGTGGGGGTGTACTATTGACCGCCTGGCCAGAATGAACAAATGGATGATGAAATGCTCAAAGAAATCAAGGAAGCTAACAAAAAGTTACAGCGCAGTAATAATAATGGGTAATAATAATGGGTGATTTCAATTAGCCCGGTATCGACTGGGTCAGTGTCACAGCAGGGCATGCTAGGGAGATACAGTTCCTAGATGAAATAAATGACTGCTTCTTGGAGCAGCTGGTTCATGAACTGACCAGAGGAGAAGCCATATTAGACCTAGTCCTTAGTGGAACACCAGATCTAGTGCAAGAGCTGGGCCACTTGGCTATAGTGATCATAGCATGATCGCATTTGATTTAATTAGTGGAGGAGGGATGTTAAGGAAATCCACAGTACTACCTTTTAACTTTCGAAAGGGAGACTAAGATAAAATGAGGAAAATAGTTAAGAAAAAACTAAAAGGAACAGTTGCAAAGGTTAAAGACTTACATCAAGCTTTGGTGTTGTTGAAAAATACTTTGGAAGCCCAGACCAGCTGTATTCCAAACTTTAAGAAAAGTGGAAGGAAGTATAAAAAACTGCCAGCATGGTTTAAAGGTGAGGTCAGAGAGGCTGTTATTGCCAAAAAAGCATCTTTCAGGAAATGGAAAAAAGAGCCAAATGACGAAACTTGGAAATAGCACAAGCACTGGCAAGTCAAATGCAAGGCATTGATAAGGCAGGCAAAGGGAGAATTTGAGAAGAAGCTTGCTGCGAAAGCAAAAACGCGAAATAAAGACTTTTTCAAGTACATTCGTAGCAAAAAACCTGTGAGAGAGTCTGTTGGTCCATTAGATGGTAGAGGGGTTAAAGGGGCATTAAGGCGATAGCGGAGAGACTCAATGAATTCTTTGCTTTGGTCTTTACTGAGGAAGATGTAGGGATGTTACCCATCCCCTTCAGTGGGATGTTACCACTGAAGTGGTATTTAAAAGTGCCGAAGAATTGAAGGAAATATCGATACAACTATTAGATAAACTGTAGAGTAGAAAATCACCTGGGCCGGATGGTATACATCCGAGGATGTTGAAAGAACCGAAATATGAGATTGCAGACCTGCTATTAGTAGTCTGTGAATTTTCATTAAAATCATCTGTAATACCTGAATATTGGAGGATCGCCAATGTAACGCCAATTTTTAAAAAGGGTTCCAGTGGTGATCTGGGAAACTACAGACCGGTGAGCCTGATGTCAGTACCGGGAAAAATGGTATAAACCATCATAAAGAACAAAATTACTCAGCGTGTAGATAGTCATGGCCTAATGGGAGACAGCCAACATGGCTTTAGACAAGGAAGATCTTGTCTTACTAATCTGTTATGTTTTTTTGAAGGTGTGAATAAACAGATGGACAAAGGTGAGTCGGTTGATACAGTGTATCTGGATTTTCAGAAAGTCTTTGACAAGGTCCCTCATCAGAGACTTTTGGCAAAACTAAAGAGTCATGGGATAGGAGGCAGTGTACTATTGTGGATCAGGAACTGGTTAAAAGATAGAAAGCAGAGGATAGGGCTAAATAGCCAATTTTACCATTGGAGAAAGGTGAATAGTGGTGTACCCCAGGTATCTGTGCTGGGTCTGCTGCTTTTTGACATATTCATAAATGACCTGGAAAAGGGAATAACGAATGAGGTTATCAAATTTGGAGATGACACAAAACTATTTAAAGTTGTTAAAACCCAAGAGGATTGTGGAAAATTGCAAGAGGATCTTGTTAAATTGGAAGACTGGACATCAAAATGGCAGATAAAAATTTAATGTGGACAAGTGCAAAGTTATCCACCTAGGGAAGAACAACCCAAACTATGGTTACACGATGCAAGGTTCCACATTAGGAACCACCACCCAGGAAAAAGATTTAGGCGTCATTGTGGATAGCATGTTAAAACCCTCGGCCCAGTGTGCAGCGGCGGCCAAGAGAGCAAATAGAATGCTAGGTATCATAAGGAAAGGAATGGAAAATAAAACAAAAGATATTATAATGCCTCTATATCATTCCATGGTGAGACTGCACCTTGAATAGTGTGTGCAATTCTGGTCGCCGTATCTTAAAAAGGATATAGCGTTATTAGAAAAGGTTCAGAGAAGAGCCACCAAAATGGTAAAGGGGATGGAAGGATACTCCTATGAAGAAAGGCTAAAAAGGTTAGGGCTCTTTAACCTGGAAAAGAGACGGCTGAGGGGAGATATGATAGAAGTCTATAAATTAATGAATGGAGTGGAACGGGTAAAGGTATATCGATTGTTTACGTTATGGGAATATAGAAAGACTAGGGGACATGCAATGAAGCTACAGGGTAAACTATTTAAGACTAATAAAATAAAATATTTTTTCACTCAACGTGTAATCAAACTCTGGAATTTGTTACCGGAGGATGTATTAAAGGCTGTTAGTGTAGCTGGTTTTAAAAAAGGTTTGGACAAGTTCCTGGAGGAAAGGTCCATAAACCATTATTAAGAAGGGACCCAGGATATCAATGCTTGACCCAGTACAAGCATAGTGGAGCCTGTGTCTTTTAGGGAAACTTCTAGGAACGTATGACCTAGATTGGCCACTGTTGAAAACAGGATACTGGGCTTGATGGACCTTGGTCTGGCCCAGTATGGCATATCTTATGTTCTTATGTAACCTGTCCTTTGGTGCTCTGATCTCCTCCCTTGGCTTTCAGTATCATTTTATGCTGAGGATTCTCAGATCTATCTTTCTATACCTGATATTTCTCTGATATTCCAGGCTAACATCTCTGCCAGCCTATCCGACATTGTTAACTGACTGCCTCACCGCCATTTGAAACGGAACAAGCCAAAACCGAACTTCATATTTTTCCCTCTAAACCCTCCTCCCCACTTCCTCTTTTCTCTATCTCTGCAGATAACATATTTCATCTTCTTGTTTCCTCAGCCCGCAACCTTACGGTCATCTTTGACTCCTCCCTCTCCTTCTCCACAGATATTGAACAGATAGCTAAAACCTGTCACTTCTTTCTCTATAACACTAACATAATTCACCCCTTCCTTTCTGAACATACTACTAAAACATTTATCCACTCTTTAGTCACCACCTGTCTTGACTACTACAACCTCCTCCTTGCTGGTCTTTCTCTTAATCACCTCTCTCCCCTTCAATCTGTTCAGAACTCTGCTGCTTGGCTAATCTTCCGCCAGCCCCGATATACCCATTTAACCCCTCTTCTCAAGTCACTTCATTGGCTCCCCTTCCGTTATTATATCCAATTCAAACTTCTCCTTCTGACCTATAAATGCATTCACTCTACTACTCCTCACTACCTTTCCTTTCTCCTCTCCCCCTATACCCCTCCTCGCGAACACCGCTTCTCCACTGGCCTGCTTCTCTCTATGCCCGTTCCTTCCATTGCCAACACCAGACTTTGATCCTGTCACCTTGCTGCTCCTTATGCCTGGAACAAACTATCTGCATCTGTCTGTCAGGCTATCTCTCTCCCACTTTTCAAATCCATGCTAAAGGCTCATCTCTTTGTGACTACTTTTGGATCCTGATCTCTTGTTTTTCTTGTGTCTCCTTACCCGTCCCTATTTGTACCCTTATTCTCATCTACTGTATTGTCTGTCTTGATTAGATTGAGAGCTCTGATGAGCAGGGACATCTTTTATGTGTATCTGCACAGCGCTGTGTATGCCTTGTAGCGCTATATAAGTGTTTAATAGTAGTAGTAGTAATGGTTAGAACAATGGGCTAAGAATAAGAAAAGCTATGGCTGAAATCCTACTGCAGCTCCTTGTGATCTCAAGTTATTTTATTTATTTATATTCTCTTATATACTGTGCTATTCTGCATCAGTGTGGTTTATATTAAACAGGGCATTATAACTTGGAGATAACTATTTTACAGGGAACATGGGTTATGGAGGGTTAAGTGGCTTGCCCAAGACCACATGGAGCACCTATGGGACTAGAAACCCCAGTCCTTCCACCCCAAGGTTGCTGTCCTCTAGTGGGATTTGAATCCCTGACCTTCTGGCCTGAAGTACCTTGCCCCAACCACTAGGCCACTCCTCCACTCCATAATTTAAGTTAAATTAAGTTTAGCCTAGTGGCTTAAGTTAAGTGGAGGGTTAAGTCCCTTAACCCTCCACTGTCTTAGGTATAAGCTTAGATTGTAAGCCCTTGGAGATAGAGTAATACCTACTATACCTTGAGTTACTAACGATATCAGCATGAGCTAAATCCCATCTCTCAAAATATTGTCTCAGGCAGGAGGCCACAATGCTAGCCAAGGATTTCTCAGCTTAGACGTCCAATTGCAGAATAGTGGAGAGAGGTCACAGGAAAAAATCCACTAGAAGCTAAGTATGAGTCATCGGTTCAAGCAGTTGGAGAAAGGAAAGGACAAGTTCCAGGAGAAGGAGGAAGATATGCGATAGGGGGTGAGAGGTTGGTGCGCACT
Source organism: Ichthyophis bannanicus (assembly GCA_033557465.1). Classification (NCBI taxonomy): domain Eukaryota; kingdom Metazoa; phylum Chordata; class Amphibia; order Gymnophiona; family Ichthyophiidae; genus Ichthyophis; species Ichthyophis bannanicus. The sequence continues at coordinate 834,120,339 of CM066036.1, read as the reverse complement.
AGGGTGGTCCACAAACCAATGCAAAAAATTAATGTTTGTAGAATCATTTCTGTACAAGGTTTACTTTTGTCCATTAGAGATAGCTTTATCCAGACACTCATTAAGAAGCATGTTTACTAAAAGTTAAGGCACATTAACATTATGCAAATATTTATGGAAATGAGACCCTCAATGAGTTTCTGCACATGGCCCCGTGCCCCCTTGGGCCAGCCCTGAACACAATGACCAGACCATTAAGGATTATTTTAGCATTGCTTGTTCGCAGATCTGCAGTATATCAAATAAATACAAACCTGAACATACAGTAAGCATAAACAAACCTGCTCTCTATTGGTATTTTAGTGAGTCCCTAAGTGAAGTGGTCCATTTATCATTAAACTTTCTGTACCTTTAAACCCCTGCCAGCAAACACATTCAATTAAAAATTTGATATAATAAAGAAAAAAAAAACAAATAACCCTGTGAAATTCAAAAGTTTTAAGCAAAGGAGATCATCTTGTTGAGTCAACATTAATACGAGATAATTGATCATGTCAGTTAGCTAAGTGTCTCTGAGCAAAGTCAACTGTGCATTTGATGCTTATCGTCAAAGTCAATTACCAGATAATGACTACCTTTGAGGGTCCTCTAGTTCTTAATAAGTCTTCTCAAATATCTGAAAAACTAATGCATATTAAAATGACTCTCATTTTATCCTCTAAAACTTTCAGACAAATTGCTGATGCGGATTGACTGTTAATAATGGCATGCTCTCCGGGTGAAAGGCAAAATAAGAAATGGGTTGAAAACTAGAACAGCTATAGACTGAAAAGTATTTAAAAAATATTTATTGTATTTTGAGCCTCTACTTGTCCCATACTCTGATTTGCTGAGGCTCTACAGTGCTATTCATTATTGACTGAATGAATTTAAACAAAACATAAGACCTAGAAAACCTTCCACCAGATTTTGGCAAGCAGAAACAAGCACATCCAATGTTAAAGAAAGAGAAGGGACATGAATTTCATTCTAACACATGGACTTTCTAATGCTTTTCAATTTTAACCCTGTTGAAAAGTCATTTTGAGTAGGTACCAGGGCCATACTCTACTTTCACCTTCGTGTTTCTGGGCAGACTGACAGACGAAATATTATACCAGCTGCTTGTTGTTGCTAAGAGCCATCAGGTTGATGTGGACTCAAGGCAGCTCTGTGCTAAGGGGGCGATATTAGCATGGGGAGGGTCACTTAAGATAGTTGGATATGCTTTAAATGGCTATATTAGGCTGATTTTCATCCACCACCAGGCTAGCTAGATTACTGCTGAAAATAGACCTAATTCTAGCGCAGAAGTTCCCAACAGTTAGATTTTGAGATGTTGGGTCTAGCCAGCTAACTTAAAAGGTAATTTTATAACAGGCCATGTAGCTTCTGTGACAGATATGTGGATAAATTAAACCATGGAAAACACGTGCACCCATTTATGACTGCAATTTAGTATGCACACATGCTTATTTTACAAGCATATGCATATATTCTGCGAGGCATGGATGTAAATGCTAACTCCTCCACAATCTTGCCCTCAAGAACACCCCTGCCTAGGTCAGATAAACATCTAAACTTATAGGGCCTGATACTCGAAGGCATTTACATGGCTTACAGAGCTGTAAACTGTATAAATGCCCCTAAGTGGGATATTCAGCCAATATCCCTAAGTAATGCCATTTTATGCCCCAATACTAACCTCTTAGCATCGAGGCATGCTGGTGGTATTCCAGCGGTGGTACCCAGGGATAACTGTGGAGCGGGGATAGTCTGCCGCTGCCTGCTGTCCTTACTTCCGCTACTGGAGCTAACCGGACAGCAGCTGAATATCGTCGCTTCACAGTTAGCTTCTGTGCTGTGTGTGTCTCTGCTGAACATGGAGCCTTTTCTAAAATACCTTAAGAACATGTAGCAGTACATGTGGACCGGCTAGAGGAGGCAGTTTGCAAGTTTACACGTGGGAAAACTGACCGTAGCCATCATGGCTGCTTCCACGTGGATTACGCAACATCAATGTGCAACTGCAGCACTTCCAAGTGCATCTAGGCCTTTTTGCAAACCATGCGTATGCGCTGCCAATTTAGTACAAAGCCCACAAGTTTGGTTAATTTTGCTTTTGTAAGAGTAAATAAAGAATGGGGGATTAGGGATAATAATTCCCTTGATCCTTTTGGTAAAACCCTGACTGAAATGAGCACCATTGAAAAATCTATTCATACCTCAGAGCAGGGGTAAATCTCGTTGTGGAAAGTTTTGACCATGAAACATAGATTCCCTTTGTAAAATAGGGAATACACACAGGACTGTACCAAGCTAGACATGTACCCTGTGCAACTAACACATTCGGTGCTTTCCTCCACCCAGCACCATTCAGTAACTCATTCTTTTTGAGTTTTCTGGAATTCGAGTGATGATACTAGCGCCCCCTTCTGTGCTTTGCACCCTGTGTGGCCGCACTGCTCGCCCAGCCCTTGGTACGGCCCTGAATACATGTGTAGATTTTTGTCCTGCCCGAGCCATAGCCCATGGGATTCCTACTTGGCGTGGATCTCCGTGTGTGAATAGCCACTTTTTAAAATCACATTTACAAGTACATTACAATCTTTATGTGTAAATGCTGCTACTTGCATGTAGAGATGCTTTTAAAATAACCCTCTATATATGCATATACTAACCCTGGAACTTAAATAGAAAAAGGGGAAATACTTCAACATGTCTGGTTATAAGAGGGCAATTTGATATGCTCCTGTGGAGTTAACGCACAGTGTGCATTTTTCATGCCAATTTTATAAAGTCGTGAGATATGCATCAAATCTATATGCAATAACTTATGCCAGCCCGAGGGCTGGTGGAAATGCCTGTGATTAGATTTGTAGGGTACACGTGTAAGGGCCCCATTCGCATAAGTCATTGAAAATAGGTGACTTACTGTGTTGATGGTGCTTTACTTTATGCGGTTCCCTATAAAATTACCTCATAAGTGTGCTTTTTCCAACTTGTTTCATTTTGTTGTCTTGTCATTCTGATAGTAGAACAGCTATGGCAGATTAAATTCAAGGATGTTGGTGTTAAAAGGCCCAAGGTAATCCTCTCTTTTTTTAATTGAACCCTTAAATCTAATCCCCTTTGCTAAAAGTCACTTAACCACAGTGCCTGGGCATCACCATGTTGTTGTTGTTAAGTGCCGTCGAGTCGGTGTCAACTCATGGCGATCCTCTGGATAGTTGTCCTAATCTGCATTTAGTCTTCAGTCAGATGGCTCATTGTTGACAGAGTGGCACCCATAGCTTCTGTTATTGTATCGATCCATCTCTTTGCTGGCCTTCCTCTTTTGCGCTGACCTTCTACTTTGCCAAGCATGATGTCTTTCTCTAATGGTCTCTCTCTTTGCATGATGTGTCCAAAGTATGAAAGTCAAAGTCTTGTTATCTGAGTTTCTACAGAAATCTTAGGTTTGATCTCCTCTAATACTGGCTGCTACTACTACTACTACTATTTAGCACTTATATAGCGCTACACACGTAGCGCTGTACAGGTATACATACAAGAGACAGTCCCTGCTCATCAGAGACATGCTCGTCAGATGCCTGTCAAGAGTCATGCTCGTCAGAGCTTACAATCTAGTTGAGACAATACAGAGCAATAGTCAATTCAGTGCAAAAGCACAGTATGATCTTTACAATTTGGTCATGAAAATTGACTGGTTTGTTCTTCGGGCAGTCCATGGTCTACACAGTATTCATCGCCAGCACCATAATTCAAAGGCATCAATTTTCTTCCTATCTTTTTCACTGACCAACTTTCTCATCCATATGACGTTATTGAAAATACCATGGCTTGAACAAGTTGATCTTTGTGTGGAGAGAGACATCTCTGCTCTTGAGAATCTTGTCTAGGTCTTTTATAGCCATTCTGCCAAGAGGAATGCGTCGTTGGATTTCTTGGCTGCTTGTTGTTTATTTATTTATAATTGAATCAACTAAGTTAAAGTTGTCCACTATTTCAATTTCTTCTCCATCAATGATAAACTTATTGATTTTGCCAGTTATCAGGATCTTTGTCTTCTTTACATTAAGATGCAGGCCCATTTTAAGACTGTTCCTTGATCTTGAGAAGCAAATGTTTCAGATCGTCTTCACTTTCAGCCAGTAATGTGCTATCATCAGCATAACAAAGGTTGTTGATGAGCCTTCCACCAGTCTTCACACCTCGGTTGTCTTCATACAGTCCTGCTTCTCTGATGACTTGTTCTGCATATAAATTAAACAGATAGGGGGAAAGTATGCAGCCTTGTCCTACAGTTTTGCTGATTTTAAATCATTCTGTTCTCCTAGGACAAGCAGGATGTGTCAGCCACACCTGGTGACGTCATCCGACGGCGCCATGACGGAAGTGCTCTCTAGCTCAGAAGCTTCTGAGCATGTGTGAGGTGCCCCACCCCCCGGCCCACCCCTAGCCGGCCAGTTTTTTTCCTTCCACCTTCGCCTCAAGATGGATTTCTAAGCTCTCCAATACAAAATACAATTACCATGCCCAAACCGGGATTTAAGAAGTGTCTACACTGCAGCAGAAAAATGAACATCATGGACACTCACCAGCGCTGCATCAGATGCCTGGGGACTTCTCACGAAGTGGAATACTGTGTCAGCTGCGCTCGGATGTCCCCCAGGGCAAGAAAGCATCGGGAACACTCCCTGAAGGACTTGCTGTCCTCCTCTGCAGCCTCGCGTAAGTCTCCTGCATTCCGGACACCGGAGCCACCCAGTTCTGAACTGCCAAGATCCACGGAGCTTCCCAGATCAAGTGAGCGTCCTAGAGCAGAGACAGGGAACGCACCGTCCAAACCGGCCAGTTCCTCTCACCGGGGGCACAGCTTTTCTTCCCCCACTGAGCAGTCTGCTCCCGAAGAGGCCTCTACCTCCAGGGTAAGCCCCTCCGTAGCTATCAGCACCCCGGGCTGTTCCTCTTGGCCATGCGGTCCTCCTGCAGCCTTCCAAGATGGCGCCGCCCTCGTGGCCACGCCTAGCTCCTCCCCTGGACATGCCCACTCCCCCCTGATTGGCCGGAGCAGATCCTGTCCTTCCTCGGCTGGCGATCGGCGCCGAGTGCCCTCCCCCCTGCCCAGCACGTCTACTCACCGGGCAGATCGGAGCGGCACGGAGGGGAGAGACCGCGCTGTGTTGGAGCATCAGCGCGGCGCGGAGGAGAGAGACCGTGCCAAGTCGGAGCATCAGTGCGGGAGCCGGAAGCACTGCGCGGGCAGTGGGGATGACCGCGCTACAGCGCGGCACCGACAGGGGAGCCACGAACACCGCTCCCCCAGCAGGGAATCACCCAAAGAGCACGAAAAGGGAAAAAAGAGAACAGGCAAGCACCGGAGACACAGGGACAGTCGGTCTCCATTGGATGCAAGTAAATTCCGCAGTGTGTCACCCCACAGCCGCAAGAGGAGCAGGAGATCCAACTCTGGCTACAGCAGCCGGTCCACAGACTCCACCTCCTCTGCCATTCTGCACCTGCTCTCTCGCATTGTCGAGCAGACAGCTCCCCCACGGCTGGAACAGGAGCGGGTAGCACCAACGAACCATTCTCCAGTGGCCCGGCCTTGTTTGGAGTGGTCTCCTTCCCCACAATCTCCGGGCAGGTCGCCTTCCAGAGTGCGGTCTCCTTCTAGAGTTCGGACTCCTTCCCCAGCGCAGCTGGACTCTGGGGGGAGCGACGCGGAGGAGTTGGGGCCAGGTTCGGACACCTCCAAGAACCCAGCTGATGAGCTGGAAAACCCACCGGCACCGGTACCGGAAGACCTAACATACCCCAAATTTCTCAGGAAGGTGGTGTCCAAGCTGGGGCTGACAACGGAGGAGGCGTCAGACGAGAAGGAGCCGGAGGTCATGAAATACCTCACCAGCCCTAAACCAGCCTTGGCCCTTCCCCTCCACCGCAAATTGAAGCATAAACAGCTTACTCTCTGGCAGTCCCCAGCATCCAGCCAAGCATGCTCCAGACGCCTGGACAGCAAATACATCATCCACATGGCACCTGGATTCAACAAACCTCAGTTACCCCACCAGTCAATCGTGGTATCGTCAGCACTTAAAAGATCTAAGTCTGTGCGTGCCCAAGCCAACCACCCACCGGGACGGGACCCCAAGCGTCTGGACGACGTGGAGAGGAAGGTGTTTCAAGGGGCCATGCTCAATGCCAAGATAGCAGCACATCAATTTCAGCACATCCTATTCCAGGACGCCCTCTTTGCTGACCTCAAAAGCCAGCTGCAGAATCTTCCCAAGTACTCACGTGCGTCTACCTCAGCCACCATGCAGGAACTGGCCGAATGCAGCAAGCACCTGATGAGTACAGCCTTTGATGCCTTTGATACGGCCGTCCGGACAGCGGGCACGGCCATCTCGGCCCGTCGCTGGGCATGGCTTCGTGCTTCGGGACTCTCGGACAATACTCATGACCGAATTGTGGATGCACCCTGCTCGGGCGACTCCCTATTTGGGGACAAAGTTGCGGATACCATGAATGGTCTAAAAGAGGACTGCACCACTCTAAAGACACTGGCAGCGGACGGACTCGAACACCCCTCCTGGTCACAGAAAGGGAGCTACTTCCGCAAGCACTTTTCCTCTTCGAAGCAATATTATGGCTCCAACCGGCAGTGGCAGACGCCAAAATTTAAGCAGAACTATCATAAGTCGTCCTTTCAGAGACAGCAGCCGCGACAGTGCAAACAGAAACAGTCAAACCCTCCACATTCCGGTAAAGACACCTCTTCCTTCTGACTGCCCGACCTGGCTGGGCCCTGTGCTGGACTCAACGGCGGCCTCCCCGGTGGGGGGTCGCCTGTCCCAATTCCTCTTGGCCTGGCGGGAGATTACCACGGACAAATGGGTCATTCAGATAGTCCAGTCGGGCTATCGTTTGCATTTCTCCTCCCCCCCATGGCAGCACAAGCAGCCCACCAGCCAGCCTCCAATGCATCTGCAAAAACCACTTTCAGACCTTCTACAGCAACTTCTCCTGTCCCGGATGATAGAGCGGGTGCCCTCGGGTGAAATCAACACTGGCTTCTACTCCCAGTACTTCCTTATTCCCAAGAAGTCAGGGGGCCTCCGTCCCATCCTGGACCTCCGAAAGCTGAACAACTGCATCGCAAAGGAGAAATTCAGAATGTATTCACTCAACTCCATCCTTCCCCTCATCAGAGCGGGGGACTGGATGGCTACGCTGGACTTGCAGGATGCTTATTCCCACATCCCAGTCCGCGCTTCTCACAGGAAATTCCTGAGATTCATAGCACTGGGGTGCCATTACCAGTATCGAGTCCTGCCGTTTGGCCTCTCCCCAGCACCCAGAGTCTTCATGAAGTGCGTGGCAGTGGCCGCAGAACATCTATGCAAACAAGGCATGGAGTGGAGGAGTGGCCTAGTGGTTGGGGCAAGGTACTTCAGGCCGGAAGGTCGGGGGTTCAAATCCCGCTAGAGGACAGCAACCCTGGGCTGGAAGGACTGGGATTTCTAGTCCCACAGGTGCTCCTTGTGGTCTTGGACAAGCCACTTAACCCTCCATAACCCATGTTCCCTGTAAATATATGTGTAAATAGTTAATATGTTTATCCAAGTTGAGATCCCTGTTATTTGTAATTACGGTGTAATCCCCCACCGTAAAATACCTTGCTGTTCCATGTAAACTGCACTGATATCAAATAGCGCGTATATAAGAGAAATAAATAAATAAATAAATAAGGCGTTGCCATCTTTCCCTACCTGGACGACTCGCTCTTGTCGGCGAACTCTGCCCCCGAGCTCAGGAGAGCGGTGCGCCAGACTACATCACTACTAGTCAAACTGGGCTTCCTTCTCAACAAAGACAAGTCCCGGTTGGAACAGGTGCAGCGTACAGAATTCATCAGGGTGATAATCGACACCAAGGCCTGCAAGGCCTTCCTGCCCGAGGTCCGGATCAGAGCAATCATTTGACTGGCCAAGAAAGTGTCTGCGGCTCAACTGACCTCGGCCCACGAGATCCTGCGTCTGCTAGGCCACATGGCAGCAACAACATTGGTCCTCCCATTGGCGAGGCTCCATATGCGCACTCTTCAGTGGCACCTGTGGACTCATTGGAAACAACTCTCCCAACCACTCAGCACCCGCATACCAATCAATGCCAAGGTTGTTCAGAGCCTGCATTGGTGGGCAGAACCAGCCAACCTCTCAGTGGGCAAGAATCTGCAACCCCACATTCATCAACTTGTCCTCACCACGGATGCCTCCTCCCAGGGATGAGGGGCTCATCTACTGCATCTCAACACGCAAGGAGCCTGGACCAAAGCGGAGCGAACACTCCACATCAATGTTCTCGAACTCCGGGCGGTCAAATATGCCCTCCAGACCTTCATGCCTTACCTGGCGGGGAAAGCGGTCTTGGTGCAGACAGACAACCAGGTGACCATGTTCTATATAAACAAGCAAGGGGGCACGGGATCCCGTTCACTATGCCAGGAGGCCCTCGAGACATGGGCCCTAGCGATAGCCAACAACTGCGTCCTGTAGGCGACCTACCTCCCCGGGGATCAGAACGCCTTAGTGGACAGACTCAGCAGACAACTCCAACCGCACGAGTGGACGCTTCACAAGGAGGTGGCAGACAACCTCTTCCAGTGCTGGGGAGCTCCCCAGATCGACCTCTTCGCGACCGAAGCGAACGCCAGATGCCCCTTGTTCTGCTCCAAGCACCCGTTGCAACAGAGAGTGGCTGCGGATGCGTTTGCCATCCCGTGGGGGACTTGGGAGTTGGCATACGCTTTCCCCCCAACACCTCTCGTGACAGCCACGATACAACGCATCATCAAGGAGAAAGCGCACGTTATTCTGATCGCCCTCTATTGGCCACAGCAGATGTGGTTCTCCCTGCTGCTGCAGCTCGCTCAAGAACCTCCAATTTGGTTAACACTGAGACCAGAGCTGTTAACCCAGAACGGTGGCAGAACCTGGCACCCCAACCTCCAGACGCTAGCCTTGACAGCCTGGAGGCTGAAAGGATAACCTTCAACGACTCACATCTATCCTCGGAGGTACAGCAGATTGTTCTGGCCTCCCGGAGACTGTCAACCAGAAAGGCATACGGCCTCAAGTGGAAACGTTTCAGTATTTGGTGCAAGGACCAAGGAGTCCGGCCAGCCTCTTTCCCGGTACCCACTATCCTGCAGTACCTCTCCTCCCTCTTCAGTTTAGGCTTGAAACCGCAGTCCATCAAGGTACACCTTGCGGCCATTGCCTCGCTGCACGAACGCCCAGAAGACCCAACTCCTGGCTCCATAGCCACCCTTCCCGTTGTGACGCGCTTCATGAGAGGGCTCTGAAATTTGCAACCCCCGGTACAGAAACCGGTACCTTCGTGGGACCTCAACGTTGTCCTGCAACAGCTCATGCAGGAGCCATTCGAACCACTGTCCACAGCTGCCGGAAAATATCTTTCTTGGAAGACTCTGTTCCTCGTCCCCATCACCTCAGCTCGGAGGGTTAGCGAGTTGCAGGCCCTAGTGGCACACCCGCCATACACGAAACTCTACCACAACCGGGCGTCCCTCCGGACCCACCCCAAGTTTGTACCAAAGGTCTCCTCCGCCTTTCACATCAATCAGTCAGTGGAGCTGCCATCCTTCTTTCCAGCCCCGCACTCATCTCCGGAGGAGCAACGACTCCACTCCCTAGATTGCATACGCACCCTGCGCATCTACATCGACAGGACGTCCGCCATTCGATGGGGGACTCAGCTCTTCGTCTCCTTTGACCCGAACAAACCAGGGAGACCTGTCACCAAGCCCACACTCTCCCACTGGATCTCAGACTGCGTCGCGTATTGCCTACAGAAAGCTGGCACACTCCCAGTGAACAAGGCGACTGCGCACGAGCTCCGTGCCTTAGCCACTTCTCTGGCCTGCGCACAGGAAATTCCGGTGAGCGAGATTTGCAAAGCCGCCACCTGGTCTTCTCAGTTAACCTTCCAGAAACACTACTGCCTGGATATCCACGCGGAGACCGACAGCTCCTTCGGCCGAGCAGTCCTATCGGCGGCTACGGCACCCTTGAGTGGGAGCCCAATGGAACCAGCCCAAGACTGAGATGGGGGCTATACACCGGACTCTTGCTGCTATTTCCAGTTGCTGCCAGGTACTGGCTCTATTGCACATACTCGTTCTTGCACTGTTTTGTTGACTTGCACTGTCAATGTTGATTGCACACTTAATGATCTACCTCTCGCATTGTTTTGCACGATTGAGATATTCCTGTCTTCTGGCACGTTGCCTAGGGGTTTGCACATTGCTATGTATACCTGTTGTGTTCTTCAATAAACACTATTGCTATTCTATCGCATGCCTCCCTCATTCTCCACAGCGTGGACTCCTAGCTTGGGAGACACCAGGTGTGGCTGACACATCCTGCTTGTCCTAGGAGAAAACAGAGTTACTTACCTGTAACAGAGTTCTCCGTGGACAGCAGGATAAGTCAGCCACACGATCCCACCCACCTCCCCTGCATGAGGATGGCCTGCACGTCCCGCACCAAGCCGAAAGGGCATAGCTAGTCACTCACTGGCCGGCTAGGGGCGGGCCGGGGGTGGGGGCACCTCACACATGCTCAGAAGCTTCTGAGCTAGAGAGCACTTCCGTCATGGCGCCGTCGGATGACATCACCAGGTGTGGCTGACTTATCCTGCTGTCCACGGAGAACTCTGTTACAGGTAAGTAACTCTGTTTTTCTCCTTGTTCCCTTACAACTGTTGCTTTTTGAATAATGTAAAGATTGTTTAAGAGAGCAATCAGGTGTTCTGGTATACCCATGTTTCTTGTACCCCCAGAGTTTCTCATGATTTACACAGTCAAAAGCCTTGCTGTAGTCAATAAAACACATATAGATATCCTTTTGGTATTCTTTTGTCTTTTCAAGGATCCATCTCACATCCACGATGATGTCTCTTGTTCCTTGCTCTTTCCTGAACTCTGCTTGCTCTTCAAGCAATTCTCGTTCCAGGTATGTTTGCAGTCTCTGCTGAATAATCTTCAATAGAATCTTGCTGGCATGTGGGATCAGAGCGACTGTGTGATAATTTCCATAGTCAGTTGGATCACTTTTCTTCACTATTGGTATAAACACAGATCTTTTCCAGTCAGTTGGCCATGATGTTGTCTTCCAAATTTCCTGGCAGACTCTTGTAAATATGGTAACGGCCACATCATATTGCTGTAATACTTCAGTGGAAATGCCATCAATGTCAGGTGCTCTGATCTTTGATAAAACTTTCAGTGCTGCTTTGACTTCTTCATCACTAATGGTCCCTGATGAATTTGAAATGGCTTTTGTTCCACTTGATCTTTATTGTATAATGACTCTGTATATTCTTTTCATCTTTTCTTGATCTTCTCAGCATCATTCAACATGGATCCTTGAACATCTTGTAACATTCCAGTTTGAGACTGGAACTTTTATTTTAACTCTCGTAGTTTTAGGAAAGCCAATCTTGTTCTTCCTCTAATAGTTCCTGCTTATATTTCCTTGAATACATGATTGCAGTACTTCTCCTTGTCTTGTCTTGCTGCACTTTGGAAATCTCTGTTGAGTTCTGCGATTGCCTCTCTTTCTCCTCTGGCTTTAGCTTCTCTGTGTTTCCAGGCAATTTTCAGAGTTTCCTTAGTCATCCATTTTGGCCATTTTTGCTTTTTCATCTTTTGTAGAGACTTCTCACTTTCTTCCAACACAGCCTTCTTGATGTCATTCCATAACTCTTCCGGAGCTCTGTCATTTGTATCTAAAGCAGCAAATCGATTTTGCAGCAAGTCTTTAAATTCCAGTGGTATATTCTCAAGGTCATATTTTGTTACATTCATGAGTGGTTTGCTCTTTTTCAACTTTAGCTTGAGTTTGCATACTAGTTGTTGGTGATCTGTACCACAGTCAGCTCCAGGGTTTGTCTTCATTGATGTTATAGGGCTTTTCCATCGTTGATTTCCACAGATGTAGTCAATTTGATTTTTGTACAATCCATTGGGTGAAGTCCATGTGTACAGTCGCCGCTTGTGTTGCTGGAAGAAGGTGTTTGAGATGAATAGATCGTTGGTCTTGCAGAATTCTATCAGTCTTTCTCCAGCTTCATTTCTGTTGCCAAGTCCATATTTTCTAACCATTTTGCCTTTTTCTTTGTTGCCAACTTTTACTTTCTAGTCACCCATGACTGTCAGGATATCCTTTTTGCACGTTCTGTCAATTTCTGCTTGTACTTGTTCATAGAGCTCATCAATTTCATCCTCTTCTGCAGCTGTTATTGAGGCATATACTTGAATTATCGTTGTATTGATGGGCATTCCCCGTAGACAAATAGAAATTAAGGATTCACTGATTGCATTGTATTTCATTACAGTTCTTATAAGTTTCTTCTTAATTATAAATGCAACACCATTTCTTCTTTGCCCTTCATTTCCAGCATAGTAGACCATGTGATCATCAGATGCAAAGTGCTTGATGCCAGTCCATTTCAGTTCGTTGACACCTAACAGATCGAGTTGTACACGTTCCTTTTCATTTTTGACCACCTCCAACTTCCCTTGTCCCAATATGTAAGCCATCTTTGCAGCTTCTTTCTCTCATTTCATGTGTAGCTACATCAGCGGTCAGATGTCCCGAGGGCTTTCATCCAACTATATAATAAATGCTGGCTTAACTCTGAAAAGTCTTCAGCTCCTCCCCAGTAGCCAGTTGAGTGCCTTCCGACCCAGGGGTCTAATCTTCAAGCACTATAGTACTATTTGTTTTGTTGTGACTATCCTTTGGGTTTTCGTGACTAGATACGAACTAGATTATTACCAGGCCTTTCTGCCACATAGGTAATTCTAGTGTTGTTGCCGTTGTCACAGAAATGTGATTCTCCGCTGCCAACCTCAGATGGGTGGTTTGTTTGGTCTGGCACCTCAGCTGAGACCTGTCCATCTTGGGAGACCATGCCATTAATTAAGCTACCAATAGCTTAGCCCTCAGCATCACTGATGCACAAAAGCCCTCACAGCACAACAAGCTGCAAACCAAGTGAGGACTTCACCATACATGCTTCTAAGTCATGTTTTCTAGGTTTTATAATTTTGGGGGCAATTTTCAAAGGGATTTCCACAAATAAATGAGTGTTTATCTGCTGGTAAAAAAAACAACAACTTTAAAAACTGTCTTCCTTCATATGAAGAGGAAAAGGAGTGGAGTTGGGGACAGGACCAGGGCATTTGGCTGAAGTAGATGTTAGGATTTCATTTCAAAATCATGGTACATTCTTTACTCTGCACACTTTATCTGGGAGAAAGTATGAGATCTCCGTGGCACTGGCCAGTCAGCAGATTTTTAAAGGGAAATGCTGTGGTCTAATAACTTTCCTGCATACTGTAGAGATTTTTCCCAGTGGTTTTGGGCTCACTTTCTCACTGCATTCTCAAACAAAACAGGATTGCTGAACTCAGAGTTTGTACTCCTGGTTCATGTATCTGCCATTGCTATTATGATGGTGTCAGTAAGCAGATAGAACACAGCTACTTTTCACCGAGCAGTGGTTTTAAAAGTAAGAAGAATTATGCTTAGGAAGACTTAAATGCTTTGAGAAATCTGAGCAGCTCATTTTTTTTTTAAAAAATGCTGCCGTTAGTGCAGGCAATAGCAAAATGTTTGGGTACAGTTTTGAGTGGGGGAGTAGCCAGGTGGGTAGAGCAGTGGGCTGGAAACAGGGAAGTCAGGTTCATGTCCCATTGATGCCTTTGTGACCTTGGGCAAGTTAGTTAACCCTCCATTGTCTCAGGTAGAAATTTAAGGAAAAGAAGGACTTTAGTAGTGGGTATGGAAGGGCAAACGGGCTAGACCATATGATTGTTATCTTCCATCATATTTCTATATTTCTACCAAGACAGATAAGTAACCTGCCAAACTTCCTTTGACGTGTTGCCATTTTTTTTGAGATTATGATCTTTTCTGTCACAGTACAAGCTATTAGCAAACAAATAATGCTCCCTTCTATATTAAATACTGCAGTTATTCTATTTTTTAAGGAAAGAAAGACCTCGGAAACACATCTCAGGTATTAGAATGTCATTAGGCAGAAGATATCAAATTCAGCATTCAACCTTTCTCATTCATTGGTCTAAAACCCTTCATTTTACAAATATTTTTTAACTTTACAGTGCTCATTTCAAAGAATTCTTCAAAGTTCAAAAAGACATATGAGAGAACTTATCTTGAACTTGGTTTCATTATGCAAGATCAGGGCTGCTTCAGGGGTTTGAGCACAGCTGCAGATAAAATCAGCATTCAAACCATTCCCTTTATCTATACCAATGGACAAATTTAAATAATCCAATCCCACCAATCGTGACTCTTAGGGGGCCCTTTTACTAAAGTGCGTTACGCAGTTATCATGCATTTTGCCATGCGCTAACCGTGTGCTGTGGCCCACGGTAACTGTTAACATGAGGTCGTGACGGCACACAATGATTCCCATGCTAACTGCATGTCACACACTAGAGTGGGAAATGGGTGGGTTGAGATGGAGAGTGGGTGTGGTGGGCGCCACGTAGTCAGCATGCAGGTATTACTTCCACCCCAAGAAATGAAGTTAACTGCACCCGCGGTATTGCCTCTGTGTTACTGAACAGTGCTGTGTGTTACCTATCGGGGAAATGCTGTCCATGCCCCCAACAGGTAACGCAATGGCTTTGTACTTAGCACGCCTCGATTTTGCATGCTATAGGTGCATTAGGTGCAAAACTACAGTGCATTTTAGTAAAAGGGTCCCTTGAACATAGCAAAAAACACCTTTGCTGCTACTCATTTGACTGGTCTCTTTTGTCATTAGCAGCAAAATTTCCCATCTGCTCCTTTGGCTGGTCACAGTTGCAATTAACATTAAAAATTGCTATCCTGAAAGACAACCAATCACAATTATGACTTTTTGCTGTTAAAAAAAATAGGAGCCACTGTTCCTATATTTATTAATGATGTGAACAATTTCAAATAGAATAAGTAATTAATTTGAGTGTAATCAACCCAGTCCGATTAATGGAGCTCCAGCACTCATCCAACGTGGCTCTTGACCTCCTCTTCTAATGTCCATTGGAAGACAACCTCAGTAGCAGTCAGCAGGCCACTGTGTCCTACCGCTGCAAAAGAAAGAGAGTTGTACGTATAGCAGGTGCTGTTTCTAATTGTATGTAATAATCTGTTTTGATTTCATCTTAAGTGGACCCCTCACCATTTAAATCACAGGTGTTGGGGCAGTCAGTTCCAGAAACACCAAAACGTTGTCTTCAAAGCTTGCAAAATGCTGCATTATAATCAAGAAACAGCAGGACAAATAGTTCTTTTTATTTAAATTAGAAAAGCAGGATGCCGATTGTTAATGTGACCAGAATTGTCAACTCATCCAACTCCTGCCTGTGCCTCTCCTTTAAATTTATATTCATTTTGTTACATCTAATTAAAGACTCTGGTACAAAGAGATTTACTTCCAGGCTACAGTCGGCTGGCTTTGACTGACACTACATCTTTTGTGTGAAATACTCGTGATTGTTGGAAGCTCGTGCCGATGACAGCCAGGCTTTGATTTTGTCCTTTTCAGTTTTCATGGGATGTTTCATTGTACATGTCAAAGACAGTGTATTAGGAGATTACGATTGCAAGAAGATGCCTTGAAGTTAAAATAAAAATCTTTTTCCCTTTTCACCTACAGATGCTCTTTTTGTGGTTTAAAATGAAGCTGATCACATTCCAAGAGGTCTTTTCCACTTGTCATATTTTCAGCGCCAGAACAAAGTACCGCACCCAGTGCGATGCTGTGCTGCATTCCCTGCCCAACGTGAGAGATAGGAGTCGGCACTCTAGCTCCAGCTCTGCCTATTTCCAGTTTTGAAGTGGGATATGGGAAGATACGGCTTATTTCATAGAGAAACCCTCAGGCCATTCCTGATGAGAATTCCACTGAAGTATGGACTGCGGGTCCAAAGTACCAGAGATCCTTGCTCGTTCATTAAAGCAGGCCAGAAATGATACTGGAAATTATGCATAGAGATTTGCTTGTACAATTGCCACATATAATTCCCTTCCATGACCCGCTGCCCCTTTTTCTTGGCAGATAAAAGTATGTGTGCTGTGAATGCACCTGGCCTTTTATCTGTATAGAAAGGAGAGTTGATAGTTGCATGGGTTTTTTTTTTTTGCCTGCATTAAATTTGCTGACTGTTGCCTCTACCATGCAATCCCGAAAGATGTGCAACCTGACAGACACAGCTAAATAAAGTAGGAAAAACCACGTAACCTTGCTAAAGCATACAGAGGGAATGATGTCTCAGCACATCCGTACATGCAAATACAGCAGGACTGAACACCAATGTTCCCTCTAATTTTCTGAAGACCGTGTGCGCATAAAATATCAGCTGTGCAGCTTTTGAAGGAAGGTTAAATTTTTGTGCGCCACATAACGACACTCGGAGTTATATACTTTAAAATTTGACTACACGTCAGAATACAGTATACACACCACAGTGATTTTAATCAAATTAAATGAAAATAGACGATTACTAAATGAAGCGGAAAATTTCTAGTAATTACAATCACAACTTTTAAATTTTAAGACATCTGTGTTGTTTTCTATCAGAATCACATCCGTAATTTTTGTGCGCTCTGTTGTAAAGTATGTGCGCTCGCTCGGTGAGGTGTGTGCGCGCGCACACGCGCACAGCTTAGAGGGAACAGTGCTGAACACAGTGTCAAAGTTTGAATAAATGTATCAGAAAACATATTAGAGGTATAGTAGGTCCCACAGTAGCATGGCAGAAAGAGACAGCACAGAAAAATACCCATGCAGATATACACCCCAACATACCCACCAAACTCCATGATGGAACACAGACATACAGTATACTCAAAATACTGACGGGATGGATTGTAGCTCTCATAGCCCGTCCTCTGGATCCTCAAACCCTTCAGGGTCCTCTGCTAGCCACTGGAACACCCTGAATCCCTCCACCCAGAAGATAGACTACCTTACTCCAAATCCTGGTCCAAGAGTAGGATGGTGATAGAGTAAGAATCAGTCTATAAAATGCAAGAAGACAACTATTAGTCTTACTGTACCTTGAATCAGAGGCGACATTAATAATTAGTGCAGGCTCTGTTCTTTTCATGTAGAATGATAGATGACATGTCAGACTTGGGCTAGCTTAGTGGCTCAGTGGCAGACTGGCTTCTGATTCTTATATCAGGTCTTCTATCGCTCCCCCACTCCCCAGCTAAACGGAGGCTGGTGTTTCGGGAATTTTTGGGATCCTGCCATGCTCACAGCCTCTGGGAGGTGAAGTGAGTCTCAGTCTTCATACAATAGTAACACCTAGTGACTGGACTTAGTTTTCATCTTAGCTGGGTTCTGGAAGAAGCTATGGGAAGAATATTTAACGCCATTAACGTGGTTAGCCAGAATATTCAGTGGCACTATGATCCTGGCAATGAATAGCCAAGTCTTTACTTTAGCAGTGATGGGTGATAGCTGCTGCTGCTGTTTAATAATTTCTAACATCTGGACAAAAGCTGTCGCTGCAATGGCTGGACTGAGTGAGCGAGATACAACATAGGGCAAAAAGACACGCTAGTTGTGAATAAGAACACGAACCAGACTCTCTGCACACCCAAAGTCATGATCCCAAATTGAACTGTAAATTATCCAGAGGTGAAATATCTGTTTGTATATAGTTTGTATATAGTTTCCCCTGTTATCTCCAAGTTACTGACCCTGTTATAATGTAAGCAAAGGATTGTTCTAATGCGAAAATTTGTTATCTGTAAACCGCGCTGATACCAAAGAGCGCGGTATATAAAAACTGTAAATAAATAAATAAATAGCACTGAAGCCCATTGTACTAGAAGTCTAAAAGGAACAGAAGACAACATCCAGGTGACAAAAGAAAAAGGCATGTAAGATTTACTAGAATTGGTAAGAGGGTCAACCTGAGGAGCAACTGTTGAAATGCTGGTGACCATAAGTTGGGGTGGCAACAGTAGCAACATCTGTTACTCACTTAGCATTTCTATAGCATAATGGTGGCACGAAAGACCACATTTTCCATATCATCACATTTTCTAGAACATTTTGCAATGCCGTAGCATTTACGATTCTTATATCCCTTTCTTTATGCGCTGGCCCAGCAGCCCCTGGGTTTTCTTGGCAAGGTTTGACTGGAAGTAGATTGCCAGGCCTTTACTTCAGAGGCAATGGAGGGTAAAGGGAGTTGCCCAAAGTCACAAGGAGTGCCAGTGGGAATCAAATGCTGATCTCTCCGGTACAGTACTAGGCTGTTGCTCTAACCACTAGGCTGCTCCTCCATGCCTCTTTTATTTATTCAACAGGTTTTTTATACCAGTTTATCATTTCAGTCAAAGCGGTTTACTTTGTAACTTAAACTCGGTAATGTACATTAAACAGGGACATTGATAACTTGGAGTTTTCTGAGGCAATGAAGGGTTAAGGGACTTGCCCAAGGCCACAAGGAGTGCTAGTGGGAATCAAATCCTTGTGTCTTGGTTCCCAAGCCAGTGCTCTAACCATTAGTCTATTCCTCCACTCATGATTATATATTATTGATAGATTATTGTGTTGGAATCTTAATATTTTGCTGTATTCCTAGGATATTTTGGTAGAGAATGTGTTATTTGCACATAAGGAGCCTGAATAATTAAACTTCATTCCTATACACACAAAACAGGCAAAACCCTTTAGTGACTGCATTCATGAAATGAAGTTGACTTCTCACAAGTTGTTTGCTGAAGACAAGAGCGAGAGGTAAAAGAATTTAACCATTTTCTTTCCTTCTGTCTTGCCCAGGTTGTCTGAACCGTTTAGATAACACAGGTACACTACCAAAAAACTGCCTCCAGTTTTGCAACTGATTCCTATAGATTTTGGGGTGCTGAATCCAGGAAAAATAGCCAAAATGTTCCATCACGTCACGTTTTCTTGCAAAATTAGATTTCTTACCCATATAAGGAATGTTCACATCATTTCTTTTTAGCCTACTGCAGTTTATTTTCTTGGCCCAAAATAGAGGTTGTAATGGTTAACTAACTAGAAACACTCCCTCATGATATTTTAGAGTGTTTTGTATTCATTTTATACATTAACAGGACAATTGGGAGGCGGGGGGCTAAATCCAGTACTCGCGCTGGCGCATGTTCTTTCCTGTTCGCCTCGCCTCGTTCGCTCGCTCAAACATGGTGGTTGCGACATGAACGTTCCTGTCCAATTTCAGTTTCTTGCAAGTTCATTATTACCTTTTGTTTGCTCAGTCGTAATCCAGCTTTATTCCGAAGTGGTTCACTACAGTTGTAGTTTGCAGTGCTGTGTATTTGTGATGGCTCACAGAGCCAGAGGTTGTGTCAACTCTCCGGACAGTTTTTGTTTTATTTGTGGGGAATATACCGTGAAAAAGCGGCAGAGGAACATTTCTGCATTTATTAAAAAAGTATATTTCACCTATTTCGGTTTGAAGTTAGGCGATCAAGACAAACCGTGGGCTCCTCACAAAGTGTGCAAGACATGTGAGGAAGATCTACGCTTATGGATGAAAGGTAAAAAACAAGCATTTCGTTTCGGAATACCTATGATGTGGCGTGAACAAAGAGACCACAGCAGTGACTGCTATTTTTGCTCTTGCATTGTGAAGGGATACAACTTAAAAAATAAGAACGTAATAAGTTACCCCAACCTTCCCTCAGCAATTAGGCCTATGCCTCATAGCAACGAAGTACCTGTGCCTGAACCACCAAAATCTTTGGATCATATTTGTGTGGACGGTTCTGATCATGATGAGACTCATCAGATGGCGCTTCCCGATGAGTCCAGTACTTCCGAGTTTGAAACTGAACCAGATCCGAAACCTGAACTTTTCTCTCAAGCTGAATTGAATGATTTAGTCCGGGATTTAGGACTCCCAAAAGATGCTGCCCAACTGCTAGGTTCTCGGCTTAAACAGAAAAATCTATTGTCACCAGGAACAACTTTTTATTGGTACCCGCAACCGCGAGACACAATTTTTGAAGTATTTCAGCAAAGAGGAAGATTTGGTATTTTGCAACGATATATACGGAGTGATGGAAAAGTTTAAACTCAAGTATGATCCTGCTGAATGGCGGCTGTTCATTGATTCGTCAAAAGACAGCATAAAAGGTGTTCTTCTTCATAATGGCAACACATTCGCTTCAGTTCCTATTGCTCACTCTGTTGTTCTCCAAGAAAAATACGAGAATTTGGCCCTGATTCTTCAGAAGATTCGTTATGATGAGCATAAGTGGATGATTTGTGGAGACTTTAAAATTCTATCCATGCTATTAGGGCAGCAATCCGGTTTCACCAAATATCCCTGCTTCCTTTGCTTGTGGGATAGCCGGGCCCGCGACCTACACTGGGGGAAAAAAGACTGGCCAATTCGGGAGTATTTGAGACCCGGTGAGAAAAATGTTCTTCATGAGAGCTTGGTACCTCGTGATAAAATTCTATTACCACCTCTCCACATTAAGTTGGGTCTCATTAAGCAATTCATCAAGTCCCTTCCAAAAGATGGTGAGTGCTTTCGGTACCTTTGCTCAAAGTTCCCCCGACTTTCTGAAGCAAAGCTAAAGGAAGGAGTGTTTGTTGGCCCTGATATAAGGAAACTCATTTCAGATGCAGCATTCGCTGAAACGATGTCTGAGAAGGAAAAAGAAGCCTGGGATTCCTTCAAGGATGTTGTTCTCAAATTCTTGGGGAACAGGCGGGATGAGAACTATAAGGATATTGTTGCCAGGATGCTCAATGCCTTCAAAGAACAAGGCTGTAACATGAGCCTGAAAGTCCATTTCTTGCACTCCCATGTGAACTACTTTCCCGAAAGCTTGGGGGCGTACAGTGAAGAACAAGGTGAAAGGTTTCACCAGGACATCAAGGACGCAGAGAGAAGGTACCAAGGAAGATGGAACACCACTATGATGGCTGATTTCTGCTGGTTGCTGCTGCGGGAAACCCCAGATGAAAAATACGTCAAGCAGCGCACCAAGAGAAGCATTCGGGGGAAGAAGAAACGGGCCCACCAGGAGATTGATTGACCCAAGAATGACTTTAAAATCTAAACTGTGTTGACAAATACCGTGTTTTTACTAAACTTTGAAATAAAAATTTGCTAGTTATTACCACAGTGTCGGATCTCATTTATTAGAATTTTATTTTCACACCATCAGGTGTTTGTCTTCATGTATTGCAATGGTGCGGTTTGCGTTTTCTAATCTTACATACATACCTGTACAACATTTTTTGCACATTTCTTTGCTTTGCTTTGTGTCTAACCTCGCTCTTATATGCTCAATGTTTGTGCACATGTATGTGGCTGTTTTAAGTGCAGACAATTTTGCTACCATCACAGTGTGTTTTGTTGACATTACTCTATTCTTATGTGCTGCCTTGTTACAATTTTCTTTATTCTTATTTGAATAACTACTAAACAATTAGTATAAACAATTCATCCAAGAAACTTTTATCTCGATCGCACTCAATCTGAAACGTTCACCTCAAACTACTAACCCAATGTAGCAAAAAATCTGTACGTGATGGAGCAAATTGGTTACCAGATTTGGATTCAGCGCACCAAAAAACGTAAAAATCAATCGAAACATTAGAGGCAGTTTAAAAAAAAATTTTTTTAGTGTACCTGTGTAATTGTTTGTTGGACAAAGGTGCTCCTTATTTACACTTGGCTGCCACATGAATGGCTCTTACTGCTGAATTTACCCTGCAAAAGTTGTCCATTTAACATACATCCAATTAGTCATTACTGGATTGGAACTAGCAAGGTGAATACCGGCATCTATTATTCTGTGCTAAACATGTCTGTTTATTGCTCTCTGTGGTGCCCTGCGTAAGCTAAGTGCAATTCAATAGTGTCCCAAATGAGCAACTTAAAGAGTCTGTAAAACACAGCAAATAAAATTAGCTCTTGGGGGACTAGCCATATTAAGTGGCTATCTGTCCTCATAATTCTTTTCCCTATTAAGTGGAATAAGAAGTTCAGAAACAGAAGAAAGAAGCATAAAAGGATTTCTTGGGTCACCCAGTCTGCCCCTCTTGGAGGAGTAGTTATGAACCTGTATTAGGGGAAGAACATATGTTTTTAGCAAAGTAACATGCATTCCCTGTCAAAATTCGACGTTATTTGACCTTAACGCATGTTTTTTTTTAAAGTGCAATGCCTGGTAAATAATAATGAGATCCAAAGCATGCAAATGTATGCAAAGCAGCTCATTCGTATATGAAATGAATAATGCGGTTCTAACCTCGCAAGCTGGGTTATTCATGGAAAGATAGCACCATGGAAGCATCAGATCGCTAATGCTTGGCCAGATGTTCGCAAGGAGCCTCTTAAAGGGACCACTTGCAGGAACAAATAACTCCCCCCATGTCTATAATCACAACCTCCACCCTGACAGTTCCGACAGACCCTTCTGGCAAAGGTCCTACCCCGTGATGGCCCTGACACACTCTTCTGCCAAAATTCCTCACCCTCCCCCAGACAGCTATGTGGGATTTCCCTGGAGGCCAGTGGGTGAGCAGGAATGATCCCCAGTTGCTTCTGCCCTTTTGGCTCCCGGGTTCAATATAGCACCTCTTGAACTCTTGTGATACCATCATTAGGCCTCAGACTGCCATTTAAAGTATCACAGGTTAGTGACGTGTGTGTTCAATTGTTCTGTGATATAATCCAAATTTTACCCCAGGTTAGTGATTAATGCCCCCATGCCTACCTACTCTGCTGTTCAAGGTCTTGCATAATAGTGGTCTTCTTCTGACCTCCCCTTTCCATGAAATAATGGTTAATTTTAGTTTGATATCTTTGGGAAAGTTTTCTGCTGAACCTAACTGGCTATATTTTTGGTTTAAAATTAGTTTAAAATTAGCTGGGAAAAATTTGCTTGGCTAGAATTAGATCTGTTCAGCTTTGATCAACAATACCAGGATTTAACTTCCACTGCCAATATCAGGATCTTAAATTAAAATTGTTCTTCTATTAGCAACCAATGCAGACTAACCCTCTCAGGGTTGGAGCTCTGTACAAGGAGGCCGTTTTTATTTTTTTTATTTTCTATTTTTTGCTAGAGCATGCCATGAATCTGACGTTGAAGCCGTTGCATGCCGAACCTATAAAATATTTGTTCGGCTGATTATTATACACTGTAGCAACTGTGAGGTTGCCAGGAAACAGAGGTGCTTTAAACTTTTTTGGCACTAAAAACTCAAGAGAGAAAAATTGTTCAATATATTTTGGGCTAACAGACTAAGCCTGGCCTATTATGCTGGGGAAAGGGCATCGGTATTAGTACGTTTTTGGAAAGATCCAGGCTTTTGGTTTTATAGGAAAAAGGAAACTAGATTTAGCTCATGACTTTTTCAGAAGTTCAAGGTGAGTTACATCCAGGTACAGTTTTCCATTTCCCAGAGAGCCTACAATCTAGGGTTATACGTCAGGCAACGGAGGGTCATGTGGCTTGTCTAAAATCACAAGGAAGGGAAGTGGGCTTATCATGACTCCTAGCCCACTGCTGTAACCATTAGGCTACTTCTCCACTCTGTTTGTGCTTTTTTTCTCCTCAGTCGAATCTATATTATACATAAACTCCACTGATGTTTCTGGAGTGCCGTCTGAGAGGGATGCGACAACCAATGGCCAAATCCTGTGATCTTCATAAGGGGAGACCACATTTTATTGGCAAATCATTCTCTGTACATGTTCCACATGTTTTATTAATAACTCGGGGTTAAAAAGTGCCTGGATTTTTATCCAGTGCTTTTTTGGGACATGACTCGCTTTGCAGTACAATGTGTCTGATCTGCCAGCCATCATTTTGAGCCATTCTCTTTCTTTAAGGATCCAGCGGCAACGGGAGCAGCATTTGCAGGCCATTCATTCAAACCGATTGCCTGTGTGTCTGAGGACATTTTGTTGACTGTCAGGCAGGCATACAGTCGGAATCTCAGGGGGCTTTCTTGAATTCCAAAACAGAAGGAAGACAAACAAAGAAATGGAACTCCATTGAATAAACAAGACAATAATTCACGTAAGATAAATTACCTTTCTATCTATCAGATTCAATTAAGCACAGTCTGAAAAGAGCACAGGAGGCCATGTTCACATTAACTCTGACCATGCACTCAACACTCATATGCCATTATTTTTGGCATCGACTCATAGTTTTCCGTTGCATTTCGGGACAAGCATGATTTATCCCTGCAGACAGTTGTACTAATTGGCTTTTTGGTCGATGGGGCATCTAGATTGCTTTTTTGTGCTTTTCTTGTGTGAAAGGGTTAAGGTACAGCCCAGTTTTGTCAGAACTTTGCAGCGCTAACAGAATCTGACAGCTCTCGATTTAAGCTTGCTCCATTTCAGGTAGTAATAGTCTGTTGCTTCCACACTTCACAAAGGGGGGAAAGAGTCACGCTTTAATCTCAGTGCACCACATTGCAGGACTTGTGTCTGTCGTGTGCTCTACCAATTAGAGAATCTCTTTTATCAGGAAGCTGCTATTAGCTTCGTAACAGCACAGTAGATAGAAATTTAGAAAATAAATAATCTTGTTTGACCCAGAGTACAGTCTCTTCCCTTGGCAGACCTAGCAACAGAGTAAATGATACAAAATACCTGAATGCTGGTGCAATAGTAGGCTGGCATTGCCGAAGTTTCCCCATTATGGGCTTCACAATTCTCGAAGTACAGATACAGCTGAGAGATTTGGTCCGTGGTGTTATTTTCATGTACTGATCATGCATTTATATCATATGTACATGTATGTTAAGCATGACATGAGGGCTTGGAGACTGAGGGCTCATTTCTTTTATTTCTAGTCCATCTATATATTTGTATTTAGCCCAGGTCTTTCCAGTAGGTATTTCTCTGTCCCCAGAAGGCTTAAATCTAATGGGCAGGTTTGTTAAGCCCCATGCTAGTAAAATGGATTTGGGCCACATTACTAATGTGGGACACAGCGCTAGATGCAGGGCGGTGGAGACAGCTGTCCCCCTGAATATAACGCTGCTTGTAGCATTAATACCACCACAGGAAGCAGCTATTGCTATGCATTGTGCTGCCTACCAAGTGCCAGCAGGAAGGACTTTCAATGGCCACGCTAGAAGTGCCACAGCAGGAATGCTCACAGCTTGCCCAAGTGCCACCCAGACATGCACTGCCAGGGTAGCGTGGGTTTTGTAGCGCAGGGCCTTTACTACTTTTTAACATGGCATCAAACACATGCTCTACCCTCGCACTGTCCTGGTAGCAAGCTTTAGTAAACCTACTCCTAAGTCTATACCTGAGTCAATGGAGGATTAAGTGACTTGCCCGAGATCACAAGGAACGGTCAAGTAGCTGCACATGAACAAACAAACAATAATTAAAGCATTAAAATCAGAAATTTAGTAAGTTCAGATTAACAAAAAAAATCTCATGGATAATGATTGTTATTTGGTAATTATTCACATTATCCAAATTCCTCATATTATCCATAAGACACACACACTCACATACCCCTCTGTATCTATCTGTCTAGCAATAAATCTTTATCTTTATCTTTATTGAAAATTTGATAGACCGCTTTCCGTCGAAACATAAAGCGGTGTACAATAAAAGGTTAGCAATGCAAAAACATGGAAAAGAACGCCATAATAAAATAGGAAAGTAGAAGTACAAAAAGCATAGACAAGTAAAATAAACAAACAAATGGGCCAGGACTTTCATAAAACATAAGAGTACAACAAGGTGGTAGGCCCATACGGGGGGAGACAAAACAAATTATAAATAAACAGACACACATGGCTAATGAGAACATCAGGGAGGACTATCCGGAGAGAGATTGAAGGCTAGTTGAAACAGATGAGTCTTGAGTAATATTTTAAATTGAGGATAGGAGGACTCCAATCGGAGAGGTGGTGGTAGTGCATTCCACAATACTGGACCCAGAAAGAAAAAAGCTTCATGGCGAGTTTGTTCAAGATGAGCTTGTGACGGAGAGGGTAGGGACAGACGGTTAGTATGGATAGAACGAAGCTGACGGTAGGGGGTGTGGAGAGAGATCCGATCTGCAAGATAGAGAGGAGTATTGGTATAAATAGCATGATGAATCAAAATAAGAAATTTATAGTGGAAGTGATAACAGAGGGGTAACCAATGCAAACAGAGAAGAATGGGAGTGATATGATCAAAGCGATGAGAGAACGTAACGAGACGGGCAGCAGCATTTTGGATACGTTGTAGACGTTGGAGTTGAAACTTTGGGAGATTAGCGAGAAAGACATTGCAGTAATCCAAGTGGCTAATGACCAAGGCCAAAACAAGAGTGACCAAGGAAGCTGAGGGGAGAAGAGAATGGGCAGCCCTGATCTGTCGTAGGGCAGCAAATGAACGACGAATAAGGGATGTAAGATGATTGTGGAAGGAAAGCGTGGAATCGAGAATCACTCCGAGATATCGGAAGGAAGATACAAGTGGAAGAGAAACAGACCCAATTGAGGGGGCGAGAGTGGGGCAGGAACCACTCAGCGAGACCCACATAGCTGTGGATTTGGATGGATTTAAATGCAGAAAATTCTGTGAGAGCCAAGAGGAAATTTGGGAAAGACAAAGGTTAAGTTGTGAGATAATATCATCGGCATATATATAGAAGGACACAGGAAACTGTTGGATCAACAAGGATAGAGGAGCAAGAAAAATGTTGAACAATAGCGGGGAAAGGACAGAACCCTGCGGTACACCACAAATGAGAGGGAGGGAAGCAGAGGACTGGCCATTAGAGTGAATGGAGAATGAGCGGGCTGTGAGGAAGGAGCGGAACCACTGCCATACTGTACCATGAAGCCCAACATCAGACAAACGAGAAAGAAGAGTTCGATGATCAATCAAGTCGAAAGCCGTATGTGTGTGTAACGTGTGTTTGTGTGTTGTGGATAACAGAAAGGATATATTCATCTCGCAGTATGAACAGCATGAAAGAGATGTTCAAACATACAGTAAGGTGTGTTGGGAATATGTAGTTAGATTAGTTCTCACTGTGCGAAGTCTTCTGTTTATCTTGCTTATTTTGGACTTTGAATATGACAATAAGTACTTGTGTGTGTGTCAATGGTTGTGTTCTTTACAGACCATGACCCATGATATTGGACAGACACCAAAGTCAGTCAAATATAATGCTATTTTACCTGGATATCTGAGACTTTGTACTGAAAGACTTTCCTTAAGACAGTGGAGGAAAGCTCGTATAAGCATCCCCTTGGAGAAATTCTTAGGATGTTCCATTAAAAGTTGCCAAGGCCCAGACTGAATCCAGTTTTCTTGTGGGCAGTGGCTTTATGCAAGTGTGTGTCACCATGACTGCATTGCCATGTGTGTTAGAAACTCTGAGTTTGACAATAGTTTCATGTGTGATGATGGCGCTGCATGCATGAGATGAAGGCTTTATAGGAGCAGGTGTGTGACAGCTGCTGTGTGTAACAGAAGCTGTGTATGCAGGGGCTGCCTGAGAGGGATGCAGGGTCATGTGTGGAGGCTCATTGAGGAGCATTAATTGCATAAATATTTGCATACCACATTTATTTGGTCAGTGCTATGACAATGTTTATGATGAGGAGGAAAGATGAGTTAAAAGCAATGACAATTAAAGGCCAAAGGGGTGGGGGGTGCGGGCAGGGCCAGCCTGTCCATTGAGCGAGAATGTTTTTTGCACAGGGCCCCGCGTTTCAGGGGGCCCCGCGCAAAGAACATTCTGCATAAGTAAATTTTTTTTAAAAAAAGCTGGCTGCTGCTGCAGCTGACGCCGTGGCAGTGGCAGGATCGAGTGTCCGCGGGTTCCCCCCTGCCCGGCAGAGCCCTCCCTCCCTGCATCCGTTCCCTCTCACGCTGGCTTTCAGATCCACGAAGGGAGAGTTTCCCTTTTGCGACTCTGTTAAGCCTGCTGGGGCCTGGGGCTGATGGGAAACAGGAAATGCCTGTTTCCCATCAGCCCCAGCGGGCTTAACAGAGCCGCGAGGGAGAAACTCTCCCTTCGCGGATCTGAAAGCCAGTGTGAGAGGGAATGGATGCAGGGAGGGAGGGCTCTGCCAGGCAGGGGGGGCCTCGCGAACACTTGATCCTGCCGCTGCCACGGCGTCAGCTGCAGCAGCAGCCAGCTTTTTTTTGTTTAATTTTGCTGATGGGGGGGAAGGGGGTTAGGACTGGCTATGGGCTGATGGGGGGAGGGGGGGTTAGGACTGGTAATGGGCTATGGGGGGGCTAAAACTGAAAATGGAGTGAATGGGGGGTTAGGACTGGTAATGGGCTATGGGGGGGCTAACACTGAAAATGGGGTGATGGGGGGGTTAGGACTGGAAGTGGACTGATGGGGGGTTAGGATTGTTAATGGGCTATGGGGGGGGCTAGGACTGTAAATGGGCTGATGGGGAGGTTAGGACTTGAGGTGGGCTGATGGGGTTAGGACTGGTAATGGTCTATGGGGGGCTAAGACATGAAATGGGATGATGGGGTTAGGACTGGAAGTGGGCTGATAGGGGGTTAGGACTGGTAATGGGCTATGGGGGGCTAAGACTGAAAATGGGGTGATAGGGGGGTTAGGACTGGAAGTGGGCTGATGGGGGACTTAGGACTGGTAATGGGTTGGGGGGTTGCTAGGACTGGAAAAGGGCTGAGTGGAAGGGAAGGCTTGAACTGCAAATAGCTGATGGGGACGAGGGCTTGGAATGGAAATGGGCTGAGCGGAGGGGAGCTAGGATTTGACATGGGCTGATGGTGGGGCTAGGAAAGGACTAGAAATGGGCTGATGGGGGACTGGGATTGGAAATGAGCTGATGGAGGGACTCAGATAGGACTGGAAATGGATGAGGGAGGTAGGACTGGAAATGGGCTGATGCGGGGCCTAGAAGGGAGCAGATGCTGGGTGGGGTTGGAACTAGAAGGGAGATGATGTTGGGGGAGGATTAGAATGGGATGGGGTTGGGAGAGTGAAATGGAGAGGGGAAAAATATTTTGTGTGGGAGGGAAGAAAAATCTACAATTGGCCGGGTATTGGGAGAGTAAGTGGAGATTGAGGATGGAGAGGTAAAATTTGAGTGGATGAAATAGGAATGAGGAAACAGCAAAAGGAGAAAGATCAGTATGTTAAAGCAGATGTAGAGAGAGAATGGAAAAAAACTAGAAGAGAGAAGAAAGGACAAATGGACAGCAGACGATGGAGAGTTAGCAGAAGACACGAAGAAACCAGAAGAAAGTGGCTGGAGCAATTGCAACTGAAAAAAAAATGCACAAAAGGTAGAAAGATATCTCTTTATCTTGAATTTATTAACTAGAATATGTCAGCTCTGGGAAATGTGCATCATTAACATCTGCGCTTTGTTTAGTACAAGAGGAAATTAATTTATTTATTTTTATTTATTTACATTCTCTTATATACCGCACTATTCGGCATCAGCGCGGTTCACATAGAACAAAAAGTCTCAGTACAATAACAAGCATGAGATTACAGATAACAAGGGAAGGAACTTGGATAACAAAGGAAACTATTTACAGTCTATTTACAGATGTAACACTACTGCATGGATACAAGTTATTAGGAACAGGTGCTAAGAATATATTCAATAATCAAAGCGATTCATCCTATGTCTGTTATTGAGAAACCACGAAACTGAGTAGCTGGGTGGAATCACTGATGTCAATGGGTGTCGATGGCTCTATAAGATGTTTGTTAAAGAGATGGAATTTGAGGGCTTTCCTGAATTGTGATACACTGTTGATAGCCCGTATGCCAGGGGGTAGTGTATTCCAGCACCTAGGGGCACAGAGGATAAAGGCTCTATTGGCTGTGGAAGAAGAGCAGCTTGTAAGGGCCTTTGAGAGTTTTAAGGAGTTGATGGCTGAGGATCTTCTTGTTCTGTTTGGTGTGGTGGTATGAATAAGGTCAGATAAGGAAGGAGCGGAAAGCTTGTTGAGAGCTTTGAACGTGAGAAGTAGAGTTTTGAAGGTAATTCTGGCCTGAATGGGTAGCCAATGTAATTGAATCAACAAAGGAGTAACATGGTCAGTCCTGGCGGCCCCCTGGAGTACCCTTGCTGCGGCATTCATAGCCAGCTGTAAAGGGTTTAAGGTGGATTGAGGGAGACCTTGGAGAATGACATTGGCGTAATCGAAGTGGGGTATTATCAGTGCCTGGTCCTGAAGTCTTTTGGTTCTAGCATGGAGCGTAGGTGTCTCAGGGAACGGATCTTGTAATATATTGTTCTGACTGTGTTTCCTATGTGGGGCTTCATATCCAGGCGTTGATCCAGAGTGACTCCTAGGTAACGTATTGAGGGTTTGGATTGCAGTTCAGCTTCCTTAGTTCTGATAGATTGGGGTGGGATGAAGTTGGGATTCCTTGTGATAAAGAGAACTTCAATTTTCTTATGTTGTATACGGAGGTTTTGGGAGAGCAGCCAGTCAGAAACTGCATTGAAACAGTTTATTAGAGGGGAGAGATCCAAATGGTCAGTGGAGATGGGGGTGTAAAGTAGAACATCATCGGCATAAAGCATGCAGTCGACATTAAATGACCGTATGATCTTACATATTGGTTGCATGTAGACGTTAAATAAAAGGGCAGAGAGTGAAGAACCTTGAGGGACTCCCTGATCTAGGTGGAAGGGTTCTGAAGTTCTGCCTCCTGAGCGGACATGCTGCCATCTTCCGGATAAGTAGGACCTGCACCATTCAAGTGCTGTTCCAGTGATGCCCTTCTCAGTTAGCCTCATTAAAAGGAGATCGTGATTCACTGAATCAAACGCTGCTGCGATGTCCAGAAAGATGAGGGCGAATCCTTGGCGGATGTTATCTATGCCAGTGATTATCTTGCTGAAGAGTATGGTGAGGAGAGTTTCGACTCCATGATATTCCCTGAAGCCATGTTGGCAGGGGTCTAGCGGAGCAGTGGTGTCAATATGGTCCTGTAACTGACGTTGGACCTCCTTTTCGATGGTCTTAGCAAGTAGAGGTATGCTAGAGATAGGTCTATAGGACTCAACCTTTAGGGGGTCGAGTTTGCAGTTTTTCAACAGTGGTCTAATTGAAGTGTGTTTAAGGGCTGAAGGGAATGATCCTGTTGAGAAGGAGAGGTTCATTATGGAGGCAATTACTGAGCTGAAGTGACTGCGGAGCTCCTTGATCCAGAAGGCAGGGCATGGATCAGACTGGGATGTAGTGATGTTGAGTGCTGTAATAGTGTCTTCAATTCCTTTCTTAGAAGGAATAGAGAATGCAGAAAGAGCTCCAGGGGTGACCTGCCCAAGGGTGGTGGTTGTTGTGGTGGTTCTGTTAATAAGGCACATCTTAGATTGTAAGTGGGCTGCAAAGTCTTGAGGGTGTATTTCAACTTGCGGCCCAGAGGATGGTTCCTTAGATAGGGACTTAACAAGGTCAAAAAGGTTGTGTGGCTTATTGAGAGATCTCATCAAGGTATCCGAGTGGTATCGTTTCATTGACTCAGAGATTGCCTTGCGGTGAGCAGCTAGGTGGCTATTGAATGCTGTCAGGTCCACAATAGCATGGGAGCGACGCCAACGTTTTTCAAGTTTCCGTAATAGGATGAGGGATTCTCTAAGGTCTGCAGTGTACCAGGGGGCGTTCTCTCTTTTCCTTGAATGCTTTTTTGCTGGGGGACGCACGGCAATAGCACTGAGACTATTGTTCCAGTGAGAGATTAGGTCCTCAAGATTTGTGGTAGTGGTATTTATGAGTTGTTGAGTTTCCGCAAGGATGAGCTCTTTGTTAAATGGCTTAAAAGATCTAGTGGTTGGTCTTGCTGTGTTAGCTGGTGTCTTGAAGCTTTTGGAGAGGGTTTTGCTTGAAGGAATCTGGAGGATGATCAATTTATAGTTTTATTTCTCCAGTGTTGTTGTACATTCCAGGTTTGGCTTTTGGGGTTCCCAGTTTAATTATTGTCTTCTTGTTTCTAAATTGTGATTCCTTGTTTGGTGATGGTCTATGTTCTGCATGTGTAACTGAGCTGAGGTATTCTGTTTATGTAATTCCTATTTGACAATGTCACTTGTTCTCTTTCCCCAGTAAGTCAAGTATTGTTATTCTCTGAAATATATTGGTTTAATATTTGCAGAGTTGCCTTTTGATAGGTAGGGTCTGGTGCTTTGTGAGTCCTGGTAGTGCTATTATGATACGGTGAGTTTGCTATGGGTTCTAAATGGGCAGTGTTTGTAGTAGTTCCTAATGTGCCTAGCGGTTGGCACTGGATTATACACTCATTAAGAGGCATGTTTACTAAAAGTTAGTATATGGTAACATTATGCAAATATTTATGGAAATGAGGCCCCTTATGCAAATGAGGCCCGCACCAAGTCTCCGCACATGGCCCCGCACACCCCTTGGGCCAACCCTGGGTGCGGGCAGGAAATTTGCGAGTGTAGCCCTCATGACAGCATGTAAAGTCATTCTAGCCCATTGGACAGAACCGGGGATCCACCCAGCTCCCATTGGGTGCGGTGTATGAAGGAAATGGCAGAATGGATGCGCAGAGACAAACCTAGAGTATGTTCAGTGAACAGGCGGAACTATCTGATGCTGTGGAGTGTATTTGGGGATAGATTGTGAGCTGTGTGAGATTCAGCAAGGGACTGGTTCGGGCAGGGGGAGGAGAGAGGAGGGGATAGAAGAGGGGTAGGGAGGGGAAGTAATAAATTGGGGAAAAAAGGGGACCGAGAGAGTACCAAATGGGGGGTCAGCCTCCAGTGATATGATAGTTCATGCTATAATTGTGTTCAGAGCGCTATACATAAGAGTTTTATTAACACATATAGTTATATTGTTTGCTGGATGTTTATGGAGTTGGATGCAATGTAATGCATCAGGATCCCAATGAAGAATATTCAGAAAAAAAAGCAATGACAATTCCATACAAATAACCAGATGAAACACTTTAAACACTAGGCAAGCACATTTAAATTAAGCTCTACAAAATACTGGAAATCAGCGAAGAGCTGCAAGAATGGTGTGATATGCTCATACCTTCATAGAGCAGCAATAACTAGCAGCAGAGTTTTGGACGAATTGCAACAGCTTAAGTTCAAGGAGGAAGAAGAGCCTAATGGTTAGAACAGTGGCCTGTTAGCCAAGAGATCTGTGCTTGATTCCTAATGGCCGGCTTTGGGCAAGTCGCTTTACCCTCCATTGCATTTGAAAAAAGGCCTGGCAATCTACTTCTAGCCGCACTTTGCCAAGAAAAGACAACGTCCATTGATACATGACTAAGAATTGAATCACACTTCAAGAATCACCTGCATCCCAAACAAATCTCAGATGGCAAACAGTCCTAAGTCAAAAATAGATCTTTGTAATATGCACCTGTGGTAGATGTGGCCAGTGTAAGGCACAACACAGGACACTACAGTCATGAGGTTTAAGGAAAATATACTTTATTTGGGGACAAGCATCCAGACAACGACCCTGGCCCTCCTTGGGCTTTAGGCACACATGGGGGTATGTTTACTAAGCAGTCTTAACGTGCAGCCGGCGTTAGTGTGCAGGATGCCATATAAGGTAGTGGGCGTGTCAGTCTTAATGTAGCATTTTGGGTTATCCTGCGATAAGGTACCTTTTCGTGCGATAGAGGGAGCAGTGCGCGTCAACGCGCGTTAATCTTAAGAAGGCGCACTGACCCACAAGCACAGCAGTAGAGCTGTAGCACAATGGTTAATACACTGACTGTTAGTACAGCAGTTGTGAGTTCAATCCCCCAGTGAGCCTAATGAGTAAAGCTGTCTGAGGCAGTACCCTTTACTTTAAATCAGTGCTGTCTGAGGCATTTTGTTTTTTAATTTAAATTAGTGCTGCCCGCAAACACACCCTCACAGTGCCGTAACCTAAGGTGCCGCATAAGGTGCCCTATAAGGCACTCCAGAGGGCACATTATAAAGTGCACTGTCCGCCAAGGCACCCTATAATGTTCCCTATGGGGCGCCTTATAGGGCGCTTTATAGGGCGCTTTATGAGGCGCCTTAAGGTTACAGCACTGTGAGGGTGTTTTTGCTGGCAGCACCACTTTAAATTTAAAAAAAAAATGCTTCAGACAGCCCTATCAAAAAAAACCACTGTGGGATGAAACCCATGACCTCTAGCTCAACAGATAGTGAAGTAACCAGTGGGCTACATCTCTAGTGCCACTGACAAACCCCTGGCTGGCTACTGAAGGACGTCAGGTCACCACACAAACTGTCTGCTGTGGTTACCAGGATAGGGTTAACCCACCCGTACCCAT
The DNA here is from genome assembly GCA_033557465.1 of Ichthyophis bannanicus. Classification (NCBI taxonomy): domain Eukaryota; kingdom Metazoa; phylum Chordata; class Amphibia; order Gymnophiona; family Ichthyophiidae; genus Ichthyophis; species Ichthyophis bannanicus. Next base: position 834,085,936 of record CM066036.1, on the reverse strand, counting down.
GATGCACTGCACATGCAGATCAGCAGTCTACAGATGATCACAAGATGGGGTATGCACCCCCACAGCACCTTGGCCTGGTAGGGGGAACTGACCGTGTGTGTTACTGGCACAGAGTAACTACAGACCGTCACATTGTGCGGGTACTGTGCTCACCCTGAGGGTGAGGTGGGGCGCCCAGCACCATGTCCACAGCACCTGGCTAAGCTGAGACAGGCTATGCTGCAGGTCCCTATCAGTGTCAGTGTGTGATAGCTAGTCCTTGCAGATACACCTGTATTTGTTAGTCAGGTCAAGCCCTTATGGACTATGATGCACCCAGAATAGGGCATATCCTGTGTGGGTGCCATGGTCACATGATTTACATCACGAGGGGGGTGGTTAGACCCATTGGCGGATTATGTAGTACCACCCAACCTGCCCTCTGGGGGACAGGATCTCCCACCAACAGATCCACATTCTACATCCCTACAATGGTGGCAGTAGAGGGGACCATCAACCTCAGTCCTGCTGGGGAACAGACACCGTACAGGGCAGTCAATGCAGATCCATACACATCCATAAGGCAGGAGCAGACAGACAGTAGGCCTGGAAATGCACAGCTGCCCGCTGCCCGCTGCCCCCTCACCACCACACACAGTGAGTCTCCAGCCACTGCACCCTGCAAGGTGTTCCAGCCATACACATGCTAACTGCAGACAGTCTGCTAGCTAGTCCATAGTGCATGTTACTAGAGAAGATGCATGCACCCAAAACTGGGATGTGAGCACACCCACCAAGCAGCTAAGTCAGTGATTGGGCCCCAGAAAAGAAAACCCACATATATCACTTAAAAAAAAATACAATATAGCACTATGGGGGAACCTAGCCATGCCGTGGTCACTGCTCAGTCAGGGTGAGAGTGACCTCCCAGCAGGACATGCTGTGGCCACCCTGTCTGTGCAGGTGGTGGCTGGACACTACAATGTCCCAGCCATTGCCCTATGCCGTGTGCAGATGCATCCTGCCCAGGTCGCCCTGTCCGGGCTATACCCACAGTACCTTGCTCCTCATTATGCACATTGGCAGGCCAATACTGGCAACAGTGCTAGCTGTGTGGGCTAAGGAGGGTGTTGGCAGCCGCCACACACTGGATAGACAGACACACACTCCCCACACATATGCCAGCATTGTGCAACTATAGAGGTGTTTGGCAGCCCTGGCCACTGCACCAGTCCTGGGCACAGTGCAGGCATGGCTATGGTATGCAATACTGTACGAGTCACTCCCCAGGGTGGTAAACACTGTCAGACACAAGACCTGTAGCACACTCCACAGAAATCAGAAAGGTTTCTATGATGCAGCTCAATCAACAAATTGTGCTTAACTTAGGAATTGCTATCTGTCAGTAATCATAGCAACCTTTTGATAGATGTGTATCGTATTCCCAGGTTCAGGGTGGCATTGCTAAGGTATGCAAGTGCTAGTATTGGGAGATGCACACAGGGCTCAAATTCCTGCCTCTCCAGGTGGCTTTGGATGATGGAGCCTGTGGGTGCAGGTGTGTCTGCCCCTGTTGGCCGCTGCTCTAGAGCAGAGGTTCCCAACTCCGGTCCTGGTGGGCCAAACACTGTTCGGGTTTTCATGCTGTCCCTAATGAATATGCATGAGATACATCTGCATACCATAGGGGCGGTGCATAGAAATGCAGCGCAGCCATATTTATTGGAGACAGCATGGGACCTGAATGGTGTTTGTCCCTCCAGGACTGCTTTTGTGAGACTCTGCTCTAGGTAATGTGCATGTTTATGGTGTCTGTGCTCTGTAGGGTAAAATGTAGGCGTTTTGGGCATGTTTACATTATCTGCACTAAAGGTTCTGTCTGTATTACCACATTTTAGTAGTGGGTAAAATATGGGGACTGGGTTGGTGGAAACCACAGCTGGGACTTGAACCTGTTGCCTTCTGCTTCTGAACACACTGGCTGTGTGCTCTGCACCACCACGGCAGTGCAGTTCCTGGAGCTACCATGACTGTTTGTCAGACAGAGCCTGTCTGTTGCAGTGCACGGCACCCACCTAAACAGGGCTGGGCCATGGTCTGCTGTGGGCAGCAGCCACTACCCCCTCCACCACTAGTACCCCTCTGCCACCATGCTGACATGCCCTTCTGCTGGTGCTGCTGGTGGTGTGCAGTCTAGGGCCATCCAGTGTGCGGGTAGGTGGCTGCCTATGGTGTGGATTCTGGGGTAGGGGTGCCTGCATGGACGTCCATGCTTCCCCCCAGCAAAGCCTTCCAAAGTTCTGTACCCTTGGGGGTACCTACTGGTACTATCCCCTGTGACACTGTGGGAAACACACTTGTGCCCGTGTTGGGCCCTCATCAGTTGTTGTCTGGCTGCTCTACTGTTTCAGCATTCGTATGGGCCACCTAGGCATCATCCTAGTCCGCACTGTGGCCCAGCTGCACCACAGCATGTGCCGCCTGCAGCCCTCTGTGTCCCCTTTTCCAGCATCTGTCCAGTTACCCATTCCGACATGCCCACCCTGATGTTGCAGGACATGTGCACGCCATAGGAAACCTGTCCAATAGAAAGGGAGAACCCTGATCAGCGTTATTTCATTGTGGGATCATTCACCTTGTATGGGGACAGAGCATAGCCCCTTCCGAAATTGATATCTTTTTTTGGAGCTTTCTCGGTAGTGTTTTTTGATGTTTCCCATTGATATCACTATTGCCCAGCTAGGTTATGTTTTTTTTCCAGTTTGTTCAGGTCATTTTCAATGTTTATTTGCCCTTTTGTTCCGTGCACATGTATCACACTTATCACCTTTTGTAGGTTCCCTGGCTTTGCTTTACATTGCTGACGGAAATGGTTTCTCTTCCCTTTAAATCTACTCTAACGCCAGGGTTTCACTGGCGTTAGTTTTCAGCCCCTGAATCCACAGCGTTAGTGTGCAGGGAGCCTCTCCTCTCCCACTCTCCACCCATTGACCTCTTCTTTCCGCCCCTGGGGAGCCTTCCTCCGCCCTCAGGGAGCCTTTCTCCGCCTTCAGCGCTCGTTTGCGCCGCTGAGCGCCGCTGAGCGTGTAAACACGCAATAAGGCACCTTATTGCCTGGTAAAGCACCATTATCGTGCGATAAGGTGCCTTATCATGCGATAACGTGACAGCAGCGCAAATAACCCCCTTTAGTAAACATACCCCATAGAGTTAAACCCTCTGTTACCTTAGGCATTTGCCCAGTTGTAACACTGCTCCAGCACAGATGGCAAAACAAAACAAAACTGGTTCCTCAAAGTTTCCCCACTTTGGGCAGCACAGCCCAGCAAAATGTCTCTCCAACCGAGTAGACCTCTAGCAGCAAGGCTGGGCAGACAGTAATAAATTCAAATGGTTCCTACCTCTCCAGTAGGATCTCTTATACAGGTAAGTAGTCTTCAGGTATGCTCCAGAACCCCAGGCTCCTCTTCCCCAGGTCTCCTGGTTACTGGTTTAAACCCTGGGACCTGGCCACACTCTCCCAGGCATTCTCCAGCCTGTTCTCTTATTAACTCATTGGTTCTGGTCTTGGCTGGGGACAGTCCCTGCGAGCGATGGGGAGTTTTCCGTACAGTCCATCACAGCACCTTAAAGGACAGTCTCATATCAAGAACACCAGCAAGATATCTGACATGCTCTCTAATTGGAATCAATTCCCATCCAAACCAAAAACCAATGGAACCCCAAAATTAGGGTCACGACAAGCAACCATAGCATCAGTTTTTGCAAAATTATTCATCAAACTATTCTTTTGAAGCCAGGCAGAAATATGTGGAAAAACAACTGATAAAGGCAATGTCATAAAATCATCGTTGATATGGAACTTCTGGTAAAGCAAAATATCATCTGTATAAAAACGAAAGTGCAAGCCCAACTCATGCAGTAATTTGCACAAGGGGCACATCTAGATATTAAAAAGATAAAGCTGACCCTTGTGACACACCTCCTTCCAACATATACCAGGAAGACAATTTGAGGGTGAGGTGCCATGGAAAGATACGTGCCTTCTACGTGCACATGTCCTTATTTTACAGGACTTAAGCGCATGAATGGGACTTTCCATGCATATTTTGGCTGGTTCTTATTCCATAAGCATGCATGGAATTGTCCCTTGCACTTATTCTCAGTAGGAGCGTGCACAGGGACAGGCAATGAGTGGATCATAGGCATGTCCCCAAAGCATGCACGTATGTTATAGAATATTCTGATGTATCCACGTCCCTGTACCGATCTAGGCAGATACAATTGCCATACCTTGGATACGACACATCAGTTTGCCAGTATATTATAAAATGAGGCATGCGCATACATCACTTTATAATATATAGTGGATGCATGCATGCCGTGAGTGCATTGCCTGTTCAGGGGTTTAGGATATCAATGCTTGAACTAATACAAGCATTGTAGAACCTGTGTCCCTTGGGGAAACTGCTAGGTACGTATGACCTAGTTTGGCCACTGTTGGAAACAGAATACTGGGCTTGATGGACCTTGGTCTGACCCAGTATGGCATATCTTATGTTCTTATGTTCTTACGATGTTACTGTCTTTATGCTGGAAAACTACCCATTACTCCCGATCAGAAAGGTAGGAAGCAAACCATTGTAGTACTACTCTATAAATTAATGGAGTGGAGCGGGTAAACGTAGATGAATTGTTTACGTCATCAAAATATAGAAAGACTAGGGGACATGCAATGAAGCTACAGGGTAACCTATTTATGACTAATAGGAGAACATATTTTTTCACTCAACATATAATCAAACTCTGGAATTCCTTATCGGAGGATGTAGTAAAAGCTGATAGTATAGCAGTTTTAAAAAAGGTTTGGACAAGTTCCTGGAGGAAAGGTCCAGAAACCATTATTAAGTGGACCTGGGCTATCCACTGCTTGCTCCAATACAAGCACTGTGGAACCTGGGTCTTTTGGGGAAACTGCTAGGTAGTTGTGACCTAGATTGGCAACTGTTGGAAACAGGATACTGGGCTTGATAGACCTTGGTCTGACCCAGTATGGCATATTTTATGTTCTTAAGTACCTAACTGTGCCAGTCGTTGCAGGAGTATCAAGGCACCACTGTATCAAAAGCTGATCTTTCAAAGACCAACAACAAATAAGCAGAGCCTCTTTCTTCAAGGCCACAAAGCAATTTATTCACCAGAGACACCAATAAAGTTGTGAGACTATTGGCAGCCCAAAACCCATGCTGCCATGGAACCAAAATATTGCATTCCTCTATAAAATCATAGAATTTCACTACAAACTCTATTCAATGAGCTTAACTAGAAAGGGCAAAAGCCAGAAGGATGCTTGGGTGCATAGGGAAATGAATGGCCAGCAGGAATGAGGTGATAGTGCTTCTGTATAAGTCTTTGGTGAGACCTCATTTGGAGTATTGTGTGCATTCTGGAGATCACACCTTTGAAAGGATATAAATGGGCTGGAGTCAGTGCGGGTGGAGGGGCTACCAAAATGGTCAGTGGAGTTCATCATAAGGCATATGGGGACAGACATAAAGATCTCAATATATATACTTTGGAGGAAAGGCAGGAGAGAGGAGATGTAATAGAGATGTTTAAATACTTCCATGGCATAAATGCACAGGAGGAGAGCCTCTTTCAATTGAAAGAAAACTCTGCAACAAGGGGGCATAGGATGAAGGTGAAAGGCAATAGACTTGTGTAAATATTTCTTTACAGATGCATGGAATAGTCTTCGATTGGAGGTAGTAGAGATAAGGACAATATAGGCCTGATTCATTCTTGGACGTACATGCCCTCTGTATGCCCGGTCTGAACTGGACGTACAGAGGGCATCGCGATTCTGATCCTGCAGGGCACGTCTAGCCTTGCGGGATCAGAATTGCAATCAGGCTGTACGTGCAGGCCAGGACTGCAATTCAGCCCGGCCTGCACATACAGGCCATGCCCGACTAACTCGGCCATTGTAAAGTCGAAATCCTGGCTGCCAGCTCCTGCACTGCATTCCCCGCAGCCCGACCCCTGATTCGGCTTTTGAAGGCAAGTGTGCAGGTTGCCAGCCCCAGACGTACAGGGCTGACATTAGAATCGGCCCTGTACATCAAGGGCCAATGACCTCCTCCGCCTGTCCTAACTCCGCCCTTTCCCCACCCCCTTTCTAACTTTCCTGTACAACTGGCAGGGAAGTTAGCCGCCGGCAGGAAGGGGCATGAATAGCTGGGATGGGCGTCCCGTTGGGACATCCAACCCCGCTATTCGCGGGTCGGAATGACCCCATATTTGAATTCAAGAAAGCATGGGACAAACACAGAAGATCTCTATAGCAGTTGGTATGGAAGGGCAGACTGGATAGGCCGCATGGTCCTTTTCTATGTTTTTATGGGTGCAGAAGAAATCAGGGGCACCTCTCTCTGAGGCTTGCAGTCATGGCAACGGCTACGAAATCCCGATGTAGTGCTCACCCTAGGGCTCTGCTACTGCGCTGCAGTTTCAGTCTTGTACTAGTTGATGCCTCTACCCCCCTCCCACACAGACTTCTGGTTTGCATAAACATGGCTGTTTCATCTCTGAATGAAAGAAGGAGAAGAGAGAGACTATAATGGGGGTTTGAACTTGTTTGTATGCCATCATTTATATTCTTTTAGGTTGGCAATACTGTGTATAGGTAGAGTTCCGATGATACATATTTTGTACACGGCCTCAAACCAGGCAACTGACTGAAGGAGTATAAAATGCTATTTTAAATGAAATGAAATGAAAATACACGGCACTGCTCAGCTTTCCTTTTTAAACCTAGGATTTGATTATTTTAGGTTTTCCTAAACTGATAAATACATTTCTGATGATGTGTTCTGTAAAGTACCTAATAGCTCCACATCAGCAACATAAAGGGTCTGCTTTTAACATGCGACTTTCATCTCTGAAACCCCCAACTAAGAACTGGATACAAACAGATGGTTGTTCGTAAAGGGAAGAAAAACATGTTTCCTCTGACCGTTCAGTGAATTGCACCCAGGCAAGCAGCATCTGCACAAGAGTTTGCACTGCCGGATAATGAAAGAATTTATTCAACCTTGTAGAGACGCGTCCCTGGGCGCATTGCATTGAGGACTTGACACTTCCTACTCGTCTATCAAATAACATGGATGGACACTCTGCCACACAGCAAATGGCAGTTCAATGCACTGGAGGCAAAGCTGATAGGCCATGAAGGTTTTCTTTACTGCTTGTTGTTTTTGTAAATGATATTGTAAATGGTCTAGAAACATAGAAAAATGACAACAGATAATGACCATATGGCTTCTCTAGTCTGTCCTTTCATAACAACTACTAAGCTCTACAGTCCCTTTTCTTCCCTTAGAGATCCTCTGTGCTTGTCCCATACTTTCTCGAATACAGATACTGTCCTTATCTCTCAAACTTCCACTGGGAAGCTATCCCATGCATCCCACTCTTTTCCTAAAGAAATATTTCCTCAAATTACCCCAGAGTCTATCACCTTTCACCTTCGACTTCTGACCCCTTATGACATTTCTTTCAATTGGAGAGGAGGAGGAGCCTAATGGTTAGAGCTCAGGAACCAAGAGACTGGGGCTTGTTTCTCACTAGCACTCCTCAGCGCCTTAACCCTCTGTTGCCTCTGAAAAATGTACCTGTTTAATGTACATTACCAAGTTTAAGTTACAATGTAAGCTTTGACTGAAATGATAGAGCCGTATAAAAAAACTGATAAATAAATTGACTCAAATATCTACATCAAGATGGACATTCCAGAAGGAAGGCTTAAGAAATAATAAAGAGTTTGGCAAGTAGTGGGTTGATTTTCAAGGGTATTAGCCATACTGTAGATATTCAGCCACACTTGGGAAATGTTTACTGAACAGTATTAGTTATTAGCATAGCAGATAGCCCCTGCTATGAGGACGCATGGACAGCTAACGCAGGGGAAATACTGTCAGCACAGTGATTTTCAGTGCTATCTGCATTGCCTACAGTAAATGCTGGATGAGGCATGATGGGGCAGAGAGACGGCTGGCTGTCAAACGTTCGCATGGTGCAGAAGGTGGTGGTAAGTGCAGCTGAGCTGTCGGCATGGTGCTGCATGGCTGTTGGCAGAAGTAGCAGGCAGTGGTGGAGGTGGGACCTCCTGTGCCCCCCCCATGTGGTAACCACGCTGCTGCAGATTGTAAGATCTGCAGCCCCCTTAAGGAACCTCAAAAAGCATCTTAAGGACCCCCCTTCCCTAGACAGCATTCACATCATGCTGTGTTCCCCCTCCCCAATCTAGTCCAGATACCAATCAATCGAAGACCAGTTCCCATCCCTCTCGGGACCTCCCAAACCACCGTAAGTCCACAACTGGGTCTGAAAATAGCACTGCGGACACTCACAATGCTATTGTTAAATGCAAAGCACAGAAACTAATGACAGTGTTTCTGTCACCGTGGGGTTTAAAAGTGTTTTGCCATTCTCTGTTCCTTTTGCAGACTTAACTTGATCTTGTGGCTGTCTCAGATCAGCTTCGGCTGCAATATCAAGATTGTGGTTTACATTTTGAACAGAAAAGCACCTATTTTCTTGTCTGTTGACATGGGGATTTCACCTTCTACTTCATTGCTGCCATTTATACTGTTGTGAAATGTATTACTGTATATTGTACATGCACCTGATGCAGACATAACCAGGGGCATGCTGGATCTTCTCCGGTCTCCTGTATCCTCCTAGATCCCCCCGCCACCTTCCCCCTCCCCCACCTTCCTGCTATTGACGACTCAAACGCCACCAGCTTTTACAACAAATCAACTTTATTTGTGGGAATAAACAGGCCACATCTTCCAGCATATTACATACTTACATCTAATAGACATACACATCAAATTTAGTTACAACCTCCACAAACCCATGAGAACAAGCAACAATTGATGTGCATGGGAACCCCCTCCCCCCCATGGGGAGTACCATACCTTTGAATGCCCGCTTCCCCCTGGACCCACTCTGTGCTACTGACCGTCCTGTGTTGGCACCCAGGGTTACCTTTGTTTTATTGAAATTTGCATCTGATCCCAGGCACCCCTTCTCTGGTACCTGACCTCCCAATACTGAGCCCCAGATATTCCGACCCAGTACCTGCATCCCTGCCCTTTTTCGTGGTACTCCCCTAAAGCTGGTGAGGTCCTGCCCAGCTCCCTTCCCTACCTACTAGCTGTGACATACCCTCCTCTCTACCCCCTTTGGTGCCCTGCTGCTCTGGGTGCAGTGGGTGGGCCTTGTCTAGCTGGACTTAAAGATAGGGGCTGCTCCTTCCGTCCCTGCTCTATTACCTGCCGGGTGCCCCCTCCCCCTAGCCGACACTCCTATTGACTGCTGCCTCCCCCTCTGGAGACCTCCCCTGTCATCAGCCCGGTTATGGGCCGTCCCGTCACGCAGCCAGCCTTGCATAATGTTGAACCATAGCTATTTTGGGCTTTGTTACTATTCATCTACAGTCAATTAAATAAGTTGTTATTTATATTTGTAAATAAAGCTACTTTTGTCCTATATAAGTATATAATATCCTTTTATTAGCAGTTTGTGCCACAAACCACCTTTGTTCCTTGTTTTATTGTGCTATTCTGCAGTGAATTAGTGCTCGTTTGTGTGTATTTTGGATGCAATCCACACTGCAACACACTCTTGAAATCAGGGCAGTGCCAACCATCAGACAAACAAGGTGATCTTCTAGGGCAGCAGATTCTGAAGGGAAAGGGGCAGCCAAAGCAGGGCATTCAAAGCTAAACAATAGAGTTTGACAGCCAGTGGGTGTGTAAGGCTTAAATTTTGCCTAGGGCGCCAACACTTTGATCAAGCTCTGAGGCTGCCCGTAATGCCTCTTGTTGAAACATGCAAAGAACGATTTGCCTAACATGAAAAAGTGACTCTTGCAGACTTTCTAAAAGCACCTTTTCCACGTGGATGCCGCTTGCATGTTTTTCTGCCACATCCATGTTTAAAATGTGAATAGGGCTTCTATAATAACCCACTAAATATTGTTATTAAAATGAATGTGTGAAATTTAACAAATATTCAAAAATCAGGAAAAAGCCAAAAAGAATCAAAAATAAATAAAAAAAAATGTACACATTCCTAATAGAGTTTCATGGACAAAGTACCCACATAAATATATCTGGGCTGATTTTTCCTTGGTTAATTGTTAAAGAGAAAGTTTTCCTTTGAAAACTGATATAAATTCTGCAAGTAAAAGCTATCTTCAGACTTTATATATACGTACTTTGAACATTTCCATCTTTACTATGATATACAGCAAGAGATATCTAGAGAAATCTTCCACGGACTATACCCCATTCAAGCTATCAGAATTACGTTATCTGAATAAATTGAGGACAGTTTTTCAGGCTGACCACATCTATCAGATTAAAGGTCATGTTTATTAAAGTGTGAGATTTAGGGGTATGTTTACTAAAGTTTCTTAACGTGCGCGCTGCGCAATTAGTGCACGCTAAGGTACCTTAGCGCGCGCTAATGATGCTTTACATGGCAAAAATGCGCTTTAGTGTGCACTCATGCGCGCAGCAGCGCACACAAGCGCTGAAGGCGGGGAAAAGCTCCCAGAGGGCAGAGGAAGGCTCCCCAGGGGCGGAGAGAAGAGGTCAATGGGTGGAGAGTGGGAGGGGAGAGGCTCCCCGCACACTAGCGAGGTGAAATTCGAGGCCAAAAATAACGCAAGTGGAAACCTCACGTTAGAGCCGATTTAAAGGGAAGAGAAACCATTTCTGTCAGCAATGTACAGCAAAACCAGGGAAACCTACAAAAAAGAGATAAGTGTGATACATGTGCACAGAACAAAGGTACAAATAAACATTGAAAAGGACCCCAACAAAATTAAAAAAAATCATAATCAAGCTGGGCAATAGTGATAGTAATGGGAAACATAAAAAAAACACTCCCAAGAAAGCCCCAAAAAATAAATATGAATTTTGGAAGGGTCTACGCTCCGTCCCCATACAAGGTGAATGATCCCACAGTGAAATAGCACTGATCAGGGTTTCCCTCTCCATTGGACAGGTTACCTATGGCATGCACATGTTCCACAACAGCAGGGCGGGCATTTTGGAATGGGCAACTGGACAGATGCTGGGAAAGGGGATACAGAGGGCTGCAGGAGGCACATGCTGTGGTGCAGCTGGGGCACAGTGCGGACTAGGCAGATGCCTAGGTGGCACTTAGGAATGCTGAAACTGAACACCAGCCAGACAGCAACTGATGAGGGCCCAACATGGGCACGAGAGTGTTTATCACAGTGTCACAGGGGATAGTACCCAGCAGGTACCCCCAAGGGCACAGAACATTTGCAGGCAGTGTTGGGGGGAAGCGTGGATGCCTATGCAGGCACCCCTACCCCAGAACACACACCATAGGTAGCCGCCTACCTGCACACTGGATGGCTTGAGAATGCACACCACCAGCAGAAGGGCATGTCAGCATGGTGGCAGAGGGATACTGGTGGTGGAGGGGGGCAGTGGCAGCTCCCCAGAGCCGACCATGGCCTAGCCCTGTGTAGGTGGGTGCCCTGCACTGCAACAGACAGGCTCTGTCTGACAAACAACCATGGTATCTCCAGGGACCGCACTGTTTCTGTGAGTACAGTGTGGTGCAGTGAACACAGCCAGTGCCTTCAGGAGCAGAAGGTCACAAGTTCAAGTCCCAGCTGGGGCTACTGCCAATCCAGTCCCCATATTTTACCCGCTACTAAACCATGATAGTAAGGACAAACCTTTATTGCAGAGAACATAGGCATGGTTCAAACGCCTATATTTTACCCCACCGAGCACAGACACCAGAAACATGCACATTACCTAGAGCAGAGTCCCCCAAATGCAGTCCTGGAGGACCACAAATCATTCAGGTTTTATGCTGTCTCCAATATAAGGCCATGTCCGCATGGTGGTGGAGGGGTACTGGTGGTGGAGGGGGCAGCCTAGCTCTGTGTAGGTGGGTGCCATGCACTGCAACAGACAGGCCCTGCCGGACAAACAGTCATGGTATCACCACGGAATGCACTGTCTCTGTGGCAACACAGTGGTGCAGTGCACACAACCAGTGTGTTTGGAGGCCAAAGGTCACAGGCTCAAGTCCCAGCTATGGTGCCTGCCAACCCAGTCCCCATACTTTACCCACAACTGAAACATGCTACTACAGACAGAAAGTTTATTGCAGATGACGTAAACATGCCCAAAACACCTACATTTTACCCTACAGAGCAAAGACACCATAAACAGGTGCATTACCTAGAGCAGAGTCTCCCAAATGCAGTCCTGGAGGGCCAAACACCATTCAGGTTCCATGCTGCCTCTGATAAAGATGCCTGTGCTGCATATCTATGCACCACCCCATGGTATGCAGATGTATCTCATGCATATTCATGAGGGACAGCATGAAAACCTGAACAGTGTTTGGCACACCAGGACTGGAGTTGGGAACCTCTGCCGTAAAGCAGCAGCCAACAGGGGCAGACAAACCCACACCCACACCCACAGGCTCCATTAGCCAATGCCTCCTGGAGAGGCAGGACATTGGGCCCTGCGTGCATCTCCCAATACTAGCACTTGCATACCTTAGTAATGCCACCCTACACCTGGGAATACGGTACACAGCTATCAAAGGTTTGCTATGATTACTGGCAGATAGCAATTCCTACGTTAAGCACAGTTTGCTGATTGAGCTCCATCATAGCAACCTTTCTGATGTCTGTGGAGTGTGCTTCAGGTCTGGTCTCTGACAGTGTTTACCACCCTGGGGAGTGACCCCCAACAGTATTGCATAATATATCCATGCCTGCACTGTGCCCAGGACTGGTGTGGTGGCCAGGGCTGCTAAACTCCTCTATAGTAGCACAATGCTGGCATAGGTGTGGGTGTGCGTGTCTGTCTATCCAGTGTGTGGTGGCTGCAAACACCCTCCACAGCCCACACTGCCAGCACTGTTGCCAGTATTGGCCTGCCAATGTGCATAATGAGGAGCAAGGTACCATGGGTATAGCCCGGACAGGGTGGCCTGGCCAGGATGCATCTGCACAGGGCATAGGGCACTGGCTGGGACATTGTAGTGCCCGGCCACCACCTGCACAGACAGGGTGGCCACAGCATGTCCTGCTGGAAGATCACTCTCACCCTGACTGTGCAGTGACCACAGCATGGCTAGGCACCCCCATAGTGCTATATAGTATTTTTCTCATGTGGTATTTATGGGTTTCCTTTTGGGGCCCAGTCACTGACTTATCTGCTCGTTGTGTATGTTGACATCCCAGTTCTGGGTGCATGCATTTCCACCAGGAACATGCACTATGGACTAGCTAGCAGACTGTCTGCAGCTGGTATGTGTCTTGATGGAGTGCCTTGCAGGGTGCAGCAGCTGAAGGCTTGCTGCAGGAGAATATCAGATAGTGGTGGGGTGCAGTTTAGCATATCCGAGCCTAATGTCTGTCTGCTGTTGCATTATGGATGTGTACAGAGCTGCATTGACTGCCCTGTAGGGTGTCTGTTCCCCAGCAGGACTGGGGTTGATGGTCCCCTCTACTGCCACCATTGCAGGGAGGTAGAATGTGGATCTGTTGGTGGGAGACCCTGTTTACCACCCTCAGCCCTAGAGGAGGAGGAGAGTGAGGGTGGTGGTACATAATCCTCCTAGGGGTCCATAGGGGCTACACCTGACTGAGACATACAGATATATCCAAGGTGTGTCTGCAGAAACTACCTATCTCACACATTAGCACTGCTGGGGACCTGCAGCATGGTCTATCTATGTTGTGGACCTGGTGCTGGGCGCCCCACCTCACCCTCAGGGTGAGTGCAGTACCTGCACAATGTGACGGTGTTTAGCTACTCTGTGCCAGTACCACACACGGTCAGTTCCCCCTACCAGGCCGAGGTGCTGTGGGGGTGCATACCCCATCTTGTGATCATCTGTAGATTGCTGATATGCATGTGCAGTGCATCATGGGTATGGGTGGGTTAACCCTATCCTGGTGACCACAGCAGACTGTTTGTGTGGTGACTTGCAGTCCTTCTGAAGCCAGCCAGGGGTTTGCTAGCAGCTATAGATCTGTAGCCCACTGGTTACATCACTGCCAGTGGAGACAGAGATCATGGGTTCAAACCCACAGTGGGGTTATTTGATAGGGCTATCTAAAGCATTGTCTATTTTTAATGTACATTAGTGCTGCCAGCAAAAACACCCTCAGCGTACTGTACCCATAAGGTGCCTCAGAGGGCGCTTTATAGGGCACCCTATAGGGTACCTTATGGTTACCGTCCATATAAGGTGCACTATACAGTATCCTATGGAGCGACTGATAGGGTATCCTATAGGGGACATTATAGGGTGCCGTTGCGGATAGTGCACTTTATAATGTGCCCTATGGAGTGCCTTATAGGGTGCCTTATGCGGCACCTTAGGTTACGGTACATGAGGGTGTGTTTGCTGGCAGCAATTAATAAAATACAAATAAAGTGCTGCAGGAAACAATACTTACATGTTCAAGCTGATGCTTCAGCCAGCCTTACATATTAGAATCACTGGGGATTGAACTCATGACCTCTATTTCATCAGTCAGTGCCTTAACCATTGTGCTACACTGCTGTTCCTCCTTACATGTCAGCGCACCTACTTAAGATTTTCATCCGTTTAAATGCACAGTGCTGCCATCAAAAACAGTGCTATGACCTTGCTGTGCCTCATAGGGCACCCTATATGGCGCCCTATATGCCACCCTTTCAGCAACATTGTAGGGTGCCGTGGCGGACAGTGCACTTTAAAATGTGCCCTCTGGGGCACCTTATGGGGTGCCTTATGCAGCACCTTATGTTACAGTGCTTTGAGAGTGCATTTGCTAGCAGCAGTAATTAAAATAAAATTAAAAAGCCTCATAATGCAATATTACACATAAATGGTAGTGCCTCAGCCAGCCTTCTTCATTGGGCACAGTGGGGGATTGAACCCATGACCCCTGCATCATCTGTTAGTGTCTTCACCATTGTACTGCAGCCCTGTTCCTCTGTTTGCACATCAGCGCACCTGCTTATGCTTTCCGCGCGCGTTACTCGTGCGCTAATGTGCGTGGCGCACAAGAGCACGCAGCGCACAAGAGCGCGCGGCGCACAAGAGCGCACTCGCTAATCCCGTTTTGCTATTTTTGACCGGACCACCCACTCCTTATATGGCATCCTGCAGACTAACGCGGCACGCACATTAAGAAACTTTAGTAAACATACCCCTTAGTGTGCCATAACTGTCAGCCCAGGGCAGCGGTAAAGGTTACCATGGACTAAAAAACAGCCAGCACGGTAAAACTCCTATGCTGTTTAGCGTATTTTGGGACAGGAACTGTGCAGGTTATGGGCAAAGAATGGGTGTGGGCTGAACTGTCAGCGTGTGGCACTTTACCACACGCTAACTATCCAGACTGCAAATAGCGCTGGTGCAATTAATACTTCCTCAAGAAGAGGTGAGTGCAACTGTGCTATTGACATGCATCAATGTACTGAAATCCCCAAAAGATCTGCAATAACTCTCCATCAGCATCTTCAACCCCCAAACAACATCCCTGATCCCCCAACCCCCTATCGGCATTTTATCTTCTAGATAAACACCTGAAGCCCCTGAATAATGTGCCGGAGGGGATTGGGGACATGGGTGCTGCTTAGTTAATGATGATGGGGGGATTAAGGGGTTGGAGGTGCTGTTGTGGCTAATACTGATTAGGGAAGGAACTGGTGGTGGGGTTGGGTGCTGATGTTGCTGGGGAGGTTGGGTACTGATGTTGCTGGGGAGGTTGGGTGCTGATGTTGCTGGGGAGGTTGGGTACTGATGTTGCTGGGGAGGTTGGGTGCTGATGGGGTGGATTCAGTTGTTGATGGAGAGGCTTCTGCTGTTGATTGGGGGTTAGCGATGTGGATGGGAGGGGATATTGGTCAAGCGTCAGGTGTATTATTATATTTTAGCCCAGCAGGCCGTGGAACATGCATTGGCAGATAGCACAGATGCACCTACTGTACTTCTTACTGATGCATTTACTATGTGGTAAGTGCCCTGTGTGCTGGGCACACCCCCAACCGCTGTCACATTGGGCTTGCACTTACTACACATTATTTTTGCAATTAATGCAAAGAATTTGGGCTGCCATTACTCAGCAGACTGGATGGACCATATTGGTCATTATCTGCCGTCATTTACTGTGTTACTATGTTACGTGAAAAAACATACCAGAATTTAGTAAATAGGCTCCTACATTTAAGAGGACAGTTTTGAATATTGAGGCTGCCCAGTTGAGGTATGACATTGCTCTAGGGAAAGCCCCCTGCTCTGTCTTGTTTTGTCCTTGTAGATTTTCTGTAGGTAGTGGTATGTCTGAACAAAATTTACCCATTCATCTGGGTATTTCAGCCTCACAGATTTGTTCATCCAGCTCCCAAAATCAGCTTAACAAATCCTTTCAATATTGAGCCCTAAGATTTAATGGGAAAAGTTAATAGCAAGTTGGGTGTTTGAGGGTGCATAAACCTAAAATACAGTGCATGATATGGAATGAGGGAGGTGGTGACGTGTACCAAGCAGTAGAGGGATCTGAGAGTGAAGGTATCTGATAGCTTTAAGGTTACTAAACAATACAACTACATGGTGGAAAGAGCATGAGGAAAGTTAGAGAGCTGAAGGAAAGGTGAAACCATCAGAATATATGGAGGCATAGGGAGGGTAAGTCACTGTCCACGAGGCGTTTGTATCTATGCACCTGCAAGCTGAGTTTAGAAGGAATGTCCCCCTGGAATTTCCCAGTAAAACTCCTCCAGTGGTGGGGAGATTTTCACCTGCATACATTACAGAAACAAAGTGTACTGGTTAAGAGCTAAAACAAGAGAAGGGATTTCAAAAATTAATTCCTGGGTGCACTCCAATCCTCCCCCCAGTGCTCCCTTTTTCCCTGCAGACGGCCCAAGCAATTTTTTCAGATGGCTTTTTCTGTGGCTAAACATCTGTAACCCACATAAGTCTCTTTAAAAATTGTCCCCATTGCTCCCAGTTTTAGAAGTGTCATTTCCAAAAGGATTCAGGCAGAATGGCATCAATCCTTAAAAGGACGACCACCATGAGACTCGTCTTTAAGACCTCTGCTTTGGAAATTACTATCCCACAATGTTCTCTAGTTCTAAATCCTTCTTCTTCCAGCTTCACAATCACGTTTGAAGAGTGGACCGCTGCGATCTCTGAAACTCATGTCATCTTGTTTGTTCTTTCATGTTGTTCCCATGGACGGCTCTGCTGCTATACGTTTGGATTTGGCGCACTAATAGGCAGGATCAAAATAAATGCATAGCCTATCCAGACACTGGCTGAACATTGCTGTTGTCTGGATAAATTTTGGGTGCCACCTTCACTCTGCCCTCCCTCCCACTAAATGGATAGCATTGAGGTAGTTAGATGTAGGCCCAGTGACAAAATACACCGAGAGAGGTGCTAGATGTTCCCCGCCCGGCAGTGAATGCATAACTCTGCTTGAAAATTGACCCCCGTAACATGAAATTTACGTGAAGCTGAGCGGTGAAATGTCTGGCTTTCTCTTCATGCTCCTTCTTGATGGAGAATTAGAGAATAAGGTGACCAAAATGACTTTCACTTCCTCACTGCATCTTTAATATTCAAGCCATGCAGCAAATTTTACTGTATGCAGCACATCAGTTTTGCAGACATTTCCATTTCCATCTTTACAGATTTCAGTTGACTTAAGCTTCAATATTTTCCGAACATATTCCCCCTCCCTTGTCTAAAAACCATCTCATATCCTCTACTACTACTATTATTAATCATTTGTATAGTGCTCTAAGGCGTAAGCAGCACTTTACAGACACATATGAAAGATGGTCCCTGCTCATTAGAGCTTACAATCTAATCAAGACAGACAGTATAATAAGATGAGAAGGGTATAGTAGGGAAGGGTAATGAGACGGAAGGAGAACAAAGGATTAAGATCCAAAAGCGGCCTGAAAGAGGTGAGCCTGGTAAATCAATTTAAAAAAAGCCCCCTTATATCAGATTATTTCTACATGGCCAAGAGGCCGAGATTAATATATGACTTGCTGAATCATGTGATACAGCATTATAGTAAATTTAATCTGTCGTAATACAGTAAAATTAACTGTCAGTTGAGTGAATTGGGGCCTGAGCTATTACTTTGGCGAGGGTTGAACAAATTATTTGTTAGTGGCTCAGAAAATATATATGTCTCGTTAATGCCATTTTTGAATATACAACTATCACTGGTTCTGAGATGAAAGGAGTATGTCTTAATTATATGAACAGAGGGCCAAAGAGTAGGCAGGAAGGAGTTTTCGGTGATTTCTGCAGACGGCAAGAAAAATACTTGTGAATCAGCCTACTTTTCTTTCGCCCCAGAACATCAGATTCTTTTTATATGCCAAAACTTCCAAGACATCATGTCGTAGAACAGACACAGAAGAGCAAAGTAGCGATGCCATTCTGATCTTCTGAAATGCGGTACAGTATTGATTTTCCTGCATTTTGTGACATGAAAACACTGTTTTTCTTCTCTAGATGTGGCCATTTATCTTTACATAGAGGTCAAGTTATATGTTTGGGATGGACTGTATCCCCTGGAAATCCTTATTTATATCCACAGTCGCTGTCCAAAAGTTTATTTTAGAACGAGAAATGAGAATTTTAGAGGGAGAGAAGAAATAACTGCTGCTGATCCCCTATTTCTAGCATGCACTAGATGTATTCAGAAGATGATGAACTTAGGACCTTTTTTTACCCTGCCTATAGCTGTAGGTTTTCTTGGGGCAGTTTCTCCAAATGGGTTTTCTATATGAGAATATCTCTAGATCTCTTTGTCTCTCTAGATACAAAATATGGTAAAAACAATTTTGTTTATCTATTTTTTTTAAGTGCCGTCAAGTCAGTGCTGACTCCTGGCGACCCAGCAGCCCCCAGGTTTTCTTGGCAAGATATGACCAGAAGTAGATTTCCAAGCCTCTTTTTTCCAAGGCAGTGGAGGGTAAAGTGACTTGCCCAAGGTCACAAGGAGTGTCAATGGGAATCAAACCCTGATCTCAATATGAATTTCATACAAGCACCTGGGAAAACATAACAATTTGTCATAAAATCAGAGAACCAAAAGAAGGGACAGCAGAACATCACTATTTAAAAACTGACTGGTAGAATAATCTTTTTTCATAATTTTCAAAGTGCTAAAAAGTTCTTCCTTAGACTAATTTCTCTGGTCATAGAATTCTGCAATAGTTGACCCAGCAGAGGCAATACGTGCTGGTAGATTTCAACCCAACTGTACCTTCTATGTTGGTGGAAATGATAAAAAGCAATCATCTGCTGAGCATAAGAATCATTCAGGCACATAAACCTTCAATTTGTCTTTGAAATAGCTGAGCTCATACCTGCAAGTGTGTATGTATGAAGAACAAAACTTTTAAAGGAAATTCTGTTTTATTTTTGAAAGACAGTGAAGTTGTTCCAAATGTGTGTATGTCTATCTATCTATCTATCTATATAAGTTGTTGCTAAGTGCTTCCGAGTTGATGTTGACTCATACCGACCCTCTGGATACTTGTCTTAAACTGTATTCGGTCTTCAGTCAGGCGGCTAATTGTTGACAGAGTGGTATCCACAGCTGCTGTTATTGTATCGATCCATTACATTACTGGCCTTCCTTTTCTGTGTTGACCTTCAACCTTGCCAAGCAAGAGGTCTTTCTTTAATGATCTTTCTCTTCACATGATATGTCCAAAGTATGAAAGTCAAAGTCCTGGCATTTGAGCTTCTAAGAAAAGCTTAAGTTTGATCTCTTCTGGTACCGACTGATTTATTCTTCGGGCAGTCCATGGTATACACAGTATTCTTCGCCAGCACAATATAAATATATAAGATTATTTTATATGCTAAAAGCTTCCAAGCTAATATGTCATAGAGAACACACAGAACAGCAAAGTAGCAATTACATTCTTATTTCTGAAATACGTGCAGTTTTAATTTTCAAGTATTTTGTGATATGAAAATCTGATATGGATATACATGGAGTTACTGATTGGCTTCTTAAACAAGCTGAAAATTTCTTTTAAAAGTTTGCTCTTGATGCATAAAACACTTGCAGATCAGGACTCAAGTACGTGAATAGTTCTTTCATTCGACGAATCTAAAAGGTACTGTTGGGGTGAAATCCACCAGCATGCATTTCCTGTGATGGGTACGCTATTGTGGAATTTCAACAACTAGAAAAATTAGGCCAGGGAAAGAATTTTTAGCATCTTGGAAAATGATGTAAACCATGCTTCTTCCAGTCAGTTTTTAAATAGTGCTATACTTCTGTTCCTTCTGTCGGTTCTCTTTTATTTGATGAGAAAATATTAAGCATTAAAAGGTGTTTATGTGCAGTTCATATTTCTTGTGTTCTACTGTAAGTCACAGTTTTCAAAAATGGGGTGTGTGTGGGACTCATACTCTAAATATTTATGCATATATATATTTATACACACACACTTGTATAGATCAATATTTTTCCCCCAATGAGGAAAAATTGATTGTGCATTTCATTTTCAAGCTCATGCTTGTTTAACATTTTTTCTGGCTGGATACATCAGTTTTGCACTGAGGGATTTTATAGCCTGTTTGATATTCACTGGCTGCCTCTTTATGGCATTCTTAGAAAGAAAAGAAATGTTATATTTAAAACAAATACCAGGCATTACTTTAGATTTAAACTAATGTTTATCTGCATATGAACATCATCTAGTTGCCCTTGACTGAACTTTTGTTCTGATTTTCTTGTCTTTAGGAAGGGAATGTAGCTATCCTCTGAGTTTTAGCCAATTGAGCAGTAAAACAAAGCAAACGCACTGCCAGTCTCAGAAGGGCAGTCACACCATTGCTTTTATAAAATATAAGAATAAATTGCAATGCTGTTCATACTCTGCCCAAACCTCACCTCTGAGCACACGTACTCTACACGTATGCACCAACCTGCATGCCGCGTACTTGCAGACAGAACCCAAAATTTTATAAAAACCCTTTTGTGTACGTAAAACTGTATTTTAGACATAAGAAAGGTTTACAAAATTACTCTAAATGCCAATTTCACCCCATGCCACCTATTGTCCACCCCTAGAAATGCATACGTCTGCATTGCATAAAAGCAGATGTTATGGTGGTCATTTTAGAAGACTTATTCGTGATTTGGATGTCTAAAAACGTGCATGCTGATGTCCAAATCATGAAGACCTCCTCTGAGCTATTTTGCAAATGATGTCTAAAGACGTCCCTGGCACAGGGATGTTCAAGTGGGCAGGGCTGCGATGGAAGCATTTCTGGGGTGCGGCAATGGACTTAGATGTGCCCACTCGATTTCAGAAATGCTCCAGGCACGAATAGGCATCCGAAAGGTGCTCGTTTGAGCCATTGAACATCCAGATGGTGTAGAGAAGGTGGCACTGTACCATCCCCAGTCCTCACCACAATCACAATGATATTTTTGGGTAATTGGGAAACTTGTTTTGTGTTTGAACCACTACTGAATTGGGGCATTTTGGGATATAGACTGGATAGGATGAAAATCTGCATGTATTATCTCCAGTTTCAATATAGGGGATGCCCATGTATGACCAGAATTGCCCATGACTGAAGCTACACCTACCCCAGACACGGACAGATTTTCTAAAAATGCTCCTTTTGGCCATCCTGTTACAGTAGGGCTTAAAGGGGATACTCTCCTCAGTTCCCGCAGTATTTATTTAAGACTATAAGAAATGATGTATTAGTTCAGACCAAAAGTCCATCGAGCCCAGTATTCTGTTTCCAACAGTGGCCAATCCAGGTGACAGGTACCTGTCAGGGTCCCAAAAGGTAAACAGATCCACTTTAATAATGGTTTATGGGTTTTTCCTCCAGGTACTTGTCCAAACTTTGTTTAAACCAGCTACCCTAACAGCTTTTACTGCGTCCTCTGGCAATGAATTCCAGAGTTTGATTACACAAAAAATAAATAAATTCTGATTAGTCTTACATGTGTTACATTGTAGCTTCATTGCATGTCCCTTAATTCTACGTTTTGAAGGAGTAAACAACCAGTCTACGTTTACCCTTTCCAGTCTACTCATCATTTTATAGAACTCTGTCTTATCTCCCCTCAGCCGTCTCTTTTCCAAGCTGAAGTGTCCTAACCTTTTAAGTCTTTCCTCATAGGTGTATCCTTCCATTCCCTCCTCTGTACCTTTTCAACTTCTACTACATCCTTTTTAAAATACGGCAACCATAATTGCATGGAACGATACAGAGGCATCGTAATATCCTTGGTTTTATTCTCCATTCCTTTCCTTATGATTCCTAGCACTCTATTGCTTTCTTGGCTGCTGCTGCACACTGGGTGGAGGGTTTCAATGTATTATCCATAATGACGCCTAAATTCTTTTCCTGGGTGGTGTTTCCTAATGTGGAACCTTGCATCATATAACTGTAGTTTGGGTTGTTCTTCCCTAAGTTCATAACTTTGCACTTATCCACATTAAATTTCATCTGTCATTTGGATGCCCAGAATCCGTTTCTCAAGGTCCTCTTGCAATCTTTCAAAATCTTCTTGTGATTTAACAACTTTGAATAATTAAATATCCAACTAAAGTTAACCAGATATCTCATCTGATTGAGTGGATGAAGTGCTGCTGAATATTGCTCTCATATACCCCAATTTGGGGCCTTAAGCTTCATCACGGGCACTTGAGGCACGCACACAGGGGTGAGTAAGATGGACATCCACCTGGTACGTGGAAGGCCTGGGCAACAGAAAAAGGAAGACATGTGGACTGAGCTACATGCTACCCATTTCTCTTTTAGATCTTCCGTCATCTTCCTCAAATGTACCCTTGCAATCCCTAGATTAGACAATAGAGGATCATCACTCATGCCCCCTTCCCCCACTGAATGTGCCTGCATATTTCCAGGCTGGCCAGAAGAGGTCATCACTCTTCCTGCCATCTAGACATGCCAGTAGGCTCTACAGTCTGGACAGTAGTGGCCCAGTCTGCCTTAATGTGGAAGCCATGCAGCAACTGGGGAAGGGTGCACCAATGGCAACCTTTTACCATAGTGCTATGATCCCTGGCGACTGTCCTATATGTGAATATGTTGGTGAAAATCTTGATACCCTCTTTACTGTAGATCTCATGTAGGTTCCCTTGGGGTTTGATTGTTATAGAGAGCATAATGGAAAACCTCATCGGTGCTTATTTCTCTTCTTATCCTCAAGTAATTTTATCATTGTTCACAATCTTCCATTTCAGACACCAGAGTTTGTGCCTTCAGAAGCACTATACCCAACTGTTGGCATTAATGGGATCAAAGGATGAATTGTTACCATCTACAATGAAAGATGGGGATAAAGCAAAAATATAGCCAGCTCTGAAGCCTTTGGGTTCACTTAATTAGGCTTCAATGTCTTTGAATTATAGTCTTTCATGCCACTGCAAGATGCCACTAAGTATCTTTTCTTGTATAGTAATTCTTTCGCTGATGCAAGATCAGTGATTCACGTTAATCCCCTCCTCAGCCAGGGGACAAAATCTCTCTGGTGGCCAAGCTTGTTGTACTTATAAATATTGTTCTGCCCCCTCACCTTGAAGATCATTAGGGAGGATACATGACTTCGTGAGAGATGCATCAATGCAGGATCGTATGTACTCGGTTTGTGTTGGTTCATAATTTTGCAGGGAAATATTGGACTTTTCAGCCCAGAGAGATAATGTTAAACAACCTATAACCTCTGCTACTGAATCACTGTAACAGAATCCTATACAGTATCTGATGAGTCCAGTAGGAATAATATGGCAGATCATTAAACCAGAAATGATAGCCTGATGGCATGTTTTAATTTATAAGCACAAAAACTAGACCAGGCTGATAGAGCAACGTGATTCACAAACAGCAAAAAGTTTTCCAAGATTTTTTTGTTGGACTGTTCATAAGTAGAGAATAACCCTCTTGAAATAAACTGTCCTTTTAATCATTTAAAAGAGAAAACAAAGTAGTTCTTAGCTTTATTTGAAGTGAAGCTTGGGTAGACAGTCCTTAGGCGATCAAGACCAGTTCCGATAAATCCAGACAACACAGCACCACGTTTCGAGCCTCTTACCATTTTCCAACAAAGGCTCTGCTTCAGGTTTACTGCTCCAAACAGTCAGCCAGGTCAAGAGTGGCATAGTCAGAAAGATAACAAGGTCCATACACTCTCAAATTCAACCGCTCTTAAATATCATACTAAGCGTCTGATGTTGGTGACAATTGATACTTACTCTGCCCATTTTACCTTACAATGGACCCACAACAATGAATATGTAGTGATTCGTCAGCATTGGTGTTCAAAGAATACTCTGCCAGTCAAGTTCCAAGTTGAGGCCATTAGGGGCTACTGTATTTAACAAAAAAAATCCACTGTTGTAACTGAGACACTCAATCACCCCCCCCCCCCCCGCCATGGGTGCAAAGGTATTCTATCAATTAATCTCCAATGAAATTGGTGAAAGGAGTGATCCGTTTGCACACAGTGTTGTACTACAGGGGCAGTTAAGGTCTTCATATAAATTTTAGAGGCATGTTCAGTGAGCTTCGTCTTAACAGGTTGGGTAGTATTGCCAACATACTTGAGGCCACAAGGGCATATCAGAAGATACAGTACATAATCTGATTCACAATTAGTGTGCCAATGAGCCCGATTTCTGCATAACTGGATCAGACATTGCTGCCTCTAGTATAGGCAACTGCCAGATCCCTCTGAAAACAAGGATGTAACTGTAAAATGAGTCAATGTTTACCAAGCAAAGACATCACCTCAGATGCTTTGTCCATAAAGAGTAGTTACTCACCTGTAACAGGTGTTCTCCAGGAGCAGCAGGAATCAGTCCTCACATATGGGTGACGTCGGCGCCGACGGAGCCCTCGTGCGGAGCATTTCCCCAGCTTTCAAGAAAGCCTTTGGGAATTGCAGCGCGAATGCGCGATCCCCTTCCCGCCCAAGGGTGCCATCTTGCTCAGTCTGATGACATAGCTAAAAGACAGCAAAAAAATTAGCAAAAACAAATCATATGACTGCAACTCCAAGGGGAGGAGGGAGGGTTGTGAGGACTGATTCCTGCTGCTCCTGGAGAACACCTGTTACAGGTGAGTAACTACTCTTTCTCCAGGACCAAGCAGGAAGTCAGTTCTCACATATGGGACTCCCCAGCTTAAGGCTACTGGAGACCCCAAGTGGAAAAAATGAGCTTCCTCTAGCTCGTCAGCACGTAAGGAAGGAATCTTCTCTGAGAACGCCCCCGACCGGTAGCCCAACACCAGGGCCGGAGGGTAGGAGTTGCCTAAACCCCAAAGAGATTATGGAGTACTGCCTGTCCGAAAGCACTGTCCCTGCGAGACTCCCTCTCAAGGCAGTAATGGGCCGCAAAAGTCTGGCTTGAAGACCAAGTAGCGGCCCGGCAGATGTCCGCCAACGGAACAGAGCGGAGATGAGCCACTGATGCAGCCTTCGCCCTGACACGATGAGCCGTGACTCAACCCTCCAACGAGAGGCCGGCTGCCCCATAAGCCCAGGCGATACAGTCAGCGACCCACAGGATAAAGTACGCTTGGAGACAGGTAGCCCCAACTTATTGGGGTCAAAAGAAACGAAGAGCTGAACAGCCCTTCGATGCTCCCGCGTACGGTCAAGGTAGAAGGACAACGCCCTCCTACAGTCCAGGGTATGCAAAACCATCTCAGCCCGGTTGGCATGCGGCCTGGGAAAGAAGGTCGGAAGAACCACCTCCTGATCGAGGTGAAAAGGTGAGGCAATCTTAGGAAGAAACTTATGGTGAGTCCGTAAGACTACCCTATTCCTGTAGAACCTAGTGTAAGGAGGATCAGAGACTAGTGCCTGAAGTTCACTCACTCGCCTAGCAGAGCTAAGAGCTACCAGAAACAAGGTTTTCCAGGAGAGAAAACGGAGAGGGCAGGTAGCCATAGTTTCAAATGGCGGATAAGTAATTCGCTGTAAGACCACATTCAGATCCCACTCAGGGGCTGGTGGACGTAAAGGGGGCTTGAGCAGGAGGAGGCCTCTGAGAAAACGAGCCACCAAAGGGTGGTTAGAAAGAGGCCTCCCGTCCACTGGCGAGTGGTGCGCTGAGAGAGCACTAAGGTGAACTCTGACAGAGTTAGACTTAAGGCCCAGATTGGAGAGGTAAAGCAAATATTGCAACACTACCGCTACCAAGCACGAGAAGGGATTCTCGCTGTGCTGAGCACACCATGCGGAGAATCTACGCCACTTAAGAGCGTAGGATTTCCTGGTGGATTGTCGCCTAGAGGCCAAGACCATATCTTCCACCTCTCGAGGCAGTAGTAGGGGAGCCAGGACTACCCTTTCAGAAGCCAGGCCATCAGATGAAGGGACTGGAGGTTGGGGTGCAAGAGAGTCCCCTGATCCTGAGACAGGAGATCGTGTTGAAACCCCAGAGGAAGAGGGGTGTCCACCGCTAGCTGCAGCAGAAGCGGGAACACGGTTGCCTCGGCCACCTGGGGGCTATCAGGATCAATGAAGCCCCGTCCCTGAGGACTTTGAACAATGTCCTGGACACTAGTGGCGTGGGAGGAAACGCATACAGTAGGCCTGTGGACCACGAGATCAGAAACGCATCCGCTGCTACTCTGAGAGGATGCGGTTGTCTGGAGCAGAATCTCGGGAGTTCTCGGTTCAGAGGACTGGCGAAAAGATCCATGGTGGGGAGGCCCCACCTGAGAAAGACCTGCTGAACTACCAACGGGTTTAACCTCCATTCGTGTGGTTGCAGGATCCTGCTCAGTCTGTCCACCAGGTAATTTTCTTGACCTGGGAGGTAGACAGCCTTTAGGAGGATTCCGTGAGTGACGGCCCAAGAGCACAGCCGTTGTGCCTCCTGACATAGAAGGAAGGAGCCTGTGCCTCCTTGCTTGTTCACGTAGAACATGGCAACTTGATTGTCCTTCTGGACCAATACAGACTTGTGAGAGGCGAGGTGGGAGAAGGCTCTCAGAGCTAGGCGTATCGCCAGTAGCTCCAGGAAGTTTATCTGTTGAGCAGCCTCCCAAGGGGTCCAGAGACCCTGAGTACATGTCCCTTGGCAATGTGCTCCCCAACCGAGAAGAGAAGCATCTGTTGTCAGCACTTGAGAATGCGGAGGGGATTGAAAAACCACTCCGAGTACCAGATTCGGAAGATGAAGCCACCATTGCAGAGAGGAGACTAGCAGGTCCGATATCTTTACTGAGTCCGCTAGGCTCCCTGTGGCCTGATGCCACTAAGTGCGAAGGCTCCACTGAGCAGGCCGTATGTGTAGGCGGGCATTGGGGGTGACATGAACCGTGGAAGCCATATGGCCGAGTAGTCTCAGGAATTGCCTGGCAGAGACCAGGGAATTGCTGCGAAACTGCCTGGCCAGATCCATCAGCCTGTGGGCTCTGTCCATTGGCAGAAAAGCCCTCGCTTGAAGAGTGTCTAGTCTGGCCCCTATGAATTCTAAGTTCTGGGATGGGAGCAAAGCGGACTTTGCAAAGTTTATGACAAACCCCAAGTGCTGAAGTAGAGCCACAGTGCGAAGGGTGGCTTGATTGGCCTCCTGGGAAGATTGGCCCCTTATGAGCCAGTCGTCCAGGTACGGAAACACAAAAAGACCTTGAAGCCTCAGGTAGGCCGCCACCACTGCCAGGCACTTGGTGAACACCCTGGGAGTGGAGGACAGGCCAAAGGGTAGTACTCTGTACTGATAGTGGTTTCCCCCCACAACAAATCTGAGATATTGTCTGTGGTCTGGATGAATAAGGATGTGAGTATACGCATCCTTTAGATCTAAGGAGCATAGCCAGTCTCCCTGCTGGAGGAAGGGCAGCAGGATTCCAAGGGAAAGCATCTTGAACGTTTCCCTCTCCAGGAACTTGTTGAGGTTGCGCAAGTCTAGGATGGGTCTGAGGCCTCCTGTCCTTTTTGGTACCAGAAAGTACCTGGAATAAAAGCCGTGACCTCTCAGGTGGTGGGGCATCGGTTCCACAGCCTGATCCTTTAGCAGACTTGCTAACTCCTGAAGGAGTAGGTCCCTGTGCAGAGGGAGTTTTGGAGGCTCCCCTGGAAAATAGGAGGGAGGTACCTGGTGAAAATGGAGAAGATAGTCCTTTTGGACTATATGAAGAACCCAGGTATCTGATGTGACGGCTGACCACCTGTGGGCAAAGTGGGCCAGCCGGCCTCCTGTGCTGAGAGAAGCCAGCTGAGGAGAAGAGGCTATGCTTTCTGAGTCAAAAAACCCCACCCTGCTGAGCAGGGGCCAGTGTAGGTGGCTTGGGGGCCTTCTGCCTACGGGGCACTTGACCCTGCCCCTTGGCCTGCTGACCCTGTTGGGGAGCTGCAGAGGCCTGATAATGAGTGTAGTGTTTATAGGCAGATGACTTCCTCGGGTAAAAGGTCTTTTTTCCCGAGCCCTTCTTTTTCTGAGAAGGGGCAGAGGTTTTTCTGGACAGCCTAGTCCTGGTGACAGTCTCTGTCTCGAGCTCAGCAGCCTTTTCAGCCATGGGTTTGCCGAAAAGGTTTTCACCCCGGCAGGGGACATCGACCAACTTGTCCTGTACCCATGGCTTGAGGTCGGATGACTGTAGCCAAGCAGGTCGGTGGGCACCGATGCCGGCCCCGGCTACTCGGGCCGAAGCCTCGAAGCCATCGTAGGCTGCTCGAGAGATAAACTTCGAGCACTCCCGAATACCAGTGGACAAGGCCTGGAACCTCTGCAAAGGTTCCTCGGAGAGACCAGCAGAGAACCCGGCAATCTCCTTTGCCAGGTCTCGGAGGTACATGCCCATGTAGAGCTGGTATGTCTGGACACGGCAAGCAAGCATAGAGCCCTGGAAGCACTTCTTACCGAGGGCATCCAGGTTCCGGGCCTCCCGGCCGGGAGGCACCAAGGAGTGCATCTTCTGACTTTTCAGTCGATGCATGGCCGATTCCACAACCATGGAGTGGTGCAGTAATTGCGCCTTTTGGAACCCGGGGCTCTTGCAGACTCGATAGATTGAATCGACCCGTTTGCTTAACACCGGCGTCGAGGCCGGGGTCTCCCACATGCAGAAGAGCAGCCGCTCCAGCATCGGAGGAACCGGAACAGTAAAGGCCTCCTTCGGGGGAGAGTCATACTGGAGGGCTTCGAGCTCCTTGGCTCGAGGTTCCTGCTCGGAATCCGCGGGGAAGGCCAAGGCCTTGGCCATATCTCGCACGAAGTCCGAGAACCGGGTATCCTCTGGTGGGGATCGTCTCCGAGGTTCGGACTCGGGCGAGTCCGATGGGACACACCGAGTCCGATGAGTGTCGGGTGACTCTTCGTCCTCCGTCTCCCAGCCCGACTCCTCGGAGGAGGAATCGAGTGGCTCCGGTCGGGCGGGCACTGATGCCCTCCGCCCCGACGCCGAGGGTACCGGCATTGACAACCTCGGCCCCGAACGGGAGGTCAAGGGAGACCGCGACCGAGGATCAACTCGAGCCCGCATGGACTCGAGGATCGGCTCGGCCTCCATGGTCGACTTGGACGTCGAGGTCCCTGTGGTCGGGGCAGATGCACTGGTGAGACCGGCGATCGATGCCCGCTGCTGTTCCATGAAGGCAGCGAAGCTGCTCTCCAAGGCCGTCAACCTGAGTCTGAGCTCAGGAGACCCAGCAGCCCCCGACTCGGGCCCCGACAGCGTCGGGCCCGACGTCGGCTCCCTCGGAGGAGAGTCCACGAGGACAACAGCACTTACGTGTCCAGGAGACTCCATCTCGACACGAGGATGTTTGGCAGGCCTCTCCGACTCCGAAGACCCGGGACGGCTATCGGGGCTATGCGACCTGGCCCTCGAGGAACCAGGAGCGTCCACCGACGCCGCCCTCGCGGGTTTCTTCTTCCTGCGATGTTCCCGCGAAGGAGACCCACGCTCAGAGGAGCCCCGATGCTGCTCGGGGCCGGAGTCCCGAGACGTCGAGGCCTCTGACGAGGGCCGGGCCCGGCCGGACGCGGAGTCAGAAAATATCCTATCCTTTTGGTGCTGCCGACTCCTCAACGCCTTCGAGCACATTTTGCCACACAGACCACAGATCATCGGGTCATGATCGGGTCCGAGGCAGCGGAGGCAGCAGTCATGTGTGTCGGTAAGAGACATAAATTTCTTACACCGATCACATTTCTTAAACCCGCTGGTTGCCATCGGGGGAAAAAGGGCCCCTGCTAGGTCAAAGACCGGGCTGCCAGGGAAAAAAGAAAAAAGGCGCGAACGCCAGTCACAAAGGACAAAAACCGAAAAAGAGAAAAAGGACTCGATACCGGCGTATCGGTCCGAGCGGGAAAAGGATCCGGCATCGAAACGGAGAAAAAAGAGAAAAAACAGGGAAAATCAACTTTTTCCTCAGGGAAAAATGAACTACGTCCGTCGGGCTCCGCGGAAAAAAGAAGACTGAGCAAGATGGCACCTTTGGGCGGGAAGGGGACCGCGCATGCGCGCTGCAATTCCCAAGGGCTTTCTTTGAAAGCTGGGGAAATGCTCCGCACGAGGGCTCCGTCGGCGCCGACGTCACCCATATGTGAGAACTGACTTCCTGCTTGGTCCTGGAGAAAAGGAAGAATTCCCACTAGCTTATCCTCAAGATTCTTGTTTAGGGAACTGTGCAGAGGTGAGTTCAGATGGAGGTCTGCATTGGATTTGATGACTTTGCTGGTAGAAAGAACTATGGCTCACCGAACGAGTGATCGAGTGTCCCAGTTACAGCTTGTGGAACAACGCTGGATTTTTTTTGTTAAATACAGTGGTCCTTGAAGGCCTCAACTTGGAACTCGACTGGCAGAGTTTTCTTTGAACGCCGATGTGGGCGGGCCGCTACATATCCATTGTTGTGGGCCCGTTGCTAGGTGAAGTGGGCGGAGTACATACCAGCTGTCACTGACATCAGACACTTAGGGGTATGTTTACTAAACTGCGTTAGTGCAATTCACGTTAGGAGCCGCGTTAGTGGAAGGAAAGCCAAAAAAGGACATGGGCGGTACATCGTAACCGATAACGCGCAGTTGCACGCGTTATTACGCGCCGCGCAGCAATGATCGCTACAGTGCACGCGCTACTGCGCGCAAGCTTAAGACAGCGCACAGACACCCAAATGCAGAAGCAGAGCTGTAGCACAATGGTTACTACACAGACTGATGGTACAAGGGTCATGGGTTCGATTCTCCAGTGTGTCTAATGAATAAGGCTGGCTGAGGCGTCATGTGTAACCCTTTGAAGGCCTACTATACAATTTTAATCCACATTCTGCAGCCGGGTTAATGTTTGCACATGTCAGGAAAATTGTACCCGTCGTATCCAATATGTTCCAATAGTGACGTTTCCTCTGGCATGGTCATGTATTATATACCATTTGATAGGAACATATAGGCAGAAGTTGGGATCCTGAAAGTACTGGGCTTGGCCTGGAAAGGGTTAAGTAGTGGGCTGTGAGGAAGTTTAGTTGTACCTGAATAGTGCTACCAGCAAACACACCCTCACAGTGGCGTAACCTAAGGTGCCACATAAGGCACCCTAGAGGGCACTCACTAGGGCACATTATAAAGTGTGCTGTCTGCCAAGGAACCCTATAATGTCCCCTTTAGGACACCATATAAGGCACCTTTTAAGGCCCTTTATAGGGCGCTGTATAAGGCGCCCTAAAGGGCACCTTATGAGCCACCCTAAGGGGACAGTACCCTGAGGGTGGTCCTGCTGGCAGAACTAATATACAATAAAAATAGACAATGCCTAAGACAGCCCTACTGATGAACCACACTGTGGGTTTTGAACCCATGACCTCTGGCTCTACAAGCAGTGAAGTAACCAGTGGGCTAGAGCTGCTAACAAAAAACTGGCTGGCTACAGGAGGACTGCACGGCACCACACCCACATTCTGCTGTGGTTACCAGGATAGGGGTAACCCACCTGTACCCATGATGCACTGCACATGCAAATCAGCTGTCAAGAGATGGGCACAAGATCGGGTATGCACCCCCACAGCACCTCGGCCTTGTAGGGGGAACAGACCGTGTGTGGCACTGCCACAGAGTAGCCACAGACAGTCACATTGTGCGGGTACAGTGCCCACCCTGAGGTTGAAATACGCCATGTTAGGTCCCCATCAGTGTGTGATAGGTAGGTCCGTTAGACACACCTAGGATACATCTGTGTCCTGCTGTATGTCCCGGTCATGGCTAGTCCCTATGGGCGCTGTTGCACCCAGACTAGTGCATGTCCTGTGTTGGTGCCATCGTTACCTGCTGTAGGTGAGGGGAAGGGGGGGAGGAGGAGGAGGAGGAGGAGGGGGAGGAGGAGGAGGGGGAGGTGTAGAGGTGTATGGACCCATAGGCAGATTATGTACCACCACACAACCCACCCTCTGGGGCTCAGGATGGGAAACAGGATCACCCACCAATAGATCCACAGTCTACCTCCCTGCAATGGCAGCGGTAGAGGGGACCAGCAACAGCAGTCCTGCTGGGGAACAGACAGAGCGGCACACATCCATAACGCAATAGCGGACAGATGGCAGGCCTGGAAATGCTCAGCTGCCCCCCACCATTATCTGACACTCTCCAGCAACAAGCTTCCAGCCGCTGCACCCTGCAAGATGTTCCAGCAAGACACATACTAGCTGAAGACAGTCCGCCAGCTAGTCCATAGTGCATGGTCCTGGAGAAGATGCATGTACCCAGAACGGGGATGTCAGCATACACACCAAGCAGATAAGTCAGTGATTTGGCCCCAAAAGGAAACCCATACATATCACATGAGAAAAATGCTATGTAGCACTATGGGGGAACCTAGCCATGCCGTGGTCACTGCTCAGTCAGGGTGAGAGTGACCTCCCAGCAGGACATGCTGTGGCCACTCTGTCCGTGCAGGTGGTACCGGGCACTACAATGTCCGAGCTATTGCCCTATGCCCTGCACAGATGCGGCAAGGCCAGGCCACCCTATCCAGGCTAATTCCCACAGTACCTTGCTCCTCATTATGCACATTGGCAGGCCAATACTGGGAACAGTGCTAGCAGTGTGGGCTGAGGAGGGTGTTGGAAGCCACCACACACTGGATAGACAGACACACACACTCCCCACACCTATGCCAGCATCGTGCAACTATAGAGGTGTTGGGCAGCCCAGGCCACCACACCAGTCCTGGGCACAGTGCAGGCATGGCTATGGTACGCAATACTGTAGGAGTCACTCCCCAGGTTGGTAAACACTGTCAGACACAAGACCTGTAGCACACTCCACAGACATCAGAAAGGTTGCTATGATGCAGCTCACTTAGGAAATTGTACTTAACCTAGGAATTGCTATCTGCCAGTAATCATAGCAACCTTTTGATAGATGTGTACCATATTCCCAGGTTTAGGGAGGCATTACTACGGGATGCATGTGCTAGTATTTGGAGATGCACGCAGAGCCCAAAGTACTGCCTCTCCAGGAGGCTGTGGATAATGGGGCCTGTGGGTGCGGGTGTGTCTGCCCCTGTTGGCTGCTGCTTTACGGCAGAGGTTCCCAACTCCAGTCCTGGTGTGCCAAACACTGTTCGGGTTTTCATGCTGTCCCTCATGAATATGCATGAGATACATCTGCATACCATGGGGGTGGCGCATAGAAATGCAGCACAGGCATCTTCATCAGAGGCAGCATGGAACCGGAATGGTGTTTGGCCCTCCAGGACTGCATTTGGGAGGCTCTGCTCTAGGTAATGTGCATGTTTATGGTGTCTGTGCTCTGTAGGGTAAAATGTGGGTGTTTTGGGCATGTTTACGTCATCTGCAAGAACGGTTCTGTCTGTATTAGCATGTTATAGTAGTGGGTATAATATGAGGACTGGGTTGGCGGAAACCACAGCTGGGACTTGAACCTGTGACCTTCTGAATACACTGGTTCTGTGCACTGCACCACCATGTTCTCACAGAGATGGTGCATTCCCTGGTGCTACCATGACTGTTGCTCAGACAGGGCCTGTCTGTTGCAGTGTACAGCACCCACCTACACAGGGCTAGGCCACGGTCTGCTGTGGGCAGCTGCCACTGCTCCCTCCACCACCAGTATCCCTCAGCCACCATGCTGACATGCCCTTCTGCTGGTGGAGCTGGTGGTGCGCAGTTTCAGGCCATCCAGTGTGCAGGTAGGCGGCTGCCTATGGTGCGGGTTCTGGGGTAGGGGTGCCTGCATAGCTCTCCACGCTTTCCCCCAGCACCACCTGCCAATGTTCCGTGCCATTGGGGGTACCTGCTGGGTACTATTCCCTGTGACACTGTGGGAAGCACACTCTTGCCCATGTTGGGCCCTCAGCAGTTGATGTCTGGCTGCTCTACAGTTTCAGCATTCCTATGGGCCAGCTAGGCATCACCCTAGTCCCCACTGTGGCCCAGCTGCACCACTGCATGTGCCGCCTGCAGCCCTCTGTTTCCCCTTTTCCAGCATCTGCCCGGTTGCCCGTTCCGACATGCCCGCCCTGATGTTGCGGGACATGTGCATGCCATAGGAACCCTGTCCGATGGTGGGGAAATCCCTGATCTTCGCTATTTCACTGTGGGCCCATGCACCTTGTATTGGGACGGAGTATGGACCCCTCCACGATTTATATCTGCTCTATGGAGCTTACAGGAGTCAGGACTGACTCGAAGGCACACATTGCATTGCATGGAGCTTACTCGGGGGGGGGGGGGGTTGATGTTTCTCATTGGTACCACTATTGGCCAGCTTGGTTGTTTTTTTTTTCCAGTTTGTTGGGGTCATTTTCAGTGTTTCTGTGCCCTTTTGTTCTGTGCACATGTATCACACTTATCACCTTTTTTTGGTTTCCCTGCCTAGGCTGTACATTGCTGACACTTAAATAGTTTCTCTCCCCTTTAAAGTGCTTTTACCAGTAGGTTTTCATTCTCGTTGGAATTCAGCTCTGAAATTCATCGTGTTAGTGTAAAGGGAGCCTCTCCCCGCCCACTGACCCCTTCTCTCCGCCCTCTCTCCACCCTTTGCGGTGTTTTACCGCGCCGCGGAGCATTACGCTCGTCAGCGCGTGATAACGCGCGCTGTACAACGTTAACGCTCGTTAGCGCGTGATAACTTTATACAGCGCGCGTTATTCACGATTACCGCAGTTTAGTAAACATACCCCTTAGTATGGTATTTAAGAGCAGCTGGATTTGAGAGTTTATGGACCTTGTTATCTTTCTACTTATTCAAGTCTTGACCTTAATCAGCCTGGTCTAGTTTTTGTTGTATTTAATAGTTGGCTAGTGCTGTAAGGGGGGGTTCATGTTTTCTTGGATGTTTTAATTTATGTCATACCTAAGTGTTGGGATTTTTCAAAGTTTTAAAACAACTTTCAGGATATCATTAAAGAAAATTCATGCCTATAGCTCTTTAATATATCAACTTGACTCACATCTTATCAATTTTGCTTCCCCTATAATCTAGAATTTCATAAAGACACTGAATTCACAGACTGACTGACTGGCTAACTGTTTTACAGAGTCTAAGGGGCTCGGCAGAATGTTGGCTGGTTGAAGATCTGTTTGTGTATTAATTATTAGTTTTCATGTATTTATGAATTATATATTTTAGGAGATATATGATTATGTCTTTATGTATTATTTATTTCACTAGCAGAAATGGCCATGGTCTCCTGGGAAATACATAGTAAAAGATATAATGAATTAACTAAGGGGCATGTTTACCAAACCACGCTAATGGTTAGTGCAGGGTTTACCGTGCTCTCATCTTGCTGAGGTAACCATTACCATGAACTAGAAATGCAGCTGCGCTAAAAATCTCACACAAAGCGCTTTGCGTGGGTTGGGACTAAGACTGGGCAGATTAGAGACAATTAGCGTGAGCGTCATTTTCACATGCTCATTGTCAACGTCACGGTTAGTGCAGGTGCACTTCTCACCCTTTCAATGGATGGCAGTTACTGTACGTGGGGTAATCACAACAAACGTCAGCACGAAGGTGGTGCCAGATGCATGCTAACTGCTAACTGGCAGCAACTCCACGCTAAGGGGATGTTTACTAAAACCCCGGTAATGTGCGCAGCCCGCTAGTGTGCGGGTGCCATATAAGGAGTGGGCGTGTCTGGCTGAAAAAAGCAAAACCGGGATTATTCATGCGCTAATGTGCGCGGCGCCCATGTGCGCCCCGCACATTAGCACATGAGAAAGCTGCGCGGGAGACATGTGCAAGCAAAGGAGCAGAGCCACAGTGCAATGGTTAAGACACTGACAATGGTGCAGGGATCAGGGATTCAATCCCCCACAGTGCCCAATGAAGACAGCTGGCTGAGGCATTACTTTAGGAGGCATTTAAATAATGGGCAGCATAAGGTGATGTGCATAAGGTGGTGTGCTATTGCTTTAGGAGACATTTTAATATTGGGCGGCATAAGGCGGTGCGCTGATGCATAAGCAGAAGAGCAGAGCCAGAGCACAATGGTTAAGACACTAATCAATGGTGCAGGAATCATGGGTTCAATCCCCCACTGTGCCCAATGAAGAAGGCTGGCTGAGGCATTGTCTATTATGGGTAAGTTTGCTTTAGGAGGCTTTTTATTTTAATTACTACTACTAGCAAACGCACTCTCAAAGCGTGTTAACATAAGGCGCCCCATAAGGCACATTTTAAAGTGCACAGTCCGCCAAGGCACCCTAGAATGTTGCTGATAGGGCGCTTTATAGGGTGCCGTATGAGTTACCGCAAGGTCACAGCAATGTTTTTGATGGCAGCACTGTGCAGTTTAAGGAATGCACAGCATAAGTAGGTGTGCTGACATGCAAGAAGGAGCAGCAGTGTAGCACAATGGGTAATGCACTGACTGCTGATACAGGGGTCATGAGTTTGCTCCCCAGTGTGCCTAATATGTAAGGCTGGCTGTGGCATCAGCTTTGCAATGTACATATTTTTTCCTGCAGCACTTTAGTTGTATTTTATTAATTGCTGCCAGCAAACAGGTCCTCACGTGCCATAATTGAAGGTACCGCATAAGACACCCTATAAGGCACTCCATAGGGCACATTATAAAGTGCACTGTCCGCCATGGCACCCTAAAATGTCCCCTATAGGGCACCCTATAAGTTGCTCCACAGGATAACGTATAGTGCACCTTATATGGACGGTAACCATAAGGTAACCTATAGGGCACCCTATAAAGCACCCTCTGAGGCACCTTATGGGTACAGTACGATGAGGGTGTTTTTGCTGGCAGCAATAATGTACATTAAAAGGAGATAACGCTCTGGGCAGCCCCATCAAATAACCCCACTGTGGGTTTGAACCCATGATCTCTGGCTCCACAGACAGTGAAGTAACCATTGTGCTACAGCCCTATAGCTGCTAGCAAGCCCCTGGCTGGCTGCAGAGGGAGTGCATGTCACCACACAGACAGTCTGCTGTGGTCACCAGGATAGGGTTAGCCCAACCGTACCCATGATGCACTGCACATGAAAATCAGCTGTCCACAGATAAACACAAGATGGGGAATGCACCCCCACAGCACCTCGGCCTGGTAGGGGGAAGTGACCATGTGCACCCCCACAGCACCTCGGCCTGGTAGGGGGTACTGACCGTGTGTTTTAATGGCACAGAGTAGCTACACACTGTCGCATTGTGCGGGTACTGTGCTCACCCTGAGGGTGCGGTGAGGTGCCCAGCACCAGGTCCACAGCACCTTCCATGACTGAAAGAGGCCATGCCAGAGGTCCAAAGCAGTGTTAATGTGTGAGATAGGTAGTTTCTGCAGAAACACCTTGGATATCTCTGTCTGTCTCATTCAGGTGCAGCCCCCATGGGACCCCTAGGTGGGCCATGTACCACCACTCCCCTTCTCCAGGGCCTAGGGTGGCAAACAGGGTCTCCTATCAACAGATCCACATTCTACCTCCCTGCAATGGTGGCAGTAGAGGGGACCATCAATCTCAGTCCTGCTGTGGAACAGACACCCCACAGGGCAGTCAATGCAGCTCTGTACACATCCATAACACAATA
Source organism: Ichthyophis bannanicus (assembly GCA_033557465.1). Lineage (NCBI taxonomy): Eukaryota > Metazoa > Chordata > Amphibia > Gymnophiona > Ichthyophiidae > Ichthyophis > Ichthyophis bannanicus. Next base: position 834,047,813 of record CM066036.1, on the reverse strand, counting down.
GCAGACAGACATTAGGCATGGATATGCTAAGCTGCACCCTATCACTATCTGATATTCTCCTGCAGCAAGCCTTCAGCCACTGCACCCAGACACATACCAGCTGCAAACAGTCTGCTAGCTAGTCCATATTCTCAGTGGAAATGCATGCACCCAGAACTGGGGTGTCAGCATACACAACAAGCAGATAAATCTTACTGGGCCCCAAAAGGAAACCCATAAATATCACATGAGAGAAATACTATATAGCACTATGAGGGTGCCTAGCCATGCTGTCATCACTGCACAGCCAGGGTGAGAGTGATCCCCCAGCAGGACATACTGAGGTCACCCTGTCTGTGTAGGTGGTGGCCGGGCACTACAATTTCCCAGCCAGTGCCCTATGCCCTGTGCAGATGCATCCTGGCCAGGTCACCCTGTCCGGGCTATACCCATGGTACCTTGCTCCTCATTATGCACATTGGCAGGCCAATACTGGCAACAGTGCTGGCAGTGTGGGCTGTGGAAGGTGTTTGCAGCCACCACACACTGTATAGACAGACACACACTCCCACACCTATGCCAGCATTGTGCTACTATAGAGGGGTTTAGCAGCCCTGCCCACCACACCAGTCCTGGGCACAGTACAGGCATGGATATGCTACGCAATACTGTTGGGGGTCACTCCCCAGGGTGGTAAACACTGTCAGAGACCAGACCTGGCTGATCATTTCAAATGGTCAGATGTGCGGCAACGGGCCAGTAGTATCTTTAGAGGATGTATTTATATGCAGGTTAGTTCGGACAGGAAATATTAACTGTGGCGATGAAAGAGCATGTTGCTATTTCCCCTGGAAGTTCTGCAGCCATGAAAACAACACTTTTTTGCACCATATTCCTTATCAGGTGATGCTATAGGCATGGACACATCAGCAACCAGGGCTAGACATACTTGTGCCATTTTGAAATCATACCTTGATGTACATCTCCGTTGCTCTGCCCAGGATATGCCTCGCCCATACCCCCGTGCTATATGGACATGCTTGCACCAGGGATATCTATACTGTATACCCTGCTTTCTAAAATGGCTCTGGGGATGTCCCTATGATTTGCACATCTGGATGCCCATTTTCAGACCTTCCAACTCATGAATAGGGCTTCTAAAATGACCCCCTTAGCTTCTCCGCTATGGCCTTGTCCTCCCCAAGTGCCTTTTTTAACCCTGAGAGGATTTTATTTTCCATTCCGTTTCTTATGATTCCTTGGCTGCCGCTGCACACTGGGTGGAAGATTTAACATGTTATCCATGATAATGCCTAAATCGTTTTCCTGGGTGGTGGTTCCTAATGTGGAACCTTGCATTGTGAAACCATAGTTTTGGTTGTTCTTTCCTAGGTGCATAACTTTGCACTTGTCTACATTAAATTTCATCTGCCATTTGGATGCCCAGTTTTCCTGTTTATCAAGATCCTCTTGCAATTTTTCACAATCCTTATAGAGAAGATTAGATTAAATGGAGAAAAGTGACTAGTGGAGTTCCCCAGGGATCTATGCTGTGTCCACTACTTTTTAACATATTCATAAATGACTTGGAAATGGGAATAACGAGTGAGGTAATCAAATTTGCAGATGACATACAATTATTCAAACAACTTTGAATAATTTTATGTCATCTGCAAATTTGATTACCTCACTCGTTATTCCCATTTCCAAGTCATTTATGAATATGTTAAAAAGTAGTGGACCCAGCATAGATCCCTGGGGAACTCCACTAGTCACTTTTCTCCATTGGGAAAATTGGCCATTTAACCCCACCCTCTGCTTTCTATCTTTTAACCAGTTCCTGGTCCACAATAGTAAACTGCCTCCTATCCCATGACTTTTTAATTTCGCCAAGAGTCTCTCATGAGTTACCTTGTCATAGGCTTTCTGAAAGTCCGGATATACTATATCAACCGACTAACCTTAGTCTACCTGTTTATTCACACCTTCAAAAAAACATAACAGATTAGTAAGAGAAGACCTTCCTTGGCTAAAGCCATCTTGGCTTTCTCCCATTAAGCCATGACTATCTACATGTTCAGTAATTTTGTTCTTTAAAATGGTTTCTACCATTTTTCCTGGTACTGACATCGGGCTTACCGGTCTGTAGTTTCCCAGATCACCCCTGCAACTCTTTTTAAAAATTAACGTTACACTGGGCATCCTCCAATCTTCAGGTACTACAGATGATTTTAATAATTTAGTTCACAGATTACTATTAGTAGATCTGTGTTCTTATATTTCAGTTCTTTCACTGGATGTATACCATCCGGTCCAGGTGATTTTCTACTTTTCAGTTTACCAAATAGTTGTAATACATCTTCCCGGTATATCGATATTTCTTTCAATTCTTCTGTGGCATCATCTTTAAATACCATTTCAATCATGGGTAACATCCCTATATCTTCCTCAGTAAAGATCGAAGCAAAGAATTAATTTAGTCTCTTGGCTATGGCCTTGTCCCCTCTTAGTGCCTCCTTTACTCCTCTATCATCTAATGGTCCAACTGACTCTCTCACAGATTTTTTGCTATGAATGTACTTGAAAAATTCTTTATTGTGCATTTTTGCTTCCACAGCAAGCTTTTTCTCAAATTCTATCTTTGCCTGCCTTATCAGTGCCTTCTTGCAGGGACATGATTTTGTTTGTCGATAAACCTGGAGATTTTTATGACATCTTTAGAGACAGTTCAATTGGAGTCCTTTACTATCTGCCCCTGGGTTAGCTTTGTGCATATATTTAATCTAATCTTCTCTTTAAATTCCCTATGTAAATAGCCCTTAAAACTCCATGTAAATAGTTCTTAAGCCTCTGCCATGAGTAATCTCTTGTTAACCATTTATACTGTGTTTATCATTGTTTCATTGTATTCAGTTGAAATTCACTGACTGTTATGTTCCCTGTAAACTGTCTTGAATTGTAGAAAGTCGGTATATAAAACGTGTTAAATAAATAAATAAATAAATAAATATTTACCTTTGCAGCCAATTATCATCCCAGAACCAATCCAGAGGCGAGGCAGATATACCCAAAATCTCTGTGCTGGCTACAGCATGACCAATAAGGACAGGAAGCAGAGGTTCAACTCACCTAGCCAGTAGAAATCCAGCTGAGCTGTGCTCTCAATCAGACATAAGCTCCTCCTAGAGGTATAGAAGTTCACATCCACAGGACTAATCTTATACCATGACCCACACTAACCCCGTCTTCAAGGGTGGACCCTGGATATCAAAATTGGGTCTTTGGGGAATTTGTAGGAGATTGGAACTGGGTTCTCTGGAGAATAGACTGGACTTGAAGTAGAAACTGTAGTGCCTGGGGCAGAGACTAAGCTAAACAAACTGGAGGTGGAATCGCCTGTACTGGACTCTTTACCACTGAAATCCCAGTGATGGATTCTCTGGAAATGAGGCAAGAACTGAAGTCTTGGTAAGGCTATAGGAGGAGCAGAAACTGAAGATTTATATACAAGTCTAGTCTTTTTCACTTGTAAAAACCCATCAAAACCATAACAGGACTGGCTAACACTTTCCAGGGCTATTCTCCCAAGCAGGCAATATGTACATGAAGCCCACTTTGAAAGCATCAGTGAGGTATTTCTCTGGATTCTGCCTGAACCACAGAAGGCAGCAGTTGATAAAAGCTCCAGGTTTTCCCTGAGTCCCAGAAATTCTTTCTGGGAGGGGCACAGTGATCAAGGAATCTGTAGCTCAGATAAACAAGGCAGTAAGCATCCTTAGGCCAGCACAGAATAATCTGATAGTGATCCCACGCTAGAGAAGAATCAGTGCATTTAGGGGGTAATTTTATAAAGTAGTGCCTCTTTAAGCATGAAAGTAGTGACCTAAAAGGGGCTATGTGACTGCATGCATATATAAATGGCCTCTTTTTTAAATAGCATCCAGTGCAAAATAATGTATGTTGATCTGATGATGCGTACACACTTTTACTAATGCCTGCAGATGGATGATGTTTGGGAGGTGTGTGGGCAGAGTGCACAAGTGCATATGTATATTATAAAATGCAATAATTTATGGGCATACTTGCAAAATATAAGTGTAAGTACTGAGCATGTGCTCTGCAACGTATACAAGTGTTTTATAAAGGCAAGTAGCAACCTCTTTGGCTTAACACAGACACTGTAAAACACACTTTAACTAGGTGCCCCCTTCAAAATTACCCTCTTTGTGTATTGGCTCCTACCTTTTGCAACACCATGCAACTTGATTTGACATTGGAAAGGTTTTACCATATAATCACTTCAAGGTAGGCCTGAATATTTGACTTTTCAGGCTAGCATTTGAATAAAACCTTTTCCTTACATTATTTGACTAGAAAGGGTTGATGTGGCCATGTCTTGACTTACTTAGAGGACCTTGTAGTGCTTTAGGGATGCCGGGCGCCTGGGAATAGCATTATATATCTGTGCCTTTCTATCCTTTCTTCCTGGCTGTTATTGATTGGATTGGTTTGTATTTCATTTATTGTAAATTGCATAGATGTATTACTTGTAAAGTGGTATATCAAATTAATGAACTCAACTAAATTAAAGCTAAACTATACAAGTTCATAAAACCAGAAAGTGCAGCACAAAACAAAAAATATCTCTGAAGCCGAAGTCACAACAACTTTGCATAGCAAGAGTCCAGGAGGTTTTCCGCAGAGTTTGGGAGCAGACTGAGACTTTAGGTAAATTAAACATTCTACAAGCAGTCCGCCTAGCAAGCAAACGGCAGAAACCACTCACACCTGGTCACTAAGCTGAGCAGTGAAACAAGTTGTAAACCGTATCCTTACTGTGTGACAGAAGGCCGCATTTCCCACTTCCGTATTTTAGACTCAGGGTGTGGCATGCCACTGGGAACACTCCTATCTTCAGAGTGACCTCCCTTAACTACTACCCTATCTCACCTCCAACTCAACCAGTTTCTAACCTAGTCAGTCACTTTCGGGTGTATCCCAAGGGCGCTTTGTTTATTTGTAAGTTGCTGATGAGGAAGGATGTCACAGGCCTTGCTGAAATCTAAGTATACCACATCTAGTGCTCTCCGCCAATCCAATTCTCTGGTCTCCCAGTGAAAAATCTTCTTCTAGTAAAGCCGTGCTGTAATTTCTTGGATTCTAGAAACTGCACCATAATCTGCTTTAGCAGCGTCTCTATTAAGGCACCGCAGAGATCAGAATGGAGTTCCTGATCTCTTTCTTACTTCCATTTTTGTGGACAGGAACTACGTTTGCCTATCTCTAATCCTCTGGGATCATTCCTGACTCTAAAGAAGCAATGAAAATTTTAGACAGTGCAGCTGACAGCACTTTCCTAAGTTCCTTTGATACCCTCGGATGAATTCTGTCCGGCCCCCTCGCTTTGTTTAAGTTTAGTTTAGCTAGCTCCTCACAGTCTTCTGAAAATCATTTGAGGGCTACCTCACTTCCATTCCTATTTGTGCTTGTTTCCTGAGGTCCATTCTTGGCTCCTCATCTGTGAAAATGGAACAGAAATATTTGTTAACCCTGGAATTATCGAGATTTTTTGCACACACTGAATACCGTTGGGGTCATAAATGACCCCACGACGAATTTTAATTGTTAACCATGAAAATTTTAAACTAAACAGACAAAATATTATTCTGAATTAATTATTTATTATATGAAGGTTAAATGTTTTGAAATTTAATGCGTTATCATAAAATTACATGAAGAAGAGTTGCCATGAAAGCAGTTTTTGCATGCACTTGATGAACACAGTAAAGTACTACAGTCATTTGCATGAGACACAGACAATTTCTGAATGTTCTTTGCAAACATTGCGCTTGCAGGAGGTGCAAACTATGTTGCTTTTCTTGTCTTTTTCTCTGGAACAGCAGTGATACCTTGCCCTTTTCTTTGGCATCCCGACATTGCAAACAGCATCAGTGGCTTCTTTAATGCTGGAAGAAGTCTCGCTGCAATTACTCTGAAGCAGCTGCTTTCCTAATTCCAAGAGGAATAGACGACGTCTGTGCTTTGACTTGGACTACCATTCTGGATTTAGTGACATTCAAACAATGAAGGCATTCAAAGCACTGATGTCCAACATGTTGTTGAAGATTGTCACTGGCCAGCTTCTTGTCATTCATTTTGTGATATACGTGCGCAACATTTGATCTGCTGTATCTACTCCACCTTTACTAGAATTATAGTCCAAGATCATGCGTGGTTTTTTTGTCTGGACATGTGTTATCTACTTCTTCTTGATCATGCAAACTGCTCAGAAGAACAACCACTTTTCCTTTCTTCGGGCAATAGGAAACCAGAGTGGTGTCATCGCGAAAGGCAAACAGTGAAGTGAATACCTCTCGGCCCTTTGCTGTTAGAAATTCTGGAGGTAATTCTTTTCTGTTCTTTTGAATTTTCCCCAAAAGTGTCATTTGTTTTTCTAGGAATTTCCGTGACAGGGATAAACTTCAGAAGAAATTGTCAACAGTAACATTTCTGCCCAGATCGCGTAAATCCTTCAGTGAGTTGCAGCACAACCCTTTCACCCCGATTCTGTTCCCTGTTTTGTCCGAGTTCCCTTCCTGTATATACTTGAAGATGCAGAACATATGACGCTGCACTGTCACACAACATCCATAGCTTTATGCCATATTTCCCAGGTTTGCTGGGAATATATTGTCTGAAGGAACACGGCCACGAAATGTAAGCAGTTGCTCATCCACAGTAACATTTTCACCAGGAACAAAGGCGTCACTTAGAGTTGCTTCCCAGGTATCAAAAATGTGTCTGATTGGAGCAAGCTTATCCACACTTTGTTGTTCATGTCTGTTGGTTGCATCATCAAATCTGAGAGCACAAAATATTTGCTGAAAACGGTTACGAGCCATATTTTTGCAGAAAACAGAACAACCATCTTCAAGGTTCCACAACTGAACTATGGATTCATTTTGTGACTTGTACACGCCTGAGAGGATCAAAAGTCCAAGAAAACATTGAAATTCTCCGTCTGTCAAATCTTTCCAGGTGTCGTCATAAATGTGTCTTCCTTGTTTGCTCGTCCACATCATGATTTCATTCAATAAGTTCTTCCTCATGAACAAGTGGAATGCTGCGAGAGGGCCATCAATATTTCGTACAGCATACCTTGTAGGACCTTGTTGTACAGGCATGACATTAGCTCTGGTGTATCTTCCAGCAGCTTGCTTTATAGGTTTCTTGTTCCATGGTGTGGCATCCTTAGATACATAGGCTTCAATGGCAACATTTGTGCTTATAGTTGATGACCTCTTAGCTCCTCTACGACCTCAACTAAGATTCCTCACAGATGATACTGACACCGAGGATGCCTGCCTTCTTCACCGTCCAGCACAGCCTCGACCTTTGCCTCGACCTGTAACTTGACTCTTTGCTGCAGGCGATGTTACCGGCTCAACATCAGTCTCACATTCACTTGGTGACCAGCTGCTGTTGCCATCTGAATCATGATTGTCATCATCAGATTTATCGCCCGAACTTGGCTGATATGCTTCTTCACTTGCTGAATATGCTGCATCATCAGGCGACTCAGAGCCGTCACTGTCAGCATCTCGTTGCAATATTTCTCTTACTTGGGCAGCTGAATAGTTTCGTTTTGACATCATAAACAATAACCTAAAATAAATAAAGATAAAGTTGAATAAAACGCAAAGCAGTTTTACTAAAGGTGTACAATATCATGCTGAATGAGCTGAAAGCCTTTAGATTTCATCGGAAATAATGAGAGAACGTATGATATCAATTACAGAAAATGTGTAATTTTCATAAAATAAGAGTACAAAAAGAAATGATACATAATTAATGATAAATACCTTTGTCAGATCAAAAAATTCACAAAACTGCAAATTGTATTACGATGCAAACCGGATGTAAGCAACTAGGGTCAAAAATGACCCCACTGGTACTCTGTGCTGCAGTTCATCACTAGCGTCACCTAGCGGATGAAAATTATTCCTCTCATGGCGCAATATAAAGAGAATATTAACATGTGAAAAGTCATAAAAATATTGCATTCTTGAATAACTAGTTTCCGAGATAAGCATTGTGAAACTTGCAATGGGGTCACTTTTGACCCCATCGGTAATCCCAGGGTTAAGCAATTCCACTTTATCCTCATCAGCCTCTACATATTGCTGTCCTTCACCCTTGAATCTCACAATGCCACATTTGCATTTCCTCCTGTCACTAGTATACCTAAAAAAAAAAGTCTTGCTGCCGTGTTTTACTATACTGGTGATTTTTTCTTCCATTTACATCTTTGCTTTCCTGATTACTTTACCAGCTTCCCTTAGTTTCTTCAGATATTGCAGGCATTTTGTTATTTTTTAATTATTATTTTGAAGGCCGAGTAAGGTGGTCTTTTTGGGGGCAATTCTTTGCCGCCCCCAAAAAGATGCTGCCTGAGGCTACTGCCTAACTCAACCTCATTATAGAGCCATCCCTGCCTGCAATGCAGCTACAGTGTAACCCATTTATTTATTTATTTTATTTATTTTTATTTAACTATTTCTTTTATACCGCCCCTTCCAGAGATCAAGGGCGGTTTACATATAACAGGTTAACAGTCTTGTACACAGTTTGTATACATTTTACATAGAACAATAGAATTCAACTATTTACATTGAACAGTAATATAAACTTTGTAGGTATTAAAACAAACACATCTAACTTTTTACAAATGTATATTTACAGTGTGTGGTGTGTGTGTTGTGTTGGTCAGAAATTGGTGTAGGTGTTGGAATTTAGTTCCTTTTTATGTCGTCTTGGGGCGTGTGTGTGGAGGGGGGCAGGCTTGTGTTTACCATTTGGGTGTTTACCATTTGGGTTTACCATTTGGCTTGTGTTTACCATTTGGGTCTTCTAGGTGAAAATATTTTTTCAGTCAACATGTAATCAAACCATGCAATCCATTTCCAGAGGATGTGGTAAAAGCTGTCAGTGTGGCTGAGTTTAAAAAGGTTGGGATGGGTTCCTGGGTAACGGTCCATAAATCATTGCTAAACAGGATCCAAGCTATTTATTTATTTATTTAATGCTTCTATATACTGCACTTTTTAAAATCAGTGCGGTTTACAGATAACATTTTTTGCAGAGTAGGAAGAGCCTGCTTTGCACTTACATTGAACAGGTAATACAACTTGGATTGATAACAGGGGAAAGTATATACAGGCTATATACAGACTACATACAATGTAGGTGGGGAGCTATGCACTGCTTGCCCCATTACAGTTATTAGAGATCCTGTGTGTCTTTTGGGGAAACTGCTAGATACCTCCGACCTAGATTGTGCACTGTTGGACACAGGACACTGGGCATGATGGACCTTGGTCTGACACAGTTTGGCATATTTTGTAGTCATGTTCCTATGTACCATATAGGCAGCTGCCTGGTCCCCTCTGTGCACTAGCAGCCCCCACTACATGACCCATGTGCCAAATCCTTTGCCCCCATTTGCACCATCAACATAGTGCCCTTTCATACTTGGAAACTATGCTGTTGCTGCTAATGGAGCACTACTATCACTCTTTCGCACTCCCCTCTCTGTGCATCACATTGAAGACGTAAAACAGGCTCTCTCTCCTCAAAAAAACACTCTTTCCACCAGGTCTTGAATAGCATTAGGGTTTCTACCATTAAGGTGATTGCATTAAAGGAGCAAGCCTTGTTCCTGACCACTCCCCGCCCATTGACCCCCACTCTCTGCCCCATGCATGCCTTCTCTCCACCTACAGGGCACTTTACGCTGCTGGTGCCATTAGCGCCCGCTAAAGTGCCTTTTTGCATGCACCAAGTGTGCACAGGCACAATTAGCACCCACTAACGGAACACTTGCTCCTTTACTGCTGTTTAGTAAACATGCCCCTAAGTTTATGGCCATAAAATAGCTCATCTTTATGTTTAAGAATTCTATATTTAGTGGATTCTAACCCCAACGTTACCTCAAGGGTACTCCTACTACTACTACTGAGCATTTCTAAAGTGCTACAGCATACGCAGCACTGTACAGATAAATGAATAAATAAATAGAAGACAGTCCCTACTTATCAGAGCTTACAATCTAGTCAAGACAAACATAGAAGGTGTAGGGAGGGGTAAATAGGGGTAGATGGGTGTAGGGGGGGGGGGGTAAATAGTGGGGGAAAGGAGATTAGGTGAGTCAAGATCCAAAGGCAGCAGTGAAGAGGTGAGCTTTCAACCTGGATTTGAAAAGGGTCAGAGAGGGTGCCTGGCGCACAGATAGAGGTAGTTTGTTCCAGGCGTAAGGCGTAAGGCGCTGCAAGGTGAAAAGAGCGAAATCTGGAGTTGGCAGTACGAGAGGGGGTCCTAAATAGAAGCAGTTGACTAGAAGGGTGGAGTTCCCGAGAGGGGTTGTAAGGAGAGATAAGGGAGGAAAGGTACTGGGGAGCCATAGAGTGAATGCATTTGTAGGTCAACAGGAGAAGTTTGAATTGGATGCGGAAATGGATAGGTAGCCAGTGGAGTGAATTGAGAAGGGGAGTAATATGGGCATGACGAGGCTGGCGGAAGATTAGTCGTGGAGAGGAATATTGAACAGATTGAAGGGGAGAGAGATGACTCAGAGGGAGACCAGCAAAGAGTAGGTTACAGTAGTCAAGATGGGAGGTGATCAGGGAGTGGATAAGCGTTTTAGTAGTGTGTTCAGAGAGGAAAGGGTGGATTTTGTTAATGTTGTAGAGAAAGAAGCGGCAGGTCTTAGCTACGAGATGGATGTGTGTGGAGAAGGAGAGAGAGGAGTCAAAGATAACCCCCAGATTGCGGGCTGAGGAGACAGGAAGGAGTATAGAGTTGTCCACAGAGACTGAGAAGAGAGGAAGAGGAGGAGAGGTTTTAGGGGGAAAGATAAGAAGTTCAGTCTTGGCCATGTTCAATTTCAAGCAGCGGTGGAACATCCAGGCAGCAATGTCAGAAAGGCAGGCAGAGATCTGGGTCTGGATTGCCGGAGAGAGTTTGGGTGTAGAGAGGTAGATTTGGGAGTCATCCGCATATAGATGGTATTGAAAGCCATGGGAAGAGATAAGCATGCCAAGGAATTGGGTATAGAGGGAGAAAAGGAGCGGACCCAAGACAGAACCTTGAGGTACCCCAACTGAGAGCAGTGGGGGTGGGGGGGGAGGAGGAGGAGCCACTATAACACAAACTGAAGGAGCGATGGGAGAGATGGGGGGAGAACCAAAACAGTACAAAGCCCTTAAAGCCAAGTGAGGACAGGGTATCTAGGAGAAGGTTGTAGTTAATAGTGTCGAAAGCAGCAGAGAGGTCAAGGAGTATGAGGACAGAGTATAGGAAGAAGTCACTGGAGACTTTGATGAGGGCCATTTCAGTGGAGTGTAAAGGATGAAAGCTAGACTGTAAAGGATCCAGGAGAGCATGAGAGGAGAGGAAGCCGAGGCAGCGGTGGTGAACCACACGTTTGAGTAGTTTAGAAATGAAGGGAAGGAGAGAGATGGGTCGAAAATTAGAAGGATCGGTGGGATCGAGTGAGGGTTTCTTGAGGAGAGGTGTGACCACAGCATGCTTGAAGTCTGAGGGGACCATAGCAGTGGAGAGCGAAAGGTTGAAAATATGAGAGATGAAAGGGACAATGGTGGAGGAGATGGAGCTTAGGAGATAGGTGGGGATAGGATCAGAGGAGCTGGTGATGAGTTTGGAGGAAGAGAGAAGGTGTGCAGTTTCCTCATTGGAGATGACAGGAAAGGATGACAGGAAGAAAGAACAATGAACGGGGGGTGGGGGGAGAGTTGGGAGTGGAAAGGGGGAGGAGGGGAAGAAGCTGAGTTTGTGGGGAATTAGAGGGTGATCTTATGGATTTTGTCATGGAAGTAGTCAGCCAGGATTTGGGCAGAAAGGGAGGGAGGGATAAGAGGCGGTGGCACTTTGAGGAGGGAGCTGAGGGTAGTAAAGAGACGGTGAGGGTCAGAGGTAAAAGAATTAGTCAGATGGACATAGTAGTCTTGTTTGGCAAGAGCTATGGCCGCCTGGAAAGAGCCAAGCATGAATTTGAAGTGTAGAAAGCCTTCAGGATGGTGGAATTTGAGCCAAGCATGTTCAGCAGCACGGCACAGGAACATAGATAGCGGGTGAAAGCTAGGGCTGGGGCACAGAACGTCTCACAGGATGTGGGGTGGGTGGAGCGAGAGCATCCAGAGCTGAGAGTGCAGCATTGTAGGAGGTTACTGCCTCAGAGAAATGGTGGAAGAGAGAGTCAAGGGATCAATAGCATGAAGGTTTCTATAGAGGTTAGAGGAGACAGGGCGAGGTTGAGGCAGCGGGAGATGAAGATTAAAGTTTAAAAGGTGATGATCGGATAAGGGAAAAGGTGAATTACGGAAGTTCGAGGGTGAGGAATTAGAGAAGAATATCAGGTCGAGGCAGTGGCCATGCTGGTGAGTGGGGGCAGTGGAACAAAGTTGGAGGTCAAAAAAAGAAGGTAAGGGAGAGGATCTTTAGAGCATAAGGATCAGAGGGGTTATCGACAAGGAAGTTGAAGTCGCCAAGAATAAGAGTGGGGGAAGAGGGATCCAGAAAGAAGGAAAGGCATGAGTCAAAGTCAGTGAGGAAGGTAGAAGCAGACTTGTCCGGAGTTTGATAAATGACAGCTACCCGGAGAGGAAGTGGAGTGAAAAGGCAAATGGTGTGGACTTCAAAGGAGGGGAAGGAGTGAGACTGAAGCAGCAGGAGGGGTTGGAATTGGCAGGAGGGAGAAAGTAGAAGCCCACCACCACCACCACGGCCAGTGGGACGGGCTGTGTGGGAGAACTGATAGCCTCCGTGGCAGAGAGCAGCAGAAGATGCAATATCATCTGGGAGGAGCCAGGTCTCAGCAAAAAGTATTTTTGAAGAAGAATCTCTGGGGAGAGCTGGTGGGTAAAAGGAAAATTCAAAAGACGATGATTCCTTACATGAGCCCTAGTCTCTGACGCTTACAGTTTGGCTTGAACAGCCAAAGAATCTTTGATAAAGGCAGTATTAGACGTAACACAAGACTGGATTTGAGAATGGGTTTGAGCAAGAGACTTATTCAAACTATAAACCTTTTACCATCTCAGAAAGCTTATCAGCTACCCATATGTAAAAGTACATAGAGGCTACTGTAGCAGTCAGTCGTCCCGAGTAGGTCTTTAAGGTTACGTCACCCTCAATAGAGGGAGAGATAACCTCAGGAGCCACCGGTAACACAGGTTGAGGTATTGCAACTCCTGAAGAAAAATCAGCAGCAGTATCTTCCATTACAGTAGAGGAGAAAGCCGGTACAGGAAGCAGTTGTGGGGTCCGGGTATCAGGGCTTAAAGAAACCCCTTCTGGAGATAGTGAGCTGGATTCCAAAGGTATCAAGTGTCTATCCATAGGCCCTAACGTCTTACCTTGTACTCCTGTAGTGGATACTACCTTCATGCTGGGTTTGTTCTTACACTTCCCCATCATTAACCATCGACTGACGCAATAATTCCTCCAGTGCTCTGGTGCACCGAAGGGGCATTAAAGGGGCATGTCTTGCTGCTTTGGTCATGCCCCTTCGGCTGTGACACGTGGGCGTCTGTGCCAGCTGATGGTTTAAATAGGGCCCCGGGTCCTTACGGGGTAAGTCCTCCAAGTGTCTGCCCGCTCTAAGAGCAAATGCCAGCAAACACCAGCAAAGCAGATGGTATGCCACTCATTCTCCTCCACACACCCGATGCAGCTCCAAGTAGCGTGTGCCAGCTGATGATTTAAATAGGGCCTGGGGTCCTTACCGGGGTAAGTCCTCCAAGTGCCTACCCACTCCAAGAGCAAATGCCAGCAAACACCTGGGCTATCCAGCAAGGAAGATGGTATGCCACTCATTCTCCTCCACACACCCGATACAGCTCCGAGCAGCATGTGCTGGCTGATGCTTTATGTAGGGCCCAGGGTCCGTACCGGGGTAAGTCCTCCAAGTGCCTGCCCGCTCCAAGAGCAAACACCAGCAGACACCAGAGCTATCCAGCAAGGCAGACGGTATGCCGCTTATTCTCCTCCAGACACCCAATGCAGCTCCCTGCAATGTGGGCTTCTGTCCACACATTCACATCTTACTACTGCCTGGAAGGGGATTCCCGACATGACAGTAACTTTGACCAATCTGTACTCTGGCGATAGGTTTTAGGATTAGTATCCAACTCCATCTCCCCAATGCCCTTCTGTCCATCCAGGCTACCAAAAAAAAAAAGAATAATAAAGAGTGAATGAGAAAAAAATGCTGCAGAATGCCTTTGCTGTACTTAGTTGTTTTGCATGTTCCACAGTTCATGTTGCCGCTGTTGGGCTTCTCGGCAGCCTCCTCAGTTTTCGGTAGCCTGTAGCTTGGGAGTCTCATGCGTGAGGACTTACTTCCTGCTTGTCCATGGAGAAAGGGCAGTTACTCACCTGTAACAGGTGTTTTCCGTAGACAGCAGGAATAAGTCCTCACAATCCTCCTACCTCCCTGAGGAATTTCTTCTGCTACAGTTCTATTATGAGACTGAAGATGATGGTGCTCTGGCGACAGGTGGGAAGGAAGCACGCAGGCATAGTGGAGCCTTTCAAAAGCTTCCAATAGAAGCTGCGGAGTGTTCTTGCTTGGGGTTCCATCAGGGATGTCACCCATGCATCAGGGCTTATTCCTGCTGTCCACAGAGAACACCTGTTACAGGTGAGTAATTACCCTTTTTACCCACTAGCTTAGGATTTCTATTACTTTGTGTTTATAAATTGCAAATTTAGGTGTTTATTATCCAGCTAATTAAGTATTTTATGAGAGTCCAAAATCAGTGTGTTTATCAGTGTTTTCATGCCATAAGTATCTGAGATATCTGGGTACCTTTTCACATTTAATCAAACAAGTACATTTGGCTTCTTAGGAGTCGTTAATGAATAAAAGACACAAAAACTAGTAGGAGATAGAAGCCAAGCCAGGCGAAGGGTGAAAAAAAGCTTATATTTTTGCATTAGGGTGTGTTGGTGGTGTTTCTCAACTAGAACCTAAAATCCGAAGCCTTAACTATGCTTGTCTTCTTTTTCATCAGTTTAAACCATAACTCCCTTGAAATGGCTTATTTGTCTTGTGTAGGTGTCTTCTAGAGATGCTCATTCAGTTCATTAACATGCCTTAAAACATTTAGTGCAAGCTAAATTGATTCAATGCACAGTAATCAATTAGTGCACCTTAATTCATTGGTTAGTGCATGTAAAGAAAATAATTGTAAAAGCATCTCCAGCTCTAAGAAGCAGCCTTTGCACATGCAGATTGGCACACATATGTAAATGCCATTTCGAGCAGGGACGTTTTAAATGTGGGGATGCTTACCATGCTTAAATGCCTTGCGGGAGTGCTGGGAACAGGGAGAGGGAGGGGTTTGGGCGGGTCCACCATATAGATGTGGATTTGCAATCTCATTTAGGGAATCCATGTCTTTACCAAAACATCTGGATGCTGGCATTTACACCTGCTCCTAGGCACATATTAAGTGCCTACAGGCAGGAGCTTCTATAATGCCAAGGTCTGGAACTCCCATCGTCCCCCCAACTTCGACCATAGCTGCCCATGCTGCTCCTGGACTGCGATCTCTCATCCTCTCACTTGAACCTCATGTCGCTACCTCCCCCACCCCACCCCACCCCACACCACATCCAATCCCCCCTCATCACCACCCTAAAGCATCCGATCCTCTCCAAGGAACCCCACTGGCACGAACCTCCTCTCTATCCGAACTATCCCAGCCACAACACCCCCCCCATAGCCCCTCCCAGTAGACCCCTCCATCCCCACTCCACGGTCCCACTCACAGGGCTTAGCAGAGGTTCTTAATGGTTGTTGAGAGCAGAAGCAATGTCCACTTACTCCTCCTCATCATGTGGCTGGATCAAAACTGGTGCTGATGACCTCTATTGGTAATTATATTAAATTCTATCAATTGTAACTGTATGTATGCATGCAACACTCTGGGTTTCATAGATAGCTTGTAAAAACTGAAAGGGACAACTACAGTGCAACATGTAGAGCAGTCTAGTCAAGGTGAACGCGCCCACTTGCTGGACGATATGTTCTCAGTTGAATTGGATATTGATCTGGCTTAGCATTCAAGGAATTGCCTGCTCTGGCTGGTAGTATCTTATTAGCAATTTTGTGTTGTCAAATGTATCTGTGGGAAAAGGATGATGTGCAGATCTCACTGACTGCTTTGCTGCTGCTAGCACAAATTAGGGATCCTTCTGAAGGGCCACTGATCACACTTTGTTTGAGTCTACAGTGTATTATCTATCTAGGTGAGATTAATCAATCACAATTATGGCAACTTGTAAATCTGAGTGTGAACGTTTCTTTGCAAGGATCATAGATAATGCAGTAAGAGCCTGACCATGCCATTACAGCGCTCATCGACAACGCTCCCGCTTAGCTGTGTGTGTGTCCTCCATCTGCACTGCTGCCAGGAGGGGGAGGTGCTGCGATATCACATTTTATCTGCCGTCATATGGTCTTTAGTTATTTATTTAATTTCTTTATTTCATTTCTCTTTTATACCGCGCTATTTAAAATCAGCGCAGTTTACATACAACAATAACATATACATCGCGGCCTATGTAGATCCTCAGTGACTTTTGTAGGGTTTTGTATTAGTTCACAATATGCCTGGAACTGGAGATTGTGTATGTTGTTAGTGAGATGACCTTAATCAGATTTATATATACATATATGTATATATGTATGTGTATATATATATATATATATATATATATATATAATATGAGTTTTGAGTACTGTGGATGAATGTCCTAGTTCTGCACAGCACACATAATCGAGGGAGGGGTTTCTGTGCATGCAGAATATACGTTCAAAAAGAAAAAGCAAGAAACATAACATAGTTTATAACAACAAATGAAAATGAGTTATACTTTTAGAATTTGATGTTATAAACTCTGCTATGGTTCTTGCTTTTTCTTTTAGTTCCTTGGTGTGCAAGCATCTTGCATTTCCTTTGTTTTCTGCGGAATATAACATACACCGTACCATCAGCTACATTACAGTGTCTGTGAGGTGTGGACATGTATCCAGATGTACTGTCAGTGTGTGGCATGCCATAGGCCAGGACGGTGTCTGGGTGGAGGCAGCGTGTGCCTGAAGTGGGCAA
Organism: Ichthyophis bannanicus; assembly: GCA_033557465.1. Lineage (NCBI taxonomy): Eukaryota > Metazoa > Chordata > Amphibia > Gymnophiona > Ichthyophiidae > Ichthyophis > Ichthyophis bannanicus. Next base: position 834,030,639 of record CM066036.1, on the reverse strand, counting down.
CAAAGGGAGGATTGTTCAATAGTGCGCATGTGGAGCAGTTGCAAGAGAGGTGTGCATGATATTTATTTTATTTATTTCCATTCTCTTATATACCACACTATTCTGCATCAGTGCGGTTTATATTGAACAAACTGAAATTACATTGAACAGGGCATTATAACTTGGAGATAACTATTTTACAGGGAACATGGGCTATGGAGGGTTAAGGGGCTTGCCCAAGACCACAAGGAGCACCTGTGGGACTAGAAACCCCAGTCCTTCCGGCCCAAGGTTGCTGTCCTCTAGTGGGATTTGAACCCCCAACCTGCCGGCCTGAAGTACTTTGCCCCAACCACTAGGCCACTCCTCCACTCCACCACTAGGCTACTCCACCACTAGGCCACTCCTCCACTGATATGGCTAACTGCTGCAAATGAACCCTAAGGGCCATGGTGGGGCAGCTTACTGCCAGTATGGGGTGCATGGGATCATACAGGCCAAAAGCATTTGGTGTATGTGAACCATAAGTAGCAGTGCCATGGGCTACATGAAACACCATTTGTGAGGGTGGGACTGGTGCCTCAGCTTGTGCAACTGCAAGACAATACACCCGACAGAGTGGCATGATAGAAAGGGAAAGGTTGAACCCATTTGCCCCATGTGGGGCAAGTAATGATGGCAGAACAGTGCAGGGGATGGCTATGCAACAAGTGTTAGATGCCTGAATGTACAAGATATATCCTCCTTATGTAAAGCTAACAGGTCACAATGATAGCAAAATAGAAAATGCATCCATACCAGTTGACCCAGACATCTGCTGCGTATACATCCTGACCTGCTGCAATGCGCCACGGCAGAACCACTAAAATCATGCTCACAGATGTCCATGATAGGGAATGCCATGTTGGGCCAACGCGTGGCTATAATGCATAGAAACGTAAAAGAATGATTGTCTGCAGGTCACAGCACAGCCAGGACTGTGCAAGTGCACCCAGACACAAAATGAACAAGTAAGAATCAAACCCTGGACCTTTAACCATGGAGACATTGCATCAACCAGTAGACTACACCTCCACAAGGCTCTACATAGATGGCTAGAGTCTGCAGATCTCTGATCAAACTGTTTGCTGTCTGTGCCAGTATAGGTTGGGCCCTCCACTACCCTTGAGGCACTGAACATGCAAAACAGCTGAAGAACAAATGGAGAATGCACTGATACAGCATTTCAGCTCAGTAAAACACACTGGCTGTGTGTGCTACATGCACATGACAATAGCAAGCCGTTCTGCAGAGCAGTTTCAGATATCACCCCAAGGGTGAGGACGGGTGCCCAGCACCTGGTCCACTGAACTTGCACTGTTAGAGATGGTCTCTGTTGCAGATCTGCATCACTGCTAGCATATGGCAGGTATTGTCTGCAGCGTGTTATGCTTTTTCTCCTTGTTTCCTGCATGCTGTAGGCGACACTGATAACAACAGCTCAGCCCAGTGTTCTGCCCATGTTGGACACTAACCTTCTGCTAACAGTGCAGGTTAGTGGCCAGTGTCAATATACTGCTGCCATGGACAGCCACTGCAGTGGGAGTGTATAGGCTGATATGGGGCTACCATCCTGCAGGACCCTTGTAAGTAGGCCATGAATCACTGCTTCACCAGCCATTGAGCACTAACAGTTGACTACAGCATAGGCAGTAAGACTGCTCCTGCTGCCCGTCACCGGGCTGTGTCAGCCAAGCATAACCCAACTGCAGTTGGTCTACTGGTCAGTATGAACAGCATGTGTGTAGTGTGATCATGAGCACTCTGCCTTGGGATACTCAACATGGACACCCACCTGTATGCTCAGTCATTGGCATCTCCAGACAGAGAATGCATTTACTTTACTGGAGCCAGACATTATAATAGCTCTATGTGGATACATAGCCGTGCCATGGTCACAAATTTGGTCATAATGAGAGTGCCATCTCAGCATGACTTACAGTGGGCACCCAGGCAATGCACATGGCAGACAGGCACAATGGCATCTCAGCCAGTGACTCTACCATTGTGGCAGACACATCCAGGCCAATCTGCACTGTTTCAGGTGATACCCACAATGCTCTGCATCACCTTATTCACATTTTTCAAAGAGGCTGGGAAAAACTCAGACAATGTGAGCCAAAGTGCAGTGCAGAAAGTCACAGAACAAAGGGGAGCCATACACATACACACACACACACACACACACACACACACACACACACACACACACACACACACTCATTGGCATACTGAGCAAAAGTGGAGAAGGTTGGCATGCCTGCTTGACCTTACTTTTTCAATGTCAGCTCAAGGACTGATAACTTGTGCTTTGTTTGCAGATGCTATTATCATGCCTTGGCCTCACCACATGTTGTTACCGTGTGCTATTAGCCTCCAACCAGCTGTGGATAGTGGAGCCTGTCAGTGCTGCTGGTGGGTGTTTCCACCCTTGCTGGCCATCTCCTTGGGGGTTGCACATGCTAGAACTGTACTTACACTGTCAGCTAAACCTTGTCCACAGGAAGATACAATACAGAAACCCCAGTAGGGTCCTGAATGTGTGACCCTCCACACATATACACTATGTGTGTTGCACCACAATGTTGCCTTATGGGAATGACAGATCCTGTTGCTGACATGCTTCCCTTCAGCTGGCCTTTGGACATGCTGCAATGCGCATGGCACACTTGACCAGGACAAGGCTTCTGTCTCCTACAGGCTGGTGCCACTTCCCATGCCACCACCAACACCCCACCATGCAGACATGGCCATGCATTATCAGTGGGGGTGGTCACAGTCCCAGCATGTTGAATATGTGGGCTTGGCGGGTGCCTTGGGCACAAGGGCCAGATGGGGGGCAGGGGCACACATGGACAGCCACGCAGCCCCCACACCAACTGCCCATGCAGGGGCCCCATCACCACCTGCCACCGATACGTCTTGGGGGGGGGGAGGATGGCAGCTCTGCTGTGGTATTTCCCCAGGCATCTGCATTTTCAACCTACCTGGAGGGCTACAGCATCTGGCAATATTGACCTCTTCCCCCACAGCTGGGTTCTGCAGCAGTGGGGGATGGGAGTGGGAAGGCAGCCTGGATCTCTGCCTGGGGTGCCAGGACCTTTGGACCGCCCCATGTATTGTTTATTGTTTATTGTTTAATCACATTTAATATACCGCTCCCCATAACATCAGAGCGGTTTACAAACAATAAAATTAATTGTTGAAAAGGAAAAAGGAAAGGAAATTACAATAGCCAGTAGAGAAAGAAAAGAGACAAAAGCATAAAAAAAAACATGCAAAGCAACAGAGAAAGGACAAGGAGAGGAAAATTCAAGGGGGGAAAGCTAGAGAAAATAGATGAGTTTTTAGGAGAGAGCGGAACCTTAGATAGGATTCTTCTGTGCGGAGGTTGGTTGGCAGGGAGTTCCAGAGAGAAGGCCCTAAATAGTAGAATGCTGATTTTCTGGTGGATTGTAGATGAGCTCTGGAGGGTGCTGGAAGATGGAGGCGGTTGATGTGGATGGACCGGAGACTGCGTGTAGGAGTATGGTAAGAGAGCAGATCTGAGAGATAGGCAGGTATAGAGAGATAATTGACTTTGTGAATTAAGGTAAGAAAGTCAATTGGCAGCCAATGGAGGTGATGGAGCAAAGGAGTAACATGGTCCCATGGTGAAGCCTGAAAAATCATACGAGCGGCTGTGTTCTGAATTAGTTGGAGGCGGCGTTTCTGGTATTGGGGGAGTCCGGCAAAAGCAGTATTACAGAAATCTAACCTGGTGATGATCAAAGAGACAAGCAAAGTAGTGATGGCCTGAGTGGACAGGAAGGGGCGAATGGCACGAATTTGGCGGAGGCACAGAAAGGAGCACCGAGAGACGTGAGAAATATGATCATGAAAACTGAGGGCACTGTCAAGGTAAACTCCAAGATAGCGAAGAGTAGGGACTACAGTAATGAGGGAACCTGCAAGAGATGGGGCGAGCAAAGGGGCAGGAGAGGTATGCGGGAACCAGATTGCAGCAGTTTTTTGAACATTAAGTACTAGGCAATTAGAGGAAAGCCAAGAAGAGACGGTGGACAGACAATTCTCCAAGGGAGAGATATCAGGGTGATATGGTGAAGTATGGTACAGCAGAAAATATCATCAGCATAAAAATAGCTTGAAATCCCAGATTGCTGAATAAGAAGGGCCAATGGAGCAAGAAAAACATTAAACAATAAAGGAGCCAGAATCGAACCCTGGGGAACACCACAGGGAAGTGGATAGCGATCAGATGAGGAGAGGGTGGAAGAGACAGCAAAAGACCGATGACTGAGAAAAGAGTGAAACCAGTGAAACACCGAACCACGAATGCCCGCATCCTGAAGGCGAGAGAGAAGAAGTGTGTGATCCACCAGATCGAAAGCTGCGGAGAGGTCAAGGGATACTGCTAAAGTGATGTTACCTTGGTCGTGGGCAGTACGGATTTCATTCAAAACAGCTGTGATTGTAGTCTCCACACTAAATCCAGGTCTAAAGCCAGATTGCCTGGGATGAAGGAAAAGTGTAGTGGCCAGGTAATGAGAGAGCTGTGAAAAAACTACCTTTTCCAACAGCTTAGAGGAGAAAGAGAGATTGGAAACTGGGCGATAGTGAGCAGGGATAGAAGGGTCAAGAGTGGGTTGTTTTAATAAAGGATGAACCGTGGCATGCTTCCAAGGGGTGGGGAAAAGACCAGCTGACAAGCTAGAGTTGATGATGGTTAGAAGAGGATGGAGAAGTGTAACGGGAGGTCCAGAGAACCAAGAGGAGGGAACAGGATCCAAATCACAAGTAGTTTTGCGGGTAGTAGAGAGTAGTTGGAGTAATTCAGGAGATGAGATGGGAGAGAAGGAGGACCATATATGGGAGAGACAGGGAGAAGAGGGGGGAGAGATGGGGGGTGGAGAGGTCAGGGCCTGGGAGCATTGGGGGAGAGAAGAGCGGAGATCCTGGATCTTAGAAGAAAAAAATGTCGCCAAGGAGGTGGGGCTGGGAGCCTTGTTGGAAAAAGAAGCGTCCTGAGTAGAGGAGGACTGCAGGCGAGAAAGAGTGTTCAAAGTCGCAAATAGCTGACGAGATCTGTTTGGGGCAGCTGTAATTGTAGAAGAATAGAAAGAACATTTCGCCTGGTGAATAGCAGACCGATAAAAAGTATGGCAGGATTTAAATTTCTGATAAGAAGCTGCGGAAGGTGCCTTACGCCAGACCCGCTCGGCTCTTTGTAAATGGGAGCGGAGTAAGAAAAGTCCGGCGTGATACCAGGACTGACGTGTACGGCTCTGAGGTTTGACTGGCCTAACAGGAGCAACCTGGTCGAGGGTGTGTGACAACTCGGCATTCCATAATGTGACCTGAGAAGAGGGCGAGAGGGAAGAAAAATCACACGGGAGAGGAGGGAGAGCAGCGGAAAAAGCTTGCAGGGTAGAGGGGTGGAAACAGCGGGAGAAACGAGTAGGAGGGGAAGAGGGAGGAGGGGTGGGGGGAGGGGCCTGGAAGGTAAACAGAAGGTAGAAATGGTCTGACCAGGGTATGGGAACTGCAGAGGGAGAGGAAATAGCATACGGAGCAGATAGAGGAGAGATGACTAAATCAAGAATGTGACCCGCAACATGAGTGGGTAGAGAAACATGTTGAAATAAGGAGAGGTCATGAAGTAGAGCAGAGAAGGCGACATCCCTGGCAGAGGTAGGAGAATCAAAATGGACGTTAAAATCACCCAGCAGATGAAGCCAGGAAACTGAAGGGCTAAGTCAGAAATAGAGGACAAAAGAGAGTCCCAAAGGGCGGGTGAAGAGGACGGAGGAGAATAGATGAGGAGAAACTGGAGAGCAGGTAGGCCACTCAGCTGAAGTAGAAGGGACTCAGGATAGGTTAATGCGGCAGAGGAGATCTTAGAAAGAGGAACCGAGGAGCGGTAGATGACTGCAACCCCACCCCCGGACCTAGTAAGGCGCGGGACAGATATAGCTTCGTAGTCAGGGGGAAGGCACCGATAAAGGAGAGATTCCTCTCCCTCCTTGAGTCAGGTCTCGACTAGGAAAAGAATGTCAATACGCTCGCGGTCAATGAGGTCGAAGATCAGCGTGGTTTTGGAATGAAGGGATCGATAGTTGAGTAAACTCAAACGAAGAGGCGCTGGTGAGGCAGAAGTAGAATGTGACCGATCGTGAGAGCAAGCAGGGACTAACGAGGAGGGGGCCAATACAACAGGGCAGAGGTGGATGCGGGAAGGGACCTGCAGACGGGAAATTGACAAGGCAGAGGGCAGAGGGCGGCGCCCCCAGAGCACCGGAATGGCTGACATAGGTGCTAGACAGAACGACAGGATACCAAGGGCAAAACAGGCAGCAAACAGGAGGAAGAGCAATTGCCTTTCCTCAGCAGTAGCAGGACTGTGCCCCTGTACATTGCTGACGGAAATGGTTTCTCTTCCCTTTAAATGCCTTTAACGACAGGTTGTCATTCGCGTTGGAATTGAGCTCGGAAATTCAGCGCGTTAGTATGAGGGGAGCCTCTCCCCGCCCACTCCCCGCCCATTGACCCCTTCTCTCTGCCCACTCTCCACCTTCTGCGCTGTTTTAACGCGCCACGGAGATTTACGATCGTTAACTATGCTTAACGCGCGTAGTATTACGTTAACGGTCGTTAGCGCGTCGGTACGCGCGTTATACGGCACTTACGGTCGTTAACGTCGTATAACGCGCGTTAGTCACATTTACCGCACTTTAGTAAACATCCCCCCAAGACCTCTTAGAGCCATGTTTGTTTCATGGTGGGACCAGAAGCCTATATGCAAAGAGAATTGTCTTTCATGGACCTCAGCCAGAAGAAGATTGAAAACTATGACCAGTATAGAAACCTCGGGCTTCCATGTCTGAGCTTATTATTACTGCTGGTTCATTTTGTGGCATCAGATCTGAATTATTTATGTCCACTGACTCCATTAGCTCTAATAACAATCATAATAATCGCAATGGAACACTAGTAAATTACAGGTTAGCTCTAAATGTCTCTTGAAAACCTTTCTACATTACCATGGAGAATATTGAACAAAACTGAACTAAATTACATGTTTCTTTGATACTGGTAAAATGCCCCGTGCATAATTTAAAGAAAAAATGTGTTTCTGCCACAAAGCCCAAAACAGCTATCATATTAACGATCAGCATTCAGAAATGGCAATGATTATGAAATTGAACTGTGTATTGGCTTTCAATAGGGATAATACCTCTTTCTCACCAGCTTACAATATAAAGTGGCGCCCTGGAGTCAGATGAAACAAAGGGCGATTAGAGAATTCTGTTAGAAGAATGCATTTTGCACTTAGCACACTCACATATAACAATCAGGTCAGTATTTAAAAGGACTTAAACATTTGGCACCATGCATTCAGAGGGTAGCACCACTTAATATTGTGGCAGGTTCAGATGTATGAGCTCACTACAACTCCCAGAATCCCTCAGGATGGAGTTAGGAAGGCCCTTGCCACAGTCTAGCCCAGGTATTTCAATTAACTTAAAAAACCAGGTGTTTCAATTAAGAAGGAACACTCAGGTGAGGGTGAAGCTGGGGGGAGTTTTTCCTCAGACCTGGTTATAGTCTTGGAGTAGATATCTTCTGTGGGGGCTAGGGAGAGCTACGAAGGCAGGAAGCTGACGGGCAGATCTAACCTGACCAAGAGAAGGAGGCCATGGAAACCCGTGGAGTCCTGAACCCATGGAGGTACAGGGGATCGATCACTAAAAGCTCTAGCCCCGGAGCAGGTTCCGCTAGAGGATTAAGTGAATCTGAAGGGAGGAAGGCTGGGGCAGCTGCACAGCTGAGTTTTATAGTGTTGAGCTGAACTGATTTGAGAAGCAAAGTTTCCTCCTGTGAAGGGGAAGGGCGGCTCCAAGCCTGGTGGCTTAAGAAGCCCAGGGACTGAATTTAAAACAGGAGGATTGTGTGCTGCACTGTGCGTGGATCTTATAGGACAGTCAGAAGAAGGTCCAGAGTATATCAGCTCACTGCGGCATGTGAGCGCATGCAATTTCAAGCTCATCAGTGCACATAGGCACATAAATGACCGAAATATCACCAAAGTAGGCCACTGAATAGAGGTATAAATTGAAGTATCTACTTCAGATGTTTTGAAATATAGGGGGTAGTTACTAAAGTGCATTATGGCAATAGCACACATGATTTGTCCCTTAATGCATGTTAAAGGACAATAAGATGCCTTCATTTTTTATGGTAGCACCCAATTTGGTATTGTAATACACATTGAGCATTAATGAGATGCAAAGCATGCAGAATACCTCATTAGTGTTCAAATGAATACCGCAGCTTGTGGTAAATCATTGCAAGATGTGATATTCTTGGAAAAATAAATAATGCCAGCTCATCATTTTTCCCACCAGGAGCACTGGGCTGCTAGAGGATTTCAGGCACCATTTTGAACCCAGAGCCAGCACCAGCAGAAGCAAGAGGGGGTCGCTCCTGCCAGCCTGTCTCCCTAAAGCATCAGGGCTGTCGACTCGTAGGCCTCTTGACCTACTAGGATGGAGGGATCTATTGAGATGTTGGATGGGGGCCTTTAATGGAGGCTGATGGGGGTTACTTGTGCTTGTGTGGCAGACCCCTGAGTTATCTGTGGTGCTATGAAAAGAGGATCCCCGCGCTACCAGGTTTCTGTGGCAAAGTCCTTTTAAGATCTAAACTGGGTGCATCAGGCCACGTGTTAGCTAACTGATGCTCTCAGCCAGGAAAACTAACACAACTTGTGATGATCACCCCGAGCTGCTTAATTCCTTTACTGTGAAAGTCACTTATCTGCAGTACAGAGTTAGTGCAGGTTAGTGAATCCTGTGGTAAATGAAGCTGCAGTATAATGTCAGTAACAACGCCCTTGTACATGGGATGCCCTGCTGGAAATTTACCCTGAGTATGTCTGGTCCGCCATCTTTAAGACCTTGTGCATGATTACAAGATGCTTAATTTTCAAAGAACCATTGAGTGGATAAGAAAACCAGCTTACATTAGGCTGCTATCTATTAATTGCACCTTAGCAGCTAACTTTCAGCTGAAAAGTCAGGTCCCAATCCCAGCAATGAAGTGCAGCTATGATTTCTAAGGAGTCTAAAGGAATGCTTGAAAAACATATGCATTTACCATACCTTGAGAGAAAGCTAATCATTTTCTTTTACATTATCTCTTTACATTTGTCCTTTGACAAAAAACATCTCTTAATAGGAAATAATAAGCTGTATTGAATAAACAATAAAGGAAACATAGAAACATAGAAACATGATGACAGAAAAAGACCACAAGGCCCATCTAGTCTGTCCTTCCGTAACAACAACTACAACAGTCCACTTTCTACCTTTAGAGATCCTCTGTGTTGGTCCCATGCTTTTTTGAATTCAGTTACTGTCCTCATCTCTACCACCTCCACTGGGAGCGGAATGAACTGTGAACACTGTCAGTCTAAGTCGATGACATCACAGCAGAGCTGAGAATGAAAAAGAAAAGACAAACACGTAAAAATTGCATCAAGGCCGATGTCTCTGCCAAACATTCACAGAGCAAGCTATTGAATAAACACTACACTTAGAAACCATTAAGAACTAACAGAAAATGGTGACCCCCCTCTCCCCCCCCCTCTACACCTCACATAACAAAAGCACCATTTAAGCAGAGGCAGATTGAGCAGACCTTGTTAGGTGATCTTCCAAAAACCTTTCCAGCTGAGATGGGTCGAGGGATACTGTATGACGTGCATCTCCCCCCCCCCTCCCCCCGATACTATAATGAATGACGGGCTCAGCTCTTATAAGTATTGAGGTGCAGTATGGGAAAGCATCACTGAAAATTCTCTCTGATTGCCTTGATTCTATCTGGATCACGCTGAGGTAGCCCATGTGCGGAGGACGAGCGGTTCCCAGAGCTATCTGGTTAATGGCGATATTCAGTCCACTAACTGGGCAACTATCCAGATAAAGTTAGGACAGCACAAAGGTTTTCGTAACTTTATCCAGTTTGAATCTTGATATTGAGTACTGTCCATTATCTGGATACCACTGCTGAGAATCTGGATTATTTTTTTTATTCCTAGTGGCTGTCATTAAAAATAAATGGCAACTGCTGAAGCTATTAGCCAATGGTGTACCAAGAGCAGGGCACACCCCCACTGTGTCTATGGAGGCAGCATGGCAAACTTACCATAAAGCTGGCTTGCTGTGCTGTCTCCATGAGCCCAGTTACTTGTCTCTCTCTGGTGGTCTCTTGAATTGCGAGACTTTGGACCAGGAAGGAAGAGCAGCTGGGCCCATAGAGGAAGCACAGCAAGCCAGCTTTATGGTAAGTGTGCCACACTGCTTCTGTGGGCTTTGTGGGAGTGGGGTGTGAATCACAGCATGCAGTGCCACAGATGCTGAGGGGGCTAGGAACACCACTGAACAGCCGGCTTCTTTATGCCACCCAATGTTTTCTAGTATTGGGAAGGTTCTTCTTACTAGTGTGGCAGTGGAAGGCGGAGACTTTATAGTAGGTATTGCCCTGCAATTTAAGGCAGAGTGATTATCCAAACTCACAAGGAGATTCACAGGGATTTGAACCTTGGCTTTTCTGGTATGTGATCCACTGTTCTAACTATTAAGCTGCTCCTCTGCTCCTAGGATGGCTATTCAGCCTGGAGAAGACAGATTCGGAGGACTACCCCAGGAGAGCAAGGGTTCTAGGGAAGACGTGTCTGCCTCTGACACCTGCGATCAGCCTCTGAGAAAGAAAGCATAGAGAGGAGTTGCAGAAAACTCAATTCCCCATCTACTGAGCTGAATCCCAATATGAAGAGGGGGAGTTTTCTCAACCTAAGAAAACAGAGACAGTGAACTGGATCATTTCTATTATTTTATACCATTGTTTCTTAACTACTTAAAGGCCTTTAGTAAACTTTAATGGTACAGAGCAAAACCTAGACTGGACTGTGAGTGTTTGGAAGTGGTAGAGTAAATGATTCCAGGGCCAGCAGCCTCCCAGCCTTAGCTAGTCCTGTCTCAGAATCCTCAAATCCCCATGTAGTCAACCTGACTAGGACAGTGCTGTCTCCCATGGAGTATGTGCCCAGGGAGAGATCACAGACCGCTGCAGCTATAAATAGGTTTTGGTTCCTGACTTGGCTTTCCAGATTTTCCATCTTGTTAAGCAAACTGATGCTGTTAATCATAATCATCTCCATTGATAGTGGTGTGGTGATTTCATCTTGAAGATATGAGTATATTCTCCAAATACAGCATCCACATTTCCAAATTTAAGAAGCTTGTCATAAGAACTGCCAAACTAAGTCAGACCAAAGGTCCATCAAGCCCAGAATCCGGTTGCTCACAGTGGCCAAAGCAGGTCACAAGTACCTGGCGGGATCCTCAAAGGTCAGCAGATTCCACACTGCTTATGTCAAGGATAAGCAATAACGTCCCCCAAATCTACTGTTTTGTTATGGAATTTTCCTCCAGGAAGTTCTTCAATCCTTTTTTTTTAAACCCAACTAAACTAAGGGGGATGTTTACTAAAGTGCGGTAAACGTGACTAACGCGCGTTATACGACGTTAACGACCGTAAGTGCCGTATAACGCGCGTACCGACGCGCTAACAACCGTTAACGTCATACTATGCGCGTTAACTGTAGTTAACGATCGTAAAGCTCCGCGGCGCGTTAAAACAGCGCAGAAGATGGAGAGTGGGCGGAGAGAAGGGGTCAATGGGCGGAGAGTGGGCGGGGAGAGGCTCCCCTCATACTAACGCGCTGAATTTCAGAGCTCAATCCAACGCAAATGAAAACCTGTCGTTAAAGGCATTTAAAGGGAAGAGAAACCATTTCCGTCAGCAATGTACAGAAAAACCGGGGAAACCCACAAAACGTGAGCAGTGTGATACATGTGCACAGAACAAAATTTCACATAAAACATTAAAAATGACCACAAGAAACATTTTAAAAAGCATAATTCAGCTGGGCAACAGTGATAGCAATGGGCAACAAGGAACAAGACTCCCTGGAAAGCACCAAAATAAAAAGAAATGATGTGTGGAAGGGTCTACGCTCCGCAGACCCTTTCAAAGAGCATTACATTGTAATGGAGCTGTCCTGGGCATGTGGTGTAATGTTTCCCAATGATATCATTGTTGCCCAGCTTGGTTATGGGTGTGTGCCCCTTTTGTGAGGTCTTTTCTGAGGTTTATGTGCACCTTTGTCTGCATACAAGGTAAATGAGGCCACAGTAAACCTGTTGCAGAGCAGGGTTTCTGACTCGTCAGGCCGGTTTAACTAACTCCAGGGACTGCACTGTCTCTGTGGCTACAGTGTGGTGTACAGAGCTGCATTGACTGCCCTGTGGGGTGTCTGTTCCTCAGCAGGACTAGGGTTAATGTTCCCCTCTACTGCCACCTTTGCAGGGAGGTAGACTGTGGATCTTTTGATGGGAGACCCTGTTTGCCACCCTCAGCCCTGGGGGAGGGGGAGAGAGAGGGGGGGTGGTGGTGGTGCATGGGGGCTACACCTGACTGAAACAGACAGAGATGTCCAAGGTGGTCCTGCAGAACCTACCTATCTCACACAGTAACACTGCTTTGGACTTGCACCATGGACGGTGCTGTGGACATGGTGCTGGGCGCCTCACTGCACCCTCAGGGTGAGCACAGTACCCGCACAATGTGACGGTGTGTACCTACTCTGTGCCAGTACAACACACGGTCAGTACCCCCTACCAGGCCGAAGTGCTGTGGGGGTGCACATGGTCAGTTCCCCCTACCAGGCCGAGGTGCTGTGGGGGTGCATTCCCCATGGTGTGTATCTGTGGACAGCTGATTTGCATGTGCAGTGCATCATGGGTGTGACTGGCACAATCCAACCCTGTGAAACCCCAGCACCTGCTCACAGGCTCTGTTAAACCATAGGCCATCACACGTACATCTGCTAGCATAATGCATATGTGCAAGACACCCTACAGAGTCTGTAAAATAAGATGCCCACACTGGTAAAAACACACGTACCCAGGCACGTAAAAACACACATACCCACGCACGATTGTACGCGCGCAGCTACGCACGTACCAATGCACGCACCAACGTACGTGGCTAGGCACACTCCGAGGGTGTTTTTCTGACACCAATACTCAGCGTAACGAAAAACATGCCTCCTCTTTCCCTCTGTAATGTACAGGGTGATGCCTGGGACAGCTTTCTGCGTTAGGCACACTGGGGACTCAAACCCATGCTGCCTGTAACAGCGGTCAGTACCATAACCATTGTGCTACAGCTCTGTTTCAGTGCTTTGTGTCTGTACGTCTTCTTACGTTTAACGCGCAGTAACGCTCGTTAATTTTTTTAACGCACGTTAGTGGTGACGATGTACCGCCCATGTCCTTATTTGGGGTTTCTGTTACTACCGCGGCTCCTAATGCGAATTGCACTAACGCAGTTTAGTAAACATACCCCTAACTGTTTTTAACACCTCCCCTGGCAGTAAATTCCAGAGCTGAACTGAGATCTGAGTGAAAAAATATTTTCAGAAAAGGTTCACAGCTGATTCAAACAATGCAGGGAAGATACTAAAATTCATAACGTCGTGCAGGTTTCTTGCACTGACAATTCTGGGGGGCTACTTGAGCTGAAGACCACACAAATATGCATCCACTAGTATCCACACTATGGTATGCAAATTCTTTAGTGGCTAATGCCCTGGAGCTTACCTCTGCAATAAGAGGACCGGCCCAGGAAGCCACTGCTTGATGCAGACTCAGATCTGATGCCGGATTCTGCATTGAAAATTCTACTGCTACGACCTTCCTGGTGAAACTGTTCTTATTTGCTGAGTGATTTCCTTTTTCAAAGATATGTTTAGAGAAGCACTGACAAACTCCATGCCAGATGGTAGGAGTGAGGGGGAGAATTCCTCCCCCAAGCTTAAAGCCTCCAGTATCAGACAGATGCTGTCTAGCCTTTATCCCTCTGACTCCCCTATGGTGTCTTCAGACATTGCTGTGTATAAGGCCAGGAACCTGAAAAATCACTTCAGCAAGGTTCTTGCTTTGCATTTTTGTTTCAGCATGAAGGCGTTTTATAGGTAAAGTTGCAAGTGCTTAACAGACCCAGACACAATGATATGATGTCAGCTATTTTGTTTCACTCTTTCCATTACTATTAAGTCCTGCTCAGACAATTTCCCTTTCCTGGTGTAGATTGGACAGCTGCTTTTTCTGCAGTAGTAATTATTTTCCTAACTGATAAGCATATTGCTGTTCTCAAATGTTCTTTTTCTTGGTGATGGTAAGTGTAATATTCTCTGCAACCCTTAAACTCTCTGTTGCCCTAGGTAGCAGTCCTGGAATTTGGGTTAGAGCTGTTGGGGTTCCCTTTAATGTGGAACAGTAATCTAGGAAACAATTAGCAAATGACATTTTTTTCTTAATTTCTATTTCTGTTGGATAGCTAATTTTCAAGCATATAACCATATATGGTTACAAAAACCAATCTATTAAGTGAGCAAAACTTATAAGAAAAAGTAAAATCTTCCAGAACACTAATTTATTCTATAAAAAAAATTCTACTATAAACATTATTGCATTTTTGTAGGGGCTTATTTACTACTACTACTACTACTACTACTGCTATTCATCATTTATATAGCGCTACAAGGCATATGCAGTGCTGTACTCTAACCTTTGTGATGAAAAGTTGCCTTGTGTGAGAGTTCCAAAAATTTAAGGGCACATTTTAGAAAGGCCTTTTACATGAGCAGGGATGTCCAAGAGAAAACATCTGCAATTCCAAAACAACTTTGATTTAAGGAGAAAGCGGTATAGAAATCCGGTCAACTAAAATTAATAAAATGTTAATTTTCAAGGAGAAGGTGGGCACGTGTAAGTCTGATCTAAAATGGACATATTCCTGCCCCTCCTTGTGGACATGTCTGTTAAATGACACTAGGAAGAGGTGGTACACATGGCGATAGATATCCCCATGTGACAGAAGAGGCTATTTTATAAACATAAACTTAGGGGTATGTTTACTAAACTCCAGTAATGTTACCCGCGTTAAGTTCCCCGGCAGTGTTACAGATGCCCATATAAAGGTGTGGGCGTTGCATCGTTATGGCAAGACGTGTCAGCTAACGTGCGTTACAAGGCGCCTTAGACTAACGCACTTACAAGGCACATTACAAGGTGCCTTGTAATGTGCCTTATAAGGTGCCTTGTTAGGTGCCTTGTAAAGTGCCTTATAAGGTGCCCTCTAAGGTGCTTGTAATGTGCCTGATAAGGTGCCTTGTAAGGTGCCTCATAAGGCGCCCTATAGGGCTCCTTAGGCTAAGCGCCATATTAGGCAACCCTGGACAAGGCACCTAGAAGGCACCCTGAGTTATGGAACCATAGGTTAAGGTGGCCCAACAAGGTTACTGTGCCCTAGGTTAGTGTGCCCTAAGGTCTGCAAGGTGCTGCAGGATGACATGCATGACCTGTGAGGCATAGAAACAGATGTAGCCCTAACACTAGATAGAGCACCGAGGAAAGGCAATGAACAGGTGAGTGAAGGAGGGAGAGCTGAGAGCTGCTGGACCTGCCATATTTGCGGGCATCTCATGTGGCTGCCAGTACTGTTGACACACATGTTGGGGGCAACTGTACAACAGCACAGGGTGTTGGCAATGTAAAGTACTGGAAAGACGGAGGCAGACGATGGGAATACGTGTCCCCCAGTGGAGGTGGAGGTGGCAGGATAGTTACAATGATAGGTGGACAGAGGAGTGGTGGTGCCATGCAGATCAGGCACAGGCGAGGCAAGCACGAAGAGGTGCAATGCAGGAAAGGGTAGCAGTGCAGGACATGGGGTGGCAGCCTGCACAGGCAGACAGGACTCTACACAGCTGACAGACGCAGATAGACGGACCGAAGGAATGTTGACAACTGTGGTGAGGGTATTATGGGCTGGCAGCACAGATATGCAAAAATAGGACAGTTACAGGCATGCAAACTATTTGAGTAGGACAGGCATGAAAGGAGGGAACAATGAGGTATTGACCACATGAACACTGCTGAGAATGGCATTGTACTCACCAGTAGGCTATACCACCATGGCATATCTCACAGCAATGGCTGGGTACAGAAGGACTGCAGGTCACCAAACAAACTGTCTGCTCTGAGTGCCAGGATAGGGTAATCCTACCAGTACCCATGATGCAATGCACATGCTGAATAGCTGTCTACAGCTGATCACCAAATGGGGTCTGCACCTTTCCGGTACCTCAGCTTGGAAAGACAACCTGACAGTGTGTGATACTGGCACAGAGTAGCTAGAGACCATGCCATTGTGCAGGTTCTGTGTTCACCCTGAGGGATAGGATGGGCACCCAGCACTAGGTCCACAGTACATGTGGTGCTAGAGCTAGGTCCTGCTGTACATCCCCATCACTGCCAGTGTGTGATAGGTGTTCCTTGCAGTGCATCTGTATTCTGCAGTCACATGTAGCCCTTTGGGGCCTGAAGCCACCCAGATTAGTACATACCCAGTGTTATGGTCTGGCTGACATGGGCACCTGTGTTTCTAGACTTGCATAAGGTTTGTGTAGCAGTGCCTCTTCAGGTCAAAGTGATATACACTATAATACCCCAAAAGGCCCACAATCACCCTTTTTGAAGGTAAGGTTCCAGGTGCCTAAGCCCCAGTAAAGCAACCTCGATCCTGCTGGCATAAGACAGCCCTCCAGCGTTGGTGGGCCAGAGCCCTATCTCTGACTGGGGCAGTGGCAGCAATGCTAGGATTAGGTCTGAAAAACCTCAATGACCTCACACCACAGCCTGCCATTCATCAGCAGCCAGCACAGTCAGACTGTACCTGCAGCACCCTACAAAGTAGTCTAACCAAGCTGCAAACAGTCTACTAGCCAGTCCATAGTGCATGCTCACAAAAGAATTATGTACACCAAGCAGGCATCTCAGTGATTAGGCCCCAACACTGGGAACACACAAGTATCACTAAAACCAGATAGTGTAGAGCGCTATGTGGAAACCTAGACATGCCATGGTCACTGCTCGGTCAGAGTGAGAGTGTCCTCCCAGCATGACATGCTGTGACCACCCTGTCCATGCAGGTGGTGGTCGAGCACTACAGTGTCCCAGCCATTGCCCCACACCCCGTGAAGATGCATCCTGGCCAATCTGCCCTGTCTGGGCCATGCCCACAATACTTTGCTCCTCATTATGCACATATTCAGGCTAATGCTAGTAACAGTAGGACATTGTGGGCCCAGTGAGGTGTGGGCAGCCACAAAATAATGGATTGACATACACACACACACACATTCCTATTGCAACATTGTGCAAAGATAGGGGCGGTTGGCAACCCTGCCCGCCACACTGGTCCTGCTCACAGTGCCGACATTGATAAACTGTGCAGGAGGTAGTAGTAGTGCTCTGGTGATAACTACAGCTCCGTGCTGGAGCAAACAGCCTGATTCTCCATGCAGCTTTGGATTGTGGAGCCTGTGTGAGTGGGTGTTTGTACCCCTGTTCGCCGCTGCTTTGGGCTTTGCACATTTTGCTGTTGTATCTGCATTGTAGGGTAAAATATAGTGACATGCTCTGCAGGATCCACAGCTGGAATGTGAACCTGTGACTCTCTGCTTCTGGACACACTGGCTGTGTGTACTGCACCACACTGTTACCACAGATGCACAGTAGTCCCTGAAGCTACCTGCACTTTTCCTCAGCCAGACCTTTTATGTTGCACTGCACACCACGATCTAGTACAGGGCATGGCCTAGGTCCACTGCAGGCAGGTGCCACTGCCCCCTCCAGCACAGGCATACACCCCCCTGCCATGCTGACATGACCATATGCTGTCTTTGCTGTTAGTGTGCAGTCCCAGGCCATCCACTGTGTGGGTAGGCAGTTGCCTAGGGAGCAGGGACTGGAGTGGGGAGGCATACATGGGCATCCTCACATCTGCCCCATCACTGCCTACCAATATTATGTCCTTTCCGTTTGGGGAAGGGTTGGCTGGGGGGATGTCAGGTCAGCGCCCTGACAACTATTAGTTATGGTGGACCAGGTAGATGTAGGTGGATTGTGTTTGGCCTTTGTCAGCTGCTGTCTTGCTGATGTCCGGTTTCTATGTTCCTATGTGCCACCTAGGCGACTGCCTAGTCCACCCTGTGCCCCAGCTGCCCCCACTACATGTCCTGCCTGCAGCCCCCTATGCCCCATTTGCACCATCACCATAGTGGCCTTTCATACTTGGGCACTATGCTGTTGCTGCAAATGGAGCACTACTTTCACTTTTCTTGGGCTTCCTGCCTATGTTGTACATTGCTGACACTGAAATCATTTCACCCTCCTGCAAATGTACATCTAACAACAGGTTTTCAGTCCCAGTAATGTTCGACCCTTCATTTCCCCGCATTAGTGTAAAAGGAGCCTCTCCCCGCCCACTCCCCGCCCATTGACCCCTTCTCTCCGCCCTCTCTCCACCCTCTACGGGACTTAACTGCAGTTTAGTAACGATAGCCCTTAGATAAAATAGATGAGAGAATCCCAGCAACTTGCGAGTGTTATGTACTGGTAACACACACATGCACTTTCACATGCGACCGGGTCATTTTGCAAACACAGATATGCAGTGGCGCTTAATGAATGACAGAGGAGTCATAGTAACATAGTATCATGGTATATGATTTCAGATAAAGACCAGTATGGTCCATATAGTCTGCCCAGCAAGGTGGCAAGAGTAGGTGCACCTGCTGCTTTGTCCAGATCACCTTGCCCCATGCCTTTGTTTAGGGGTGTACCCATTGCTTTGTGCGGGTCACCCTATTTGTCGAGATATAAGAGATAGTTATTTTGATTTTATGCTGTTGCTATAAAGGGATCCACTGTGTCTGTCCTATGCCATTTTGAATTCTGTCACTGTATTTGACCCCACTACTTTCATTGGGAGGGCATTTCAAGCATCCAGCACCCTTTTAATGAAAAAGTATTTCCTGTCATTGCCTTTCAGTTTACCCCCTTGAAGCTTCATGTTATGCCCTCTAGTTTTAAAGCTTTGAAACAGTTTGTTCATTAAGACCCTTTAAGAATTTAAAGGTCTGTATCATATCACCCCTGTACCTCCTCTCCTATAGAGTATACATAGTTAGTTCTTCAAGTCTCTTCTTATACGTCTTCTGGTGCAGGCTCCAAATCATTTTGGTCGCCTTCCTCCGAACCATTTCCAGTCTTTTATATCCTTTGTGAGATATGATCTCCAAAACTGAACACAGTATTCCAAGTGAGGCCTCACCAGCGACTTGTACAGTGGAATTAATACCTCCTCCTTTCTGCTGGTAATTTCATTCTGTATGCAACGCAGCATCCTTCTGGCATTGGTCACCTCCTTGTCACACTGTTTCACCACCTTGAGATCCTCAGAAATAATCACTCAGAGGTCCTTTTCCTGGTCTGTGCATACCAACCTCTCACCCCCTATCGCATACAATTCCCTTGGATTTCTGCATCCCAAGTGCATGACATTGCACTTCTTCACATTAAATCTGCCAATCATTAGACCATTCTTCTAGCTTTTGTAGATCTTTCCTCGTGTTATCCACTCCCTCAGGGGAGTCCACTGTGTTACAAATTTTGTGTCATCTGCAAAAAGACAGACTTTTCCATTCAGTCCTTCAGCAATATCACTTGCAAATACATTGAACAGAACCGGTACCAGGACTGAACCTAGGGGCACACCACTAATCACCTTCCTTTCATCCGAGTGAGTTCCGTTTACTGTCACCTTCTGTCATCTGTCAGCCAACCAATTTCTGATCCAGTTCACCACCTTTGGACCCAACCTCAGATTGTTCAGTTTATTCATAAGCCTCCTATGAGGAACAGCATCAAAGGCTTTGCGAAAATCCAGGTAGATCACATTCATCACATGCCCTTGATCTGGTTCTCTAGCCACCCAGTCAAAGAACTCAATCAGATTTGTTTGACATGTTCATCCTTTGGTAAAATCATATTGCCTCGGATCATGCAACCTATTGGTTTCAAAAAAGTCCACTTTTCTCTCTTTCAGAAGTGCCTTCGTTACTTTTCCTGCCACTGAGGTAAGGCTTACTGGCCTGTAGTCTGTCACTTCTTCCCTATTACCACTTTTGTGAAGAGGTACCACATCAGCCCTTCTCCAGTCCTGTGGAACTTCTCCTGTCTCCAAAGATCCATTAAAAGCATCCTTTAAAGGCCCTCAAGAACCTCTCTGAGCTCTTTCAGTATCCTGGGATGTATCCCATCGGGTCCCAAGGCCTTGTCCACTTTCAGTTTATAAGCTCTTCAAACACATCATCTTCTGTGAATGGTGTGATATCTACTCCATTCCCATTTGTATATTTGTCAATCATAGGTGGTCCTTCTCCAGGATTTTCTTTAGAACATTTATTTTCCCCCTTTCCAAGAGGGAAATAAGCAATCTTTGAATACCTGTTCGTGGCAGGGAACAAGTAAAAACGTGGACGTGGCTGCTTGTGACCACAAACGTATATCCCCTATATGAAATCAGAGATACACATGTATCTTTTTTCCTGCCTGGGCTATGCCTCCAACACGCCTCACTGGAACATGGATGTGCTCAGGGCAGAGATGTGCAAATTTGGGCCTTTCTAAAATCGCTGTTTGCACATGGATGTCGTATGCATGTTTATGCATTGGCACATCCGCATGCAAAATGAGAATAGGGTTTCTAACACAATCTCCTTAATGTGTTTCTCAGAACACTAATGAATGATGCGCTTACGGTGCCTTGCAAAAGTATTCATCCCCTCTGTGTTTGTCCTCTTTTGTTGCAATACAACCTGGAATTAAATGGAGTTTTGTGGATTAGCACCATGTGATATACACAACATGCCTACGACTTTGAAGGTACAAAATATCCTTTATTGTCACACAAACAAAAAGAAACCTGAAAGCAGGAGTGTGCATATGTATTCAGTCCCCAAAGTCAATATGTTGTAGAGCCACCTTTTGCTGCAATTACAGCTGCAAGTCTCTTGGGGTATATCTCTATTAGCTTAGCAATCTAGCCACTGGGATTTTCACCCATTCCTCAAGTCAAACTGCTCCAACTTCTTCATCTTAGATGGGTTGCATTGGTGTACAGTAATCTTCAAGTAATGCCACAGATTCTCAATTGGATTGAGGTCTGGGCTTTGACTAGGCCAGGCATGTCCAACAGGTAGATCGCAATCTACCTGTAGACCATGGAGGGGTCAGAGGTAGATCGCCAGCCCCACTTGGCTCCATCTCTCCAGCAGCTCGCCCCATCGCTAGGAGAGAGCTCGTGCTGGCAGGTCGTCTGCCGAGGGATTGCCGCTGCTGCTGATCCTTTGCCTGTCTTTTTTCCCTGCCTGTGGGAATCTTGCCTGCGGTTGTATTGGGGGCGCTTGTTGTTTTCGTGCCAATAGTTTGTGGGTACCCAAGGGGGCCGCCGCCCGTGCCCCAAGACGAGACGCCACAGGCCCGGTGTCATACCTGGTCTCCTGCCTCTCAGAATCACCCATTCCTGCCCCCGCCCCAACACCCCTTAGAAGTGTGTTATATACTGGGCGATATCCATTCGCCCAGGCTTTACCTGAATACACTTACCATATTAGTTGTGTCATGTGCTGTTCATTGGTTGCTTTATAGTTTGCTTTCATTAAACGTTTTTGGGCAGACACAACAAAGGGGCATGTTTACAACGGTAATGTCACTCGTGTTAGGTTCTGTGGTAAAGGTTCAGATGCCCATAAAAAGACGTGGGCGGGGCCTCATTATGGCAAGCCGTGTCAGGTAATGCACGTTATAAGGTGCATTATAAGGTACGTTATAAGGCACTTTACAAGGCACTTTATTAGGCACAGTACAAGGCACGTGCCTTAACATGCCTTGTACTGTGCCTAATAAGGTGCCTTGTAACGTGCCTTATAAAGTGCCTTGTACTGTGCCTAATAAGGTGCCCTGTAACATGCCTTGTACTGTGTCTAATTAGGAGCCTTATAACACCTTATAAGGATTGTTGGCAACTGTGGTGAGGGTACTATGGGCTAGCAGCATGGATCTACAAAGATATGACTGTCAAAGGCAAGCAAAATATCTGCCTTGCACAGGAGAGAACAATGAGGAATCAAATCCATGACCTCCGCCTAGACTATCAGTGTACTAACCAGTAGGCTATACTTCTATGGCTTGTTGCATGGCAATGGCTGGGTACAGAAGGACTGCAGGTCACTGCACAAACTGTCTGCTCTGTGTGCCAGGATAGGGTAACCCCACCAGCACCCATGATGCATTGCACATGCAGAACAGCAGCCTACAGCTGACCACCAAATGGGGTCTGCATCTCTCCAGTACTGCAGCGTGGTAAGACGGACTGACAGTGTGAGATACTGGCAAAGAGTAGCTACAGACATGCCATTGTGCAGGTTCCGTGTTCACCCTGAGGGATAGGATGGGCGCCCAGCACTAGGTCCACAGTACATGTGGTGCTAGAGATAGGTCCTGTTGCATATCCCCAGCACTGCCAGTGTGTGACAGGTGCTACCAGCAGTGCAGCCTAAGGTACATCTGTTCCAGATGTGTTCTGCAGTCACATGTGGTTTTTGTGGGACTGGACACCACCCAGATTAGTGTGTACCTGGTGTTAAGGTCTTGCTGCCATGGGTACCTGTTATCAGGGCAGTGGGGTGTCTAGACTCACATGAGGGCTTTGTAGTACTGCCACTATGGGTTTAAGTGGTATGCACTACATACTCCAAGGAGCCTCAATCACCCCTTTTGTAGATGAGGGTGTGGAGAGACAGGTGCCTGCACCCTGCCTGTGGTACTAGCAACCTCCAGTCCTGCTGGCAGATGACAGCTCTCCAGGGCTGTTGGGCCAGTGCCATAGCTGTGACCATTGCAGACTAGGAGTGATGCTTGGGGTAGGCAGGGGAAGGCTCAACTGCCTCACACCACAGTCTGTCATTCATCAACAGACTGCACCTGCAGCATCCTACAAGGTGTTCTCACCATGCACAGGAAAACTGCAGGCAGTCCACTAACCAGTCCATAGTGCATGCTCACCGAAGAACCCTGTGCACCCAGAAATGGAACGCACAGCACAGACACCAAGCAGATATCTCCTTGATTGGGCCCCAGAATAAGAAACACACAGGTATCACTGGAAAGAAATAGCATATGGCACTTTGTGGGAACATAGACATGCCATGGTCACTGCTCAGTCAGAGTGAGAGTGACAACCCCCCCCCCCCCCAGCGTGACATGCTGTGGCCACCCTGTCCATGCAGGTGGTGGTCGAGCACTATAGTGTCCCAGCCATTGCCCTCCACTCTGTGCAGATGCATCCTGGCCAATCCGCCCTGTCTGGGCCATACCCACAATACCTTGCTCCTCATTATGCACATTTGCAGGCTAACGCTGGAAGCAGTGTGAGCAATGTGGGCTCAGTGAGGTGTTGGCAGACACAAGACAATGGAGAGACATATGCACACCTAACTCAGCATTGTGCAGATATGGAGGTGGTTGACAACCCTACCCGCTGCACTGGTCCTGATCACAGTGCCGACATTGCTAATCTGTGCAGGGGGTAGTAGTAGTGCTCTGGTGATAACTGCAGCTCTGTGCTGGGGCCAACAGCCTGACACTCCATGAAGCTGTGGATAGTGGAGCCCTTGTGAGTGGGTGTCCGTATCCCTGTCCACCGCTGCACTGGGGTTTGCCCATGTTGTTGTTGTGGCTGCATTGTGGGCTAAAACTATGGGGAGATGCTCTGCAGGATTCACAGATGGGGCATGAACCTCTGCTCTTGGACATGCTGGCTGAGTGTACTGCACCACACTGTTGCCACAGCAGCATAGTGGTCCCTGGGGCTACCCTTACGCTCCTCGGCCAGACCTCTTCTTTTGCACTGCACACCATGTACTGGTACAGGGCATTGCATAGGTCCACTGCAGGTGGGTGCCACTGCTCCCTCCAGCACAATCACCCACCCCCTCTGCCATGCTGCCATGACCATATACTGTCGGTGCTGGTGGTGTGCCATCCCAGGCCATGCAGGGGGCAGGTAGGCGGCTGCCTATGGTGTGGGTTATGGGATATGGGTGCCTACATAGATGTCCATGCTTCCCCCGACACCGCCTGTCACTGTTATGTGCTCCTTGGGGTACCTGCTGGGTAATGTCCCCTGGATGGGACACTGTGGGACACAGACTCATGGGCATGTTTGACCCTGGTCAGTTGCTGTCTTGCTGGTTTCCATTTTCTGTGTTCCTATGTGCCACCTTGGCAAACACCTAGTCCACCCTGTGCCCCAGTAGCCCCCACTGAATGTCCCGCCTGCAGCCCCCATGCCCCATTTGCTCCATCACCATAGTGGCCTTTCATACCTGGGCACTATGCTGTTGCTGAAAATGGTGCACTACTATCACTGTTCTTGGGCTCCCTGCCTATGCTGTACATTGCTGACACTTAAATGGTTTCTCTCTCCTGCAAATGTGCATCTAACGCCAGGTTTTCAGTTGAGTTAGGATTCAGCCCTTCATTTCCCCACGTTAGTGTGGAAGGGGCCTCTTCCTGCCCACTTCCCGCCCATTGACCCCTTCTCTCCGCCCTCTCTCCACCCTCTGCAGGACTTACCGTGGCCGGGAATGCTAACGCGCATTATGTAACGTTAAGGCGCGTTAACGTTATGTAACATTACGTTAATGCGCGTTAATGTTACATAACGTGCCTTAACATAGCCGCTGATACGTTACCGCAGTTTAGTAAACATGCCCCTTAATTTTCATGGTGGTAGATCACCGGCACTTTTGGCCCGAAAAAGTAGATCACGACCTGTTCGAAGTTGGACATGCCTGGAATAGGCTAGTCCAAGACATTTAAATGTTTCTCTTTAGCAATATGTTTAAGGTCATTGTCTTGTTGGAAGGTGAACCTTTGTCCCAGTCTCAAATCTCTGGCAGACTGAAACAGATTTGCCTCAAGAATTGCCCTGTATTTAGTGCCATCCATCGTTCCTTCAATCCTGACCAGTTTTCCTGTCCCTGCCTATGAAAAACATCCCCACAGCATGATTCTGCCACCACCATGTTTTACTGTGGGCATGGTGTTTTTGAGGTGATAGGAAGTGCTGGGTTTGCGCCACACTTGGCATTTCCCATGATGGCCAAAAAGTTCAATTTTCATCTCATCTGACCAGAGAACCTTCTTCCATGTGTTTGGGGGATCCACCACATGCTGTTGTGCAAACCCCAAACATGTTTTCTTATTTCTTTCTTTAAGCAATGGCTTTTTTCTGGCCACTCTTTCATAAAGTCCTGCTCTGTGGAGTGTACGGCTTAAAGTGGTCCTATGGACAGATGCTCCCATCTCCGCTGCAGCTCCTTTAGTGTTACCCTTGGTGTCTTTGTAGCATCTCTGATTAATGCTCTCCTTGTCCAGTCTGTGAGTTTTGGTGGACGGCCTTCTCATGTCAGGTTTGTAGTGGTGCCATATTCTTTCTATTTTATTATAATGGATTTAATGGTGCTCCGTGGGATATTCAGAATTTGGGATGTTTTTTTTATAACCCATCCCTGATCTATTCTTCTCCACAACTTTGTCTCTGACCTGTTTGAAGTGCTCCTTGATCTTCATATTGCTTGCTTAGTGGTGTTGCAGAGTCAGGGGTCTTTCAGAACAGGTATATTTATACAGGCATCATGTGACAGATCATGTGACACTGATACACAAGAGGACCCTAATCTAATTATGTGACTTCTGAGGTTAATTGGTTGGACCAGATCTTATTTAGGGGCTTCATAGCAAAAGGAATTAATACATATGCACTCACAACTTTTCAGTTTTTACTTGTTTATTTTATATATACAAGGTATTTTATTGTCATTTCACTTCACCTATTTGGACTGTCTTGTTAGGTCCATTACCTAACAGCCAAATGAACCTCCATTTTCATGTCAGGTTGTACGTAATGCGACAAAACAGGACAAAAACCGAAGGGCTGAATACTTTCACATGGCACTGTAAGAGTCATTATTCAAAGGTTTTAAGATTTAGATTTATTTGTTCGCCTTTCTGAATCCATACTGAAGGTAAGTTACAAATGAGGTATAGTATAGAAGTGTACAGGCCCAAAACTTTCATTTCATATTTTATTTTTGTTTCATTTTGTTTCATATAGTTTCCTTTCAAAGTGGGAGATTAGATGGGGGCTGGAAAGAATATGGTAATTACATTTTGAAATCACTGTGCATACTTTTATGCTTGAATGCAAATGCATATTACATGGGTACTAAAGTTTGAAATGAGCTTTGAAGCAGATGGAAATAAAGTACAGTATCAATGGGCATGTAAGCATTGTGGGCAGTAGCAAAATGATCTCCTAAATCTTTGCGTCTGCTAGCAGAATAATTTCCCGTTAGCTAATAGATTCCATGTTAACTGAAAAAGTTTAGAACACACACAATACCGTAAATTGCAAAATCTCCCCTGCTAACCAGCCAAAGTGAAAGGGCCATATATTAGTGGGGATTTCATTCTCCCCCCTGAAGGCAGTTTCCCTAAATGTAGAAAAAGAGGACCTCTGTGTCCTGATCTCCCCCATCCACAGACATGGATATTTCTGGTGATTTTCCACCCCTAAATCAAGCAAAGGTTGCTGCTGACATGACCCTATAACCAACCCCTTCACCCAAAACAAGATCAAGTGGATGGAGTGAACTGATCTACACCCCCATACCCCATCCCTGAATTTCCAATCACTCCCCAACCCCCCAGACAGAAGTCAAGAGACTAAGGGGGCTAGTTATTAAGATGTGCTAATGTTAAGATGTCTGTTTAAATCACCATTAATGCATATTGAGGCACATTTCACAAAGGGATGTCCAAGTGCAACCTGGGACATCAAAGCCAGAACATCTGAAAAAAAAAGCAGGCACGTGCAAGTTCAGGCTCAGTTTCAGAAACATGGACGTGCTTGATATGCAAGTATATCAAACATCTATATAGAGGTCCCCAGGATTGCATTTCAAAACTAAGGGGTATGTTTACTAAACAGCACTATCGCCGCAGTGGTGATGTTATCGCGCGATAAGTGATGTTATCACGTGATAATGGCGCATTACCATGCGATAATGGTGCATTACCATACGATAACATCATGTATCACGCGATAACATCTCCGGCGGCGTTAAGGCGCACAGAGGGTGGAGTAAGGCTCCCCAGAAGGTGGAGATAAGGAGTCAATGGGGAGAGAGTGGGCAGGGAGAGGCTCCAGGCACACTAACGCTGTGAAATCAGGGTCTGAAAATTAATGCCAGTGAAAACCTTGCGTTAGAGGCACATTTGCAGGAGAGAGAAACCATTTAAGTCAGCAATGTACAGCAAAGGTAGGGAGACCAAGAAAAGTGATAGTAGTGATACATGTGCAGCAACAGCATAGTGCCCAAGTACGAAAGGGCACTATGGTGAGACTGCAAATGGGGTACAGGGGGCTGCAGGCGGGACATGCAGTGGGGCAGCAGGGGCACAGGGTGGACTAGACAGATGCCTAGGTGACACATAGGAATGTAGAAATGGAAAACCAGCAAGATAGCAACTGACCAAGGGCAAACATGTCCACGAGTGTGTGACCCACAGTGCCACAATGGACATTACCCAGCAAGTACCCCAAAGGGCACATAACATTGGCAGGAGGTGCCAGGGGGAAGCATGGATGTCTATGCAGGCACCCCTACCCCATATCATGCACCATAGGCAGCCGCCTACCAGCACACTGGATGGCCTGGGACAGCGCACCACCAGCACCACCGGCAGAAGGGCATGTCAGTATGGTGGCGGAGGGGTGCTGGTGGTGGAGGGGGCAGTGGCATCTGCCCACAGCAGACCAAGGCCAAGCCCTGTTTAGGTGGGTGCCATGCACTGCAAAAGACAAGGTCTGTCTGACGAACAGTCATGGTATCCCCAGGGAATGACCTTTCTCTGTGGCAACAGTTTGGTGCAGTACACACAGCCAGTGTGTTCAGGGGCAGATGGTCACAGGTTCAAGTCCCAGCTGTGGCTCCTTCAAGCCATGTCCCTGTATTTTACCCAGTACTAAACCATGGTAATAAAGAAGGAACCTTTATTGCAGATAAAATAAAGACAACATAAACACCTATATTTTACCCTACAGAGCACATACACCATAGACATGTGCAGTCCCTAGAGCAGAGGTTCCCAACTGCAGTCCTGGAGGGCCAAACACCATTCAGGTTTCATGCTGTCCCTAAGAAATATGATTGAGATGCATTTGTATGCACCGCCCCCATTGTATGCAAATGCATCTCATGCATATTCATTAGGGACAGCATGAAAACCTGAATCGTGTTGGGCCCACCAGGACTGGAGTTGGGAATCTCTGCCCTAGAGCATAGGCCAACAGGGGCACAAACACCCACACCCACAGGCTCCACTATCCAACGCCTCATGGACAGTCAGGCTGTTGGGCCCTGCGCGGAGCAGCATCTACCAATACTAGCACCTGCATACCTTATCAATGCCGTCATAAACATGGAAATACATTCCATATATATCAAAAGGTTGCTATGATCAATGTCAGATAACAGATCCTACATTAAACACAATTTGTTAACAGAGATTCATCATAGCAACCTTTTGATATATATGGAGTGTGTTTTATATTTTGATACTGACAGTGTTTACCACCCCGGAGAGTGACCCTAATAGTATTGAGTACCATAGCAATGCCTGCACTGTGCCCAGGACTGGTGTGGCGGCCAGGGCTGCTAACCACCTCTCTCTTTGCACAATGCTGACATAGATGTGGGAGTGTGTGTATGTCTACCCAGTGTTTTCTGGCTGCCTACACCTTACTGAGCCCCCAATGCTTGCACTGTCTCCAGTGTTAGCCTGCGAATGTGCATAATGAGGAGCAAGGTATTGTGGGTATGGCCCGGACACAGCGGTCTGGGCAGGATGCATCTGCACAGGGCATAGGGCAATGGCTGGGACATTGTAGTGCCTGACCACTACCTGCATGGACTGGGTGGCCACATCATGTCATGATGGGAGGTCACTCTCACCCTGACTGAGCAGTGACAATGGCATGGCTAGGTTCCCCCATAGTGCTGTACAGTGTTTCTCTCAAGTAATATCTATGAGTTTTCTTTTTTGGGACCCAATCACTGACATTCTTGCTTGTTGTGTGTGTGTGCTCACATCCCATTTTTGGGTGTGCACAGTTTTTCCAGGAACATGTACTAGCTAGCAGACTGTCTGCAGTTAGCATATGTATGGCTGGAACACCTTGCAGGGTGGAGACTGACTGTGCCCTCTGCTGGTGAATGTCAAATAGTGGTGGGGGTTGGCTGAGCTTTTCCAGGCCTATTGCCTGTCTGCCAGTGTCCTATGTGATGCCTAAGAGCTGCGTTGACTGCCCTGTAGGGTGCCTATTCCCCAGCAGGCCTGGGGTTGATGGTTCCCTCTACTACCACCATTGCAGAGATGTAGAATGTGGATCTGTTGGTGGAAGATCCTGTCGCTCACTCTGACCCACAGAGGGTGGTGGGTTGGGTGATGCAACATAATCCACTTTTGGGTTCAAACACCACCCTTCTCTTATAAGATGTGACCATGGCAACCACACAGGATATGCACTATTCTGGGTGCATCATAGTCCACAAGGGCTAAACATAACGGGGAAATACAGATGGACACAGGTGTATCCGCAAGGACTACCTATCACACACTGGCACTGATGGGGACCCGCAGTACAGCCTATTTCAGGCATCCCATGTGCTGCGGACCTGGTGCTAGGTGCCCCACCTCACCCTCAGGGTGCGCACAGGAACCACACAATGTTACAGTCTGTAGCTACTCTGTGTCAGTAACACACACAGTCAGTTCTCCCCTACCAGGCCGGGGTGCTATAGAGGCACATACCCCATCTTGTGATCAGATGTAGGCTGCTGATCTGCATTTGCAGTGCATCATGGGTATGGGTGGGTTTACCCTATCCTGGTGACCACAGCAGAAAGTTTGTGTGGTGACCTGCAGTCTTTCTGTAGCCAGCCAGCTGTGTGCTAGATGCTGTAGAGATGTAGTCTACTGGTTACTTCAATGACTGTGGTGGCTGTTCATGGGTTTGATCCTGCAGTGGTGTTATTTAATAAGGCTGTCTGAAGCTTTTCCTTTTAATTTAGATCAGTGCTGCCAGCAAAAACACCCTCACAGTGCCGTAACCTAAGGTGCCGCATATGGGGTTCTGCTCATGGGGATCATATCTCCTGTGGGCAGCAGAGAAGTAGATGGCAGGCAAAATTTTGCTGGGGCCAGGTCACCCCATTCTGATGCTTATGGATGCTGCGGCTAGGTGCCCCAATGCTATCAGGGGTGTTCAGGGAGCAGCAGTAAAGGCTGTCTGAACTGTCATCAATCGGGCAGTGGTGACCAGGATATTCAATGCTGTTGGCCGGATATGGCCCTGGTAGTGAATATCCACATCTAGGGCTCAGCGGTGATGGCTAGCCTCTATAATCATACTAGCCGCTACTGCTGAATATCTAGCCCTATGTGTGTAAATGAAAGCCCCGTCCTGCGGCCCTAACCGCTGTGCACATGAATCATGTCAGAAGGAGTGCACAACGGAGCACATCCCTTTCCTGCACTGCGATGCGACTATAATGGCACTTCTGGGTCATCCTCTTTCGCAGAGAAGCTGATATTGCCACTGAAGGAGATATGGCCGCAGAACCCAAATGGGCAGTGCCAGCACAGCTGCTGAAATTGACCATGTGCAATAGAGAGAAGGAAAAAGCCAGAGAAAGTTGCTAAAGGCAAATGATACACAGTGCAGGCAGAGGACAGGCATAGAGACAGATGGCAAGTAAAGCTGTCTTGCAGGTGGGTTAGCATGGAGCAGGACAGTGGTAATTTTGTAGTGTTTAAACAGGCATACCCCACTGAGTGCATAATGCTGAAAATAAATCATTTTCAATTAAAGTTATTCCAGAGGGGGATGTCATGAATGAAATGGTTCCCTTAAAGCTTAGAAAGAGCTCAAGGAATCTGTAAGAAAACAATTTAGAAAAGGCTCATTAGTCCACAGCAGTTGCTGACACTCTGCCTCTGCTCTGATAAATGGTCCATAAAACCCGAATCCAATAAAAACTGATCCAAGTGGTGCAGTGGGGCGACTTACTTCATCCTTTGGTCACTTTCTTCATAGGGGGCTCTCAGTGTAAATAACATTGGCTTCTCAAAATAGTTCAAGGGACATCGATGAGAATTTCTTTTGCCTCTGGAGATGCCTTAGTAACTTCCTTGACCTATTGTCGTTTGTTGACATCGCCTAGACCCAGAACCCGATAGCTGTAAGTTACTGGATGTGCTCAGTGAGCCTGTTAGTCTGGGGAGTTTTGAAAGCCGAGGCATCAGGGCTCTCAGATTCCAATCCATTAATTCCGCTGTTGTTTTCTGTTGTAAGAATAACAGATCACCCTCGAAGCTTTCAGGGTCCGATATTGGGAGCAGCTGCTCTGCAGACAGTGCGTCTCTCCGAAATCCATGCTCTCAGCTGCCAAATTTTCCAAATCGGGTTAATTTTGCTATATTGTCTTCAGCTGACGGCAGGCAGCTGAATGCCCTTATTTCTTCCCCCCCCCCCCCCCGCAAATTAATCCATTGATTGGATGCATTTCTGCCATTTCATGCCGGCTTTGTATTGTGTCAAATGACATTGAACATGTGTTAAACAAACAGATCTAGGACTTCTTCCGAGTGAATTACTTCATACCAAACTATAACAATCAAACTTCACCCATTTGTGTTAATAAAACCAAAATATTATTTTTTCTTCTCTTGTATATTCTTTTTTATATACTGTGGCTTACTGTGTGAACATGTGTGACAACGGCCTTCATGCAATAGTATAAGCTCACATAAAATCCAGGCCATTCTCCATAATAGCAGTAATAGATTGTTTGTTTAGAATAAGCTTTTAATAAATGACAGAAGGTTGGCTTTCAAAGAAAGCACAGCACGTGATCGCATAGTGGCTTTTAACATAGAATGCAACCTCGTGACTGAAGGAAAACAAACTGCAATGCATTTTCTTTGGACCTAAGCTACAGGAACGCAGCCTAATAATTGCAGCACCCAGTCAGTCGGAAATAAATATAAGCAGGGCTTAGGCAAGTTGGAGGATGACTCCATTTCTAGGGTTTTTTATAAGGGAAAAGAGAAAAGTTCATTCAAACTAAGGAAATGCATGGGAGAAATGTTTCTTTTGTTTCATTTGCCTTTTTCTGCCATTTCATTCATTTTGTTTTCAAAGTTATTTTGTTTTGTTTTTCATTGTTATTTTTTTCTCTAGTTAAGTTCATGAGAGAAACAATTCTTCTATTTTTGACCCTAACAGTTTAGCTTTCCATCCAGATTTTATGAAACTTTTAGGCAGATGTCAACAGCACAGCCAACGACACTCCAAAGGCATCAAGAGTGAGCCAAAATGGCCCAAAGAGTAACATTAATGCCCTAAGGCACAATGAGAGGGGTAAAGTGCTCAAAGACCACCACCCAGCACAGCAAGAGAGATCAAATGGCCAGAGTGGCAAAGATAGCCCAAGGTCGAAGGAAGAGTGGTATCAAGAGCCGAAGGCATGCTAAGAAAGGCAAAACAGGACCACTAGTGGCAGGAAGGCTCCAAGGAATGGAGCGGGGACAAAGCATCAGCAAAGGTGATATCAACACCCCAGGCACTGTGACGGGGGGATTAAGCATCACCAGCAGTGGCACCAGGACTCCAAGGTAAAGGTCAGTGGGCAGAACCAAGATGGGGACAAAGGAACCCTAAGCATGGTATGGACATCCAAAGACACCAATAGAGGACTCTGTTTTCATACCCCAAGCTTGGCACCATTTTTCTCCTATCTGGAGGAGGGGAGGATGAAATGTGGCATACAGAAGACTACCTCCTCAGTGTTGATGTCTCAGGTTCTCAAGCCCTTCAGACTGAGGCGTATAGCTTGGAGAGTATGAGCCCTGTAGTGGCTCATAGCTCACTGGGACTGGGACCAGGAACTCTTTAGATGGATTGTTTCAGAATGGAGCGCATATTGGATTGTCTAATACCAGATGGCAGCAATGGTCAGTGAGTACCACAGCACTGGAGAATATGTTCATTAATGTAGTGGCCTCCCTGAAACCACACCGATGGATGTTTTTGCAAACCATATTGCGTGGCATGCTACTATATTACCATCTGCTGAGTTCTGGAGATGATGAAGAGCTATCTTCTCTAAACCCTCTGGATGTTTTTCAGCCCAAACAAGCCCTTTTCAGTTCTCTGTCGGTGCTTGGAACAGGTCTAAACTTAGATGTGAAACTGGAGTTTTTGAGATGAGATGGGAACAACCAGGTTCTTGGAAATGTCCCAGCCACGCCTCCACTACACCCCCAGTCAGACTGGGTCATCCACAGACCTGACTTCAAAAATGGCTCTGCAGACATCTCTGTGCCTGACTTCAGATGTCCAAAGCACAAATAGGGCTTCCAAAATGACCCCTTTTGCATCTTTAGGAGCTTCTGGGGCTGCACTGAGGGTAGATGAAGAGCTAAAAGGTCAAGAGTATCTCTTACGTTCTCCACTACCTTCTTGTGCTGAAGTGTTATGGGCCCTGGCACTATCGGTCATTTCCTCTGTAGCTATGCTGCCTGCCATTACCTGCTCACTAGTACTAATCTACTAATACTAATCATTTGTATAGCGCTATAAGATGTATGCAGCGCTGTACATACAGCTATAAGACACAGTCCCTGCTCATCAGAGCTTACAATCTAATCAAGACAAAACACAGTGAAACTGGGGACTAGAGTATGGTAAGATACACTTAAGTAGTGGACAAGAGAGTGAGGAACATCAAGATCTAAAAGCGACTTCAAAGAGGTGGCTTTTTAGCCTGGATTTGAATAGAGCTAGAGAAGGAGCCTGATGCACAGACTCAGGTAGTTTGTTCTAGGCATATGGAGCAGCAAGGCGGAGAAAGCAAAGTCTGGAGTTGGCAGTGGCAGAGAAGGGCACAGATAAAAAGGATCTGCCAGAGGAGCGGAGTTCCCAAGGAGGGGCGTAAAGTAAGGTAAGAGAGGAACGCTAGTGTGGAGCTGCAGAATGAATGTACTTGTAGGTCAGTAGAGGTTTGAACTGGATGCGGAAACTGAGAGGGAGCCAGTGAAGTGACTTGAGAAGAGGGGTTACATGAGCATAGAGACACAGGCAGAAGATAAGCCGCGCAGCTGAGTTTTGAACAGATTGAAAGAGAGAGAAAAGATTCAGAGAGAGACCAGCAAGGACCAAGTTACAATAGTCAAGACGGGAGGTGATTAGAGAGTAGATAAGGATCTTGGTAGTGTGAGTGGAAAGGAAGGGCCGCCTTTTGCTGACATTATAGAGAAACAAGCGACAGGTTTTAGCTATCTGTTGAATGTGCACCGAGAAAGAGAGAGTAGAGTCAAAGATGAGCCCAAGGTTGCAAGCTGAGGAAACAGGGAGAAATAGAGAAGGGAGTAGGGGGAAGGTGGTTTAGGAGGAAAGATGAGGACCTTAGTTTCTCTAAATCCTTAGCAGTTCAACAGACTTTCAATGGCCGCTCACGCTAAAAGTCTTAGCCCCAGCAGGATTTATATGTTCTTGAAAGAAGCGTTGTAGACACTGGAAAAAGGAAGCACTGTGCTGCCTGTAGTTGCTGCCCTGGTGCCCTTTTGTATGCTAATATTCTCCACTGAACGTACCCTCTCCTGGCCCTGCACCATAATCCTAGAGAATGAGGCAGGTGCCTGTTCCTGCATGTTTAGCTGCTGGTTTCCCCCCTCTCAAAAATCCATGCTGGATCCTAGCCAGTAGGCTACTACCCTAACCTTTACCTCTGCTGAGAGCACTTGATGCCTGAGTTCTTACTGATGCAACTTTCTATGTTGTCGCATCCCCACATCTCCCTCTTAACATCTGAAAAAGATTGCCAATGAGTTGGGAGGGGGGAGAGGGGGTTTTATAGTGTTACAATGCAGACACAGTTGAGTCAGTGAACAAACGCATGCATTCACTGCTATTGGAAAAAAAGTTGTTTTTGTTATGACCAGTGCCTGGATAGATGGTGGTGTTTTTTTTTTTTTTTGTGCCATCAAGTCAGTGTTAACTCATGGTGACCCAGCTACCTCTGGGTTTTCGTGGCAATGGATCACTGGAAGTAGATTACCAGCCTTTTCTTCTGAGGCAATAGAGGGTAAAGTGACTTGCCCAAGGTCACAAGGAATGCCAGTGGGAATTGAACCCTTGATATACTGGGTACTAGGCAGTTGCTTTAACCACTAGGCTACTCCTCCACTGTTGGAGGTGGTGTTATCTATAATAAAATCTGAGAAATAAATAAAGGGTGGTTAGAGTAGTGGTCTGTGACCAAAGAGACCAGGGTTCAAATCGCACTGGTACTCCCGTGGCCTTGTATTGCTCCATTGTCTCAGATACAAACTTAGATTGTTAAGCCCCATAGGGACCGGGAAATTACTCCTGTACCTGATTGTAACTTGCCTTGAACTACTACTGGCAAAGGCGGGAGCCAAATACTACTACTACTCAGTGTCCAGAACTGCCCTGGATACAGTATTACAGCAAACAGGACTCTCTGTGCCTTAGTACTTTTCTAGGGTCTGATTCTTTTACTATCTACAAGCCACAGCCTACAGAGGTCCGTAAAGCTTGTCTCAGCAACATGAGGAATGTAAAGATGGCATGAAATATTCCAAAAAAAGCATGGAGACCCATGCATGGACAGTCTAAATACTTATGGACACAGGGACTCGTGCATGGACACTCTAATGTGACTGGCATGTTTATCTAGGTAAAGAACAGAGTTAAGATTGCATCATTATGGCTTGACCGATAGAAAAGACCAAGCCCTGGCTGAGCAGTTGGGAAGCACCACCACCCTTTATATACACCAGACTAAAATCTTCTGTAAGAGAAGGAGTTTCTGGGACAAGTGCCATTCTTCTAATGCCAATGTATTGCATCAAAGAAGAACCCAATTTGTGGGGACTAGCCTAAAGATGCATTTTAGAAAAATAACGTGGAAGTCAGAATTCAGATGTAGATGTTACCGCGTCTATAATTCCGATGCTGTTTTGGAAACAGCTCTGCTGAATGTGGAGCCGTTCCTAAAATACAGATCCATGTACAGTGGGATTAACAATCTTGCAAATATGCACATAGGGAAAATGGACGTAGGAACCCTGGCAGCTTGCATGTGTATGTTCTGGCATTTCAGAACACACATGTAAATGCTGGAGGGTACATGTGCAGTCTAGCCATTTTGGAAACCTGGATGTGTAGATAGCGCTAAGGGACTATAGACGACTCAGAGTTCATGTCCTCTTGATTTGTAGGGGGAAACAAACATTGGAGGATTTAGGGGACTATTCCCCCTAAGCCCTCCTGTAAAGGGATGGCCAAAAGGAACACTTTCACAAAACCTCTTTGTGTCAGGGGGCAGATATAACTTCAGATGCATGCGATGTCATCTGTAGACATGAATCCCCAATATTTATTTATTTTATTTATTTATCAATTTTTTTTATACCGCCTTTCAGGATATCAAAGCAGTTAAAAATGAACTCAACGTTATACATGGAACAGAGAGGTTAATACATTGAACTAGGTCAACAAGCTATGATATATTGTACAAACTATGATACGTTTTTAGGATATGAGCAACTATGTTACTTTGAACTGGTTCATCAAACTACGATACTTTGTAATAATACAAGCAAACCATGATACAATCTTGTTTACAATTTCAAGGCTGAGATTAAGGCTAAGATTACACTCTGAGATTTGTGTAGGGTTGTCCATTGTGTTTGATCATCCAGCTAATGTAATGGAGAGTCTACTCGGTAGTTGGTCCAAATATGAATTGGAAGATACACATGTAGATTTTTTTTGCACCCCAGCCATGCCCTGAAATGCCCCTGAAATGCCTTCTGGCTAAATATTTTTATATAGACGTGCCCAGGGCAAAAATGTTTCAAGTGTGGCCTTTCTAATATCACATTTTAGACATCACTGCGGCTTGCATGTTTTTCTGGCTCCACATCCATGTTTAAAATATAAATAGGGCTTCTAAAATACCCCCCCCCCCCCCCTAGCAATTAGATCACTAGGCTGAGAATGGATCAGCCAGAACACCAATCCATGGGTGCTCCACGTGGTCTTAGGCAAGTCACTCCCCCCCCCCCCCCTTTGCCTCAGGTACAAACCTTGGGCTTGATTTACTAAAGTGCACTACTGTCTTAGTTTGTGCCACTGTTTTTCATTTATGTTATTAGCAAATAGGTTCCACTGCATAAACTGGGACCTACAGGCAATACCTGCCATAAATATGTGATAATGTGCTAGCCTTTAGATTATAAGTCCTCCTGGGACAGAGAAATATCTACCGTACCTGGAATGTATCTCACCTTAGTAGGAGTCAAATCCAGTCTCAGGACCAAGAGGCAGACCTGAAGAGTTTTGCCTGTAGCCAGTGTACAAGGTCTGCTTTACTGAGTAGATGAGAGAAGCTTATGGTTTGGGGTTTATGAAACATATGCTTGGCTGTACTGCAACGCCTTTTCTTATAATCAGTAAGCTACTGTATATATTGTATTGCTCTATTGTGTGAGCTGAAGCATTGGTAGCACTTAACGCTGACTTTCAGACTTCTTGTAAGTCGGAGTTCACATTGCCAAGCCTGCCATAATATCACAGCGCCCCTATTATGAGCAACATATTCACTGACTACAGACTCAGACTGCTCTGAGCTTCTACTGGTGTTTGTTTTGGAATTTGATTAGCTCGGGGCAAGTTACATTCTGTGCTGTTCTGTGTACTACTCTAGCTCTTTACAGAGAGAGCAAGCTGTCACGGTGCTCCGCGCCCTCTGTCAGTGTACTTTCCCCATTGACATATGCTGGAAAAGTCTGGCAGGAACTGTGTTTGCTCTTAGCTGCCCTGCTGATCTAAAATTGCACTGTATCAATCCAAAGTAGGAAAGTTGCAGATTTGAGTAGGGCTGTGTGCAGTGACAGATAGCCCTTTCCTGATTTCCTTTTCAACTTTTTTCCTCTTTCTCTGAACTTTGAGAAGGAAGGAGCTTTCAGCCTACGCCTTCGCTCTCTGAAAGTTTTCACGCAGGTGATGGATTGCAAAATGCTGGCAGAGTTGGTTTTGGTGTTGAGACAAATTGGGATTGATTGTTTGGAAACCTGCTTGTAAATGATTAGCTCCTTTCTCCATCCCCCACTGATTCCACACAATCTGAGTTAAAAAATAAATGTGCACTACTTACACTGGAAGCTTTAAAGGAGCATCAAAAAGTTATTTTTGTGCCTAAGTGACCACACATGCCTGTAAGTGGCCTGGGACAAACTACCTGAGTTTGTACATCAGGCGCCTTCTCTGGCCCTTTTCAAATCCAGGCTGAAAATTCACCCTTTTGCTGCCACTTTCGGATCTTGCCCCCTGACCTCTTTCATGTTTTCTTACCATTCCCCCTAAACATATCCCATGTCTACAGCTACTGTGTTGTCTGTCTTGACTAGATTGTAAGCTCTGATGAGCAGGGACCGTCTTTTCCGTGTGTCTGTGCAGCGCTGTGTACGTCTTGTAGAGTTATACTAGTAGTATAAAATACCAACCAGCATAAAAGTGCATATCTAGACATGAATGCACACACTTTACTTGTAGGCATAGCCGGCGTGTGTGTGTGTGTGTGTGTGGGGGGGGGGGGGGTTATATGGTTTAAGTGGAGTTCGCAAGGACACATAGTGGTGATTAAAATATCTAAATCTATGTGCATGCCTTCAAGTCAATGCTGAGTCTTGGCAAACCAGCAGCTCCTGGATTTTCTTGGCAGTGGGGGTCATTCTGTCCCTCGAATTGTGGGGATGGATGTCCCATCAGGATGTCCATTCCCACTATTTGTCCTCCTGCTGTCAGTACCCTCCCCATACATTCAGCAAGTTTGTACAGGGAGGTCTAGACAGGGGTGGGAGGGGCATGACCCTGGACATACAGGGCCAATTCAGAGGTCGGCCTTGTACTTCCAGGGCCTCAAATCTAGACAGGGGACTTATTCCACCTCAAAGGTAGAATAAACCCTCCTGGACGGGGGGAGGGGGGATCATAGCACGGGACCCGGGGACACAGGTGAGGGGGTGCAGGGGGTTCCCCGCAGCCCAACCCAGGTCTTGAATCATGGCTCGTGAATGGAGCCATGGTGCCATGGCAACAGGACGCCATGGCACCGCAGCTCCATAC
The DNA here is from genome assembly GCA_033557465.1 of Ichthyophis bannanicus. Lineage (NCBI taxonomy): Eukaryota > Metazoa > Chordata > Amphibia > Gymnophiona > Ichthyophiidae > Ichthyophis > Ichthyophis bannanicus. Next base: position 833,991,237 of record CM066036.1, on the reverse strand, counting down.
ACGGGATCGGCTGAGTTAGCCGGGTAGCTGCTGGGGCGTATGGCCAGATAGAATCGGGTCCAGGCCTGCACGTCCAGGCGCTAGGCCCGAGTCTGATCCTATGGGGGCTGCGGGATCAGAATTGAGCCTAACTTTGCATGCCTGATTCTGCCCGGCCATACAGGGGGCTGAACGTGTGTGAATAGAATTGGCCTCGGTGTGACCAGAAGTAGATTGCCAGGCCTTTCTTCCGAGGCAATGGAGGGTAAAGTAACTTGCCCAATGTCACAAGGCGTGCCAGTGGGAATTGTACTCTAATTTCTTGGTTACCAAGTCAGTGCTCTAACATATGTTGTACACCTCAATTTAAGGCACAATCTCTGTCACTTATGCCAGTATATTATAAAGACAAGTAAGTGTCTTTTTAAAATAGGCACATTTGGGCTGCCTTAACCTAGGCTCTCTGTTAGAAAATAACTACAGTTTTCCATAGACAAAAATGGCAAATGAAATAAAAATGAAACAAAATAAATATTCTGTTGCCATTTTTATTTTGTTACCTTCAACAATCAAATGGAACAACCTTTATCACTGCATTTTTCATTTTATTTTCAAATGACTACACATCCATAAAAAACAATTGACTGATCAGGGAACTGACTTAATAATCTCTGACCCAGGCAACTTGAGGAGGGGGCGAGACAGAGGGGAAAAAATTCTCAAACCAAATTACTCATCTCAAAAGGTAATATAGTGCTTCCATTGCTATGATCTTCATATTATGAAATAGAACGGTATAAAAGGCAGGGGCTGCTGGTTATTTATGGTAATAATCAGTCACAACGCCCTACCTCCCCTGCAATTTACACATTGAAAGAGTTCAGTGGTCCTCATTGCCTGCAAGAAGAGACCAGTTCAAAAGTGTCTCCAAAGGACATTCAATCACCCTTGGAAACAAGGAAAAATATTCCGGCAGAATATGCTCAATTGGAAAAAGTTTCTCATATTATATTATATCTTATATATTCACTACCTCTTAAATTCTGCAGAAATTTTGCTTCAAACAAGAAAAACACTACACAACAAAAAGACCACCACCACTTAAACTGCATAGCTATATGGCTAGTGGCTGAATCCTCTACCTGCCTTTCTGACATTGCTGCTTCGATGTCTCACCGCCGCTTGAAATTGAACATGGCCAAAACTGAGCTTCCTATTTTCCACCCTAAACCCTCCTCTCCCCTTCCTCCTTTCTCAGTCTCTGTCAATAATTCTCTACTCCTCCTTGTTTCCTCGGCTTGCAACCTTGGAGTCATCTTGGACTCCTTTGTCTCCTTCTCCACACACATCCAACTGATAGCTAAAACCTGCCATTTCTTTCTCTATAACATCAACAAAATCCACCCATTCCTTTCTGAACACACTACTAAGACACTTATCCACTCTTTAGTCACCTTTTGTCTTGACTATTGCAACCTCCTCCTTGCTGGTCTCCCTCTGAATCATCTCTCTCCCCTTCGATCTGTTCAACACTCTGCTGCACGGCTAATCTTCCGCCAGCCTCGTCATGCCCATACTACCCCTCTTCTCAAGTCACTTCATTGGCTCCCTATCTGTTTTTGCATCCAGTTCAAACTTCTGCTGACCTATAAGTGTATTCACTCTGTAGCTCTTCACTCCCTTTCCTCTCTTAACTCTCCCTACACCCCTCCTGGGGATCTCCGTTCTTCTGGAAAATCACTTCTATCTGTGCCCGTCTCTTTTATTGCTAACTCCAGACTTCGCTCCTTTCACCTTGCTGCCCTTATGCCTGGAACAAACTACCCGAGTCTGTACATCAGGCTTCAACTTTGGCCTTTTTCAAATCCAGGCTGAAAACTCACCCCTTCTTTACTGCTTTCGGATTTTGATTTGCCTAATCTCCTTTGTGCTTCCTTACCATTCTATTTCTTTAGCTACTATGTTGATTGCCTTGACTAGATTGTAAGCTATGATGAGCAGGGACAATCTTATACCTGTGTCTGTGCAGTGCTGCATACGTCTTGTAGCACTCTACAAATGTTCAGTAGTAGTAGTAGTAGTAGTAGTAGTAGTAGTAGTAGTAACATAGTAACATAATAACATAGTAAATGACAGCAGATAAAGACCAGCATGGTCCATCTAGTCTGCCCAGCAAGATGGCAAGAGTAGGTGCACCTGTCGCTCTGTGCAGGCCAACCCTCCCCATGTCTTTGTTTAGGGGTAAACCCACCACTCCAGGTAGGACACCACTATTTGTTGAGACGTTATATATTTGTTGAGACGTTATATATTTGTTGAGACGTTATATGGTTCAGAAGTTAGATGGTACCGTTTATTTTGTTTTTATCCTGTTGCTGTAAAGGGATCCACTGTGTATGTCCCATGCCTTTTTGAATTCCGTCACCGTGTTTGCCCCCACCATTTCCATCGGGAGGGCATTCCAAGCATCCACCACCCTTTCAGTGAAAAAATATTTCCTGACATTGCCCTTCAATTTACCACTTTGCAGCTTCATGTTATGCCCTCTAGTTTTACAGCTTCCCCGTCTTCGGAAGAGGTTTGTTTGTTCATTATTTCTCTTTAATTATTTAAAGGTCTGAATCATATCTCCCCTATCCCTCCTCTCCTCCAAAGTGTACATATTTAGGTCTTCAAGACTCTTCTCATAAGGCTTCTGACGCAGGCTCCAAATCATTTTGGTCGCTTTCCTCTGAACCGTTTCTAGTCTTTTGCAAGATATGATCTCCAAAACTGAACACATTATTCCAAGTGAGGCCTCACCAGTGACTTATACAGTGGCATAAGTACCTCTTCCTTTCTGCTGGTAATCCCTCTTTGTATGCAGCCCAACATCCTCCTGGCTTTTGCCACCGCCTTGTCACACTGTTTTGCCACCTTGAGATCATCAGAGATAATTACACCAAGGTCTTTCTCCTGAACCGTGAATACCAAACTCTCACCCCCTAATGCGTACATTTCCCTTGGATTTCTGCTACCCAAGTGCATGACACTGCACCTTTTCGCATTAAATCACAGTTGCCAAGCATTAGACCAGTCTTCCAGCTTTTGTAGATCTTTTCTCATGTTAGCCACTCCCTTGGGGGAGTCCACTCTGTTGCAAATTTTTGTGTCGTCTGCAAAAAGACAGACTTTTCCATCCAGTCCTTCAGCAATATCACTCATAAATACATTGAACAGTGCCGGGCCCAGGACCAAACCCTAGGCACCCCACTAATCACCTTCCTCTCATCCGAGTGAGCTCCATGTACAATCACCTTCTGTCGTCTGTCAGTCAACCAATTTCTAATCCAGTTTACCATCTTGGGACCCATCCCCAAGCTACTGAGTTTGTTGACAAGCTTCCTATGAGGAACAGTATCAAAGGCTTTGCTGAAATCCAGGTAGATGACATCCATCGCATGCCCCTGATCTAGTTCCTTGGTCACCCAGTCAAAGAACTCAATCAGATTTGTTTGGCAAGACCGTCCTTCGGTAAAACCATGTTGCCTCGGATCTTGCATCCTGTTGGTTTTGAGAAAGTTCACTATTCGTTCTTTCAGGAGTGCCTCCATTACCTTTTCCGCCACTGAGGTAAGGCTCACGGGCCTGTAGTTTGACACTTCTTCCCTGTCACCACTTTTGTGTAGAGGTATGACATCAGCCATTCTCCAGTCCTGAGGAACCTCTCCCGTTTCCAAGGATCTGTTGAAGACATCCTTTAACGGTCCTGCAAGAACCTCTCTGAGCTCTTTCAGTATCCTGGGATGTATCCCATCTGGTCCTATGGCTTTGTCCACTTTCAGTTTAGCAAGTTGTTCTAACACCTCGTCTTCTGTGAATGGTGTGGTATCTACTTTATTCCCATTTTTATATTTGGGAGTCACAGCTGGTCCATCTCCAGGATCTTCTTTAGTAAAAACAGAGCAGAAGTATTTGTTTAGCAATTTCGTTTTTTCAGTGTCACTTTCTATGAGTCCTTTCCCAGCACTTTTGAGTCCTGCACTTCCAACTCTGATCTTCTTCCTTTCCTGAATATACCTAAAGAAAGTTTTGTTGCCACCTTTAACATCTTTAGCCATTTTTTCCTCTGCCTTTGATTTTGCTATCCTTATTACTCTTTTAGACTCTTTGAGTTGGATCCTGTATTCATTTCTGTGTTCTTCTGTTTGCAAGCTTTTGAATTTTGTGAAAGTTGTGTTTTTTGCCTTTATTTGAGCAGCCACCTCTTTGGAAAACCAAATAGGTTTCCTTCTCCTCTTGTTTTTATTTACTTTTCTTTTTTTTTTAATTCTTTATTTTCGTTTTATAACAACAAAGGAAAGGAAGACATCCAGCTAAAAGACAGATACATACATAGAATGTGATACATACACCAAAGTAAACCCCTGCCACCCCCCTCCCCCCTGCTTCTTCTCTAGAAAACTAATCATTCCCGAAGCGGGCGTGTACTGACATTATTGTGTTACAAAACCTAACGGTGATCTGAAACATGATGAGTGTTCATTAAACAGACATGTCGGAGCAATGAGCAGATTGTACATAATCATTGAGCATCTGCCATTTAGACAAGCGAGAATGAGTTTGGGTATGGAGAATAGCTCTCCGAGATATCTGCTCATATTTACTATATAAGCAGACGAGGTTCCACCATTCATTGACAGTAAGTCGAGAGCTATCCTTCCAAGTCCTCGTGATTAAACATATGGCTATACCCAGCATGAAATCAAGGAGAAAGCGACCCTTCTTAGGAAGAGAGGGGACCTCCGCCACTGAGCGGAGTCCCACAGTCTTCCAAGAAAGAGGCTCGTGAAGGTGTAAGATAAATTGAATACGACCCCAGACCCGCCCCCAGTAAACCTGTAGTTGAGGACATTCATAAATAACATGAGCGAGGGTTCCCACATCAGTATGGCAAGACCAACACTGGTCCCTAGCAGTTGTGTTCCATTTGGCTATTTTTCCTGGAGTATAAGAGCATCTATGTGCAAAAAAGAAGAGAGTTTGGGTAACTGAGGCAGATCGGGAAACCCGCACTATTTTGCTCCAGAAAACGCTCCATTGCACAGGGGTTAAAGTGGTTTGCAGTTCGCGCTCCCAGGCTTGTTGGACTCTACAAGTGGCAGTATCTGTACCCTGACATAATAGTTTATAAACGTTAGAGGCTACCCCATGTGTACTACTAATAGAGTGAATTAGTTCTAATAGCCCGTCCTCAGTAGGGACAGAGGGCGGCATGATTGGAGCACTTTTGAGGCAGCGTTGAAGCTGCATCAATTGAAAGTAATGTTTCGCTGGTAACGCAAATTCCTTTTGTAAATCAGAAAAGGTTTTCCAACGAGCTGCAGAGAAGAGCTGTTGGGGTGTCCAGATCCCCCTAGAGTACCAGGGTCTGGAAGTAATCCTGTATGGCTGCTCGAATTTCTAACTGGAACTCTGGCTGAGTTAATAGGGCTCTATCAAAGAACCATGCCCCGAATTCCCTTGGAGTGCAGTAGTGTGTAATTGAAAAGAAATAGCAGCATGATCTGAAATATGTTGGGAGTGAATCTTTGCAGCGTCCACCTGAGGAACTAACAGTTTTGATATTAGAAAGAAATCTATGCGAGACTGGGATTTGTGAGGGGAAGAGAAGAAGGTAAAGTCAAGCTCATTGGGGTGTAGTAACCTCCATAGATCGACTAAAGCAATATCTTTGATCACAGAGGTAAGCGTGATGTGACTCTTGGGGGGACCACTTGTCCTAGGCGGCTATTTGTCAATCAGGGGATCAAGAACTAAATTGAAATCCCCCCCTATTATCAATGAAGTATTAGCAGAGGTCCGCGCAACCTGAGCAATGGTAGCAAAAAAGGCAGGGTCATCCACATTAGGAGCATAAAGGCATATACATGTAACTTCAAGGTTACCTATCTTGAGGTGAACTCTGGACCATCTACCTGCTGTATCTGAGCTAGTCGCAATAATAGTAGCATGCAGAGATTTCCTAACCAGTATGGCAACCCCACATTTCCTAGAAACGGCTGGGGAATAGGCGGCCACCATGTAAGGTTTAATATTGAGTTTGAGAGTTTCCGTCGAATTTAAATGCGTTTCTTGGAGGAAAATCAGGTCCGCAGCTTCATGACTTAGATAGCTTAGGATTTTCTTCCGTTTTATCGGATTATTGATTCCTTGTACGTTCAATGAGAAAATCTTACATGGTGCCATCAATCGATAATAGACATTTTAGGTAAGGGCGCTTGAAAACATACAACATAATCAGAATCTGTACAATAATGACATAAGCACCGAGTATGCTGGCCAATACACCCATATTGAAAAGTATGTACCAAAGTAACTTAGAGAAGAAGCAAAACCCCCAATGAATATGGCGATCATATGTCTGCGGGAGGAGGCCCTAGAGAGGAAGATAGAGACATAATAAAAAGAAAAGAAACACCAGAGTCCATAAGTAACACTGTCTCTGATACTCATCGAGGCTACTATGGGTAGATGGAGTCGGGTCACAGATATCATCAAAATAAGGCAACAAACCGCCCTCGACAGACTCTTTGCTGAGCCGCGGTAAATCCAATATGGCAGGTACAGCGGATATGAGAGTACTGGCAGGAATATTCTGGAAGTCAGCGCATCAAGTCGGCTTCTTTAGAATCCAAAAACTCCGCTAGTAGATCAGGGTCCTCAAATGTTCTTGTCTGATTGTGAAGCGTGACTCGGAGCTTGGCCGGGTACATCAGGCCATAGCGTGCTTGTAGTTGTTGAAGCCTCGGCCGAAATTCCAGAAAGCGCTTTCGGCGGTCGACCGTGGGTTTAGCCAAGTCAGGATAGAAGGAGATCTTGTGGCTCTCAAACTCCATATGGCCCTTTGCCCGAGAGGCACTGAGAATTTGTTCCACATGTTGATATCTCAAAAGTCGAAAGATGATAGGCCGCGGGGTCTTCCTGTTGAGCGTTATGTTTGTGGGTACACGATGAGCGCGATCGATCTCCAATTCTTTGGTAAAGGTGATTTGGAGCAGGGAAGGGAGGATTTTACTTAAAAACTCCTTCATGTCTCCCGATTCCGCTCCCTCCGGTATGCCCACGAGTCGTAGGTTGTTGCGGCGCGCTCTATTATTGCCATCTTCCACTTCTTTCTGCAAGGCCCGCACCTGACGTTCAACTTTGTCGAGTTTGGACAGCCGGACCGCATGGGAGTCTAATATGCTCTCCATTTTGTCCTGACGCGAAGAGAGCCCCTCTAGCCTGCCTTGCAGTACACCAAGATCTTCCCGCAGCGCTCGGAGTGCTTCACCATTTGACTGCAAGAGGTCCTTAACCCCTCTAATTTCTGCGAGGATTTCCTGCTGCATTTCGGGGCCCTCGCGCAAAGCCAGCCCCTTCTGCGGGGACGGGGGTTCAGTTTTGGAGCGTTTGCCGTGAGAAGCCGCTGGAGATCCAAATTCCAGGCGCGTGGGTTTGGTCCCCGCCATCTCACCAATGTGCCCCGGCAAGATCAGAGCAGAAATTCAAGTATGTCCGGTGTTAATTCAGGATTCTGAGTAGGCCTCTCGGGAGCCTCAGCGTTATGCGACCATCCCGCTGGACATCGGGCTCCGCCCCCCCCTTTATTTACTTTTCTTACATATTTATCGGTTGCCCCTTTTATTGCCTCCTTTAGTTTAGCCCATTGCAATTCCACTTCCTTTATCTCCTTCCACCCCATCATCTCCTCCTTTAAGTACTCGGCCATTTTATTGAAGTCAGTGTATTTGAAGTTTAGGACTTTGAGCTTGCTATGATTGGCCTGTACCATAGCTTTTATTTCAAATCACACCGTGTGATGGTCGCTGTTGCTCACAGGGGCACTCACGCAGACATTCGACACACTATCACCGTTGGTGAGCACTACATCCAGCGTTTAGCTTTCCCTGGTTGGTTCCATCACCATTTGTCTAAATAATGCATCTTGGAGAGCATCTACAATTTTTTTGCTTCTTTCCAGATGTGCAGAAGGAGTAATCCAATCCACATCAGGTAGATTAAAGTCATCCAATATGATCGCTTCCCCCTTTGTTGCTATCTTGGCAATATCTATAATCAATTCATTATCTTTCTCTTCAATTTGAGTCGGAGGTCTGTAGACTACAGCAATATGGATGACAGTGCCATCTCCTCTTTCCAACGCAATCCAGAGCACTTCTTCTTTTCCCCATGTCCCCTGCATTTCAGTAGCTTTAATATTGCTTTTGACATACAAGGCTACTCCTCCTCCTTTTCCATTTTCTCTGTCTCTTCTGAATAGATTATAGCCAGCTATGGCTATATCCAAATCATGTGATTCATTAAACCATGTTTCTGTAATGGCCACAATGCCCAAATACGTTTCCACCATTAGGGCTTCCTGGTCTGGAATTTTGTTGGCTAAGCTTTGAGCATTTGTGCTCATTGCTTTCCAGCATTTTCCTGGCTTGTGTGTATTTTGCATTGATTTTGTTCTGCCCACTTCTTCCCACATGTTTTTGATGTGTGGTTTAAAATTGTGGCTGTGTCTGATGTTGTCTCCAAATAACACTAGTAGTAGTGGTAGTATCTATAGAGCTGGCAGCGGACCACCCTCCCCATGTTCAGTTGCTTCTCGCTCTCCAGAGACCGGGTTGAATATCGGGACAGTTAGAAGAACTTATAATTAGTCAGGAGATTGCTAATAACAGGGGAAGTGTAGAGGCCTTCACTGAAGTATGAGTAACTGGGGATCTTTTGAGGGCTTTATGTAAATAGGCTGTGGATTAAGAATGTGGAAGCTTTCTTATGTTTCTGACTTTGTTCTTCTATGTATAGCTTCTCCCCTCATTTTTGTTTTCTTATTTCCTCATTTGCGTCATATAGTTCGGAATATATTTTTTACATTTGTTTGCGTCTTACTTTTTTAAGGATCTGTGTGGCTATTTCTAGTAGTTGTGGATCTAGTGTTTCCTTTGAATGATTTTTGAAAATCCAATAAATATTAAATTAAAAATAAAATTCCCAAACATGCCTCAATACGTGTATAAGTTAAAATAAGAACTAATCAGAGAAATAAGACAGATATAACCTCTTTAGTACATGTTTTGGGAATGGTCTACAGTACTGGAAGAGGAAGGGGGGGGGGGGGGGAGAGAGAAGAAAGAATAATAGCATAGTAAATGACAGTAGATGAAGACCAGCATGGTCCATTTAGCCTGCCCAGTAAGGTGGATAGAGTTTGTTTATCAAGAACATAAAAGAGGAAAAAAAAAAAGAAAGAAAACCATGTGCCGATATTAAATAACCCAACTTGGAAACACTTCCCAATCATTAAGGATCAATGTAGCAGTCTGCAGTGCGTGACTCACTTTAGAACTGTTCTTACTACACTTTTCTGCATTAAGCTAGTTTTAACACACATTTTCAATTTTACTCACATTTTTTATGCATATTTTCATTTTATGTATTAGCATATTCAATTTGCATTCTATTAGTTACTGCATTGCACATTAATGCTCTTTTAGCACATGAGTAAAGTAAAATTCATGCTAAAAATGCGTGTGGATTGTTTCTCAAGTTTTATTGCATGAGGGTCAATGTCCTTTGCCCAGTGATCATGCAAACCTTCTCCTATCTTTGGAAACTGGTAAAAATCTGCAAGTGATGAGACTGTTGTGATGAGATTCTCAAAGGGGGTTATTCTGAGACATGAATAGCAGGGATGGATGTCCTGTTGGGACATCCATCCCCGCTATTCATGCCGGTGGCAGCCCCCAACTAACTTCCTCGCCGGTTGTGCGGGGAAGTTAGTTGGGGGCAGAAAGAAGCAGCCCAGTGTGTAGAGTGGGCGGGCAGTGGGTTGTCAATGACCCTGGACATATAGGGCCAATTTTAATGATAGCTCTGTATGTCCAGGGCCGGCAAAATGGCCAGGGAAATTAAAACTCCCCTGGTCGTGTTTTTTAAGCATTCCAGGGTGTGGAAGGGGCTGGAAAGGGGCAGAGTTAAGTCCCCGCAGCCCAATCCTGGCCTTAGGAGGCCGGATCGTGGGTCGGGCTGCAGGAAATTAACTTTTTAGCTGGCGGCCAGCATCTCAACTTTTAAATGGAACTGCAGTGCCATGGCAACAGGACGCCATGGCACTGTGGCTCCATTCAAAAGCCCTGGCTGAGTTAGCCGGGCTGTGGCTGTACGTGCAGGCTGGGACTGAATCGCAATCCCAGCCTGCACATAGATGCCTGTTCGCAAATTCTGATCCCGCGGGGCTAGACGTGCCCCACAGGACCAGAATTGTGATCTCCTTTGTACGTTCGGGTTATCCCGGACGTACAAAGGAGATGTATGTTGAGATCAGAATCGGGCCCAAAATGTTTAGTTATTTAATTTAGGGAGTAATTTTAAAAGTTCTATTCATGATCTGCAACGCAATGTGTGTCTTTGGGTCAGTGCTGACTCCTGGCGACCCAGAAGCTCCTGGGTTTTCTTGGCAGTGTCAGTGGAAGTAGATTGCCAGGCCTTTCTTCCGAGGCAGTGGAGGGTTAAGTGACTTGCCCAAGGCCACAAGGAGTGCTAGTGGGACTTGAACCCTGGTTGCTTGGTTGCCAAGCCAGTGCTCTAACCACTAGGCTACTCCTCCACTCCAATCAATGCCCAGAAGATGCCAAGCTGTCATTGATGCCAAGGGATTTCCAACACGTTATTGACTTTAATGATGTAAAATGGTTCTGATTTAATAATACCCCATAGTGATATACTTCTAACACTGTATCTTCAATTTGGACAGAATGAGACTTAAATTGATGAATTTTTATTTCAATATAGTTTCTGAACCAATATTGTGGACTTTCTTTCCTAAAGTGCATAAAACATTTGAAAAAGTGAGCACATTTTACTAGAAAAGAACTAAACATCAAGGTGTATCCATAATCTTGGTCACTACTGTAGATAGGCAGGCTATAGGTTAAAACGCACATTTTAGAAAAGTCGTTTAGGCGCCTGATCTATACATCTGAAAATGCCCATTCAAATGTGCCAATCACAGCCACATCCCAAGAACCATTTAAAAAAGACCTGAATTTATACATGTCCAGCATGAACATGTCTATGTTGCATGTGAGCTTGGCGGAGGCATGTCCACGGCGGTCTGCAAACGATCCAAATGTATGTCCAATTTTAGAATGGTGTCACAAGTTCATGACTGCTAGCAAAAACATCTATGTCTATACTGTTCATTACAGCCAGCTTTCAGTACTGAAGATAACAGGGGAACTCCCTCATGTCACCAAAATACAGTAAGAGGCAGATTCCATATATGCCGGTTATCTCCAGCAGACACTTTTAAATCAGGCACGGGCTGATTCAGTCCTAATTCCGCATCTGTGGGAATAGACACGCCCACGTTTATGGAATCAGCATGTACATGTGTCTGGTGCATCACATGCAACATGCTGTTCAGCCGGCCTGTGCACATATTCAAAGCAAGAGCCGTGCACAGGTGCAGGCACGAGCCATAGAGCGAAGCAGAGAAACCCCTCCCCACTAATATTATGGGACATGGGTAGCTGATGAAATGGCTTTGGCTGTCTCTGTGCTTACCGTATTCTGGGCAGCTGGCTGCACATTTCCAAACATGCCCGACTCCACGATATACCATGGATGCCTCTGATGGCCACGACTCCTAGGTTAAAATGTACATCTCCTAAGCTGCTGTTCTCACTGACAGTATTTTTCTGATGCAAACTAGACATAAATACTAATGATAAATGAATGCTGATGCAAACTAAACTATATAATAGTATTTTTCATGCCCAGAGAAGTGCCAAATAATCTCAGTGCACTCTAATATATTATAAGAGAAAGTAAATATTAACATGTTATGCTCTCTGTAAAGCTAGTGGGCATAACAGGAAGCTGCAAGGTGGTAAACTGAAAGGCAATGTCAGGAAATACTTTTTCACTGAAAGGGTGGTGGATGCTTGGAACGCTCTCCCGATGGAAGTGGTGGGGGCAAATACAGTGACAGAATTCAAAATGGTATGGGTCAGACACAGTGGATCCCTTTACAGCAACAGGTTAAAATCAAAATAAACATAACTATCTCTTATATCGCAACAAATAGGGGTGACCTATATGGAGCGGTAGGTACACCCCTAAAGTAAGGCATGGAGGGGTGACCTTCATGGAGCGGCAGGTGCACCTTCTCTTACCGCCTTTCTGGGCAGAGTAGATGGACCATACTAGTCTTTATCTGCCATCATTTACTGTGTTACTATGTTACTATGACATACCTTGCATCAGAAGGTACCGGGCAGTATAAAAATGCTTCAGTCATTCTTACATTGGTCATCTCTGAAAGCACTCTTTAAAATGCTAACTATGGACCCTTACCAAGTTCATAAAAACCTTAACTAACTTTGCAGTGCCCCAAAGGGTGCATAATATTGCTGGGCTACAAAAGTATGCTCTTTTAATGACTAAGGCCTTCTGGCTATAGCATCTGTTTCCCACATATCTGGGTACTGGCATTTCTCACAGCAGCTCCCTACATGTGGCTACACCCGTCCCATACAATGTCCACTCTCTGTCTTGTCTTATTTCAGTCTGTATACATCCGCTATCTGTGGGACAACCCTGTCTGCCTTCCCACAGTCTGCTTTGTGGCAATGCTCCCCTGGTCAATCCTGTGTGGGCATGGGAGGGGGGTCCCTGTGCCATCATACCAAGGAGCAAACCACTCTCGCAGTTTGCATAGATCCTGGACTGGGTAAGGATGTAGGCCTCATGGCACAATATGGGGAATGTTGGCACAACATCAGTCATGTCTTCCAGTGTCTGACACAGCTGATGTATGACAGCCCTATCACACTGGTAATGGCGACACTGCGGTCATCCATAAGGTCCAGGTACTTGCCAGGCATTCATGTCCTCCCTGAATTGCAGATCAGCACAAAAGATCCACCCATGCAACCCTCAAACCATACACACTCTCACTTGCAGGAACGAAATGTAGAACACAGCAGACATTTTTCTAAGTACTAGCCTTATACCATGTCTCTGGCAGGAATAACGGGCACGTCTGTGGGGAAGTAAAAAAATGTACAGGAGGCTTTCTGGAATATGTTCTACACATCTCCACATTCCAGGGCCAGACCAGAGTTGGTTCAAGGTGTTGGCACCTTAGGCAAACCTTAAGCCTTATCCCCCACTCTCCGGCTGTCAGAACCTATTGTTTAGCTCAAATGTCCTGCTTTATTCCCCCTCCCCCAGAAGTTGCCATCTTAGTCAACCACCTAGTTTGTGAATTTCAGACATTTTGACATGGATGTCCCAGCAGGCGCCTAAACGACTTTTCTAAAATGTGCGTTTTAACCTATAGCCTGCCTATCTACAGTAGTGACCAAGATTATGGATACACCTTGATGTTTAGTTCTTTTCTAGTAAAATGTGCTCACTTTTTCAAATGTTTTATGCACTTTAGGAAAGAAAGTCCACAATATTGGTTCAGAAACTATATTGAAATAAAAATTCATCAATTTAAGTCTCATTCTGTCCAAATTGAAGATACAGTGTTAGAAGTATATCACTATGGGGTATTATTAAATCAGAACCATTTTACATCATTAAAGTCAATAACGTGTTGGAAATCCCTTGGCATCAATGACAGCTTGGCATCTTCTGGGCATTGATTCAACAAGTTTCTCGAGGTCCTCTTTTTTGATTATGTGGAATGAGGAACTGATAATGCACTCAATCAGTTCCTGTTGGTTGCCTGGACGCTTTGATGCCACAGCCGTTTCAGTCTGGACCAAAGGTTTTCAATCAGATTGAGGTTAGGACTGTTTCCAGGCCATCACAACAATTCCACATTATTGTCAGCAAACCACTTCTTGCAAATGGTTACTGCTGACATTTAAAGTCCCCATCAGACCCGAATATGTCAGAAGCAGAAGGCAGCATTTTGGATGTGAGGATTTCTGCAATGTATCGTTTTACACTGATGGTGCCACTCAAAGCTTGAATCCTGCCTACACCATGCCAAGACATGCATCCCCATGTCATGACACTCAAGAGATGCTTAACAGTGGCGTTGAGGCATTCTGGGATGAGGTCTTTTTTGCACATAATGGACACCATCACTCCCAAAAAATGAAATCTTTGTCTCATCGCTCCAAATAACTCTTTTCCAGTCTTCAAGTGACCAACTCAAGTGTTCTTTGGCCCACTTAAGCCTTTTCCTTCTTTGAACTGGATTCAGAAATAACTTTTTCCATGGTCTTCTGGCTTTCGGACCTCAAATACATGTGAAGGGAATGAATTGCTGGTGTATCCACAATTTTGGCCACTGTGTATAATTCTCGGTGTGTAACAATAATCGGAAAACATTTAAAACATACCACATACTGAGGGTGCTTTTATCAAAGGTTTATAGGTGGAAAAGGAGTCTTATAAAATTGCACAGCAGTATACGTGTGCTGATAAGATGGCATCACATATAGGCATATGGAGGGGGGAGGGGGTAGAGCTTGGGTGGAGTTGGGTTGGCATTGCAATGTACGTATTTGCTTTCTAAAAGATGTGAGTGCATGCCTACAGTATGTACACATGTTTACTCTTCGGAGTGGACATCAACATGAGCATCGGCATTTGGACACTCTTGGGGCTGGATCTGGGACCCTATTTTATAAAGACTCTCTAGGTTGCCTTTTAAGACATAGGCTCTCTCTTCTAAAATGAGGTCCATTGTGGCAATTATTTTTTAGACCCCACTCCTGACAGAAAGAGCATCACCCAGCATAGCTGAAGGACTCGGGAAACAATAATGCTTGCAATCATTTTCTAAATCTGAGTAAATCAGATTCAGAGTGCTACTCTAGAGGGAAGGCATTCCTGACCTGGGCACCGGATCCCAAACATGCTCTTTTGTAGAACCTTAGATTCAGCAAATAAAATGCTAGAGGTCATGATTTAATCACTGGGCAATCCATATAGCATTCCTGTCACTGCAAACATTAAAAGAAAGCACTGAAGCACAGTCTGTAGCAACAGCTTATGTAATTCTGTTTTGTGGTATCAGTTCACTGTTCACTAGAAACAAACTAGTCCTCAGTGGCTGGTAAGTCTCCTGCCTGAATATGTGAGCAACAGCTCACTTGATAGAGCTCTTCATGCAGCATGGTCAGTAAGTAGCTCTCCTCGCTTTCACAAAAAGCCGACCAGTCTAGGTAATGGTCAGCAGGACTGTATTAGCTGTGCTCTGGTCGGAAATCAAAATAAACTTTCAATAAATGCCATTAGTTTCTTTACAAGTAAAGGCTAACAGCAAAAGTAAAGGAAAACAAGCTGCAAGGCATTTTCTTCGGGAATAAAGCCATGAGAAGGCAGCCTGCCAACTACAGCACCCTGAGTTATTTCCTCAATTAACCAGAACTAAATGTAAACAGTCTTAGGCAGGTTAGTGAAAAACTCAATTTATTGTGTTCTTTATACTTAAGAAAACAGAGAAGTTCATTAACACATCTTGCTGGTCGAAAGTAAGAGGGAATTTGGGGTCAATATTGAGTTGCAACATGACTGCATTAAATGGCTGCGGGGGTACTTAATGTTAATATGTATATCCAGCATGACTATGAACTAAGAGAGCGGGGTCACTGTCCTAGCACTATCCATTCACTTTTGGTTCACTATTTAGCCAGCCTAAGAGGCCTATTCTGAGAAGTGCACGGCCGGGCCGTCTGAACGGCCAAATAATGGACGTGGCCACCTTGTACCCGATTCCGCAACTGCAGGAGCTATATGTTCCCATGGTTGCTGAATCAGGGCACTTAGACAACCCGGCCTGCATGCAATTCAGCAGAGGGAGATCTCCCGTGATGTGCCCGGCCAGCCCTCTCAACACTCTGGCTGGTGTGCCAGTGAAGCAGCATCCCATCGCAGTGGCACTGGCACACCAGCTGGAGCAACCGCTGGCCCGGTTACAGCGCTGCCCCATTTCCCTACTGTCTGACCCTTGCTGTGGGTGCCCAAGGCCGGAATCAAGAGGCAGAAGCCCTCCCGTGGTGATGCAGTGGTCCGGGGGGGGGGGGGATGGGGAGGGGTGTCCAGCCCACAATCAGCCCAGAGCCTGGTACTTATTCCATCCCTCGGGTTGGATAAGCCGGGTGTCCAAGTCGATGGCGGGGGACATGCAGAGGCATGATCGGAATTGCCTCTGTACGTCCTGGCTGCTGGTCCCACACTGCCCTCACTCTGCCTCTGCAGCGCCCCCTCCTGCCCTCATCCAGCACTCTTCACGCAAACCCTCTGTATGTGCATTGGAGCCAGAATAGTGCAAGAGATAAGGTTGTTGGGGCCACCTGGCAATAGTGATCATAGCATGATCGCCTTTGATTTAATTAGTGGAGGAGGGATAGTAAGGAAATCCACAGTACTACCTTTTAACTTTCGAAAGGGAGACTATGATAAAATGAGGAAAACAGTTAAGAAAAAACTAAAAGGAGCAGTTGCAAAGGTTAAAGACGTACATCAGGCTTGGCTGTTGTTGAAAAATACTATCTTGGAAGCCCAGACCAGCTATATTCCACGCTTTAAGAAAAGTGGAAGGAAGTCCAAAAAACTGCCAGCATGGTTTAAAGGTGAGGTCAGAGAGGCTGTTGTTGCTAAAAAAGCATCTTTCAGGAAATGGAAAAAAGAGCCAAACGACGAAACCTGGAAACAGCACAAGCACTGGCAAGTCAAATGCAAGGCATTGATAAGGCAGGCAAAGGGAGAATTTGAGAAGAAGCTTGCTGCGGAAGCAAAAACGCGAAGTAAAGACCTTTTCAAGTACATTCGTAGCAAAAAACCTGTGAGAGAGTCAGTTGGTCCATTAGATGATAAAGGGGTTAAAGGAGCACTAAGAGGCGACAAAGCGATACCGGAGAGACTGAATGAATTCTTTGCTTCGGTCTTTACTGAGGAAGATGTAGGGATGCTACCCATGACTGAAGTGGTATTTAAAGGTGCGGAAGAATTGAAGGAAATATCGATACATCGGGAAGATGTATTACAACTATTAGATAAACTGAAGAGAAGCAAATCACCTGGGCCTGATGGTATACATCCAAGGGTGTTGAAAGAACTGAAATACGAGATTGCAGACCTGCTATTAGTAATCTGTGAACTATCATTAAAATCATCTCTAATACCTGAAGATTGGAGGATCGCCAATGTAACACCAATTTTTAAAAAAAGGTTCCAGGGGTGATCCGGGAAACTACAGACCAGTGAGCCTGACATCAGTACCGGTAAAAATGGTAGAAACCATCATAAAGAATAAAATTACTCAGCATGTAGATAGTCATGACCTAATGGGAGACAGCCAACATGGCTTTAGACAAGGAAGATCTTGTCTTACTAATCTGTTATGTTTTTTTGAAGGAGTGAATAATCAGGTGGACAAAGGTGAGTCGGTTGATATTGTGTATCTGGACTTTCAGAAAGCCTTTGACAAGGTCCCTTATAAGAGACCTTTGGCAAAACTAAAGAGTCATGGGATAGGAGGCAATGTACTATTGTGGATCAGGAACTGGTTAAAAGATAGAAAGCAGAGGGTAGGGCTAAATGGCCAATTTTCCCAATGGAGAAAGGTGAATAGTGGTGTACTCCAGGGATCTGTGCTGGGTCCGCTGCTTTTTGACATATTCATAAATGACCTGCAAAGTGGAATAACGAGTGAGGTTATCAAATTTGCAGATGACACAAAACTATTTAAAGTTGTTAAAACCCAAGAGGATTGTGGAAAATTGCAAGAGGATCTTGATAAATTGGAAGACTGGGCATCAAAATGGCAGATGAAATTTAATGTGGACAAGTGCAAGGTTACGCACCTAGGGAAGAACAACCCAAACTATGGTTACACGATGCAAGGTTCCACATTAGGAACCACCAACCAGGAAAAAGATTTAGGCGTCATTGTGGATACCATGTTAAAACCCTCGGCCCAGTGTGCAGCGGCGGCCAAGAGAGCAAATAGAATGCTAGGTATGATAAGGAAAGGAATGGAAAATAAAACAAAAGATATTATAATGCCTCTATATCGTTACATGGTGAGACCGCACCTTGAATATTGTGTGCAATTCTGGTCGCCGTATCTTAAAAAGGATATAGCGATTTTAGAAAAGGTTCAGAGAAGAGCCACCAAAATGGTAAAGGGGATGGAAGGATACTCCTATGAAGAAAGGCTAAAAAAGGTTAGGGCTCTTTAACCTGGAAAAGAGACGGCTGAGGGGAGATATGATAGAAGTCTATAAATTAATGAACGGAGTGGAACGGGTAAACGTAGATCGATTGTTTACCTTATCAGAATATAGAAAGACTAGGGGACATGCAATGAAGCTACAGGGTAAACTATTTAAGACTAATAAAAGAAAATATTTTTTTACTCAACGTGTAATCAAACTCTGGAATTTGTTATCAGAGGATGTAGTAAAGGCTGTTAATGTAGCTGGGTTTAAAAATGGTTTGGACAAGTTCCTGGAGGAAAGGTCCATAAACCATTATTAAGAAAAAAAAAAAAAAAGAAGGGACCCAGGATATCAATGCTTGAACCAATACAAGCATTGTGGAACCTGTGTCCCTTGGGGAAACTGCTAGGTACATATGACCTAGATTGGCCACTGTTGGAAACAGAATACTGGGCTTGATGGACCTTGGTCTGACCCAGTATGGCATATCTTATGTTCTTATGTTCTAATAACGTGCCAGCCTAAATGGGAGCTGGACATCCAATCCCACTATTCGTGGGTCCGAATGACCCCCTAAATGTGTACTCTTAGTGTGGTGCTGACTCGATATCTCTGCTATCCAGCTAATTTTAAAGCCTGCCCTTGCTCTGCCCGAAACCCAGCTCCAGATAGAAGTAGGCTGTTCAGTCAGATTTCTAGCCAATATCATCTCTATAATATAGAACTTCTTTTGAATATCCGCTTGATAATAACCACTGACCCAGAAGGAAAGCCAGGAGTGAGAGAGTGTGTGTGTGTGAGGGGGGGGGGGGGAATTCTTATTATTAAATTACTCATCTCAAAATGTAGTTAAAAACAACAAAATAATATTGTGCTTCCATTGATGTGAATGCTATATTATACAAGAGAAGTGTAAAACGCAGTAAGAACTTCCAATTAGTTGTAGTAATCAACAGTCTCAACAGCTTAACTCCCAGGTCCAGTGATCCCTCACTGCCTGTTAAAATGAAAAACAAGTTCCCTGAAGGCAATTCATTCACACTTAGAAACAAGGAAAAATATTGCAGCAAAAAACACCTGATAGAGCAAATGTGCTTTCATTTTGTTTTGTTGTTGCTGTTGCTAAGTGCCGTCGAGTTGGTACCAGCTCACGCGCTGGATAGTTGTCCTAAACTGTGTTTGCTCTTCAGTCAGATGGCTCATTGTTAAGAGAGTGGCCTCCATAGCTATTGATATTGTATCGATCCATCGCGTTGCTGGCCTTCCTCTTTTGCATCATTTTGTCACACTGCAAATGTGTTCTTTTCACGTGCACATGCAGCTCCCCAACAGATGTGAATATAGAGAGCCCTGCACACACACGCACGCACATGCATGCAGCCCCCAACACTCCTCATCACACACACACGTAGTCCCCAACGGTCATCATCACAGACACGTGTGCATGTAGCCCCTGACGGTCCCCATGACACACAGAAAGACACAAATGCATGCAGCCACTGATACACACACCTGCACACACCCTCGACACTTCCAGTGATTCGCACAGATGCACGCCTGAATCCCTGGTTGTGAAAATGGGGAAAACACACCTTAATGTTACTCTGCAACTGTGCACTTTTCATCTTATTAAATCCAAATAAATGAGTCACTTTAAAGCAACATGATTGCTAAAAATGATTTAAAATATGGATATTTTGGGGCTCAATGAATTAGTTACATGAATTGACCCCCTTGTTGGATCACGTTGTGGATTATTTAAGGCAATTTTGAAACCAAAAGCCTTCTTACAGTCAATCTATCTATTCTGAGGTTTAAATTCTTCTCACAGATTCTCCATCTTCTGGCCTCTTTCTAGCCTTTCTGCTTCCTTTGGCTTTTTTGTCTATCATTCCCGTCGTCCTGTGTGTTACACCCTTATCATTCGCTGGTGTCTGTTTGCTCCACTTCTCGAGGTGCCTTTCACTAATCTCATCTTCTCGCCTTTATCTCCCACTTGTATCTCAGTGGCTACTTCACGCGATTGCTCTGTCTGCTTCAGCACCTTTCCTTTGCTTTTTCTTAGCTACCCTGGATCCTTTTTACTGGTCTTCCCTTCCAGATCTCCTCTTTCGATTTCTTTTTCTGCATCAGCCCTCAATTGTTAGACGGTGTTGTCACTTACATACTTTTTTCCTGTGATGTTTCCCATTAGTGATCTTAAATTTGCATCAGATTTTTTTAAAAGCTTTTCTTTTGATAGCATTCCTCTTTTTTCCAGCTTTTGGGATCTGTGTAAACCTGTCAGTTTAAACATAGGGTTTCTTGCATAAAAGCAGCAATACACTTTTATTTATCTTCATAGGCCCACCTAAATGTATTTAATCCTCTTAATTTGCCTGCGCTCAGCCCAGACCAGGACCTTGGTTACACCTATCAGCAAAGTACACATGTTATGACAACACAACACTTTTACACCTGCTGCTAATTTATACGACACCATTCATGCTTCCATTTCCCATGTGCGTAAAATAGCTCTTATAAAACTGCACAGACACCTATACACATATAAGTATACGTATTATCGGGGTGGTGTTTGGCAATGCCGGGTTGGAGTTATAAGGTACTAGCATAATTTGTAAAATAAGCACGATTCCCCTCCCCTTCCCCCTGGTAGATTACATCCACATAGTTGCATCCTTCCTTGGAAAAGGCGTAACTTTGTCCATAAGCATTTCTGAGCTATTGAGGATGAATTTAGGATCCTATTTTATAGAGGCACTGATATATTGCCTTTATAAAAACAGACAATCAACTAGTGATCCCTGTTCAGAGAATAAATAGACTACTTATTTATTTATTTATACATCTTTTCTATACCGCCACTTCCAGAGATCAGTGGCGGTTTCCAGGTAACATAAACTTTAATAATAGAGTACTATTATTTTACATAGAACAGATTTAGAACAAAGAACATTCAACTATTAAATGTAACTCAAAATACAATGAGATAACATGAGAGGTAGGAACGTTTGAACTGGGTATGAATTAGTTAATGTTTCAAAACATAATATGTCAACAGTAAAGGGATATATTTACATTAAATTACAGTTATTCACATTAGCGACAAGCAATTGGCGTTCAAAGAGTAAGCTTAATCTAGGTGAGAAATGTGAATGTGTGGGAAAGATTTTATGCCTTGTCTAGGTAGGGTCAGTGAGTGACTGATGATCGGTGTTTTTCTCTGAGTTAGGATTATCTTCAATTTGGAGGTTATTGTAGTACAGAGTAAATAGATGGGTTTTTAGATTTTTTCTAAATAATTGAAGGTCCTTGATTTCTCTGATTTCAATTGGGAGGTTGTTCCATAACGTAGGGGCGAAGAATGAGAAAGCTGTGTTACTTGTCTTCTGACTTGTCTTTCGAATAGAATCAGGGACTTGTATCGTGTGAAGGGTTTTTTTTCTTCTTGATCTATTTTCATGTGGGATGTTGATGAGCGTAGATAAGAAAGATGGTGCTATATTATTAAAGATCTTAAACGTATTGACTAAGGACTTGTAGATGATTCTGCATGACACGGGTAACCAATGGAGAGCATAGAGAATCGGAGATATATGATCTGATAGTTTTGCTTTATAGATAATCCTTGCGGTGACATTTTGGGCTAATTGAAGTGTGTGAATATTTTTCTTAGAGGTCCCTTGAAGAATACCATTACAGTAGTCTAAATTTGGTGTTATAAGTGTTTGTGCTACGGTTCTGAAGTCAGTGTTATCTATCATTGGTCTAAGTTGTTGGATTGTCCTTAATTTGAAATATATAGTTTTTACAGATTGTTTTATATGTTTGGTGAGGCTGAGGGTCTTATCTAGAGTGACTCCCAAGTATTTGATCTCATCTTTGACTGGGAGAGAGTTTTTTCCAATGTTGATTTCAAGTGGGGGAGTGAAGCTTGTGTTTCTTGTTATAAATAGAACTTCTGTTTTTTTAAAATTAATATTCATATTCATTGATTTCAGCCACAGCTCAGCTTCAGTGAGGCAACGACATATGTTGCTATAATCCGGGTTGGACACATCAAATGGCGAGTATAACATGATGTCGTCCGCGTAGATGTGGTAGTTGATTTTGAAGCGTTTAAATATGGAACAGATGGGTTGAAGATAGAGATTAAACAAAAGTGCCGAAAGGGCAGAGCCTTGAGGAATGCCCTGTTCTTGTGGAAATGGGGATGAGGCATTTCGATCTATTTGCACATGTTGGGTCCGGTTAGTAAAATAGGATATGAACCATTCAAGGGTTTTATCTTTGATGCCTATTTGAGAGAGTCTAGAGATGAGCGTGATATGGTTTACAGTGTCAAAGGCCGAGGAAATATCAATGAATATGAGAATGAAGGCTCGCTTGGCATTATCGATACCTCTGATGATTGTATCAAATAGTGCTGTTAGGAGCGTTTCTACACCATGGTATGGGCGAAATCCATATTGATGTTCATCTAATGGAGCTGATGAGTCTATATAATCTTGCAGTTGTATTTGCACAATCTTTTCAATAATGTTGGCAAGAAATGGAATACTTGCAATGGGGCAATATGAAGTTGGGTCATTGCCGTCTAGAGCTTTGTTTTTTAACAGCGGTCGAATTGCTGACCTTTTGAGGACATCTGCTATATGTCCTTGTTGAAGAGATTGGTTTACTATGTTCAGTAAGTCTGAGGCAAGTTCTGTTTTTGTTGATTTTATCCAAGTCACTGGACAAGGATCAAGAAGAGAGGATGTTGTATTTAGGTTGGAGATTGTCTGAAGTAGGAGTTTGTTGGTAATAGGGTGGAAGGCTTTCCATTCCAGGTGGTTATTATCTGGAAGAGATAGGCTAGGTGGGGTGAAATGGCTGTTAAGTTTGAGTTTATTTGCAAAGTGATCAGCAAGTATTTGTGGGCTAATACAAATTTTGTGGGAATTGTTGGATGGGGATTTGGTTAACGATTTGACAATCTCAAATAGTTCTCTAGGACGATTAATAGCTTTAGATAAAGTTTTAGAGTGATATTGTTTTTTAACGTTATTAATCGCATCCTTGTAATCTTTGAGTAGTGAGAAATATTGTATTCTGAGTTCGTGAGTTTTTTTCCTTCTCCAAGTAGATTCCATTTTTCTAAGACCTTTCTTCAGAGTTGCGAGTTCAATAGTATACCATTTTTCATTTTTTCTCATTTTATGGCGAATCTTTGTTGAATATGGTTCTGATGCTGATCCAATAATGGAATTCCAGCTGGATATTGCGTCATCAAGGTTATAGATATAAGGGATCCAATCTAGGGAGAACTGATTCAAGAAACTTTTCCCTGTTGAATGGACGAAATCTTTGTCCTTGTTGTAGATTGACAAGGGATGCTTTGGTGTATTGTGGGAGGTGGAAAGAGATCCTAATCAGATAGTGGTCAGACCATGGGACTTGAGTTGTGGAAGGTGAGACAAAATGAGATGTGGTTGTGTAATGGGTAGGAATACTTAGCAAAAAATCTCCTCTGACAGCATTTAATCATAAAAATATTATAAAAGACCATCAAAACAGAAGCAACAAATACGCGGACATTTGTGAATGACCCACTAGGCTCTACCATTCATTCCATCATCAGCCCATATATCAGTTCATAGAACCATTGACCTTTATAAAAAGTATATACAGTTCATATTACTTCTGGACTTGTGTCGGCCTTAAATATTACTTAATAAATGGAATTGCGCTCAATATAACAAAGTATGATAATATCATCAATCCTTCAACAACTGTGCTGGTACTTTCCCTATTAATAATTACTAATCCCCCTAGGAGGTCTCAGACTTGTGACAGCAACTGTCCTTGCGGCTATGCCGGTTTAAAGGAACAGTATGCTAATTAGCATCAACGACCTCCTCTAGGGTGTGCGGTGATAATGATAAAGAAGGCAGCTGATTATATTCAGTTTAACATCTTCAGTACTTTGGTCACATAAAGCACTAATACTTCCATTCAGTTGCCTTGATTGACATGATTTTTGCCGCTAGATAATTCAAATGTTCAAATCGCCCCGTTCCCGACGCCTCCCCTCAGCGCTTCAGAGCGTTTCTCCTGATGCGGTTCTTCAGGGGGTGGGGTGTAAAACCTGGAGAATACATAAAGCACCGTATCTTAACCTAAGCCTATTATCCTACTATGAAAATTCTTTTCTAAAATCTAAATATAATCTTACTCAGAGCCTTAGCGCCCAGTACTCGCAAACTGCTGCCCGCGTTATGTTCTAAATTTTTCCATAATCACTCTTCCCTCTGTGCTTCCTCATCAAGTTGAAAGCAAGATTACAAGAAACAAGCACAACAGCTGAAGTCTAATTTTTTACAGAGGGGTTACCCAAAACGAACAGTCAAACGAGCATATCATCGAGCGCTGTATAACAACAGGACATTATTGCTTACACCCCGTCCCCAGAGATTAGAGGAAAGACATGACACTATTAATTTAATAACAAAATTTTCACCTTTGAGCCGCGATATAGAGCGTACTATAAAAAGGCATAAGAACGTTTTGTCCACCCTTGCTGGCCTAGAGGAGATGCGGCTTAGGTGCGTTTGGCAGCGCCACCGCAATTTAAAAGAATATGTGAGCCCAGCTTGTTTACCATCTCTGGATGAAGACAGTAGGGAGAAAGGGCACAAACCCTGTGGAACGTGCGATATTTGTGCGATCACAGTTGAGATGACTACATTACATTATCGCCACATTAAACACAATATTGTTTCTGCTACCACATGCGATTCCACAAGGGTGGTTTATGTCATACGATGTCCCTGTGATCTTCTATACATAGGAAAATCCTTAAGAACATTTCGGACTCGCATGAGAGAACACCGCAGCAAAATACGCTGTAGAACAGTGGCAGCCCCTATCGTCCAGCATTGCCTAGATCAAGGACACAGTTTTGAACAACTAGAGTGTTTCTGCATTGAACAGGTAGTTAGAAGTACTATAGATCGGACAATCGACCAAGCCCTCATCCAGCGTGAACAACGCTGGATTTTTGAGTTGGACACAGTAATACCGCATGGTCTGAACGCTATGGTAGAATGGTCAGCATGCCTCTAATTATGAATTCATTCACGATTTAGTATGATCTATGATTACATAGAACTACACAGAACAGCATTTTCCGACAAATTGGAACTTGACAACAACAATAAAAAATACCTTGGTGTCATTTAATCCAGCTCAGAAGAGACAAGTTTACTTTATACAAGTCCTTTGGCTTCTAAGGAAATTTACATATGACATCAACAAGGTTCTCTTTAAAATCTCAGCTGTGAAATTAGACCGCATGCGCGGCGTTTTTTGCTTTCAACTTGATGAGGAAGCACAGAGGGAAGAGTGATTATGGAAAAATTTAGAACATAACGCGGGCAGCAGTTTGTGAGTACTGGGCGCTAAGGCTCTGAGTAAGATTATATTTAGATTTTAGAAAAGAATTTTAATAGTAGGATAATAGGCTTAGGTTAAGATACGGTGCTTTATGTATTCTCCAGGTTTTACACCCCACCCCCTGAAGAACCGCATCAGGAGAAACGCTCTGAAGCGCTGAGGGGAGGCGTCGGGAACGGGGCGATTTGAACATTTGAATTATCTAGCGGCAAAAATCATGTCAATCAAGGCAACTGAATGGAAGTATTAGTGCTTTATGTGACCAAAGTACTGAAGATGTTAAATTGAATATAATCAGCTGCCTTCTTTATCATTATCACCGCACACCCTAGAGGAGGTCGTTGATGCTAATTAGCATACTGTTCCTTTAAACCGGCATAGCCGCAAGGACAGTTGCTGTCACAAGTCTGAGACCTCCTAGGGGGATTAGTAATTATTAATAGGGAAAGTACCAGCACAGTTGTTGAAGGATTGATGATATTATCATACTTTGTTATATTGAGTACAATTCCATTTATTAAGTGATTATTAGCGTTCTTTAAAGGACCATTTGATACGTGAACACACGAAGGCCTTAAATATTAGTCTACACTTTTGTAACCAGCATGTTCTCATTCATAAAAATCAAAATCATATATGTGAAACTTATCTGCATCAATATTTCATCCCACATAAGCATGTTGACAATATCCACAGTCCCAAAACAGAACAATGTTTTGTGAAAACTGCGTTCAGGGTTATGCTCTAAATGGTCTCAAAAGATCAGCATTCTCCAGCATTAATCGCTCCAAAGTTCTCTCAAGGCCAATACAAGCCTGGAAAGTGAATTCTATAAGCCCACGGAAAAGCTGTGGAAAGCTGGGGAGTTTAGTAGTCCAAAGGTCTTGAGGTGAAACCAGATTTATGTTATATAGTAACATAGTAAATGATGGCAGATAAAGACCAGCATGGTCCATCTTGTCCATGCTGGTTTTTATCTGCTATCATTTACTATATTATTCTGTTATACCCTGCGAGTGGAATGTGAGGTGTTGGTAAGTGCTGTTGAGTCTATGACAGCCCTCTGGATAGTTGTCCTAAATTGTGTTCGGTCTTCGGCGAGGAGGGGGTGCTAAAAGTGATTGTGAGAGAGCCCTTGGAAAAAAAGCTTGGCAGCTTTGCGGTCACAAGATCTTAGAATAAAACCCTTTGAGTGGGGTGCAGGAAAGCTCTAAGAGTGAACACGAGGAAGACCTCAGGGAGAGAGCCCTTGAGGAAAAGCTAAAGAGCTTGGTGAGGAGCTGGGAGGTTTTACCTTATGGCTGTGGTGTAGGAAGGTGTGCATGCAGCTAAACACAGACTGGAACCCGCCAGCAAATGAGTGCAGCTGGGGAATTGGTCTTTGTGTCCTGGTAGAGAAAGAACCCCTTCAATTTGTGTGTGTACTGAAAGCTTGTAACACAGAATACGAAGGGGCTGTTGCAGAAGACAGCCTGGGAGGGAACTGGGTTGCATTTTCGGGTGAAGATAATAGTCTGAAAAGTCAGGTTGGGAGTCAGTAATTACTTTGTATGAGAAGTTGGAATTGCTTTTTAGTTTATTTAGAGCTGGTAGCCCACTGAGAGCGAGTTCTTAGAAGTTCTGGGTTTAATTTGTAAGGCCAACTTGTTGCTATTTGTCTGGGGGACAAGGACAGACAGCCATTTTGGTGTTTCATTTGCTTTCAAGGTCATTTGTTCTAATAAAGGCATTATTTATCTGCACCCTGAAGCGTGAGCATGGAGTTATTTAAGGGCCTAGATTGGACTGTTTGGTTATCACAATTTCTAAATTTAAACATTGAAAGAGTGTAACAGTATACCTGTGATCTAGTGAGATCCATAAGGATATAGAGGAATGTTTTGTCATTAAAGAACCTGCAGATAGTACGTTCACACTGGGAAGACGTGCAGAAGAAAAGACTATCCATAGAACCTCAAATCTTAAAACCACCAAATAAATACAAAATCCTATGAGCTTGGTATAATCATAATCTTCCTTTATTATCATTCATTCAAATCACAGTGGGAAATAGATGCATCTACCTTTGTAATTTCTTAGATATTATGGAGGTCTCTGGAGCTCCATCTTTGGACTGCTGCCTTGTACATACGATATGTACACCTGTCACATAACATTCAAAAATCATCCCCAGTCATTCCGTCCCATTTATTACAGCAAGAGCAAAACAAGTGCACCTGTTACTCGCAAGAACCAGCCAATCAAAATAGCACAAATAGATACTATGACAAGACATCCAACATTACCACCATTCAAACAAAAAGAAAAGAATTCAATTGGGAGCTCTGAGCTCAAAACTAAACATTGCTTGCAAGGGTTCGACAAGTCCAACATGTCATATGATCTCTATCAGTGCTTGCATAACAGAAAAGATCACATAATGAAAGGCAGAAATGTGATCCAAGCCCTTCACCTGACTGGTAATGCCACTGATGTAATGATCAGTATCTAATCGAGATGAGTTCTAGTAAAGAGATGGGAGTTGATTGGTGAAGCAAAAAAAAAAAAACAACAAAAAAAACAAAACTCCACACAGTTCAATTGTTCTCTGATCTATGAATGAGCAGTAAGAGCAAGACAGACCATGTTTTTAGATATGTCATCTTATCCATGATTTCCAACGATGATTTTAAACCCATACCAATATATGTGATCCAACATGGAGTGGTTGTCAGAAACATGCATGAAACAATGTTCAAGTTCATCCTTGTGCATACTGGTGGAAAAGTACAGGAATAGGATTAATAGGTTAGCTAGATAATAGCAAGTGGGAGATTAAAAAATCTCAAAGTGAAAAAAACAAGTTGTAGAAGAAAAGAGTAATGGATAGCTGAAACTCTTGAATGTCGAACATTTGTTTCTTCAAGGATCCAGGTAGAAAGTGCTATCCCTGGACTTCCATAAAGGGATGTCCTTCATCAGTCTATGCCACCAGCTCTCTGGGGTCTCCAAAATCATGATTTCTTTTTTTAAGGGTGATGTGTAAAAGTCGGTCCCCGCTCATCAGAGTTTATAATCTAGTTAAGATAGACAACACAATAGCTGGATATATCTAGGGGAATGGTAAGGAAACACATAGGAGACTAAGGGGTATGTTTACTAAACCGCGCAATTGTGCGGGGCGCACTTGAGCGTGCGCTAAGGTACCTTAGCGCATGCTAATAGTGCGTTTTTGTGCCCCACACATGTGCGCGCTGCACTAACGGGCCCGCACAAGTGCGCGGCGTGCTGAAGTGCGATAGAGGCGTGGAAAGGCATTCCGAGGGCGGAGGAAGGCTCCCGAGGGGTGGAGGGACGGGGTCAATGGGTGGAGAGTGGGAGGGGAGAGGCTCCCCGCACAGGAGCGGGG
Organism: Ichthyophis bannanicus; assembly: GCA_033557465.1. Classification (NCBI taxonomy): domain Eukaryota; kingdom Metazoa; phylum Chordata; class Amphibia; order Gymnophiona; family Ichthyophiidae; genus Ichthyophis; species Ichthyophis bannanicus. The sequence goes on along the minus strand of CM066036.1, from coordinate 833,962,206 downwards.
CTGAAATTCCATCTTAAAAATACCGCGAGTGAAAACCTCGCGTTAGAGCCGATTTAAAGGGAAGAGAAACCATTTCCGTCAGCAATGTACAGCAAAACCAAGGAAACCTACAAAACGTGAGCAGTGTGATACATGTGCACAGAACAAAATAGCAAATAAAAATTGAAAATGACCACAATAAAATTCTAAAAAATTATAATCCAGCTGGCCAATAGTGATATCAATGGGCAACATTAAAAAACACTGCCAGGAAAGCTCCAAAAAAAAAAGAAATGATTTTTGCAAGGGTCTACGCTCCGTAGACCCTTCCAAAAATCATTTCTGTTTTTTTGGAGCTTTCCTGGGAGTGTTTCTTAGGGGCATGTTTACTAAAAACCGCTAATTAGCGCGCCGCAAAATAGCGCACTAAAAGCGGTACTTAAGAGCGCTTAAACGCCCCGCAAACGTGCGATGAAGCCCCGCACACTTGCGCGTCACAGTAACGGCTGCCGCACAAGTACGTGCCCGCAAATGTCCGATAGAGGCGTGGAAAGGCTAACGGAGGGCGGAGGAAGGCCCCGGAGGGGTGGAGAGAAGGGGTTAATGGGCGGGGAAGGGGAGGGGAGAGGCGCCCCGCACATTATCGGGGCTGAATTTCCAAAAAAAAATAGCGCGAGTGAATCACTCGCGTTAGAATGCATTTAAAGGGAAGAGAAACCATTTCCGTCAGCAATGTACAGCAAAACCGGGGAAACCTGCAAAACGTGAGCAGTGTGATACATGTGCACAGCACAAAAGTGCAATTATAAATAGAAAATGACCACCGCAAAAATATTAAAAATAGTAATTCAGTTGGGGAACAGGTATAGTGATGGGCAAAACTAGATAACACACCCAGGAAAGCTCCAAAAAAAGGAAATGATTTATGGAAAGGTGTACGGAGCGGAGACCCGTCCAAAAAACATTTCCCTTTTTCTGGAGCTGTCCTGGGAGTGTTATCTAGGGTTGCCCATTAATATCACTGTTGCCCAGCTTGGGTATATGTTTTCCCCCTTTGTTCCGTGGTCATTCCCGGGTTTTATTTGCACGTTTGTCACCACACAGGGTGAAGGAGCCCACAGTAAAAATGCATACAGCAGGGTTTGTGACTCCATCCTGCCAGGTTTACTACCTCCAGGGCCTGCACTGTCTCTGTGGCCATAGTGTGGTGCAGAGAACATAGCCATGACCTCTAGGACTAGAAGGCCAGAGGTTCAAATCCCAGCTGGGGCACTTGCAGTCCCATCCATATATTTTACCCACCACTAAACAAAGATAGAGCAGACACCCCTGTATTGCAGGGAACATAAGCATGGGGGAAACACCCATATGTTACCCAACACCGCACACACACCACAACAATGGGCATACCTACAGCCAAGTCCCCCAAATGCAGTCCCGTACTGCCACATTGCAATCAGGTCATCTGCTTTTTCTGAGAAGCTCATGCCAGCATGTTGGCGCACGAGTACATGTGGTGCAGGGGGCAGTGGCAGCTAGCCACAGAGGACAGAGGCCAAGCCATGTGCAGGCTGGCACAGTCCACTGCAACACACAGGCCCTGCCGGATCCACAGGCATGGACATTCCAGGGAATCCAGCCAATCTGTGGCTACAAGGTGGTGCAGTGCACACAGACAGTGCATTCAAGAACAGAAAGTCACAGATTCAAAGCCCAGCTGGGGCTACCGCCAATCCTTCCCACATATTTTTCCCACAGCTACACAGTGATAGTAAGGACAAACCTTTCGTGGCGAGGACATATGCAAAGGTACTACGTCTATCTTTTACCCCACTGAGCACAGACACCATGTACAGGGGCAGTACCTAGAGCAGAATCTCCCAAATGCAGTCCTGGTGGGCCACACACCAGTCAGGGTCCATGCTGCCACTCATACAAATGCCTGTGCTGTATATCTATGCACCACCCCCATGGCATGTAGATGTAGCTCATGCATATTCATGAGGAACAGCAGGTAAACCCGATCAGTGTGATGCACACTTGGACTGGAGTTGGGAATCTCTGCCGTAAAGCAGCAGCCAACAGGGGCAGACACACCCACACCCACACCCACAGGCCCCATTGGCCAATGTCTCCTGGAGAGGCAGAACATTGGACCCTGCGTGCATCTCCCAATACTAGCACCTGCATACCCTAGCAATGGAACCCTACACCTGAGGTATATGGTACACAGCTCTGAGACACTTGCTAGGAGTACTGGCAGATAGATATCCATACGTTACGCACATACTGCTAGTTGACCCCATCCGAACAATCTGTTTGGTGTTTGCGGTGCGTGCTCCAGCCCTTGCCTCTGACGGTGTTTACCACCCTGGGGAGTGACCCCCAGCAGTACTGCGTAGCATATCCATGCCTTGCCGTGCCCAGCACCGGTTTGGTGGGCAAGGCTAATTACCTCCTCAATAGTAGCACCATGATGGCATAGGTGTGGAATTGTGTGTCTGTCTATACAGTGGGTGTTGGCTGCATGCCCCTTCCACAGCCCACACTGCCAACACTGTTGCCAGTATTGGCCTGCCAATGTGCATAATGAGTAGCAAGGGACCATGGGTATATCTCAGACAGAGTGGACTGACCAGGATGCAGCTGCACAGGGCATAGGGCACTGGCAGGGGCATGGTAGTGCCCGGCCACCACCTACACAGACAGGGTGACCTCTGTATGTGCTGCTGGGGGATCACTCTCACCCTGAGTGTGCAGTGACGGCAGCATGGCTAGGCACCCCCATAGTGATTCTCCCATGTGGTATGTATGGGTGTTCTCTTCATGGACTTATCTGTCTGTGTGTGTGCTGCTACTCCTGTTGTGGGTGCATGCATGTCCATCAGGACCAGCCAGCAGACTGTTCACAGCTGATATGTGTTGTGATGGAGTGCCTTGCAGGGTGCAGTGGCTGATGGCTTGCTGCAGATGAATAGCAGATAGTGGTGGGGTGCATCTTTGAATATCCAGGCCTAATGTCTGTCTGATATTGTGTTATGGATGTGTGTGGAGCTGCTTGGACTGTGCTGTAGGATGTCTGTTCCTTAGCAGGACTGGGGTTGATGGTCCACTCTGCTGTCATGGGGGGGGGGGGAAAGGGGGGAAATCTGTTGAGGGGAAGCCTACTAGCTGAGCCAGACAAAGATCTCCAAAATGTTTATGCAGTACCTACCTATTCCACAGGTTATTGCTGCTTTGGAGCTCTGACATGGCCGCATTCAGCCATGCCTGGTATTGTGGACCTGGTCCTGGGCGCAAAATCTCACACTCAGGGTGAGCACAGTAACCGCACAATGTAATGGTGTTTAGCTACTCTTTGCCGTTTGTCCACCCACTCAGGACACCCTACCAGACCGAGGTGCTGTGTGGGTGCACACGGACACTTCCCCTCTACCAGGCCGGGGAACTTTAGGGGTGCATTTCCCATCCTGTGTTCAATCGTGGACAGCTGATTTGCATGTGCAGTGCATCATGGGTATGGGTGGTTCTCAACAGCAAACTGTTAGTGAGGTGACGTACAGGCTATCTGCAGCCAGCCAGGGGTTGCTTACAGCTATAGAGCTGTAGCCCAATGGTTACGTCACTGCCTGTACAGCCAGATGTCATGGGTTCAAACCCACAGTGGGGTTATGTGATAGGGGTGTCCACAGATTTATTTTAATTTACTGTACATATGTTGCTGCCAGCAATACCACCCTCAGCGTACTGTACCCATAAGGTGCCTCTGAGGGTGCTTTATGGGGCGCCCTATAGGGCACGTTACGGTTGCCAGCCATATAGGGTGCACCATACATTATCCTGTGTCGCAACATACATGCTGCCCTATAGGGGACATTCTAGGGTGCCTTGGCTGACGGTGCACTGTAACATGTGCCTTATGGGCCGCCTTATATTAATATGCTGTGAGAGTGCGTTTGCTAGAAGTTATCACAAAATAAAATTAGAAAGCCTCCTACAGCACTCCACAACATATAACATACTGCCTCAGCTAGCCTTTTTCACTGGGCATTGTGAGAGATTGAACCCCTGGTCCCTGCACCATTGGTCAGTGTCTTAACCATTGTGCTGTGGCTGTGTTCCTTTGCTTTGGTATCAGCGCGCCGCCTTATGCCCATCAGCGCGCCACCTCCTGCTGCCCACAATTAGTGCGCAGCCTTGTGCTGCCCAAAATGAACAGTGCGCAGCCTTGTGCCGCCCAAAAAGAACAGTGCGCTGCCTTGTGCCGCCCAGATAGTACAGTGCGCCGCCTTATGCCGTACAAAACAAACAGTGTGCCGCCTAATGCCGTCCAAAAGTACTTTGCTTCCTGAACCACTTTTACACATTCAAGGTGTTGTCTCAGCTGGTCTTTATGTTGCGCACAATGGGGGATTGAACCTGTGGCCCCTGCACCATTGGTTAGTGTGTTCACCGTTGTGCTACAGCTCTGTTCTGATATGTGCTCAGCAGCGCCCCACTTAGCCTTCCCACGCGCTAATGTGGGCCCCGCAAATTAGCGCGACGCGCACACGTACAGTAGGGGTTTTTTCTTCTTTCTGCCTGAACCGCCCACTCCTTATATGGCACACGCACACTACCGCGGCCCCGCACGTTAGGAATGTTTAGTAAACATGCCCCTTAATGTTGCCCATTGATATCACTATTGGCCAGCTTGGTTATTTTTTTTTCCCCTTTTTTCGAGGTCATTTTTGAGGTTTATTTGCCCTTTTGTCTCCATACAAGGGGGCATGTTTACTAAACATTCCTAACGTGCGGGGCCGTGGTAGTGTGCCTGTGCCATATAAGGAGTGGGCGGTTCAGGCAGAAAGAAGAAAAAAACCCGACCGTACGTGTGCGCATCGCACTAATTTGCGGGGCCCACATTAGCGCGTGGGAAGGCTCAGGGCGCTGCTGAGCACATATCAGAATGGAGCTGTAGCACAACGGTGAACACACTAACCAATGGTGCAGGGGCCACAGGTTCAATCCCCCATTGTGCGCAACAAAAAGGCCAGCTGAGGCAACACCTTGAATGTGTAAAAGTGGTTCAGGAGACAAAGTGCTTTTGGACGGCATAAGGCGGCACACTGTTCGTTTTGTACGGCATAAGGCGGCGCACTGTACTATCTGGGCGGCACAAGGTGGCGCACTGTTCTTTTTGGGCGGCACAAGGCGGCGCACTAATTGTGGGCAGCAGGAGGTGGCGTGCTGATGGGCATAAGGCGGCACGCTGATGCTGAAGCAAAGGAACACAGCCACAGCACAATGGTTAAGACACTGACCAATGGTGCAGGGACCAGGGGTTTGATCCCTCATAATGCCCAGTGAAAAATGCTAGCTGAGGCAGTATGTTATATGTTGTGGAGTGCTGTAGGAGGCTTTTTAATTTTATTTTGTGATAACTACTAGCAAACGCACTCTCACAGCATATTAATATAAGGCGGCCCATAAGGCACATGTTACAGTGCACCGTCCGCCAAGGCACCCTAGAATGTCCCCTATAGGGCAGCATGTATGTTGCGACACAGGATAATGTATAGTGCACCCTATATGGCTGGCAACCGTAACGTGCCCTATAGGGCGCCCCATAAAGCACCCTCAGAGGCACCTTATGGGTATAGTACGCTGAGGGTGGTATTGCTGGCAGCAACATATGTACAGTAAATGAAAATAAATCTGTGTACACCCCTATCACATAACCCCACTGGGGGTTTGAACCCATGACATCTGGTTGCACAGGTAGTGACGTAACCATTGGGCTACAGCTCTATAGCTGTAAGCAGCCCCTGGCTGGCTGCAGATAGCCTGTACGTCACCTCACTGACAGTCTGCTGTTGTGAACCACCCGTACCCATGATGCACTGCACATGCAAATCAGCTGTCCACGATTGAACACAGGATGGGAAATGCACCCCTAAAGCTCCACGGCCTGGTAGGGTGTCCTGAGTGGGTGGACAAACGGCAAAGAGTAGCTAAACACCATCACATTGTGCGGTTACTGTGCTCACCCTGAGTGTGAGATGTTGCGCCCAGGACCAGGTCCACAACACCAGGGATGGCTGAATGCGGCCATGTCAGAGCTCCAAAGCATCAATAACCTGTGGAATAGGTAGGTGCTGCATAAACATTCTGGAGATCTCTGTCTGGCTCAGTTAGTGGGGACCCCCCCCCCCCGGTGGATGAAACAGGGCTTCCCCTCAACAGATTCCCCAACCCAATGGCAGTAGAGTGGACCATCAACCCCAGCCCTGCTAGGGAACAGACACCCTACAGGGCAGGCCAAGCAGCTCCACACACATCCATAACACAATATCAGACAGACATTAGGCCTGGATATTCAAAGATGCACCCCATCACTATCTGATATTCACCTGCAGCAAGCCATCAGCACTGCACCCTGCAAGGCACTCCATCACAACACATATCAGCTGTGAACAGTCTGCTGGCTGGTCCTGATGGACATGCATGCACCCACAACTGGGGTGGCAGCAGCACACACAGACAGATAAGTCCATGAAGAGGCCCCCACAGGACACCCATACATATCACATAGGAAAATCACAATATAGCACTATGGGGGTGCCTAGCCATGCTGCCATCACTGCACACTCAGGGTGAGAGTGATCCCCCCAGCAGCACATACAGAGGTCACCCTGTCTGTGTAGTTGGTGGCCGGGCACTACCATGCCCCTGCCAGTGCCCTATGCCCTGTGCAGCTGCATCCTGGTCAGTCCACTCTGTCTGAGATATACCCATGGTCCCTTGCTACTCATTATGCACATTGGCAGGCCAATACTGGCAACAGTGTTGGCAGTGTGGGCTGTGGAAGGGGCATGCAGCCAACACCCACTGTATAGACAGACACACAATTCCACACCTATGCCATCATGGTGCTACTATTGAGGAGGTAATTAGCCTTGCCCACCAAACCGGTGCTGGGCACGGCAAGGCATGGATATGCTACGCAGTACTGCTGGGGATCACTCCCCAGGGTGGTAAACACCGTCAGAGGCAAGGGCTGGAGCACGCACCGCAAACACCAAACAGATTGTTCGGGGTCAACTAGCAGTATGTGCGTAACGTATGGATATCTATCTGCCAGTACTCCTAGCAAGCGTCTCAGAGCTGTGTACCGTATACCTCAGGTGTAGGGTTACATTGCTAGGGTATGCAGGTGCTAGTATTGGGAGATGCACGCAGGGTCCAATGTTCTGCCTCTCCAGGAGACATTGGCCAATGGGGCGTGTGGGTGTGGGTGTGGGTGTGTCTGCTCCTGTTGGCTGCTGCTTTACGGCAGAGATTCCCAACTCCAGTCCAGGTTTGCATCACACTGATCGGGTTTACCTGCTGTTCCTCGTGAATATGCATGAGCTACATCTACATGCCATGGGGGTGGTGCATAGATATACAGCCAGGCATTTGTATGAGTGGCAGCATGGACCCTGACTGGTGTGTGGCCCACCAGGACTGCATTTGGGAGATTCTGCTCTAGGTACTGCCCCTGTATATGGTGTCTGTGCTCAGTGGGGTAAAAGATAGACGTAGTACCTTTGCATATGTCCTCGCCACGAAAGGTTTGTCCTTACTATCACTGTGTAGCTGTGGGAAAAATATGTGGGAAGGATTGGCGGTAGCCCCAGCTGGGCTTTGAACCTGTGACTTTCTGTTCTTGAATGCACTGTCTGTGTGCACTGCACCACCTTGTAGCCACAGATTGGCTGGATTCCCTGGAACATCCATGCCTGTGGATCCGGCAGGGCCTGTGTGTTGCAGTGGACTGTGCCAGCCTGCACATGGCTTGGCCTCTGTCCTCTGTGGCTAGCCGCCACTGCCCCCTGCACCACATGTACTCGTGCGCCAATATGCTGGCATGAGCTTCTCTCAGAAAAAGCAGATGACCTGATTGCAATGTGGCAGTACGGGACTGCATTTGGGGGACTTGGCTGTAGGTATGCCCATTGTTGTGGTGTGTGTGCGGTGTTGGGTAACATATGGGTGTTTCCCCCATGCTTATGTTCCCTGCAAGACAGGGGTGTCTGCTCTATCTTTGTTTAGTGGTGGGTAAAATATATGGACTGGGCTGGCAAGTGCCCCAGCTGGGATTTGAACCTCTGGCCTTCTAGTCCAGAAAAAGGGAAATGTTTTTTGGACGAGTCTCCGCTCCGTACACCTTTCCATAAATCATTTCTTTTTTTTGGAGCTTTCCTGGGTGTGTTATCTAGTTTTGCCCATCACTATAACTGTTCCCCAACTGAATTACTATTTTTCATATTTTTGTGGTGGTCATTTTCTATTTATAATTGCACTTTTGTGCTGTGCACATGTATCACACTGCTCACGTTTTTCAGGTTTCCCCGGTTTTGCTGTACATTGCTGACGGAAATGGTTTCTCTTCCCTTAAGTTTAAATGCATTCTAACGCGAGTGATTCACTCGCGCTACTTTTGTTTGGAAATTCAGCCCCTATAATGTGCGGGGCACCTCTCCCCTCCCCTCCCCTCCCCTGCCCTGCCCATTAACCCCTTCTCTCCGCCCCTCCAGGGCCTTCCTCCACCAGCCTTTCCCTGCCTCTATCAGAGATTTGCAGGCACGTACTTGTGCTGCACCCGTTACTGTGACGCGCAAGTGTGCGGGGCTTCATTGCACGTTTGCAGGGCATTTAAGCGCTCTTAAGTACCGCTTTTAGTGCGCTATTTTGCAGCACGCTAATTAGCGGTTTTTAGTAAACATGCCCCAAGGTGAATAATCCCACAATAAAATTGTGCAGAGCAGGGTTTGTGACGGTGTGTAGCTACTCTGTACCAGTAAAACACACGGTCTGTATCCCCTACCAGGTCGAGGTGCTGTGGGGGTGCACATGGTCAGTTCCCCCTACCAGGCCGAGGTGCTGTGGGGGTGCATACCCCATCTTGTGTTTATCTGTGGACAGCTGATTTGCATGTGCAGTGCATCATGGGTACGGGTGGCCTAACCTTATCCTGGTGACCACAGCAGACTGTCTGTGTGGTGACGTGCAGGCTCTCTGCAGCCAACCAGGGGCTTGTTAGCAGCTATAGAGCTGTAGCACAATGGTTACTTCACTGCCTGTAAAGCCAGAGGTCATGTATTCAAACCCACAGTGGGGTTATTTGATAGGGCTGCCCAAAGCATTATCTCTTTTTAATGTACATTTTTGCTGCCATCAAAAACACCCTCAGCATACTGTACCCATAAGGTGCCTCTGAGGGCGCTTTATAGGGCGCCCTATAGGGCACCTTATGGTTCCCGTCCATATAAGGTGCACTATACATTATCCTGTGACGCAACTTCTAGGGTGCCCTATAGGGGACATTTTAGGGTGCCGTGGCGGACAGTGCACTTTATAATGTGCCCTATGGAGTGCCTTATAGGGTGCCTTATACGGCATTTGCAATTACGGCACGTGAGGGCGTGTTTACTGGCAGCAATTAATAAAATAAAAATAAAGTGCTGCAGGAAACAAAACATACATTGCAAAGCTGATGCCTCAGCCAGCCTTACATATTAGGCAACCTGGGGAGCAAACTCATGACCCCTGTATCAGCAGTAAGTGCCTTAACCATTGTGCTCCACTGCTGCTCCTCCTTGCATGTTAGCGCACCTACTTATGCTTTTCATTCCTTACATTGCACAGTGCTGCCATCACAAACAGTACTCTGACCTTGTGGTACCTCATACGGCACCCTATAAAGCGCCCTATAAGCAACATTCTAGGGTGCCTTGGCGGACAGTGCACTTTAAAATGTGCCTTATGGGGCACCTTATGTTAACACGCTTTGAGAGTGCGTTTGCTAGTAGTGATAATTAAAATAAAAATAAAATGCCTCCTAAAGCAATCTTCCCCATAATATGTAATGCCTTAGCCTGCTGTCTTCATTGGGCCCTGTGGGGGATTGAACCCCTGATCCTTGCACCATTGGTCAGTGTCTTAATCATTGTGCTGTGGTTCTGTTCCTGTGCTTATATGTCAGCGCGCCGCCTTATGCCTCCCAATATTAAAATGCCTCCTAAAGCAATAGCGCTCCGCCTTATGCCTCCCAATATTAAAATGCCTCCTAAAGCAATAGCGCTCCGCCTTATGCCGCCCAATATTAAACTGTCTCCTAAAGTAATGCCTCAGCCAGCTATCTTCATTGGGCACTGTGGGGGATTGAACCCCTGATCCCTGTACTATTGGTCAGTGTCTTAACCACTGTGCTGTGGCTCTGCTCTTCTGCTTGCACATCAGCGCGCCACTTATGCCTCCCGCGCAGCTTTCTCATGCGCTAATGTGCGGGGCGCACATGGGCGCCACGCACCTTAGCGCATATGTAAATCACGTTTTTTCTTTTTCACAAAGAAACACCTACTCCTTATATGGCACCCGCACACTAGCGCGGCCTGCACATTAGCGGGGTTTTAGTAAACATACCCCTAAGTGGATCAAGATCCAAGAACAGCTTCAACGAGATGAGTTTTCAGCCTGGATTTGAAAAAGGCCAGAAATGAAGTCTGACTCACTGACTCAGGTAGTTTGTTCCAGGCATAAGGAGCAGCAAGGATCAAAGTCTCGAGTTGGCAGTAGAAGAGAAGGGCACAAATAGAAGGGATCTGCCAGAAGAGTGGAGTTCCCAAGGAGGGTTGTAGGAAGAGATAAGAGAGGAAAGGTAGTGAGGAGTAGCAGAAGGAATGCACTTAAAGGTCAGTAGGAGAAGTTTGAACTGGATTTGAAAATGGATAGAGAGCCACTGCTGGAAGATGAGAACCCCAGGTCAGAAGGCACTCAACTAGCTACTGGAGAAGAGCTGAAGACTTTTCAGCGTAAAGCCAGCATTTATGATGTGGTTGTATCAAAGCCCTCGGGATGTCTGACTGCTGATGTAGCTGCGCATGAAATGAGAGTCAGAAGCTGTAAAGATGCCTTACACATTGGAACATGGAACATACGAAGCATGAACCAAGGGAAGTTAGAGATGGTCAAGAATGAAATGGAACGTGTACAACTTGATCTGTTGGGTGTCAGCAAACTGAAATGGACTGGCATCGGGCACTTTGCATCAGATGATCACATGGTCTCTACTATGCTGGAAATGAAAGACAAAGAAGAAATAGTGTTGTATTAATAATAAAGAAAAAACTTGCAAGAACTGTAATGAAATACAATGCAGTCAGCGAACGCTTAATCTCTATTCGTCTACGAGGAATGCTTATCAACACAACTATAATTCAAGTGGAGGAATAGCCTAGTGGTTGGATCAAGGTACTTCAGGCCGGAAGGTTGGGGGTTCAAATCCCACTAGAGAACAGCAACCTTGGGCCGGAAGGAATGGGGTTTCTAGTCCCACAGGTGCTCTTTGTGGTCTTGGGCAAGCCACTTAACCCTCCATAGCCCATGTTCCCTGTAAAATAGTTCTCTGTGTGGTGTGCTTTCCTGTCTAATCAATGTGTTTATACCTCAAAAATTTCCTGTCATGATTTGACAATTTCCAATCTGTAATCAAAAAAACCACTGCTGATTGCTGGAAGTAGCGGTATACAAATGTATACTAAATAAATAAATAAAGTATATGCCCCAACAACAGCTGCAGAAGAGAATGAAATTGAAGAGTTCTATGAACAAGTACAAGCTGAAATTCACAGAACATGCAAACAGGATATCCTGATAGTCATGGGTAACTGGAATGCAAAAGTTGGCAACAAAGAAGAAGGCAAATTAGTTGGAAAATATGGACTTGGCATCAGAAATGAAGCTGGAGAAAGACTGATAGAATTCTGCAAGACCAACGATCTATTCATCTCAAACACCTTCTTCCAGCAACACAAGCGGTGACTGTACACATGGACTTCACCCAATGGATTGTATAAAAATCAAATTGACTACATCTGTGGAAGTCATAAGAACATAAGACATGCCATACTGGGTCAGACCGAGCTCCATCAAGCCCAGTATCCTGTTTCCAACAGTGGCCAATCTAGGTCATACGTACCTAGCAATATCCCCAAAAGACACAGGTTCCTCAATGCTTGTACTGGGTCAAGAATTGATATCCTGGGTCCCTTTTTAATAGTGGTTTATGGACCTTTCCTCCAGGAACTTGTCCAAACCTTTTTTAAACCCAGCTATACTAACAGCCCTTACTACATGCTCCGGTAACAGATTCCAGAGTTTGGTTACACGTTGAGTGAAAAAATATTTTCTCTTATTTGTCTTAAATAGTTTACCCTGTAGCTTCATTACATGTCCCCTAGTCTTCCTATATTCTGATAGTGTAAACAATTGATCCACGTTTATCCGTTCCACTCCATTCATTAATTTATAGACCTCTATCATATCTCCCCTCAGCCGTCTCTTTTCCAGGTTAAAGAGCCCTAACCTTTTTAGCCTCTCTTCATAGGAGTAGCCTTCCATCCCCTTCACCAATTTGGTGGCTTTTCTCTGTACTTTTTCTAATAACGCTATGTCCTTTTTGAGATAAGGTGACCAGAATTGCACACAATATTCAAGGTGCGGTCGTACCATGGAGCGATACAGAGGCATTATAATATCCTTTGTTTTGTTTTCCATCCCTTTCCTTATGATACCTAGCATTCTATTTGCTTTCTTGGCCGCCGCTGCACACTGGGCGGAGGGTTTTTAACATGTTATCCACGATGACTCCTAAATCTTTTTCCTGGGTGGTGGTTTCTAATGTGGAGCCTTGCATCGTGTAACTATAGTGTGGGTTGTCAACGATGGAAAAGCTCTATAACATCAACAAAGACAAAACCTGCAGCTGACTGTGGTACAGATCATCAACTACTAGTATGCAAACTCAAGCTAAAGTTGAAAAAGAGCAAATCACTCATGAATGCAGCAAAATATGACCTTGAGAATATACCACTGGAATTTAAAGACTGCCTGCAAAATCAATTTGCTGCTTTAGATACAAATGACAGAGCTCCAGAAGAGTTATGGAATGATATCAAGAAGGTTGTGTTGGAAGAAAGTGAGAAGTCTCTACAAAAGGTGAAAAAGAAAGAAACGGCCAAAATGGATGCCGGAAGAAACTCTGAAAATTGCCCAGAATTGCAGAGAAGCTAAAGCCAGAGGAGAAAGAAAGACAATCACAGAACTCAGAGATTTCCAACGTACAGCAAGACAGGAGAAGATAAAGTACTACAATGACACACGCAAGAAACCAGAACACCTGATCGTACTCTTGCACAATCTCTACATTGCTCAAGAAGCAACAGTTCGAACAGAACAAGGAGAAACAGAATGGTTTAAGATAAGCAAAAGTGTAAGACAAGGCTGCATACTTTCCTCCTACCTGTTTAATTTATATGCAGAACAAATCATCAGAGAAGCAGGATTGTATGAAGACAATAGAGGTGTGAAGATTGGTGGAAGGCTCATCAACAACCTTCGCTATGATGATGATACCACTTTACTGGCTGAAAGTGAAGATGATCTGAAACATTTGCTTCTCACAATCAAAGAACATAGTCTCAAAATGGGCCGGCACCTTAATGTAAAGAAGACAAAGATCATGACAACTGGCATAATTAACAGGTTCATCATTGAAGGAGAAGAAATTGAAATCGTGAACTACTTTAATCTACTTGGATCAACTATCAATAAAGAAGCAACAAGCAGTCAAGAAATCAGACGACGCATTGCTCTTGGCAGAATGGCTTTGAAAGACCTAGATAAGATTCTCAAGAGCAGAGATGTCTCTCTCCATACAAAGATTTGACTTGTTCAAGCCATGGTATTTTCAATAACATGATATGGATGTGAAAGCTGGACAGTGAAAAAGATAGACAGGAAGAAAATCGATGCCTTTGAATTATGGTGCTGGCGGCGAATACTATGTATACCATGGACTGCCCAAAGAACAAACCAGTCAGTACTAGAGGAAATCAAACCTAAGGTTTCTTTAGAAGCTCAGATGACAAGACTTCGACTTTCATACTTTGGATACATCATGCGAAGAGAGAGATCACTAGAGAAAGACATCATGCTTGGTAAGATAGAAGCAAAAAAATCCAAAAGTTTTATCTGCTCATAACTCACCACTAGAAACGTGGCTAATAGAAAATTACTATATTAAGGTCTCACTCAAACAACACAGCGTGCAATGAAGGCTTGACAAGTTTCCTTGCCAACAGCTGTAATTAACATCAATGACCTTATTCCTACATACTCCTCCTATATATCATTTTTTTTGAATTTTTTAACTTTTTTCTGACTATTATTATTGTTTATTTCTCAGTCCCATTTCAAAAAGTTTTTTTTTTATATTATGTTGCGGAAGAGTGATCTTTTCATAAAAATTATTATCGTCACAAATAGAAATTGTATGCTACTAGTACTTAGCTTTTACCGTGGCTCTCATCTCAGATTTAGTCCCATTTTGTTCGAAAAATTTCTTTTGTATTCAAAAAATGTCCTTGAGAAATTCTTGTAGATATCACTCATGAATCCCGACGCCGTGAATCTAAGGCACCCAAGCGTTTCACACAAGTTGTTTCTTCAGGGGATTCTTATCATATGTTCACCCGTATCAACAAAATTCCTCTGAGAAGTGGACTGAACAAAGCCTGCAAACATTCAACATTGTTTGCTTCCTAGAGAGAAAAACGCCGCGCATCAAGATAGAAGGTCAACGCAAAAGAGGAAGGCCAGCAATGAGATGGATCGATACAATAACAGCAGCTACGGTTACTAGTCAGTCAACAATGAGCCGGCTGACTGAAGACCGAACACAATTTAGGACAGCTATCCAGAGGGTCGACATGAGTCGACTCCGACTCGACGGCACTTAACAACAACAGAGAGCCAGTGAAGTGACTCGAGAAGAGGGGTTTCATGAGCATATCGAGAATGACAGAAAATGAGCTCTGCAGCTAAGCTTTGTACCGATTAAAGGAGAGAGAGATGATTCAGAGTGAAACCAGCAAGGAGGTTGCAATAGTCTAAACAGGAGGTGAGTAAAGAGTGGACAAATGTCTAGTAGAAGGAGACGTGGCCTAGTGGTTGGGGCAACGTACCACAGGCCAGAAGGTCATTGGTTCAAATCCCACTAGAGGACAGCAACCTTAGGCTGGAAGGACTAGGGTTTCTAGTCCCACAGCTGCTCCTTGTGGTCTTGGGCAAGCTACTTAACCCTCCATTGCCCATGTTCCCTCTAAGTATTAATGTACATGTTTCATATCCCCTTGTGTTAAATGTATCCCCCAACCACTTTGACCTGGTGAAAAGCAGGATATAAATGCAACTAAACTAAATAAATAGTAATGTGTATAAAAAAGAAGAGACAATTTTTTTCCAATGTCATAGAGAAAGAAGCGACAGATTTTAGCTATCTGTTGGATGTGTGCAGAGAAAGAGAGAGTAGAGTCAAAGATGACCCCAAGATTGCGAGCTGAGGAAACAGGGAGGAGTGTAGTATTATCTACAAAAATAGAGCAGGGAAGAAGGGGGGAGGTGGGTTTAGGGGGAAAGATGAAGAGCTCAGTTTTGGCCATGTTCAGTTTCAGATGGCAGTGAGACATCCAGGCAGCAATGTCGGACAAGCAGGCAGTGATCTGTGCCTGGATTCCAAGAGAGATTTCAGGCACAGAAAGGTAGATCTGAGAATTGTCACCATAAAGATGGTACTCAAAACCATGGAAGGAAATAAGTGCACCAAGGGACCGAGTGTAGAGAGGGAAATGGAGAGGCCCCAAGACAGGGCCCTGAGGTAAACCAACTGAGAACGGGAGGGTGGTAGAAAAGTAACCACCAGAATATATACTAAAAGTGCGATGGGAGAGATAAGAAGAAAACCAAGACACAACAGAGCCCCTAAATCCAAGCAAGGACAAGGTGTCTAGGAGAAGGTGGTGATCAACAGTGTCAAAGGCAGCAGAAAGGTCAAGAAGGATGAGAATTGAGTAGAGGCCTTTGGATTTGGTGAGGAACAAATCACTGAAGACTTTGGCAAGAGCTGTTTCTGCAGAATGTAGAGAATGAAAGCCAGATTGCAATGGGTCCAGAAAGTCTTGAGAGGAAAGAAAGTCAAGACAGCAGCGGTGAACCACTCATTCAAGTAGTTTTGAAGCAAAAGGGAAGAGAGAGATAGGTCGATAACTGGAAGGACAGGTAGGATCTAGTGAAGGCTCTAGCATGTTTGAAGGCCACAGGAACAGTTGCAGTGGAAAGTGATAGGTTAAAGATAGACAGATGGAAGGAATGACAGCATGTGGGGATGGGATCAGAGGAGCAGATAGTCAGTTTGGAGAAGGAGAGAAGATTTGCAGTTTTCTCCTCAGTGATTTCAGCCAGGACCTGAATATGTGACCCTCTGCTCCTATACACACAAACTGTGTGTAGTGTGCCACAGTGTTCCAACAGTCCCTGGGGCTGACATGCTTCCCATCAGATGGACTTTGGCACATGTTGCACTGCATATGGCACACTGGATCAGGGCATGCCTTTGGTATGCTGCAGGAGGGTGCCGCTGCCCCCTCTGCCAACACCCCCCATGACATGCTGACATGCCCATGCGTTGTCAGTGTTGGTGGTGTGCAGCCGCAGGCCAGCCAGCATGGGAGTAGGTGGGTGCCTAGTGCACAGGGTCTGGAGGGGGAGGGGCGGAGGCATACATGGATGGCTACTCATCCCCCCACAACCATCTGCCTCTCCAGGGACCCCATCACCGCCTGCCAATGTTATGTCTCTTCAACTTGGGGAAGTGACTACTGAGGGGTGTTATATTAGAGGTCTAGAAAATATTGCTTGGAGTGGAGCGGGCTTAACAGAGACGCGAGGGAGACACTCTGCCTTCGCGCCTCCCACAGCGTGCACGGAGGGAGGGAGGAAGGAACGAACCGACGGATTCAGCTTGTAGAGGGGGCCCCCGCGGGTCAGTCGGTGCTGCCGTGGCAGCAGAGGGGGCCCCGCGGCGGCAGCCAGCAGGTTTTTTTTTAAAATTAAATTTTACTTTAGGCCGACGGGGGTGGGGGGTAGGACTGGTAATGGGCTATTGGGGGGGGGGCTGGGACTGGAAATGGGCTGGGGGGGTTAAGGCTAGAGGTGGGTTGATGGGGTTAGGACTGGTAATGGACTGTGGGCTGTTGGGGGGGCTTAGAACTGGCAATGGGCTTTGGGGGGGGGTTAAGACTGGTAATGGGCTGTGGGCTGATGGGGGCTGTCTGGTAATGGGCTATGGGGGGCCTAGGACTGGAAAGGGGCTGGGGGGGTTAAGACTGGAGGTGGGCTGATGGGGTTAGGACTGGTAATGGGCTGTTGGAGGGTTTTAGAACTGGTAATGGGATTTGGGTGGGGGTTAAGAATGGTAATGTGCTTTAGGGCGGTAAACACTGGTAATGGGCTGTGGGCTGATGGGGGCTGTCTGGTAATGGGCTATGGGGGGCTAGGACTGGAAATGGGATGGGGGGGGTTAAAACTGGAGGTGGGCTGATGAGGTTAGGACTGGTAATGAGCTGTGGGCTGATGGGGGGTTAGGACTGGCAATGGGCTATGGGGGGATGACTGGAAATGGGTTGATGGGGTTAGGACTGGAAGTGGGCTGATGGGGGGTTAGGACTGGTAATGGGTTATAGGGGGGGCTTAAACTGAAAATGGGTTGATGGGGGGTTAGGACTGTAAGTGGGTTGATGGGGGGCTAGGACTGGTATTGGGTTGGGGGGTTGCTAGGACTGGAAATGGGCTGATGGGTGGCTAGGACTGGAAATGGGCTGATGCAGGGACTAGAAGGGAATGGATGCTGGGTGATGCTGGAACTAAAAGGAAGCTGATGTTGGGGGAGGATTAGAATGGGATGGGGCTGGAAGAGTAAAATGGAGAAGGGAAAAATATTTTGTGTGGGAGGGATAAAAAATCTACAATTGGCCGGGTATTGGGAGAGTAAGTGGGGATTGAGGATGGAGGGGTAAAATTTGAGTGGATGAAATAGGAATGAGGAAAGAGCAAAAGGAGAAAGATTAGTATGTTAAAGCAGATGTAGAGAGAGAATGGAAAAAAATCTAGAAGAGAGAAGAAAGGACAAATGGACAGCAGACGATGGAGAGTTAGCAGAAGACACGAAGAAACCAGAAGAAAGTGGCTGGAGCAATTGCAGCTGAAAAAAATGCACAAAAGGTAGAAAAATATCTCTTTATTTTGAATTTATTAATTGGAATATGTCAGCTCTGGTAAATGTGCATCATTAACGTCTGCGCTTTGTTTAGTACAAGAGCAAATTAATGTATAGTTTTATTTCTACAGTGTTGTACTTTCCAAGTTTGGCTTTTGGGATTCCCAGTTTAATTACTGTCTTCCTGTTTCTAAATTGTGATTGCTTGTTTGATGGTCTATGTTCTGCATGTGTAACTGAGCTGAGGTGTTCTGTTTATATAATTCCTATTTGACATTGCCACTTGTTCTCTTTCCCCAGTAGATCATGTATTGTTGTTCTCTGAAATGTATTGGTTTAATATTTGCAGTGTTGCCTTTTGATTGGTAGGGTATGGTGCTTTGTGAGTCCTGGTAGTGCTGTTAGGATACGGCGGGTTTACTATGGGTTCTAAATGGGCAGTGTTTGTAGTAGTTCCTAATGTGTCTGGCAGTTGGCACTGGATTATAGTAATGTAGAAATCTTTTAGTCTTTCTTTATCCATACACTCATTAAGAGGCACGTTTACTAAAAGTTAGTATATGGTAACATTATGCAAATATTTATGCAAATGAGGCCCCTTATGCAAATGAGGCCCCGCACCCCCCTTGGGCCGCCCCTGCTGGGGGCCCACAATTTTTGTTGGCGTAGGGCCTCACTCAAGGTAAATCCGGCCCTGGTTGTTAGTGTAGCTGGGTTTAAAAAATGTTTGGCCAGGTTCCTGGGGAGGGTCCATAAACCATTGTTAAAGAGGACCCAGGATATGCGCTGCTTGCCCCTTTACAAGCATTGTGGATCCTGTGTGTCTTTTGGGGAAAATGCTACGTACCTGTGACCTAGATTGGCCACTGTTGGACACAGGATACTGGGCATGATGGACCTTGGTCTGAGACAGTCTGGCATATTTTCAGGTCCTATGTGCTTATGTGCCACCTAGGGAACTGCCTGGTCCATCCTGTGCACCAGAAGCCCCACTGCATGCTCCTTTGCCCCATTTGCACTATCAGCATAGTTCCATTTCATACTTGGGCACTATTCTATTGCTGCTAATGGAGCACTACTATCACTTGCTCGGGTCACCTGTCTGTGCAGCACATTGCAGACATTAAAATAGGCTCCCTCTCCTCAAAATGCACCCTGACAGGTTTTGATATGTGGTAAGGTTCCTGGTGTTAAGGTTACAGTGTTAAGGGATTCGGGCTTTGTTCCCTCCCACTCCCCGTCCATTGATTCCTACTCTCCGCCAATAGGGAACTTTACGCTGCCAATCCCATTAGCATGTGCTAAAGCAGCGTTAACGCATGCTAATGGCACATTAGTGAGCGTTAACGGAACACTTGCTCCTTTAGTTTGGTTTAGTAAACATCCCCCTTAGAAACCTCTTCTGATTTCCCGGCAGCCATTTTACAACTTGTTCTCTTGGGCGTCCGCAGCTAGTAGGATGATCTTTGCAGTTTTCCGGGTCATGCTGCATCTTAGTAACTGGTTACTGATGTTTCAGCCACCATACTGTCACATTCTTCAAGATGAAGTGGTTATGCAATGGATGTCTGTTCCTTTATACAGTAGTTTTCATAGTAACATAGTAAATGACGGCAGATAAAGACCAGTATGATCCATCCAGTCTGCCCAGCACAATGTCAAGAGTAGGTACACCTGCCGCTCCATGCAGGCCACCCCTCCCCATGTCTTTGCCCAGGGGTGAACCCACCACTCCATGTAGGACATCCCTATTTGTTGAGGAATTTGATGGTTCAGTTTATTTTGATATTTTCTTGTTGCTGCAAAGGGATCCACTGTGTCTGTCCCATGCCCTTTTGAACTCCGTCACTGTGTTTGACCTCACCACTTCCATTGGGAGGGGGGCATTCCAAGCATCCACCACCCTTTCAGTGAAAAAGTATTTCCTGACATTGCCTTTCAATTTACCCCTTTGTAGCTTCATGTTATGCCCTCTAGTTTTGCAGCTTCTCTGACTTTGGAAGAGGTTTGTTTGTTCATTTCAAACCAGATTGGTGGAATTGAGGTGAAAATTTTGAATTTTGATGGGAAAGTTGTTGGAGAAAGGTTAGAGATCTCGCTTTAAACATAGATTGGAAGATTCTCTGGTGAGTTTAACCTAAAAACATAGAAACATGATGGCAGAAAAAGACTACATGGCCTATCTAGTCGGCCCTTCGATATCAACTACAGTACTCCCCTTTTTACCTTTAGAGATCCTCTGTGTTTGTCCCATGCTTTTTTTTTTTTAAATTCAGATACTGTCCTCGTGTCCAGCACCTCCACTAGGAGACTATTCTACGCATCTACCACTCTTTCGGTAAAGAAATATTTCTGCATATTACTCCCGAGTCTATACCCTTTCCTTCTCATCCTATGTCCCCTCATAGCAGAGCTTGCCTTCAATTGAAGGAGACCCTCTTGTGCATTTATGCCACATAGGTATTTAAATGTCTCTATCATATCCCACCCTTCTCCTCAGAGTGAGCTCCATTGACTTGTACCCTTTGTCACCTCCCACTCAACCAATTTCTAACCCAATCAGTAACTTTAGAATCCACCCCTAGGGTGCTCCGTTTGTTTATGTCACCTATGAGGAATGGTGTCAGAGGCTTTACTGAAATGTAAATACATCACATCTAGGGCTCTCCCTTGGTCCAACTCCCTGGTCACCCAGTCAAAGAAATCAATCAGATTTGTCTGACAAGACCTGCCTCTGGTGAATCTATGCTGCCTCAAATCCTACAATCCATTGGACTCCAGAAACCTCACTATTCTCTCTTTTAGAAGCCTTTCCAAAAATTTACTGTACCCATAGCTTTGTCTACTTTTAGTTTAGCTAGGACCTCACAAACAGCCTTCTGAAAATTGTTCGAGATCCCTGTCGCTTCTGTTCCTATTTGTGGGTATTTTCTGAGGTCCTGCTCTTGCCCCTTTATCTGTGAACACAGAACAGAAATATTTGTTAAGTAATTCTACTTTATCCTCATCAGTTTCTGCATATTCCTTCTTTGCAGCCTTGAGTCTGACAATACCACTTTTGCCCTTCCTCCTTTTACTAACATATCTGAAAAATGTCTTATCCCTGCATTTTATTGCTTTAGCTATTTCTTCTTCTTTTTGTATCTTTGTTTTCCTGACTACTTTCCTAGCTTCTCTAAGTTCTTCCAAATATAAATGCCTGCCTTCATCTCTCTGTGATCTCTTGTATTTCATGAAGGCCTCCCTCTTTTTCTTCACCTTTTTAATTACTTCTTTTGAGAACCATAGTGGCCTCCTTTTCCTTTTACATTTATTTACCTTTCTAACAAAAAGGTTGGTTGCCCTTAAAATATCTCCTTTCAGTTTTGCCTACTGTCTTTCTACATCCTCAAGCTGTTCCCATTCCACTAATGTCTCTCTGAGGTATTGTCCCATCTTTGCAGAGTTAGTTTTCTTAAAGTCTAAGATCCTCGCTTTGTAGAGCTGGTTCCTATCCAGAAACTAATGTCTGAACCAATAGCATGGCTTCCTATTACAAGATGGGGCCTGCTCTGAACCAAAGTCTGAACCATAGGGCCTGCTCTGTGCCAAAGTCTGAGTTAAATAGGATGGATTCCTGTTTTGTTACAACTCATCATTAAAACTTTAAAATGAAGCAACAATGTATGTATTGGCAACTTTCACACAATGGATCTTTGGAGAAGGATCTTTTATTAGCTGTTACCGGATTTGCTGAAGATGACATACAAGGTTCAAATCCAGCCAATCACTAGGTCTTCAGGACAAAGAATTATACGGCTGTACATCAGAACCCAGAACTCAGAAAAAGACACAGAACTCAGGGAGAAAGAAAGAACTCGGAGAAAAGAGCAAGATGGAAGAGAACAGACACAGCCCAGCAAACACATCTGCAGTACTCTGAAACATGGACAGAGACTGGCAGAACACCTGGGAACTTTAAACGTCTGACACAGACTGTTCGCATGCTTTCTCTCTCTGGCTGGGAAGTCAGTTATTGTTCAAGACCAAAACCTTGGGATGGAGTGAATTTCTCCCACAGACCAGCAGCTCAGTGTGTGACCAAGCAGTTCATTTCAGCTGATGTTGGACCTCTGCCATATTTTGATTTCGTGCTGTTCCTGAGACAATTCCCAGACCCCGCCATGAGTATTCTGGCGAGAGCTAAGATACTGGTCTTTAATTTATCCTGGAGGATGGAGCTAGCTTAGACAGACAGATAATTTACTGTACATCTGAGTCCATGCGAATCAGTAACATTGGTTCCTAAAGCAAAGATTAGGTCTCTTGTTAATTGTAATATAGGGCTGAATAACATACTACCACAGAAAGCTAATTTATTCTAATATTTCCATTATTTTTGCTATCAGAAATAAAGTCTAATTTTCACATAAACAGAGCTGGTTCTTGTTTTAACACGTAGCTTGATTGCCAGGTAGTCCTATGGAATCCTGGGAAAAGGAGGGTAGCAGTTTTTCCCTTGACAGACCGAGTATTTATACATGTGCATTTATCTGCTACTGATAATATCTATTACAGTTTTTGAACAGATTTTATCAGCCTTAGTACTAATATTGAACCACACCATCTGGTGATCACTAGATGTGAGATGATTTCCCACTGTAACATCAGAAACACTTTCCCCATTGGTAAGAACTAAGTCCAGTAGGGCCCCATCACATGTGGGTTCTGTTACCAATTGCCTGAATAGTTCTCCCTGAAGAAAATCCAGGATCTACTTACTTCTAGATGACACTGCTGCAGGGATTTACCAATCCACATCCAGCATATTGAAATCACCTATCAATATAACTTCTTCTTTCATGGCAATACTGTGTATGTCTTCTATTATATCTTCATCCACTTCTACTCCCTGTGAGGTGGGATCTGTATATAACTCCAATGAAAATAGATTTCCCTTTCTCTCTATCTAGTTTAACCCAGAGTGCCTCATCTCTTCCTTTTAAGCCCTGCAATTCTATAGCTTTAATATTATTTTTTACATATAGTGCCACTCTTCCTCCACTTCTTCCTATCCTGGGCTTCCTGAATAAAGTATAGCCCATTATAATTGCATCCCAGTCATGGTTTTCTGTGAACCATGTCTCTATAACTGCCACTAAATCCAAGTCAGCCTCTTGCATTAAAGCCTCAACATCTGGGATCTTATTTCCCATGCTACGGGCACTTATACATACTGCTTTCCAGATGTTGACCCTATTACTCATTTTTACAGAGGTGTTTAATGTTTCACTTACCTGGGGACTTTCTTCATCTACCCCAATGAATCTAGTTTAAAGTTCTCTTCAGTAGGTTAGCCAGTCTGCTGCTGAAGACACTTTGACCCTCCTTGGACTCTCTGTTCTGCAGCCCTTGGAACATCATCCCATGGTCCACGAAACCAAAATGCTCTCAATGACACCATCCTCGTAGCCATGCATTCATCTCCAGGATGCGAGCTTCTCTGCCTCGGTCTTTACCTTCAGCAGGAAAAATTGAAGAGAATACCACCTGTGCACCTCTCTGCTTCACCCTCTGTCCCAGAGCCATGAAGTCACTTTTGATGGGATTCCTAGCAGTACCATTTGTGCTGACATGGATGAGCATCATCAGATAATAGTTAGTAGGTTTTATGAGTCTCGGCAAACTCTCCGTAACATCTTAGATTTTGGCACCTGCCAGACAACACACTTTTCTGGACATCAAATCTAGTCAGCAGATGGATGCCTCAGTACCCCTCAGAAGACAGTCACCAATTACTACTACCCTTCACTTCCTTGTGGTGACTGATTCTACAACTTTGGGGTACTCGAGCTGTGGTTCTTCCCTTTCCTTGGATGCTTCCACATCCTCCACTTCCAGGGTTGCATATTGGTTCTGAAAATCAAGGGCTGGAGGAATTGGAATGCTGATACTGCAGGCTCTGGCGACTTGTGTCCAACCTTCTTCTTTCTGTAGCCGCCATCTTCATCTCTGTCAGAGAGCTTGGAGGTTTCAAGAAGCATCTCATCAATGCACGTCTCACTGTCTTTAATGCTTCTCAGCCTCACCGCCTCTTCCCTGAGCTCATCCACTTCTTTCCTGAGAGCCTCAGCATGTAGGCATCCTGCACATGGAATCAGTCCTTCAAATGGCATAGGGATCTCTGTCTGGACAGAGGCAGAAGCTGCAACAGGGACAACAGCTTTAGCAATATAATTTTTTCAAGCCATTGTTTATTTGGTGGAGCTTGATGCCTGTTGAAGTAAAGAGAGAGACCTACCAAAATCCCTACCTGTTCCTCAGCTGTCCTTTAAGAGAAAAAGCAGTTAACCTCTTTTAAGTGTGTTCTAACAGTGCTTGTCTCTGTCCCTGTGTGTAGCTAATTGGGGAGGTGCCCTATAAAGCAAGAATTCTCACATGGGGTGGGTGGGTAAGGAGGGACCTAACACCTGATGAGGTCAGTGGCTTCAAAGAGTTAACTGTCAATGAGTAGCTAGAACAAAGACAATGTACTCTAACTGACAGAGACTTGCCCTACACTACAAGCACACACAAAAATATTCCCCCTTTGCAGTATAGAAAAAAGACTTATCATTTGAAAATGGACAGCAAAACCCCTTTGAGAATTAGCTTTTAAAAGCCAGCAGCAAAACCCTTTGACAATTAGCTGTTAAAAATGAACAGCAAAACTCCTTTAAGAATTAGCTTTTAAAAAAGCTAAAAGTTTAAAAAAGTTTAAGGATGTTCTCCCTGTAGAGGTGCTTTAAATGCTCTCTTGGGCTTCCGCAGCCAGTATGATAAACTTTGCAGTTTTCCAGGCCAGGCGGTGCCTTAGTAACATTTTACAACGTGTTTCCTATGAACTGAATTTAATTCATCTAGGATTGAAGGTTGTTGCCACAGTGGCTAGGAGATGAGGTTATTTTCAGGCTACAAAAGGAAGGTACTCTGTGCAGTAGAAGGATCACTTTTGGCCAGTTCACTGCAAGAATTGCTTGATCATTACTTTAAGAGCCTATTAACCAGGGAAACATTTGGAAATTGTCCACTAGCCACCTGTCAAAGCTAACAAAAAGCAATATATCATAGTAATGCATCATAATACGAACAATATGGATGCATCAGATAATGAATTAACCGTACTCAATCAAACCCACCAAACAGATGATGACACCTTTTGTGTAAGATTCATCCCATAATTGCTCCATATTCCCTCCTCACCATTAAGAAACCTCATTCATTTCATTCTTTACAATTGCCAGAATCCTGTAATCATTTGTGATTTCACAGCTGTCTATTGCTCATAAAACAGAGAGAATTTAAATATATAAGAACATGTAATTAATTGTGCCCATTGTTATCACAACTTGCCTAATTCAATTATTGTTCTGTAATACAAGCACTCCTGGGGCCCGATACAAATGATCTTTTAAGGAGAGTGTCCCTATAAGAGGAATAACTTGCAGAATGAGTAACTTTGAGAAGTCACTACCTTTATTACGATGACATATTTTCTCTGAAAGCATATTTTAAAGGGTAGTACCTAATATATGATTTATCCAATTTTCTGGTGCCTTTGGCCAAAAGAAAATAAATTGTAAGGGAATTCATTGTCACACAAGTAGCAATCTCCTTACCTCCTCTGGGAACATCAGGTATCTGCCAGCCATGACTAGATAATAGAGTAAAATTGGCAGGAGTGAGAAGGGAACTGTTTTCTCTGAGCTAATGAATGAATGTTAAATACCCCTGTGGGAAGAGGAATTTTTAGAGCAAGCTTTTCAAATTATAGGCCTCTTCCAAGCAGTTTGGTGAAATGCAGTTTGTTCACTGTTTGATGTAAATGATTGCATATTGGTATTTCTATGGATTTATATTTTTTATTATGAGACTGTTTCTCTTTAACCCTCATCTTCCTCCTCTAACCCAGGTAACTGTTCAGCTGGTGCATTCATCAGGGACTGTGCTTTTAAGTGCTCTGTGATTACAGTCTACCGTAGCAAGGCAGCTCGAGAGGAACTCAAATGAAACTCCGGCATTCTGTCCTTCCTCTTACCCACTGAGGAAAAGCACAGTTCGAAAAGGTAAAAAAAAAAAAAAAAATAGCATGGCTTAGCCAGAAAAGTTTTTTTCTAAAATGGAACCAAATGGGCTACATAATGTCACACCCCCAGCCCCCGGCCACGTGCCTAAAGAGCTAGGATGGACATTATGTCCTTCATAAATGGGTTGAAAAACTATCTTCAGCACTGAGGCATGCTGGGAGTTGTAGCTTCCCTTTTAAAAGTATAGCCGTGACAAACCAGTATGAAGGTAAAGGATATAGGTTTATTTCCCCAATGTCACAAGGTTCAACATAAAGCATCAGTATATTCTCTCCAGTTAGTATTTCCAAAGATATTTACAAAACTCAGGTTGCATGTGTTTCACAGTCATTACTTCTGTGCAGGCGTTTTAATCCAAAACATAGCAGATAAAACAAAACACAAGCTTCTTCATTCAGCTTAGAAAAAATGTTCTCTTTTATCCTTTCATTCCTTAGTAACACCCAGCACAGGTGCTAGGCAATATTCCTTTGATTAAGCAAGCTCTTACCTTCAACAAGGTCAGACTTCTTTACTCTATTACTCAAAAAGCGCACATCCTGAAAGCTATTCCTCAGTTAAGGACTCCCTGCTTCCAGCCAAGCATAATGTGCAATCCATGGGAAACTCAGGCAGCAAGGAATCCTGTTCGCTAGGATCTATCTGCATTTCTTCCTGCTCTGAAGAAACATCATCTTTCTCTGAGCTTTCCCCGTGTCTCCCAGGATACACTTTCTCTGGGGATCACTGTAATTCCCTCCAGCAGTGGTCTACCTGGTATGGAAGACAGGTATCTGGGGTTTGAACTATTACTTTCTGGCTAGGTTCACAAACCTCTCTCCAGCTGCGGTTAAATAGTTCCTGGCCTCCTTGCTTAAGTTCCTCTCTGGTGTTAATCGATGGCTCCCTGTTCCAGGCTGGGTTCTTCTGCCTCCTAGCTTGAGCCTTGGGCACCCACCTCTGAACACGTTGAGACTGCCAGTCCGGCATAGACATGGGAAGACTTTTATGCTCTCCCTCTCTGAGCTGTGCTTTCCTGGTACCTCTCCTGACGGCTTCTCCTTGGAGCTCTCCACCTTGGGTCTGCTGGC
The DNA here is from genome assembly GCA_033557465.1 of Ichthyophis bannanicus. Classification (NCBI taxonomy): domain Eukaryota; kingdom Metazoa; phylum Chordata; class Amphibia; order Gymnophiona; family Ichthyophiidae; genus Ichthyophis; species Ichthyophis bannanicus. The sequence goes on along the minus strand of CM066036.1, from coordinate 833,934,913 downwards.
CTCTTTGGAACTTTCTCTTATCCTGCAACAACAGCCACTCTAGCTGCCTTGCTTGGTACTGCTTCGTCACCTTCTCCCTCTTCTCCCCTTTCTCTCCTTCTAAGCAAGGCTTATAAAGCTGCTTCTCTGTCAGGGTCTCTCTCACTCCCCCCAGGTGTGTGTGATCATCCCCTAAATTTGTAACTAGGTCAGGATAGCTTGGGTGTGGCAACCTAACTTCAGACTCTCTGTGCTTACTCCCTCTAGCTGCACTCTGCAGTGTGTGTATTGCAGACCTGTCACATTCTTTAAAGGTACATTCACTAGTTTTTCCTAACTCCATAGGCTCACTAGCATCTTCTTCATCACAATAAGCTCATATAATCTTATTCGAGCAGAGACAAAGTGAAAAAGTAATAGAAAAAAATGCATTCATACAAATGAAGAGAAAAGTTATGACAGGCTGGGACCTAAGAGCCTCGACTGAATTGCCTTCTAGGAACCGTATAATTCCCCTTGTAAGGTGGCCCCAATGAAAGTATGTTCACACTTGCTCTCCATCATGCACAGATTTCCTGGCTCATTTTATGTGTTCCAAATCCAGAAATGTCCACCCAGATTTTCACAATCATCAATACCCACTACTGAAATGGTTAATAGGTGACAAAACAGCAGGAAGAAAAGACCTCACTAGGAAACAGCCTACAAGATGAGATAAACCAAGCTGTCTAAATGTGTATCGACAAAGGTTCACTTACGCATCTGGCTGTACATGTCTCGATGATGGATCTAGAATACCTTCTCAAAGTTAAAGATCAAAATTATAGAATGTTCACAAACAGAATGAGTATGTGGATAGATCCAATATGGCTGCTAGGTAGCTGCTGTTTACCTGAGCTCTCATTTCTTTTTTTAACTATTACTACTACTACTACTGAGCATTTGTATAGCGCTACAAAACGTCCAACACAGGTAGGCAACTAACCACGTATATCACAAAGACACAGTTAAAAATTGTTAAAAATAGTATACTCGTATAAGGAGCGGCGCAGACTTCTGTCATGCCGATCTGTACTGCATTCTAAAAAACGCTGGCTCATGCGCATACTATTTTTAACAAAGGCCACAAGTTGATTGGTCCTCACTTTCAAGATAGAGCACTTTTACCTGATGTACCCCTGACGAAGGTTAGCAAAACACGGTCTGTGTCGGGTTGTTAATAGGTCAAAAACTATAAAATAAAGGTTGTTTTTCCACAATAATCACGTTTTGGACTGTGTCCTAGCGCTACAAAATGTACACAGCACTGCACCGACATGTAAGAGACAGTCCCTGCTCATTAGACAACACAGTAGGTGTAGACATGGGATACATCTAGGGGGAATGGTAAGGAAAAAACAAAGGAGATCAGATGAGTCAAGATCCAAAAGCGGCAGCAAAGAGGTGAGTTTTTAGCCTAGATCTGAAAAGGGCCAGAGAAGGAGCCTGACTTACAGACTCAGGTAGTTTGTTCCAGGCATAAGGAGAAGCAAGATGAAAGGAGCGAAGTCTGGAGTTAGCAGTAGAAGAGAAGGGCATAGATAGAAGTGATTGGCTAGAAGAGTGGAGTTCCCGAGGAGGGGTGTAGGGAGAGATAAGAGAGAAAAGGTAGTGAGGAGCTGCAGAGTGAATGCACTTATAGGTCAGCAGGAGAAGTTTGAACTGGATGTGGAAATAGATAGGAAGCCAATGAAGAGACTTGAGAAGAGGAGTAATATGAACATGACAAAGCTGGCAGAAGATTAGCTGTGCAGCAGTGTGTTGAATAGACTGAAGGGGAGAGAGATGATTCAAAGGGAGACCAGCAAGGAGTAGGTTACAGCAGTTAAGATGAGAGGTAATTAAGGAGTAGATAAGTGTCTTGGTAGTATGTTCAGAAAGGAAGAGGTGGATTTTGTTGATGGTATAGAGAAAGAAACGGCAGTTCTTAGCTATCAGATGGATGTGTGTGGAGAAGGAGAGAGAGGAATCAAAGACGACCCCAAGGTTGTGAGCCAAAGAAACAGGGAGGAGTAGAGAGTTATTCATAGAGACAGAGAAAGGAGGAAGAGAAGAGGAGGTTTAAGGGGGAAAAATAAGAAGCTCAATTTTGGCCATGTTCAATTTCAAGTGGCAGTGAGACATCCGAGCAGCAATGTCAGAAAGGCAAGTAGAGATCTGGGTCTGGATTGCCAGAGAGATTTCAGTTGTAGAGAGGTAGATCTGGGAGTCATCAGCATAAAGATGGTATTGAAAGCCATGGGAAGAGATAAGCACACCAAGGGACTGGGTATAGAGAGTGTGGACCCAAGACAGATCCTTGGGCTATACCAACTGAGAGTGGGATAGCAGCAGAGGAGGATCCACCAGAACAAACACTGAAAGAACGATGGGAGAGATAAGAGAAGAACCAGGGTAGTATAGAGCCGTTAAAACCAAGCAAAGACAGGGTATCAAGGAGTAGATTGTGCTCAACAGTGTCAAAAGCAGCAGAGAAGTCAAGAAGGATGAGGACTAAGAAAAGGCCCTTGGATTTTGCCAGGAACAAATCATAAGAACATAAGAACATAAGATATGCCATACTGGGTCAGACCAAGGTCCATGAAGCCCAGTATTCTGTTTCCAACAGTGGCCAATCTAGGTCATATGTACCTAGCAGTTTCCCCAAGGGACACAGGTTCCACAATGCTTGTATTGGTTCAAGCATTGATATCCTGGGTCCCTTCTTAATAATGGTTTATGGACCTTTCCTCCAGGAACTTGTCCAAACCTTTTTTAAACCCAGCTACACTAACAGCCTTTACTACATCCTGCGGTAACAAATTCCAGAGTTTGATTACATGTTGAGTGAAAAAATATTTTCTTTTATTAGTCTTAAATAGTTTACCCTGTAGCTTCATTGCATGTCCCCTAGTCTTTCTATATTCTGATAAGGTAAACAATTGATCTACGTTTACCCGTTCCACTCCGTTCATTAATTTATAGACTTCTATCATATCTCCCCTCAGCCGTCTCTTTTCCAGGTTAAAGAGCCCTAACCTTTTTAGCCTTTCTTCATAGGAGTATCCTTCCATCCCCTTTACCATTTTGGTGGCTCTTCTCTGAACCTTTTCTAAAATCGCTATATCCTTTTTAAGATACGGCGACCAGAATTGCACACAATATTCAAGGTGCGGTCTCACCATGGAACGATATAGAGGCATTATAATATCCTTTGTTTTATTTTCCATTCCTTTCCTTATCATACCTAGCATTCTATTTGCTCTCTTGGCCGCCGCTGCACACTGGGCCGAGGGTTTTAACATGGTATCCACAATGACGCCTAAATCTTTTTCCTGGGTGGTAGTTCCTAATGTGGAACCTTGCATCGTGTAACCATAGTTTGGGTTGTTCTTCCCTAGGTGCATAACCTTGCACTTGTCCACATTAAATTTCATCTGCCATTTTGATGCCCAGTCTTCCAATTTATCAAGATCCTCTTGCAATTTTCCACAATCCTCTTGGGTTTTAACAACTTTAAATAGTTTTGTGTCATCTGCAAATTTGATAACCTCACTCGTTATTCCACTTTCCAGGTCATTTATGAATATGTCAAAAAGCAGCGGACCCAGCACAGATCCCTGGGGTACACCACTATTCACCTTTCTCCATTGGGAAAATTGGCCATTTAGCCCTACCCTCTGCTTTCTATCTTTTAACCAGTTCCTGATCCACATTAGTACACTGCCTCCTATCCCATGACTCTTTAGTTTTGCCAAAAGTCTCTCATGAGGGACCTTGTCAAAGGCTTTCTGAAAGTCCAGATACACAATATCAACTGACTCACCTTTGTCCACCTGATTATTCACTCCTTCAAAAAAACATAACAGATTAGTAAGACAAGATCTTCCTTGTCTAAAGCTATGTTGGCTGTCTTCCATTAGGTCATGACTATCTACATGCTGAGTAATTTTATTCTTTATGATGGTTTCTACCATTTTTCCCAGTACTGACGTCAGGCTCACTGGTCTGTAGTTTCCCGGATCACCCCTGGAACCCTTTTTAAAAATTGGTGTTACATTGGCGATCCTCCAATCTTCAGGTAGTAGAGATGATTTAATGATAATTCACAGATTACTAATAGCAGGTCTGCAATCTCATATTTCAGTTCTTTCAACACCCTTGGATGTATACCATCCGGCCCAGGTGATTTGCTACTCTTCATTTTATCTAATAGTTGTAATACATCTTCCCGATGTATCAATATTTCCTTCAATTCTTCCGCACCTTTAAATACCACTTCAGTCATGGGTAACATCCCTACATCTTCCTCAGTAAAGTCTCACTGGAGACTTTGGCAAGAGTCATTTCAGTAGAATGTAAAGGACAAATGCCAGATTGTCAAGGATCCAGGAGAGCTTGAGAGGAGAGAAAGTCAAGGCAATGGCAGTGAACCGCACGTTCAAGTAATTTAGAAATGAAGGGGAGGAGTGAGATGGGTCGATAGCTAGAAGGACAGATAAAATCAAATGAGGGTTTTTGAGGAGAGGTGTAACTACAGCATGCTTGAAGACTGCAGGGACAGTTGAAGTGGAGAGCAATAAGTTGAGAATATGATAGATGGAGTAGATGGAGCTTAGGAGACAGATGGGAATAGGTGGTGAGCTTGGAGGAGAAAAGAAGGTGTGCAGTTTCTTCCTCAGAGATCATAGAAAAAGAAGAAAGGGTAGCAGAGGTAGAGTGGGAAAGTTGGGATTGAAGAGGGAGAGGAGGGGAAGAAGCTGACTTTGTGGGGAACTGGAGGGTGATCTTTTGGATTTTATCATGGAAATAGTCAGCTAGGGTTTGGGCAGAAAGGGAAGGAGGGATCAGAGGTGGAAGCACCTTGAGGATAAAGTTGAGGGTAGTAAAGAGATGGCGAGGGTCAGAGGCAAGAGAGTTAGTCAGATGATATAACGGTCTTGTTTGGTGAGTGCTATGGCAGAATGGAAAGTCACAAGCATGAATTTGAAGTGTACAAAGTCTGCAAGGGAGTGGGATTTGAGCCAAGCACGCTCAGCTGAATGAGCACAGGAACGTAGATAGCGGGTAGTGTATGAAAGCCAGGACTGGGATATAGTGTGCCTCACAGGACATGGCATGGGTGGAGCGAGAGCATCCAGAGCAGAGTAGATTGCAGTATTATAGGAAGCTACTGCCTCATCAACAGACTCAGATGACATATGGAAGAAAGAGGTGATGAAACAGAGGAAGAGACTTCAGGACGGCGATGCAAGCTATGACACTCCCACATCTGGATTACTGCAACATAATCTACCATGGACTACCAGCCATACAGACCAACCCCCTCCGAACTGCACTGAACACCACAGCAAGAATCATACAGAAAGCAAAGAAAAGCGACCACATCACTCCAATTCTAAGAGACCTACACATTCTTCCCTTAGAAGCAAGAACTAAGTACAAATCCATCCTACTCACCCACAAAGCCATCCATCAAGCACAGAATACCCAACTTCGCACCCTACTAACCCGTCCAGCCCATGGCAAAGCAACTAGACAAGCCTCCAGAAACTACCTCACAGTCCCCCACAACAGAACCAAATGCTCTCAACGGACATGCAACCGAGCATTTGAACTTTATGCACCTTCCTTATGGAACTCACTTCCGAGCCACCTCAAAAACAATAACGATCTACCGTCATTCAGAAAACAGCTAAAAACCATCCTATTCCAAGAATACTTCAAGACAACCCCCACCAAAAAATGCACCAACTCCTGAACTCCCTCATCTTGCACCCCTGAACAACAACTGCTCTGTACTGTCCATGTCTAAAGTCTGTCTTATGTTGAAATCATCAATGTTGCCTACCTGGTGATGGTCCCACCCTGATACTTAATTCTCCCCACCCTTATATGTAACACCGCATTGACCCGGTGAAAAGCGGGATATAAATACAGTTAAATAAATAAAATAAATAAATAATAAGAGAGAGCCAAAGGGTCAATAGAATGAAGATTTCTAAATAGGTTGGAGGAGACCAGATGAGGTGGAGGTAGTGGGTGATGAAGAGTGAAGCTTAGCAGATGATGGTTGGATAAGGGAAGAACTGAGGTACCGAAATTTGAGGGTAAGCAATTAGAAAAAAATACAAGGTCAAGGCAGTGGCCATGCTGGTGAGTGGGGAAAGTAGAGCAAAGCTGGAGGTGGAGGAGATAAGGAAAAGGATATTTAAAGCATAAGGATCAGAGGCATTATCAACATGAATGTTAAAATCCTCGAGAATAAGAGTGAACATAAGAACATAACATAAGAACATAAGATATGCCATACTGGGTCAGACCAAGGTCCATCAAGCCCAGTATCCTGTTTCCAGCAGTGACCAATCTAGGTCATACATACCTAGCAGTTTCCCCAAAAGACACAGGTTCCGCAATGCTTGTACTGGGTCAAGCATTGATATCCTGGGTCCCTTCTTAATAATGGTTTATGGACCTTTCCTCCAGGAACTTGTCCAAACCTTTTTTAAACCCAGCTACACTAACAGCCTTTACTACATCCTCCGGTAACAAATTCCAGAGTTTGATTACACGTTGAGTGAAAAAATATTTTCTTTTATTAGTCTTAAATAGTTTACCCTGTAGCTTCATTGCATGTCCCCTAGTCTTTCTATATTCTGATAACGTAAACAATTGATCTACGTTTACCCGTTCCACTACATTCATTAATTTATAGACTTCTATCATATCTCCCCTCAGTCGTCTCTTTTCCAGGTTATATAAAATGTTTATATGTATATATTGTGGTACTGCAGAGCCTATGCAAACAGAAAAAAAGGTTTTAAATTCGGAAAAAAGATTCCAACACCAGATGCGACATTACGAGGAGCCAGATAGGGGGAGCAAGAGAGACCTTCCAAGGCCTAGAGAACCGCACCCCAGAGCTTGTGATGTGATGCCGGCCAACAGCCAATCCAGGAAAGGGGGAGTTCCTCTTAAGAAAGGCTGGGAAGTTGGAAATGGAAGAAGAGGAGAGGAGAGGAGAAGGAGAAGAAGGAGTCTTGGCAAAGAGACCCGAGAGGAAGGAGTTCCTGGCAAGGAGACACAGGGAGTCCGGTGCAGCAAGATACCAGGAGTTCTTGGCAAAGAGACACTGGGAGGAAAGGTACCAGGAGAGAAGCAGTGGTCAGAGGTTTATCTGATGAACCGGTACCAGCAGACTCAGGACCCTGTGGAAGTTACCAGAAGGGTGGTGAAGTCATTGCCATAGGAGGTAACACTCCTTATTCAAGGAGAAAGAGGTATGGGTGTGAGAGAGAGATAACTCCACCCGAAGGCCCGCTGGACAGTGGGAGGCCTGCTACTCGAGTAAAGCTGAATTGCAGCAGGACTAGGCCTCAAACCTCAGCTCACTGGGATAGGCCTGGAGAACAAGGTAATCCACATTTTTATACTTCTAATCGTTATAACCTGGTGACACAGGGAGCACAAGGAGCAAGGGTGTGCTCGCCTTATCAAGCTGTTTGTAAGACAAGACACAAGCTTTTACCAGATAAAAGACTGTTTAATACAAGGCACCAAGACAAAGGAAGGTATTCTCATAGCAAGCATTCGTATGACCGAGGCCCAAACCTAGGCCCAGAACATTGGAGGCTGGTACATGCTGTGTATGAAACGCCTCAGCGTATTTCACCAGACTGCACTGATACAGAGTCACAGCTCTCAGACCCACAGCCCATGCAGGTGGAATTTATTGAGGACCCTTCTGAAGTGCCCATGGATTGTAGCTACTGTCAGGCAGGAAGCTTAGAATCCCTGCCTGGTGTATAAAGCAGGGCTCAGCAAGCAAAGACTGTGTGTTTTAAATGTATAAATTCCTGTGAAGATAACAGTGGATAAAGCAATCTGGTTATGTTTCTTTTCTACCTGAAGTAAGGTTTCTTTATGTTGACGTAGATTCCACTACCTGAATCATTGTGCATTAAGGGAAATAAAAAGCCTTTCTTTCCCTACCCTTGGACTTTGTGTTTACTTGAAGCTTTGGTACACGGAAGGCCACTGGGAACAGATACCCAGACCCCGCATACAAGAACCAAACTCAAACTAGAAAAATAACTCATGTCCACCCGACCTGCCTTAACCACCTTTGACCACTAGGGCGGCGGTGCGACAATATTCACTGTTAATATGCTTGCATATATGGCGATTTAATGTATAACTGTAATTTATGTTGTTGTTCAAACTGTAATTTATGTGATTGATCAAATGTATAACTGTAATTTATGTGGTTGATGTGCACCCCTCCCTTTAATCAGACCACATTCTTAAATTGTTTTGTACCTACTCCCTTGTTTTTTCCACCAGTAAACCGCTACTGATCGCTGGAAGTAGCAGCATACAAATCTATACCAAAATAAATAAAATAAATAAATAAAATAAAGAGCCCTAACCTTTTTAGCCTTTCTTCATAGGAGTATCCTTCCATCCCCTTTACCATTTTGGTGGCTCTTCTCTGGACCTTTTCTAATAACGCTATATCCTATTTAAGATACGGTGACCAGAATTTCACACAATATTCAAGGTGCTGTCTCACCATGGAACGATACAGAGGCATTATAATATCTTTTGTTTTATTTTCCATTCCTTTCCTTATCATACCTAGCATTCTATTTGCTCTCTTGGCTGCCGCTGCACACTGGGCCGAGGGTTTTAACATGTTATCCACAATGATGCCTAAATCTTTTTCCTGGGTGGTGGTTCCTAATGTGGAACCTTGCATCGTGTAACCATAGTTTGGGTTGTTCTTCCCTAGGTGCATAACTTTGCACTTGTCCACATTAAATTTCATCTGCCATTTTGATGCCCAGTCTTCCAATTTATCAAGATCCTCTTGGGGGAAGAGGAAACCAGAAAGCAGGAAAGCCACGAGACAAAGTCCATGAGAAAGTTAGACGTGGACTTGTCAGGAGGTTGATAAATAACAGCTACCCGGAGAAGTAGTGGAGTGAAAAGGTGGATATAGTGGACTTCAAAGGAGGGAAAGGAGTAGACTGAGGCAGCAGGAGGGGTTGGAATTGGCAGGAAGAAGAAAGTAAAAGCCCAACACCACCACCACCATGGCCATGAGAGAGAACTGATAAGCACCATGAGAGAGAGCAGCAACTGACGCCTTGTTTTCTGGGAGGAGCCAGGTATCAGTTAGAGCAAGAAGATGAAGAGCATTAGAAATAGAGAGATCATGAGTAAAAGCAAGTTTATTTGAGATGGAGTGTGCGTTCCACAAGGCACATAAGAAAGGGAGAGAGGAAGGGGATAGGAGAGGGATATGAATAAGATTAGAGGTGTTGCATGAAGGTCTCTTCTGAGATGGGGGACACAAGTCTAGGGGGGCCAGGGCTGGGGTTGATATCTCCGGATGAGAGAAGGAGAAGGAGTAGAGGAGTGCGGGGCAGAGAGGAGAAGCACAGCAGTAATGAGGGCGAGGTTGTTTTAGAGAGAGAGGAGATAGCTGAATGAGAGGGAGAAAGTGGTAAAGCTCAGGAACTGATGACAGGGTAGGAGGACAGAATGGAGGAGGACGTGAAGGAAGGGAGGAGTGAAGGTGTTGGTAGGAGGGGAGGCAATTAGGGAGTATGAAGAATAGGAAGACAAAGTGATGCAGAGCCATAGAAGAGAGATGGAGAGGAGAACAGAGGCCAGAAGAAATAGATAGGTGGGGGAGAGCCCACAGGGGATTAGGTGCACCTGTGAATGAGGGAGGTAATGAGCAGATGACAGCTATAAGAGACTGGGTGCCAGGGGGTGGGTGGGTAGAGGGGAGGGGGAGAGGGTGGGGTATGTTATTCAGCTAAGAAAGCTGAATAATAGTGCAAAAGGGTACAAACAAGGTAAAAGAGCACCCTAACAATGATAAATAAATATACAGAGAGGGGCAGACGGCACTCACAAAAAGCAAAATGCAGGCAGATTCAGAATCCCAGCAGAGCTTGCTATGAGGCTCTTTGTCTAAGAGGAAGGTTGTTTCTCCAAACTTATCAGGAGAACTGCACCAACTATCTATTCTCCCCTTATTGCTTAGGAAAGGTAGATATTCTGGGAACACAGCTGGTAAAGACGGGGTTTCAGCTTTTCAGCGCAGTCCCCTTTTAGTGAAATGAAGACCAAAAATCTGATTGCTTTTGTCTTCAGTGGATACGTCTGACAGGATTTATAAAATGTGCACGTAAGTTCAAACCTGCATAAAGATCTCCTCCCCCCAACCCCCCCCCCCCATGAACATCTCCATCTAGGAGGAATACATTTATGTTTATCCAGGGGGTGTAGGCATAAGTTCACATGCAGAGATGGATTCTTCTAAAATTGCCTTGGGAACGGGCATATAGACAGGGTTGGTGCCAGGGCATTAAGCCCTCTAGGTCCACCCTCCCTGTTATGTTTCATGCTCCCAGAAGAGGTTAATAATTAAATACAAAAATCATGATTACCTCAATATCATCCTGTAAAAGCACATTTTTGGACTTCATACTTTTATATATTTACCAGTTAAAAGCAGGGGCAATTAAAGTTTTTGTAGCTATCACAATCTATACTGCCGTGACCCAGCTGCTTTTTACTACCCACCAGAAGGTGTCGCCCTAGCGACCGCCTAGTTTGCTGGACATGTGTGGAACGTTTTTTGTGTGTGCCATATTCCCTCTGGAATCCATGATAAAGTGTTTTGGATTTTTTAGTATATCCAGAATGCCAACACTCTAAGGATATCAAGGGGACTACAGGAGGGGTAACAAGTCGCCTCTTTCTCATATCCCTATAGATACAGTAAGAACAGTACTTCGGAACTGACTGAGCTCACTATAGTCACACATTTCCCCTAGCTGTGACATACAGAGCCTGACCTCCATTTGTAAAAACACCTCAGTCATGCTATTTCATTGCTTATGTTAGCAGCTGAGTGTGAAAATGACCCTTTGGACAGAATACTGCTCTTAAGTTGGAATGAAAATAAATGCCAGTCTTGCATGTTGCACACAGCTGCTTCAATGGCTCTTTCTGCTAAATAGGTTTGTCAGCATGCTCCAATTTCCCCTGGTTTTACCCTACTGCATGCATGGACTCGTAGTCTTCCTTGTCTTTGGGCAATCGGAACCACAAGTTGCTGGACTCAGTAGGTCAAAAGTAATGTCCTGATTAACTTGTCCTGAAAGAATGGAGCTAGCTAGCCACCCTGCTGCTGAAAAGAACAGCTGGGTATGAGCATGTAAATGTAGTATCTTAATAACAGAGAGGCTAACATACAAAAAATAGCGCTGAGCATTTAAGCGTATGTCTGAAGCGAGATACCTAGATTAGGAAACTATTTTTAGTCAATCTTAGGAACTTAACCAGTCCATATTTAAAACCACTTATAGGTCGTCAGCCAGTGCCGATTGCATACACCCATTTCTTTAAAGAATAAGACTGAAAAAAACAAATAACGTTTGGATGGACATCTTGATGTTAATGTATAATTTAACTCTTTATGAAAAGGAAAGCTCAAGGGCATTCCAGGCCAGGGTCAACATTTTTCATAGAGTGGAAATATTCAGTCATCATACTGATAAGTTTATCTATTTACAGTATGTGGACTGCACAAATAGCAATCCTAACTTTAAACAGATAAGTTATCTATTTAAGCTTAGGACTTCATATTCAGCATCCTACCTGGGCATAAAGATAAGCACATTAACCATATACTTAGCTTCACAGGGGTCTTGTCTTTGAATACTGACCATTAACTGAAAATTTACCAAAACTGAGAGGGGAAATTACTAACCTTGGGCTCCCTGTCTATGCTGTTCATTGCTGACACTGAAATGGTTTCTCTCTTCTGCAAATGTGCATCTAACGGCAGGTTTTCATTTGCAGTAGGATTCAGCCCTTCAGTTCAGCGCGTTAGTGTGCAGGGGGCCTCTCCCTGCCCACTCCCCACCCATTGACCCCTTCCCCACGCCCTCTCTCCACCCTCTGCAGTGTTTACCACGGCCGGGAACATTAACGATCGTTAGGTAACGTTAACACGTGTTAACGTTACATACAGCATGTTAACGTTACCTAACGATCGTTAATGTTACATAATGTGTGGTCTGTAACGTTACCACAGTTTAGTAAACATGCCCTTTAGAGAAGCTAACAAAGTACTCAGGAAAGAAAAGATACAAAAAGAAGAAGACATAGCCAATGTAATCAAAATGCGGGGATATGACATTTTTCAGATATGTTAGTGAGAGGAGGAAGCGCAAAAGTGGTATTACCAGACTCAAGGGGCAGGCAAGGAATATGCAGAAACTGATGAGGATAAAGCAGACTTGCTTAACAAATATTTTTGTTCTGTGTTCACAAATGAAGGGCCCAGAGCAGGTCTTCAAAAAACACCCACCTACCAGAACAGAAGTAACGTGGATCTTGAAAGATTTTCAGAAGACTATGTTTGTGAGAAACTAGCTAAACTAAAAGTAGAAAAAGCCATGGGTCCAGATGGGATACATCCAAGAATACTGAGAGAACTTGGGGACATTCTAGTGGCTCCACAGTCTGACCTTTTCAATGCCTCTTTGGAGTCAGAAGTAGTGCCATAGTACTGGAGAAAGGTACATTTGGTCCCTTTATTCAAAAACAAACAGTTAGTCTAACCTTTGTGGTTAGTAAATTATTGGAAAGGCTACCAAAAGAGAGAATAATGAGGTTTCTGGAGTCCAATGGATTGCAGGATTTGAGGCAACACAGATTCACCAGACGCAGGTCTTGTCAGACAAATCTGATTGATTACTTTGACTGTGTTACTAGGGAGTTGGACCAAGAGAGAGCCCTAGATGTGGTGTATTTAGATTTCAGTAAAGCCTTTGATACCAACCTGCACAAACTGAGCACCCTAGGAATCAACCCTAACATTACTGATTGGGTTAGAAATTGGTTGAGTGGAAGGCAACAAAGGGTACAGGCAAATAGAGCTCACTCTGAGGAGAAGGAGGTTACAAGTGGTGGGACCCAGGGATCAGTCCTTTGTCCGATTCTTTTTCACATCTTTGTTAGGGATGTAGCAGAAGGACTGTTGGGTAAGGTTTACTTGTTTGTGGATGATATCAAAATCTGCAATAGAGTAGACTCCCAGGAAGGAGTAGATAACATGAGGGATCTAGCTAAGCTTGAAGAATGGTCTAGAATTTGGCAGCTGAAATGTAATGCTAAAAAATGCAGGGTCATGCATTTGGGCTGCAAAAATCCAAAGGAGTGGCACAGTTTAGGGGGTGAGGTACTTCTGTCTACAAAAGAAGAGCGGGACCTGGGCGTAATTGTGTCTGACAATCTTAAAGTAGCTAAACAGGTAGAAAAGACAATTACAAAACCCAGAAGGATGCTTGGGTGCATAGGGAAAGGAATGGCCAGCAGAAAAAAAAGAGGTGATAGTGCCTCTGTATAAGTCTCTGGTGCAACCTGTCACAAGCACAATGCCAAAACCACTAGTCTCTAGTTATTGAGGGCGTGGTGGTTGATGTATCCTTCCTCTATCAGCTATATTTATGCTTCAAGTAAAAGGATTGTAGTTGAGGCAAACCGAGGGTAAGGCTTATGACAGAAAAAAGTTTATTTTAAACACAAGAGAACACATCAGGTTCAAGGTTCCATTAACAGGATAAATTATAGGCTTTTGCTTAAGGTTCAGCAAACTGGTGGCAAAAACAAACAGAACTCAACAATGGCTTTTCAACCTCCTCTTAAATGTAGAAGCTTAGCCTTTTCACAGATAACAGTGTGCCACTTTTCTTATAGTCTTTTGTTGATCATAGCACAAAGAAAACAAGGTTAATTCTTCTATGGCAGTTTATCTTCACTCAGCCTCAATTCTCTGGACTGCACTTCCAGGTGAATATGAAATAAGCATTCAAAATGTCCTCACACTCTTAGCAGGCTTTTCATATAAAACAGGAGCAAAGCACAAACTCTTAAAGCAGCCAATTAACTTTCTTGCTGTTGCAGAGTTCTAACACAGCTGATAATCAGGCATGAACACAGTTTCCTTTACAAGCCTATGTGGCAGTAAATTCCCTTTTCAAAACACACAGGAATTTACCTCCTTACTGCTTACACTTTAAGGTTACCTTTGCAAGAGGAACAATTCTTTCAAGGCTGGCTTTTCTTCAACACTTCAGTTCTAAAGCTTGACATAAAGAACAATCCATAAACATATCTTCTTCCCCTACCTCTGGCTCTGGTTCTCCCAATTGCAAGGGCTCTGACTCACTCACTTGATCAGACTGCTCAGCTGACAATCACTCTGGTGGTCTGAAAACTTCTCCACTTCCTAGCTTCCACCCCTGTTGCCATCCTGATTCAGGGAAAACACCTCTCTCAGCTCTGGGTAGTTCAGCCCTTCTCCTGGAGTTAGCACCTGCTCTGGCTTCTCCAGCATTCCATCGTCCTTGCTGCTCTGGACTCTGTTCCTCTCCCCATCTGCTTCTTCTTCTTCCTCTGCTGCTCCTTCCGCTGCTCTTCCTCTGCTCCTCTAGCTCTCCATAATCTAACCAGGGTTTATACTCATTGGGATCCAACCCCACCTCTTTCTCTCCCAGGTGTTTGTAATCTCCCTGCCTTCTGAACCTAGAATAATCAGTGCACTTGTTAGAGTAGGGGCTTTGGTCCTCGTGCTTGCAATCTCCCCCTCTTACTCTATCAAGCATTTCCTGAAACCTATTCCAGCTGGGGTTTTTCTGCTTTTGAAACGTGGCTCTGGCCTTCTGACCCTGCACACCTAACAGAGGCCCCTTGATTAAGGTGAATTCCTTATGCTTTTCATCTCCCCCATGCTCTGGATGGCTGACCTTGCCACAAACCTCATTAAGGAGTATTGTGTGCAATTCTGGAGACCACACCTTCGAAAGGATATAAGCAAGTTGGAGTAGTTGCAGAAGATGGCTACAAAAACGGTTAATGGTCTTTGTTATGAAGATATGAGGACAGACTTAACAATCTTAATATGTATATTTTAAAGGAAAGGTGGGCTAGGACTAATAGGGGTGATATGATAGAGACATTTAAATACCTCTGTGGCATAAAAGCACAGGAGGGTCTCTTTCCATTGGAGGCAAGCACTGTTACAAGGGGACATAGCACAAGAGTGAAAGGGGATAGACTCAGGAGTAATATGCAGAAATATTTCTTTACGGAAAGAGTGGGAGATGCATGGAATAGTCTCCCAGTGGAAGTGGTGGACATGAGGACAGTATCTGAATTCAAAAAAGCATGGGACAACTACAGATGATCTCTAAAGGTAAAAAGAGGACTATTATAGTTGATATGGAAGGGCAGATTAGATAGGCCATGCAGTCTTTTTCTGCCATCATGTTTCTATGTTTCTAAACAGGTAGAAAAGGCAATGGCAAAAGCCAGAAGAATGCTTGGGTGCATAGGGAGTGGAATAGCAAGCAGGAAGAAGGAGGTGATAATGCCTCTGTGTAAGTCCTGCATGAGACCTAATTTTGAGTATTGCATGCAGTTCTGGAGACCACACCTTCAAAAAGATATAAACAGAATGGAATCAGTGCCAAGGGTGGCTACCAAAATGGTCAGTGGGCTTTGCCATAAGCCATATGGGGACAGACTTAAAGATCTCAATATGCATACTTTGGAAGAAAGATGGGAGACTGGAGCTATAATAGAGACACTTATACTAGTGGCCAAAATTGTGGATACACCAGCAATTCATTCCCTTCATGCATATTTGAGGTCTCTTACTTGCTTCTCTTGCCTATTCTAGTTAATGTAAAGTCTATTGTTAAATGTGTTATTGTTTATTGAATCAGTGGAGACCTAAAACGCATACTTTTACTCTGAAAATTTGTGGCTTTGCATGCTGAGACAGGAGGTGAGCCTACTTTGGCATATTTCCTGTAATTACACCACTTGTTATTCATGCAGTTTTACTCTGCTACACTGTCATTATCTGTGTGTGTTCCTTTTGAATGTTCATCCCCAATGTTTGTAAGCATGTTGTTATTTACTTCTTCAAAAATTGTTTTTTAAAATGTTTTTATAATTAAAATAAGTAACATTTAATTAATTATTAAAGGTATAGATTTCACTTGATATTTACTATCTAAATTTACTATGATCTTTCTTTTAAGTAAATTCTAAGAATGGAAACTATCAAGAGACAAGACTGGTCACCCAAAAAGAAGGCGCTTCTGCAGTAACATTGAGGATGGAAGGCTACAGCTTTAGAGAAAAAGCAAAGAAACTTGACAGTGGAGTAGCAGCCTTAAGATGACTGGAAAAATTGCAACAAACAGGGAAAGGGCAGAAAAAAGTCCACACCTACAACCGATAGGAGACTAGCAAGACTGGCTCTAGGGAACAGAAGAATTACTGCAAATGATATAAACAACATTTTGCCTGATACCAGAGTGTCAGTGCCAAACAGAACTGTTCATCGTAGACTAGTCAAGCATGGTCTGAAAATCAGAAGACCAAGGAAAAAGCAATTCCTGAATCCAGTTCAAAAAAGGATACGGCTTGACTGGGCCAAAGAACGCTTGAGTTGGTCAATTGAAGACTGGAAAAGAGTTATTTGGAGCAATGAGACAAAGATTTCATTTTTTGGCAGTGATGGTATTCAATAAAAGGCTTATTCTGTTCCGGACGTAGATCCCCTCTATACATCCTGTCTGAGCTGGATGTACAGAGGAGATTGCGATTCTGATCCCGTGGGGCATGTCTAGCCCAGTGGGATCAGAATCACGAGCATTTATGTATGTGCAGGCCAGGACTGTGATTCCATCCAGTCTGCACGTACATGACCTGCCCAACTAACTCAGTAAGGGCTTTTAAATGGAGCCGTGGCACCATGGTGTCTGGTTGCCATGGCACCGTGGCTCTATTTAAAAGCCGTGATGCCAGCCGCCAGACAAAAATGCTCATTCCCCACAGCCCGACCCCTGATCTGGCCTCCTAATGCCAGGGTTGGGCGGCAGGGAATGTCTTTCGGCACCTCCTGCCCCATCCGCGCCATGGCAGAACAAAAAGAAACACGTCCAAGGAAGTTATTCCACCTCAGAGGTGGAATAACTTCCCCGCACATGTCACCAGCCCTGGACATATGGGGCTGACATTAGAATCGGCCCTGTACATCTAGGGCCAATGTCCACCCAGACTCCACCCCTGAGCTGCCCATTCCCCACCCCCGTCTAACTTCCCCACATGTCCGTCCCCATACGTCCGTCATGATCACATAGTGACTTTGGCAAAACACAGACAGATGGCAGCTGTGGAAAAGAGATATGCCACATGGGGCAGTCAAAGGGACATGGGACCCTAGGTAGAGATCCCGGTGGGCCCCCTTCCCATGGTGCTGCTGAACCCAGCTGTGAAGGAAGAGGCTGATAGCGCTTGCAGCTATAGCACTCCAGGAAGCTGGAAAATGCAGGTGCCCAGGGAAATGCTAGAGTAGTGTCTGCCATCCTCCCCTGAGATATATCAATGGCAGGCAGTGATAGGGCCCCTGCATAGTCAGTTGGTGGGGGGAGGGGCTGCATGGCCATCCATGTGTGCCTCTGACCCCCCCTCCCCCAATCCGGGCCTTGTACCCCAGGCACCTGCCTAAGCCGCATGTTTAATATGCTGGGTCTGCGCACCATCACCACCACTGACAGCGTGTGAGCATGTTTGCATGGTGTGGTGGTGGTGGTTGCGTGGGCAGTGGCACCAGCCTGCAGCAGACAGAAGTCTTGTCTTAATCCTGTGCACCATGCGCAATGCAGCATGTGCCAAAGACCAGCCAAAGGGGAGCATGTGAGCAACAGGGGCTGTTATCCCCATATGTTAGCACTATGGTGCAACACACCCAGTTGGTGTGTGTATATGTGTAGAGGGTCACTGGTTCAGGTCCCTGCTGGGGTTTCTGTATTGCATGTTCCTGTGGACAAGGTTTAGCCGACAGTGCAAGTACAGCTCCAGCATGTGCAACACCCAAGGAGGCAGCCAGCAAGGGTGGAAATATCCACCAGCAGCACTGACAGACTCCACTATCAACAACTAGTTGGAGGCTAATAGCACACTGAGTGGGTGGTAACAACATGTGGTGCGGCCAAGAGTGCTAATAGCACCTGCACACAGAGCCCACGTTATCAATCCTTGAGCTGACATGGAGACAGGAGTGGCAGGTAGGAATCCCAACCATCCCCACTTTTGCATAGTGCACCAATGAGAGTGTATGCGTGTGTGTGTATGGCTCCCCTTTGACCTGTGGCTTTCTGCACTTCACTTTTGCTCACATTGTCTAGTTGTTCCCAGCCTTTGTTTGGAAATGTGAATAATACGAGTCAGAGGATTGTGGGTATCGCCTGAATCAGCACAGATTGGCCTGGATGTGTCTGCTGCAATGGTAGGGTCAATGGCTGAGATGTCATTGTGCCTGTCTGCCACATGCATTGCCTGGGTGGCCACAGCATGTCATGCTGAGATGGCACTTACTATGACCAAATGATGTCTATGGCATGACTATGTATCCACATAGTTATTATAATGTTTGGCTCCAGTGATGTGGAGGCAATCTCTGTCTGGGGATGCCAATGTTAAATATCCAAAGGCAGGGTGCTAGTGGTTACTGTAAGCATGTGTGGACCAACTGCAGTTGGTTTGTGCATGGCTGACAGCCCAGTGAAGAGCAGTAGGGGCAGTCTTACTTTGCATGCAGTGGCTGATTGTTGGGGCAGCAGTGGTTCATGACCTACTCACTGGGGTCATGACAGGACAGTAGTAATAACCTCACACCAGCCTATATGTCCCCACTGCAGTGGCTGTGCATGGCATCAGCATCTTGACACTGGGAACTGACCTGTACTGTTATCAGAGTGTTAGTATCCAAAATGGACAGAATACAGGGCCGAGCTGTTGCTGTTGCCTACAGCATGCAGGAAACAAAGAGAAAAGCATAACACACTGCAGACAATACCTGCCAGACACTAGCAGTGATGTGGACCCATAGCACGGCCAGCACAGACATCTCTAACAGTGCAAATGCAGTGGACCAGGTGCTGGGCACCCATTCTCAACCTCAGAGTGACAGCTGAAACCATTCTGCAGCACGTCTTGCAGTTGTTATGTGCATATAGTGCACGCAGTCAGTACATCTTAATGAGCTGATCAGTGCATTCTCCATTGGTTCATCAGCTGCAGACCGCTGTTTTGCATGTGCAGTGCCTCATGGTAGTGGAGGGCCCAACCTATACCGGCACACACAACAAACAATTTGATCAGAGACTTGCAGGCTCTAAACATGTGTGTAGAGCTGTGTAGTGGTGTAGCCTACTGGTTGGTGCAATGTCTCCATAATCAAAAGTCCAGGGTTTGATTGCCACTTGTTAATTTTGTGCCTGGGTGTTACTCAAGTTGCTTGCCCACCTTGCACAGTCCTGGCTCTGCTGTAAATACAGACAGTCATCCTTCTACTTTTCTATGCATTATGGCCACATGTTGGGTAGCCTAACATGACATTCCCCATCATGGACATCTGAGAGCTTGGCTTTAGTGGCTCTGCTGCAGCCCATTGTAGCAGGTCAGTGATGTATATGCAGCAGATGTCTGGGGCAACTGGTATGGATGCAGTTTCTATTGTTCAAAGGTCCAACCAGGAAACACTATACCATGTTAAAGAAAAGAGAACCAGTCCAGGCATGATAAACCAGGAAAAATGCCTTTATTAACAAATTTTTGTCAGGGGCACAATACAGACCCCAAAAGGATGTCATAGCAAAACCAATCCCACCACAGGCCGTGTTTCGGCTATACCTTCCTCAGGGGTTATGGCGTAAGGGAATACGTCCTTCTGAAAAACAGGAATCGGAGTATTTTTTAACATAGTTATCAGGTCGGCTTAATTTCTGTTGCTCTTCATAATTCAATTCACAACACATATCAAAATGTTATTTGTTTTTCAGAAGGACGTATTCCCTTATGCCATAACCCCTGAGGAAGGTATAGCCGAAATACGGCCTGTGGCGAATTTGATTTTGCTACGACACCCCTTTGGGGTTTGTATTGTGCCCCTGACAAAAATTTGTTAATAAAGGCATTTTTCCTGGTTTACCATGACTGGACTGGTTCTCTTTGCAGTTTCTATTGTGCCATCATTGTAACCTCCCAGCTTTACGTAAAGAGGATATATCTCGTACATTCAGGCAGATAACACTTGGTGCATAGCCGTACTCTGCACTGTTCTGCCATCATTACTTGCTCCACATGGGGCAAATGGGTTCAACTTGTTTCTTTCTATCATGCCACTCTGTCGGGTGTATTGTCTTGCAGTTGCATCGGTAGAGGCACCAGTCCCACCCACACAAATGATGTTTCATGTACTCCATGGCACTGCTACTTTTGGCTCATACACATAAAATGCTTTTGGTCAGTAAGATCCCATACATTCACTTACCACACACATTGCAAACTCTCTGCTTGGAAAATCCATGGCACAGTCCTGCACCCACCATTTGGCCATCAGGAGGATTCATGTATTTGCCAGTAAGCTACCCCACCATGGCCATCAAGGGTCATTTGCAACAGTTAGACAGTTAACACCTCTCCTGTGACTGCTCCACATGAGCATTCATGGACAAACTTCACTTTGCTGCTCACATCAGGAACATGCTGCCTCCACCCAGACACTGGCATGCCACACACTGACAGTACATCTGGATACATGTCCATACCTCACAGACACTATAATATAGCTTACAGCATGGTGTATGCTTTCAGGAGCATCTAGGACTATGTGCCTGTCACAGCACCCCCCGCTGCTGCAACCCCTCCGCTGACTCCACTGCCACTGCCACCACCCACCCATGATACTGCCAATACCCACACTGACCATCATCATAGGCAGCTGCCTATGTCGCCTAGTCAACAGTACAGGCCTGCTGTACAGTCAACCATGCTCATCACACATACTGCCACAGCCAGGCATCAGGTGAATCAACTCTACCAGCTACCAACTGTGCTTGCATCCATACCTTCTCCAATGGCTTCCCTGCCCCCTTTCAGCATTTCAGAGACTTTTCTGTGTTAAGGTGGATGCAAGACACCTTAATGCAGCATGTCCTGTTACCGCCCATTAAGTGTCCACTACCACCCCTTAACGCCGGAATGCCTCTAACATTCCCAGCACACTTACCGTCCGGTAACCCCTTATCGCTGCCATTACTGCTCGGAAAGACATGCTCCCTTACCACCATTTAGTAAGTATACCCCTTAAACTGATGCATTTTTATTTCAATATAGTTTAGGAACTAATAGTGTGTACTGTCAGACAGCTGCCTGGGTGAGAATCTTCACACTCTTGGCAAGTGCATATTTCTATATGATTTGCAAGGTATTGTGGGCAATGTAGTTCATTCACACCAGACACAGCTGCTGACAATAATTTAGTTGTGCTCTTGGGTAAAGCCAATAAGATATTTATTTATGGGGTTATTTCTCCCAACACAGATATGCTTGGTAGCACATAAATTAGGTTACTTGCTTTCAGTGTTAACTTGGAAAAACAAAGTCAAAATCAGGAAAACAACAAATGAAAAGCCACAAAGCAAGAAACAAACTGTTCTTTTCAGGTTAACTTCTGATTACTTCCCACATAGATACAGAAGTGATTCTCTCCTAGCTCACAAGCAATTAGGTAAGGCTTAATTGCTAGCGGTTACCAGCTGAAACCCCTTAGCTGGCTTGCCTTCCACTGTGTGGGTCAAATCCTGCTTCAGGAGCTTTTCTGAGTAGATTAAAGAACAAATTTGTATTTCTTTGTGATGGTTGCTGTACTTTATAACAGAAAGTTACCAACGGAGTTTAGATAGAGAGCAGTCCATATAAACAAGATCCTCATCTGCTATTATTCCCCCTTGTTCAACAAGCATGGGTTCAATATCATGGATTGGCACAGATGAATCTCTCAATGGAGCATTTTCAGGAGAATACTTGTTTCCCTGCTGTCTTTCAAGGTTATAGCTAGGGCATAGATCAGTGTTCATACCTGAGCTTCCATTGCTGCTAGAGTTCCTCTCTATATAGCCTGGCCAGTATGTAGTCCAGTTCTTATGTCCAGCCTTCCAATCCAGATCCCTGGACACTGGATCTCTCTTCACATACCTTCTGGCACAGGTCTTAGGGTCCCTTCCACGTGCAGCCGTCTCCCTCACAGGTAGCCTCTGGTGATTCCTAGCTCTGCAGCACCATTCCTCTGGCTTTCCCCAGCCCAATGGTGTATGCTGGCCCTTGGAATACCTCCCAGTATACGTACTGCTTTGGACTCTTCTAGACCTCTCAAAGGCTTTTCTCTTCCTTCTTCCAAAGGGTCTCTTTCCCTCTCTGTCCGTCCGGTTTGGCTTCTGCTTCTGATGATCCTTCAGATGAAACTGATGATCAAACTCAAGCTGATTCTCAGGATACTGAGGACAATTCTCTGGATATCCAAGGTGATCATGAAGATGGTCATCTGTAGAATAAACTCTACTCTTATTCTGCTTAGATGAGTGTTCCTCCCTAACACAGCGCAGCTGTGCTGAATCAGGCCTTGCCCTTTGAGATGAGTGTTCCATCCTAGCACAGCGCAGCTGTGCTGAATCAAGCCCTGCCCTTTGCAATTAGTACTTGGGGATTACCTCATAGCCCTTTTGATTGAACACACATTTTCTCACTTCAGCTCCTCTCATGGCTGTTGGAAACCTAGTGCATTCTGGGACTGGTAGTCTTTTATGGCAAAATTCTGTTTTCTCATTTCTACCAGCACTGACAGGTTGCTTGTTCAGAGACACTTCACCTTTTCTATAGCCCCTTCCTGAGCTATGATAAGCTTCCTTATCACAGCACTTTCCTTTCTAAGGCACATAAAATATTTGAACAATTGAGCACATATTGCTAGAAATGGACTAAACGTCAAGGTATAGCCACAATTTTGGCCACTACTGTAAATACCTCTGTGCATAAATGCACAAGAGGAGAGCTTCTTTCAATTGAAATAAAACTCTGCAAAGAGGGGGCATAGGAAGAAGGTGGAAGAAGATAGACTCAGGAGTAATTTATAGAAATATTTCTTTACGGAAAGAGTGGTAGATGCATGGAATAGTCTTCCAGTTGAGGTAGTAGAAACAAAAACTGTATCTGAATTCAAGAAAGCATGGGACAAACAGAAGATTTCTAAGGAAAAAGGGACGGCAGATTTTAGTGATTGATGTGGAAGGGCAGACTGGATAGGCTATATAGTCTTTATCTGCTGTCATGTTTCTATGTATCTATGTCTAACCCTATTCACTCATTCCCCCTACTCACTCTAGCATTACGTTCTTTTCCAGAATTATAACAGAAGTTAATAGGCCAGGCTTTAAAGACTGGTCATGAACATACCATAGAATATGGATTTCGCTTGCACCCTTTTCATTAGTAGCACTAGGTGGGATACATTCAGGTACAGTAGGTAGTTTCCAGTCCCCGGAGAGTAAGTTTGTACTTGAGGGTTAAATGACTTGGCCAAGATCGCAAGTATGTGGAGGTAATTTTATAACAGGCTGCCTAGGTTTGGAGGTGGAGCAGTATGTCTGTGCAACGCTGCGTATGACTTGTAGCACTATATAAATGCTCAGTAGTAGTGGTAGTTGCCTATTTTTAACTTATTTTATAAAGACACTTAAGTGCCCTTTTACTACAGTCCTCTAAGGTTTTAAACTTAACATGCATTACCAACACACATTAAGTGAAAATCATCCATATTAGCTGTCAGGGATGTGACCAGTACTTTTCCAGCAGCTAGCACATGATGGGCTATGATCATTTGTGCTCTGGTAAGGCAAGTTCACGTAACAATACCCACAGAGGAGTCGTTAAGTGAACTCATGTTAAGAGACACTGAGCATGCAGCAATTGCTCTGGCATAGAGGTAATGGGCTCTCCAAGCCCACATTCCATCTCTTCCCCACCCATCCTGCGATGGCAGGTTAGTGAATATTTTAGCATGCAGTGTCAAGCATGCTTCCACATTAGTGTTCTTGACTGCCAGTTTCCACATGTTAAAATGCATGTTCCTGGCTATGGGGGTCATTCCAGAACATGAATAACCAGAAAGACATGTGGGATAGATGTTTTTCTTGCAAAAAAGTGCTAAAACATCTAGAACCGTATTCCGAAACCAGGCAGCCCTGCTCGTACACGATGCTAGTATGGGGATCTCAGAACATGGTCAGGAGAGGGCAGAATGGGGTTATGGCAAGCCACGGCGACGTATAAAGTGCATTCAGGAAAGGCTCGTGTAAGTCCTGAGTGTTTCCCACAGATGCCTATGTTATAGCAGCAGCAACATGGAATAAGGCCAAGGCTTAGAAAAAGTTCTGTTCTGATCTTCAATGCAGCCCATAGAGGTGAATGGCTGTGACTCGTCTGTATTGAACTGGGGTGTCTGCTCTCTGGGGGGGGGCACAAGAAGCAGTTGTAAAGAATAGAATGCACAGGTGAGGTGTGTTATTAAGGTTAAGGAACAATAAAAAACACCCCTGCAGAAATATAAAGCACTGCCATAGTCTTTATTCTGGTTATACTGACATTTGCTGTTTGTGCTAAGGGGGCTATTCTAGGCTTCCCTAACAATTCCTGGGTTTGGAAAAATGGGAATGTAGATGTAGGGATGGTAGGCGAGGTAGTACGAAGCAGAATCATGTTTGGCTGAGAAATGCAGATCGGATGTGGTGTCCTGAGATGCCATGCCGTTATGTCTTCACAGCAGTTGTTTGTAGGTACAGGGCATGGCTTTGGCAGAGGTATGTCATTTGTAACTGCAAGTGAGAGTGTGTGTGTGTGGTTTGACTATTGCATGGGAGGATCTGATGTGCTCGTCTGCAAATCTGGGGGGACATGAATGCCTGGCCAGTATCTGCCAGGAGGGATGACCACAGCATCACCAGGTGCCAGTGTGATCAGGCAGAATAAGAATAGGTTCTCTAAAGTGAAATGTCAAAACATATCCCTGTCACTAATAAGGGACCCTCAGAACGGCAGCTTTCAACAGTGCAAATAACCCTAATACATGCCCAGAAGCACCATCATTAATCGCTAAAAATGTGCATATTTGTAGAGAGCGATGATGGTGCCTTTGGGAATGTATTAGTGCTGTTTGCACTGTTGAATGTTCCCATTCTGCAGATCCCTTATTAGTGACAGGGAATTGTTTTGATATTTAGCTATGGAGAACCTCTTCTGATTTTTTCTGGTCCATACTTAGAATTGTACAGACTGTTTTCAGAGATGACCAATGCAAGCGTAACTAAGGATGTCGTCTACTACACTGTATGTTGTGCTGCAAGGTATGTCATGACAAACACATCACTTTCTACTTGCATTTATACTATCAGAGGTGATCTGGACTGGTTGTAGATACATCTTTGCTGATGTCTGCGCATCTACCAGTGGTTCATGTTCTCTCTGATAGTGAATCATGTTTCTCTGAGGACTTATCACAAGCACTTTTATCATTTAATAAGGCTGATATCGTTTTGGGAGGTGATTTTAATGCTGTATTTAATGATTTGGTTGATAAATC
Source organism: Ichthyophis bannanicus (assembly GCA_033557465.1). Lineage (NCBI taxonomy): Eukaryota > Metazoa > Chordata > Amphibia > Gymnophiona > Ichthyophiidae > Ichthyophis > Ichthyophis bannanicus. The sequence goes on along the minus strand of CM066036.1, from coordinate 833,909,337 downwards.
ATCTCCAGGTAGAAACCCAAGTAAGGAAGCTAATTGTCAATTCCACAATCTTGTTAATGGATGTATAGAGATGTAAAAGCCCTATGGCTCGTGAATATACTTTCTGCTCCTACCCCCATCAATGTTATTCACATATAGATTACCTCTTTGTGTCCAGGCCATCCTTATCAACAATAAAAGATTGCACTATAATGCCTATACACTTATCTGACCATGCAGTAGTGATTCTGGACTTCCTAACTTGTACACCATCTGACCTTAAACCCCCTTGGCATTTTCAAAACAATTTACTTTCAGAGATGCTGGTGGTTGAGAAAATAGGTGAAACAATAGATGACTTCTTTCAAAACAATGAAAATGAACAAATGCATTATGGCATCATCTGGGAGGCTTTCAAGGCTACCCTATGGGGTGAGATTATCAGTCTATTGGCCTGGCTACATAAAAGTGAAATAAAACGATCTAGAAAAAGAGTTAGAAATAACTTGCTTAGAGGGTATTCATGCAAATTTAGGTGATAACCTTATTTATCGGCAGCTTTTGCATTGTTATGAGTACAACAAACTTTTGTTGAGACAGGCTGAACATGATTTGTTTGTCCAATGCACAGGTTATTACATGAGTAATAATAAAGCAAGGAAATTCTTGGCACAGTATTTGAAGGTCAAACAATATACACTATGATCATTAACAGAGCTGCAATCAAACACGTCCAAACAAAAAGAAAACACAACTCTACCTACTCACCCTCAATGACAATAGATTTGTCTGCATAAAAGTATGCGTTAAAATTAAAAATGGAAGAGCAGACCTCAGAACCCTCTGACACCCCCCACAGTTCACACAAAGTGAGCTCAGGTGTGCCGGTGAGGTTAAGTACATCAGTGGTTCGCTAATCCACCAAACTCATCAAAATCACAGAAGTCACAATTAGACATTGAAACTCACAAGATTCTCAAAAACACATCCGCATAATACATGATGTTTTCAGAACAATCATAATACAACTACCAAATCCAAATCCAAAAAACACTGTTTGCAATGTTTCTGTCTAGAGCGGATTTGCAATGTTTCTGTCTAGAGCGGATTTGTGTAGGCTCAGGGGCGGCCCAAGGGGGGTGCGGGGCCATGTGCGGAGACTCGGTGCGGGGCCTCATTTGCATAAGTGACATTATTTGCATAAATATTTGCATAATGTTACCATACACTAACTTTTAGTAAACATGTCTCTTAATGAGTGTATGGATAAAGAAAGACTAAAAGATTTCTACATTACTATAATCCAGTGCCAACCGCCAGGCACATTAGGAACTACTACAAACGCTGCCCATTTAGAACCCATAGCAAACCCGCCGTATCCTGACAGCATTACCAGGACTCACAAAGCACCATACCCTACCTATCAAAAGGCAACACTGCAAATATTAAACCAATACATTTCAGAGAATACTGGGGAAAGAGAACAAGTGGCAATGTCAAATAGGAATTACATAAATAGAATACCTCAGCTCAGTTACACATGCAGAACATAGACCATCACCAAACAAGGAATCACAATTTAGAAACAGGAAGGCAATAATTAAACTGGGAACCCCAAAAGCCAAACTTGGAATGTACAACAACACTGTAGAAATAAAACTATAAATTAATTTCCTCTTGTACCAAACAAAGTGCAGACGTTAATAATGCACATTTCCCAGAGCTTTCATATTCCAGTTAATAAATTCAAAATAAAGAGATATCTTTCTACCTTTTGTGCATTTTTTTCAGTTGCAATTGCTCCAGCCACTTTCTTCTGGTTTCATCATGTTTTCTGCTAACTGTCCATCGTCTGCTGTCCATTTGTTCTTTCTTCTCTCTTCTAGTTTTTTTTTTCCATTCTCTCTCTCTACATCTGCTTTGACATACTAATCTTTCTCCATTTGCTCTTTCCTCATTCCTATTTCATCCACACAAATTTTACCCCTCCATCCTCAATCCCCACTTACTCTCCCAATACCTGGCCAATTGTAGATTTTTCATCCCTCCCACACAAAATATTTTTCCCCTCTCCATTTTACTCTTCCAGCCCCATCCCAATTCTAATCCTCCCCCAACATCAGCTCCCTTCTAGTTCCAGTCTCACCCAGCATCCATTCCCTTCTAGTCCCTGCATCAGCCCATTTCCAGTCCTAGCCCCCCATCAACCCATTTCCAGTCCTAGCTCCCCCATCCATTTTCAGTCTGAGTCCCTTCATCAGCTCATTTCCAATCCTAGCCCCCATCAGCCCATTTCTAGTCATTCCCTAGCCCCACCATCAGCCCATGTCAAATCCTAGCTCCCCTCCACTCAGCCCAATTCCAGTCCAAGCCCCTCATGAGCCTACTTCCAGTTCTAGCCCCTCCATGAGTCCATTTCAATTTAAGCCCCCACCACAGCCCATTTCCAATCTTAGCTCCCCCCAACAGCCCATTTCCAGTCCTATCCTAGCTGCTCCATCAGCCCATTTTCAGTCCTAGCTCCCTTCCCTCACAGCCCATTTCCATTCCAAGCTCCCTCCCCATCAGCTATTTGTAGTTCAAGCCTCCCCTTCCACTCAGCCCATTTCCAGTCATAGCAACCCCCCAACCCATTACCAGTCCTAGCCCCCCATCAACCCACTTCCAGTCCTATCCCTTCCATCACCCCATTTTCAGTTTAAGCCCCCCCCATAACCCATTACCAGTCCTAACCCCCCATCAGCCCACTTCCAGTCTTAACCCCATCAGCCCATTTCCAGTCAGCCCCCCATAGCTCATTGCCAGTCCTAAACCCCCCCCCATCAGCCCACAGCCCATTACCAGTCCTAACCACATCAGCCCTCCTCAAGTCCTAACCCCTCCCCATCAGCCCATTTCCTGTCCTAGCCCACATAGCCCATTATCAGTCCTAACCCCCCCATAGCCCATTAGCAGTCCTAACCCCCCATCACCTCATTTCCAGACAGCCCCCATCAGCCCACAGCCCATTACCAGTCTTAACCCCCCCATAGCCCATTACCAGTCCTAACCCCCCCCCAACAGCCCACAGCCCATTACCAGTCCTAACCCCTCCCCATCAGCCCATTTCCTGTCCTAGCCCCCCCATAGCCCATTATCAGTCCTAACCCCCCCATAGCCCATTACCATTCCTAACCCCCCATCGCCCCATTTCCATACAGCCCCCATCAGCCCACAGCCCATTGCCAGTCTTAACCCCCCCCCCAGCCCATTACCAGTCCTAACCCCCGCCCCCCCATCGGCTTATGGCAAAATTTAAAAAAAAAAAAAAAAAAAGCTGACTCTGGCTGCTGCTGCTGCCGCCATCGCGACAGTGGCAGAATGAAGTGTCCCGCGGGGCCTCCTCTGCTCGCTGAGCCCCTCTGCAAGGGCTTTCAGATTCGCGAAGGGAGAGTGTCTCCCTCGCGTCTCTGTTAAGCCCGCAGGGGCTAATGGGAAATTTCCCATCTGCCCCTTTAGACGCGAGGGGCTGATGGGAAATTTCCCATTAGCCCCTGCGGGCTTAACAGAGACGCGAGGGAGACACTCTCCCTTCGTGAATCTGAAAGCCCTTGCAGAGGGGCTCAGCGAGCAGAGGAGGCCCCGCGGGACACTTCATTCTGCCGCTGCCGCGGCGGCAGCAGAAGCGGCAGCAGCCAGAACCAGCTTTTTTTAAAAAAATGTAATTTAAAAAAAAGCAGAATGTTCTTTGCGCGGGGCCCCCTGAAACGTGGGGCCCTGTGCAAAAAACATTCTTGCTCAATGGACGGGCCGGCCCTGTGTAGGCTCAAGGGGGAGAACACGTGAACAACATCTGCTTTATAGGAAACAGCGTTGGATTTTCCAACTTGGGACTGTGATGCTGATGGATTGAATTCAGGTGTAGATTGGGGAATTTGTGTTTAGAGTGGATGAGCTGATTGGATGTGAGGAGAAGTGGGAGGTGTCTGCGTGGTGTTTTTTATGTGGCATCTGGCTTTGGATGTTTTGAATGATATGCTGAAGTGATAATAGCAGTTGGGAGCCTGTTGGTTGAAGATGGCTTTGTTTGGTTGGGCCCCTTGTTGAAGATGGCCAGGTAGGTGTGTTTCTGTTCTGAATTGCTAGAATGTTTGGGAGTGGTACTTTCTGGGGGTGGTAGTAGTAATATAAAGCATGTTTGTGGTATGTTTTTGTTTTAGAATCATTTTCCCCTGAAGCAGCGGTGGCAAAACGCAGGAGGAACGTTTCGCAGGGAGTCGGGTTTTGATGTGTTTGATTGCTCAAAACCAGGAGTCTTACAGGCTAAAATTCTGATTTTTGTGCATTATTGATGTTTGTGTTATATTATGATTGCTCTGAAAACATCATGTATTATGCGGATGTGTTTTTGAGAATCTTGTGAGTTTCAATGTCTAATGGTGACTTCTGTGATTTTGATGAGTTTGGTGGATTAGCGAACCATTGATGTACTTAACTTCACCGGCACACCTGAGCTCACTTTGTGTGAACTGTGGGGGGTGTCAGAGGGTTCTGAGGTCTGCTCTTCCATTTTTAATTTAACGCATACTTTTATGCAGACAAATCTATTGCCATTGAGGGTGAAAAGGTGAAGGGGGGGGGGCACTCTCACCCTGACTGAGCAGTGACCACGGCATGGCTAGGTTCCCCCATAGTGCTATACAGTATTTCTCTCAAGTGATATTTATGGGTTCCCTTTTCTGGGGTCCAATCACTGACATACCTGGGGTGTGTGTGTGTGTGTGTGTGCCCCCTGCCTGCTGCTGGTGAATGTCAGATAGAGGTGGGGGGGGGGGCAGCTGAGTTTTTCCAGGCCTACTGCCCTATGTGATGTGTATAGATCTGCATTGACTGCCCTGTAGGGTGTCCAGTCCCCAGCAGGACTGGGGTTAATGACCCCTCTACTGCTATCATTGCAGAGATGTAGAATGTGGATCTGTTGGTGGGGGTTCCTGTCCCCCATCCTAACCCACAGAGAGTGGGTTGGGTGGTGCTACATAATCCACTTTGGGGTCCAAACACCACCCTTGACTTATAACATGTGACCATAGCACTCACATAGAATATGCACTATTCTGGGTGCATCATAGCTCACAAGGGCTAAATGTGACTGGGAAATACAATCAGACACAGGTGCATCCTAGGTGTGTCTACAAGGACTACCCATCACACACTAGCACTGATGGGGACCTACAGCACAGCCTACCTCAGCTAAACCAGATGCTGCAGACCTGGTGCTGGGTGCCCCACCTCACCCTCAGGGTGAGCACAGGAACCACACAATGTGACAATCTGTACCTATTCTGTGCCTGTAACACACATGGTCAGTTCCCCCTACCAGGCCGGGGTGCTATAGAGGCGCATACCCCATCTTGTGATCAGATGTAGGCTGCTGATCTGCATGTGCAGTGCATCATGGGTATGGGTGGGTTTACCCTATCCTGATAACCACAGCAGACAGGTTTTGTGGTGACCTGCAGTCTTTCTGTAGCCAGACAGTGGTGTGTTAGATGTTATAGAGATGTAGCCCACTGGTTACTTCAATGACTGTGGAGGCAGAGGTCATGGGTTTGATCCCATAGCAGTGTTTTTTTTTTTTAATAAGGCTGTCTGAGGCATTTCCCTTTAATTTAAATTAGTGCTGCCAGCAAAAAAATCCTCACAGTGCTGTAGCCTAAGCTGCCTCATTTTATTTACATTCTCTTATATACCGTGCTATTCTGCATCAGTGTGGTTTATATTGAACAAACTGAAATTACATTGAACAGGGCATTATAACTTGGAGATAACTATTTTACAGGGAACATGGGCTATGGAGGGTTAAGTGGCTTGCCCAAGACCACAAGGAGCAACTGTGGGACTAGAAATCCCAGTCCTTCTGGCCCAAGGTTACTGTCCTCTAGTGGGATTTGAACCCCTGACCTTCTGACCTGAAGTACCTTGCCCCAACCACTAGGCCACTCCTCCACTCCTATAGGGCACATTATAAGGTGCTTTGGCAGACAGGGCACTTTATAATGTGCCCTATGGAGTGCCTTATAGGGCGCCTTATGCGGCACCTTAGGTTACGGCACTGTGAGGGTGTTTTTGCTGGCAGCACTGATTTAAATTAAAAAATGGAAATGCCTCAGACAGCACTGATTTAAATTAAAAGGAAATGCCTCAGACAGCCTTCTTACATAACAACACTGCAGAATCAAAGCCATGACCTCTGCCTCCACAGTCATAGCAGTAACTAGTGGGTTACATCTTTATTGCTTCTAACACTGCGCTGGCATGAACTTAGGGTTAATGTGCGTTAACGTGCCACGGTGCCCACTATTGCACGATACAGATTCTTGTTACCTTGCCGCCGGAATGCCCAATCCTTATATGGCATTCTTCAGATTATCGCTGAAACTAGCGGCGGTAACATTAAGACGGTTTAGTAAACATACCCCCAAGACTTGGAGAAATCCTATCTGCAATAAAGAGTCTTCCCAAAACAAGATGGTTTCACTGTGGAATTTTATCAACAATTTGCCCCTGTCCTTGCACCAAAACTGAAAAATGTATTCAACATTTTTTTAAAGCAGCCTTTGCCTTCATTGAGATTCACAGAGGCTAATGTAATTCGAATCGCCAAACCCGACCAGGATCCAACATTAGTCGGTAATTATAGACCTATTTCTCTTTTAAACATTATAAAATCCTGGCAAAAATACTTGCCATGAGACTTAGCCAAGTGAAGGACTTGTTAGTTGACGTTGAACAAACTGGATTGATAAAAGGAGGATACATTGGAGATAATGCAAGGATTTTTAATGATATCTCAGTTTTGGCAACTAAAGAAAATTCTATGGTGGTGCTATCTCGATGCGGAAAAGGCATTTGAAAGGCCTTATTTATTAAAATGGCCTTATTTATTCAGAGTTCTGAATTGGTATGGTAGTGGTTTGACTTTTGTCAAATGGGTCAAAGTTCTCTACATCTCTCCCTTCTCTCGATTCCTGGTGTGATAAGAAAGCTTATCAGGACCCAGGAGACAGGGATAAAGAGAAGGAATTCACCCTTATAAAAGGACCTATTTTACAAGGTCAGAGACACAAAACTCCATTTACACCTAGAAAGCAGGTAATTCGTAGCTGCAATAGGTTGCAGATTGCCCCTAGTGGAGAAAAGGAGAGGAAATGCAGGCCCAGGGTAAGGAACCCTTACGTCACTGAATTCCCCAAGTGCTCAGCTGCCACGAGGCAGTTTGATCTCCAACACCTGAGAGGAGAAGGGGTGGGGCTGGAGCCTGAGAGGTTTAAGTCTAGGTCAGATTATCCAGAGAGAGAGAGGAGTAGGACTGCTTACTGGAAGAGGAATGGAGCTGGAACAGTAAGAACAGCAGGAACTAGGAACACAAGTTGGAGGACAGGATGAGGAAGCTCAGGTGAATGGTGGCCAGAGCATGAGAGAGGAGAAGCAGATACAAGCCTTGACCCAGGTAGGAGCATTAGAAGCTTGTCTAATTTGGAGCACTACAGAGTTGCAAGAGACAGCTTTTGCCCTAACGGAAGGCAGTCAGCTAAGCCCTCTGAGCCAGAAACGAAGGTAGAGCCAATGCAACTGGGTGAACAGGACCTAGCTGTAGAAGAGGAAGACTCATACATGGATTGCTCTTTATGCCAATCTTCAAATACAGAAGGTTTGGAAGGGAGTCGACCGTAAGGAAAACCTTCAGAGTCCAGTAACCCTGAGAGCCTGTTGATAACTTGTGAAAGTCCTGTATTAAAGGAGAAATACCTTTGTAGCTGAGCAAGCTGAAGCTTTCTAATTAAAACCTGTGGAACAGCTGCTAGCCAGTGCAGTGCACAGCCTGAAGCCGTGCTGACAGTGAAAGTAAGAAAAGCTTTGATTTTGTTTTCACTATTCCTGAAAGCCTTGCATAGAGAATTGTTTGCCTATGAAGAGTTTGACTTCTTGTTGAAAGTTTTTACTGTGCTTAAGGAGACAAACAGCCGGGAAGTGTTCTGGAATGAGAGAAAAGAAACTTGCTTTAGGAAAAGCTGTTTCTGTTTGTTTTGAACAGCACTGCTAGCCGTGTCTGGTAGCATTAGCTGTTGAAAGGACTTTTCTTTATGCTAAAGAACATTATAAGCTGTTTTGTTTTGAGTTCAGTTATATCCTGATGTATTTTTGAAAGAATCCTGGAGAAATAATCCAAAGGTGTTAATTTATGACCCTAGCGTTAACCCCATCAATAAATTTCTGTCAAAAGCCTTACCACTCAAAGCCAACTACAATTGTGTTTTTTTTTTACCTGAAGCCATTTACCTCCTGACTGAACTACCTTTCCCATAAGGCATTACAAGGCAGCCAGTCAGGTAACGGCTAAATGGTGAATCTCTCCTATGACAAGCATGCCCCTCCACACTGTCTGTAAGGGGCTGAGGGCGTGACACTGGTTAATGGTTCCTTATCTGAACCGATGCCTTATTTATTTATTGAACGGTTTTATATACTGCCTTTCAGAAAAATCAAAGCGGTTTACATAGAACAAAACTTGAACATTACATTGAAACTTATTCAAACAATTGAAATTACAGTGAACATTAAATTGTATATAATAAAAATGGTAATTTGAGGGTTACAATGCTGAGTGAATGCTGATTAGGTATATAGATAGTTTAAACATATATACAGATTTAAATATTTACAAATTTCAAAAATGTTATCTTATCTGAGCAAGGAAAAATGTATTGTAGTTCACTAGAATTATTAGTGTAAAGAGTAAATGGGATAATGTGGAGAATTGGGTATTGTAAGATAGAGTAAGAAAATGGAAAAAGTAAGTTGTGAATTAATGAATATGAGTATACATGAGCTTAAGTGGGAAATATTTCATCTATTGGGAATGAGTCTCTAAAGTACTCTATAAATAGGTGAGTTTTAAGATCTTTTCGAAATGCTGAAAGATCTGTGATATCTCTGAGTTTATCCGGCAGAGCATTCCATATTAAAGGGGCATTGAAGCTGAATGCCCTATTTGTTGTAGTTTTATTGAGTTTTGAAAAGTTGTTTGAAACAAGTAGTGTGTTCAAGTTCCTTTGTCTCACTGTTCTGGTCCTTGAATGAATTGTCAGTAGATCAGTTAGATATGATGGGGCTATATCTCTTATCATTTTGAACGTTGTTATGATAACTTTATATTTTATCCTACTTTGTATAGCTAAGCAGTGAAGTTTGTACAGTATAGGGGTTATGTGTTCAGTTGGACCTGCATTTATAAGCATTCTTGCAGCAACATGTTGTGCTACTTTTAGTTGGTGTAAAGCATGTTTTGGAATACCTTGAAGAATTATGTTATTAAAATCTAAGTGAGGCAGGATCAGGGCTTGAAGGACTGATCTGAAGTCCAGATTTGATAATAATGGTTTTAGATTTTTAAGATATCTTAATTTATTATATATTGTGTTTGTTGTATTCCTGATGTGTGTTGTTAGACTTAACATTCTGTCTATGATAATGCCAAGGTATCTTATTTCATCTTTTATGGGGATGCTTATGTTTTCAATTTTTATTTCTGTTGGGGGGGGGGGGAGTATGTCCTCTCTCGCCATTCCTATTCAACCACTTCTATATAAAATTTAAAAAGACCATACCATTGCTGGTGTTGCTAGTAATGCTGGAATATGGAAGTATGCAGATTATGCTAATGACATTCAGTGAGTAAGCTGCTTAAAACAGTGGACCATTTTTCTCTGTTTTTGAGATTTAAGGTCAACTGGGCCAAAAGCAAATTGTTTCCCTTAAATGGTCTTGTCTCACGGAATGACTTGAAAGCCTTTTCATTTTGTTGGACTACACATACCATTAAGTATCTTGGAGTTCCAGATACCATCAGATATAATTGTGAGGTCATGCTTAAGGAATTATAAGAAAAATCATTACGTTGGCCCCATTGCAACTTTCCTGGTGAGGAAGATGTGAGTCCATTAAAATGATGATTTTACCAAGTATAATGTACAAGTTGGGAATGCTTCCAGGTTATAGCCAGACCTCTTTCTCTACACAATGGGGTCTATTCTGTCCCATGAATAGCAGGGATGGATGTCACGTTGTGACATCCATCCCCGCTATTTTCCCCCCTGCCAGCTCTGTCAAAACCTTCCCCGTACGAACAAGGAGTTTGTATGGTAAGGTTTAGATGGGGGCGGGAGGGGGCATTGCGGAGGCAGAGTTAGTATGGGCAGTGGGCGGTCCACAACCCCAGATGTAGAGGGCCGATGGGAAAGCCAGCAACATTGTAGAAGGCCTGCATGGTCTCTTGCTGCATCTTCTGTGTCTGGGGGAAGGCTATGAGGTGGCACAATCTCTGCAGCAGGGCCCTGCTAATGGCACTTATGCAGTGGTTGGCAGTGGACTGCGTGATTCCAACAGTCACCCCTATCACATACTGGAAGCTGCCAGTTGCTGAATATCCCAGGGCAGCGGTCATCATCATAGCCACTGGCAGGGCCTAGCTTTTGGAGGGCCTAGCCCTCCGCTCCAGGTCCATACAGAGTACACTGCACAACTCAGTTTCATTGCCCCGTCCAGTCTGTATCTCTGGTAGACCTCCTCCTCTGTCAATTGCAGGTAGCTCACCTTGGGCCTGTGTATATGTGGGGCATGGTAGCTGCATCTGGAGTGCTAGATTACTGCCTGCTGATGGACACGCACTGCCTGCCGAATTCTCCACTATGCCTGGGCAAGGCGGGCGCATCTCCATCTCTGGAACACCATGTGCATTGCCCACGTGGCTTCATGGCTGGTCCAGCAACACTTCATCTATGCATGGTTTGGGTGGAGGCCTCCACATGCTGTCCTCACTGTATCATGCACTGTAACACTACTACATGGCTTTGCCGCACAACATCAGCAGTTGTATGCTTATGCAGTTAGTGGCATCCAATGTTGGCACACATGGCTTTCATAAATCTGCTTTACATGGGTTTGTGGATGACACACCCGCATTCTGCCCCGGGCCTCGGCGCTTAGCGCTGTGTGGGTAGCTGGGCATCTCTGATTCAAGTCGCCCTGTTGAATATCTGGTTTACACAGATAAGGTGGTTTTACATGGGTAAAGACGTCTTTTACATGTGTAGCATGTGCCTAGGGCTTTGAAATTTGGGCCCATAGTGTCCATGAAGATTTTGTTGTAAAATATCCAAATATGTAGGAGGTTCAGCAGTAGTCTTCACTCTAGCACTCAAAAAGCCAAATGTCTGCAGGACGCCCATAGTGAGACCTTTAAACCTGTTTTTGGCACCAAAAAAGTGCTGTCTAAATCATCCCCTTGTTTCAAATAAAACTTTGTAAATAGCATTGGTTACACAATTTGAGAATGGGAATTACAACTACATATATGATCTGTTGAAAATGAAAATAAAAACGGAAGAAAGGAAACATATTGCAAAAACCTTTTTAAAAAAAAATACAGGGTCATAGGTCTTTCTGCAGTGACCTCTGCAAGAGATAAATCAAGCCTGGTTTTAAAATATTAGAAATGAAAACTTCAGAAGAAACGAAACCATCATTTGTATGTGTCTAAAGGCATATCTTGGTTGTATGCACTTAAAATAACCCGGCACCTGTCCATACAGTCGATGACAGACTGTGATACAAAATATTCATCTTAAAAAAGGGGAGAGAGATGCGTTGTGCATATATAATCCATTATGTGTGCAAATTTTGCTGCTGAAAACAGCAAATTTCATAGATTAAAATATAGTGAACTTCAAATCCAAAGATTTAGGGGTATGTGTACTAAACGGTGCTAACGTCGCAGCTGCGACGTTATCATGCGATACATGATATTAATGCATGATAATGGCGCTTTACAGTGTGATAACGTCACGTATCACACGATAATGTCTGCGGCGGCATTAAGGTGCGCAGAGAGTGCAGTAAGGCTCCCCAGAGGGCGGAGTAAGGCTCCTCAGGGGCGGAGATGAGAGGTCAATGGGCGGAGAGTGGGCGGGGAGAGGCCCCATGCACACTAACACCATGAAATGAAAGTCTGAAAATTAGCGCCAGTGAAAACCTCGCGCTAGAGGCACATTTGCAGGAGAGAGAAACTATTTCAGTCAGCAATGTACAGCAAAGCCAGGGAAACCCAGAAAAGTGATAGTAGTGATACATGTGCAGGAACCAAAAAGGCAAATAAACATATTAAATGACCAGAACCACATTTGAAATCCCCATAACCAAGCTGGCCAATAGTGCTACTAATGATCTTTCCATGGTGAGACCACACCTTGAATATTGTGTGCAATTCTGGTCGCCATATCTTAAAAAGGATATAGCGTTATTAGAAAAGGTCCAGAGAAGAGCCACCAAAATGGTAAAGGGGATGGAAGGATACTCCTATGAAGAAAGGCTAAAAAGGTTAGGGCTCTTTAACCTGGAAAAGAGACAGCTGAGGGGAGATATGATAGAAGTCTATAAATTAATGAACGGAGTGGAACGGGTAAACGTAGATCGATTGTTTACGTTATCAGAATATAGAAATACTAGGGGCCATGCAATGAAGCTACTATTTAAGACTAATAAAAGAAAATATTTTTTCACTCAACGTGTAATCAAACTCTGGAATTTGTTACCGGAGGATGTAGTAAAGGCTGTTAGTGTAGCTGGGTTTAAAAAAGGTTTGGACAAGTTCCTGGAGGAAAGGTCCATAAACCATTATTAAGAAGGGACCCAGGATGTCAATGCTTGACCCAGTACAAGCATTGTGGATCCTGTGTCTTTTGGGGAAACTGCTAGGTACGCGTGACCTGGATTGGCCACTGTTGGAAACAGGATACTGGGCTTGATGGACCTTGGTCTGACCCAGTATGGCATATCTTATGTTCTTATGATAAACATAAAGCAACACTACTGACAAAGCGTAAAAAGGAAGATATCATGTTTGGAAGGGGCTATGCTCTGTTCCCCTACAAAGTGAATGATACCACAGTGAAATAGCGGTGATCAGGGTTTTGGCGTTTATATTGGGCAGGTTTGTTATGCTGTGGTCCAGCTGGGGCACAGTGCAGACTAGGCAGTTGCCTAGGTGGCACATAGGAATGCAGAAACTGTAAAGCAGCAAGACAGCAGCTGACGAGGGTCCAACATGGGCACGAGTGTGTGTCCCACAGTGTCACAGGGGATATTACCCAGCAGGTACCCCCGAGGGCACATAACATTGGCAGGTGGTGCCGGGGGGAAGTGTGCATGTCAATGTAGGCACCCCTACCCGAGAACCCACACCATAGGCAGCTGCCTACTGGCACACTGGATGGCCTGGGACTGCGCACCACCAGCACCACTGGCATAAGGGCATGTCAGCATGGTGGCGGAGGGTTGCTGGTGGTGGAGGGGGCAGTGGCATCTGCCCACAGCAGACCAAGGCCAAACCCTGTTGAGGTGGGTGCCGTGCGATGCAACAGACAAGGTCTGTCTAACGAACACTAATGGCAGCCCCAGGGAATGATTTGCCTCTGTGGCAACAGCTTCGTGCAGTACACACAGCCAGTGTGTTTAGGGGCAGAAGGTCACAAGTTCAAGCCCCAGCTGTGGCTCCTGCAAACCATGTCCCTATATTTTACCCAGTACTAAACCGTGGTAATAAAGACGGAACTGTTATTGCAGGTTAAATAAACAAGCCATAAACACCTACATTTTACCCTACAGGGCACAGACACCATAAACATATGCAATCCCTAGAGCAGAGTTTCGCAACTGCAGTCCTGGAGGACCAAATACCATTCAGGTGTCATGCTGTCCCTAATAAATATGCCTGTGCTGTATTTATATGCGCCGTCCCCATTGTATGCAAATGTATCTCATGCATATTCATTAGGGACAGCATGAAAACCTGAACAGTGTTTGGCCCACCAGGACCGGAGTTGGGAAACTCAGCCCTAGAGCAGAGGCCAACAGGGGTACAAACACCCACACCCACAGGCTCCACTATCCAACGCCTCATGGAGAGTCAGGCTGTTGGGCCCTGCGCAGAGCAGCATCTCCCAATACTGGCACCTGCATACCTTAGCAATGCCGTCCTAAACTTGGGAACACGTTCCACATATATCAAAAGGTTGCTATGATTAATGTCAGCTAACAAATCCTAAGTTAAACATGATTTGTTGATAGAGATTCATCATAGCAACCTTTCTGATATCTGTGGAGTGTGTTTCAGTTATTGATTCTGACAGTGTTTACCACCCTGGGGAGTGACCCCAACAGTTTTGCGTACCATAGCAATGCCTGCACTGTGCCCAAGACTGGTGTGGCGGCCAGGGTTGCCACAAACCTCTATATTTGCACAATGCTGGCATAGGTGTGGTAGTGTGTGTCTGTCTATACAGTGTGTTGTGGCTGCCTACACATTACTGAGTCCACACTGCTTGCACTGTTTCCAGTGTTAGCCTGCCAATTTGCATAATGAGGAGGAAGGTACTGTGAGTATGGGCCAGACAGGGGTGGGCTGGGCAGGATGCATCTTCACAGGGTATAGGGCAATGGCTGGGACATTGTAATGCCCGACCACCACCTGCACGGACAGGGTGGCCACAGCATGTCATGCTGGGAGGTCATTCTCACCCTGACTGAGCAGTGACCACGGCATGGCTAGGTTCCCCCCATAGTGCTGTACAGTATTTTTCTCAAGTGATTTTTATGGGTTTCTTTTTCAATCACTGACATACCTACTTGGTGTGTGTGCTCACATCCCATTTTTGGGTTCACACAGTTCTTCCAGGAACATGCACTATGTATTATCTAGAAGACTGTCTGCAGTTAGTATGTGTATGGTTAGAACACTTTGCAGGGTGGAGACTGACTGTGTTCTCTGCTGGTGAATGTCAGATAGTGGCGGGGGGCAGCTGAGCTTTTCCAGCATTCTGCCTGTCAGCCATTGCCTTATGTGATGTGTACAGATCTGCATCGACTGCCCTGTAGGGTGTCTGTTCCCCAGCAGGACTGGGGTTGATGGTCCCATCTACTGCCACCATTGCAGAGATGTACAATGTGGATCTGTTGGTGAGAGATCCTGTCCCCCATCCTGAGCCACAGAGGGCGGGTTGGATGATGCTACATAATCCACCTTGGGGTCCAAACATCCCCCCTTTACTTATAACATGTGACCATGGCACCCACAGAGGACATGCACTAGTCTGGGTGCATTATAGTCCACAAGGGCTCTACGCGACTGGAAAATACAGATGGACACAGGTGTATCCTAGTTGTGTCTGCCAGGACTACCTATCACACACTAGCACTGATGGCAACCTGCGGTATAGCCTATCTCAGCAAAGCCAGGTGCTGCAGACCCAGTGCTCGCTGCCCCACCTCACCCTCAGGGTAAGCACAGGACCCGCACAGTGTCTGTAGCTACTCTGTGCCAGTAACACACACGGTCAGTTGCCCCTACCAGGCCAAGGTGCTGTGGGGGTGCATACTCCATCTTGTGATCAGCTGTAGACTGCTGATCTGCATGTGCAGTGCATCATGGGTATGGGTGGGTTTACCCTATCCTGGTAACCACAGCAGTTTGTGTGGTGACCTGCAGTCTGTCTGTAGCTAGCCAGCAGTGTAGTTGTCGCTATAGAGATGTAGCCTACTGGTTGCTTCAATGACTGCAGAGGTAGAGGTTATGGGTTTGATCCCACAGTGGTATAATCTAAGGCTGTCGGAGGCATTTTCTTTTAATTTAAATCAGTGCTGCCAGCAGAAACACCCTCACAGTGCTGTAGCCTAAGGTGCCTCATAGGCGCCCTGTAAAGCGCCCTATACAGTGCCCTATAGGGCACATTATAGGGTACCTTGGCAGACAGGGCACTTTATAATGTGACCTATGGGGTACCTTATAGGGCGCCTTAGGTTAGGGCACTGTGAGCGTGTTTTTGCTGGCAGCACTGATTTAAATTAAAAGAAAATGCCTCAGACAGCCATTTTAGATTATACCACTGCAGGATCAAACTGATGATCTCTGCCTCCACAGTCATTGCAGTAACCAGTGGGCTACATCGTTATAGCTTCTAACACTGCGCTGAAACAATTAATTATGGTCTCTCTTTGAGTGATTACTTATTAGTTAGTTATTACTAACAATAAACTAACACGCTCAATATCATCAATATGGAACCTTGATCACATTCTGGTTATCTCTTATAGTCACTACAAACAATTGACGTTTTTTATGTCTATATCGTTGGAGGTCTCAGACTCATTTGGCACTCGTTTATGGACACGCACTGTGTTCACAGGTAGTGCCTAATAACATCAATGACCTCCATCGAAAATACCTAGTGTGTGAAAACGGATGGGGCTATAATCACATTCTTCACTCTTCGAAAATAATACTGTTGTTTGCACCATATGATCTCTCAAATAATTTTTGATTCCCATAGGGTACTTATCTTTTATCATGATTTTCTTCATGCTCCCGTCTCGCTTTCAGATCCCAACGCCTTCCTCAGGCTCCTTCATTGCGTTTCACTAGAATTGTTTCCTCAGTGGATCAGCATTCACTATTTTTTCTATGAAACAAAACCCATTTCAATATCCTGTTCAAGTTCCAAATAATTTTTATCATTCACCATATGATTGATGTAAAAATGACTCCTACCAAAACTACTGATGATGCTGCACACGTTTACCTACAATTTTTCTTAAACTGTTCCAATGAACTCGAACACCGTTCATGTCGCTCTTGAAAGAATGCCGCGCATGCGGACTAAAGATTTCTCATACACATTTGAAGTCATAACCCTGTGCTGTTATTGGTGGTTTCTACCTCCACCCCCAATGATGTCATTATCGTCGTGGATGTTTAGATAATTCCTCATTCTATCCTCTGATGATATTATCTGTTACCACTATCAAATATCAAAATCTAATTTATCTATAGTGAGGAACTTATGCCTTACTTCTAAAGCTGCTTCACATCATCTCCCTCTATTGTTACTATCATAATTACTCTTCTTTTTTGATACATGTGAGTGAATTCTATTTTTCCTTATTATAGACAAGATGTCCAATCTATAGTAACGTTAAGGCCTGTAGGCATTACTGATTTTAATTCAAAAATCCATTTTTGCTTTTTAATCAAAAGGATCTGATCTTGCGTTTTTCCTGCCATACCCGATTCTATTTTATCGATGCAAAAGTGTCTCAATTGTTCAAAAACATGCCCCTCTGTTATACAATGTTGAACCAATGGTGCTTCCTTAATTCTACATTTCAACCGACTTCTATGTTCTCCCATTCTTATTTTGAACGGATGAATAGTTTTGCCCATGTGAATCATTTCACATGGGCATACAATGATGTATACTACATTGGAGGAATCACAAGTTGTATGACTTTTTAATCGATAGACGGTTCCTTTATGTGTAAATACTTCAAGTTCCATAGTGATGTCGCATATACTGCAACTTCCAAATTTCTTATGGCCCATCTTCACTTTAGATGTCTTTGTTAGTGGAACTGAGTCCAGCAGTATTAAAATCTAGAGTTCCACTAACAAAGACATCTGAAGTGAAGACGGGCCATAAGAAATGTGGAAGTTGAAGTATATGCGACATCACTATGGAAAATAGTGAATGCTGATCCCCTGAGGAAACAATTCTAGTGAAACGCAATGGAGGCGCCTGAGGAAGGCGTTGGGATCTGAAAGTGAGATGGGAGCATGAAGAAAATCAAGATAGAAGTTAAGTACCCTATGGGAATCGAAAATTATTTGAGAGATCATATGGTGCAAACAACAGTATTATTTTCGAAGAGTGAAGAATGTGATTATAGCCCCATCCGTTTTCACACACTAGGTATTTTCGCTTGAGGTCGTTGATGCTATTAGGCACTACCTGTGAACGCAGTGCGTGTCCATAAATGAGTGCCAAACGAGTCTGAGACCTCCCATGATATAGACATAAAAAATGTCTAACACTGCGCTGGCATGTACTTAGGGTTAACGCACGTTAACGTGCCAATGCGCACACTATCGCGCGATACATATTCTTGCTACCTTAGGACTGGAACGCCCACTCCTTATACGGCATTCTTCACATTATCGCTGCAACTAGCGCCAGTAACATTAGGAAGGTATAGTAAACATACCCCTTAGAAATGATGCTACTTTCGTCACCCAAAATAATACCTTCAAAGGAGGTTTGAGTTGCACAACATAAATTGTTTAGAAGGAATACTTCCAAATGCAACAGGCCAAGGACAGACTAGATAGACCATGTGGTCTTTTTCTGTAGTCATATTTCTATGTTTCTATATTTCTAATTATAGGCTTACCCTCTGTTTACTAGAGATTATGTATAAAAGTTTAAAAACGTGCCCGTAGCAGTAGTACAGTCACATAGTAAAACTGGTCTAATCGTACCCCTCAAGGAGCACAATGAATCCTGATAATAAATAAATAAATAAATAAATAAGTGGAAGGAAAGAGGAGGGAGAGGGGAAGGGGAAGAGGAAAAAAGGGGGAAAAGGGGGGAAGGGGAAGGAGGTAGGGGAGTGGAGAGGGGGGAAGGGGAAAAGGGGAGAAGGAGAGAGGGGAAGGCGGAAGGAAGGGGAAGGGGTAGGATAAGGGGGAAGGGCACCTCAGCTGAGACCTGTCCATCTTATGAGACCCTGTCAGTAGTTAAGCTACCGATAGCTTAGCCCTCAGCATCTCTGATGCACACAAACTCTCACAGCACAACAAGCTGCAATACAACGCACACATTAAAACGGAATCAGTGAAAGACAAAACATGCAGAAAAATCAGGAAAAACATTTACTTTAACAAAGCACGAGCTTAATTTCTTTTGGTGATGCTCATCCCTAGGGACCAGTTATACATTTGTTTTTTTTTTGCATGTTGAGGTGTGCAAACAGGGGAGGTAGTTTGTGTGGAGCTCAGCACCTCTAAACATAGAAACAGAGAAAATAACAGCAGATAAAGATCATACAGCCTATCCAGTTGGCCCATCCATAATAAGTTCTACAATCCCTTCCTCTCCCTCAGAGAACCTCTGTACTTCTCCCATGCTTTCTGGAATTTAGATACAGTTCTTGTCTCCACCAATTCTATGGAGAGGCTGTTCCGCACATCCACCACCCTTTCCATAAAGAAATATTTCTTCAGATTACTCCTGAGTGTATCCCTAATGACCCTTTGTTTCAGAGTTTATTTTCAGTGGGAAGAGGGCCACCTCTTTTGCATTTATACCACAGAGGTATTTAAATGCCTCTATCATATTTCCCATCTCCTCTTTTCCTTCAAAGTATATATATTGAGATCTTTAAGTCTATTTACCACATGCCTTAGGATGAAGATCACCGACCATTTTAGTAGCCACTCTTAATCTTATTCATATCCTTGTTTTTTTCCAGAATTGTCACAATACTCCAGATGAGGTCTCACTAGAAATTTATGTAGAGGTACTATTACCAGCTTTTCCCTGCTGGCCATTTCTCTCCCTACACACACAAGGATTTTTCTAATTTTTGCCATGGACTTTTCTGCATGTTTGGAAACTTTAGATCATCCAATACGATCACTCTCAGGTAACACTCTCCATTGCATTAAAATACTTCACCCCTTATGTTATACTGCTCCCTTGAGTTTTGCAGCCCAAATGCATGGCTTTCCATTTTTTAGCATTAAATCTTAACTGCCAAATTCTTGACCATTCTTTAAGCTTTTCTAGATCCCTCTTCATGTTATTTACACTTTCCATGATGTCTACTCAGTTGCAGATTTTAGTATCATCCACGGAGGCCTACCTTTCCCGACAAATCTTCCCCAGTATCGCTTACAAAAAATGTTTAAAAGAACAGGACTAAGGACTGATTCCTGTGGCACACCTTTGGGAACACTCATGCACACAGCAACGGCATTCACCCATCCCCAGTCCTCCAGGATTACTCCTGACTCTATATAAGAACATAAAAACATAAGATATGCCATACTGGGTCAGACCAAGGTCCATCAAGCCCAGTATCCTGTTTCCAACAATGGCCAAGCTAGGTCATATGTACCTAGCAGTTTCCCCAAAAGACACAAGTTCCGCAATGCTTGTACTGGGTCAAGCATTGATATCCTGGGTCCCTTCTTAATAATGCTTTATGGACCTTTCCTCCAGGAACTTGTCCAAACCTTTTTTAAACTCAGCTACACTAACAGCCTTTACTACATCCTCCGGTAACAAATTCCAGAGTTTGATTACACGTTGAGTGAAAAAATGCTTTCTTTTATTAGTCTTAAATACTTTACCCTGTAGCTTCATTGCATGTCCCCTAGTCTTTCTATATTCTGATAACGTAAACAATCGATCTACGTTTACCGTTCTACTCTGTTCATTAATTTATAGACTTCTATCATATCTCCCCTCAGCCGTCTCTTTTCCAGGTTAAAGAGCCCTAACCTTTTTATCCTTTATTCATAGGAGTATCCTTCCATCCCCTTTACCATTTTGGTGGCTCTTCTCTGAACCTTTTCTAATAACGCTATATCCTTTTTAAGATACGGCGACCAGAATTGCACACAATATTCAAGGTGCGGTCTCACCATGGAACGATATAGAGGCATTATAATATCTTTTGTTTTATTTTCCATTCCTTTCCTTATGATACCTAGCATTCTATTTGCTCTCTTGGCTGCTGCTGCACACTGGGCCGAGGGTTTTAACATGTTATCCACAATGACGCCTAAATCTTTTTCCTGGGTGGTGGTTCCTAATGTGGAACCTTGCATTGTGTAACCATAGTTTGGGTTGTTCTTCCCTAGGTGCATAACTTTGTACTTGTCCACATTAAATTTCATCTGCCATTTTGATGCCCAGTCTTCCAATTTATCAAGATCCTCTTGCAATTTTCCACAATCTTCTTGGGTTTTAACAACTTTAAATAGTGTTGTGTCATCTGCAAATTTGATAACCTCACTCGTTATTCCACTTTCCAGGTCATTTATGAATATGTGAAAAAGCAGCGGACCCAGCACAGATCCCTGGGGTACACCACTATTCACCTTTCTCCATTGGGAAAATTGGTCATTTAACCCAACCCTCTGCTTTCTATCTTTTAACCAGTTCCTGATCCACAGTAGTACACTGTCTCCTATCCCATGACTCTTTAGTTTTGCCAAAAGTCTCTGATGAGGGACCTTGTCAAAGGCTTTCTGAAAGTCCAGATACACTTTATCAACCGACTCACCTTGGTCCACTTGTTTATTCACACTTTCAAAAAAACATAACAGATTAGTAAGACAGGTTCTGCCTTGTCTAAAGCCATGTTGGCAGTCTCCCATTAGGCCATGACTATCTACGTGCTGAGTAATTTTATTCTTTAGGATAGTTTCTACCATTTTCCCCGGTACTGACGTGACGCACACCGGTCCGTAGTTTCCCTGATCACTCCTGGAACCCTTTTTAAAAATTGGTGTTACATTGGCGATCCTCCAATCTTCAGATATTAGAGATGATTTTAATGATATTTCATAGATTACTAATAGCAGGTCTGAAATCTCATATTTCTAAATGCAGTTAAATAAAAAATTTCAGTGCTTTCAACACCCTTAAATGTATACCATCCGGCCCAGGTGATTTGCTACTCTTCAGTTTATCTAATAGTTGTAATACATCTTCCCGATGTATTGATATTTCCTTCAATTCTTCCGCACCTTTAAATACCACTTAAGTCATGGGTAACATCCCTACATCTTCCTCAGTAAAGACCGAAGCAAAGAATTCATTCAGTCTCTCCACTATCGCCTTGTCGCCTCTTAGTGCCCCTTTAACTCCTCTGTCATCTAATGGACCAACTGACTCTCTCAAATTTTTTTTGCTACTAATGTACTTGAAAAAATCTTTATTTCACGTTTTTGCTTTTGAAGCAAACTTCTTCTCAAATTCTCCCTTTGCCTGCTTTATCAATGCCTTGCATTTGACGTGCCAGTGCTTGTGCTGTTTCCAGGTTTCGTCGTTTGGCTCTTTTTTCCATTTCCTGAAAGATGCTTTTTTGGCAACAACAGCCTCTCTGACCTCACCTTTAAACCATGCTGGCAGTTTTTTGGACTTCCTTCCACTTTTCTTAAAGCGTGGAATACAGCTGGTCTGGGCTTCCAAGATAGTATTTTTCAACAACACCCAAGCTTGATGTAAATGTTTAACCTTTGCAACTGCTCCTTTTAGTTTTTTCTTAACTATTTTCCTCATTTTATCATAGTCTCCCTTTCGAAAGTTAAAAGGTAGTACTGTGGATTTCCTTACTATCCCTCCTCCACTAATTAAATCAAAGACTATCATGCTATGATCACTATTGCCAAGTGGCCCCAACACCCTTATCTCTTGCACTAGATCTAGTGTTCCACTAAGGACTAGGTCTAATATGGCTTCCCCTCTGGTCGGTTCATGAACTAGCTGCTCCAAGAAGCAGTCATTTATGTCATCTAGGAACTTTATCTCCCTAGCATGTCCTGCCGTGACACTGACCCAGTCAATACCGGGGTAATTGAAATCACCCATTATTATTACTACGCTGTAACTTTTGTTAGCTTCCTTGATTTCTTTGAGCATTTCATCATCCATTTGTTCATTCTGGCCAGGCGGTCAATAGTACACCCCCACTGCCATCGCCTTCCCCTTTTTACATGGAATTTCAATCCATAGAGATTCTACAGCAAATTTTGTTTCCTGCAAAACTTTAATCCTTTCTGACTCAATGGCCTCTCTAACATAGAGGCCAACCCCTTCACCAATTTGACCAGCTCTATCATTACGATATAGTTTGCACCCAGGTATCACAGTGTCCCACTGGTTGTCCTCCTTCCACCACGTCTCTGATATTCCAATCATATCTAACCTCTCATTTAGTGCTATATATGCATATATATGCATATAAAGAAGCATTGGAAAGATCAGACAGCAGACCTGAAAGTGCTTCCTTAAGTTCCTTCAATACCCTTGGATGAAGCCCATCTGGCCCCATCGCTTTGTCACTTTTAACTACGGTCTTCTCAAAATTGTGTGCGTTCTATCTCACTTCCATTCTTATTTGTGTTTCTTTTCTGAAGTCCCATTCCTAGTACTTCATTTGCAAACACAGAACATAATTATTGATTAAGTAATTGCTCTTTATCCTCATCAGCCTCTATATTATTCCTTCCCTTCACTCTTAAGCCTTAAAATGCCACCTTTGCACTTCTTCCTCTCCGTCATACCTAAAAAAAAGAAGTCTTCTCCCCATGTTTTACCATATTGGCTATTTTTTCTCACATTTGTATTTTTGCTTTCCTGACTATTTTACCAGCTTCTCTTAGCTTTTTTGGATATTGTTGTTTGTGTTCCTCCTTCTGTGACCTCTTATAGTTTATGAAGTCTAACCTCTTTTCCCCTACTTTATAGCTACTTCTTTGGTAAACCATAATGGCCTCCTTTTCTTTATCCTTTTCCTTGTACTTTTATTTGCTTTTCTAACAAAATGATATGTTGTCTGTAAAATATCTCCTTTCAGTTTCAGCTGCCCAGCCCAGGGTTGGGTGGCCGGGTAACAGGGGGTCAGCGCTTTGGGGCGCACACCGGCATGCAGGGAGGACGGGTCCCCACATGCATGTAGGGGCATGCTGGGCCATCTCAGAGCCTGATCCTGCACCCACAGGGACATCTGGCTACTGCAGTGCAGAATCGAGTCCTAAAGGGCCCGTCCTGCTTGGGGCCGTCCAGACGGCCCAGACGTGCCCCTAAGGGAATCGGGCTCCACGTGTCCAAATGGCAGATGAAATTTAATGTGGACAAGTGCACAGTTATGCACTTAGGGAAGAACAACCCAAATGATTTACACAATACAAGGTCCCACATTAGGAATCACCACTCAGGAAAAGGATCTGGACATCATAGTGGATAATAAATTGAAACCCCCTGCCCAGTGTGCAGCCGCGGCCAAGAAAGCAATTAGAATGCTAGGAATCATAAGGAAGGGAATAGGGAATAAAACCCAGGGTGGTATAATGCCTCTGAATCGCGCCGTAGTGCAACTACACTTTGAATATTGTGCACAATTCTGGTCTCCATATCTTAAAAAGGATATAGCAGAATTAGAAATGGTATAGAGAAGAACAACCAAAATGGTAAAGGGTATGGAAGGATATTCCTATGAGGAAAGGCTTAAAAGGTTAGGACTCTTCAACTTGAAAAAGAGATGGTGAGATAAAATAATGAATGGAATAATGAAATGAGAGATGGAATAATGAAATAATGAGATAAAATAATGAATGGAATGGAACGGGTAAATGTAGATTTGTTTTTACTCCTTTAAAAAGTAGAAAGACTAGGGGACACACAATGAAGCTACAAGAGAGCACATTTAAAACTAATTGGAGAACATATTTTTTTGCTCAATGGGTAATCAAACTCTGGAATTCGTTACCAGAGAATGTAGCAAGAGCTGTTAGTGTAGCTGGATTTAAAAGAGGTTTGGATGAATTCCTGGGGGAAAAGTCCATAAACCATTATTAAATTGGACTGGGGAAATCGACTGCTTACTCCTGGGATAAGCAACATGTAATCTTTCTATCTTTTGGGAACTTGACAGGTACTTGTGATCTGAAATGGCCACTGTTGGAAGCAACATACTAGGCTCGATGGATCTTCGGTCTGACCCAGCTTGACATTGCTTATGTTCTTACGTTTTGTCCATGTTTCCAGGTTTGGACTTATTTTTTTAATATGTCTACTGCAGACTGCTCTCTTCTCTCCTCTTTTGCCCTCTATCATGCCCTCAAGTAGTTTGCCACTAGAGTCTCTGAGTACATTATCAGCAAATCAAATTTTCCTTTTGGCCGGGTCTTTTAACAAGGTTCCTCCACCTTCAATTTGCTCGTGCACTATTTCATTCACAATCATGCCCCTTGGGCTAATATTTCTTCTATAAATACATTTTAAATGCATGCACTCTCTTCACAGTAGCTATGTTTCACTTTGGTGTTTTGCCACTGAGAAGAAATGTGAATGCAGGGCCATATCTTTACTTTGAAATCTATGTTCTTCCTAAGAAATTCCTTGAAGTCCCCAAAGTCATTTTATTTATAAGTTGCTTTGTTTGTTGTACTTTTTCCTCCATCTGTGTTTCAGCTATCTCGATATTACATAGTAACATAGTATATGACGGCATATAAAGACCAGTATGGTCCATCTAGTCTGGCCATCAAGGCGGCAAGAGTAGGTGTAACTGCTGCTACGTGCAGGTCACCCCTCCCCATGCCTTTGTTTAGGGGTGTACCCACCGCTCCATGTAGGTCACCCCTATTTGCTGAGATATAAGAGATAGTTATGTTTATTTTGATTTTATCCTGTTGCTGTAAAGGGATCCACTGTGTCTGTCCCATGCCATTTTGAATTCCGTCACCGTGTTTGCCCCCACCACTTCCATCGGGAGGGCATTCAAAGCATCCACCACCCTTTCAGTGAAAGAGTATTTCCTGACATTGCCTTACAGTTTACTTCCTTGCAGTTTCATGTTATGCCCTCTAGTTTTACAGATCAGGTGTCAGTAGCTTCAAAGAGCTGAGAAAGATACTAAAAGCAGTGTTTTAAACCTACATCACTAAAGATTATATTTCCCCTTTTGAACTAAAGCACCAAAAAGAATATAACTTTGTTTTTAAAATGTACCAAAACTCTTTAAGAGCTCTCAGGCAGAGGGCTAGCAATTTAAAAGCCACACACTACTATAGTCATCTAATTGTCTTTTCAGCTGTGCAATTTTTTTTTTAATATTGTTTTGCATGTTCTGTATTATTTGGTTTTCAATAAACAGAGTTTACAAAAAAAAAAAAAAGCCACACACTCTTACCTTGGCTTGAAATGCAGAGTCCCTGTTAGGACTGCCTCAATATGCAAGGCTCTGAAGACTTTTATGCAGCTCTCAGCTGCTCTCAGTTCTTTCACAGGCTAATCAGGGCCACTAACTCCTAATGAGGTGTCAATAGTTTCAAAGAGTTGAGAAAACTACTAAAAGCAGTGTTCTAAACTTATTCCACTAAAGACTATGGGGCATGTTTAATAAACTGTGGTAATATAATTTGCGTTAGAATTCCGTGGTAAAGGTACAGATGCCCATATAAAGGCATGGGCGGGGCATCATTATGGCAAGCATGTCAGATAACCCGCATTATAAGGCATGTTATAAGGCACATTATAAGACACGTTACAAGGCACGTTATAAGGCACCTTATTAGGCACAGTACAAGGCACGTGCCTTAATGTGCCTTGTAACGTGCCTCATAACGTGCCTTGTACTGTGCCCAATAAGGTGCTTTGTAACATGCTTTATAATGTGCCCAATAAGATACCTTGTAATGTGCCTAATTAGGAGCCTTATAACGCCTTATAAGGATTGCTGGCAACTGTGGTGAGGGTACTATGGGCTGGCAGCATGGATCTTCAAAGATATGACTGTCACAGGCAAGCAAAATATCTGCCTTGGACAGGAGGGAACAACAAGGACTTGAACCCATGACCTCTGCCTAGAATGTCAGTGTACTAATCAGTAGGCTATACCTCTATGGCCTGCTGCACAGCAATGGCTTTGTACAGAAGGACTGCAGGTCATTGCACAAACTGTCTGCTCTGTGTGCCAAGATAGGGTAACCCCACCAGCACCCATGATGAATTGCACATGCAGAACAGCAGCCTATAGCTGACCACCAAATGGGGTCTGCACCTCTCTGGTACTGCAGCGTGGTAAGATGGACTGACAGTGCATGATACTGGCACAGAGTAGCTACAGACCATGCCATTGTGCAGGCTCCATGTTCACCCTGAGGGATAGGATGGGCATCCAGCACTAGGTCCACAGTACATGTGGTGCTAGAGATAGGTCCTGCTGCATATCCCCAGCACTGCCAGTGTGTGACAGGTGCTCCTAGCAGTGGATCTGAAGGTACATCTGTTCCAGCAGTTGCATGTGTCCCTGTGGGACAGGACACCACCTAGATTAGTGTGTACCTGGTGTTGTGGTCTGACTGCCATGAGTACCTGTTATCAGGGCAGTGGGGTGTCTAGACTCACATGAGGGTGAAGCAGCACTGCCACTATGGGTCAAAGTGGTATTTGCTGAATACCCCAAGGGGCCTCCATCACCCCTTTTGTAGATGAGGGTGTGGTGGGACAGGTGCCTGCACCCTACAGAATGGCTACAGTACCAGCAACCACAGTCCTGCTGGTGGATAACAGCCCTTCAAGGCTACTGGGCCAGTGCCATACCTGTGACCATTGCATACCAGCAGTGATGCTTGGGATAGGCAGGGAAGGCTCAACTGCCCCACACCACAGTCTGCTATTTATCAACAGACAGCACCTGCGGCATCCTACAAGGTGGTGCCACCATGCAGACAGCCCACTAACCAGTCCATCATGCATGTTCACAGGGGGAACCCTGTGCACGCAGAGATGAGATGCACAGCACAGACAACAAGCAGGTATCTCTGTGATTGGGCCCCAGAACCAGGAACACACAGATATCACTGGAAACAAATAATGTGTGGCACTGTGTGGGAACATAGACATGCCATGGTCACTGCTCGGTCAGAGTGAGAGTGCCCCCCCCCCCCCAGTGTGACATGCTGTGACCACCCTGTCCATACAGGTGATGGTCGAGCACTACAGTGTCTCAGCCATTGCCTTCCACCCTGTGCAGATGCATCCTGGCCAATCCGCCCTGTCTGGGCCATACCCACAATACCTTGCTCCTCATTATGCACATTTGCAGGCTAATGCTGGAAGCAGAGTGAGCAATGTGGGCTCAGTGAGGTGTTGGCAGACAAAAAAACAATTGAGAGACGTACGCACACTCCCACACCTATCTCAGCATTGTGCAGAGATGGAAGTGGTTGACAACCCTACTGGTCCTGATCACAGTGCCAACATTGCTAATCTGTGCAGGGGGTAGTAGTAGTGCTCTGGTGATAACTGCAGCTCTGTGCTGGGGACAACAGCTTGAAACTCCATGAAGCTGTGGATAGTGGAGCCCTTGTGAGTGGGTGTCTGTACCCCTGTGCACCACTGCGTTGGGGTTGCCCATGTTGTTGTTGTGGCTGCAATGTGGGCTAAAACTATGGCGAGGTGCTCTGCAGGATCCACAGATGGGACCTGAACCTCTGACCCTCTGCTCTTCGACATGCTGGCTGAGTGTACTACACCACTTTTGCCACAGCAGCATAGTGGTCCCTGGGGCTACTCTTATGTTCCTCAGCTAGACCTCTTCTGTTGCACTGCACAACACGTACTGGTACAGGGCATGGCCTAGGTCCACTGCAGGTGGGTGCCACTGCTCCCTCCAGCACAATCACCCACCCCCTCTGCCATGCCACCATGAACATATGCTGTCGTGCCGGTGGTGCGCCATCCCAGGCCATCCAGGGGGCAGGTAGGCGGCTGCCTAAGGTGTGGGTTCTGGGGTAGGGGTGCCTACATAGATGTCCACGCTTCCCCAGGCACTGCCTGTCAATGTTATGTGCCCCTTGGGGTGCCTGCTGGGTAGTTTCTCCTGGATGGGACACTGTGGGCCACAGACTCATGGCCATGCTTGACCCTGGTCAGTTGCTGTCTTGCTGGTTTCCATTTTCTGCGTTCCTATGTGCCACCTCGGCAACCACCTAGTCCACCCTGTGCCCCAGTAGCCCCCACTGCATGTCCCGCCTGCAGCCCCATGCCCCATTTGTGCCATCACCATAGTGGCCTTTCATACCAGGACAGTATGCCGTTGATGCAAATAGAGCACTACTATCACCTTTATTGCTCTCCCTGCCTATGCTGTACATTGCTGACACTTTAAGGTTTCTCTCTCTTGGAAATGTGTGCTAACGCCAGGTTTTCAGTTGTGTTAGGATTTAGCCCTTACTTTCTCCGCGTTAGTGTGGAAAGGGCCTCTCCCCGCCCATTGGCCCCTTCTCTCCGCCTTCTTTCCACCCTTTTCTGGATGTACCATGGCCGGGAACATTAAGGCGCATTATGTAACATTAAGGCGCCTTAACGTTACAGAATGTAATGTTAAGGCACCTTAACATTACATAAGATGCCTTAACATAGCCGCTGCTACGTTACAGCAGTTTAGTAGACATACCCCTATATTTCCCCCTTTGAACTAAAGCACCAACAAGATTATAGGAAAGACCCGGCCTGACCCTTGGAGGGGAAGGTGTCTCCTTCCACAACTCCTGCTAAGAGAGAACAGAGCCAAACCATTGATCTGCCCTAGGACCCAGAGTTGGATCAGTTTCCCTGGCTCACCGGAAATTACACCCTAGAACCAAGGAAAGGCAGGAGAAGGGAGGGGTCATTGGGTCAGGCCCTAGAAAAGCTCTCGGTGTTTCCAGGGGAAGGAGGGCAGATACCCCAAGGTGGGAGAAGCTATGGAAACAAGCGTATGAGGACAATAAGAACCAGGAAACTATGGAGGTACTGTGGATGAGACACTGAAAGCTCTAGCCCTGGGGCAGATTCAGTAAGTTTATAGTGAACCTGAAGGGTAGAAGGGAGGGGCAGTTGCACAGCTATTTACTGTGCAGCAGAGCAAGATTATTTTGTTCCAAGAAAGACTCTGGGTTTGAACCTGGATGATTTTGATTGTATTCCTGTTCTGGGAGCCCAATCACTGCACAACATGCTGGGTGTTCATGGTTATTCTGTAGGCATACATTGTGTGCTTTCCGGCAGACTGGCCATAGTTGGTATGTGCATGGCTCAGACAACACTGTGGTGGGCAGCAGGTGCAGGCTTGCTGTGGTGGACTGGTAGTTCTAGATGGTTGGGCTGGGAGCTCTTTCTGCTCTGCTCACTGTGGTCATGTGCCAGCAGCAGTCCCATTCAGGCCTAGTCACCCCCCACTGCATTTGGCATCCATGGCACGAGCTGCTGCAACACTGACATGCTCTTTACTGTACAACCCAATAGGGGCAGAACACAGGATCCAGATGTGACAGGCACTTACCACATGCTGCAGTTGTGCAGGAAATAAGATGACTCACATAACACACTGACAGTGACATGGATCTGCAGCACAGCCAGCAGAAACCATTTCTAGCAGCGCAATCTCTGGAGATCAGGTGCTGAGTGCCCATGCTTCCTTAGGGTGACCGCTGAAACTGCTCAGTAGCACAGTTTGTAGCTGCTCTGTGCTTGTATCACACGTTGTCAGTGCATCTTCCTGAACTGAGGTGATGGATCAGTGCATTCTCCATTTGGTGAACAGCTGCAGACTGCTGTTCTGCCTGTGCAGTGCATCATGGATATTGGAGGGGGCTAACCTTTATATCAATACACACAACCGACATGTTAGGCAGTGACCTGCAGTCTTTTTGAATCTAGCCATTGCTATGTAGAGAGGTGTGGAGGAGTAGGCTACTGGTGAGTGCAATGTCTCTATAAGCAGCGGACAGAGGGCTTGATTCGCACTTGCTATTTTCGTAACTGTGTGCTACTCAGTTCTTTTTCATGCCTGTAAGAGTCTGGGCTCTACTGTGACTGACAGACACACATCCTTATAGTTTGTTATGTGTTCTGGACGCATTTTGGGTCAGCAAAAAGGTGGCTAAACATCATGCCCTTCTGAGAGCATGGTTTTATTGGCTCTGCTGCAGCCCATTGCAGGGGTTCAAACATGTTTACCCTGCAGATAGCTTGCAACTGTTTGGAGGTGTGGCATAATGGTCATGGCACTGGCTTAGGACCCAGAATGCCAGGTTTTGAGGCCCACTAGCACTGCTTTTGCGACAATTTGGAATGTTTTACTGTGGCATTTTATGTATGCCAAAACCTTCATGGATTGCCCACATCTCCTTGTGACCTTGGGCAGGTCACCTAACCCTCCATTACCCCAACTTTCTGCAGGTTCTTACAGTCCCTGTTGTTCATCAGACATTATCACTTTTTCGGTACAACAGAACCCAACGTGACTGCACTGATGCAGCGGTATATTAACAGGCAGTAACATGCATACAACTGTAACCTACTTGTGCAACATGAGTCAGGTATGACACCATGACTGTGTCTGTATAGCTTTGGCTCCATCAGATATCTGCATTACATACAGAAACATCCTACCCCTTGGATAGTCACCTGCAGGTATCAAATCATGTCTGTATGTGCCCTTTTTGCCTAGTCTTAGCGACTCCTTTCCAGTTGTGGTTTGCAATTTTGTCTGGGTTGTTGTATGATGGTTGGGTGACTGGGACATGTGTGAGAGCCACATGTCTTGTATCAGGCCCTACATGTGGTTCTAACACAAATTTTTCCCACACAGTACAAATGCGTTGTGGATGGCAACTCCGGTACATTGGTGCTGCCCGCTCATGTCACACTCTCCTCTGCCACCATCCTTCCTTCAGCCCATCCATCAGCTTCTCATGTTTTAGGCTCATTGTGGTTGGTAATTACTCAGGAAGCAGCTTTTGCGTGTTGTGCTCCTAGACTTTGGAATAGTTTGGCATTTGAGTTATGAGTGGAGCCAAATTATTTAAGATTTAAAAAGTTATTAAAGGCTTGTTTTTTTGTTTTATAAATGTTTTTAAACAAGTGCCTTCTGTTTACTTTGCTATATGCATTTTATTTAATTATTTATGATTTTTTTTTAGAATGCAAACCACTCAAGGACCTTTTTAGGTCAGAAGTGGTGTATTTGCATAAATAAAATAGACCTCTCTGCCCTTATAACTAGCCCCATCCTCATGCCAAAGTTCTGTCAAAGGCTGTATGGATTCCCTGTTAAGGTTATAGCATTTTTATTTTTAGATTAAAAAAAACACAGCCCCAGGGGTATGTCCCACTATCTCCCAATTTATTTTCATTGTGCTTGGGAATGAGTTTTTTTAAAGGTAAAGGAGATACTGATGATGCAGTCTACTACTCAGACATACTGTAATTACAGCAATTATAAATAGCAGAAAATGTGCTTACTTGGCTTTACTGTTTAGGTACTGTTGTCAATTAACTTGCAAAGTAAAATGTGCTCTGCAGCACGGGTATGCTGACAAGTGAATCACAAGATGGGATGGAATGCTTGGTAATAAATGGCTACACCAGAGATGCATACAAAGTAACAATTTAATGTAGCAGTGATTGGCATAGAGCAGCAAACTGCAATACCTGGAGCGATTTTTGTTTGTACTAAATCACTTTATACCTTGTCAACTGCATTAGAGAATAGTGACAAGTTTGCACTTAAATCATGTTGCTACTGTACTTAGAAAGTGCTTTGGGATGTTTAGATTGAATGATCAGCTAAACCGTCCTAGGCATTTAGATTCCATTGGAGGAGAGATCATTACATAATGATACAGAACATTGAAGTACTAGGCGACCTGTAGTGCACGTGGCATATTTTATCGATTTATTTGTATATTTTCCACAGCGATTAGTTAGCTATTTTTTAAAGCTTCAATAGCTAACAAAGAATGGAGGAGTAGTCTAGTGTTTAGTGCAACAACTGAGTACCCAAGAGCGCTGGGTTTGATTCCCACTGGTAATCCTTGGGCAAGACACGCCACCCTCCATTTCCTTGGAGGGCAAGGCCTAGCAATCTACTTCTAGTCATATCTTGCCAAAAAATCCCAGGGGCTGCTGAATAAGCATTGATTTGACTTTATTTTATTTTATTGATTTATTTACATTCTCTTATATACCGCGCTATTCTGCATCAGTGCGGTTTACATTGAACAAACTGAAATTACATTGAACAGGGCACTTTCAGCATGTTATTTTTACCTAACCTTGTTCTGCATAAATATCTCATGTATATAGTTCACCCCTGTTATCCAAGTTTTTAATCCTGTTCTATGTAAAACCAAACAGCTTGTTGTTATGGTCGTTGTGTTATAATGTAAACCGCGCTGATACCGAATAGTGCGGTATATAAGAAATTGTAATAAATAAAATAATAAATAAATAAATAATTATAACTTGGAAATAACTATTTTACAGGGAACATAGGCTATGGAGGGTTAAGTGGCTTGCCCAAGACCACAAGAAGCACCTGTGGGACTAGAAACCCCAGTCCTTCCGGCCCAAGGTTGCTGTCCTCTAGTGGGATTTGAACCCCCGACCTTCCGGCCTGCAGTACCTTGCCCCAACCACTAGGCCACTCCTCCACTAAAAAAAAAGATAACATGAGGAGGGACTGAGAATTTGGTAGCTGAGATTTATTGCTGTAAAATACAGGGTCATGCATTTGGGCTGCAAAAATCCAAAGGTGCAGTACATTATAGGGGGTGAAGTGCTTCTGTTTAGGAAAGAAGAGCCGGACCTGGGGGTGATTGTTTCTATTGATCTTAAAGTGGCTAAACAGGTAGAAAAGGTGACAGCAAAAGTTAGAAGGATGCTTGGGTGCATAGGGAGAGGAATGGCCAGCAGAAGAAAGGAGGTTATAGTGCCTCTGTATAAGTCTTTGGTGCAACCTCATTTGGAGTATTGTGTACAATTCTGGAGACCGCACCTTCAAAACGATATAAACAGGATGGAGTCAGTGCAGAGGGTGGCTGCCAAAATGATTAGTGGTCTTCGTTATAAGCCATATGGGGACAGACTTAAAGATCTCAATATGTATACTTTGGAGGAAAGGCAGGAGAGAGGAGATATCAGAGACATTTAAATACCTCCATGGCATAAATGCACAGGAGGAGAGCCCCTTTCAAGTGAAAGAAAGCTCTACAACAAGGAGGCATAGGATAAAGGTGAAAGGAAGTAGACTCAGGAGAGATTTGTGGAAATATTTCTTTATGGAAAAAACGGTAGATACATGAGGTAGTGGAGAAAAAGGGGTATGTTTACTAAGGAGCGTTAAGGGAATGAAGTCACCATTAATGGATGTTATCAGCATCCGTGAGCAATTAGCACTGTGGAAGGTGCCAATAATGCTGGATTAATGTGTGGAAGCAGGTCCCTAAGCATTAAGGTAAAAAGAGGTGGAGAGTGGGCATTAATGGGGCAGAGACTGGACGGGGGTAGCGTCTGCTCCTTCAACGCCGGTTTGTGTTACCGTGCGTTAGAGCTCCCAGTGCTGAGAATGCTAACACCATCTGAAAGCTCATGGAAAGGGCTATTTCTGAGGGGAGAGAGCCTTCTTTAATGTATGCAATGTTCTCCACACACTGTAATGCTGAAATTAGTGATAGTAGTGCTCCATTGGCAGCAAAAGCATGGAGCTCCATTAATAAAGGGCACTATGTTGTTGGTACCAAATTGACAAAGGAGATATCACATGGGTGATGCAGTGGGGCTGGCTGGTCCACTAGGCTGACAAGGTTGTTGCCTAAGGTGTACATCTGGGATGTCTGGTAGGACTCCACTGTGACAATGGCAGCACACATACATGCTGTTGCAGTCAAAAAGGAGCCATGTCACCCCCACTGCCAGGTCAGCATTGTGTGAAGGTGGGATGGTAGTTGCAGTGGTTGTTGTCTGCTGCAGATGATATCTGTGCCTCATTGGGATGGCAAGCATGTCAACAGCAGGTATGGTGGAACACATGGTGATCCCTTCCTTCTGAGGTCTAAAGAAGCCCACATCTCCTGGTGGAGGGGGGAAGGAGCGGCATGGTGTGACCAGCTGCATATGTGCAACTTCAAAAAGGCTGCCAGGAATGGTGGGATTGACGATGCCAGGGAGGGTGGGATTGGCATGCCATTTGAATGGGATGGCCCTGGGATCAGGATGCCCATCCCCACTTGCACATATTGAGTGCATATATACATGTGGGAGGAAAAATATGCCACTGAGGCAGGAAGACTATGCAAGATGATAGAAGCCCATGTCAGAGGAAAAATGACCACCATGCCCCCTCACCTACCAAATGATGACCATAATCTGTGAGTGAACTGGTGGCCTCTCCATAAGCAAGTACCCAATCAGTTACAACCATCTGAGCCACATGTGAATCCAAATGAGTTATTGTGGTCTGCTACTTATGAGATTATGCCATGACTGCCCCACAAGCACACACCAGGCCATGGGTACCTGGCCATTCTGCTCAGACACTTATGGCCTGGAATGTGTGTGATCAGGTATCATGGGCTGCCCCCTTGACTAGACAGATCCCGAATGTAAGACATGAATGTCAGTTGATCCAGCAGCATAGCAAGGCAGTGCAACATACAGACCTTACAAGCTGTCCCTCTCCTACACCTACCAAACATACCTTGTCAGACAAGTATGACACAGAGCCTACAGAGATCTAAGCAGACATAGGCATACCCTGAATTACGCCATCATACATTCTGACAATGACCACATATATACCCATGGCTGCTGCGGTTCCAAACCCATGGCAGGTGTGTGCATGAGAGAAGAGCCACAGATTCAAGACCAGCCTGTGGCTCAGGAATGGTATGTCCAGGTGTGGTAACTTTATCCTAAATTTCCCGAACTCTGTCAGCATTTATAATATTCAACATTTCCTCCAGCATGAGCTACCACACTAAGAAGTTGCAGCTCCCATGCCTACTCCCCGCCCTGGCCTTTACCACCTTACTTCTGCTGTTAACCTTTGCTAACCGGTGAGCTCTTACCACTCTTTAGTATATATACCCCAAAGACTGTATCTGAATTCAAGAAAACATGGGACAAACACAGAAGATCTCTAAAGAAAAAACGGGACGATAAAGCTTACTAATTGGTATGGAAGAGCAGACTGGATAGGCCATATGGTCTTTATCTGCCATTATGTTTCTATGTTTATCTAGCTATTGCCAAAGCCATTTGTTCATACTTACTCTTTTCCCACTGATTCAGTTTTATTGGAGCATTCAACACTGATCTGTCTAATAATGGCACAAAATTGCAAACACACAAAAACAATATCAGAAAAAGGCCACAAGGTCCAGCTTGTCTTCCCATTTTCCTAGCTTTATTGCAAAACTTGAGAGACTGGAAAAGCATAACATAGGGCTTCAGCTACGATATCTGTATCTTCTTATCTACCAATAAACAGAGATAGATATTCAAACAGTTGTTTGGTCTTTAACAATTGGATATTAAGGGGGTCATTTTAGAAGTCCTGTTTATGCCTTGGACATCCAAAAACAGGCTTAGAGATGTCCAAAGAACAGAGACATCTCCAGAGCTAGTTTAGAAACTGGCTCTGGGGACGTCCCCAGGATAAGGATATACAAGTCTGAATGGGGGCATGGCCGGCACATTCCCAAGATGCTGGAGGTCTCCATTTGATCTCCATAAACATCATGGATGGCTGGTGTCAGCTCTACCTTTAGACCTACTCCAGGCACCTGAGAAGTGGTTTTTTTTTAAACTGAAAAAACATCCAGAGGGTATAGAGAAGAAAGCCTTCCATCATCCCTAGTTCTCAGCACAACGTCAATGACAGAAGCAGTGGGATTTGAATCCTGGCTGCCCTGTTCCGAACCCACTATTATAATTATTAGGTTATTCCTAGATGGCCAGCTCCTGAAATACTATTCTGGGGATGTCTATGTAGACGCCCCTGCAAATGTTAATATTGGAGTTGGCCATGTTTGTTAAATCATGTCTGCATCTGGTCGTGCCTGCTGTTTTTCAGACGTTCTGGCTTAGATGTCCCAGAATGCATGCTCGGCACGTCAATCTCCACACATTGCTTCTGGAAGCATGCACCTGCACATCTATGATGTATTTCAGATAAGCTGGAGATGTGCAGGGCAGATTTTTTAAATGTGCCAAGCTACATTCACTATAAATCGTGAATAAGGATGGAAGTTTGCTGTCTTCGGGGACTGCTTGTGGCAGTGGTGACTGGAGGAGCTTCGCTTGCTAGTTTATATTTTATTTATATAAGGTCAAGCCTTTCCAGTAGTAGATCAAGGCATGTTACTTTTAGGAACTGTAGGCATGTTCAGGTCCCCAGAGGGCTTACAATCCAAGTTTGTACCTGAGGCAATAGAGAGTTTAGTGACTTGCCCAAGGCTATAAGGAGCACCAGTGGGAGTTATATGCTTGACTGCAGTGCAACCTATTCCCTTTCCAAGACTCTGACTCCATCCCCTCCTCCCTAATTGTGCCAGTCCCAAACACCCCTCCCCCTTGTCACACACTCCCTGGCACATGGCACATCTGCTTCTCTTCTGCCAAGTTCCTTGCTGCCTATCTGTGCATGTCCCATTGTACCCTGCAGCTCTGTGTCTCTATATGATTCCCTTCTATCTGCCTGTGTGTGTGTGTGTGTGGAGCTCCATGAGCAGTGCTGTGGGTGTTGGTGCTGGGAGTCACTGGGTGCTTGTGGTGGGAGCCACAGAGTGTTGGTGATGGGAGGCAGGAGCCACAGATAACATGAACACATTGTTGGCATTGGCCCTGCTGCATGGGGCCTACAGGGACCCCAGGAGAGACACTAGGAGGGAACCATATCAGTGTCTACAGGTCCAGGACCCAATTCCTCAACCTCATGGATGTGCAGTTCCTCACCAGGTTCTGTTTTGACAAGGTAGCTATGCACCATCTATGCCAGGAGTTAGAACTGCTCCTCCACTCTACCATATAGAGAGGCCTACCCATGCCTATCCATCTCAAGATCATCATGGCTTTTGTCTTCCTAGTCACTGGGAGTTTTCAGTCTGGTTTGTCTTCCACTGTGGGTCTCAGACAGTCAGCCATCTCACAGTGCATCTCACAGTTCTTGAAGGTCTTTCCAATCCACACTGCACAAAATATAGCTATCTCACAGATTGTGTAGCAGAGACATCAAACCATTATTCAATTCCATGAGGTAGCTTGCTTCTTATCAGTTTTGGGGCTCATCAATTGCATGAGGGAGGGAGGCCACCTATTGCAACAGGAAGGCATTATACTCACTCAACATACAGGTGGTCTGCATTGCATAGGGGGAGATAACAAATTCTGTTGACTTTGGGTAGAGGGTCGGCCCTGTTAAGGTGTACAGCAGTTGTGGCACTGGCATGTGGTCATTGTGGGCATCCTGGCATGAGGTGAAGGTCACATTTTCCACCCCTCCCTTTTTGACATTCTGGTTCCCAGTACGACCCATGTGCAATGCTAATGGCTGTTATCTATGGTTGTGCACTATATGGCCACAGTGTAGCTGCTTTCCCTCTGTTGTCTCTGTGCTAGCCCTTCCTGCGACTATATGCACATTGTGCTCTGCATGTGCCCTGATATTGGGTATGGGGCCTTGCAAGGCCTCATGCATGCCTGCAATCATGGGCTTGTCTCTTGGTGGTCAAGGTCAATGGAATCTGCAGACGCGTCCAAATGCTATCGTCCACACATCACAGCACCCTAAATGTGTCAGTTGTGTTCTACCAGTCTCATGCCTCATTCTCCCTTGCCACTGCTCTGCTGTGCCTTCTCTCCCTGCTGGATTCAGAATATGTTTCTGATTGTTTGTGTGTCTATGGCTACACTGCTCTGTTTGCTTGCTCTGGCTGCAGATGCTCTTTTGTGACCCTCTGCAGCCAGACTGGGGGATTGGCCTGTCTTGGCTACCTTTTCACTTGACCTTAGCTATTTTACTTCCCTGCCTACACACTCCTAGTCTTCTAGCATCAAGATGTCCCCTATGAGCTGTATTTTTGGGTGTGGTATGATGCTCTCACCTTACTAGGACCATATAGATCCTCTCCCAGATCCTTCAGATTGCAGCATGGGGTGCCTGTGCTGGCATGGGGGGGGGGGGGGTGAAAAGCAGCTCATTCTCCTCCAGCACCAATTGGCATAATATAAGGGTCTCTGTCCTTGTAAAATTCAGCTACCTGTTTGCCATCCTGCTGTTATCTATGAGCATAGGTACATATAGAAGTTCTGTATGGTGACGTGCATGTGCCCACATATGGGTTCCACATTTATGTACATATTGGCAACATGACAGGTATCTGTATTTTGCATCACACTTGAATGTCTCCATGGTCGCTGTTCTCTGGAAGGACTCTACGTGCTCACAGCACCTCATTTTTTATTGCGCGCACATGCAAATCTCATGGACCAGGACACGTGTATATTCACAGTTGGGGAAGTGGCAATTCCAGAAGGCTTGTGCATGTGCACAGTGCCTTTTCTAAAACTTGGTGTTCTGTTCCACATGTTTTGCTTTGCACATTCCCACCCCTGCCAGGCAGCCTTTCTAAAATTTGCCATCATGTATTTTAATAAACATAAATATACTGTAGACATAGTATTTTCCTGTCAGAACAAATCTGTTTCCAAATTCTTTTACAGTAGATATGCCATTTCGTTCCTGAGGCATTAATGGGTATTGCTATTACCCTTAAATAAAATAACAGGTTAGTAATGAACATTTCACTTAACAGTGCAGTTTAGAAAACAGGCAATTTTATTTTAAAAAAATCAGTTATTTAAATCTAAAGTCAAGTAACAAATAGCAATAGTTTATTCGTCTTTGAAATGTGCTCCCAGAAATGTGCGACATAAGGAGACAGCACAATCCGTCACTGGAACCTTTTAAGAACAGGTTGGGAGAACCCTTTTATGTGATGCTTTAAGTCAGGGGTCACCAACCTCCAGAGGGCCGCGGGCCACACAGCCGACTACCGGGAGCCTCGCGGGCCGCATCCCCCTTCTCCCCGCCCCCGCGAAAAAAAACAACAAACGCAAAATTATGGTGTTGCTGGTGGCTGCAGTCTGGGCGGCTGTCACGCTCTTCACAAAGAGAGCGGACTGGCGTTGGAGCGCAGATGACACGCGGGTAAACTCCTGCTTCTTCTTGACTGTATCCATCTTGGCGTACTCTGGGTGGACGGACTCGAAGTGGCGCTTCACATTGTAGTCCTTCAGAACGCCAACGGTCTTCTGACAGATGACACACAGCACACGATCCTTGTGCAGCGTGAAGAGGAGCTTGTTCCACTCAGGGTTGAAGCCGCGGGCCGCACGTAATGTTAACCGGGGTAGAGCCTCGCGGGCCGCACGAAGGGACCTCGTGGGCCGCATGCGGCCCGCAGGTTGGTGACCCCTGCTTTAAGTGAAGTGGTTGCTTCTTGAGGTACAAGGTAGGCTAGATGACCTACTCTAGAGATTCATATGATTCTAGACCTAGTAAACCCTAATGAACACTTGATCGTACAATTGTAAATGTATGTTAGGACAGGATTATCTCTGTCTATATTTTAAACTTCACTATTTTTTGTAAAGTCTGTGGTAAATCTGAGGCACAGGCCTAATGTCATCTATAACATGGAAAGAGAAATGTTTCCTTGATCCTTTCCTCTTCCATATTACCTATGACTTTTTTACCTTAACACCTCTCTCCCTCCTTCCCAGGGACAGGAAACCCTAAAGTGTTTACACTGGATTGACATGCAAGAGATCTATTCATCAAGAAACAAGCCAAAAATCAGAAAACACTGCCAATAAAATTGTCTCCCGAATACCTGTTCCAAACGATAATTGTTCTAGCCGTTGGAAAACTAGGCAAAGTATGAGCAGCTTTTGCAAGGTCACAGGGTGTCAAAAGTTACCAATAGGATCCTCCTTCACCATAGAAAATGGCTTCTGGAAAGGAAACTGAACTTGAAACCTCCCCTACTATAGTCATTAAGGAGCAGCAATCCCTGAAGCTAGATTCTAGCCCAACATCCAAACTCCTCATCTTCTTTCTTGGTCTCTTAGCTTTCTCTTTCACATACCTCAACTAGACTCCTTCCCCAGTTTCTAATACTGGCTCCTAGAGGACTCCTCTCTTATTTGCTCCTTAGCTGAATTAGCACTATGAGGCCCCACCTTCTAAGGGACTTTAATTTAATTTAATACAGTCATTTAGAGCCCGCCTATACAAAAGGCTGATTACAAAACCATTAAAACATGATTTACAAATGGCTATTATTAACACAATTCAGATTACAATTTAATAGCAGTTCCAAAACAAAAACCTAATTAAATTTGTTTTAAAAGATTGTTGAAACATCATATAGTTAGATTCTTAATCTCATTTGGCAAACAGTTACATTCTAAACCCAAACAAAAGCAAATAATTTATCCAACAAATGCTTGAATTTAAATTTCTTTGCAAGCTGTACTGCTAAGGAATTGCTTTTCATCAGCCAGGAGGCTCTTAGAGAGGTAGTAAATAACACAACCGTAACCATATATTGTGGAATGCAGCTGTTTCAAATCTTACATAGAGACCCTTTTACTAAAGGTTGACACGTTAATGAAGTTAAATGCCACTGCATATCACAGAAATAAAGGGTGACAGGCACTTTGCGTGCGCTAATTTAAAAATAATCATGACTATTATTGGTAGTAGGGATGTGCAGGCCAAAAAATTTGGTTTCATTTTCTTTTTTTTTGTCTCATATCGTTTTTCCTCAATGTTGAGAAATAGTGTGCGCTCTTTTGTGAGAGCGCATGCTCTTTTGCTATGTGCACAGTATTATGCAATAGCACATTTTACTTGTACATGCATGAATAGTGCATGTTATTTCTCAATGCTGCTGTTGCGGAAAAATTCACACTATTGACAGGAACCAAATTTTAGTTTCAAAATGAGAGCACATCCCTAAATGCTTACCAATGTCGCTGCTTGGACATACTTTGGACACATCATGCAAA
This sequence comes from Ichthyophis bannanicus, assembly GCA_033557465.1. Taxonomy (NCBI): domain Eukaryota; kingdom Metazoa; phylum Chordata; class Amphibia; order Gymnophiona; family Ichthyophiidae; genus Ichthyophis; species Ichthyophis bannanicus. The sequence continues at coordinate 833,867,794 of CM066036.1, read as the reverse complement.
GAGAGAGATCATTAGAGAAAGACATCATGCTTGGCAAGATAGAAGGTCAACGCAAAAGAGGAAGGCCAGCAATGAGATGGATCGATACAATACATAGTAACATAATAAATGACGGCAGATAAAGACCAGTATGGTCCATCTAGTCTGCCCAGCAAGGTTATAAAGAGTACGTTCAATTTCAGTTCTAAAGTAAATTAGAATGAGTTCTGTTTTTTTTCCAACACTGTTAACGGGTCTCAGATTCAACTAGCACTCCTTTCTGGACTCCCGTCCTTTATTGCAGTGCTGTGCTTAACATCAACGACCCCAGTGTATTTTTTAATAGAGATTTAAAAACGTGGCTTGACTTAACTTAAAGAACTTCACCCCATATATTTGCTGCTCTGGTGAAACAGATCCCGACGCTCTAATGTGGCGCCATTACGGCATTTCAAACAAAGTTTTTCTTCAGGAGATCCTTCCCCAACCTTAAAAAACACAAACAAAATCCTTAAAACCTAAAACCTATCCCTCAATTACATTACTAGCCTTATTCCCGTAAAATACTCTTAAACTCTAACTTACTGTGAACGATGCTGCCCGCGTCCTCCAACTCTCTCTTACAATGATGACTGAACACCTCCAAAAGACGCCGCGCATGCGGGCTGGAACCCTCCACCCCAATTTAAACCCTTCCGATTTGTCGTCCGATATGCTACAGCTGTTCCATTAAGAGCTGGGACCCTGCTTCCCGGGCCGTGCACTACTCCTAAATCAAACACACCAGCATTTGTTTACCTCAAGAAAGTCCACCAGGGGCATTGCCCTATTTTTCGTGCAAATAACCCCCTTGTCTATCAATGGAAACTGCTATTGTTGTCCTGCCCTCTTCCTCTTAAACTACTGCTCAAGTGCATACTAGCCAGTCAACTGTTAAATTTAGCCCTCCCGGGCTAACTGTATTTAATCTATATATCCATTGCTGTTCCTTTACTAGAAGAGTTTCGTCCAGCGTTCGACCCCCTAGTGAGTGGTTTACCTGCTCTATGGCAAAACAACGTAACTGTTCAAAAGTATGTCTTTGAGCTAGGCAGTGTGCCACTATTGGGGCCTCTAATCTATGGCATCTCAAACGGCTTCTATGCTCACGTACCCTAACGCGTAACGAATGCAAAGTTTTGTCTATGTACATCAAGCCACATGGGCATATGAGGCTATACACCACTGTCTCTGAGGCACACGTGGTGCTGCTTCGAAGAGTAAAACTACTGTGATGGTAATTAAATTGCGTTTGTTCTAACATAACAGGGCAGACATCACACTCACCACATTTTTTATGACCTCCCTCTTCCCGAATGGAACTTAACTGGGGGAGTACTGTGGGACTAAGATACTCCTTCAGATTTCTCCCCCTCTTCCAAACACATCTAATCCTTTTGTCTCGCAGACCAGGAACCACAGCCAGCACATTACTATGTTTACGACAAAGTTTCTGTATGTGTTGACTCACAGGGGAATAAGATGTTATGAGATTAACAGTATCTCCTTCATATTGTACCTTAACTGGCGGTGTCATTATCAATAACCCCGATCGATGATTATACAACGCTCTTTGATACGCCTGTTGGACTATCGGTTGAGGGTATCCCCTTTGCTCGAAATCACGCTTCAAAATACGTGCTTGTTGTTTATAACTCTGGGTGTCCGAACAGTTTCGCCTAAAGCGTAGAAATTGTGAAAAAGGGAGAGAATCTTTGAGTTGCCGTGGATGTCTGCTCCGATAATGGAGAAATGTATTTCTATCTGTGGGTTTTCGAAACACTGATGTCTGCCACTGATGATCCCCTCTAGTTATGTGTACGTCCAGATACGTGATCTCATTCTGATGGTAATTGTAGGTAAACTTAATGTTAACATCCCGCTGGTTGAGCCAATCAAAAAATTCCAATAATGTTTCCTGGGTCCCCTTCCACAAAACAAACACATCATCTATAAACCTTCGCCATACCACCACATGTTCCAAAAAGGGGGACTGAGATAACCAACGCTGTTCAAAAGCATTCATATAGAAATTCGCTATTGACGGGGCACAGGTAGCTCCCATGGCTACCCCACTGATTTGTTGATACAGTGTCCCCTCGAACAAGAAATAATTTCGATAAATGGCCAGACGTGCTAGCTCAACCAGAAAGCCAATATGTTCTGTGGACAAATCTCCACGTTGGATCAATGTATCATAAACTATATCTAGTGCCGCATCCTGCGGTATACTAGTGTATAGAGATGTTACATCTAGTGTGACTAGCCACGTGTCTGTTAGTACTGACCATTGTGCCATTTCTCCTATGATGTTCAAAAAATGCGTTGTGTCCCTCAAATATGAAGGTATTGTGGAAAGGAGTGGACGCATGAAGGAGTCTAGATATGTGGAAAGTGGTTCCAACACGCTGCCTTTGGTAGACACTATAGGTCTACCTGGGGGACTATTCAAACGTTTATGGATATTAGGGACCGTGTAAAATTTGGCTATGCTTGGAGAAATTACATTTAGGTAATTAAATTCTTTTTTTGAGATCAAATTGTTAGAGAATGCCTGCCTAGTAAGCTGTTTGATCTCCTTCTGTAATTCTTTTTGAGGGTCCACCTCCAGCCTTTTGTATGTCAGACTATCCCTCAATTGCGTTAAAGCCTCCTTTATATATTCCCCACGATCTAAAACCACCACTGCTCCCCCCTTATCCGCTCGTTTTATTACTACATCTGGCCTATTCCGCAGGTCTCGTAAGGCTTGTTCCTCTGCTGCTGTTAAAGCCTTACCAATGGGTTTAACAGTTTTTTCTAACTGTATAAGATCCTGCATTACCAGCTCTTTAAAAGTGGCCAACGCTGGATGAACCGGTATTGGGGGCACCCAATTTGAACGTAAAGGAAGTGGGATTCTATCTGGTTTAGTTAACACGAAGTCTTCTGTTACTTGATCTAACCCCTGTGGTAATTCAGTATGGGCTTCGCTTTCTTTCGCTTTGTTTGACACGCCGTAATGGCGCCACATTAGAGCGTCGGGATCCGTTTCACCAGAGCAGCAAATATATGGGGTGAAGTTCTTTAAGTTAAGTCAAGCCACGTTTTTAAATCTCTATTAAAAAATACACTGGGGTCGTTGATGTTAAGCACAGCACTGCAATAAAGGACGGGAGTCCAGAAAGGAGTGCTAGTTGAATCTGAGACCCGTTAACAGTGTTGGAAAAAAAACAGAACTCATTCTAATTTACTTTAGAACTGAAATTGAACGTACTCTTTATAGCACTACAGTAACGCGTTCAGATAAAAAGACCTAATCGGTTGTGTGCCCAGCAAGGTGGCAAGAGTAGGTACATCTGCTGCTCCATGCAGGTCACCCCTTCTTATGTCTTTGTTTAGGGGTGACCCCATCGCTCCGTGTAGAGCACCCCTGTTTGTTGAGATATTAGATAGTTAAGTTTATTTTGATTTTATCCTGTTGCAATAAAGGGATCCACAGTGTCTGTCCCATGCCATTTTGAATTCTGTCACTGTATTTGCCCCCACCACTTTAATCAGGAGGGCATTCCAAGCATCCACCACCCTTTCAGTGAAAACATATTTCCTGACATTGTCTTTCAATTTACCCCCTTGCAGCTTCATGTTGTGCCCTTTAGTTTTACAGCTTCCCCGTTGTTGGAAGAGGTTTGTTTGTTCATTAATACTCTTTAAGCATTTAAAGATCTGAATCATATCTCCCCTATCCCTCCTCTCCTCCAGTGTACATATTTAGGTCTTCAAGTCTCTTCTCATAAGGCTTCTGTCGCAGGCTCCAAATCATTTTGGTCACCTTCCTCTGAACCGTTTCCAGTCTTTTTACATCCTTTGCGAGATATGGTCTCCAAAACTGAACACTGTATTCCAAGTGAGGCCTCACCAGTGACTTATACACTGGCATTAGTACCTCTTCCTTTCTGTTGGTAATTCCTCTTTATATGCAACCCAACATCCTCCTCGCTTTTGCCACTGCCTTGTCGCACTGTTTTGCCACCTTGAGATCCTCAGAAATAATCACACCAAGGTCCTTCTCCTGGTCTGTGCACACCAACCTCTTGCCCCCTATCTCGTACATTTCCCTTGAATTTCTGCTTCTCAAGTGCATGACACTGCACTTCTTCGCATTAAATCTTAACTGCAAGCATTAGACCATTCTTCCAGCTTTTGTAGATCTTTCCTCATGTTTTTCACTCCCTCAGGGGAGTCCACCCTGTTGAAAATTTTTGTGTCATCTGCTAAAAGACAGACTTTTCCATTCAGCTCTTCAGCAATATCATTCACACATACATTGAACAGTGCCGATCCCAGGACCGAACCCTGGGGCATCCCGCTAATCACCCTCGTTTCATCTGAGTGAGCTCCATTTACCATCATCTTTTGATGTCTGTCTGTCAACCAATTTCTAATCCACTTCACCACCTTGGGACCCATCCCCAAACTATTGAGTTTATTAATAAGCCTCCTATGAGGAACAGTATCAAAGGCTGTGCTGAAATCCAGATAGATGACATCCATCGCATGCCCCTGATCTAGTTCTCTGGTCATCCAGTCAAAGAATGCAATCAAATTTGTTTGGCAAGATCTTCCTTTGGTAAAACCATGTTGCCTCGGATCATGCAACCTGTTGGTTTTGAGAAAGTCCACTATTCGCTCTTTCAGGAGCACCTACATTACTTTTCCTGCCACCGAGGTAAGGCTCACGGGCCTGTAGTTTGTCACTTCTTCCCTGTCACCACTTTTGTGAAGAGGTACCAACCACATCAGCCCTTCTCCAGTCCTGAGGAACCTCTCCTGTTCCCAAGGATCTGTTAAAAACATCCTTTAACGACCCTGCAAGAACTTCTCTAAGCTCTTTCAATATCCTGGGATGTATCCCATCCGGTCCCATGGCCTTGTCCACTTTCAGTTTTGCAAGCTGTTCTAACACATCATCTTCTGTGAATGGTGTGGTATCTACTTCATTCCCATGTTTATATTTGGGAGTCACAGGTGGTCCTTCTCCAGGATTTTGTTTAGTGAAAACAGAGCAGAAGTATTTGTTTAGCAATTTCGCTTTTTCAATGTCACTTTCCATGAGTCCGTTCCTAGCACTTTTGAGTCCTGAAATTCTACCTCTGATTTTCCTCCTCTCCCGAATATTCCTGAAGAAAGTTTTGTTGCCACACTTCACATCTTTAGCCATCTTTTCCTCTGCCTTTGATTTTGCTTTCCTTATTTCTCTTTTTGTCTCTTTTAGTTTGATCCTGTATTCCTTTCTGTGTTTCTCTGTTATGAGTACCAATCTGTCAACAATTTGCCTGATTGAAGACTGAACACAATTTAGGACAATTATCCAGAGGGTCGCCATGAGTTGACACCAACTCGATGGCACTTAACAACAACAAGGGTTTCAGTAGGAAATGGAGAGTCCCCTGCAAGAACCTCTCTCTATTTTGTGCTAAAGGCAGATTTGTTATACAGAATGGCCAAGGGTGCCCTAAAGGGGAAAGAGGAAGAACTGATAGTTCCCCTGTCTTGTCATCAGCAGGTGATATCATTGACCCATAGCCATTTATTAGTTGGACACCTGTGGGCGGAGAAAACACTGGGGCATGTTTTAGCCCAATTTTTATGGCTCATAAACAGGTGCGGTTGTATTGCTAGTCATGTCCCACCTGAAAACTTCATAAGCCTGCCAGAGTCCAACCTGCCCCTCTAGTGCCTATGTCTATCATTGAAACCCCATTTGAAAAAGTGGTTATGGAGTGAAACACCTAAGGCAACAAGTATATTTTAGTTATACTAGACTTTACTATACGATATCTGGAGGCCATTTCTCTAAGGAATATGAAGACTACTACTATGATCACATATGTCCTCTGGGAAGTATTCTCGCAGATGGAAATACCTAATGAGATCCTCACAGATCAAGAAATACCCTTTGTATCCAAGGTGATGAAGCAAGTGTGTGATTTGGTAAAGGTCAAAAAAACCTGTGAACATCAGTATATCACCCACAGATGGATGGCGTCGTTGAGTGATTCAATAAGACTCTGAAACAGATGTTTAAAAAGTTCATGCAGGAGGACCGTAAGAATTGGGACATTCTCCTACCCTCTTTGATGTTTGCCATCCATGAGGTACCTCAGAGTTCCCCAGGGCTTTTGCATTTTGAGTTGCTCTTTGGAAGATGGCCAAGAGGCATATTAGACGTGGTAAGGGAAACCTGGGAAGAAGAACTCCTTGCCAAGCGTAATTTGGTGAAGTACATTATACAAATGCAAGACCCGCTGTGGAAAGCTGGAGAGGTGGCCAAACTCAATCTGGAAAAATCTCAAGCCAAGCAGGCCAAGGGCTACAATTGGGCAGCTGTGCACCGCACCTTCCAATTGGGAGACAGAGTTTTAGTCTTGCTGCCCTCTTCTGAGATAAAGTTACTCTGTAAATGGCAGGGGTTCTATGAGTTGGAAAGAAAGTACGGCCTGTTAACTGCAAGACTGCCCAGCCAGATAAAAGGAAGAAAGCCTATTCAAAAAGTGGACTCCTGTGATGGTTATAGTGGTATAGGGAGATGATTTTGGGCTAGAAATTCTGACCCTATCTGATCCAACACTATCTGATCCAACTCTGTTGGATTCAACCCTGTCTGATCTTGATTGGAGCTCTCTGCAGCTGAAAGAAGAGATCTAGAAGGTTTGGTCCACTGGAACCTAATGGTGTTCTCCACCTGCCCAGGATGAACCCACCTCATTTGTCATGATATCTTTAATGATCCTGGGGTGGTTATCTGGCAATGACCATATCGGATTCCAGAGGTCCAGTGACAGGCCATTGCCAAGGAGCTGGAAGAGATGCTTAACTTGGGAGTTTTAGAAGAGTCAATGAGTGACTGGTCATCCTCCATAGTTTTTGGGCCCGATTACTGGAAATTTTAAGCGGACGATAGGCAGGCAAATCCGGCCAAAATCCACGTTAAACTCTCAAATAAAGGTAAACCAGATCTCAAGTAGAGCGCACATAACTGAACATCACCGCAAAGCACAGTAGCATAACAATGTATGCGTGAGGGTATAACGGGGTGGAGTCTGAGCATGACATCTGCATACATGCGGAATGCTGATATTCTATGGTGGTATCCAGGCATATGTAAGGGCTAAAAGTATGTAGCTCTATGCCAGGATTTTAATCGGTTACAATACTGACGAAAATCAGTTTTGGCTATGCATGTATACGCTGCTACTGGAGCATTCAAAACAGACAAGAGGTACAAGACACAGGCAGAAGGATGTGGTGGCTACTTATGCAACACCAGAAGTGGAGACACTAGCAAGGCAATAGTGCCAGCAGCAGCCACCATAGCAGCTGGTATTGGCCTGGGCGAGGCAGAGATGTTACCAGACTCCCTGGGTTTACCGACCAAGGGTCACTTATCTGTAGCTGACCACAGAGAAGGTGTTTCAGCATTACCACCTTGATGTTGCCACTATCACAGACATCGGCGCCATGCTGAAATGTGACCTGGAACCCTCAACTGAGCGAAAGTATGCAATACCTATGGCTCTCAAGGTGAACACTGCTTTTGCCTTCTTCACTACTGGAAGCTTCCAGCATGTTGTGGGGGCAACCACAGGTATCACACAGTCAATAATATCCCATGCATTGTGGCAGTGGCAACAGCTCTTCTCAGATGGCTCCATGAATATGTATGTTTCCCAGCCACGCTACAGGCCAGACAACAGACCGTGCATACATTTCATGAGATTACATCTTTCCCATCGGCCCTATATGTGATTGACTGAACCCATGTGTCCCTGAGGCCACCCCACCATGATGAGACTGCATACCTGAATAGGCATATATACCACTCAATGAACATGCAGGTTGTTGTTGATGCCCATATGCGCATCACAGAACTCTGTGCACAGTTCCCTGGGTCCTGGCATGATGCATTTGTCTTATCGCAGTCTGCCCTGGGCCAGGCAACTGCCACTGGACACTTTGGTGATGCCTGGCTACTAGGTGAGCGATGCATTACTAAAGCTATGGTTGCATTCTAGTATTTGGGTGTGGGGCTGAAAGAGCTACTGGCAAGGCCTTGTGGGGGCACGGAGAAGTGTCCAGTCTATGTAAGACAGATACAACTGAGAGATGGTGGAAGGACTGCCTGGTCACTTCTATGGGGAGGTGATGCATGTGCTAGGATGGGGGATGGCTCCAGAGTGGGTGGAAGGTAGTCATGTCATAGGTAGTCAGATGCCCCATCTGACCCCTGCCACTGAATATTGTTAGCAAGTGCTGACAGTACATGTATAAAAATCAAATTGACTACATCTGTGGAAGTCAACGATGGAAAAGCTCTATAACATCAACAAAGACAAAAACTGCAGCTGACTGTGGTACAGATCATCAACTACTAGTATGCAAACTCAAGTTAAAGCTGAAAAAAAGCAAACTACTCATGAATGCAGAAAAATATGACCTTGAGAATATACCACTGGAATTTAAAGACTGCCTGCAAAATCAATTTGCTGCTTTAGATACAAATGACAGAGCTCCAGAAGAGTTATGGAATTACATCAATAAGGTGTTGGAAGAAAGCGAGAAGTCTCTACAAAAGGTGAAAAAGAAAAAATGGCCAAAATGGATGACAGAAGAAACTCTGAAAATTGCCCAGAAACGCAGAGAAGCTAAAGCCAGAGGAGAAAGAAAGACAATCACAGAGCTCAAAAGAGATTTCCAACGTGCAGCAAGACAGGACAAGGAAAAGTACTACAACGATGCATGCAAGGAAATAGAAGCAGAAACTAGAAACATAGAAACATGATGACAGAAAAAGACCACATGGCCTATCTATTCTGTCCTTCCATATCAACAACTACAACAGTCCACTTTTTACCTTTAGAGATCCTCTGTGTTGGTCCCATGCTTTTTTGAATTCAGTTACTGTCCTCATCTCTACCAATTCCACTGGGAGACTATTCCATGGATCCACTCCTCTTTCCGTAAAGAAATATTTCTGCATATCACTCCTGAATCTATCTCCCTTCACCCTCATCCCATGTCCCCTCGTAGCAGAACTTGCTTTCAATTGAAAGAGGCTCTCTCCCTGAACATTTATGCCACGGAGGTATTTAAACATCTCAATCATATCACCTCTATCCCGCCTTTCCTCTAAGGTGTACATATTAAGATCCTTAAGTCTGTCCTCATATGCTTTATAATGAAGCCCACTAATCATTTTAGTAGCCACCCTCTACACCGACTCCATCCTGTTCACATCCTTTTGAAGGTGCGGTCTCCAGAATTGCACACTATACTCCAAATGAGGTCGCACCAAAGACTTATACAGAGGCATTATCACCTCCTTTTTTCTGCTAGCCATTCCTCTCTGTATGCACCCAAGCATCCTTCTAGCTTTTGCCGTCGCCTTTTCTACCTGTTTAGCTACTTTAAGATCATCAGACACAACCACGCCTAGGTCCCGCTCTTCTTTAGTGGACAAAATAATGCACCTCCTATACTGTATTGCTCCCTTGGATTGCTGCAGCCCAAATGCATGACCTTACATTTTTTAACATTAAATCCCAGCTGCCAAATTCTAGACCATTCTTCAAGCTTAGCTAGATCCCTCCTCATGTTATCTACACCTTCCTGGGTGTCTACTCTATTGCAGATTTTGGTATCATCCGCAAAGAGGCAAACCTTACCCGACAGCCCTTCCGCTATATCACTAACAAAGATGTTAAAAAGAATCGGACCAAGGACAGATCCCTGGGGCACACCACTGGTAACATCCTTCTCCTCAGAATGAGCTCCATTTACTTGTACTCTTTGTCGCCTCCCACCCAACCAATTTCTAACCCAAGCAGTAACTTTAGGGTCCAAACTATTAGAGGAAGAACAAGATTGGCTTTCCTAAAGCTACGAGAGTTAAAGAAAAAGTTCCAGCCTCAAATTGGAATGTTACAAGATGCTCAAGGGTCTACGTTGAATGATGCTGAGAAGATCAAGAAAAGATGGAAGGAATATACAGAGTTTTTATGTGATAAAGATCAAGTGGACCAACAGCCGTTTCAACCTATACCTTATGATTGGGAACCATTGTTGATGAAAGAAGAAGTTGAAGCAGCATTGAAAGCCTTATCAAAGAACAAAGCACCAGGCATTGATAACATTCCCATAGAGGTATTACAGCAATCTGATGCAATTGTTACCGTACTTACAAGGATATGCCAAGAAATATGGAAGACAACATCATGGCCAACTGACTGGAAAAGATCTGTGTTTATACCAATACTAAAGAAAGGTGATCCATCTGACTGTGGAAATTATCACACAATCTCTCTGATCCCACAGGCTAGCAAGATTCTACTGAAGATTATTCAAAAGAGACTACAACCATACCTGGAACAAGAACTACCTGAAGTGCAAGCAGGGTTCAGGAAAGGGCGAGGAATGAGAGACATCATTGCGGATGTGAGATGGATCCTTGAAAAGACTAAAGAATACCAAAAGGATATCTATTTGTTCTTTATCGACTATAGCAAGGCTTTTGACTTTGTAAAGCATGAGAAACTCTGGGCCACATTAAGAAGCATGGGTATACCAGAACACCTGATCGTACTCTTGCACAATCTGTACATTGATCAAGAAGCAACAGTTCGAATTGAACAAGGAGAAACAGAATGGTTTAAAATAAGCAAAGGTATAAGACAAGGCTGCATACTTTCCCCCTACCTGTTTAATTTATATTCAGAACAAATCATCAGATAAGCAGGATTGTATGAAGACAACAGAAGTGTGAAGACTGGTGGAAGACTCATCAACAACCTTTGCTATGCTGATGATACCACATTACTGGCTGAAAGTGAAGATGATCTGAAACATTTGCTTCTCACAATCAAAGAACATAGTCTAAAAATGGGCCTGCACCTTAATGTAAAGAAGACAAAGATCATGACAACTGGCATAATCAACAGGTTCATCATTGAAGGAGAAGAAATTGAAATTGTGAACAACTTTAACCTACTTGGATCAACTATCAATAAAGAAGCAACAAGCAGTCAAGAAATCAGACGACGCATTGCTCTTGGCAGAATGGCTATGAAAGACCTAGATAAGATTCTCAAGAGCAGAGATGTCTCGCTCCATACAAAGATTTGACTTGATCAAGCCATGGTGTTTTCAATAACATCATATGGATGTGAAAGCTGGACAGTGAAAAAGATAGACAAGAAGAAAATTGATGCCTTTGAATTATGGTGCTGGCGGCAAATACTGTGTATACTGTGGACTGCCCGAAGAACAAACCAGTCGGTACTAGAGGAGATCAAACCTAAGCTTTCTTTAGAAGCTCAGATGACAAGACTTCGACTTTCATACTTTGGACACATTATGCAAAGAGAGAGATCATTAGAGAAAGACATCATGCTTGGCAAGATAGAAGGTCAACGCAAAAAAGGAAGGCCAGCAATGAGATGGATCGATACAATAACAGCAGCTACAGGTACCAGTCTGTCAACAATGAGCCGCCTGACTGAAGACCGAACACAATTTAGGATAGCTATCCAGAGGGTCGCCATGAGTCGACTCCGACTCGACGGCACTTAACAACAACACATTAATTGCTGATCCAGTACTATTAGGTATAAGCTTTGGCTGCTGGTTCTCTGATCTGAGCTTACTCTGGCCCTGAAAGATTTGCCTGCCAAGATGGTTTATTATTTTCCTAATAGACTGATAGTCTCAGGGGGGTGAGCTACTTGCAGTGGCAAGTGCAAGGGAAATTGGGAAGTGATTGCATAGGGATAGAGCTTCTTTGGTTCAGGGTCCTGTCTATTGGAATATGCTGTCTTTGGCCATGTGTAGAACAGACAGCATGGAGGTTGGGTTGATTAGTGAGTGAGGATGAAAAAGAGGTTGTTGGAGGGGGAGCTATATTATTAGATGTCATTTTAAGTGTGTTGGGTTGGCAGGGGGTTAGCGGGTGGGAGATAAGAATTAATGGGAGCCACTGGCTTGTTACTCAACCCTGGGGAAGGCTACCTGGAAAAAGGTTTTCTGGTTTTGTAATTAACTAGGGATGGAGCTATGCTCTTCCCCCCACACAAAACTGCTGTGCATGGTCAACCTTTTGATCACCTGTTATGCTCATTGGTTAAACAACCACTATGATAGCAATGATGATGACAATTGTGGAGACTGTTAGGAAACCTTTGTGCCATGTACATCATGAGGTCTGGAGCAATGCTGATGATCCTTTATGATTCTTAACTGCTTTTTTCAAGAAGATATAGTTCTTGTGTTAATATGTACTTTATGTATGGTATAAGAATTCCTGAAAAGAGCATATCTTGGTTGTGTTTTGGTTTGACAACAAGAAGTTTGATCAAATATATTCATTAGGGGCCTATGAATATAATCTTATAGAGCCAGATATTGGGTTGGGCAGGCTATGCACCCCTGCCCGCTGACCCTTAACCCTGGATATTCAATGCTGGGGTCATATGTGGCCTTGGCATTGAATATTTGGGGTTTTCCTCACCTTTTAATGTGCAGATCGCTAATCAGACAGCATGCAATATCACTGCTGCCCAGCTAGCACTTGTTGCCACTTCTGCTTTGCCCCGGATACCCCCGACAAGTCCCAATGCTAACCGGATAGCATCGGGGCACGTGGGAGAATTAGGAGGGGATATTCAATGGCACTAACCATGTAAGTGCCATCGAATATCCCCATTTAAGGTATTTACACGGTTTACTTGGCTGAAAATCGTGTAAATGTCTTTTGAATATCGGGCCCATAGTGTTATCTTCTATATATAGCCTTTATGTTTTTAGAAACTCTTCAATTAACTCTGCCCATTCAATAGTGTTCATGGTAGCAGACTCTTGGTCCAAGACAGAAATTTTGGTTCATTAGCAACCACTCAGTAAATAGTGTGGAGGGAGCGCACCCAACACTATTTACCATGTGCATGGTAAGCCATAATTTACATATGATGATCCTCCATTTGCATTTGCAGAGATACTAATTTTAGCATCATGCTAATTTCTTTCTGGATCACTTTAACAGAATGAGAAGTAGACCAGTGTGAGAGCAGCAGGTGAAGAACAGGGAATTCAGTGTTCATACCTACTGATACAGTACTTCTTGTGATCTTAGTCAAGTTGGTTCATTCTCTGCTGCTTGATGTATAAATTTGGATTGTAACTCTTCTGGAGATAGCGAAATAACCACTGTACATGAATATAACTTGCCTTTAGCTACCAACAAAAAGTGTGAGCTAAATAAAATAATCTATATAAGGCCTTACTGCGTAGCATGCTATTTTTAGCATGCACAAAATGGTGTTAACATATACATCAGAGTTTATTTCATAAGACACTAAGGGGCTGATTTTATAAAGAACTGCATATAGATACGTGTCAGACTTGTGTGCGTGAATGGGTATTTAGAAGCGTAATTTAGGCGGTTGCTATTCTGTAAGCACACATGCAAGACATGTGTATCGGGGCGGAGTTTGAGTGGACTGTAGGCAGAAAGCAATTCTAAGTCCATAAAATATAAAATATTATAACTTGCACGTGTTCTTGAACAATCCAGGCGCCAACTTTTATACCTCCAATATGGCAGGTGTAAGTGCTCCTGCCTAGTTTGTGCACGTCTTTACACCACTTATGCCCCTATTTTAGAAAATATGGGTGTTCACCTTATAAAATAGGCCTCCAATGCACATGTCCTCATGCAGGTAAAATACCCAGGAGTTTATGAAATTATCCTCTAAAAGTCGTATATCTTTAATAACACAAAAGTTTGGATAACCAAACCTAGTTTCAAAGAGAAGTTCAGCACCTCTGTTTTGGATGTACAGTACAAGGCTTTCAAGTTCATTAATCCCTATGCAGAACATTCAACCCGTTGAGTAGTTTGGGTGCCTAAAGATCAGCTCATAGCTTATAAATGCACCAATGAAGATCGTTGAGATCAGCAAGTATTTTGTGCATACTCTCCAACCTTGGGCAAGTTTATTACACATCAACGCTTGAAATGGCACAAGTAATTACTCGTTTCTGCTGCATCTCTATTTTTATAACCATTGCATTAGGTTTACTACTCTTAGTTTCTAATCAGAAGCTATTGTACCTGTTGCCAACAGTTATTACTTAATAGTTATTACCAGGAGATCTAAGCAGATGTCAGAAATAATGAAGCACTAAAAGCTGCTGTTAATTCAGAATAAAAGACAATTATAGGCCTCACGAGCACATTAAGGACCCCATAACACAACATAAAAAAAAATCACGTAATAAAAGGTTAGCAGAAAGATGCAGCAGGTTATTGAAGTGATACATTTTCTTCCCGGAGCATAAACAAAAATAAGGCTCATATTAAAATATATCTCACCTACAGCACATGCTAAAATTAGGAGCCTGATTTTAGCAGGGATTTCCCCAGTGGCACGGAAAGAGAGAAGTCTTGATGTGTCAGGCATGGTTAGTTCTTTATGAAATTTTAATAAATTGGCTCTCAAAATATTGCCAAGTGCAGCCTCATGGGCCAGATGTAGTGGCATTTTGCTTGATGGCCATGTCAACTTAAATGTCAAAAAGAACCACAGTCCTTTCTTTTTCTGTTTACTAACACAGAATGGAACTTGGCATCCTTTATGATGTCACAATGAAGAATTCAGAAAGCATTAGGGTATTCATTTGTTAGCATCTATTCAATCCGTTTGGGTGCCTAAACATTTTTCTGTGTGTGAATGGCTTGTGTGCATGTATATCTACAAATGAATGCATATATCATCACTTTGCGTGTACAAAAAAGGCCTACCACATATGCAAGGCACACATTTAAAATGAGAAGTATAGAACACCTGCACTGAATGTCCTGCAAATCCAGATACCAAGATGAACCGTGTCAAGTGCTGGGAGCACCATGCGGGTTGCTTTGGGAACACACTAATAGATCGAGAGGACTCTGATAAACATAAACAATATCCTACAGGAAATAAAAATGTTATACTAAAATAATACTTTCAAATTCTTTAGAATTACTAGTAAACATCTAATCTCAGGTCTCTACTAACTATGAAGGAAAACAAGATAGGAACATTATAAAATATTTCTAGTAGATATATCATATATGACTTCTTTCAGGGTAATTTCTTGAAATGCGTTAATTTTGCACATAACATGACAGCAATGACCCTCACGACTAAGCCAGCATATGTAAACATAAGAAATGCCATACTGGGTCAGACCAAGGTCCATCAAGCTCAGTATCCTTTTTCCAACAGTGGTCAGTCCAGTTCATAAGTACCTGGCAGGTTCCCAAAAAAGGCACACAGGTTCCACAAAGCTTGTCCCGGGATAAGCAATCAATTTCCCGGGCCCCCTTTAATAATGGTTTATGGAACTTTCCTCCAGGAACTTGTCCAAACTTTTTTAAACCAAGATGCACTAACAGCTTTTATTACATCCTCTGGTAACAAATTCCAGAGTTTGATTACATGTTGAGTAAAAAACTATTTTCTCTTATTAGTCCTAAGTGGGTTACATTGTAGCTTCATTGCATGTCCTCTAGTCTTTCTACTTTTTGATGGCATAAACAACCGATGTGCATTTACCCGTTCCACTCCATTCATTAATTTATAGACTTCTATCATATCCCCTCAGATGTCTCTTTTCCAAGTTGAAGAGCCCCAACCTTTTAAGTCCCTCTTCATAGGGGTATCCTTTCATCGCCTTGACCATTTTTGTCGCAACTCTCTGTATCTTTTCTAATTCTGCTATATCTTTTTTAAGATACGGCAACCAGAATTTCATACAATATTCTAGGTGTGTTTACACCACGGAATGATACAGAGTAGAGTTGCCAATTTTTTGAAAGAGAAAAACCCACCACCTGTGGCTAGCCATGCTCCACCCATGCCCACTCTACCCCGCTCTTGCCATGCCCCTGTCCCACCCCCACTCCACACTTGCTCCACCTCCTGCCCCCCCCAAAATAATTGCAGTGAGGGCAATGTGCAAACTGAACAAGCACGATTGCTATACATTCTAAAAAACAGATTCCAAATAAGTACTTATTTTGTATCCTAGGATTGTCCTTTTCTTTGGTTGGTTGTTGTATCAATTGTAAACTTATAAATAAAAAAAAACAAAAAAAAACCCAGATTCCATACTAACAGCTTTGCCTTACATAGTTACCCCTGTTAGCCTTGTTAGAAACCCCTGCTCATTGTAAGTCCAGTATACGTTTTGCCTGCACTGCACACATTTTTGTTATATGTAAACCACACTGATTCTAAATAGCGCGGTATATAAGAGACGCTAAATAAATAAATAAATAACAGAATACCCAGCACTGGTTGTACACACACACACACACACAAAATAAAGAGAGGCCTTCATGAATAATTGAGTACAAAACAAAATCCTGACAGCAGCCACAAGCACTGCGGGCCTTAAATGGGAGCAGCCAAGGTGATCATAGCTCTCCCCGACATCTATATGACCCTATATGCTGCCTGAGCCAAGCCCTGCAGCTTCACCTTTCTTTTTAAATACTGCCACTGCTGCCTAGGGCCGACTTGAACCCACCATGGCCGCTGACAGCCCCAATTGCATCCTGAAGCTGTCCTGCTGCATGAGTATGGCCGGCCCTGTCAGGGCCGCGCGAGGGTTTCTGATGCTCCCCTGCAACCTATAAATCAGTGCCCCTCCCTCATTATTATTAATATTGGCTACACCCCACCCTCCTTTTCCCCAAAACTCCTTTGTGAACTTTTTTCACGTGATGCTAGTATTTCTCCTTCAAATGCATAGCCAGAATAAATATAACTATATAGCAGTAAATACATAGCATCATTCAAATAGGCTGTGATAGTCCAAAATAAAATCTGATTCTGGTCCTCTCAGTAACAACAACATAAACATTCTCCAGTACCAGGCATATAGGTGAACTAATATAAACCTCATACTCTATATCCTGATGTCCCTTTCTACTAGATACTTGGTTCCCCACTTCTTGGTTGCCACTCTCCTCCATAGATGCCATGGACTGTGATGTGAGCCCCCTCCAGTGGTCTGTGAGCTGATATTTGCACATATGTGCTCAAGTGGTTCTCCAGCCTCTTCCTTTCCAACAGTGGCCAATACAGGTCACAAGTACCCGACAAATTCTAAAAGTACACGAAAGCCAGTGATCAGAAATCCAAAATACAAAACCTAGCTCTCAAAACTCAAGAAAAACATATAACATAGAAGAGATGATGAATTTCAACAACATCCACTGCTATATTTAAAAAGGAGGAAAAAAGACCTCGGTGATATTGTCAAAGCTGGCCTAAAGGTCAGTGTCATTCAAACATATGCCAGAGCTTGCCTTTGTAAGAGAGCTAGTTTTTGTATTTTGGATATTCCAAAAGTAGCCACTTCCATGCTATTTATCACCAGTGATAAGCAGTGGTTTTATTTTGGACTACCTTGAAAATTGTTTATGAACTTTTCCTTCAGGAATTTGTCCAGACCTTTTTAAACGCAGCTACAGTGGCAATGCGTTCCAAAGACAAATTATATGTTGAAAGAAAAAATACTTTCTCCTAATTATTTTAAATATTCTACTTTGCAGCTTCATGGCATATCCCCCTAGTCAGTCATTGTATCTTTTGAGAGAGTAAGCATACAATTTGTATCTACTCATTCCACTGTGTACCCGTAGTTTGAGTTATGAGGCATGATCAAAAAGTATCAAGACTTGTGTAGCTTTTTAACAATACATCGCACCACTATGCTATTAAGCATGCAGTGACCTAGGCAGAGTGCAGCGTGGCTGCAGCACACCTGTACTTTTTAAAATCATGTGATGTTTGGTATTGCGTAAAAGCAGTTTGTCAGATTTACAATGAGTGAAACAATTGAACAGCTAATTTGCATTAAAGTCTGACAGAAACTTGGAGATTTGTGCAAAGAGAAGTGTATGGTGATGAATGCATGAGCCATACTTGAGTTTATGACTGGTACAAATGTTTCCAAGAGGGCCGCCAAAGTGTTGATAGTAATGAACATTCTAGAAGGCCATCCACGAGTAGGAATGAAGACAAAGTTGAAGCAGTGCATGCCGCAATACACTCAAATCATCGATTGACTATCAGGGAGTTTTTTGAGGACATGGACATCAGTTTTGGGTCGGTACAATCTATTCTTGCTGTCAATTTGGGGATGAGACTTGTGTCTGTAAAATTCATGCCAAAACTCATGTGCCTTGACCAAAAAGAAGACTGATTGTCTTCAGCCAGGGAGTTGTTGGAATGTGTTGAAAATGATTCAGATTTAATCAAAAATATTATTATTGGTGATGAATCATGGGTTTATGATTATGACCCAGAAACTTTGGCTCAGTCCTCACAATGGAAGACTCCAAACTCTCCCAGACCCAAGATAGCCCATCAGGTAAGGAGCAATGTCAAGGTCATGCTCACAGTTTTCTTTGATTACCAGATTATTGTTCATCATGAGTATGCTTCAAAAGGCCAAACCATTAGTAAGGAGTACTATTTCCAAATTCTGACTCATTTGAGAGATACAGGTTGTCAAAAGAGGTCAGAGTTGCACAGGAATGGTGAATGGTTGCTTCATCATAACACCCCAGCTCACGCATCACATCTTGTCCAGCAGTTCTAGGCCAAACAACAAATTAGCAAGTCCATCAGCCTCCATACTCACCTGACCTTGCACCCTGTGACTTTTTCTTGTTTCCAAAACTGAAATTATCACTGAAAGGAAGGAGATTTGATGACTTGGAGACCATTAAGCAAATTTCAACATAGCAGCTTCACAGTATAACAAAAGAAGCATTTCAAAATTGTTTCCAGCAGTGGCAGGAATGCTAAAGGAAATGTGTTTTATTGGAAAGGGACTACTTTGAAGGAGACTGAGTACAATAACTGTCAGTGTTATATTTCTCGTGTTATTGTACAAGTGTCAATACTTTTTGATTGTACCTCATGCTGTACACTGTTGCCTTAGCCTGCCATACTCTATGTCTCTCGTCATCCCTAGTTGCCTGCACTCTTGCTTTCTTACATGTGATGCATTCGTATGCCAAGGTGACATCTGCCTTATGGCAAATGCACCAGCTGAAAGGAAGCATAGGAAGGTCACTGACAAGATTATTGCAGACAATTTACCTTCTTGACACCTCGTATTTTTCCTTACATGCATCGCTTTGTACTTTTTCACATTACATTTCATTTGCCATTTGGATGTTCTGTCTCCCAGTCTCAGAAGGTCCTCCTGCAGTTTTTTAAAATTCACATGCGATTTAACAACTTGGTGTCATCTGCAAATTTGATCACCTCACTTGTTGTTCCCAATTCAGATCATTTATGTATATGTCAAAAAGCAATGGTTCCAATACAGATCTCTGAGGTATTCCACTATTCATCTTCCTCCCTTGAGAAAATTGACCATTTATTCCTACTCTCTGTTTTCTACCTCTATACCAGTTTCTAACCTACAATAGGACATTACCACCTATGCCATGGAGTCTATGATGTGGGAATTTGTCAAATCACTTTCTGAAAGTCTAAATACACTATGGCCCCGATTCTATAAGGCGGATAATGGGGCTGCATGTCCCACTGGGACGTACAGCCCCGCTATCCGCCTTTGCCGTATGCTGCCTCCTGTCCCCCATGCATGCATAGAACTGCTGTGCATGCTGCAGAGAATGGGGGCAGCATGGGGCAGAGAGTGGGAGGAGTGTGGATGGGACCAGCACTAGGACATGTAAATTGTCCACAGGTGAAATATCCATTTTGTATATAGTTTCCCCTGTTACTTCCAAGTTACTGACCCAGTTGTAATGTAAGCAAAAGATTGTTCTGATGCGAAAATTTGTTATCTGTAAACCGCGCTGATACCAAAGAGCGTGGTATATAAAAACTGTAAATAAATAAATAAAAATACAAGGTCAATTCCGCTCACAGCTCTGTATGTCCTGGGGGTGCTAGGGAGACAGCCAGACTATTCTACCTTAGAAGTGGAATAAATGCTGGCTGTCCCCTTGGAGTAGATGGCCAGGCCATCCATGGGTGCTCTAAGGCAGCAGGTGGGTCCATGCCACCCAATCAGGGCACTGGCTGCCACGTCAGGCTCGGGTGGTGGGGAATCAGGGTCTCAGGGGGAGGCGGATGTGTGGTGCCATGGAGGGGACGTCCCCATGTTGATGTTGGAGCAGCCAGGTTGTCTTCCTGCACCCGATCCTGCACCCATGGGAGTGTCTTGATCCCGCGGTGCTGAATCGGGCACTGACGGCCCTGTCTTGGTTGGGGCCATCCAGATGGCCCGGATGTGCCCTATAGAGGATTAGGCTCCATGACAACTGGCTCACCTTTATCCACATGTTTATCCACATCTTTATAAAAAGGGAGCAAATTGGTGAGGCAAGACTTCCCTTGGCTAAATCCATATTGACTTTGTCCCATTAAATCATGTCTGCCAAAGTGTCCAGTAATTTTGTTCTAAATAATGGTTTCTACCACTTTGCCCAGCATCAACATTAGGCTTGTCAATCTGTAGTTCCCTGGATCACCTCTGAAGCCCTTTCTAAAAATAGGCATTATGTTGGCCACCCTCCATTCTTCTGGTACTATAGACAATTTTAATGATAGGTTAAAGATCACTAATAGTAGCTCTGCAATTTCATCTTTCAGTTGTCTCAGCACTCTTGGGTGTATACCATCCAGTCCAGGTGATTCTCTGCACTTTAGTATATAAATTTGTTCTACCACATCTTCCAGGTTCACTGAGATTTCATTCAGCTTTTCTGATTCATCACCCTCAAATACCCTTTCTGCCATGAGTATCTTCCTCACATCTTCTACAGTAAAGACTGAAGCAAAGAGTTCATTTAGACTCTCAGCTATGATGTTGTTCTCACTGAGTGCCCCTTTTACCCCTTGATCATCTAATGGTCCAACTGACTACTTATCTGGCTTTTTACTACATATACTGTATACCTGAAAATGTTTTATTATGAGTTTTTATCTCTATGGCAAATTTCTTTTCAAAGTATTTCTTTGCCTTCCTTATCGGTGCCTTGCTTTTAACTTGCCAGCGCTTATGCAGTTTCCTATTTTCTTCATTTGGCTCCTTTTTCCATTTTTTGAAAAATGGGGGATTTTTTTGGCTCTAATAGCCTCTTTAACCTCATATTTTAACCAAGTTGGCTGTCATTTGGCCTTCATGCCACCTATTTTTAATTTATAGTTTTTATTAACGTTTAAACATAATACATCCAGGAATAACCATGAATGATCAAGAAAATGGTTCAAGGTAATAGATCACAAAAGAAAACAACAATAACAGATTAATAACATCTAACCATGCATTAGACTCCAGAAAGAAAGGAATTAAAGGAGGCCCCAGGAAACAGAAACTTTCAAAGGGAACAAATAAATCCTTTACATAGAAAACACAATACCATCAATAGTGGAGTGCAACTTATATGTCAGCCGGACTGGACGAAGATGTAACAACTGTGACTTCCCTTGCTACCAAAATTCCAGCAATTGTGAAGGCTCAAAAAACAAATGCATCTTTTCTTTATAGGAAACATGACATCTTGCAGGAAATTTCAACATAAATGTCCCGCTTAGGGAGAGAACCCTGGGCGTATATTCCAGGAACTCTCTTCTCCTAAACTGGATGTCTCCAGCTAAATCTGGGAAAATACAGACATAAGAGCCCAAACACATCTTGCTAAAATTTCTGAAATATGCTCTGAGAATTAAAGACTTGTCCAACTTTAGAGCCAGAGTTATCAAGAGTAAAGCGAGCCGTAATCACCTCAAGGGAGCTCTCAAGGAAGTCAGTCAAATTTTCAGCTCCAGAAGTACTCTCTGGGGTAACACCCTGGCTTATAAGCATGACAGGTACAGGGTCCTAGTGGTGGTGGGGGGGGGGAGGGTGGCATATGCTCCAGGGAGATCTTTAGGACCTCCCCGAGTTACCTGTGTTCCATCTCCTGAACTGATTGAATAGGAGACCCTGGGAAATTGAGTAAAAGCAGATTGCTTTTCCTAACTTGATTCTCAGGGTATTCAGTCTTTTGAGCAGTCACTGTCCTGTCCTTCAATTGGGAAACCTGAAGCTCCCACAGCTGACCAAGTTCTTCCTCAAGTCGTACCTGCTTTCCTTCCTGGTCCTTCAAGGCTCCAGAGACCGCAACGGAATCATTTCTAAAAGAAAGTTCTGAACTCACATTCACAGCCAATATTTGCAGGGAAGCATTCACGGAAGCTATTGCATCCCATAGTGCTGCCATAGTGATCTTAGCGGGCTTCACCAAACTCCAAGTCTCTGGAGCAGGCACAGTTCCTGAAATCGCCCCCAGCAACTCCTCACATGCAGCAGATGATCTAGCAGCACCTCCACTTCCAGGGATCTCTCTGAAATCCCATGAAAATACAGTTGGTGAGCCCTCTTCACTCCCCTGTGATGGCATGCTAGTAAGAAAGCTAGAGGGGAGCACAACGCTAGCTGGAAAGGTATTTCTGGGATGCAGTGTGGGGGGGGGCACTGTTCAGGGGGAAGCAAAACTCCTGATGTACTCAAGTCCATTGGCAAAAATCCCCGTGGGCCCACCAAAGACACTGCTCCTGCACTGGCAACTAAAAAGCCACAAGGAGTCAAAGTTCTTTGTCCAGGCATAGTGGTAGCAGGGGAGATATGATAGAAGTCTATAAATTAATGAACGGAGTGGAACGGGTAAACGTAGATCGATTGTTTACCTTATCAGAATATAGAAAGACTAGGGGACATGCAATGAAGCTACAGGGTAAACTATTTAAGACTAATAAAAGAAAATATTTTTTTCACTCAACGTGTAATCAAACTCTGGAATTTGTTACCGGAGGATGTAGTAAAGGCTGTTAGTGTAGCTGGGTTTAAAAAAGGTTTGGACAAGTTCCTGGAGGAAAGGTCCATAAACCATTATTAAGAAGGGACCCAGGATATCAATGCTTGAACCAATACAAGCATTGTGGAACCTGTGTCCCTTGGGGAAACTGCTAGGTACGTATGACCTAGATTGGCCACTGTTGGAAACAGAATACTGGGCTTGATGGACCTTGGTCTGACCTATTATGGCATATCTTATGTTCTTATGTTCTCACCCGAGGGTCGGTGAGTCTATTTCTGCTTTTTATGCTCCATTGAATGCCAGGAGAACGCACACCAGACATCTGAGCTCAGACACAGGAGGATTCCATGCCAGCACACCACTCCACCGCCATCTTGCCTCCCTCTCCTCTGCTGGATCCATTCCGCCTTTTTTAATGCATGGAATACATCTGGTCTGGGCTTCCAAGATTGTATTTTTAAATAATATTCATACCTGATGTAACTCTTGACCTTTGCAGATGTCCCTTTTAGTTTATTTTAACCATTTTTCTTATTTTATTTAGTCTCCCTTTTTGAAAACTATGTGCATAGCAAGACACATGTTCCCCAGGGCATGATGGGAGTGGGTGCTGGCAGAGCACTGGATCAGGAGATGTCCATACACACATTTCATCACCACACACAAACCAATGAACATGCAGCAAAAACTGAAGAGACTATATATGCATGATGATCCCAATTGTGGGCAAATGATGCACTCTGTACAGGGACAAACACGTGGTGAAAATACTGTTGACCAAAAGGATGGTGATGAGCCTGGTGCAAGGTATAGGCAATGGTATAATAGAGTTGAACGATGTTCACTCACCCCCATAGCAGAAGGCCCAGAGACTGTTCCATCTAACCTTTGGAGCCCAATTCCAAATCAGTTGTAATACCATTAGCAGGTGTAGAGTTCCATTCTGTGAATTGTCTGACCATTGAAACAAAGTAGTGTGGCTCACAATCTCTGCACACACAGTGTGAAATGGAGGGGGGCATTGCTAGAGCATAAGCATTCCAGTTGCCAGGAGGTGAGACGTCATTATGGAATGCAAGTCAGGCACCTTTGGGGAAAGTGGCTAAATTCTCTTCCACTGCACGAATGCCTGGAAACATATGAGGCATACAATCCCACCATGGATAATGTCTGTGAGGGAGGGTGAAAGGTGCTTGCATGCTCTAACATAGAGATTTTCAACTGCTTTGTCGCCGTATATTGGTATACTGTGAATGGTCCGCAGGAGTTTGGGGGAGGGTCATTTATTAGTAGAGCCACTGGAGAAGTTTGAGGGCGGGCAGAACCAATGTCATTCTTCAGTCAACTGTTTGGATCGGGTGTGTTATTCTATGTAAGCTTGCACTAAGGGCATTTTTGTTTGTTATTGTTATTTTAATTATTTAGTTATTTCTGGATTTGATTAAGTACATCAAGAGTAGGTCATTAAAATCAAGGTTGTTTTCAGCACTGTGTTCTGTCATGGAAGCTGCTCACATACAATGTCTACTGCAAATGGAAGTGAGATGGCTATCTTGAGGGCGGGTGCTTTCAGTTTCTATGAGTCTGAGTGGGCTGACCAGCTTGGTAATGAGGCCTGGTGCAATAAAGTTGCATTCCTAGCTGACATTTTCCGAACCATGAACACTCTTAACAAGAGTTTGCAGGGAAAGGATAAAAATATAATTTTTACTGACAAAGTTATCTCCTTTAAGGAAAAACTAACACTGTGGGGAGCCAGAATCAAAAAAAGAGGACAAAGTTGAAATGTTTGAACTGACAGAAAGATGCAAGCTGGACAAAAATCTTGTCAATTTAATTCTACAAAGTTTGTCACTGCTGAGTTAAAAACACAGAAAAGTATTTCCCATCACTTGATGTATCTTCCTTGGACTGGGTGAGAGATCCGTTTGTGTTAAAATTTAAGTCACTGAACTTTGAGCAGAATCTTAATACTCATTTTTAAATGATAAAATATATCCTTAAAAAACTGACGGTGTGCCTTGACAATTTTAGCGCCTTGTCAATGTGCTGTGAGATGAAAAGGTTGAAAATCGCTGCTCTAACAGTAGGTCTTAGGAGAGGGGAGCTAGCAACAGTACATGGAAGAGCATACCGGGAAAGGATGGAAGGGTGTAGGAATGTATGCTGGAGATACCTACTCAGTTCCTGGGAGGCTCTTGAAGAGCACAGAGCTCTAGTTCCATTCACTGCTCATCTATCATTTCTACTACCTGTTGCTCCAGTCACTGAGAGGCTGCAGCTGTCCCCCTTTGTGTTTCAGGCCCGCTGCATCCCTATTTCTCTGGTAAATGGCATTCATGTGTTTACATATGCCCTGACAGAATTTCTGTTTGTGATAGGCACTCATGCAGACATCAGCATGTTGTTGTTAAGTGCCATCGAGTCAGTGGCGACTCATGGTGACCCTCGAGATAGCTGTCTTAAACTGTATTTGATCTTCAGTCAAGCGCTCATTGTTGATAGAGTGGCATCCATAGCTTCTATTGTTGTATCCATCCATCTCATTGTTGGCTTTCTTCTTTTGTGTTGACCTTCAACCTTGCCAAGCATGATGTCTTTCTCTAATGATCTCTCTCTTCGCATGATGTGTCCAAAGTATGAAAGTTGAGGTCTTTTCATCTGAGCTTCTAAAGAAAGCTTTGGATTGATCTCTTCTAGTACTGACTGGTTTGTTCTTCAGACAGACCATGGTATACGCAGTATTCTTTGCCAGCACCCTGTTATTCGTGGGACAGAATACCCCTCTTTGTGTTTGTGGGATAGGGGTTGATGAATTGTTGCCCATTCTTACTTGTTGTCGCTCTTGTAGATATGAGTGGAACCATTGCAACACTGTGTTTTGTAGTCCTACAGTGCAAACTCTTTGGAGGAGAATGTTGTGAATGATAGAGTCGAAGACTGCTGAGAGGTCTAGGAAAATCAGGAAGTATCCTTGGGGATGTTTTTCTCTATTAATTTGGATAGGAATGGAGGCTGGCAATGGGTCTGTAGGATGTGGGGTCTTTTTGGTCTAATTTTGCGTTTTTTAGGGTGGGGCATATAGAGGTGGATTTCAGGCTTCTCAGCATAAGGCCTTGTGATAGGGAGATCTGGGTGATTTTCAGAAGAAACGGACTTTTCAGTTCACTGGGCAAGTATATAGTGGGGAGGTGGTTGTGTTAAGGGCTGTGATTGTGGATTCTATATTTTTTTTACTGATGGTGTTGAAGGAGGTCCAGGAGATTTTTATGGTTCTAGCATCTGTGAGGTGATCAATCTGTTGGGTTGGTGGTTTAATTGTGGATTTATAGTGGTTTGCTAGCTTCTAAGAACTTTGTGAGGTATCAGGATTCTCCTTGTTGGGTGTTTTTGTTAAGTTTTTTACTATTTCAAATAACTCCCTTGGTCAGATGAGAGAGGCATTGATGAGTTTGGTCTAGTATGATTTTTACACCTGTCTGTCATGGATCGGTATTCTGTTAATAGGGCCATGTAGGTATTGCGATCAGTTGTGTAGTTGGTCTTGCACAATTTGCGTTCTTGTTTCTGCAGTTGTTTTTTGAGCTCTCTTAGGTCTGAGGTGTACCATTGTGTCTTTGGGTGCTTCTTGAAGGGGTGGCTTGCTGTGGTAGTTATGGCTGCTTCTCCAATGACCTTGTTCCAGTTGAATATGAGTGTGTCGATATCATTTGTATCTTTATCTAGCGAGGGAAGTATTTTATCAAGGAATGCTTTTTTCTTGAATTGTTTGAAGCATTTGGTTGGCTGAGATCGGTTTGTATGGTGTTCAATTGCAGCATAGGGAAGGATGAAGTTGATAAGAATGTGGTCGGACCAGGGGACTGGTAGTGGTTGAGTTGGAGGGGGAGTAGAAGTGTGGATGGGATTACCCCTTGTGAAGATGAGGTCAAGTACGTTTCCTTTTGCGTATGTCGGAATGGAGAAGAACATAAGATATGCCATACTGGGTCAGACCAAGGTCAATCAAGCTCAGTATCCTGTTTCAAACAGTGGCTAATCTAGGTCACAAGTACTGTACCTAGCAGTTTCCCCAAAAGACACAAGTTCCACAATGCTTGTACTGGGGCAAGCAGTGGATATTCTCGGTCCCCTTTAATAATGGTTTATGGACCTTTCCTCCAGGAACTTGTCCAAACCTTTTTTAAACACGGCTACACTAACAGCTTTTACTACATCCTCCGGTAGCAAAATTCAGAGTTTGATTACACGTTGAGTGAAAAAATATTTTCTCTTATTAGTCTTAAATACCCTGCAGCTTCATTGCATGCCCCCTAGTCTTTCTATATTTTGATGGCATAAACAATCGATCTACATTTACCTGTTCCACTCCATTCATTAACTTATAGACCTCTATCATATCTCCCCTCAGCCGTTTCTTTTCCAGGTTGAAGAGCCTTAACCTTTTTAGCCTCTCTTCATAGGTGTATCCTTCCATCCTCTTTACCATTTTGATGGCTCTTCTTTGTTCCTTTTCTAATAACGCTATATCCTTTTTAAGATACGGCAACCAGAATTGCACACAATGCAATGATACTGAGGCATTATAATATCCTTTGTTTTATTCTCCTTTCCTTTCTTTATGATACCTAGCATTCTATTTCTCTTTTGGCTGCATGCTGGGCGAAGGGTTTTAACATGTTATCCACAAGAACGTCAATCTTTTTCCAGGATGGTGGTTCCCAATGTGGAACCTTGCATCGTTTTAACCAGAGTTTGGGTTTTTCTTTCCTAGGTGCATAATTTTGTACTTGTCCACATTAAATTTCATCTGCCATCTTCTTGCAATTTTCCACAATCCTCATGGGTTTTAACAACTTTGAATAGTTTTGTGTCATCTGCAAATTTGATAACCTCACTCATTAGTCCCATTTCTAGGTCATTTATGAATATGTAAAAAAGCAGCGGACCCAGCACTGATCCCTGGGGTACTCCACTATTCACCTTTCTCCATTGGGAAAATTGGCCATTTAGACGTACTCTCTGCTTTTTATCTTTTAATCAGTTCTAGATCCACAGTAGTATACTGCTTCCTATCCCATGAATTTTTAATTTTGCAAGAGTCTCTCATGAGGGACCTTGTCGAAGACTTTCTGGAAGTCAGATACATTACATCAACTGACTCACCTTTGTCTGTTTATTCACACCTTCAAAAAAACATAACAGATTAGTAAGACAAGATCTTCCTGGGCTAAAGCCTTGTTGGCTGTCTCCCATTAAGCCATGACTATCTACTTGTTCAGTAATTTTGTTCACTGAAATGGTTTCTACTATTTTTCCCGGTGCTGAGTCAAACTCACCAGTCTGTAGTTTCCTGGATCACCCCTGGAACCCTTTTTAAAAATTGGCGTTACATTGGCCATACTCCACTTTTCAGCTATTACAGATGATTTTAATGATAGTTCACAGATTACTAACAATAGGTCTGAAATCTCATATTTCAGTTCTTTCAACACCCTTGGATGTATACCATCTAGTCCAGGTGATTTGCTACTCTTCAGTTTATCAAATAGTTGTAATACATCTTCCCAGTGTATTGTTATTTCTTTCAATTCTTCTGCAGCATCTCCTTTAAATACCATTTCAGTCATGGATAACATCCCTACGTCTTGCTCAGTAAATACCGAAGCAAAGAATTCATTTAGTCTCTCCGGTATGGCCTTGTCCCCTTAGTGCCCCTTTTAACCCTCTATCATCTAATGGTCCAACTGACTCTCTCACAGGTTTTTTGCTATGAATGTACTTGAAAAAGTCCTTATTGTGGATTTTTGCTTCTACAGCAAGCTTCTTCTCAAATTCTCTCTTTGCCTCATCAATGCCTTGCATCTAACTTGCCAGTGTTTGTGTTGTTTCCAATTTTTGTCATTTGGCTCCTTTTTCCATTTCCTGAAAGATGCTTTTTGGCAACAACAGCCTCTCTGACCTCACCTTTAAACCATACTGACAGTTTTTTGGACTTCTGTCCACTTTTCTTAAAGCGTGACATATAGCTCGTCTGGGCTTCCAAGATAGTACTTTTTAACAACACTCAAGCTTGATGTAAATCTTTAACTTTTGCAACTGCTCCTTTTAGTTTTTTCTTAACTATTTTCCTCATTTTATTACTCTCCCTTTTTGAAAGTTTCCCTGATTTCTTTGAGCTTTTCATCATCCATTTGTTCATTATAGCCAGATGGTCAATAGTACACCCCCACTGCCATCGCCTTCCCTTTCCTCTTTCTACATGGAATTTCAATCCATAGGGATTCTATAGTGAATTTTGTTTCCTGCAAAACTTTAATCCTTTGTGACTCAATGCCATCTCTAACAGAGCACAACCCCTCCACCAATTTGATCTGCTCTATCTTTACGATATAGTTTGTACCCAGGTATCACAGTGGTTGCCTCCTTCCTGTCTCTGAGATACTAATCATATCTAACCTCTCATTTAGTGCTATATTTTCGAACTCTCCCATCTTATTTTTTAGACTTCTAGCATTTGCATACAAACATTTTAGAGACTGTATTTTATTCATATTAATCTGGCTATCAGTAGGCTGGGGTAATTTGGAATCTTTAAGCTCTGTCTGCTCTGTACTCAAGGGCATTTGTCTTTATTGGAACCACTCTGCTGATATGCCCTAACTTCAATCTTTTGCTAGTATCCTTCAAGGATACATCGTTCCAAACCATGCGCTCATAGGGGACTGTTGGCTTTGTCATATTATCTAGTTTAAAAGCGGCTCTATTTCCTTTTAAAAGGTTAATGCCAGCAGCCTGGTTCCATCCCGGTTAAGGTGAAGCCCATCCTTTCGGAAGAGCCCCTCCTTTCCCTAGAATGTTCCCTAGCTCCTAACAAATCCAATACCCTCTTCCTTGCACCATTGTCTCATCCACACATTGAGACTATGGAGCTCTGCCTGCCTTTTGGGTCCTGCGTGTCGAATGGGAAGCATTTTGGAAAACGCTACCCTGGAAGTTCTGGATTTCAACTTTCTACCTAAAAGCCTAAATTTAGCCAGAGCCTCTTAGAAGGATGCCACCTGTTTGGGTGATGCTGAGGGGAGGTTGAAATGTCTTAGTAGCATGATGTATTTGTTTGTATTGGTATTTGTCAGTACTAAGTCCAGGATGTTTGATAAGTCATTGGTAGCGGTGGTGGGAGATCTGATGTAAGGCAGATGGTTATGTGTCTGTTTGAGATGGAGAGTGAATCCAATTTTGTCTGTGCTTTCCACTGTCAGTCTGAGGAAATGTAGGTGTGATTTTGCTAGGATGAGCCACCCTCCCTCTCCAGAGGGCTCTTGGGCAGGTGACTAAATAAAGAGTAGTTCAGTGGCCTAAGTTGATTTATTAGTACTATGTCAGATTCTGTGATGCATAGTATGACCAGGTTGTGAGTTATGAGGTAGTCTTTGATGATTGGAATTTTGTTTCTGGCTGATTGCACATTTATGAGGGCACATTTTAGCTCATGGGTAGATTTGGTATTGCAGTCTGTAGGATGACAGTGAGTTTTTGGTAGGTGAATATTAATTAGGTTGATTTTGGTTCATTGTCTTGAATTGTAGTGTAGAATGCTGGGAATGGGTCTGTTGACTTCCAGAGAATGGGGATATGGGAAGGGGGAAAATTAGAGATGGCATTTTAAATTTGGCCCTGTAGGCTGATAGCCAGTGCAGTTTTTGCAAAAAGGGTGTGATATGGTTTTGCCTCTTGCAACCCTCTATCAGTCGTGCTGCAGCATTTAGGGGTATGTTTGCTAAGGCGCGCTAATGTTACCACCGTTAAGTGCAGCGATAATGTTACCGATGCCATATAAGGAAGTGGGCGGTACGGTGTTAAGGTAAGCATGGACCAGTAACGCGTGGTACAGGGCGCCCTGGCCATTTAACGTGCGGTATAGGGTGCCCTGGACAATTACTGTGCATTAACGTCACCGCCGAGGGGAAGCAGCAGCGCGTCCAAAGGGGTTGCAAGCAAAGGCGCGCAGACAGTAGAAGACGCGCTGAGGGATGTGCAGACATGGTGCCATATAAGAAACGGAGCTGTAGGTGTAAGGCCATAGACCACAGGCAGCTGATATCGCAGTGTGTAAATGGGACGTAAGCCACATATAAATACATACACACACACCATGAAATGGTGTGCAGTGAAAACAGCATGCATAAGAGTAAACAAATGAAACTGAAAGGGCATCAAGGGCCAGTCTGAAGGGCCAGCCATGTGGTTTTGTGTGTACAAGGGCAAAATG
This sequence comes from Ichthyophis bannanicus, assembly GCA_033557465.1. Taxonomy (NCBI): domain Eukaryota; kingdom Metazoa; phylum Chordata; class Amphibia; order Gymnophiona; family Ichthyophiidae; genus Ichthyophis; species Ichthyophis bannanicus. The sequence continues at coordinate 833,836,574 of CM066036.1, read as the reverse complement.
GGGAAGTGATCCAAAAAGGAGTATGTGAGAATTGAACAGGTATACTGAAGAGTCCAAACACAGCTCATCAACACCAATACCAAACCACTTAGCTAACTGCCCACCCAGACAGCACAAAGAAAAGTACCATATGTAACAGCTATATGTGATGGATAGGCTGCATGGAGGGCACACTGTAGAGAGGGAAGGGTGTGTGGAGAAGTGACAAAGCTGCAGCCATTGTAAGGTAAGGTTAGCAGAACACATGAAAGGAAAGGGAAGATGTGGGAATCAAACCGAAAACCTATGGTGGCTCAAAACACATTTATTTTATTTTATTTATTTAACAGTATTTCTAAACCGCCTTATCTTAATAATCAAGGTGGTATCACAGCAAGCAATTAGGTAAAGTGTGTGTGTTGTACATGCAGTGAGGATAAAACTTAGTTGTGTGAGGGATGTGTTGGGTGCTTGATTTGTTTGAGCTATATACAGGGTGGGCTATTTACAGTGGTGCTAGAATCATATTTTATATATATTCAGTTGTTTGGGAGGATTGGAGTGCTGTTATCCATTCTCTTAGGTTATGTGATGTGACCATAGTGCTCTATGAACAGCATGGTTTTCAGTTGTTTTCTGAAGTCTTTGAGGTCTGGAGTTGCCCTTAGATCGTCCGGTAGATTGTTCCATATTGTTGGAGCAGCCATGGAGAGAGCTCTGTCTGTTGTGTCCTTGCGTGTGTGCTTGTACTCATTTGGGGTGCTGACTCGGTTGCGTGTTTGACTTCTTCTGGGACGTGCGCTGGTTTCCGGTTGTATGAGCAGGTGGAGGCTGTTGGCTGATGTGTGTTCTTTTATCTTAAATAGGTTTATGATAGTCTTGTATCTGATGCGAGCAATGATTGGGAGCCAGTGTAAGTCCTTTAGTGTAGGTGTGATGTGCTCCTGCCTTGCGGCTCCGGATATGATTCGAGCTGCAGTGTTTTGTGCCAGCTGTAGTGGTTTGAGAGCTTGTTTTGGTAGTCCGAGGTATATCGGATTGCAGAAGTCCAGTATTGGGGTTATCAGTGCTTGACAGACTGTACGGAAGTGTTCTGGAGCGAGGAGTGGTTTCAGTCTCCTGATGATTCGCATCCTGTAATATGCTTTTTGGATGTTTTGTCTATGTGTGGTTTGAGGTTGAGTTTACTGTCCAGAGTAACCCCAAGGTATCTCACCTCCGATCTTATCGGTATCGTGGTGCTTTGTATCTTTATGTTTGGTGGGTGTGTGAAGCTTTGGTTTCGAGTGATGATTAAAGCTTCAGTCTTGTTGTAGTTTATAGCTAGATTGTTGTTTTGGCACCACTTCGCCATTTGGGCAAGGCAGTCTGCTATCTTAGAGAAGTCCGGGTTTTCGATTGATATCGGGGAGTATACCATTATATCGTCTGCGTATATTGTGTATTGGATGTTGTTCTCTTTCATAATGTTGCATATTGGTTGGATGTAGATGTTAAAAAGGAGTGCTGAGAGTGCGGATCCTTGTGGTACTCCTTGTTGGACGTTTATGGGCCGGGAGGTGTCCTGTCCCACTTTGACCTGTAGCTGTCTTTCTGTTAGGTACGAGTGGAACCATTTTAGAGTGGTACCGTGTATACCAGTGTTCTTCAGTCTCTCCAGGAGTATATTGTGATCAACTGTGTCGAACGCTGAGGAGATGTCGATGAAGATCATTATAATTCCATTCCTGATGTCGTCAATTATTCTTATGATGCTGTCGAAGAGGTAGATCAGGAGAGTTTCGACTCCATGGTTGGGACGAAATCCGTGTTGGTTGTCATCGAGAGTTCCGTGTTCGTCAATGTGTTCCTGAAGTTGTAGTTGAACCGTCTTTTCGATTATTTTTGCGAGGAAGGGTATGCTGGAGATTGGTCGGTATGCTGCTGGGTCCTTTTTGTCGAGAGAAGTTTTCTTTGTGATTGGTCTTACTGAGGCAAGCTTTAATTGCTGTGGCATGAGTCCTTGAGTGAGTGAGTTGTGTACCATTTTATGAATGTTTGGTATGAGGCTTGCTTTGGTGGCTTTGACCCATGACACTGGGCAAGGGTCTGTAGGAGCAGTGCTTGTGTTGATTGTGGAGATGATGTCTGATATCTGCTCTTTTGAGGGTGAGTGGAATGTGCCCCAGGTTTTGGGGTGGACGTTCGTTCTGTTGGTTCTACTGGGTGTTGTGCGCTCTGTGGAGTGAAATTTGTCTTTGATGTGGTCGGCGAATATCTGTGGATCCACTTGTATTTCTCTTTCTGCTGCTTGCTCTTTTGTCAGGGTTTTTACTATTTCGAAAAGTTCTCTGGGTTTGTTGATGGAAGAATTTATCAGGTTTGTGTGGAATTCTCTTTTTGATTGGTTGATGTGTTCATTGTATTGTTTTTGCTTTGTTAGGTAAAGATGTTGGTCGGAAGTAGTTTTGTTTTTTCTCCATCTCCGTTCAATTTTCCTGAGCTCCCTCTTTTCCTGTCGTATTTTTGCTGAGTACCATGGTTTGTTTTGTCTCTTGTTGTGGTGTTGTTTCTTGGTCCTGTCAACGGATGGTTTGGCGGCGTTAGCTAGGACATTGTTCCAGTTGGAAACTTGTTCCTCCAGGTCCTCTGAGTCAATGTTCAAGTGTTGTATTGTGTCCTGGATGAATTCGTCCTTGTCAAAGGACTTGAATCGTCTTTGTGTGTGTGGGAAGTTCGCTCTTTCGCTTGTCCAGTCTTCTTGTGATTGCAGATTTGTCTCGATTAAGTAATGGTCAGACCATGGTACTGGGGTGATGGTGGGTATAGAGATTAGGTCTCTTGAAGTTAGGTAGTTTGATGCGAAGATGAGGTCTGGGGATGATCCTAGTCTGTGTGTTGCTGCATTGACTATCTGTGTGAATTGAAGTGATGACATTGCCTGAAGGAAGGCCTCTGCATCTTTTGTATTGGCGGACTTGAGGTTGAAATCTCCGATTAGTAGTGCTGGTTTGTTGTTTGACGTTATGGCACAGGCTTCTTCGAGTATGAAGGCTAGTTCGTCGGGTGGAGCACGGGGTGCTCTGTAGGTTAGGCAGATTGCAATATTCTTGTTCTTGATGCTAATTGTGTTACACTGCTTTGTATCTGTGAGATTCAGTGTCTTGAACTTGAGTTCTGTTTTTGCTATTATTAGGACTCCTCCTCCACGCTTGTGGATGCGTGGGCAGTTGTATGCTGAGTAGTTGTTCGGTACTAGTTGGTTGAGTAGTACACTGTCGGTAGGGTTGAGCCATGTCTCTGTGATGCATATTATGTCTGGCTGTCGCTCTTCAATGTGGTCTACCAGAGTGTGTATCTTGTTGCAGATGGATCTGGCGTTTATGAGCTCAATTGATGTTTTCTTTGTGGAAGAGGTTGTTGCGACGTGTGCTTCCTTAGGGCCGGTGTTGGGGTTTGATTTGTGTCTGTTTTGTCTCTTTGTTTGGGAGGTTGCGAGTGTCTCTTTGTGTGTGTGTTGTGGACCGAGATATGGCAGTGTAGTTGGTGGGTACCATGGTGTGTTTGTTTGGGGGTAGTGGGGGTGTGTAGTTGGTGGGAGGAGTTGTGTGACTAGTAGGTATAGTGGGAGGAAGTATGTGGTGTGCATGTTGATAGCTTGTGATGTTCTGATAGGGCGACGCCTGTGTCCTTAGGTTTTCGTCTGTTTGCTTTTTTGAGGAGAGCTGTACTTGTTGCAGGGGCTTGTCCTGGGGATGTGAAGTTGTATCTGTTGCGGTGCGGGAGCCTGTCCCGTGGAGGGAGCCTGTCCCTTGGATGTGAAGCTGTATCTGTAACCACTGTCCCAAACAACCACAACAATCACAATGCAAATATGTTCCACCAAGTGGCCATCTTGTCTGTTGTATTACATGTGTTATGTTATGATGCAGTATTGCTGCTTACGCACGTTGCAGAGAACACGCATACACACATATGCTGCAATGCATGTTGCAGTGCCGCAGATGCGTAGCGTGCACAATAACGCACGTGACGTTCTTTTCTGACATAACAGATGTTCTTACGTGCTTTATGAGATATGTTTAGGCGCCTTAGGTTATGTGGGCAGCTTATGGCGCATAACAATGCACATCCCAAACAAACGTCACACGCATTATTGTATGTGCTATGCATCTGTGGCACTGCAACGTGTGTAGTGCCACAGTACTGTGAACACTGCAATAGACAGGATGTGACACCTTACTATCTATTCATTGCCTTTCCTCTTTGATCTCTCCAGTTTTAGGGTTATATATGTTTTTCTGCCTTCCAGCTCATGCCTGTCAACCTAATGCATATTACAGTCCTTGGGGCACCTTAGACCTAAAGTGCCGTAGGTTGTGGATGTCATCAGGGGGTCAGACCAGAATGACCTGTTGCTAAGCCACTAGCAAACCAACAGTAGCATTAGGAGTCTCCGCAGCCCCAACCATAGTCTGACATTCACCAGCAGCAGGCACAGTCAGACTGTACCTACTGCACCCCGCCAGGTGTTCCAGCCATGCACAAACTAACTGCAGACAGTATGCTAGCCAGGCTATATTGCATGTTCACAGAGGAATTATGCACACCCAGATCTGGGTTGTATGGCACAGACACCCGGCAGGTGCCCCAGTAATTGGCCCTCCAGAAAAGGGGGGCACACATATACCACTTGAGATAAATGCTATGTGGGAACATAGCCGTGCCATGGTCACTGTTCGGTCAGTGTGAGAGTGTCCTAACAACAAGACGTGCTGTGGCCACCTTGTCCATGCAGGTGGTGGTTGGGCACTACAATGCCCCGGCCATTGCCCTACCCCCACTGCAGACGCATTCTGCCTGATCTGCCCTCTCTGGTCCATACCCACAATACCTTGCTCCTCAGTATACAGGTTTGCAGGCTGGCGCTGGCAACAGTGTATGTTTTGTGGGCCCAGTGCAGAGTAGGACACCACACCATAATGGATGGACATGCACTCACCCACCCCTATTGCAGCATTGTGCAAAGATAGGGGTGGTTGGCAAACCTGAACGCCACACTGGTCCCAATCACAGTGCAGGCAGTGCTAAGGGGTGCACGAGCTAGGTGTGGGCTCTGCTGATAACTGCTGCTCCGAGCTGGTGTAAACAGCCTGACTCTCCATGGAGCTTTGGATGGTGGGGCCTGTGTGTGTGGATGTTTATACTCCTGTTGGCTGATGCTTTTGGGATTGCGCATGTTGATGTTGTAAATGCAATGTAGGGTCATGCATTGCAGGATCCACAGCTGGGATATGAACCTGTGATCCTCTACTCTAGGACACACTGGTTATGTGTGCTGCCCAACACTGTTGCCACAGAGGCAGTGCAGTCCCTAGGGCTACATTTGGTCTTTCATAGACAGAGCTTATTTATTGCACTGCACACGGCACACTGTGGCAGGTCATGACCTTAGTCTGCTGCAGGCAGGTGCCACTGCCACCGGCACCCCCCCCTGCCATACTGACATGCCCATATACTGTCGGTGCTGGTTGTTTGCAGTCTGAGGCCATCCACTGTGCAGGTAGGCGGGTGCCTAGGTTCATGGTCTGGGGTGCAGTGGCATACATGAACATCCTCACATCCCCCCCATCACTACCTGCCACTGTTCTGCCACTTCCACATGGGGATGAGATGGCTGTGGGGTGTGAGGTTGGTGGACTGGCAACAATTTGCTAGGGTGGACCTGGTTGGTTGTTTGTGTTCTGCCGGCAGACTGTGGTCAGGCTGGGGCATGCACTGCGGGTCCAGTGTATCCATTATGGACTACTGGGCCCCATTACAGGCATTGTGGTTCCTGTGTGATGTTTGGGCTACCTGCTGGGTATGTGTCCCCTTGATGGGACACTGTGGTACACAGAGAACTTGGCATTTTGACCTTGATCAGACACTGTCATGCTGATTTCCGGTTTCTGTGTTCCTATGTGCCACCTAGGTGACAGCCTAGTCCATCCTGTGCCCCAGTTGCCACCACTGCATGTCTTGCCTTCAGCCCCCTTTGCCCCATTTGCACCATCACCATGGTGCCCTTTCATACTTGGGCACTATGCTGCTGCTACAAATGGTCACTACTATCACTGTTTTTGGGCTACCTTTCTGTGCTCTACATTGATGAAATTAAAATGGTCTCTCTCTCCTGCAAATGTGCATCTACCGACAGGTTTTCACTCGCGGTAATGTTCGGGTCTTCATGCTCCAGTGTTAGTGTAGCAGGAGCCTCTCCCCACCCACTCCCTGTCCATTGACCCCTTCTCTCCACCTTTTCTCCGCCCTCTGGGACAGTCACTGCTGCCGATGATGTTAACGCGCGTTAACGTTACCAGATGTAACATTACTGCGTGATAACGTTACATCGGGTGACGTTAACACGCGTTAATGTTACCGATTCTATGTTACCGCGCCTTAGTAAACATACCCCTTAGAGTTAAATAGAGCTGGTGCAAACTCTTTGACCAATATACAGGACGTTACAGTAGTCTAGCCGCGACATTATGGCAGCATGGACCACTGTGATCAGACTTGTCCTCTTGATATAAGGAGAGAGATTTTATAGTTGCTGCAGGTGATATAAGTCTTTTTTAAAGGTTACCTGAAGTTGTGTATCCATTGCACTTATGTCTTGCAAATGACTACAGGCAGGCATACCAAATTTGAGATCTGGATATAACCAGAAATGTGGCCATTCTAGTTTGAAACATATGTGCGTAAATGCCGCCGCGCCGCAGGGCAGGGTCCCGAGGCCCAGAAATCCCTTGCGGCTGCAGCGTGGTTCAGGTGGTGGTGGGGGGGAGCGAGGACACGCAGCAGAATCCGGCACCAGCGGCTCACGTGAGAGGCATGGGGCCAGATGATTGGCGCTGGTGACGGTTGTGGGCAGGGCAGCGGCGTGCGAGGGAGATCGCCAGCATGCAATCTCCCTCTTTCAGCGTGATCGCTGCAGTAAAAGGTGTGTTGCCTAGGAGGGTTCCTCTTTTCAATTATTTCTTCTTTCTTCTTTGCTTGGGGGGGCGAAGGGGGGCTGGTTTTCGGGTTGGCGGCTCGGCGGGGCAGTCACAGGGTGACGGTTGAGCGGCAAGCGGGTCAGTGGGGGGGGCGGCCTGCATGGGTGAGTAGTGTGGGCAGTGGGCCTGCTGCACGTGGGGGGGGGGGGACCTAGCGTTTGGCGGCAGCGTGGCACCAGTGCCGGTTATCAGGGCCGTTCACTGGGCAGGTGAAAGGGAACATCCAGCTGCGGGAAGGCTCGTTGAGAGCTGGGCAGGCAAGGGGAACGCTATAGAAAAAAAAAAAAATTTTGTGAGGTTTTCATTAAGATTACATATAACTGACTAATTAATTTACAGCTGACTTCATAGCACAAAAAAAAAAGGAAAAAGAAGAGATTGGGGGGAGAACTAAGGGGGTTGTGGGAGTTTCTGCATTTAGCAAAGTGCGCTATAGCGCGTTGGTGTGGCAAAACAGCAGCTAAAAAAGGGGCGGTGGTCGCAACGGCAGTTGCCAGGGGGCAAAGAGCAGGAGGGCCCGGGCGCTGGGCCCTCATAGGGGGAGGAGTGGCAGAGGGGGGTCCGGTGGCAGCTGGGGCATCTCAGGGTACCCGACAGGGGTGCGGAAGGGAGAAGGCCACGGGGGCAGATGCCGGCGATAACACAGGTAGGGCCACTTGGGTCAGTGCCGATGTGGTTCCTCCTGTGGGCCCGGGGTGCGGGGAGACAGGGCCCTTGTTGCTGGGGGGAGGTGGCGATGTGCCAAGTGGGGCAGCGGCTGGGCCTGGCGCTGAGGGTCCCGCCGGGGTTGGTGGAGCAGGGCCAGTGGCCGGTTCTGGGGGGGGGAGTGTTGGCTCAGGATAATGGTCGCCCGGACACCATGGTGGGTGAGTCTGTGGGGGTGTCCTCTCCCCCTCCGTCATCCGGTGTGCATGCTCCTGGCCTTGGGAGTGGGCATTTCCCGCACTCTGGCTTCTTCGGGGCCCCGGGTCCGTGGGCATTCGGGATTGGCCCATGGGGCGGATTGGGGTATTGGGGCAGGGGGTGGGGTGACTGGATGGGGGCTGTGGTTGTGGGGGCTGGGAGCCCCCCAGGCAGGGGTCCAGTGGCCTGGGATGCTGGTGGACTCGGCTCCTTGGTGTGGGGTTGGGGTGGGGGGCCGAGTGTTGCGCCAAGCGCGCTGCGGGCAGTTCGTGCTGGTTTTTCTCCTTCTCGTCCACTCCAGGTCCCGCAGAGTGCAACGTCCAGAATGGACTTGGCTGACCCGGGTCGAGCTGGCGGTGCGGGGCTCGCAAGTTCTGCGGAGGAGCGGACCGTAGCGGCGGCTGGGGTTCAGAGTCTTTCCACATTGGTGGCGCCATTACACGAGGCTGGTGAGTATGTGGGGGGTGTGGGCAGTGTGGTGGGGGGAGTCCAAACCCCAGGTGTGGGACTCGTGGTTGGTGGGAAGGAGAGGGCGAAGTGCAAGCGCGGGCGCCATTGTCGGCGGGCCTCCTTTTCTTCCTCGTCTTTGTCCTCATCGGCAGACTCCTCGGTCGACTCCGCGGTCATGGCAGGAGAGAAGGGTGAGGGCAGGGGGACCTCAGTGGTGCACTGCACTGAGCTGTGGGAGAGTGTGCCGCGGAAACTGCGCCATCGGATTAAGCGGCGCAGGTATATTGACATTTTCCGCCTATTGGATGGCAGGAAGCGATTCGGGGAAAGCAGGAAAAAACAAAAGGAGGATGAGAAAGCGGGTAAAGTGCGGAAGGCCTCCCGCAACACCCTTAATTGGACCCGGACTTTCTTGAGATTAGCTAGCGTATGGGGCCATTATTACCCAGACCAGTATGGGGCGCTGCTGGCTTACGGTGACACAATTTTAGCAGCGTCACAGGCACATGATGGGTGGGCTTGGTTAAATAAGGAGTTCAGGGACATGATGGAAGAGAATAGGCAGTTATCGTGGGGGACTAAGGACATGAATTTATGGCTAACGCAGATATCCATGAGGAGTCGTGTCGGAGGAGGGGTAGGAGGTGGTGGTAAGGCGGGGCCTTCAACTACGATGGCAGGTTCGCGATCCTTTCGGGCGTCAGTACCCCCGGCGTCTCAATCGAAAGGGGGTGGAGACGTCTGTTGGCGTTTCAACAAATCATCCTGCCCATTCCCGGACTGTAAATTTAAGCACGCATGCTCCCTGTGTGGGAGTGGGCATGCTGCCACTAAGTGCAGTCGCAAAGGAGTGGCGGGAACCCCAGCAGGGGGCAAGTGAGGGAGCTCTTGGGGCGTTGGCTCCTACACCCATGAGAGTTGATGCTATGCGCCCGTGGTTACTGCAGTACGGGCGGTCTAAACTGGGGGGGGGGGGGGCGTGGAGGTTGCTATTGGAGGGTTTTTCGGAGGGTTTTCGGATACCGTATCTAGGTTCGCCGGCGGGGGGCGGGTCGCGTAATGCTGGTTCGGTGAGCTCATTAGCTGAGGTTGTGTGGAGGAAGACTGCGGAGGAGAGCGTGCTGAGCCGAGTTGCTGGGCCTTATTGTGAGCCCCCGTTTTCTACGTTTATGGTGTCCCCATTGGGGGTGGTTCCCAAGAAGGAGCCGGGCAAATTCAGGTTGATACACAACCTGTCTTGTCCTACCGGAGATTCTGTGAACGATCACATTCCTTGGGAGCAGTGCACAGTGCTTTATGCTTCCTTCGATGCAGCTGTGGTTTTAGTATGGCAGTGTGGGGCCGGCGCTCTGCTGGCGAAGGTGGACATCGAATCTGCGTTCCGATTGTTGCCAGTGCACCCTTCGGCTTTCCCCTTGTTAGGTTTTCTTTTTGAATCGCAGTATTATTTTGACAAGTGCATGCCTATGGGCTGTGCGATTTCCTGTGCCTACTTCGAAGCCTTTAATACTTTTCTGCACTGGGTGTTGGAGAGGCAGATGGGCATTGCTAACATAGTGCATTACCTGGATGATTTTCTGTTTGTTGGGCTCGGCCAGGGGCAAACTTGCGCCACCCTGCTGGAGACTTTTTTGCACTTGGCGGGCGATTTTGGTATTCCTGTAGCGGCTAACAAAACTGTCGGTCCCGTTACTTGCCTTACCTTTTTAGGGATCGAGATTGATACCAAGTGTATGGTTGTGCATTTGCCTGAACAGAAGGTCGAGCGACTCAGGGAGCTGGTGGCCTCTGTGGGATCATCGAGCAAGACCACTCTCCGTATCATGCAGTCATTAGTTGGGCATCTCAACTTTGCTTGCAGGGTGTTGCCCATGGGGCGCCCCTTTGCGTGGTGGTTATTGCTTGCCATGGCGGGGGTGCAGCTTCCGCACCATCGGATCCGCGTGTCGGCAGGAATGCGCAAGGATTTGCGTGTGTGGGCTGCTTTCTTGTCTGATTTCAATGGTCGCTCAGTTATACAGCTCCCGGAGCTGTTGAACGCGGACCTGCATTTGTTCACAGATGCGGCGGGTAGTTCCGGGTTCGGGGCCTATTGTCAAGGGGCTTGGTGTGCTGAGCCTTGGCCTTGCAAATGGGTGCAGGCTGGCTTGACTCATAGCATCACCTTTCTGGAGCTTTTTCCCATAGTTGTGGCCTTTTGGGTTTGGCCAGAGTGCCTGAGGGATCGGCGAGTAGTTTTCTGGTGTGACAATGCCGCGGTGGTGGAGGTTATCAACCGGCATGCGCCTCGGTGCTCGAGGGTAGCTTCCTTGATGAGGATCTTCGTGCTAGCTTGTCTCCGCTTGAATGTCACCGCCAGGGCGCGGCACGTGCCTGGCTCCCAGAATTCCATTGCTGATGCTCTGTCCCGTTTCCAGTGGGCGCAATTTTGGCTGTTGGCTCTGGAGGCAGAACAAGTGGTGTCGCTGGTCCAGGAGCATCTTTGGAAGGTTGGGATCCAGACCTGATGGCACTACTGTCTGCCTCGGTGGCACGTGGCACTTGGGTCCTGTATCGACGAGGATACTCTCAGGTGAGTTCATTCGTGAGCACTTTGGGGTGGAACGGGGGGAGGGTTCCTGATGGCCTTGTGGGACAATTCATGCTTTGGGCAAAGAAGGAGGGCTGGGCCCGTTTGTCGGTCGCGTCTGCGGTGACTGGGTTCTCTTTCTTTTGTAAGGCGGCGGGATGGGGGAACCCTAGGGTACCGTTTTTAGTCAAGCACCTGCTGGCAGGTTGGGCCAGGGCGCACCCCCAGGCCGCGGCACTGGCGGCTCCCGGTTTCCCATGAACTTTTGCTTCAGATTTGCGAGGTGTTACCTCGCGTTGCGGCCTCGAGTTTCGAGTCCGCTTTGTTTCACGCGCTGTTCGTGACTGCATTTTTTGGGGAATTTCGCGTGAGTGAACTTGAGCCTAGGTCTGCAAGGCGGGGCGCATTTGTCGGTCTCAAATTTGAGCACGTGACAGTGGAGGCGTCGCAGGTCCGCATTTTCATCCCGCGGTCCAAGACGGATCAGACGGGCAAGGGTAGCTGGGTGGTATTGAGCGCTATCTTTCCCTTGCCATCCTGTCTGGTGCATGCCTTACAGAACTATTTGCAGTGGCGCTCAGGTTTGCAGGGCTATTTCTTCATCCACGAGGACGGCAGGCCGGTAACACAGTTCCAGTTCACGGCTGTGTTGTGCTTGGCTTTGCAGTTCTTGGGTTATGATGAGCGGAGCTATGCATCGCACTCGTTCCAGATTGGAGCGGCCATGAGTGCAGCTGTAGCGGGACTCGAAGGGCGGGTTATCCAGCGGATTGGTAGGTGGCATTCAGGTGCATACGAAGGGTATGTTCGCCCTTAGAAGGCCGGCGCTGGGCCTGTGGGTGAGGTGCAGTGCTGGTAATTTGCATTCACGTCGGAGGGGGGACAAAGGAGGGGGGTACTACAGTTTTTCTTCCTATTGAAAAGTTGCCTGCTGGTGGCAGTCCGATTTGTCCTTTCAGATTGTGCATACTCCGGTGACTGGTGGATCATCGGCCATTCCTTTGTTTACTGGGCGGAGCGAAGGGCTGCAACGCGGCCGCTGGGCCTTCACCTTGGGTTGGCAGATTCCGGAATTCAGCTTTGTTGGATGGGACAACGTGTCATGCGGTGGTGGCAGCTTATGGCTTTCATCCAGGCGAAGATCGCACAGTGGCAGCGGCCAGTCGGGCTCCTGATCCACTTGGGTGGCAACAACTTGGCGAGCTGGTCCTGCCAGCAGATTATCAGAACTGTTCAGAGGGACATTGGTTTGGTGCAGGAGTTACTTCCGGGTGTGGCCATCATTTTGTCAGACATCATTCTGTGCCCCGTGTGCTGGACACAGCGGCGGTGGTCGCAGGGCCTGGTCAAGATCAATAGGCAGATAGGACGATGGGTTCAGCAAACAGGCGGGATGCAGGTATTGCACCCTTGGGCAGAGGTCAGGTGCGTTGGCTTGTACCATTTGGATGGGGTTCACCTTGCCCCTGTTGGACAAGATCTGTTGCTGAATGACTGGCAGGAAGCCCTTGAAGTTTGGTGTTGGTCGCAGCTTTCTTTGGGGGGGGCAGCACAAGGATAGTGGTCTACCTCGCGCCGGTGGCGGGGTAGCGAGCTGGCACTTGCCGACCCGGCGGGGCATTTGAGGCTGATGACGCTTGGCAGGGGAGCGGCAGTGCTCCTTAGGTTGGGAGAGACATTACGGTTGTGGTCTCTGCCCGGTGGAAGGCAACTTGCTGGCCTTTGCTAATAACATGGGGAGGCGGGCGGTAGGGGAATGGGGGGAGGATGATGCACCACTTTGCTATAAATGGCTGGTGGGGGGCATCATCCAGAAAGGGGGGGGTGGGGGGGCAATATTGGACTTAAGAATGTTCAGTTGGCCATGTTGGGCCAGTTTGCAATACAGATAATAAAGCTGCGACCAAGTAATTGTTACCAAAGTTCTGGCGTGTGAGTGTTTTGTACTGGGAACAGGGAAAGTGGGGAGGGGGTGTGTGCTCACAGAGCAAATTTGGGCCCTGATGACAAGTGGGGGAATGGTGGTGGAGATGGGAGTCAAGGCTGCATGTAGGCAAGGGATTGGCATCCGGATACCTCGGTTAATGCCGCCGTGCAGCAGGGCAGGGTCCTGAGGCCGGTTTGTAACTGGGTTTCCGGGGCCCAGAAATCCCTTGCAGCAGCAGCGCGGTTCAGGTGGTGGGGGGGGGAGCGAGGACACGCAGCAGAAGCCGGCACCAGCAGCCCACGTGAGAGGCATGGGGCCAGATGATTGGCGCTGGTGCCGGTTGTGGGCGGGACAGCGGCGTGCGAGGGAGATCGCCGGCATGCGATCTCCCTCTTTCAGCATGATCAACGCAGTAAAAGGTCCCTACCCACCCTCCTTCGTATTATGGTGGTAGGAGGTGGGGTGGGGGTCGTCACAGCTGGGTATGGGGGTCGTGTGTTTCAGCCGTTTGGCGGTGTGGGGGTAGCAAGCTGGTGCTCACCGACCCGGCGGGGCATTTGAGGCTGATGCCGCTTGGCAGGGGAGCGGCAGTGCTCCTTAGGTTGGGAGAGACATCACGGTTGTGGTCAAGGAGTCAAGGCTGCATGTAGGCAAGGGATTGGCATCCGGATACCTCGGTTAGTAGTGAGAGACCTGTTCATGCCTATCAGCTCCATCCAGCTATAGTCTACCTGCATCCTTGGAACAGCTCTTCCACCATCTCTTTGCTGGTGGCTAAATTTTTTCTAGCAAATGATTTGCAGTCAGCAGGGGACATTTTCTAGCACAAAGGTTTTTCTGAGTAACTCCTGAAGTTACTTGAGAAATCTTTTGAAAGTCAGTCTCAGTATTGTTATGCAGGAATGTCTTCTAAATGATTTTATTGTTTAAGGCACATTACTACATTGTCATTTTAGTAATATTTGAATTTTGAATATCACCACTAACCGGATAGCCACCATCACCATCCCTGATCTTCCCACAGACCACCCTGGTTTTAACCGGGCATTTTTTTCTGTGGTTTGTGGAGATATTAAACAGCACTAGCCATTTACTATAGTGCTGCTAAATATTGGGCTGAGTGTGTTTTAGCCAGTTAACAGGTCTGCGAATGGACTAAAAAGGTTTGCATCTGCCCCCCCCCCCCACACTGTCGAGACATGTACATCACCTTGGCCAAATATGGAGAAGTGATTTATAAATTTAAGGAACAAATTAAGTCATTAAATGTATGGGGCACTGAATAGAACCAATGTAGGTTTCAATTCATTAGTTCCTTTTTGTTTTCCCTTTTGTCTGATCAAAAGGTTCACTCAGTTAAATTGAAAATTGACATTTTTAAGGAGGGTTCAGTCGGCTTCCCCTTTCCCTTTATCCCAGCAAACCGTGCAGTTCAGCCGCCTTTGTTACTGTAGAATGAGAGGAGCATCAATAGAAAACCTTGAGGAGCCTCCATTAAAGACAGCAAAGTTTCACAGAGTCATTAAAGACTGTAGCTTGGGGTACAGCACAGGTAGTTAACATTTTTGTGAAATGAGAGGTCAAATCCAAGTAGACATGAGTCCATCAACAGGGCACACGCAGCATCCTCCTACTCCGTTAATGTTCAGCCTGGGATTATTGCAAAATGTACCATCTGCCACCACCAGGCTCTAAAGGACCGCTCCTGTTGCAGCCTCATTAATAACTCCAGTTATTGCCACAGTATGAAAAGTGCACAAATTAGAAGAAAGGATGGCTCCTCACCTTAAAGACCTCTTTTGGAATTCTTGCAAAGTGGAAGGCAAATTAAAACTGAATTTTTCTTGCCTGTGCTTAAATAGGTCAAATAAAGTTCGATCAGCACTTACTCCTCAGAGTTTTAATCATCACGGTAAAAGTGAAACTGGTGAATTAGAGATAAGGAAGATTGCATTATTAACCAACTTTTAACTCACTGATGATCATAAAGCATTTCCAATAACGTTTTTAAGAAGGATACACTGCTTCCTAATTAAAGTCTAAATGAAGTACGTTTTAGGTGCTGGAAATATATATGAATCCATATTTGCATTTATTTGAGAGAAGGACTCAGTTATAAATTGTTATGATATATTTAAACATGCTCAGAAGGAGATCTGAATATATGTGTATGTGATATGGTCTTGTGGCTTCCATAAGATTTTCTATAGTGGGTCAGACCAGAGGTACTTCAAGCCCACTATCCTGTTTCCAACAGTGGCCAATCCACATCACATGTACCTGACAGGATCCCAGAAAGTCGTTACATTCCATGGGATAAGCAGCGGCTTTCACTAAGTTGACTTTAATCATGGTTTATGGATTTTTCTTCCAGGAACTTATCCAAACCATTTTTAAACCCAGCTATGCTAATTACTTTAGCCACATCCTCTGGGACCAAATTCTAGATCTTTATGACATGTTGAGTGAAAAAATATTTTCTCTAATTTGTTTTCAATGTACTACTTTGTATCTTTGATGTGTATCCTCTGGTCTTTGTACTTTATAAAACTGTGAACAACCGATTTGTATTTAACCATTCCATTCCACGCATATCTCTCCTCAGCCATTTCATCTCCAAACTGAAGATCCCTAAAATCAGGTTACTAACCCTTCTTTGTGAATTTTCTAATACTACCATATTGTCTGTGAGATGCAGTAACCAGAATTGCATGCTGTACTTAAGCACTGTTTGCACCATAGAGCGATACAGAATCATTATTATATTGCCTGTTTTAGGGGTATGTTTACTAAACTGCGGTAACGTTCCCCACGTTAGGTTCCCTGGATTCCCATATAAGGGGCGATGCATCATTATGGCAAGCTGTGTCAGTTAACGCACGTTACAAGGGGCCTTAGGCTAATGCGCGTTATAAGGCACGTTACAAGGCACGTTATAAGGCACCTTACTAGGCACAGTACAAGGCACGTGCCTTGTAACGTGCCTTGTAACGTGCCTTGTACTGTGCCTAGTAAGGTGCCCTGTAACATGCCTTATGACGTGCCTTGTACTGTGCCTAGTAAGGTGCCTTATAACGCCGTATAGGGAGTGATGGCAACTGTGGTGAGGGTATTATGGGCTGGAAGCACGGATCTGCAAAGATATGACTGCCACAGGCATGCAAAACATCAGACATGGACAGGATGGAACAACGAGGAATCGAACCCCACGACCACTGCCTAGAACAGAGCTACTCAAATCCAGTTCTGGAGGTCCACAACCCTGCAGGATTTCAGGATATCCTTAATGAATCTGCATGAGATATATATGCATTAGAGATATCCTGCCAACCTGACTGGTTTGTGGCCATCCAAGGCTGGATTTGGAGACCCCTGCCTTACACCTCTGTCAGTTAAGATTGTGAGTGGGCAAAATACAGATGTCGTAGACATCAAAAGTGTAGATAGAATGTGTCACATTCCTCCTTGATTCTCACCACCACCATAAAGTTGTCTAATAGACAATATTTTGGTGGTGGTGAGAAACAAGGAGGAATGTGACAAATTCTATCTAACCTTTTTGATGTCTTGGACATCTGCACCTTGCTCACTCACAATCGTAAATGACAGAGGTGTAAGACAGGGGTCTCCAAATCCAGCCCTGGAGGGCCACAAACCAGTCAGGTTGGCAGGATATCTCTAATGCATATATAGCTCATGCATATTCATTAGGAATATCCCAAAAACCTGCAGGGTTGCGGACCTCCAGGACTGGATGTGAGTAGCTCTGGTCTAGAACGTCAGTGTACTAACCAGTAGGCTATACCTCTATGGCAGTGGTTCTGAACCAGTCCTCCTTGAACCCCTAGGCCAGTCGAGTGTTCAGGATAGCCCTAATGAATATGCATGAGATATATATGCATTAGAGATATCCTGCCAACCTGACTGGTTTGTGGCCCTCTAGGGCTGGATTTGGAGACCCCTGCCTTACACCTCTGTCATTTAAGATTGTGAGTGGGCAAGGTGCAGATGTCCTAGACATCAAAATGGTAGATAGAATGTGTCACATGCCTCCTCAATTCTCACCACCACCAAAAGTTGTCTAATAGACAATATTTTGGTGGTGGTGAGAAGCAAAGAGGCATGTGACAAATTCTATCTAACCTTTTAGATGTCTTGGAGATCTTCACCTTGCCCACTCACAATCTCAAATGACAGAGGTGTAAGGCAGGGGTCTCCAAATCCAGCCCTAGAGGGTCACAAGCCAGTCAGGTTGGCAGGATATCTCTAATGCATATTTATCTCATGCATATTCATTAGGACTATCCTGAACACCCGACTGGCCTAGGGGTTCAAGGAGGACTGGTTCATAACCACTGCTGTAATACCAACAACCGCAGTCCTGCTAGCCAATGACAGCCCTCCAGGGCTGAGGGGCCAGAGCCATACATGTGACTGTGGCAGACCAGCAGTGATGCTTGAGGTGGCTGGGGGAAGGCTCCACGCCACAGTCTGCTATCCGCCAGCACAATCAGATCACACCTGCAGCATCCTACAGAGTGGTCCCACCATGCAAAGTCTAACTGCAGACAGCCCACTAGCCAGTCCATAGTGCATGCTCATGTGGGAACCCCATGCACCCAGAGGTGGGATGCACAGCACAAACACCAATCAAGTATCTCCATGATTGGGCCCCAGAACCAGGAACACACAGATATCACTAGAAACAAATAATGTGTGGCACTAAGTGGGAACATGGACATGCCATGGTCACTGCTCGGTCAGAGTGAGAGCGACCTACCAGCATGACATGCTGTGGCCACTCTGCCCATGCAGGTGGTGGTCAAGCACTACAGTGTCCCAGCCATTGCCCTCCACCCTGCGCAGATGCATCCTGGCCAATCCGCCCTGTCTGAGCCATATCCACAATACCTTACTCCTCATTATGCACATTTGCAGGCTAACGCTGGAAACAGTGTGAGCAATGTGGACTCAGTGAAGTGTTGGCAGACACATAACAATGGATAGACATACGCACACTCCCACACCTATCTCAGCATTGTGCAGAGATAGAGGTGGTTGACAACCCTGCCCACCACACTGGTCCTGAGCACAGAGCCGACATTGCTAAACTGTGCAGGGAGTAGTAGTAGTGTTCTGGTGATAACTGCAGCTCCGTGCTGGGGCCAACAGCCTGACACTCCATGAGGCTGTGGATAGTGGAGCCCGTGTGAGTGGGTGTTTGCACACCTGTGCACTGCTGCATTGTGGTTTGCACATGTTGTTGTTGTGGCTGCATTGTGGGATAAAACTATGGGGAGATGCTCTGCAGGATCCACAGATGGGACTTGAACATTTTGCTCTTGGATATACTGGCTGAATGTATTGCACCACACTGTTGCCACAGCAGCATAGTGGTCCCTGGGGCTACCTTTACATTCCCCAGCCAGACCTCTTCTGTTGCACTGCACACCACATACTGGTACAGGCCATGGGCTAGGTTCACTGCAGGTGGATGCCACTACTCTCTCCAACACAACCCCCCCCCCCCGCCAGGCCGCCATGACCATATGCTGTCGGTGCCGGTGCTGTGCAGTCCTAGGCCATCCGGGGGGCAGGTAGGCGGCTGCCTAAGGTGTGGGTTCTGGGGTAGGGGTGCCTACATAGCTGTCCACGCTTCCCCCCGCACTGACTGTCAATGTTATGTGCCCCTTGGGGTTCCTGCTGGGTAATGTCCCATGGATGGGACACAGACTCATGGGCATGTTTGACCCTGGTCTGTTGCTGTCTTGCTGGTGTCCATTTTCCGCGTTCCTATGTGCCACCTAGGCAACTGCCTAGTCTACCACGTGCCCCAGTTGCCCCCACTGCATGTCCCGCCTGCAGTTCCCCTATGCCCCATTTGCACCAGCACCATAGTAGCCCTTCGTACATTGCCACTATGCTGTTGCAGCAGATAGAATACTTCTATCACCTTTCTCGGGCTCCATACCTATGCCCTACATTGCTGACACTGAAATGATTTCTCTCTCCTGCAAATGTGCATCTAACGGCAGGTTTTCATTCGCGGTACGATTCAGCCCTTCAGTTCAGCGCATTAGTGTGCAGGGAGCCTCTCCACGCCCACTCTCCATCCATTGACCCCAGCTCTCCGCCCTCTCTCCTCCCTCTGCGGTGTCTACCGTGCCGCGGAACGCTTCCACGTGGGTTGTAAGATTATCGCGCATTAACGTTACGTTACTGCATGTTAATGTTACATAACACAAGTTAATGTTACCTACCGCACTTTAACGTTACCTACCGTGCGGTCTGTAATGTTACCGCAGTTTAGTAAACATACCCCTATGTCTCTATTTCTTTCCTAGTAACTACTAACATTCCTTTTGCTTTTTTTGACCACCACATGCTAATCAGGGGATTTCAATGTACTATCTATGTTGGCGCCATAGATCCTTTTCCTCGGTGATGACTCCGGAGGTGGAACCTAGTATTATGAAACTATGTAGCTAAACAGGTAGAAAAGGTGACAGCAAAAGCTAGAAGGATGCTTGTGTGCATAGGGAGAGGAATGGCCAGCAGAAGAGAGGTGATAGTTCCTCTGTATAAGTCTTTGGTGCGACCTCATTTGGAGTATTGTGTGCAATTCTGGAGATGCACCTTCAAAAGGATATAAACAGGTTGGAGTCGGGGCAGAGGGTGGTTACTAAAATGGTTAGTGGTCTTCATTATAAAGCATATGAGGACAGACTTAAGGATCTTAATATCTATACTTCAGAGGAAAGGCGGGATAGAGGTTGAAAACCTCCGTGGCATAAATGCACAGAGGGGCCTCTTTCAATTGAAAGTAAGCTCTGCTACAATGGGACGTAGGATTAGGGTGAAAGGGGATAGACTCAGGAATAATATGTGAACATTTTTCTTTACAGAGAGAGTGGTAGATGCGTGGAATAGTCTCCCAGTGGAGATGGTAGAGATGAGGACAGTACCTAAATTCAAAAAAGCATGGGACAAAAAAGAGGCTCTCTAAAGGAAAAAGGGAACTCTTGTAGTGGTTGATATGGAAGGGCAGACTAGATAGGCCATGTGGTCTTTTTCTGTCGTCATGTTTCTATGGGGTATGTTTACTAAACAGCGCTAACGTCGCAGCGGCGACGTTATCGCAGGATAATACCATGCGATAACATCACTTATCATGCGATAACATCTCCGGTGACATTAAGGCGCACAGAGGGTGGAGTAAGCAGTTCCAGAGGGCAGAGAGAAGGGGTCAATGGGCGGAGAGTGGGCGGGGAGAGGCTCCAGGCACACTAACGCTGTAAAATCAGGGTCTGAAAATTAACGCCAGTGAAAACCTTGCGTTAGAGGCACATTTGCAGGAGAGAGAAACCATCTCAGTCAGCAATGTACAGCAAAGGCAAGGAGACCAAGAAAAGTGATAGTAGTGATACATGTGCAGCAACAGCATAGTGCCCAAGTATGAAAGGGCACTATGGTGAGGCTGCAAATGGTGTACAGGTGGCTTCAGGCAGGACATGCAGTGGGGCAGCTGGGGCACAGGGTGGACTAGGCAGATGCCTAGGTGACACATAGGAATGTAGAAACGGAAAACCAGCAAGACAGCAACTGACCAAGGGCAAACATATCCACGAGTGTATGTCCCACAGTGCCACAATCGACATTACTCATCAAGTACCCCAAAGGGCACATAACATTGGCAGGCAGTGCCAGGGGGAAGCGTGGATGTCTATGCAGGCACCCCTACTCCATATCACACACCATAGGCAGCCGCCTATCAGCACACTTGATGGCCTGGGACTGCGCACTACCAGCACCACCAGCATAAGGGCAAGTCAGCATGGTGGCAGAGGTGTGCTGGTGGTGGAGGGGGCAGTGGCATCTGCCCACAGCAGACCAAGGCCAGAACCTGTTTAGGTGGGTGCCATGCACTGCAAAAGTCTGTCTGACGAACAGTAATGGTATCCCCAGGGAATGACCTGCTTCTGTGGCAACAGTTTGGTGCAGTACGCACAGCCAGTGTGTTCAGGGGCAGAAGGTCACAGGTTCAGGTCCCAGCTGTGGCTCCTGCAGGCCATGCCCCTTTATTTTACCCAGTACTAAACCGTGGTAATAAAGCCCAAACCTTTACTGCAGATAAAATAAACATTCCATAAACGCCTATATTTTACCCTACAGAGCACATACACCATAGACATGCGCAGTCCCTAGAGCAGAGGATCCCAACTGCAGTCTTGGAGGGCCAAACACCATTCAGGTTTCGTGCTGTCCCTAAAAAATATGCTTGAGATGAATTTGTATGCACTGCTCCCCTTGTATGAAAAGGTATCTCATGCATATTCATTAGGGACAGCATGAAAACCTGAATCGTGTTGAGCCCACCAGGACCGGAGTTGGGAACCTCTACCCTAGAGCATAGGCCAACAGGGGCACAGACACCCACACCCACAGGCTCCACTATCCAAAGCCTCATGGAGAGTCAGGCTGTTGGGCCCTGCGCGGAGCAGCATCTACCAATACTAACACCTGTATACCTTAGCAATGCCGTCATAAACATGGAAACACATTCCACATATATCAAACGGTTGCTATGATCAATGTCAGATAACAAATCCTACATTAAACACAATTTGTTAACAGAGATTCATCATAGCAACTTTTTAATATATGTGGAGTGTGTTTCATATTTTGTTACTGACAGTGTTTACCACCCCGGAGAGTGACCCTAACAGTATTGAGTACTATAGCAATGTCTGCACTGTGCCCAGGACTTGTGTGGCGGCCAGGACTGCCAACTACCTCTCTCTTTGCACAATGCTGACATAGGTGTGGGAGTGTGTGTATGTCTATCCAATGTTTTGTGGCTGCCTAGACCTTACTGAGCCCACAATGCTTGCACTGTTTCCAGTGTTAGCCTGCCAATGTGCATAATGAGGAGCAAGATATTGTGGGTATGGCCCGGACAGGGCGGTCTGGGCAGGATGCATCTGCACAAGGCATAGGGCAATGGTTGGGACATTGTAGTGCCCGACCACCACCTGCACGGACAGGGTGGCCACAGCATGTCTTGCTGGGAGGTCACTCTTACCTTGACTGAGCGGTGTCCAATGCATGTCCAGGTTCCCACATAGTGCTATATAGTGTTTCTCTCATGTGATATCTGTGAGTTCCTATTTTTGGGGCCCAATCTCTGGCATGCCTGCTTGGTGTTTGTGCTTACATCCCACTTCTGGGTGCACACAGTTTCTCCAGGCACATGCACTATGTACTAGCTAGCAGACTGTCTGCAGTTAGCATATGTATGGCTGGAACACCTTGCAGGGTGAGGTGGGTGAAGACTGACTGTGCCACCTGCTGGTGAATGTCAGATTGTGGTGGGGGGCAGCTGAGCTTTTTCAGGCCTACTGCCTGTCTGCCAGTGCCCTATGTGATACGTACAGATCTGCATTGACTGCCCAGGAGGGCACCCTTCCCCTGCAGCACTGGGGTTGATGGTCTCACAGCCCTTCATCATGTCCCTCTACTGCCTCCATGGCAAAGATGTAGAGTGTGGTTCTGTTGGTGGCAGATCCTGGTCCCCACCCTGACCCAGAGAGGGCAGGTTGGTAGGTGGTGCTACATAATCAACATGTGCGTCCAGACACCCCCTGCTCTTATAACAAGTGATCATGGCAACCACACAGTATGTGCACTATTCTGGGTAAATCACAGTTCATAAGGGTGGAACAAGACTGGGAGATAGAGATGGCTACAGAGGTAGCCTAGGTGTGTCTACAAGGACTACCTATCACACACTGGCACTGATGGCAACCTGTAGCACAGTCTATCTCAGCCAAGAGAGGTGCTGCGGACCTGGTGCTGGGCGCCCCACCTCACCCTCAGGGTGAGCACAGGAACCGCACAATGTCATGGTCTGTAGCTACTCTGTGCCAGTAACACACACGGTCAGTTCCCCCTACCAGGCCGAGGTGCTGTGGAGACGCATACCCCATCTTGTGATCAGATGCTGATCTGCATGTGCAGTGCATCATGGGTATGGGTGGGTTTACCCTACCCTGGTAACCACAGCAGACAGGATGTGTGGTGACCTGCAGTCTTTCTGTAGCCACCTTAATTGGTCCTAAAACTTATGAGTAATATCAACAGTTGAGCCAAAAATAAACAAAATTACTCAATTTGCATGAAATGATCATCCAAACAGGTCACATTAATACATGTTACCCTCGGATAAGTTATACCAATTCATAACAGTGAAAAAGGAAAATGCTTTTTATCTTTTTATCGGGTCTCAGACTCATGGGGAGCTGCAGCTATAACATTAGCCAGCATCTGCTCCGTGTTGCATCAACGACCCTCTTTTTTCCTTTTTTCTTTTGCAAAATTTCCACAGTGTTATGTATATACTATTTCAAATAATTTAAAAGCAGTGGTTCAAATGGTAGAGGGAACTATAAATGAGTCAGGCTTATCTTAATAAGATCTTCCCAACGCCAGACTCAGCGCTGCTGCATTTCACGAACGCTTCGTTTCTTCAGGGGCTCACAAGCCGACTTCAAATGTTAAAGTTCTGCTGAAAGGATAAAAGATATCATGCTTGAAAACTTCAATTGGTAAGAACTATATTTACAAGATTAACATACCATTCGAATCTATCTATTGAAAGATAGAAAATCCTCACCAAATGCTTTGGCCTCAGACATGCCACCCTGCTAGTACCAAAAAACGCCGCGCATGCGGCTTGCACTGCTCAGGGCGCTATTAAATAACAAATCCCATCAGAATGATCAATGGACTGATTAAATGGGCTAATTAGGTGCACAGGTGCCAGTCTATTTGCGTGTTGAGTCCTTATGGTGTGACTGTTTGCAAAACAAAAATCCATCGTTGTTCTTTACATAGTAGGGTCTGATCTAGAGATTTACCACCTATCCCGCAGTTGACCCGCTCAACACAAAAACAGCGTAGATCTGAAAAAAGATGATGACAAGTAAGACAATGGGCTACAATGGGAGCCGTTAAAATCTTGTGTTTCAATCTACTGCGGTGTTCAGCTAGCCTAGTCTTGAAGGACCGTAAAGTCTTGCCGATGTAAATTAACTGACAAGGACATAAAATAGCATAGACTACCTGCGTGGTTTGACAATCAGTGGAGTGGCGAAGACCATATCTTTTCCCATGGTATTCAAAAAATGAAATTTCAAGATTAATTTCACACAACGGGCATTCACCGCATCGGGAGTGACCCATCGGTCTTTCTGTAGCCAGCCAGCACTACATTTGAAGCTATAGAGATATAGCCCACTGGTTATTGCAATGACTGTGAAGGCAGAGGTCATGAGTTCAATCCTGCAGTGGCCTTATTTAGTAAGGCTGTCTGAGGGATTTCCTTTTAATTTAAATCAGTGCTGCCAGCAAAAACACCCTCACAGTACTGTAACCTAAGGTGCCTCATAAGGAGCCCTATAGGGCACATTATAAGGTGCCTTGGCGGACAGGGCACTTTATAATGTGGCCTATGGGGCGCCTTATGAGGCACCTTAGGTTACGGCACTGTGAGGGTGTTTTTGCTGGCAGCACTGATTTAAATTAAAAGGAAATGTCTCAGACAGCTTTCTTACATAACACCACTGTGGGATCAAACCCATGACCTCTGCCTCTGCAGTCATTGCAGTAACAAGTGGGCTACATCTTTATAGCTTCTAACACTGTGCTGGCATGAACTTAGGGTTAATGCGCGTTAACAAGCCAAGGGGCCCACTATCGCACGATACAGATTCCTTGCTACCTTCCCTCCGTAACACCCACTACCTTATATGGCATTCTTCACATTAACGCTGCAACTAGCGCCGGTAACATTAAGACGGTTTAGTAAACATACCCCTATGTTTCTATAGTTTGAATTATTCTTCCCTTTGTATTTCGCTTTGCACGTGTCCACATAAAATTTCATCTGCCATCTGGATGCCCCGTCTCCCAGTTTTACAAGGTCTTCCTGCAATTGCCCACAATCCACTTGTGATTAATAATTCAAATAATTTTGTGTCATTTGCAAATTTCATCACTTGTTCTTATTTCCAGATCATTTATAAATATGTTAAAAGTAATGGCCCAGCACAGATCCCTGGGAAACTCCATTCTTCACCTTTCTCCATTGAGAAAATTGACCAATTAGCCCTGTTCTGTTTTCTGTTTTTTAACCAGTACCCAATCCACAATAGAACACTGCCCCCTACCCCATGACTTTTTAATTTTCCCAGGAGTCTCTCATGAGGGACTTTGTCCAACACTTTTTGAAAATCCAGATACACTATGGGAGTTATTTTAGAAGAATTATTCTCAGTTTCCAAGTGGAAAATGTGACATTTTTGTGTGGAAATGGTGCCTTCAAAAAATAGCAGATAGGTGAGATAAGACCTCCTTCAGTAAAATCCATGTTGGCTTTGTCCTGTTTACATCAGATCACAAAGTTTTAGGTGGTTTAGAAACAAACATAAATATTTAAAGGAACATTTTAGAAAGGCTCTTCATGGCCGCAGTGACATTCAAGTGAAAATGTCTGCAATTCTATGTCAATTTTAAAGGTGAAGATGGGCATGTGTAAGTCGGATCTAAAATGAACATATCTCTACCCACCAGCGAAAACTAGGAAACACAGGCAGACATAGGGATGAACATCCATGTGCCACAAAGATGCTATTTTACAGACATAAACATGGGAAATATGTATGAGGGAACCCCCAGCAACCGACACATGCAAGTATTGGTATTTCAGAATGCACAAGTACAAATGCCGGCACATGCATATGTATCCTGGCTATTTTGGAAACGTAGGCATTCCATCACCTGTCATGAATTCTTGGTAGGTCAATATCTCCTGTGACACGATATGTACCTCCTGCACCCTTGAGTGCATCCAACATGGGTTCCTCCTGGTTGATTTCGCTGTCCCCCACCCTGTGGACCCTAGGGACCTTTTCTAGGGCATGGCCTGCCCCACCCTCTCCCTTACAACCTCCTTTTGGTTCCAAAGAGTATTGCCTAGTGAGCCAGGGAAACTGGGCCAACTTAGGATCCTGCAGCGGCTCAGTGGACTGGTTCTGTTCCTTCTTAGCAGGGGATATTGAAGAAAGCCTCCTACCTTCTGGAGGCCAGGCCTGGATTTTATTAGATTTGTAGGTTCTAGGCTTTCCTCGTGGCTGTAAGGGAGCTTGCATAATCCCAAAGGTATTTTTCTCTTGTTTGTTATCCAGCTGACCATTACATATCCTCCCCCCTTAACCAATTGCGATGCACCAGAAGATCAAAGACATCCTCCGATGGGTCAGCAATCCTGGATAAAGCACTGGCATTTCCCTGCAACTTCCCAGTTCTATGTTCCACTCGCAAATTATACCCCTGTAAGGCTAGGTACGACTTTGTCAGTCTAGTAATGTTATTTCACATTTGGTTTAACCACCTCAAAGAAGAATGGTCTGTAATGAGATTGAAGGTCCTCCCCATCAGATAATATTTTAAGGCTTCTTTGGCCCATTTAATGGCCAAGCATTCTTTCTCTATGGTGGCATAGTTTTTTTTACAGAGGGTGTCAGCTTTCTGCTTAAATACAAGCTGGGGTGTTCCTCCCCTTCATGTTCCTGGGATAGAACAGCCCCTAAACCCTTTTTGGATGTGTCTGTTTGTAACATAAAGGGCTTGGTGAAGTCGACCCCTCTCAGTATGGGTTCCTTACAAAAACTATTCCATAAGTTGCCGAAGGTGACATCCTCAAAATCAGACCAATGTAACTGTTTTTCTTTAGCATATCCGTGAGTGGGCTTGACTCTTCAGCAAACCTAGGAATGAAATGTCGGTAGTATCCTACTAGGCCCAATGTAGCTGTTTTTCTTTAGCATATCCGTGAGTGGGCTGGACTCTTCAGCAAACCTAGGAATGAAATGTCGGTAGTATCCTACTAGGCCCAGGAAACTCCTCAGCTGTTTTTTTGTTTTTGATTGAGGAAATTCCTGGATACTCTGTACCTTATCAAGCAGGGGTTTTAACCTACCCTGTCCCACTAGGTACCCAAGATACTATACCTCCCATTGGCTAAATATGCACTTGTGTGGGATTATGTTAAGACCAGCCTTACATATCGATTCTAAAATAGCCCTTATTCTAGGGATGTGTCTGCCAGTCGGGGGTAAAGATAATAATGTCATCCATATAGGCAGTGGCATACTCCTGATGGCGTCGGAGGACCTGATCGACAAGCCTTTGACAGGTAGCCAAAGCCCCATTAAGATGAAAGTGCATTCAGCAAAATTGATACAAACCAGTTGGAGTACTAAAGCCTGACTTATGTCGGGACTCCTTGGCCAGAGGAATCTGCCAATAGCCCATTAGTGAGGCCTCGAGTGGTTACATACTGAGCCTAACCCAATAAATCCAGGAGTTCATCTACCCGCAGAATGGGATAAGCATCATATGTGGAGAGGGCTGGTGAAAATCTATACAAAAACATTATCTTTTATCCGGTTTTGGTACTAGCACAATAGGGCTAGACCAAGGAATTATGGACTCCTCCGCAACCCCAAACCTCTCCATTTCCCTAACCTGATTAACTATCTCCTGTCTCTTGGTCTCAGGTAATCTATAAGACCTTTGCCTTAAATTTTCCCCATAAATTTTAAAATTCACCATAAACACCCCAAATTTCTTTCCATATTTTGTTTTTTGTTGCCTTTTAAACTGTTCATGTCAGAGCGTGACGAGGAAGGGTAAGAATTAAATATCTAACCCACTCCAGACGACAGGCTACTTTTTATTCTTTAAGGTTCCCCACCATAAAACATATGTTAAAAACGAAACTTATCTGAAAATGTCCCAAAGCCCGTTACTGTTGATTCACACCATTGTCTTTATTTCAAATGCTCCACACGACGTGCACGTTTCGGGAATAATCCCTGTATCAAGTGCTTTTCCCAAAATGTAAAGTACAAGAACAACTGTGACTAGAACACCATCCTGCAGCTTGGGGTTAACCGTTGTTGAAATAGGCATTTTAAAGGGAAACCAGCCAATGAATACTTGGATCACCCCATTGTTAGAAGAATCCCTAGTATAATTGGCTATAAACAGACAGAAAACTATCATGTGATCAGACTGCATCATAGCAAGCTGAGCCAATCGATCTCACGATTTAGACCCATGGGAGACATTGTATTCAGTTTAAAGATCCACTGTTGTTCACGCCACTGGAGCTTCATTAGCCGATCACCTCTCCGAGGATCTAAAGGGATGTGATCTATGATAGTCCAACAGAACTCTTCAAAAGAATGTCGGTAAGTTGCGCTATGAGCAGCTACCGGCGCTGTTTGTAATTGTTGATGTATTCTAGATGCATGTTCTGCCAATCTTTTCTTCACCGGGCGCGAAGTCTTGCCCACATATAATAAACCACATGGGCATTGTAGCAGATAAACTACATAAGAAGACATGCATGTGGTATTCCACCAACGCCTATACACACGAAGTGTCCCCGGATGTTGCCAGACTGGTCCTGACATTGTCATAGAACAATAATTACAATTCATGCAGGGTTCATGACTAGCCCTCATAGGCATCGGTATAGGTCTATCCAATATTGATGTTGTTTTTACCAACCTATCACTTAGATTTAAGCCCCTTGAAAAGGCAATACGTGATAGGGGGGGTTTTACCTTTTATGGAACGTAGCTCAGAGATCTAGCGGATCCTTCATACACACTGGCAAATGCTACGATTACATGAATGTTTTGATAAACCTTTACGTATTGCCTTTTAGTAGCCACTCTCTGCACCGACTCCATCCTGTTCACCTCCTTTTGAAGGTGCGATCTCCAGAATTGTACACTATACTCCAAATGAGGTTGCACCAAAGACTTATACAGAGGCACTATCACCTCCTTTTTTCTGCTAGCCATTCCTCTCCGTATGCACCCAAGCATCCTTCCAGCTTTTGCCGTCGCCTTTTCAACCTGTTTAGCTACTTTAAGATCATCAGACACAGCCACGCCTAGGTCCCGCTCTTCTTTAGTGGACAAAAGTACTTCACCCTATGCTATATTGCTCCCTTGGATTGCTGCAGTCCAAATGCATGATCTTACATTTTTAACATTAAATCCCAGCTGCCAAATTCTTCAAGCTTAGCTAGATCTCTCCTCATGTTATCTACACCTTCCTGGGTGTCTACTCTATTGCAGATTTTGGTATCATCCACAAAGAGGCAAACCTTACCCGACAGCCCTTCTGCTATATCACTAAGGGGTATGTTTACTAAACTGTCTTAACTTGCGCCCGGCGATAGTGTGCAGGATGCCATAAAAGGAGTGGGCGTTTCAGTCTTAAAGTAGCAAAACGGGATTATCGCACGATAACGCGCGCTGCTGCGCACATTATCGGGCGAAGCGCCGCTAAGCGCGTTAACGCGCGGTAATCTTAAGTAGGCGCCCAGACATGCAGACTTGGAAGCAGAGGTGTAGCACAATGGTTAATACACTGACGGATGATACAGGGGTCATGAGTTTGATCCCCAAGTGTGCCTAATACATAAGGCTGGTTGAAGCATCAGCTTTGACAGGTAAGTATTGTTTCCTGAGGCTTTTTATTTGTATTTTAATTATTGCTGCCAGCAAACACACCCTCACATGCCATAACCTAAGGTGCCGCATAAGGCACCCTATAAGGCACTCTATAGGGCACATTATAAAGTGCACTGTCCGCCACGGCACCCTATAATATCCCCTATAGGGCACCCTATAAGGCGCTCCATAGGACACCTTATAAGGCACCTTATATGGACTGTAACCATAAGGTGCCTCAGAAGGCGCTTTATAGGGTGCCCTATAAAGCGCCTTCTGAGGCACCTTATGGTTACAATACACTGAGGGTGTTTTTGCTGGCAGCCCTAATGTACATTAAAAATAGACAATACTTTGGACAGCCCTATCAAATAACCCCACTGTGGGTTTGAACCCATGATCTCTGGCTCCAACAGGCAGTGAAATAACCAGTGGGCTACAGCTACTAACAAATCTCTGGCTGGCTGGCTGCAGAAGGACTGCACATCACCACACAAACAGTCTGCTGTGATCACCAGGATAGGGTTAACCCACCCGTACCCATGATGCACTGCACATGCAAATCAGCAGTCTACAGATGATCACAAGATGGGGTATGCACCCCCACAGCACCTCGGCCTGGTAGGGGGGAACTGACCGTGTGTGTTACTGGCACAGAGTAGCTACACACCATCACATTGTGCGGGTACTGTGCTTACCCTGAGGTTGAGGTGGGGCGCCCAGCATCAGGACCACAGCACCTTCCACGGCAGAAATAGGTCATGCTGCAGGTCCCCAGCAGTGCTAGTGTGTGAGATTATGTAGTTCCTGCAGACACACTTTGGATACATCTGTATTTCTCAGTCAGGTTTAGCCCTTATGGACCCATAGGTGGATTATATACCACGACCCATCCCACCCTCCCTCTTGGGGCTGAGGGTGGGAAACAGCGTCTCCCACCAACAGATCCACATTCTACCTCCCTGCAATGGTGACAGTAGAGGGGACCATCAACCACAGTCCTGCTGGGGAACAGACACCCTATAGGGCAGTCAATGCAGCTCTGTACACATCCATAAAGCAATAGCAGACAGACATTAGACCTGGAAATGCTCAGCTGTACCTCACCACTATCTGATAGTCTCTTGCAGCAAGCCTCCAGCCGCTGCACCCTGCAAGGTGTTCCAGCAAAATACATACTAGCTGCAGACAGTCTACTAGCTAGTCCATGTTCCTGGATGAGATGCATGCACCCAGAACGAGAATGTCAGTATACACACCAAGGCAATAAGTCAGTGATTAGGCCCCAAAAGGGAACCCATTAATATCACATGAGAGAAACACTATATAGCACTATGTGGGAACCTAGCCATGCCGTGGTCACTGCTCAGTCAGGGTGAGAGTGATCTCCCAGCAGGACATGCTGTGGCCACCCTGTCTGTGCAGGTGGTGGCCAGCCACTACAATGTCCCAGGCATTGCCCTATGCCCTGTGCAGATGCATCCTGGCCAGGCCACCCTTTCTGGGCTATACCCATGATACCTTGCTCCTCATTATGCACTTTGGCAGGCCAATACTGGCAACGGTGCTGGCAGTGTGGGCTGTGGAGGGTGTTTGCAGCCACCACACACTGGATAGACAGACACACACTCCCACACCTATGCCAGCATTGTACAATTATTGAGGTGTTTGGCAGCCCTGGCCACCGTTCCAGTCCTGGGCACAGTGCAGGCATGGCTATGGTACACAATACTGTTGGGGTCACTCCCCAGGGTGGTAAACACTGTCAGACACAAGACCTGTAGCACACTCCACAGACATCAGAAAGGTTGCCATGATGCAGCTCAATCAGAAAATTGTACTTAACTTCCGAATTGGTATCTGCTAGTAACCATAGTAAACTTTTGATAGCTGTGTAGCGTATTCCCAGGTTTAGGGTGGCAATGCTAAGGTATGCAAGTGCTAGTATTGGGAGATGCACACAGGGCCCAATGTCCTGCCTCTCCAGGAGGCTTTGGATAATGGAGCCTGTGGGTGCGGGTGTGTCTGCCCCTGTTGGCTGCTGCTTTACGGCAGAGGTTCCCAACTCCAGTCCTGGTGTGCCAAACACTGTTCGGGTTTTCATGCTGTCCCTCATGAATATGCATGAGATACATCTGCATACCATGGGGGTGGCACATAGAAATGCAGTACAGGCATCTTTATTAGAGGCAGCATGGAACCTGAATGGTGTTTGTCCCTCCAGGACTGCATTTGGGAGACTCTGCTCTAGGTAATGCGCCTGTTTATGGTGTCTGTGCTCTGTAGGGTAAAATGTAGGTGTTTTGGGCATGTTTACGTCATCTGCAATAAAGGTTCTGTCTGTATTAGTACGTTTTAGTAGTGGGTAAAATATGGGGACTGGGTTGGCAGGAACCACAACTGGGACTTGAACCTGTGACCTTCTGCCTTGGAACACACTGGTTGTGTGCACTGCACCACTGTGGTGCCACAGAGACAGCACATTCCCTGGTGATACCATGACTGTTCATCCAGCAGGGCCTGTCTGTTACAGTGCATGGCACCCACCTACACAGGGCTAGGCCATGGTCTGCTCTGGGCAGCTGCCACTGCCCCCCTCCACCACCAGTACCCCTCTGCCACCATGCTGACATGCCCTTCTGCTGGTGGTGCTGGTGGTGCGCAGTCTCAGGCCATCCAGTGTGCAAGTAGGCGGCTGCCTATGGTGCGTGTTCTGGGGTAGGGATGCCTGCATAGACGTCCATGCTTCCCCCCCAACACCGCCTACCAATGTTCTGTGCCCTTGGAGGTACCTGCCTGGTACTATCCCCTGTGACACTGTGATAAACACACTCATGCCCATGTTGGGCCCTCATCAGTTGCTGTCTGGCTGCTGTACAGTTTCAGCATTCCTAAGTGCCACCTAGGCATCTGCCTAGTCTGCACTGTGCCCCAATTGCACCACAGCATGTGCCGCCTGCAGCCCTCTGTATCCCATTTTCAAGCATCTGTCCAGTTGGCCATTCCAACATGCCCGCCCTGATGTTGCCGCACATGTGCATGCCATAGGAAACCTGTCCAATGGAGAGGAAAACCCTGCACAGTGCAATTTCACTGTGGGCTCATTCACCTTGTATGGGGACGGAGCATGGACCCTTCCAGAATTCATATCCTTTTTTTGGTGCTTTCTTGGGAGTATTTTTTGATGTTTCCCATTGAGATCACTATTGCCCAGCTTGGTTATTTTATTTTTCCATTTTCTTCTGTTCATTTTCACTGTTTATTTGCCCTTTTGTTCCGTGCACATGTATCACACTTATCACGTTTTTGTTGGTTTCCCTGGTTTTGCTGTACATTGCTGACAGAAATGGTTTCTCTTCCCTTTAAATCAGCTCTAATGCCAGGGTTTCACTGGCGTTAGTTTTCAACCTCGGATTTCACAGCCTCTCCCCTCCCACTCTCCACCCATTGACCCCTTCTCTCCGCCCCTGGGGAGCCTTCCTCTGCCCTCCAGGAGCCTTTCTCCGCCTTCAGCGCTCATTTGCGCCGCTGCGTGCGTTATCGCGCGCTAAGGTACCTCTGTGCCCGATAAAGCGCCATAATCGTGCAATAAGGTACCTTATCACGCGATAACGTCACAGAGCGCACATTAAGACGGTTTAGTAAACATACCCCTAAGAAAGATGTTAAAAAGAATCAGACCAAGGACAGAGCCCTGGGGCACACCACTGGTAACATCCTTCTCCTCAGAGTGAGCTCCATTTACCTGTACTCTTTGTTGCCTCCCACCCAACCAATTTCTAACTTTAAGGTGAGGAACAGTGTCAAAGGCTTTACTGAAATCTAAATACACCACATCTAGGGCTCTCCCTCGGTCCAACTCCCTGGTCACCCAGTCAAAGAAATCAATCAGATTTGTCTGACAAGACCTGCCTCTGGTGATCCATGCTGCCTCGGATCATGTAATCTGCTGGACTCCAGAAACCTCACTATTTTCTCTTTCAGAAGCGTTTCCAATAATTTATTCACCACCGAAGTTAAACTAACTGGCCTGTAGTTTTCAACCACATCCTTATTTCTGCTTTTGTGCAAAGGGACCACATGAGCCTCTCTCCAGTCCTTTGGCACCACTCCCGACTCTAACGAGGCATTGAAAAGGTCAGTCAGTGGAGCTGCTAGAACTTCCCCAAGTTCCCTCAGTATTCTAAAGTGTATTCCATCTGGTCCCATTGCTTTGTCTACTTTAAGTTGAGCTAGTTTCTCATGAACACAGTCTTCTGAAAATTGTTGAAGATGTCCCTCGCTTCTGTTTCTGTTTGTGGGTGTTTTCACCTTTGAATGGATTCTAACAGCCCTAGTCCTAATACTGAACCACATCATCTGATGATCACTGGGTGCAAAATGATCTCCCACTATACAGTAACATCAGAAACACTTTCAACATTGGTAAGCACCAAGTCCAGTATGGACCCTTCACGTGTTTGGTCTGTTACCAATTGCCTGAATAGTTCTCCCTGTAGAGAATCCAGGATCTCTTTGCTTCTAGATGATACTGCAGGAGGAATGTGCCAATCAACATCTGCATATTGAAATCCCCTATCAGTAGCACTTCCCCTTTCCTAGCAATGCTGCATATGTCTTCAATTAACGCTCTGTCCACCTCTTCCTCTTGTGAGGGAGGTTTGTATATTATGCCAAGGTCTGTCAGCAGCCAAGACTTCCCCAGTCAGAGATACGGCCAACCCACTGCCGTGGCTACCCTTTCAAAAGTCTCCCCCCGACCCCCCCCCCCTCAATATCACTGTCCCACAGTTTCCCAAAAGAAAAGGGTCCATACTTTTGGGCTCCTAGCTTGATACTGGATGCAACCGAAGAATCCTGCACCACTGGAGATCTGCCTTCCTTTGCTCCAATCGTGGCCTTGAGGTAGCCCTGTAATAAGTTCAAAAGGGGGTGCTGTTGCTCCTGCATATTGTCTAAGGCTGCTTTCTGGACCCTCAGGGATTCTTCCTGCTGCTTCTGGAACTGGGCAGCCATTCACTGGGGTACTTCATTGGGATCCATTGGAAACAGCCCGCAACAAAAAAACCCTGGAAAAATCAAGTGCTGTCCCCCTAGGTGCCTGCCTAGTGCCTTGCACCGCTGGTTCTTTCACCTCTACTCAGGTGGTATTCCCTCCTATACCCATTACAGCTATCAGTCATGCCCACCCTAGGTACCCTTACCTGGTGTGGCCGCTGATAATCGTCTTACGTAAGGAGTTGGATTCCTTCTTGCGCCTGGGTTCTCAACGCTGCGACTCGGCTGTCGAAATCCGGCCAACTATACCACTGTGATGTGGTATGTGGTACAGGACTCTTTGGACCTTCTCCTGCACCCTCAAGGGCACCCAACAACACAACAATCTAGGCGCATAATTCCAGTCCAAGTTTTATAGAAAACACAAAAAGTTGCTTTCCAAAAGTTAGAGCAGTTCAAGGAGCAATTCTGCTATCCCTACTTCGCATTAGAGGCTAGCCCCAGAACACTGTGCCTCTGCAGCAGCAGTGACGGGCATGGCCGCCCCTTTTCCCAAACACAAACACAACAAATGTTCCAGAGAATCAGTACTAAACAAACATAGGCAGTCCTATGACCACAATGATCCCAACCCCACAGTCTTTTCCTCTACTATTAACAGTATTGCTGAGCTACAAAGTTTAACCCAGCTGTGCAGCCACCCTTCGCATCCCCCCTTCAGGTTCAGTATCAGCTTGTTGAACCTGCCCCAGGGCCAAAGCATTCACTGTTCCAGAAAAAGTACCTCCATGGGTTCAAGGGGCTTGCACTCCTGATACTCCTGCATTTCCATGGGTTCCTCCTGGTCAATTTCACTGCCCCCTCCCTGTGGAACCTAAGGATCTTTTCTAGGGCATGGCCTGCCCCACCCTCTCCCTTACAGCCTCCTTTTGGTTCCAAAGAATATTGCCTAGTGAGCCAGAGAAACTGGGCCAGCTCAGGATCCTGCAGCGGCTCAGTGGACTGGCTCTGTTCCTACCTAGCAGGGGATATTGAGGAAAGCCTCTTCCCTTCCGGAGGCTGGGCCTAGATTTTATTAGATGTGTAGGTTCTAGGCTTTCTTCAGAGCTGTAAGGGAGCCTGCACAATCCCAAAGGTATTTTTCTCTTATTTGTTATCCAGCTGACCATTACACTCCCAAAATAACACTGGAGAATTAAGGGGGATTTTAATGATAGGTTACGAACAACTAACAATATGTCTGCAATTTCATTTATGAGCTCTCTCAGTACTCTGAAACATATACCATCTGCTCCATAGAATTTGCTACTCTTCAGTTTGTCAGTTGCCCTATTACATTTTCCAAAAATGAAAAAGGGGATGGAACACCTCCCTTTACAAGAGAAGCTAAACCAGGGGTGTGTACCATTGGTGGGTATGGAGGGGCCGATGCCCTCCACTTTCAGGACCCTCCAATTCCCATGGCTTTCCCTGATTTACACCTGGCATAGTGCTAAAACGTCACAGGGAGCATGTCCTATTCATGATCTAAATCTAGAGCCCTCATTAGAAGATCCAAGAGATAGTTCTTTTCAGGCCAGATACAGGCTGCAGGTAACCATCCTCACCAGTTGTTTAAAGTGGTAAGAGACATTTCCCTTTATGAACCTCCTGATCTAGGACATAATTCCATCTTGTTTTCTCGGGCCAGTATGGCGCCTTAGTAGTATAATGGGTACACTACTCGTCAAACTGATTGACAGGTGAGATAAGGATGACAGGAGCCAATCAGCGTTCACTTCCGGTCTATGTCCCGCCTTAGGCCACGCCCCCTCCCATAGAAGTGAATGGTGAGTTAGCCCCGCCCACTCCCGCCCCCAAAATGTTGACAGGTACCAATCAGCGCCCACTTCCGGTGTATGTCCCGCCTTAGGCCACGCCCCCTCCCATAGAAGTGAATGGTGAGTTAGCCCCGCCCAGCCCCGCCCACTCCCGCCCCAAAATGTTGACAGGCACCAATCAGCGCCCACTTCCGGTGTATGTCCTGCCTTAGGCCACGCCCCCTCCCATAGAAGTGAATGGTGAGTTAGCCCCACCCAGTCCCGCCCCCAGGCGTGGCCACCGCCCCCCCACTTGACACACCCCTGCCCCCGCCCCAAGGATGACATCATCCAATCAGCATACTCTTCCGGGGGGTGTCACACCCATGCCACGCCCCACAATATGGCATTAGCCAATCAGCACCCACTTCCGGGGTTTGTGCTACACCTACAGCCTCCCACCCTCCTCCACGCCCCCTGCCTACATCATCGGAAATGACATCACCGGAAACAGGGCGTCATCAGAAGAGGGACTGTCCCTTTTTTGCTGACATCAGCGGAAACAGTATGGCTGACTCCGGAAATGTGTTTGTGCTTCTGCTTAATACTGAAAAACAAAAATGCTTTTCTCTCTGTCTCTCTCTCTCTCTCTCCCACACAGACTCAGTTGTTTCTTTCTCACACAAAAACTGATTCCTAGCACAGAGAGACAGGCAAGCTAGAATCTTTTTTCTTTCCAAAATGCAATTAGCACATCTTTGTTAGAGGGATCACCCTCTCACCCTCAACCACGCCCCTGCCTACATCATCGGAAATGGACTGTCCCTTTGTGCTGACATCAGCGGGGAGCAGTGTGACTGACTCCGGAAATGTGTTTTTTTTTTTTGCTTCTGGTTAATGTTTACACCTGCAAAAAAAAAGCAGGAACCCTGGAAAAATAAAATGCTTTTCTCTCTCCCACGGCACCAGTTCTTATTTCTCACAAAAAGATTCACGGCACAGAGAGACACAATTTTCTTTACAAATGCAATTACAAATGCAATTGTTAGAAAAACTAGTGCGGTCCATGTGATAGAAGTATTCTGACAGACCTGTAGAGTTCAGACTAAAATACAGAGAGACCTGAGTTCAAATCCCCCTAATACAGCTATTTTTTTGAGAGAGCCGAGTTCAAATCCAAATACAGCTATTTTTTAGTGGCTTTGAAAAAACCAATACAGAGAGACAAGCCTGGACATGTCTCTCTAGGGTGTGGTAACACGTGATTGGTTGAAACAAGAGGTCTGTTCTGAGCATGCTCCAGGTGTTCTGAGCATGCTCCTGCTGTAAGGGGAGCATTTTAACACAGACTTTCAGAAAGGAAAAAATGGCTCTTTTTGGAACACCAAGCAGAATTTCCAGCAGGGCACACAACATTAATTACTTCCTTAAGGATCATGATGCTGTTGCAGAGGGGTATCCACCGATTGAAAATCCATTTGAACTACAGGAGAGTCTGGCAGATCCTCCGCCAGAAATAGCAGCTTTTGTGGATTATCCAGATGCCCAAATATTTTTCAACTCTCAAGAACCCTACGATTCTGGCACAGAACTTGGCTTAACATCTGACAACACAATGGACCTGGAGGATATAGAATTATATCACGCCACTGTAGATGCAGAAACAAACTGTTTATTGGAAGACCTAGGATCAGCAGAGGTAAGAGAAGTTTTTTTATTTAGAAAAGTGTTATAGAAGAAACAGCAGTTCACACTGACATTATTTTGGTTTTTTTTTTGTAGGGAAGTGACGAATCTCTGCTCCTACAGGGGCACATACAGACTGCCAATCTACGCTGTTTGTGCTTTCTCTGTACATATCAAAGGGAGGCATTTGATGTCATAGCCAGTCAAAGGGATTGTACAAAACCTGATGAAATAAACAGATTTAAATCTGTTATACAAACAACGGTGGCCTGTATTATCAAGAAATGCTGGCAGGGCATTATGCATAGAGACTGTGCAGCGTGTGTAATACATGCTCCAGGCCAAAGACACCATGACTGTTTAAAGTGGGAACGCAATGAAATACATCAGAAAATCCATAAAGCTTGTAACAGGTTGTGTCTAGGACCTATTTTAAATGTTGCCATGATTGCGGATCATAAAATGAAAGCAACTGTCCTAGTTTATGAAAATTTGAATTTTTTGTTTGAACTCGTCAGAGATTTTAACAACAGTAGAAACCCAGGACAACTGCTCAATATTTTGCTTAATTCTGTGGCAGACAGCGAAAAAGAAATAGTGGAAGGCTTAATCTGTGACAGAGATTATAGATCGTTCTTTAAAAACACCAAGTTCTGTAAAAATTGACTTTTTATGAAAATGTATGTATTTCCAGAATCTATTAGTTGAACATACAGATGAACAAAAATTATATGTATGCCTTTTATTTTTTTTAAAACTTGTAATGCTCAAATGAATTTCACAAGATGAAAACATTTTATTTGAAATAAAATATTTTGAACCTATGTGTGGTGTGTTTTAGGAATGATTAGTTAATTAAACCTACAATGGTTTGTCTGGAAAAAAAATGGGGCCTCCAGGTGTGTCCTAAACAATAGGCCATAAGATAAGAATGTGCAGAACTGTCGTGTAACTAAAATCCACTTAAGACGTCTGGGAAATGGGTGGGAATGTGTATTAGCCACATACACAGATATATAGCATCTATTACACTGTGCTGTCTGCGAAAAAAAGGCATTGTGAATTAGCCAGGTCGTATGATAAGCTTATGAGATCCAGTATATTTCAGCAGCCAGAAAAGATCACACAGTCTCTATAGCTTGTATCATCTGCAACTTTTTCTTCAGACATGGTGAGTAGATATGAGTCTTTTTTAAAAATATTGTTGGCTATGTAATGTTTCTGTCTCTTATGATTGTCTTTAAAAAATAGGAGCAGAAAAAGGGGGTTACAAATAAACTTTCTCTTACAAAAAGAAGGCGGCAAAGAAATTTAAAAGGTATGTCCTGTGTTGTTTTAATTTTCTAACAGCTATGTTCTTTATAATGTGTTTCAGAGGACAGCCTCAACCTGTAATCTTTTTTATTTTAGACCAAGAAGATGCTACAAAACAAGATGGCCAGTCTAACCAACAGACGGTACCTTACAGAAAGCCAAAAGACAAACAGAATCGTGAGTATTCCAGTTTTATCCAGCACCTAGATTTTAAGGTCTCTGTAAAAGTATTAGCCCCCACGTTTTCTTTTTCAGACCGAGAAAATGTTAGAAAATCAGCGGCTATGGGAGAGAAGTCTAACAGGAAAAGATCACGCAGCGATAGTTTTTCTGACGGTGAATCTACACACGCCGGTACAGAATACGGAGGGCGTGGTGAAAGCCATGTCTTTGATCACAGTGTTTCAGAGGACAGCGCAAACAATCATGCATTAGGCCTCGCTGAAGAATCAGAACCAGTTAGCTATGTTCAGTTTGTGAAAAGGTGGGATCGTAAATTGGACAAGTTTAATGGTGTAATTTATTCAGAGGAATTTCGGTTTATTAATTTAGACAGGATAACATCATTATCTGAGGCTCAATTCGCCATTCGGCAAGGTATTCAACATATTCTGGATGAGGTTAGCAGCCGGGTTTCACCCGGTGATTATGTACAGGTGCATCTACACTCATCTCTTTTCCACAATTCCTTATATTCTGGTAAGTTAAACCCCGAGGCATTAGACGCTGACGATTTCTTAAATCAGATCGCTAAACTCCTTCAGAGTCACAGAGAAATCCAGGTTTGTGATATATTCCGGGTTGTTGTACTTGTCATAAGAAATTGGGGTGGGGGTGCTCGTAGGGTCTTAAAGACCATACCGTTTAGCCATATTATTCATAAGAAAAGGATGTATTTGATAGACTTGAACAACACTGATAATAGCCTGTGTTTTGCAGGTAGCCTCACAGCCCTCATGTCACAGGTAAAAATGACAGATGTCGAATTGTTAGAAGGTGCTAAAAAACTACATAACGAATTGGGGTGGCCGGTACATAGAAAAGTCATGCTCGATGATGTAGCAATATTTGAACAGCATTTAAAGATAAACATACGCGTTGTGCTTTACACAAAATCATGGGTTTGTTTTAAGACATCAGACAGACCTGTGTTCCCTAAGACTGTGTTCTTGTTGCTACACGATGACCATTTCTATGGTATAACCGATGTCAAAAAATTCTATGGGGAGCGCAACTTCTGTAGTTACTGTCAGAAACCGTACAGTCACGATCATAATTGCACATTATGGTGCCGTCTTTGTTTGACACTAACGTGTACGAATAATGTTGGTGTACAACAGAGATGCCCTAATTGCAAACTCTTTTGCCGTTCTAAAGAGTGTTTAGATAGACACGCGGATCTGGCTCTGAAAAAAGAAGTGGCGTGTTTATCTAAGATACTGTGCCAGAAATGTGAGTCTTATGTGGACAAGAAACATAAGTGCAAGGGCCGTCATTGTAAACTATGTCGCGAGCCCCTAACCGGGGATGGCGTCCACTTATGTTTTATGACCCCTATTGGTAAAACTGAAACATCTGAAAAGTATATTTTTTATGACTGTGAATGTATGCAAGAAACAGGCTGGCATGTCCCTAATTACATATATGCGACGGACTTAAATGATGAAAGAAACTGGGAATTCAAGGGTCTCGAATGTATTTCTGCCTTTATACAGATTTTTTGTGACAAAAAATTTAAAGGTTACACCTTCATAGCCCATAATTCCAAAGGTTATGACGGATATTTTGTTCTTAAACAACTGCTTAAGGAAAAGATGGACACGAGGCTGTTGGTTCAAGGTGCTAAACTTTTACAAATTACCGTTGAACCTCTGACTATCCGTTTTATAGACTCTCTAAATTTCCTGCCTATGAAACTTAGCAAACTTCCACAAGCCATGGGTTTTACAGGCAGCAAGGGGTACTTTCCACACTTTTTTAATACACTGGAAAATCAAAATTATGTGGGTCCCATGCCGGGTGTTGAACATTACGGTGTGAGTAACATGTTGCCTGAAGAAAAAGATGAATTTTTACAATGGTACAAGGACAATCGGCATAAAACTTTTAATTTGCAAAAAGAGCTGGCTTATTACTGCCAGCAGGATGTATCTATTTTGCGACAGGCCTGTGTTCTCTACCGAGCTGAAATCATGAAAATGACAGAGAAAGAAGTGTTTGTAGAGCAGGGTGACATCTCAGAAATTCAAACAAGGTGTTTAGACCCTTTCCAATATATAACCCTTGCATCTGTATGTATGGCTATGTTCAGATTCATGTTTTTAGAACCCAAGACTGTGGCACTCATCCCACCAGATAACTATCACCGGCAGACAAAGAGATATTCAACCCCCTCTATTCAATGGCTGATGTATGTGGAGGCTAAAGAAAATATACAGATCACACATGCTCTGAAAGGTGGTGGTGAAAAAAAGGTGGGGGCTTATTTTCTTGATGGCTATGCCGTGATCGGTGGGGTAGAAACAGCTTTTGAATTTAATGGTTGTTTTCACCACGGCTGTCCGAGCTGTTATAACGATAAAGACCAGAATCCTATAGCAGCCACGACCTATGGTTTTCTTTATTACAAAACACAGCTAAAAGCTGCATTCCTGGAAAGCCGTGGGTTCAAGGTCATAAGTCTATGGGAGCACGAGTGGAAGCGGATGGTAAAAGAAAATGATGGGGGCTGCGCAGATTTCCTGGCTGACTCCGCATTACCGCAACCTCTGATTCCACGAGATGCCCTTTTCGGGGGTAGAACAAATGCCATTTGTCTGTACCACAAAACAAGGCCTGGGGAAAAAATACACTACTATGATTTTACCAGCCTATACCCTTTTGTCAATAAAACAAAGGAATATCCAATAGGCCATCCAAAAATCATTTATGACAAATTTGGCCCCCCTACAAAGTACTTTGGTTTTATAAAAGCAAAAGTATATCCCCCACGAAAGCTCTTTTTCCCAGTGTTACCCATACGGTTGGGCGGTAAGCTTATGTTTCCGCTGTGTCACACGTGTGCTGACACACGGCAACAGGAAATGTGTGCCCACACGGATGAGGAGAGAGCTTTTGTGGGGACTTGGTGTACGGTGGAGATGAATTTAGCCATTGCAAAAGGGTATGTGGTTGTTGAAATCTATGAAATCTGGCATTTCGAGCAAAAATCTGATCATCTCTTTTCCGAATACATCAAAATGCACCTCCGTCAAAAACAAGAGGCTTCTGGCTACCCTCGATGGTGCAATGATACTGAAAAACAAAATGTGTACATAGCTGATTTCTTTAGAAAAGAGGGGGTGTGTTTGCGTACAGACCAGATTAATGTAAACCATGCTAAGCGTCAAATAGCAAAACTTTTCTTAAATTCCCTGTGGGGTAAATTTGGTCAAAGAACAAACCTGCCTACCACAAGCATTGTGAAAGAACCTGATGATCTCTTTAAATATCTGTTTTCTCCTGAATTCGAGGTTTCATCATGCGATTTTATTGATGATGAAACAGCCTGTGTGTCTTGGAGGCACTCAAAAGACCAGTGTATATTGTCAGGTAGCACCAACGTTTTCATTGCCTGTTTTACAACGGCTTATGCACGCCTGGAGTTGTACAACCTTCTAGATAGTTTGCAAGAGCGCTGTCTGTACCATGATACAGATTCTGTGATATTTCTAAGTCGAGAGGGTGATTGGAACCCATCTTTGGGTGATTATTTAGGTGAGCTCACAAGCGAGATACCCTCAGATGAACATATCACAGAGTTTGTATCAGCGGGGCCTAAAACATACGGCTACAAGCTGTCAAGCGGGAAGACCTGTATGAAAGTAAAAGGGATTACGTTAAACGTAGAAAACTGCCAGAAAATCAATTTCACTAGTTTGAAAGATCTAGTTTTGGACTACAAGCCTGGGACAGCAGATTTATCCCAGAAAAAGATAGGAGTACAACAACCTGGTATTATAAGAAACAAAAAGGGTTGGACAATAGAGACTGGTGTGATTAAAAAAAACACAAAAGGTTGTGTATGACAAAAGGGTGAAGTTGGAGGATGGCTTTAGCACATTACCCTATGGATACTAGCGTGGTGGATGTGCGCTGGTCACATCCTTTTTCTTGTATTTTAGCGGGGCCGTCCAATTCAGGCAAGAGCTTCTTTGTT
This sequence comes from Ichthyophis bannanicus, assembly GCA_033557465.1. NCBI lineage: Eukaryota > Metazoa > Chordata > Amphibia > Gymnophiona > Ichthyophiidae > Ichthyophis > Ichthyophis bannanicus. The sequence goes on along the minus strand of CM066036.1, from coordinate 833,793,140 downwards.
AAAAAGATGTTAGAACATGCTGGTCGTGTATTGACTGTCATGCCTAACAATATTGTGTGGTGTTACAGTTGCTGGCAACCTCTGTATAAAGAAATGTTAAATAAATATCCTTTTATTACATTTATGGACACTTTGCCTGATACTTTTAATGATGAACGGATGTTTCCAATCAATAAAGTAAACTTGGTTATTGTTGATGACCTAATGGATTCTGCCTGTAAAAGTGATGAAATAGAGAAAGCCTTTACCAAGTATGTGCATCACAGAAACCTGAGCATCATATATATTGTTCAAAATGTTTTCTGCCAAGGTAAAGCAAGCCGAACTATAACTTTAAATACCAAATTTGGGGCGGGGGCAGGGGTGTGTCAAGTGGGGGGGCGGTGGCCACGCCTGGGGGCGGGACTGGGTGGGGCTAACTCACCATTCACTTCTATGGGAGGGGGCGTGGCCTAAGGCAGGACATACACCGGAAGTGGGCGCTGATTGGTGCCTGTCAACATTTTGGGGCGGGAGTGGGCGGGGCTGGGCGGGGCTAACTCACCATTCACTTCTATGGGAGGGGGCGTGGCCTAAGGCGGGACATACACCGGAAGTGGGCGCTGATTGGTACCTGTCAACATTTTGGGGGCGGGAGTGGGCGGGGCTAACTCACCATTCACTTCTATGGGAGGGGGCGTGGCCTAAGGCGGGACATAGACCGGAAGTGAACGCTGATTGGCTCCTGTCATCCTTATCTCACCTGTCAATCAGTTTGACGAGTAGTGTACCCATTATACTACTCGCCTTCTTTATTGCTAAGCACAGTAAACCGTTAGGGCCCAATAATAAGAGTGCCAGCCACCAGTGTTGAACTTTAAACCCAGATATTCAATGCCGGGGCCATACCTGGGGTCCAGCATTGGATATCCAGGTTGCCTGGAGTTCTGTGAAGCTAACTGGGCAGCCTCGATATTCAGCTGCCGCCTGGTTAGGTTCTGCGGTGAAAGTTGTGTCGCTAATAGGGCAGTGGCTCAATATAGCTGCTTCCCGGTTAGTGATGAGTGCAGCCCTGGAAGTCCCACTGCTAACCAGTTAACATTAAGGTGGCATCTGGGGATATTCAGCGACAATAACCGTGTTAGTGTCACTGAATGTCCTGCAGAGCAGCACTTACACAGTTTTCAGATCTGCGAGCTGTATACATGCCTTTGAAGATCCTCCCTTAGATTCTACGCCAGCTCTTGCCACTTTTAATATTTCAGTCCCGTCTTCTACTGACTTCTAGCCAGGCTCAACTCAAATAATAATCCCAAATGATAGTCAAACCCCAGTCTTTATTAGTTTTCTGTCAGACCTAGCTCCATGACCATGAAGCAAACATAAATTTCCTCCTTTTTATGCAGCTCAACTTGCGAAAGACAATTTCTTCCACGAACCTATCTTCATCAACTGACAACCCAATAACCCACCAGTTACTATGGGATCTTTTGTCATTATTTTTCAAATTCCCTCTTGGACTTTATTGAATTCCTCCATTAGCCAGACCAGTTTCTGGACAAAATACTCTTATTCTCCCTAGCCTGAAAGATCAAAAGTCTAACCATTTGAATCCAGCCATTTCTAGACCCATTTCATATCTTCAGCTTTTGATGAAGATTGTGGAAAAAGCCATTGCTCAACAACTTGCTTCATTTTTGAAAGCTAATAATTCTCTCCATCCTAAACAGTCTGGCTTCAGGCCTTTGTACAACACTGAAACCCTACTTACAGCATTATGTAACAATATCCCTACTCACTTTGACAATGATAGAGAAATAAACAGGATAGAGTTGGTCCAGTCATCTTCATCATCATATGGGGATAGACTTAAATATTTCAATATGTATACTTTAGAAGAAAAGAGGGGAGGGGAGATATGGTAGAAACCTTAAATATCTCTATGGTATAAGTGCACAGGAGGTGGCCCTCTTCCAGTTGAAAAGAAACTCTGGAATGAGGGGTCATAGGATGCAGGTGAGAGGGGCATGGTTAGGTAGTAGCTTAAGCAGTCAAAAATCTACCCATGTATTCCTCATTTCATATAAGGATTAAACATGCTGGGATTTACACCTACTCCCTGCAGATGTGTTCACCTGGAGCAACCCTTCACAGGTAACCTCCTTAGTCCCTCGTTGTTCATTTCCACCTCGAAAGTTAAATTAGATAGAGGTAGTGTCATCCTGTTATTAGCTGGTGACATTTATACATGTAGATTTGCAAAATCGCCACCAAACATGTTTAAGCGTCGGCACTTCCATATCTAAATGATGATACGCGACACTTACATGTATACTGCCATAGTGTTTACCACGCTGACTTTACCCATGTGTGGATTTGCAGGATGGCTCCTCAGGCTCTACATATCAGTACATACATGTTGTGGTACAGTGGCCAGCACAGAACCCCTGGGTACAGGAAAAAAGGAAGAGCTTACCTTACAGTCACCTAGGCAGAAAGCACATTCAGGTTGTAAGGTTCCAACAAACTTTTTCTACACTGGCTGTGACGCAGTAGAAAGCCAGGAAACTAATCATGTCCTCCTGGGCCAGGAAGCACGTAAAACGTGCAGGGGCCAGGAGGATAAAAGTGGCTGGGAAATCCCAGTAGAGGGAGGTGCCACGGGAGGAGCAAGCAAGAGAGGTGCATTGGAAGGCAAGGGAGGTGTTCGTGCACAGGTCTCCCAAGCCAGAGGGGGCATCGTCCCAAGGAGAGTGAGTAAGCAGCTGGAGGGCATAGGTCACAAGCAGGAGAGCTTGCTGGGACCAGGAAGCATTGGGTGTGTCCCTGCAGTAAGGAACAGCAGAAGGGAAGCCTTTCCTGAAGCTTACCACAGCCCAGACCAGACAAGTGCTGAGAGGAACTCTCATGGCAAAGCAGGCTATAGCCCAAGTAAAGGTGCCTGGTTAAGAGAGGAAGGAGTGAAAGCTGTTTATCCAAGAAACAAAGCTAAGTACTCCAATTTCTCCAGAGGGCAAGAGGTGGGCTCGGCTAGAAAAGCAAAGGCTAATTGCTGGAAGGAAAACCCTTGGTGGAAGGAAGGGGGAAGCCTCAGAGAAATAGGCTCCAGTACAGGACCCCAGGACTTCCCTTATACAGAATGGTTCCTTGCCCCAAGAGCTGCTACCTCAAGAGAGAGTTCTGTGAATGATAGATGTGGAAAGTGTTACCCACTTACATGTTTAGACACTGAGCAGATGCAATGGGAGAGCACTAATCAGGACGTTGATTATAGCCCTATGGAATGCACACTCTGTATATCAGATGAGATTACCTCTTTATGTTAATCAAGAAGCAAGAGCATTGTTATACCTGTTTTTGAAAGAAGGTGCATTTTTGGTTATTTTGCTGTGAAGAAACAGTTTGTTTAATCCTTTGTTTGCTGTATGAGAAGAACAGAAATCCACACGGGAAAGGGAATAAATCCTCATTATAATTTTGCCTTAAACACGGCTACTAAGTATTCTTTACAAAGGCAGCTTGCACCACACGCCCTAGGCGACCGCCTAATAAGGACAAGGATAGCAAGCATCTGACAATGTGCATTCCTGCCCCTTCGTAGTCTGCATTTAGAAAAGGCCCCACATGTAGCAGAGCCTTTTCTAAGATACTGCCGTAATTGTTAACCTTATAACTTCAACGTTTCTAGTCCAAGCTCCACATCTTTTCTAAAACGTGCCTTTACATCTCTTTACAGTAGTTTAGTTAAGTATCTTTCTGTGCCGGTGCTCTGGACGTTCCACCAAAATCTCCAAAAATGACTCTCCAAAATGGTTATTATGGGAAAAAGCAGAAGGGAAAACAAAAATTTTCCCAAAACAATGTTTCCAAAAATCTTCCCAGACTCTCCTTATTGTTCTGTTTAGGATGCGTCAGATCTGGCCCCTCACAGTTCAGCTTGGTCTTTCAGAGGGCTTTTGTTGGGATGCACATTCTTGGTCCCACAAACCTTCTCAAATATACAAATAACATACTGCAGCTCTCTGATTTATGAGAGTCCGGGCTGGGTTATTCCAGACTAGGGATGTTCATTTCTTATTGTGCATTTGGTTTATTAGTACACTTTAAAAAATTTAGTGCATGCTAGGTTGATGTAACATGCATTAACATATGAATTAACAAACACTAAGTCGATTGTTATTACAATGTAGTATATGTGGAATAAATCAAAAAAGTATCTGAAAAATTGGGAAAAACTTCCAAAAATGTCCCAAAAGTGAAGCAATTTTTATTACTTCCTCACAGACCTCCCACTGCAAGAAAGCTGCTTCAAAATCAACTGGACCTCCACAGCTCTCTTCCAGAAGTCCCGAAGGTCTGTTCTTCTCTCAACAACTCTTTTATCACAACTATCTCGCCTTTCAGAATGTTTTCAAGAGAACACAGTGGAGATTTTGACCAAGATATGGATTCACTGACACTAATTAAATCCTGCCCTTAAGAAGGGTACAAACTTACAGTGGTTTATCCCAAAATCGCAAGAGATAAAGAATGGAGAGGTTGTGGAGAAAACCGGAAAACATTTAGGGCAAGGTAACATGGCATACTCCAAAACAGTTATATAAGTTGGTCTTGAGGTCAGCAGTGAAAAGTTGTATTGCTAACATAAATAGGAAGGCAGTGAATAAACTAGAGATGTCTTGGCCCTTCTGAAAGTGGGGAAAGAGTTAGGGGTGAAACAGTTTTTGGCAAGTCATTGTTCGGCTTTTGCCTCTGTTTTAATGGCAAAACTCAGTCTGTGGTATGAGGGAGACAAATACAGTTTTGCCTAGGTGTGAGTCTGCACGAAACCCTTCTGGGTCTTATGACTCACTAGCAATCATTAGCAAAACATTTATTATGATAGAAAAATAGCACTCATGCAAACCATTTCTATGGAACGCAAAAGGAAACGAGCTACTAATAGTTTGCAGCAGCAACAGACAGCAGTTCTTATATAAACCCTAATAAATCCCTAAGACTAATTACCAAAAGTCAGATGGTCTGCTTTGCACTTGGGAAAGTAGAATATCTATCTTGCTAACCTCTCAGCAGCCAAGAGGAAAACAAGAACTAATAGCTTACAGCTCTGCTAGATGAGTGGAACGCCATGATGACCGAATCAAGTTCCAAAGCGGCATACAGTAGATGCAAGAAGGGCAGGTTTGCAGGTTCCAGCCTTTGCAACCAAGCTGCTTGCAGGGATTTAAGCAAATGCAGAAAATCTGAGTGCCTGCAGCAGTCTTTCAAATGCAATGGGTGCCTCTGAGTCTGTGCTGACTCCTGGCAACCCAGTAGCTCCTGGCTTTTTTTGGCAGCGTGACTGAGAAGTAGATTGTCAGGCCTTTCTTCTGAGGCAACGGAGAGTTAAGTAACTTGCCCAAGGCGTGCTAGTGGAACTTGAGCCCTGGTCACTTGGTTATTAAGCCAGCGCTCTAACCATTAGGCTACTCCTCCACTCTGCAGGAGGCTCGGTCTGTCTTAAAGTGATAGCGGAGCAGCGTTCTATGACATGCAATGTCTGCCAGAGCTAGGAATGCAAAGCACATTAGGTGGCAAAAAGAAAAGTCTCTGTATGTGTAAAACATTCTTATTGCTGGTGATAAGTCCTTATCTCGATACGTGTACACCTCGGGGCTTGCTTGACTCAGGGCTGAGGCTGGATGAATCAGGAAACGACTATCATGCGGTGGTCTCATGCACTGTAGGGTCCATGATGAGAGCTGAAATGTAGAAGAAGATGGTATGTGGTCTGATACAGTGTTACATCTCCCAAGGACATTCAAGCAGTTCTGAGGCTGAGAAAGGCCTAGAAAACTAGTCCTCTGCATGTAGACAGAGAAAAAAAGCAATAATCTGTGTCCAAATGCACAGGCAATAACGTCCGAGACATCAGCAGGTCTTAGGCATGTGTAGCTGGCAGCCATGTCAGTTTGGTTCAGTAGGCCATAGGTAGGCCTTACAGTGGTTCAGATAGAATCAGGATTGCTTGAGGGTTTATTGAATATCTCGGAAAAGGAGAAGGATTAAAGCGGAAGGGAGAGAGTGTCCATCTGGGCTACTGAGGCAGTCTCAGTATCAGAGGTGGTGAATATACCGGGGGTCTGGCAGACATGTGCTGTGCAAGGGGGCCTACTTTCACTTCAGGTAAATAAATGCCTCATTGGCAGAGAGGGAATTCCTGACAGTCTGTAAGACAGCAGTATTAAGACTCGTATGATAAAGAGTACTCTGGATTCAGAGGGTTTGAGAAACTATCACCCAGTCTCGCTGCTTCCCTTTTTTGGAAAAATAATAGAGGAGGCAGAGCATGTTTAGCTTTCTAATTTTGCAGAAAAATACAATATATTAGATGATTGTCAGGCAGGATTTTGTACAGGCCACAGAAGAGACTACTCTCCTGGCTTATTAGAAAATCTTTTTCATGTGGATAAGGAGGAGAGAGGGTTAATTGTTGCTGGTTACATGAGACATAAAATTGGCTTTTGACCTGTTCATATGAATGGGATTAATAGGTATCTCAGGAAAGGTTTTCAATTGGTTTGTGTAATTTTTGAGGAAAAAGATGCAAATTGTGTATTCTGTTCTGTGCAGAATAGTTGTGAACCAAAGAGGGACGATACAGAAACTGACATGGATAAGGAGTGACATCTTGCTGGTGGTGAAGTCTATATGGCTGACAGCTTGGAGATATCCTCAGAGCTGCCAAGTTGCCTAGTTCCAGGATTTTCAACAACCTTATCCTGATGCATTATGGGACCAGAAGCACTAATTTCAATGGGTATAATCAGGGACTACAAATACCACATTGCTTTGAAATGCAAGTTAAAAACTAGGGCTGGCCAATATGTACCCTGTAACAGGGTAGCCTGACAAGTTTATATCCTTTGTGAGCAGAGTAGATGACAACAAATGGGTCAATGGATCTTCATCTCCCATAATTATCTTCTTCTGTAGACTCCTCTACTCTTTGGACTCACTAGATGATGAATCCCATGGCAGGATTCCATATACTCTTCTGGGCCCTGAAAACTGCTTCCAAGTACACTTATTATACATAATTTATTTAAAAAGGTAGCAGGTCAAGAACCATTAGTGACTGCTGCTGTTATCAATTGCAGTCTAGTTGATGCTAACTTGTGTGGCTAGTTGTCCATTTTGTGACTATCCCCTGGGTTTCCTTGTCAAGGTGAGACCAGAAGTAGATCACCAGGGCTTTCTACATGCCATAAGCCTACAGCACCTGGTAATCCAAAGTGGTCTCCCATCTGATATCTTAACCAGGCCTGACCCTGCTTATGTTTCACAAGAGCACACAAGATCAGGCTCACTCAGGTTGGAATGGCCAAAGTCCATTGGTGCTCAGCACAACACAAGCATCTTCAACTAAATGCATAAAATTATGGTATAACATGCATTGTCTGAAAACTAGCACAGTTCCTATATTTTCTATCAGCTTTCTGTTGGGCTTGAGCTATTATGTGAATTATTTGATATTCCCAGCCATAGTATCATTATCCTCCCGTTGCGAATAACTCTTCATTTCTCCATGTTCGGTCTCTTTTTTGCAGCGTTCATGCTTGCGTTCCTCTATCAGTTCCTCCCTTCCTCTGTGCTGCCCATGAGCAAGATGGAATCAGTTATATATTTGTCCTGAATCAGTCACTTCCTTTTATAACTCATTTTATTTTCCTTTTCAGCCTTCTTTTTTCCATAAGGTGTAATAGAAAGAGAGATGCACTGTAGCAAACTTGGGGTCATTTGTTCTGGTTTTGCTCAGCTTTTCAATGCTTACTTATTCAATGCGAGGAAATTAGAGAACACACAGTGAATGGCATTTGTTTCCTATCTCAGCAGTTTGCTTCTATACCACTGGGCTTCCATCTCCATCAAAACTGTCCTCTACTGGGCCTTCATTTGCAGCACACCAGGGCTTTGCTTACTTCATAATCTTCTTCTCTCTCTAGTTCACCCATCACAATGACAGCCCTTGTCCAGGGAGCTACATACTATGGCTTTGTTTGGAACCTGGTGCATATTTGTTCACTTCAATTTTCAACCCACTGTCACAAGAGGCGTGTTTAGTGGAGTCTACACGGTAAAGGGCAACATCAGGCATATGCATTCACAAAGCACATCCGATGGGGGCATATTTGATGGAGGTGGCCAGTGCTATTAAAGTGGCAGGCTATCACTGCTTGAAATTATGCCCAGATGTTCCATGCCGGGGCCGTATCCGGCTACCAGCATTGACTATCTGGGTTGCCTGGTTAGTGTTGATACTCAGACGCTGACCAGACAGCTAAGTCTTTTTTCTGTCTAACTTTAGCCAGTTTATGTTACCTGAATATCACAGCTGACTGCAGGGGCGGCTGAAGACAATCACCTGCCTGAAGCGAGGGATGAGATGGCGCCCCCCTGCCCCTGTAGTGTGTGTGGGGGCTTTCTCAAAACTCCAGTCAGGGACTGAACCAAACAAAAAAGCCGATTAGATAATATAGAGGAAATGCAAGATGTTCGCACACAAAGGAACTAAAAGAATGAGCGAGAACCACACTTTATAAAACGAAATTATAATTCATTTTTATTTGGTTATAAACTGCATTATAGTTCTTATTTTTTCTTTTTGAACATATATTTTGCATCCACAGAACCCCCTCCCTCAACAGTGGGTGCAGAGCAGAACTAGGACATTCACCCACAGAACTCAATATCTTAAAATTAAAAACAAAATCTGATTCTGGTCATCTCACTAACAAATATTCTCCAGTACCAGGCATACTGGAAACTAATATAAAACCCTACAAAAGTCACCAAAGATCTACAAGGCCAAATCTACCATACCATTACCAGCATAAACTTCCAAAACTCATACAAAAAAAACAGCACTATAAATACTGCAGCAGGCCCTAGAACATCTAACACCTATTTGAAAAGCTGAACAAGGCAAATTGCTACAGTATAGATCCATGTGTACAGATTTCATGTTAACAGAACACACAGCCTTGGTCACACACCCAGAACACAGATTCTCACCAAGTACAGAATCACCAAGTGATCACAATCTAAAGTAAAAATATTTAGATACAAATTAAACCGAAACCTCAAGAAGACAGACTGTATGCAGTGCAACACCAGATAAGAGATGTAGTTCCCCATACTGTATAAACTATAAAGTTAGCGCAAAGTATCATATCATCCCGCCCCCTAAAGGAAGTGACGCTAGAGCGGAACGCAGCAGCAGGGGTTCCATAGGGCCGGGAAGTTCCGCACCGGTTTCCTTTTACTTTAAGTTACCGCTATCGCAGTCGCAGCAGCTTGTCCACATTTTTTGTTTTTTTTAAAACTGAAGGCAGAGTGAGGCAGCTATTTTGGGAGCATTTTTGCAGCCCCCAAAGGTTTGCCGCCTAATGCCACCACCTCATTCTAGAACTGCCCCGGGCTAACTGGTTAACTTTAGTGCTGTCCCTACACTATCTGGCTAGCACTGGGGATTACAAACTAGTTAGCAGACAATATTCAAATGGTTTACTGCCGCTGAATATTCCACGTACTGTGGTTTAAGCACTAAACAGATCTGCTGACTGGTTAAATCACTTGCCCCCTATATTTTTTATTGCGTTCACCTCGGGATGTTAATATAAGGCCGCATTTCAGATTTGATAGACAGACCAACATACAAGCAAACAATAACATTGACACATAATATTCTGAATTATATAAATGTAATTCAAGCCAATGTCTAAACCACCTGACCCAAACTCCCCCTTACCCCACAGCCTACAGACTAAAATGATTTACCGGTTTACAGGATCCCAAAATCCTCATAAAGTTAAATATTCTGTGGCAGGAATTCTAAATCAGGGGTCCTCAACCCAGTCCTGTGGCACACCCAACCAGTCGGATTTTTAGGATATTCACAATGAATATGTATGAGATAGATTTACATACAAAATGGCAGTGCATACAAATCTATTTCATTGCATATTCATTGTGGATATCTTGAAAACCTGACTGGCCCAGCTCATGACAAGGCCTGTCCCCAAGTTGATGATTATTGAGTTAACTTTAATGAGTAGACTACTGATCACACCAGTTACAAGGACCAGAGAGGGATGAATGACACATAGAAAGACATTGCAGATACACAGATAACCAGTTCAAATCAAATAATACCAGGTATTGATTAAATTATCCTCATATTAAGGCTCACAAAAAAAATCCCAGAAACTGACTTTTGAACCACATGTAGGAAACCAAAAATGCGTTCTGACACTTCAATGAATAAACCATTAAAACAACTAACCCAGCGAGAATTAGGGTTTGCATGATCAACTTCAATTGATCACTAGTTAGAAACATGTTCATGTGAAAAGGGATTTTAGAAGGAATGTTTAGGAAGAATCTGGGATGTTTAGAGAATGACCAAAAATTGGGGGTTGTGGCAAAAGTGGATGGAGGCACATATAATTGCCTCTGAAATTGCTCTGTCTTCACCCTGGAAAATGAAAGTTCCTGTAACTGGTTATGGAGGTAGGCCCCTGAAGACTGTGAAGAGTGGTACGTACACGGGTGTAGGCCAGTTTACAAATGTGGATGTTGGTGAATTAATGACCTCAGAACTGGATGCCAGCAGGAGTATTTCAGAAGGAGGGCAACTGTAATTAGACTTGCACATCACGGCCTGTGATTTCAGATACTCAGACATGCGATGGTGGGTCAGTAATATGTTTGGAGTGTGTATTTATGCAAAGGTTTCTTTGGCCTGGAAATATTAACTGTGACAATGAAAGCACATTTTGCCCGTCCACATGGAAGCATTGTAGTCATGAATGAACACTTTTTTGCACCTTATTTATGATGAGGAGTAGGTATACACATGGGCGCTTCACCTAGCAGGGCCATACTTGTTTGTGCTGTTCTGAAATTGCACCATGACGTGCATCTCCATTGCTCCACCCTACGCACACCTCCACCAGGTTCCATGCAACATGGACATACTCACGCCAGGGGATTCTATAAACCCAGCTTTCTAAAATGGATCTGGGGACATCTATGTGATTTGTACATCTGAATGCCCATTTCAGGATGTCCGCATCATAATTAGAGCTTCTAAAATCCCCCCCTTGATGAATAAACTGAAGGATAGCAAAACACGTTACAAGACCTGTGTGTCTGAATTTCTGTCACAGAAGACTAGAATATATATATCCAGACTAGTTAAGTACATTTTTTCTCCATCCCAGCTTTCCTACTCACAAGTTAGTTAGTTTAGATTTACACTGAATGGCCCTTAGCCAGCCCTCAACACTAAGCAAGCAGGCAGTTAAAGCCTACATTCCCCTCGCTGCTTTGGGTCCATTGGTAAATACAATTGTATATCAGTGGTGTGCTTGAAATATTCTTTCAAAAATCCTGGCAAAAGGATGGACATCTAAGGTATCACAGTGGATACTGGAAATGTCTTCAGTTGAAAAGACCCTATGGTAACAAATGGAAAGCCGTTACCAACAAAAGAAGAGACCCAACAAAGTACCTTTCCCCTAATACTTATTGATGCCAAATGGTCTACAAAAATCCCTTGAGCCAGTGAATCAAAAACTGTTGTCTAACAAAATCAAAGGACAATCATTGCCCTTCTTCAAATATAGTCATAGTTAGGCACCCCAGGGCCAAAAGTGTCTTTTCCATGCCATAGCACAAAATGACGATTATTCTCTAGAAGTTTGGATAACTGGGCTCCCATCACCTTTTCTATCACTTTATCACAAAAAGGTCTGAAAAATACAGTAAGGGGTCTGTCTACTAAGCCACAATAGGCTTTTGCAATGGGTAAGTGCAAATAGAGCCATGTTAGCTGCAAAGGCTGAGCGTTATCTGTTGGGAGCGTGCATAGCATTTACCCACCAGATAACGCTGCGAAAATGCAGAGATCATGGTGTGGCAGCACAGTGGATGCATGTAATGCCACCGACTGAGATGCCATTAGGAGCACCCGCAATGTCTGCAAAACCAGCAGCTACCGCATGCTGCTAACGCTCACGGTAACCGCTCATTGCAAATGCACCCACTCTCCGCCCACACCCCACCCAATCAAGCAACTAATGCATGATGTGTAGATAGCAAAGGAAATCGCTGCATTATCTGCAATTGCCTAGTATTAGATTTTCCTGCATTATTCGGAACTCTGCTGCGTGGCCAAGCTTCCGCCAGCCCAGATATACTCATATAACCCCTCTTCTGAAATCACTTCACTGGCTCCCCTTCCATTTCCGTATCCATTTCAAACTTCTCCTTCTAACCTATAAATGCATTCACTCTCCTGTCCCTGATTACCTTTCCTCTCTTCTCTCTCCCTACACACCTCCTCATCAACTTCGCTCCTCCTCTGGCTTCCTTCTCTCTATGACCTTTTCTTCTACTTTCAACTCCAAACTTTGATCCTTTCACCTTGCTGCACCTTATGCCTGGAACAAACTTCCTCTATCTTTATGTCAAGGCTCATCTCTCTCCCTCTTCAAATCCATGCTAAACGCTTACCTCTTTGAGGTCGCTTTTCGATCCTAATCTCTAGCTCCCCTTGTGTCTCCTTCCCTATTGAACTCTTATTTCTCTTGTATTGTACTGTCTATCTTAACTAGATTGTAAGCTCTATTGAGCTCTATTGTAAGCTCTGTCTTCTATACGTGTTTGTATAGCACTCCGTACGCCTTGTAGCGCTTTATAAATGATTAATTGTAGTAGTAGTAGTAGTAGTATCAGTACGTTAACAGCTAAAGCACTTTAGTAGACAGGGTCCAAATTTGATTTTTAATTTATGGACAGTGCTGGCACTCTACCAGATATACAGCATTAGGATTGAATATATGTAGGATATTTAAATGCAGTGGCTGACTGCCATGATATTTAAATATCGAACCCACTGCTGCTATATTGTAAGTTGTCTATGGCAAACTATGCCTGTTGTATAACACATTGGGTGAATCTCTTCATAATGATGGTTAATAAATTGAAATAATAAAAAATATACCCTATCTCCCCTTTAAGGGATAATTTTACAGGCAAGCATATAGAACAGCATTATAGATGCACTCGTATAAAATTGTATAAAGGTAGGCACTCGGAAAATTAGAACCTGAGTGATTGGTACGCTAGAATTTTTTTAATGGATAAAATACATAAATAAATAGTATCAACTTTTATGCAATATAGGACTGATCCTATATAGGGCACACAGAGAGTTACACGGTTGAAAAGTGTGCAAGTCTCTATTCTAAAAGACTGCGCACTACACATGCCCTTGACTGGTTGCTATTCTGTAAGTCCCATCATGCATATTTTCACTTGGAGTGAGCACTGGGAAGAGGATACAGTAGATGGGCCTAAATTTAGGTGTGTATGGTATAGAATACTATGACTTGTGTGTGTTTTCTCCAAATCTAGGCACTGTCTATTACGCTTGCTCTAGGCTACATGTAAGCACTGCTGTATGCCCCTATTCTATAAAATAAAGCATAAGTGTGCATCGCTATAGACTACATCCCAAATATGTACAGTCACAGGCTGTGTGGGAGATCATAGAGTTACCTTCTATCTGTGCAGGCATTCCCAGGGGCAGAGAATGAGGGTGGGATCAGCCCCTTTGTGTATTTTGTAATTCCTACCAGCACGCACATGCACAAACTTACAACCTTCCTTTGAGCAAGTGAAAGTTTATGCAGGAGCTTTGAGGTTGAATATTTTATAAAGGCATTTAAAAGAAATACAACATATGCACCTATGTACCTAACCTGCCTAGGCATCTTTTTATGAATTATACTCTTGGGGCAGCATTGTAAAAGAATTAATACTCTTATTCCGTTGCTGGTAAAACTATTTAGTTCCTCTTATAATGGCATTTTAGCAGGAACCTACAATATCTGTCTCTCAGGCATCATTATCTATCCATCACCAGCTGTCCTTTCTTGTACATCTTGTATAGATCTTTTTTCCTTTGGCAGCCTACTGGATTGTGATGCTAATGGATTTTCAAGTGCCTTCCCTGAACTTTCTTTGATGGGATCTTTGTGAAAGTTCTGTGCATCAAGCCAGCTGTCTGACTTGGGCTGCCATCTAATGGTATGCCAACTACATCCTATCTGCTTTGCAGAATAACTACAGTGCTCTTTGCTTTTATGTGAGACTACAGTTGTATGCCGTGTCTACCCGGCATGGACTATCATGCCTCAATGGGACCTTTTACCTTCACTCCCCAGCAATGTGGCCTTTGAAAAATTAGAGTTAAGAGACTCTGTTGCCTACGTAAGCAGAAGGATTTATCTCCAGTTAACAGCAATGTTTATATTTGCCCCACTGTAGCGGCAGTCATTGCTTCTCAAGCGGCAGAAACTCCGGCTACCCAGTGTGGGTAATATATGAAGAATACCATGAAAATAAAGTACTGCTGGAAGAAATCCGAGGGGAAAGGTTTTCTGGAGATCTCCAATTGCTACAATCAATCTTCCCAGTCAAGAAAGGAACATACAAGCAAACCCAATTAATGTAGCCCTAACTGCACTGTTCAATAATAGGTCTAAAAATTTTCCTGGCAAAGAGATGATTTAGCGAAAATAAACTAACTTGCAACCTCTTCATATTTCATAGAGAGAGTTATTGAAGGTAATTCAAACACTGTAAAGATAGCTTTCTCTATAAATAATCCATGACTGAAAGGCTGCCATCTTCTACAGGCAGATGGACTTGATTTAATAGGACTCTAATTATCTATTATCCTATAAATAAAGTATTTGAACAGAAGAGATGCACATAATAAAATGCATACAGATACCTCAGTCTGTATACATGATGTACATGCCTTCAAGGAGCTGTACGCATGTTTTCATTTTCCGAGATATGGATGACTATCACACCTGGTTAGTAAAGGCAATGAAAATGATTTCATCTTTCTGAATGTGTGCTAGCCAATGTATGGAGCTCCTTAAACATAGACTATGATTGCAGATAGACATTTTAGGGCCATCCAGCCTGCCCAGTTTCATTCCTGGTGCATAGGCATAGACTGCAGTTTATCTCTGGGCTTCCCCTCGTTTCTTCACAACCAGGGTCTCTCAGTGCTTCTCCTAAGATGTCTTGAATTCTGTTACCACTTTTCTTTCTACCACCTGTTTCTGAGTCTGTTTCTTGAGGTCTCTTGTGACATAGTTCATGTTAGAACATTGTTTTCTCTGAAACCCGTTTGCTTCTTTTGCATTAAGAACATAAGAACACTTTCAGGATCAGACCAAGGGTCCATCAAGCCCAGTATCCTGCTTCCAACAATGGCCAGTCCAGGCCACAAGTACCTGCCTAGTTCCCAAAGAGGCACACCGGTTCCACAATGCTTGTACCAGGGCAAGCAGTGGATTTGCTGTGTCCTCTTTAATAATGGTTTATGGACTTTTCCTCCAGGAACTTGTTCAAACATTTTTTAAACCCGGCTACACTAACAGCTTTCAATGTACATCATTCGGTAACGAATCCCGGAGTTTGATTACGCATTGGATAAAAAAATATTTTCTCTTATTAGTCTTAAATGGGTTGCATTGTAGCTTCATTGTGTGTCCTTTGGTCTTTCTACTTATGATGGCAAAAACAACCAATCTAGGTTTGCCCATTCCACTCCATTCATCAATTTATAGAGCTCTGTCATTTATAGACCTCTATCCCACCCCCCTCAGCTGTCTCTTTTCCAAGTTGAAGACCCCCATCCTTTTAAACCTCTCCTCATAGGGGTAACCTTCCATTCTCTTTACCATTTTTGTGGCTCTTCTTTGTACCTTTTCTAATTCAGCTATATCCTTTTTAAGATACGGAGACCAGAATTGCACACAATATTCAAGGTGCGGTCACAGCATGGAACGATACATAGGCATTATAAAAGCCTTCATTTTATTCTCCATTCCTTTCCTTATGATTCCTAGCATTCAATTTGCTTTCTTGCCCACCTCTGCACAGTGGGCGGAGTGTTTCAATGTATTATCAATGATGATGCCTAAATCTTTTTCTTGGGTGATGGTTTCTAAGGTGGTACCTTGCATCGTGTCACCATAGTTTGTGTTGTTCTTTCCTAGGTGCATAACTTTGCAGAACGGGGGTGGGCCAGCCCGGCATAGGGTTGCCAACCGGCCGGTTTTCAGCCGGCCTGGCTGGTTTTTCCATGGCCAGGCCGGCTGCCGGCACAGGTATAAAACCGGCCCTTGAAAAGCCGTTTTTTTGCTCTGGCCATGAGATCGGGAGCGGCCGGAGCAAAAAAACGGCTTTTCTCCCGCAGTCCGCGGCGTGATCACGAACGCGATCCCTGGCGGGCTGTGCAGCCGCTGCTTCTGCTTTTCACAGAGCAGAGGCTGCAATAAAGTTAATTTGAAAAGGAAGAAACCTGTGATAAGCCCGCCGCCTCAGACATCACTTCCTCGGATGTTGCATAAGGATGATTGGAGGGCTGGGCTCCTCACAGGTTGTCTTTCTTTTCAAATTAAGTTCATTGCAGCCGTTGCTCTGTAAAAAGCAGAAGCAACGGCTGCATGGGGGCCAAGCAGCACTAAGGGGGGCTGGGGGGTTAAACAGTACTAACGGGGGGGGGGGGGGGTGAAGCAGCACTAAGGGTAGGTGAAACAGCACTAAGGGGGGTGAAGCAGCACTAAGGAGGGGGGTGAAACAGCACTATGGGGGGTGAAGCAGCACTAAGGAGGGGTGAAACAACATTAAGGGGGTGAAGCAGCACTAAGGAGGGGGGTGAAACAGCACTAAGGGGGTAAGCAGCACTAAGGGGGTAAAGCAACACTAAGAGGGGGTGAAGCAGTACTAAGGAGGGAAGCAGCACTAAGGGGGGTGTGAAGCAGCACTAAGGGGGTGAAGCAGCAGCGGCTGCAAGGGGAAAGAGGTGGCAGAAGGAACTGACAGGTGGAAGGTGAAGGCTGGAAGAGAGCTGAAAGAGGGGGGAAGGAGGTGGCAGGAAGGAACTGACAGGGTGAAGGAGATGGCTGGAAGAGAGCTGAAAGGGGGAACGAGGTGGCTGGAAAGGAGCTGACAGAGGAGGTAAGGAGGGGGTTCAAAGGGAGCTGACACCTGGGAATGGTACTGGTAAGTGACTGGGTAATGGGGAGGGGGCACTGGGACTGGAAATAGGCTGATGGAATGAAGTGAAGAAAAGAAAAGAAGAGACAAGAAATGGCAGATCGACTATAGACTATAGAAAATGAGCTAAGAGAAGATGGGAAAATGGAAGCCTCAGATTGGAACCAGCATGATCAGAGAATAAAATGGTCAGACAACAAAGGTAGAAAAAATAATTTTATTTTCAGTTTAATGATTGAACTTTGTACTACCTTTATATTTTACACAGTATGGGGAACTGCATCTCTTATTTATCTGATATTGCACTGCATGCAGAGTCTGTCTTCTTGTGGTTTTAGTTTAATTTTTTTCTATATATTTCTCTTTTTGTTTTGTGCTCATTTATTGATGTAGAACTGTCTGTATTGTGTGTGTGTGTACAACCAATGCTGCGTATTCTGTCAGTATAGAATTTCTGCTTATGAATTTGTAGAAGTCTTGCTTGTTCAGTTTGCACATTGCCCTCTCTGCAATTTTTTGGGGGACAGGAGGTGGAGTAGGGGTGGGGCAGGGGCGGAGCAGGGGCGGAGCAGGGGCGGGGTAGGGTGGGCATGGGCAGAGTATGACTAGCCACAGGTGGTGGGTTTTTCACTTTCAAAAAGTTGTCAACCCTAGCCCGGCAGGACGTACAGGGCCGATTCGGGTCATGGCCCTGTACGTCCTGCAGGGTCAGTGGAGACATGCTGATTATTCCACCTCGAGGTGGAATAATCAGCACCGGTGGGGTGATCGGTGCCAGGGATCTGATCCAGGCCCCAGCTGGCCAGCTGTAGATCAGACAGTAGGGAAGAGGGGGCTCAGAGCCATGGCAGCCAGGGGAGGATGTCCCTTCAGGCATGCAGGTGCATACCAGGCCATCCTCAAGCCTGATTCTGCATGTCACAGAAATGTTTTGTTCTCGTGGTACAGAATTGGTTCCACATCAACTGGCTCACCTTTGTCTACCTGTTTATTCACACCTTCAAAAATATATAACAGATTAGTAAGACAAGACCTTCTTTGGCTAAATCCATGTTGACTTTCTCCCATTAAACCATTGTATATACTGTTGAGGTATCAAAATGCCTTTAGAAGTTGACATATTGCCATCCTTCAAAGTCCCCCTGCTCAGAGATGACACAGAACTTTGTGCTACTAGCACCTTGAGAATTTTGGTTAGTTTAGAGACAAATATGCAGTCTTTTTGAGGAAAATTCCTGGGATTTGGAACAGACTAACTATTGAACTGAAACTTACTCTGGAATATCTCCAGTATTGACTATTTAACCTCCATATCAATAACTGAGGTGTTAAGTAAGATAGCCTGGGCAGGGTAAAGTTGTGTTTTTAATAGTGGTGGGATGATGTATTTTTATTTTGCTATATTGTATTTTATTATTTTGGTTATATTATGTTTTATTTTTGTATTGGTTTATCAAATGTCTGCTTGAATGTATTTTTTATAACTGTAATCCACTCTGTGCTATTGATTGGGACAGCAAAATAAGAGTATTACTATTAGACTACATTAATTTATCATACCCCCCATTCATCTCTCTTCTCCTGTAGGGTATACATGTTTAGATCCTTCAGACTAATCTCAAATAGCTTTTGCTGTAGACCTTGCATAATTTGTGTACTTTTTCTCTGTTCTTCCTAGAGCCTCTCTTTATCATTTCTGGGGGACGGCTTCCAGAACTTGCCACAATATTCTAGTTGATGTTCCAGGAACCCCCAAATGAGATATATATGTATTTTTCTATCTGGCCACTGCCATATTCCCTTATAGTACTGCCATATTCCCTTATAATACTATTTTGAGATTATTTAATAGTGTGAAACCCTTGAATAGCAGTCATATATAAATCATTGCTTTGACTAAAGGTTCTGTGTTTCAATCCCTATCTTATTTTGCTGGTAGTTTTTTGAGAACAGCAGCTGTTGCTACTAAATCATATGTACTAGATAGTACACAGATGTTGAATCTACTGATGGAAGTTACAGATGATACATGGCTGGTCATACTGGACGTGGTATCATTAGATACTAACATCCCCCAATGGGAAGCTTTGAAGTTTATTATTTACTTTCCCCATTCCCCAAAGAATTTCTACCATATTTTGCTTTGGTTTGAGGGAACATATTATTTACAAACTCTTGACATGGTCTTGGAGGCCACATGTTACACGGCTGCCTTTGAGGAATGATGGTTGTATCCATCTCAATGGTTTCAAGTATTCCGGATTATGTTGCTGATACCTGGATGGTATTTTTTTCATTTGGACAGCATCTAAACAAGGACTAGCAGCATTTACACAATGGTTAATTCCTTTAAATAAGTATTTACAATTAAAAATATTGTATCATCAGCGGAGTAGAGAATTTCTAGATATCAGAATCTTGAGAAGAGCTGTGGGCGATCATAATTTCTGGCAGACCCACAGCCATCACCCAGCTAGACTGAAAGCCAGTTTATCCATCCGTCAATTTTTAAGATTACAATGGATTTGTTCTCCATTTTAAGATTTAGAAGGACAAGAAATTGAGTTAGCATGAAGGTTTGAAGAACAGGATTATCCTTTATTAATTGTGAAAACGAAGAGAGTTATTGTTGAAATATAAGTTCTGGGAGCAGGACACAAAGATGGTTTCTGTTATTCTATACTCAACAGAGATGGTGTAAATAGCTGTGTCACTTCAACGACAAAACATGGTCGTGTAGGGTGAGATGCGGTTTGGTCTGTTCTGAAATTATGAACAAATCTTTGTTTACTACAAGACTGGTATAGTGTCGTGCATTATTTCACTTTGCTCTGTTGCTACATATTTGGATCTGCGGGTGGGAGTGCTTCCTTTGGACTTCCCACTTTTAAAAACCTACACATCAGGGAGAAGGTGCAAATCCTGCCATGCACAATTTTGGCTATTGTTGGGATATTTCTTGGCTTAGGGATAGTTTTGCTCCTTCAGCTGCTATCTGTGACTGTAATCATGGCCTGCCTGCAGTTTGCACGATGAAGAAAAGAAAATGTCCTGTGGGCTAAGAAAGTATATGCTACAAGAGAGCTTTGCGGCCTGCTGTAGTCTGGAGGCCTTGCTTTGAGTAGAAGTACACAGAGTCAGGCTCAAAAAGAGAGAATACAGGTCAGCTCAGAAAAATAATTAGCAGAAAACATACTTTCAGCCTTTTAGAAAAGAAGAATGTAATTTAGCACCAAGAGATGAAAGACCATAAAACAGGCCAAAGGAATGCAGGAAAGATTTGCTCCACAGCTCAGATAAGAAGCACAATTAAGCAAAGACCAGAAGACCTTGGGAGCACCAGCTGTAGGGAGAGCAGCCCCTAAGGCATAATTGGCATTATTCATGGGAGGGGGCCTCAGAGAAGGAGTTCTAGCAGAGTTTTATTTCTTTGCAAGTAACTCTGACTTTCTGAGGATGACATCAGAACTTCTAGAAGTTCTGTGACAGAGAATATCTATATAAGGGGACGGCTCCATAACTCAGTGGGCAGTCTGCTCCCCAATTCCGATAAGGGAAGTGGACTGTCCACCACCTTTCTCAGACAGAGACTTTTGTTCAAAGCAGTTGCTGTTTGTTTGTTTTGGTACCCGAATAAAAAGCATTGTATTCGAGCAATTTGTAGTCTGAGTAATTTGTTGCTAATTGGTAATTGGTGTTATCTAACAAAAACATCTGTTGTGGGATACAGGGCCCCACACTATACACTTGTATTCCCTATCTGAAACAGGGAATACTGTACACTGTGACACTGCGGGGCGGGTTCCAAGGCAACAGGGGCAGTTGAAGCACTTTCCTGGGTCCCGCAGCCTCAATTCCAGGTTGGGCTTTCCAGACAAACACCAACAAGTGTTTCTCTCAGGCGTGGCTTCTCCTTCTCAAAGTAAAATAGTTCAGAACAGAAATGCACACAAAGGGGGTCATTCTGTTCTGTGATTAGTGGGGATAGAAGTCTTGTTGGGACTTTCCCTGTCCAATCCAGAGTACCTCCATGTGGTTTCTGTTCCATATTGTTCTCATATGCTTGAGTTTCCATAGCTTCTTCCACCTCAGGGTATCTGCCTTCCTTCCCCTGGAGACACCGGGAGCTTTTCTAGGGTCTGACCCAATGACCTCTCCCCTCTCCCGCCTCTCCTTGGTTCTAGGGTGTAATTTCTGGTAAGCCAGGGAAACTGATCCAGCTCCAGGTCCTGGGGCAGATCAGTAGATTGGCCCTATTCTCTCCTAGCAGGAGTTGTGGAAGGAGGCGCCTTCCCTTCCAAGGGCCAAGCCAGGTCTTTCCTGCACTTCTTGGTTCTGGGCTATCTACGGGGCTGCAAGGGAGCCTGCACTACCCCAAGGATACCCTTCTCCTGACTCTCTAGTGGCTGATCACCACAACTCATGCAGATTTTTGATCTATCCTGGCTACTTTCTAACCATGCCTCCTTGTAACTTCCACATAGTAAGGGCATCCACGTGTAAACTCGCCCTTTCTGAAATGGCCATAGTACATGTGTAAATTACGAATAAGACTTCTAAAATAACCCCTTAATACATGTTAAGTAATGCAAACGGCGCTATTCTTAATGAGGCCTATTTACTAAATGGGCTTAATTCAAATTAACATGTTAATGTGCATTAACAAGCATTAACTGGTTAACACACATTAGTAAATGAGACCCACTATTTCCTACTAGACATGCTTATATTGCACATCGGCAAACAATTAACTAACCTGCTCTTTACAGCATTAAGTTCTGCATATTAATTTCTTATGGGAGAGATTAGCAGGACTGGTTGCAGGCCCGTGCCAAGTCATAATTGCACTCTGTGCTATCTCCACATCTGGCGCATTCCCCCCGCTGGTTGCCTGCCTCACCCCTTCCCCCCCGCATTGCCCTGCCGCCGCCGCCACTTTTTTGTTTTCTCAGAGGCGACAGCAGCAGCAGTGTAACAGACCGCGTTTGAATGGCTGGCCTGGTCCCTCCATCCTCTGACGCGACCTACATCAGAGAAGGGAAGGAGGGACCCGACTTGCCTACAAACATGGGTCTGCCTCACTGCTGCTGCCGCTGCCACCTCCGATAAAACAAAAAAGTGGCGGGCGGCAGCAGGGCAACATGGGGGGTGGGGGGGGTTGGGCAGGCCAAGGCCGGCAGCCTGACATGTGCCCCTAATCCTTTTGCTTCCTGTGAGACTGCACCGCTCGCACAGGGCTAGATACAGTGTTGCTTGGTTGGCTAACTACAAATTTTAACCGGCTAAACCCTCCACTTGAAAAAAAATATACTGTCTCTCAGCAACTACATTTAGGAACTTAGCTTAAATCAGTTTTCAGAGGGTCTCATTTATGTACGTAACTCTTAAACCCTTTGATTGAATGCTGCGTTTGTCTTCGATACACCATCTCCACAAGGGCTGCAAGAAATTCTGTTTTTCAGAGTTAACAAAAATATGTCAATGAACTAATTCTTGACGCAAGGTTGTAGAGACATATCAGGTGCCTTTTTATTGTGGACATCCTGGAAACCACGTCTGCTCTGATAGCATATACCAATGCAATGGAGCATGCTGTTTCATAGTAACACAGTATATGATGGCGATAAAGACCAGCATGGTCCATCTAGTCTGCCCAGCAAGGTGGCAAGAGTAGGTGCACCTGCCGCTCCGTGCAGGTCACCCCTCCCCATGCCTTTATTTAGGGGTGTACCCACCGCTCCATGCAAGTCACATCTGCTTGTTGAGGTATCAGAGACAGTTACGTTTATTTTGATTTTATCCTGTTTCTATAAATTTCATGCCAATAAAGTATCAAATCCAAGATAGTTGAAAATATCAGTTTACCACAGTAGATTGTATTTGTATTTAAAAAGAGCTGTATTATTAGAAACTGTATATTCTATTTTTAACTTTGATCTGATTTATAATCTTGTTGGTTGGCATTTCTACACCCCCATTTGAAGAGTTAGTGCCACTGTGCCAATTCAACAGGACGTTTCGCAGCAGTACCCAAACTCCAAGAAGCTTTGAAAGGCTTTAAAGCCTCACTGCTGCCTAATCCACCCAAGAAATTGGTCACAGATTACCTCAGAAGCACAGGCATAAATAGTTGAACCAGAGCTCTGTGATTCTCAGTCTTGAAGGACTACAAAAAGGGACTGCTACTTCTGGAGAGAGATCTGCAATTGTAAGTATTTACTTCTGGGAATTTTTCAAAATCTTGCGGGAAAAGGAATTCTTTAGATTAAAGCTGATTAATCTGTGTAAATTAGAATCCAATATATTTGTTAAATCAGTCAGGGCCTAGGATCAGCAAAGAGCTTTAATTTAAATCAAATCAACGTATAACTAAGCATAAAAGGAAAAACAGGGTCATTATTCTTTGAGCAATAAATTGTTTCTAGAGACCTTTACAAAGAGGCCTTCTGGATAAGGGGCAAGAGACCTGTGAAATTGTTTTAAATAGGTGTTAAAGCCAAGTGACAGATCAAAGGAGCATTTTGAAGGACTCCCTCTATCCGAGCAAGGGCTGTGTGAATAACCCAGGAAATTGGTCACAGATTACTTTAGAAGCATAGGACAGGATAGTGTGTAGCAGCCAGCTTTTAATAAGTCTTCTTTCCCTCCCTCCCTCTCCGACTCCCACGCACCCCTGGGATAATCGTATCCTTATAGGTGCTTAAACCTCTTAAAGGAACGGAGGTGCCATATTCACTTTAAGGTGAAGCTGTTCATCCTCATCAAGCATACATTAAGTAACTGGGATTAATTAAGCTTGAGGTGAACAAAATCCATTAAATGTATTAGGTATAATTTTATTAGCATAAGTATCCCCAGCAAACCTTAGTAAGTAAACAACGTAAATACCTAAACACAACCGTAAAACTAAGATGCAGATAGCAGTCCAGCAATGGGATGGGGGCTTTCCAGTCTTTTGCATTGAGTGTCACATGTATGATTTTCTCCCAGTTGGTGAGGGGTCTTACGTGTGCACAAGGTGCAAGGAGCTCTTTGCTCTCAGGGAATGAGTCCGACCTCTGGAGGCTAGAGTAGCAGACTGGCAGGACATAAGGAAGACAGAGAGGTACATAGACGAGACCTAAAGGGATGAAGTACTGAAATCCCATCTCCAGTCTGGCAGTATTCCTGTTGCCATGGAGGAGAGAGGTCACGTGACAGGAGAGCATCACTTCGGTGTAGCAGTAGGTGATCAAGTTGCTAGGACCTATCCTCCAAGTGATATAAAACCCTCTCACAGTGAGTAGGTTTACATAGAAACATAGAAAAATGATGACAGAAAAATACAACCTGGCCTACTTAGTCTGTCCTTCCATATCAACAACTACAACAGTCCCTTTTTTTCCTTTAAAGATCCTCTGTGTTTGTCCCATGCTTTTTTGAATTCAGATACTGTCCTCATCTCTACCGCCTCCACTGGGAAACTATTCCACAGATCCACCACTCTTTCCATAAATAAATATTTTCACTTTTTTTTTTTGTGTGCCTTCGAGTCAGTCCTGACTCCTGGCGACCCAGAAGCTCCTGGGTTTTCTTGGCAGTGTCACCGGAAGTAGATTGCCAGGCCTTTCTTCCGAGGCAATGGAGGGTTAATTGACTTGCCCAAGGCCACAAGGAGTGCTAGTGTCACTCCTGAATCTATCCCCTTTCACCCTCATCCCATGTCCCCTCGTAGCAGATCTTGCATTCAATCAAAAGAGGCTCTCCCCCTGTGCATTTATCCCACGGATGTATTTAAACATCTCAATCATATCACCTCTATCCCGCCTTTCCTCTAATTTGTACATATTAAGATCCTTCAGTCTGCTCTCATATGCTTTATAATGAAGACCACTAAACATTTTAATAGCCACCCTCTGTACTGACTCCATCCTGTTTATATCCTTTTGAAGGTGCGGTCTCCAGAATTGCACACTATACTCCAAATGAGGTCGCACCAAAGACTTATAGAGAGGCATTATCTCCTACTTTTTTCTGCTAGCCATTCCTCTCCGTATGCACACAAGTATCCTTCTAGCTTTTACTGTCACCTTTTCTACCTGTTTAGCTACTTTAAGATCATCAGACACAACCACACCAAGGTCCCGCTCTTCTTTAGTGGACAAAAGTACTTCACCCCCTATGCTATATTGCTTCCTTGGATTGCTACAGCCCAAATGCATGACCTTGCATTTGTTAACATTAAATCTCAGCGGCCAAATTCTAGACCATTCTTCAAGCTTAGCTAGATCCCTCCTCATGTTGTCTACCCCTTCCTGGGTGTCTACTCTATTGCAGATTTTGGTATCATCCGCAAAAAGGCAAACCTTACCCGACAGCCTTTCTGCTATATCACTAACAAAGATGTTAAAAATAATCGGACCAAGGACAGATCCCTGGGGCACACCACTGGTAACTTCCTTCTCCTCAGAGTGAGCTCTATTTACCTGTACTCTTTGTTGCCTCCCACCCAACCAATTTCTAACCCAAGCAGTAACTTTAGGGTCCATCCCTAGGGTGCTCAGTTTGTTTATAAGTCGCCTGCGAGGAACGGTATCAAAGGCTTTACTGAAATCTAAATACACCACAGCAAGGGCTCTCCCTTAGTCCAACTCCCTGGTCACCTAGTCAAAGAAATCAATCAGATTTGTCTAACAAAACCTGCCTCTGATGAATCCATCCTGCCACGGATCCTGTAATCCGCTGGACTCCAGAAACCTCACTATTTTCTCTTTCAGAAGTGTTTCCAATAATTTACTCACCATCAAAGTTAAACTAACCAGCCTGTAGTTTTGAACCACATCCTTACTTCCATTTTTGTGTAAAGGTAAAACATGAGCCTCTCTCCAGTCCTTTGGCACCACTCCCGACTCTAACGAGGCATTGAAATGGTCAGTCAGTGGAGCTGCTAGAACATCCCCAAGTTCCCTCAGTATTCTAGGGTGTATCCCATCTGGTCCCATCGCTTTGTCTACTTTACGTTTAGCTAGTTTCTCACGAACACAGTCTTCTGAAAATTGTTCAAGATGCCCCTCATTTCTGTTCCTATTTGTGGGTGTTTTCTGAGGTCCTGTTCCTGGTTCTTAATTTGTGAACATAGAACAGAAATATTTGTTAAGCAATTTCGCTTTATCATCAGCTTCTACATATTCCTCCCCTTCGCCATTGAGTATGACAATACCACTTTTGTCCTTCCTCTTCTCACTAACATATATGAAAAATATGCAATTTTATTGCATTAACTTTCTCCAGGGCCATGTGCCCACTAGAGAAGGGTTAGGACAGCCGTTATAGTTGGTGATTTGATCATCAGGCATGTAGATAGCTGGGTGGCTGGTGGACGTGAGGTTCACCTGGTAACATGCCTGCCTGGTGCGAAGGTAACAGACCTCATGCACCACCTAGACAAGGTCTTAGATAGTGCTAGGAAGGAGTCTGTTGTCTTGGTACATGTTGGTACCAATGACATAAGAAAGTGTGGTAGGGAGGTTCTGGAGGCTAAATTTAGGCTTTTATGTAGGAAGTTGAAATCCAGTACTTCCAGGGTAGCATTCTCTGAAATGCTTCCTGTTCCACGCACAGGACCCAAAAGGCAGGTAGAGCTCCAGAGCTTCACTGCATGGATGAGATGATGGTGCAAGAATGAGGGTTTTGGATTTGTTAGGAACTGGGGAATATTCTGGGGAAAAGAGGGGCTTTTCCGAAGGGATAGACTCCACCTTAACTGAGATGGAACCAGGCTGCTGGCATTAACCTTTAAAACAGAGATAGATCAGCTTTTAAACTAGATAACAGGGGAAAGATGACAGTTGCCCAAAAGGAAAAGGTTCAGAACAATGTATCCTTGAAGGATACTAGCAAAAGATTGAAGTTAGGGCTTATCGACAGAGAGGTTCCAATAAAGACAAAAGTAACCCAAATCCCCTTGAGTACAGAGCAGACAGAGCTTAAAGATTCCAAATTACCCCTGCCTACAAATAGCCAGATTAATATGAATAAAATACAGTCTCTGAAATGCTTGTATGCAAATGCTAGAAGTCTAAAAAATAAGATGGGAGAGTTAGAATATATAGCACTAAATGAGAAGTTAGATATGATTGGTATCTCAGAGATATGGTGGAAGGAGGATAACCAGTGGAACACTGATACCTGGGTACAAACTATATCGTAATGACAAAGCAGATCAAATTGGTGGAGGGGTTGCACTCTATGTTAGAGAGGGCATTGAGTCACCAAGGATTAAAGTTTTACAGGAAACAAAATTCACTGTAGAATCTCTATGGATTGAAATTCCATGTAAAAAGGAGCAAGGGGAAGGCAATGGCAGTGGGGGTATACTATCGACCACCTGGCCAGATTGAAAAAATGGATGATGAAATGTTCAAAGAAATCACGGAAGCTAACACAGGTTACAGCACAGTAATAATAATGGGTGATTTCTTTTTTTTTTTTAAACTTTTATTTTCATTTTGCAACAAACAAAAGAAACAACACACCAAAAGAGACAAAACGAGTATACAATAAGGAAAAGTAAACCCATTACCCCCCACCCCAATGCTTCTTCTCTACCCGATTATATCAGCGTGTGAGCGCTTCCAATTAACAGTGATTATACATCAAACGATCAAAAGAGTATCTACAATACAGCATGATCATGGGACAGAGATATATACAAAGTTAGACAGTCAGATGAGAGCATTTAGCAAAATGTACATAGTCATTGAACATCTTCCATTGAGACCAATAAGAAGGAGTCGGAACAGAGGAAGCGAACAGACGAGGTATTTATTCATATTTACGGTAAAGACAGGCATGATTCCACCAGTCATTGGGGCTCAGATGGGAGCTAATTTTCCAGTATACTTAATTAGGGAAATAGCAATGCCAAGCGTAAAGTTCGAAAGGAGATAAGCCATTTTTGGGAGAGAGGGGATCCCCGCAACAGGGCGAAGTCCCACTATCCTCCAAGAAAGGGGCTCCGGAGAGTGCGAGATAGACTAAATACGACCCCAGACCCGACGCCAGTAATACTGTGGTGCGGGATATTCATGCATAACATGAGACAATGAACCAATGGCCGCAGGACGTGTCCAGCAACCATTGCCCTGAGTAGTGTTCCGTTTATCTAATCTGTAAGAAGTGTAAAAAACACCGGTGGGCTAGAAAGAAGAGGGTCGGAGTGAGGGAGGCGGATCGGAAACCCGTGTCCCTCTACTCCAGATAAGGCTCCATTGCTCCGAGGTCAAAGTCACATGCAATTCTCTCTCCCATACTTTCTGCGCAATAAGGGTATTTCTAGCTATAGCATTACATAAGGTTTAGTAAAATTGGGTGCTACACCCGGTGAACTACCGAGAGATCGGAGAGTCTCCAATCAACCTCATGTAGAGAATGCCGATGGCGGGAGTACTCTAGTGCTCCGAAGGCGATGCGGAAGTCGCACTGACCGGAATCGGGAGTCTAAAGATTGCATAAGAGTATGAAGGCACCTAAAGTGCCTAAAAGCATTAGTGGATAGTGGGAGTCTGATGGGAGAGTCAGACCAGGGAGAAAGGTAAGAGGAATCGGTTTGTAAAGGCCCACTTCCATCTAGCCACACAGGTCTACTCGGTACTGGATCTTCCAACCAACGAGCACCTTGTTTGAGAAGAAAAGATTGAGGGAACACTTGAGTAAAATCGCCACCAAGTATTAATGGAGCATTGGCAGAGGCCTAGGCCAACTGCGCAATACTTGCATAGGAAGCAGGGTTGTCCACATTCGGGGCATAATGCAAATACACGTGAATGCACTATCTCTAACCTCAAGGTGCACACAGGCCCATCTACCCTCCTTGTCAGCGCTAATATCAGGTACAGTAACGTGCAAAGACTTCTTAACCAGAATGGCTATCCCGTACCATTTGGAAACGGTGGGAGAATAGGCAGCTACCATGTGAGGCTTAGCATTGGGTTTCAGTGTTTCAGCAGAGTTTAAATACGTTTCCTGAAGAAACACTAAATCAACATGCTCGTGGCGAAAATAGCTAAGGATTTTCTTTCCTTTGAGTGGACCATTAATGCCTTTGACAGTGAATGAGAAGATTTACATAAGGCCATTCAGAAAAGTTAAAAATTCAGAGCATGATAACACACATAATTTCACTATGTCCCTCAAACTGACTGTATCTGGCTGTACACATGACATAGAAAAATAAACTAAGATAATACAATGAAGCGCCCCATATTAACAAAGAAAACTGCAAGACAGTAGAGGAGAAGCAAAACCCCAAAATTACTGGCGACCATGTGTCTGCGGGGAGAAACCCCAGAGAAGGCCGAAATGGAAAAAACACATAACCTGTAGGACTGTGCGTGCTCCGAATCCGACCGAGGCACACATCATGAAGGGATAGGAGACCAAAAACAAAAGTCATATAGAGAAAGAAAGAAAGTCCAGGCTATTTCTGTGCTTGGCTATGACCGCCGCATCGGGCCCTTCAAAATGGCGGATAGAGCCGGCAGATAGGAGTCCAAGATTTGGGATTAGCGCATCTGCTCTGCTTCTTTGGAGTCCAAAAATGTTGATAGTAGATCAGGATCTTCAAACGTCCTGGTTTGGTTGTGGAGAGTCACTCGAAGCTTCGCTGGATACAACAGGCCAAAGCGAGCCTGTAGTTGTTGAAGTCGAGGGCGAAAAGCAAGGAGTTTCTTCCGACGGTCAACGGTAGGCTTTGCCAAATCAGGAAAGAAGGATACCTTACGGCCTTCAAATTCCAAATGATGATTCGCTCGGGCAGCATGCAAAATTTGTTCCACTTGTTGATATCGTAACAAGCTAAAGATAATAGGCCGGGGGGTCGTGCGGTTGAGCGCCATGTGGGCAGGAACACGGTGTGCTCGATCGATTTCCAGTTCTCTGTGAAAAGTGATCTTCAGCAAGGAGGGAAGAGTTTTGAGCAAGAATTCTCTTATATCTCCTGCTTCCACCCCCTCCGGTATTCCGAGGAGCCTCACATTGTTGCGACGGGCTCGATTATTGCTATCTTCTAACTCCTTTTGAAGATTCTGTATCTGGCGCTCAGCCTTGTCCAGATTGCCCAAGCGCACCTCGTGCGAGTCGAGGACCCCCGCCATATTGTCCTGCCGTAATGAAAGACTTTCAAGTCGGTCCTGGAGCACTCCAAAGTCTTCTCGCATGGCTCGAAGCGCTTCTCCATTAGACTGCACCAATTCCTTCACGCCGCGGATTTCCTCCAAAATCTCCAGGTGCATTGCGGGGTTTTCACGAAATGGAACCATCTTCTGTGGGGAGGACACCTCTGTTTTGGAGCGTTTTCCGTGAGAAGAAGAAGGAGACCCGAAGTCCAAGCGCGCTGGTTTATGGGCCGCCATCCCCCCCGAGGTGCCCCGGTCAGCCCGGAGCGAAATAGTAAATTTGTATAGGTATTAAGTCAGGATTCTAAGTAGGCCTCTTGGGAGCTTCAACGCAAAGCGTCCTACCCGCTGGACATCAGGCTCCGCCCCCCCATAATGGGTGATTTCAATTACCCCGGTATCGACTGGGTCAGTGTCATGGCAGGACATGCTAGGGAGATAAAGTTTATAGATGAAATAAATGACTGCTTCTTGGAGCAGCTGGCTCATGAGCTGACCAGTTGGGAAGCCATTTTGGACCTAGTCCTTAGTGGAACACCAGATCTGGTGCAAGAGATAAGGGTGTTGGGGCCACTTGACAATAGTGATTATAGCATGATCATATTTCAGTTAATTAATGGATGAGGAAGAGTAAGGAAATCCACAGTACTACCTTTTAATTTTCAAAAGGGAGACTATGATAAAATAAGGAAAATAGTTAAGAAAACACTAAAAGGAGCAGTTGCAAAGGTTAAAGATTTGCATCAAGCTTGGGTGTTGTTTAAAAATACTATCTTAGAAGCCCAGAACAGCTGTATTCCATGCTTTAAGAAACTGCCAGTATGGTTTAAAAGTGAGGTCAGAGAGGTTGCCAAAAACACATCTTTCAGGAAATGGAAAAAGGAGCCAAATGACGAAAACTGAAAACAACATAAGCACTGGCAAGTTAGATGCAAGGCATTGATAAGGCAGGCAAAGAGAGAATTTGAGATGAAGCTTGCTGTGGAAACAAAAACGCGTAATAAAGACTTTTTCAAGTACATTCATAGCAAGAAACCTGTGAGAGAGTCAGTTGGATCATTAGATGATAGAGGGCTAAAAGGGGCACTAAGAGGGGAGAAGGCCATAGCCGAGAGACTGAATGAATTCTTTGCTTTGGAAATGGTATTTAGAAGTGATGTCACAGAAGAATTGAAAGAAATATCGATACATCGAAAAGATGTATTACAACTATTTGATAAACTGAAGAGTAGCAAATCACCTGGACTGGATGGTATACATCCAAGGGTGTTGAAATAACTGAAATATGAGATTGCAGACCTACTATTAGTAATCTGTGAACTATCATTAAAATTATCTGTAATACCTGAAGATTGGAGGATGGCCAATGTAATGCCAAATTTTAAAAAGAGTTCCAGAGCTGATCTGGAAACTACAGACCAGTAAGCCTGATGTCAGTACTGGTAAAAATGGTAGAAATCATTATAAAGAACAAAATTACTGAACATGTAGATATTCATGGTTTAATGGGAGACAGCCAACATGGCTTTAGTTAAGGAAGGTCTTGTCTTTGCTAATCTGTTATGTTTTTTGAAGGTGTGAATAAACAGGTAGACAAAGGTGAGCTGGTTGATATAGTGTATCTGGATTTTCTTAAAGCCTTTGGCAAGGTCCCTCAATAAAGACTCTTGGCGAAATTAAAAAGTCATGGGATAGGAGGCAGTGTACTACTGTGTATCTGGAACTGGTTAAAAGATAGAAAGCAGAGGGTAGGGCTAAACGGCCAATTTTCCCAATGGAGAAAGATGAATAGTGGAGTACTCCAGGGATCTGTGCTGGGTCCGCTGCTTTTTACCATATTTGTAAATGACCTGGAAATGGGAATAATGAGTGAGGTAATCAAATTTGCAGATGACACAAAATTATTCAAAGTTGTTAACACTCATGAGGATTGTGAAAACTTGCAAGAGGACCTTGATAAATTGGAAGACTGGATGCTCAAATGGCAGATGAAATTTAATGAAGTGCAAAGTTATGCACCTAGGAAAGAAAAACCCTAACTATGGTTACATGATGCAAGCTTGCACATTTGGAACCACCATCCAGGAAAAAGATTTAAGCGTCATCGTGGATAACATGTTGAATCCTTCCACCCAGTGTGCAGCGGTGGCCAAGAGAGCAAATGGAATGGAAGGAATCATAAGGAAAGGAATGGAGAATAAAACAAAGGATATTATAATGGCTCTGTATCAATCCATGGTGCGACCACACCTTGATATTGTATGCATTTCTGGTTGCCCTATCTTAAAAAGGATATAGCGTTATTAGAAAAGGTACAGAGAAGAGCCACCAAAATGGTAAAGGGGTTGGATGATACCCCTATGAAGTGAGGCTAAAAAGGTTAGGGCTCTTCAACCTGGAAAAGAGATGGCTGAGGGGAGATATGATAGAGGTCTATAAATTAATAAATGGAGTGGAACGGGTAAGCGTAGATCGATGTTTATGCCATCAAAATATAGATAGACTAGGGGACATGCAATGAAACTACAGGGTAACCTATTTAAGTCTAATAAGAGAAAATATTTTTTCACTCAACATGTAATCAAACTCTGGAATTTGTTACCGGAGGATGTAATAAAAGCTGTTAGTGTAGCTAGATTTAAAAAAAGGTTTGGACAAGTTCCTGGAGGAAAGGTCCATAAACCATTGGGGGACCCAGGATATCAACTGCTTGCCCCAATGCAAGCATTGTGGAACCTGTGTCTTTTGGGGAAACTGCTAGGTACTTGTGATCTAGATTGGCCACTGTTGAAAACAGGATACTGGGCTTGATGGACCTTGGTGTGACTCAGTGTGGCATATCTTATGTTCTTATGTTCTCTTTTTTGTGAATAACTAGGTTGGCCAGCAAGATTCAGTATCGGGGATGTTGCAGCGACTACACTGGCTCCCGATTCGATAGAAGTGTGTCTTTAAACTGTTGTTCCTCATTTTCAACGTATAAGAGGGTTGGGACTGTGCTATCTACAGGGTACGTTATCTTGGTAACAGCCTGGGAGGGCCCTTCAGCTCTCACTGCCTGGGTTTTCTCACGTCTGCTTGCAGCGGTGGCGGGCTCGGGTATTTTCGGTGGCCGCTCTGGCCCTCTGGAATACTTTATTGGAGGTTTTACTGAAGGAGATGGGCCTGATAGTGTTCAGGAAGACACTAAAACTTTTCTGTTTCCCATTTAGATGGCGAGCAGTCATGATTTTCTAG
The DNA here is from genome assembly GCA_033557465.1 of Ichthyophis bannanicus. Classification (NCBI taxonomy): domain Eukaryota; kingdom Metazoa; phylum Chordata; class Amphibia; order Gymnophiona; family Ichthyophiidae; genus Ichthyophis; species Ichthyophis bannanicus. Next base: position 833,759,640 of record CM066036.1, on the reverse strand, counting down.
CAGTAATAGCAGATGGTAGCATTATGTGTAGCTTGGTGGGGTGGGAAGAGAATGTCTTAGTAACCATACTGACATCTAATTTTCTTTATAGGAAGAAACATAGAAAGTGATGTGTTTTTTTTTTAAATCTAACATAGGCTAGCACAGTTAAAAAAAATGAAACAAGTTGAAAGCTTCATGCTCTGAGCATTGAACAAAAGTGTTTCACTAGTAGAGCACATGGTCAAGTACCATATGTGTGAGTGAGTGAGTGAGAGAGAGTGAGTGGATGTAGGGTAAAGACTGGGAGGGGGCTGAATAAGTCATTAAGTGGATGGGAGCATATGAGATCAGGGCTGAGGGAGTGAATGAATGGGGGGTTATGGGTCTGAGAGTGGATGGAGGGGTTTATCGGTGGTGGGTTCTGAGTGAATGGTAGATGTAGGGGTTGAGTGGCAGGAAGGACTGGTTGAGTGCATAGAAGGATTACAGTGGTAGGGGTGAGTGAGTGAGTGGAGGGGGTTATGAGTGATGAGGCTGAGAGAATGAACAGGGGGCTTAGGAGATGTGGAGGACTATGAGTGGCAAAGGCAAAGTGCTGGAGAAACCGAATGAGTGCTCCAGGGAGTGAGTTGAAATTGCAGAAGGAATTGTTTAAGTGCTGGGTGGTTTCAGTCAGCACCTCCCCTGCCCTTACTCTCATCCCCTTCTTCCCTTGCTCCCTCTTCTTGTCTCCTCCCCCCCCCCCCCCCGCCGCCCATCTCCATTGGTTCTCTTTCCTTCTCTTGCATCCTTCCTCTCTCTCTCTCTCACATTTACCTCACCAGCACTGCTATAGTTCTGGGTCTCCTTCCACATATCCTATGTGTTGGCTCCCTGTACCTGTGGCTCAGTCCTCCTCATCCACCCCCTTCTTTCACGCTTGCACCAATACTGTCTGAGAATAATCTGCAGATGGGGGCCTTCTGCACAATTTTGCTTGACCTCCCCTCATTGAAACCTATGCCACTGGTCGCAGTATCCAAATATTCAGTATCGGCCTCTATCTGGGTACCAGCTCAATATTCACCATCTGTTTCTGGTGTTCCTTATACTTGAGAATGAAGTTAATTAAAACTATTTACCTTGTCATAAGTCAAAACAAACTTACTTAATTTATTTTTTTGATTTATTTTTTATACTGCTTTCTCTACAAGTCGAAGTGGTTTACATTCAACTTTTATATGGAAAGGAAGGCTGCAAGTAACTTTGTATATACTGTCATAGAGCAGGAGCTAATAAAAGTGAGGACATAGGAAAAGAAGCTGTCTGTCCCAAAACGAATGAGGTGCAGAGAATGCAATTGTCTAGCAAAACAGCTAGAGGGAGCAGGCGTGCACTTACAGAGGCTGAGTGGACACACCTAGCTAATCAGCAGCACCTGAGAACCAGCCCGGGAAGCTCAAAGGCAGACGACCTTTATAAGCAAGAGGCTGGAGACAGAAAGCAGGGCAGCACCGGAGAGCAGAGCAGCACCGGAAGGCAGAGCAGCACCGGAGAGCAGAGCACTGCTGAGAAACGGAGCAGTGGAACCAGGACTAGTGGCACGGCTGCAGGAACTGGAAGTGAACCAGAAGGTCCCAGGGAGAAAGACAGACGGAGGAGAGTCAGTCCTGTGGAAGTTGTGGTAGCCAGAAACTCCAGAGGTAAAGAGTTAAGAAGCAGGAAGCCAGGCTTGGAGAGAGGCCTACGCTTGCCAGAAAGCCCGGAGACCAGATTGAAAGGTACCAGAAGCTTTCAAGAGAAAGATTGCCAGAGAGACTGGGTCCTAAGGGAAATACCTGAGGAGGACACTTCCAGCTATGCCTATTACAGGAAATCAAGGTATGATGATTCTTTATTCATGAAGAAAGGCTCAGCTGCTAGAAGCCCTCATAAAACAGATGCCCAGTTTAAAGGAAGAGAAAGCAGGCCAGAGTTTCATCAGCCAAGATATAGAGGCAATAAAACAGGCCATGCTCATTTAAGAACCTTAGAACAATTGTATGGAAAACAAGGGAACAGAAATAGGGACTGGCCAGTGATAACAGCCAGAGAAAGCCCCAGCCCAGAAGGAGATAATAGTGACTTAGAACCGATGCAAGTGGAGCTTATAGACTCTATTCCCTCATCTCAGGAGGAATTGATGGATTGTTCCATGTGTGTTGTGGGTAGTTTGGAATCACTGCCAGAACTGTGAGCCTTACAGATATTACCTTAAGAAGTTTTCATATTTGTACTGAATGAAAGAATAATGTTCAGACATGTAATTTACTCCAATGTTGAAAGAATCCTTGGTTAAATTCCTTTCCACAACTGTGAAGATTACAACAGTTTGCTTTTCACCTTGAGTTTGGTTTATACCTGAAAAGAAGGACTTTCTTTAATTTTTGTAGCCCAATGTATCTTTTTGTGAAAAGGGAAATAAAAGCCTTATTCTCCCTCCATTTGGCTTACATGACTTATTTGCACCAGGAGCAGGACTACATAGACCAGGCTGCACCTGGCCTTAAAAATCCCTCCTCTCGTAAAATTAACTATATGCCCAACCTCCCCGTTCAGCCACCGGCCACCAGGGGGAGGTTGGCGACAATACATAATTACAGTTAAGAGAATAACTTAGGATAGAAGTATCGCAACAAAGGAACATAGGATAAAGTATTATAACAGCAACAGAGAACGTAACTTTAAATAAATTGGGTGGATAATTATGGTTAAGGCTGTTTAGGGTTTTTAAACATTAATGAATTTAGCATAAAGTGGAGAGCCCTGCATGGGTGTGTTGGGTCTTTGTAACTGGAGTTCTGATCTCTAAGGATTATGTTTGATAGGAGAGTTAGATCCACAATTTTCTAGGAACAGGTAGGTTTTTATTTTTTTATGAAATTCAACCATATCACTAATGAGTCTGATGTGGTTGGAGAAGGGTTAGGGTGTGAGAAGTGAGAAGGCTCTTCTGGATGTCGTTTGGTTGCATCTAAATTGAAGTGGCCATACCATTAATATTTCTTGGTTGGTTTTCCATCTTGCTCTGGTTTCAGGGGTTTTTAGAATGAGGTGTTGTAGAGCTTGGGCTGATTGCTGGTGTAGTATTAATAACTTAATAACCTTTGACCCAAGCAGCTTGAGGAGGGAAAGAGAAAGAGAGAAGTACAGGGGAAAATGGGATACTTAAAACAAAATATTGGCTTCCATTAACATAGCCTTCATATTATGAAACAGAACTTATAAAATTCTAAGGACTGCTTCTTATTTATGGTAATGGTCATAACAGCCTACCTCCCCTGTCTGCTAGAAGAAAATCAGTTCAAAAGTGCCCCCGAAGAAAATGTATTCACACTTGGAAACAAGGACAAATAATTCCAGCAGAATTCGGCCAGTAGGAAAATGCCTTGCATCCTATTTTTATATCTGCTATACCAGGTTTTTGCAAATCCACCAATAGCAACCAGCACTAAGGGACACAGTAAAATAAATACTACTTCTGAAAAGACGTTAAGAAAAAATAATTTTGAAATATGGCCGAGTCTGTTTCTTTTTTTTTCCATTTCATATTTATTGAAAAATTTACTTATACATTTATCAAATTGAGCATATTAATGCAAAGAAAAACAACATTAACCAAAGAAAGAGAAAATAAATTACTGGAGTATATAGATTCAATTCACTCATCCATAGCATAAAATACACAATCAAATCCTGTTCCATAGCCCATGGTACGAGGGGTCTACAAACAAGCAAATACATCAGACCATAGTAGTTTCAAAATAAAAATAAAATTGACAATCCAAATAGGTTCAGAGCAAACCAAGCCCTATCTACTATTAAGGAAGCTCTCTAACTATAAAGGATCAGTATATATATACGGGGTGGCCCAAAAAAAGTGAGAACATCTTGTAAATTAAAAGCTTAAATAGTTTATTTATTTACCTTTTTTAGCTATATAACGTCTTTATTTTGACAATTTCCGGTCGCCATCTTTTTTTTTAAAATTTGGCGTTTGTTTACATCTGTCTTTTTGAATTTTTAAATAACATATGCTACGAGATGTTCTCACTTTTTTTGGGCCACCCTGTATATAGCTAATCCCAGCAATAGAAACTAAACATTAACAAGGAAATTGAAGAAAGAAAGTCATCCCCCCCCCCCCCTCCCGGCAGCCAGAACCCTAGGCTTCAGCTGCAGGAAGGACTTCCTACGCTTTTGTGTACATCTTGACACATCCGGAAAAACAGCAACATTTTGACTGCAGAAGGTGAAATCCCTTCTGCAAAAATTCATCAAAAAAACAATTTTGTCCACCTCCAGTCAGAGTGACCACCAAGGTGGCACGGGTAGTAATTACATTATCCGAGGTTTCCAAGAAATTAATTAAATCTAGACCTAGTGCCACTTCTTCAACCTGTGCCACCTTGCCACTCTGAACGACAGAGCGAACCAGAGATTGCAATCTTCTCAGGTTCTGATATCAATAACACCTTCTTGCAGTATTTATGGAACAGAATTAAAGAGGACAGTAAACGAGTTAAAGGAAAATTTAACAGCTGAAGATTCTTAGAACGGAGAACATTTTCTGATGCTTCAATAGGAATCTTTCAAGCCCAGTGAGCCAACAGACTGGAGGTACCCAACCTCCCCTCCAGCCTGTCAACTTGCTGAGTAACAGAGGAAATCTTTTCATCCACAATTTCACTCTTACACACTACCTGTACAGAAAAAGTTATGGTTTGATCCACAAATCTCTGCAAAAGGGAAGTAGTTTCAGTTACTTCTCTCCAGATGTCCGCCAGTGTAGTCTCTCCAGTGGAAGCTTCAATAGAAAGTGGAAATTGATCCAATGACGTCAAGGGAACTACACCCCCAAGAGAGCCTCCAGGGAAAGCAAGCAGTGGGCCCATCGGTGAAGGATCTTCTTTGGCTACACCAGGATCCATTAGGGGAGCCAAATGACTCTCGTCCATTATAACCTACACCGATCCAGGGTTAGGAAGCAGAGTCCTAACTATAGGGCTAATGGATGCCCCCAAAGGAGTTGAGGAAGAAAGGTCCCACACAGACTCATTTAATTCCACTTCAGTGTCTGTCTTAATACTCATAAAATGATCTACAGACCCAGCTAATATTTTAGGCATTGATGTTCCCGCAGCACACAACTACTTCTGTGCTGACTTGTTCTTAATCTTCCTTCTCCCCCCCCCCCCCCCACTCCATGAGGCATATCCAGCAGCTAACTTGATCATGCATCCCTTCGGGCACATGACTGTAGGTTGCGTTCGCAGCCATGGAAGAGCTGTGTGGCCTGAAATATCATCTTGAACACCCCTCACAGAAGGCGGTCTGTTCCTGCAAGAAGCACCAGTGAGCAAACATGGTCTCCAAACAGAATGCTAGCACATCAGGGCTTTGCAACTTGATGGAACACACTCCTGATCCCAGGAAGACCTGCGTGGTCTGAAATAGCATCCTGGTTACCCCTCAGTGACATCACCAGAGGGCGGGCTGTTCCAGTGAGCTGCACCAGCAAGCAAATGTGATCTCCAAACAGAATGCTAGCACAGCAGGGCTCTGCAACCCGATAGAACACACTCCTGTGGATCTGTTTCTTGTAGGAGAATATGACTATCTTCCTCTACTTGAATAATGGATCTACAGTGGTACAATATATTGCATTATTCTCTCAACTGAGACAATTTCTAGGAATCTCAGAGCTGACAATGTTTATGACTGGCATCTTATAAGGTGGCATAGCTCTTTCTTTTGATTTTAAAAGCAAAGCTGTACTGACACGTGATTTATGAGCAATTGCAAAGCTTTCGACTGGCATGAATATCTGCAGGTTGCTAGCTTTAATGCCAAATTTCAAATCCTGCTGGAACTAGCGTTGCCATATGCAAGTCTAGATCAAAGAAAAGCATGCACTAAAGAACACCTTCACCAGGTTTCCCTCCTCCTCCCTTTGAAACAGCATCTGCATTTGTTATGCCCACATGGCATTTTGTAGAACACAGTGCATGGAAGAGACAATAATATAGACCAGATGGTACATCACAGTACCCTGTACATTATGCTTAACCACCAGATTGATTCAACAGAAGCCATCAGACCTATAATAGTTAGCGCCCTGTAATGTGATGTCATAATGTTGAATCAATGACGTTAAGCTGTTGTGACTTTCATCTGAGCAATCACCTGAAGTAGCTGCACTAGCCAATAAAATGTGGGACATAAAAGTGACGCAAGCAATTTGGGTTGACCAGGAGCATTGTGATATGTGTGCTGGAGAGAGAAGTTTCTTACATATACGCAATATCTTCTGTATCTTGCCTCCATCTTTGAATTTATTGTGGCTGGCACTAATAGTGGCAGAAAGAGAGACAACAACAGGTTTTTAACAGCAGTTGATGTTTATCTACCCTGAAGGAATTTCCTTGGTATGAAGGAGAGTAGAAAAGCGGGATGCAGGCTATGGTAAAGCTTGCTGCTGAAGCAGAAATGGAAGGAGCTTGAATCGCTTAGAGTAGTTCAGTTGCAAATTTTTGGATAACAATCTGTCCTTTTATTAATTATGCACTTGTTAACTCTAATTAAATAGCTCTTCAGCAAATCTTGTAGTTTAGTCAAATAATTTCCCATTTATATTTTACATCACATACTTCAAAATAACTTTTTTTTAAAAAATTCTTTATGAGTAGCCTATATGCTGAATCACTCTGTTGAACCTGTTTGAAATATCAAGATGCGTTACATAGATAAATTGAGATTTGGAAAGTTTAGTTCTTTGACAATTTGACCTCAATACTTTTAGGATTTATTGTTTTTGAGTCTTCATATCTTTAAGACAGGCATACATGACAGTATAATTCATCTTCTTTACACTCAAAATGTTAATGCATGTACTGTTTGAATAATTTTGAATACGCTTGACACAGTTTCCTGATCATTTTTTGGAATAACATCATTCAAAAGGCTGGACTGACTGGAGCTTGGATTAAAAATCAAAATTGTAGCTGACTCTAAAGACAATTCTGGGACAACTTGGAAGACCTCTTTTTGGTGGAATCAGATATTTCCTTGGGACCCTTTGGGCTACCGGTTCAAATGGAATCAGCCTCTAATGGGCTACAGAGCCATAAACCTTTATTCTCAAGTACTTAGTGATGGTCACGGTTTTATAATTCCCACCTCTCAACTGAGATCAGCAGTCACAGTGAGGACCCTTGACTAGATGCTCCTTCTGGAATCTGGTATGTGAGCGCTCAGAATACTCAGAGTACTTCTTTAACATTCAAATAAAGAACCTATTTTATGATTTAAAATCTAGATAGTACTTGAAAGATGATATCCAGATTAAACTAAGTATACAATGGAAGACATTTTTTTAATATGGCGATAAAAATGAACTGAAAACTGCACCGACATTAGATGCAAATCAAGGGTACGCACTGTACACTAAAGGTACAGATTTCCTACCTTTTGATTGCATTACAGTACTTTATCCCAGGGAAACTCAAGTATGGTGAATTTTGTTGATAGTCTTTGAAAACCTGGGGCTGAATTTTCAAAGGAAGGGCACGGAGAGAGATATTCAGTGATGCTGTCTGGATAATGCAGCTAAATATCTTCACAGGCTACCAGGACACTATCTGAGGTAGCCCATGGGTAGAGCAAAAGTGATGCTGCCACTTTCCAGTTAATTCTGAATATCTGAAGGATTTTTCCACAGCTGACTGCAGTGATGTTTAAATATTGGGAGCACTAAATATTGGTCCCTTAGTTTCATTTGACAAGCTGGAAAAAAACATAACAAGATATGGGATGGACAGAAGTAGAGAGCATTGAAAGTTAACTTGTCATGGGAAATTAATAAAAAATAAAGATGCCCTCTGAAAATGCATTATACCCCAGATTTATTTTTAAAAATTATGGGCCTGGAAGAAAGTGATGTCACAGAGGAGTATGGCAGTTTAGGATAAATGCTTCATAGGGTGATAGTAAAATAAGTTTCCAATTTATTACTCCAGAACTGAACAACCCATCGTCATAGCACCGGGACACCATGCAGGAGCCCCGGAACCCTGTACAACATATAAAATGTTTTTTTCCACCGTCTAACCCCCGGAGGGGCCTGACAAAGTTGGGATTGGGTGACAGGGAACTTCTTGCCTTGACTTACCACTTTGGCGAGGTCCTCCAGTGCTTTTCCACCATAGTTGGGGGCACTTATTCCCCCTCGAAGGTGGAATAAGTCCCCTGTCTATCTCCTTCAAGCTGGACATAGAGGGTCGCGACTGGAATCGGCTCTGTACATCTGGGATAGGAGGCCCGCCTCTTCCACCCCCATCCAGAGCTCTCCACACATCTCCTCTGTACGTGCGGTGAGCTTTGGGGTCAGAATCGGCCCCAAGCAGTTGGCGGGGGATGTACATCCAAACCGGCTGTTCATCCCTGCTAATCACTGTTTGGAATGATCCCTGTAAGAAACAGTCCCTGTTCATCAGAGCTCACAGCTTAGTCAAGACAAACAACACAACAACTGGGGACTAGGATATATCTAGGAATGGTAAGGAAACACATAGGAGGTGAACAGGAGACAAAGCAAATTAGAATTCAAAAGCAGCCTCAAAAAGGTGAGCTTTTAGCTTGAATTTCAATAGGGTCAGAGATGGAGCATGATGTACTGAGTCAGGTAGTTTATTCAGGGCATAAAGAGCAGAAAGGTGGAAAGATTGAAATGTGGAGTTGGTAGTGGAAGAGAGGGCCACTGATAGAAGGGATCCGCCAGAGGAGCGGAGTTCCCGAGATGTTGTGGTCAGTGCAGAAACATGGTTTAACGAGTCACATGAATGGGAGATAGCTATAATTTATTTAGGAGAGATAGAGAAGGTAGAAAAGGGAGGAGGAGTAGCCCTATATGTCAAAAGCAATATTAAAGCTGCTGAAATTCAGGGGGCATGTAGAAAAGAAGAAGCGTTGTGCATTGTGTTGGAAAGAGGAGATGGCACTATCATCCATAGTGGTGTAGTCCACACACCTCTAACTCAAACGAAAGAAATGGATAGAAATTTGATTGATACTGCAAAGGTAGCCATGAAGAGGGAAGTGATCATATTGGGTGACTTTAATCTCCCTGATGTGGATTGGAGTATTCCTTCTGCAAATCTGGAAAGAAGTAAAAAAATTGTGGATTGCTTAGACAAATGATGATGAAACTGACCAGGGAAAGTTCGATGCTGGATTTGGTACTCACCAACAGAGAAAGTGTGTCAAATGTCCGGGTGGGTGCCCATGTGAGCAGCAGTGATCATCACACGGTGTGGTTTGAGATAAAAGCCAGAGTCCCCTCACAGTAAGCTCAAAGTCCTAGACTTCAAAAACATTGACTTCAGGAAGATGACCAAGTGCCTGAAGGAGGAGTTGGTAGGGTGGGGGAGGTAAGGGAAGTGGAATTGCAGTGGGCTAAACTAAAGGAGGCAATAAAAGGGGCAACAGATACATATGTAAGGAAAGTAAATAAAAAAAGAGGTTTTCTAAAGAAATGGCTGCACAAATAAAGGCAAAAAACACAGTTTTCACAAAATTCAGAAGTTTGCAAACAGAGGAACACTGAAAAGAATACAGGATAAAGCTTAAAGAGACAAAAAGAGAAATAAGGATAGCAAAATCGAAGGCAGAAGAAAAGATGGCTAAAGATGTAAATCGTGGTATATTCAGGTATATTCGGGAGAAGAGGAAGATCAGAGGTGAAATTGCAAGACTCAAAAGTGCTAAGAACAGATTCATGGAAAGTGACATTGAGAAAGTGAAAACGCTAAGGGGGTTATTCCAAAACACAAATAGTGGGGATGGACATCCCATTGGGACATCCACCCTGCTATTCATGGCGGCTGCTTCCCCACGAACTTCCCCGCCGGTTGTGCGGGAAAGTTAGTCGAGGGCGGAGAAGAAGCGGCCCAGGGGCAGAGAGTGGGTGGGCAATGCGTGTCTCCGGCCCTGGACATACAGGGCCAATTATAATGTTTGCCCTGTATGTCCAGGGTCGGCGAAATGTCTGGTGAAGTTATTCCACCCTCTGGGATGGAATAACTTCCCTAGATGTTTTTTTTTAGTGATGCCGGGGAATGGATGGGGCTGAGGGAGCCAGGGATTATTCCTGCAGCCCGACTGGCCTTAGGAGGCCGGATCAGGGGTCGGGCTGCAGGGAATAATCACTTTAACCTGGTGACCGGCATCACAGATTTTAAATGGAGCCGTGGTGCCATGGCAACATGATGCCATGGCACTGCCACTCCATTTAACTGCCCTGAAATTAGTCAGGCTGTGGTTGTATGTGCAGACCGGAACTGAATTGCAGTCCTGGCCTGCACATACATGCTTAGTCACGATTCTGATCCCGCAGGACTAAGCATGTATGTGCTGATCCCGCGGGACTAAGCATGTGCGTGCCCCACAGGATCAGAATCGCGATCCCTTTTGCACGTCCAGCTCAGACCGGACGTTCAAAGGGGTTAGTCATGCAGGACAGAATCAGGCCCTAAACAAATACTTCTGTTCTCTTTTTACTAAAGCAAGTCCTGAAGAAGGACCACTTGTGATTAACAAATATACTGTACAAATGAAAATGGAGTAGATATTACACAATTCACAGACGATGATGTGTTTGAACAGCTTGCAAAACTGAGAGTGGACAAAGCAATGGGACCGGATGGGATACATCCCAGGATACTAAAAGGTTCTTGCAGGGCCTTTAAAGAATGTTTTTAATAGATCCTTGGAGACAGAAGACGTTCTGCAGGACTGTAAAAGAGCCAATGTGGTACCTCTTCACAAAAATTGTAATAGGGAAGAAGTGGCAAACTACAGGCCAGTAAACCTTACTTTGGTGGTGGGAAAAGTAATGGAGGTGCTTCTGAAAGAGAAAATAGTGGACTTTCTCAAACCCAATAGGTTGCATGATCTGAGGCAACATGGTTTTACCAAAGGGCGATCATGTCAAACAAATCTGATTGAGTTTGTTGACTGGGTGACCAGAGAACTAGATCAAGGGCATGCAATGGCTATGATCTACCTAGATTTCAGCAAAGCCTTTGATACTGTTCCTCGTAGGAGACTTTTCAATAAACTGACCAGCCTGGTGATGGGTCCCAAGGTGGTGAACTGGATCAGAAATTGGTTGACTGACAGATGATAGAAGGTGATGGTAAATGGAACTCACTCAGATGAAAGGAAGGTGATTAGTGACATGCCCCAGGGATCGGTACTGTTCAATGTATTTGTGAGTGATATTGCTAAAGGACTGAATGGAAAAGTCTGTCTTTTTGCAGATGATACTACAATTTGCAACAGAGTGGACTCCCCTGAGGGAGTGGATAACATGAGGAAAGGTCTGCAAAAGCTGGAAGAATAGATTTAATATGAAGAAGTGCAGTGTCATGCATTTGGGATGCAGAAATCCAAGATAATCATATAAGATAAGTTGATGTGCATGGGTCAGGAGAAGGATCTTGGAGTGATTGTTTCTGAGGATCTCAAAGTAGCAAAACAGTGTGACAAGATGGTGGCCAAAGCCAAAAGGATGATGGGTTGCATACAGAGAGGCATTACCAGCAGAAAGGAGGAGGTACTAATGCAACTGCACAAGTCGCTGGTGGCCTCACTTGGAATATTGTGTTCAATTTTGGAGACCATATCTCACAAAGGATATAAAAAGGAAGGTGACCAAAATGATTTGGAGCCCGCACCAGAAGACATATGAAAAGAGACTCCAAGACCTAAATATGTATAGAGGAGAGGAGGGACAGGGGAGATGTGAAACAGATCTTTAAACACTTAAAGAGTATTAATGAACAAACAACCCTTTTTCAAAGATGGGGAAGCTGTAATACTAGAGGGCATAACATGAAGCTGCAAGGGGGTCTGAACTGAAAGGCATCAGGAAATACTTTTTCACTGAAAGTGGGGTGGATGCTTGGAATGCCCTCTCGATGGAAGTGGTGGGGACAAATACAGTGACAGAATTCAGAATGGCATGGGACAGACACAGTGGATCCCTTTATAGAACCAGGATAAAATCAAAATAACCTTAACTGTCTCTGATATCTCAACAAGTAGAGGTGACCTTCACGGAGTGGTGAACACATCCCTAACCCTTTCATGGCTGTTGTTGCCATATGGCAAACTTCAAATTTTCCCCAAAATATTTCACCGGATTCTATATTTCCAAAAAATCCACACACTGTGTACAAAATGTGATGTGTATCTGTGCTTGACATCTGAAAAAAAACCTGTTATTTAAACTATCACACCCAGCAGTAAACGAAACTGATGCCAAGACTGTTTTTAATTTTCAGCCATTCAGGACCGTAGTTGCCATATGGTAACGGTAAATATTGTTTCTTAGAAATAATTTTTTTTCAAAAAAACTTTATATTCTGCATCATTTAGCTCAAATGTTAATAAAAAACCCCAGATTTTTTTTTTCTGTTACAAAAGAATTATGTGGACGCGAAAGGGCTAAAGGCATGAGGATGGTGACCTGCATGGAGTGACAGGTGCACCTACTCTTACCACCTGGCTGGGCAGACTAGATGGACTATACTGGTCTTTATCTGCTGTCATATGCTATGTTACTATGAACATAAGAACATAAGATATGCCATACTGGGTCAGACCAAGGTCCATCAAGCCCAGTATCCTGTTTCCAACAGTGGCCAATATAGGTCATACGTACTGGGTCAAGCAGTGATATCCTGGGTCCCTTAATAATGGTTTCTGGGCCTTTCCTCCAGGAACTTGTCCAAACCTTTTTTAAACCCAGCTACACTACATCCTCCAGTAACAAATTCCAGAGTACTAAAGAAGATGGTGGGAGGGGGAATGGGAGAGATGGAGAAGATATGTTTATGGAGACGAATGGATGGTCTGACCATATGCCAGCAGTGGCGTTCCAAGGGTGCGGTGATGAGTGCGGCCTGCTCTGGGTGCTGATCGGGAGGGGTGCACCCCTGCTGGGCCCACACTTACAAGGCAGGGAGGGAGAGTAGAGCCAATGGGCTGACATTGGAGGCAGCATGGTAAGCTTGCCGCGCTGCCTCGAGAGTGTGGGATGGGGGGATAGGGGGTGCATCAAGCCGCCACAGGGGTGGTGCCTGCTGCAAGGGGGTGTCTTTCTTGGAGGCCGATGCTTCTGGGAATGCCACTTTATGCCAGATATAGGAGCAGGCATTACTCAAAGGATCTTCAGACTGGTCAATATGGAAAAGATGGACTCTGAGTATAGATGATAATCTTATTTCCAAAGATTGGCTCTTTTAAGTTAGTATATTTAAAGGTAAAAGGATTAAACTTGTCTTGAAAGAGGATGCTTTGCTTTAAAGAAATGAGAAGAGTGAAAGGACTAGTATTGTTGTTGGAAACCCATATGTTACAAAAATATGAGTATCAGATGCAGTCAAAACAATGTCCCGTGGCTTTCTTTGCTTCTGATACTGGCTATAAAAGTTAACCGTGTAGGTATCTTAATGTGCCCTGGAAGTTAAAGAGGTTTTCATAGAAAGAGACAAACATTTCTTATTCCTTAAACTTGTTATTAATGACCAGTTCTATACTTTTGCAAACTTGTATGCCCCCATTGTCCAGCACGGGAAATTTTGTAAGCAATTACAGAAAAAACTATAGGAGTTTCATAGGAGGGTACTGATTATGGTAAGGAATTTCACGCTAACCATGAACCCTCATATGGATAACTCAAATACTTTGAAAATTTGACAAGGGACTGAACTTTTCAAATGAAACAGATGATGGCCTGATTTATTTTTGTGGATGTTTGGCATGAGTTGTATAACACAGTGCAGGACTATATTTTCCACTCTCCCGAGGCCGCGGGCAGGGTCCCGGCGGCCGACATTAACCGGGCGTGCGGCCCGGCGCGGGGACCCGCGCGCGTCTTTCAAAATGATTGGTTCCTGTCGGTCGCGGCCGCATGGGAGCCAATCGATGCCGCGGTTGTTGGGTGGCGAGGGGGGAGTACCAGCTGGGCAGCCTCCACATGGCCAGTTGGTGCGGAGGCTGCGTTCCAGGTGCCGGCGTCCCTCCCTCCCTCCCTGTCTTTAGACGGTGGGTGTATGGGGTGTTGCAGCTGGGGGGGGGCGGGATCCCGGAGGTTTCCGGGGTCCGGAGCAGCAGGTTACACTTGGGCGGGGGCGGGGTGCCCCTGACCCGGTCAAAACCTCGGCCGACTTTTGCTAATAGCATGGCGAAGTCGGGGAGAGGGGCATGGTAACTTGCCGGGTGGCAAGTTATTGCATTAACGGTGGCAGGCACTTTGCTAAGATATGGATGGTGCAGCCGGGTGCCGCTAATGGGGGCTAGCAAGTTTAATGTTGGTTTGTTTAATTGTTAATGGCTAATAAAAGCTGCGACCAGTTCTGTTCCATGAAGTTATGGTGTGATGTCTTTTGTGGGGTGTGGGGTGTGGTGTGGGGTTGGTGTGGATTGTAGGGGGGGGGTAGGGTGAGGCCCGAAGCGCCGGGTCCGCCTGCCTCGGTTATAATCTAACAGAATTGATATTTGGCAAAGTAAATGGTATTGAATCAGCTAGAACCTGACCTATTGGCTTCTCTGACCATGATCTGCTATGAGTAAAGCTTGTATTGAGAAAGTTGGATGTGGGACACACATTCTGTATGCTTGATGATTGTTTTCTAGACTGTGAACATAATTGTCAACAAATTATTAGAGGAATTTATACTTACTTGGAATTTAATGATACGGGGGAGTAGAACCCTTAAGTAATTTTGAACTATGTAAAGGCAGTCGTTAGGAGAAAGTATATATTAACAACCACGTATTGGAAAAGAGCTGGAGAAGCTAAACCTTTGGTCTCTTATTCAAATTTTAAAAAGTAAACACAAGTGTGCTGTGGGGTCGCAAATGGTTCTCAAGATTAACAAAAAAGCAAGACCACAGAGGGCTTTAAACTAGATTTGTTTGGGTTGGGTGAAGAAAGCTCTCAGGTAAGTGAAGGCTCTTAGGTAAGTAAAATATTAAATACCTCCGTAGACATGGGTGAAAAGGGCAACATCTGGAAGGTGGTGTGTATTAATGCCCGTAGTATGGGAAATACGATTCTGGATGTTGAGGCTTTAATGGAAGAGACTGACTTAGATTTAGTAGCAGTTACTAAGACATAGTTCACAGAGAACCATGACCAGGATGTAATTATACCGGGCTATAATTTATTCAAGAAGGACAGTCTAGGAAGAAAGAGAGGAGTGGCATTATATATAAAATATTAAAGCTACAGAATTGCAGGGCTTACGAGAGAAGGGGAAGGCATGGTGGATTAAAATGGAAAGAGGTACTGGAACATCTGTTTGCATTGGCTTTATATACAGACCTCCTTCACAGGCAGAAGTGGACAGAAATTTAATGGAAGACATTCACAGTATCACTATGAAAGGAGAGGAATTGTTGAAAGGCAATCTTAATATGCCAGATATTGATTGGGACACCCCTGCTGCAGTGTCATCTAGAAGTAAGGAGCTCCTGGATTCTTTACATGGAGAACTATTCTGTCAACTGGTAACAGAACCCACGCATGAGGGAGCCATACTGGACCTGGTGCTTACAAATGGGGAGAGTGTTTCTGATGTTATAGCCGGTGATCATCTCACATCCAGTGATCATAGGATGGTGTGGTTCAGTATTAGCACTATGGCTGATAAAGTCCAGTCAAAAGTGAGAGTCCTTGACTTTAGGAAAGCTAACTTTACCAAGATGGGAGAATACATCAAGCAGTCGTTAGCGGGATGGGAACAGCTGGAAGATGTAGAAAAGCAGTGGGTAAAACTGAAAGGGGATATTTTAAGGGCAACAAACCTTTTATTAGGAAAGCAAATAAATGTAAAAGGAAAAGGAGGACACTATGGTTCTCAAAAGAAGTTGCTGAAAAGGTGAAGAAAAAGAGGGAGGCCTTCATGAAATACAAAATATCACAGAAAGAGGAAGGCAAGCATTAATATTCAGAAAAACTTAGAGAAGCTAGGAAAGTAGTGAGAAAAGCAAAGATACAAATGGAAGTAAAAATAGCCAATGCAGTAAAATGGGGGGACAAAACATTTTTTCAGATAGATTACTGAGAAGAGGATGTGCAAAAGTGGTATTTTCAGACTCAAGGGTGAAGGGGAGGAATATGATGAAGCTGATGAGGATAAAGCAGAATTAAATATTTCTGTTCTGTGTTCACAGACGAAGGGCCAGGAGCGGGACCTCAGAAAACACTGACAAATAGGAACAGAAGTGAACTGGATCTTGAACAATCTTGAAAGACTGTGTTCGCGAGGAGCTAGCTAAACTAAAAGTAGACAAAGCAATAGGGCAAGAGTGCTAAGGAACCTAGGGAAGTTCTAGCAACTCCACTGTCTGACCTTTTTTCAATGCTTCTTTAGATTCTGACATGGTACCAGAAGACTGGAGAAAGGTGCATGTGGTCCCCCTACACAAAAGCGGAACTAAGGATGAGATTGGGAACTACAGGCTGGGTAGTCTGACCTCTGTGGTGAGAAAACTAATGGAAAGGCTGCTAAAACAGAGGATAGTGAGGCTCCTGGAATTCAATGAATTGCAGGATTCAAGGCAGCATGGTTTTATGAGCAGCAAGTCTTGACAGACAAATCTCATTAATTTCTTTAACTAGGTGACCAGAGAACTGGACTGAGGGAGAGCTCTAGATGTACTGTACTTAGATTTCAGTAAAACCTGACACTGTTCCACACAGGCGACTTATAAATACATTGAATACCCTAGGAATTAATCCTATAGTGAACGACTGGGTTAGAAACTGGTGGAAGGCAATGAAGAGTACAGATAAATGGCATTTACTCCGAGGAGAAGGATGTTACCAGTGGTGTGCCGCGGGGATCTGTCTTTGGCTGGATTCTTTTTAACATTTTTGTAAGTTATATTCTGGAAGGTCTATCTGTCAAGGTTTGCCTCTTTGCGTATGATACCAAAATCTGCAATAGAGCAGGAAGGTATAAATAACATGAGGAGGGATCTAGCGAAGCTTGCAGAATGGTCAAGAATTTGGCAGCATAAATTTCATACTGAAAGATGCAGGGTCATGCATTTGGGCTACAAAAAATCCAAGGGAGCAGTACAGTATAGGGCGTGATGTACTTCTGTTCATGAAAGAAGAGCAGGACCTAGGGGGGATTGTTTCTGATGATTGTAAGGTGGCTAAATAGGTCGAAAAGGTAACAGCAAAAGCCGGAAGGATGCACAGGGAGAGGAATGGCCAGCAGGAAGAAAGGTGCTAGTGCCTCTATGTAAGTCTTTGGTAAGTCCTAATTTAGAGTAATGAGTGCAATTCTGGAGACCATATAAACAGGATGGAGTCGGTGCAGAAGGTGGCTACCAAAATGGTCAGTGGGCAATGTCATAAGGCATATGGAGACAGACTCAAAGATCTCAATATGTATACTTTAGAAGAAAGATGAGATAGGGGAGACATGATGTTTAAGTACCTTTGTAGCATAAATGCACAGGAGGAGAGTCTCTTTCAATTGAAATAAAGCTCTGCAATGAGGAGGCATAGGATGATGGTGAAAGCGGATAGACTCAGGTGCATATGCGGAAATATTTCTTTATGAAAGGAGTGGTAGATGCGTGGAATATTCTCCCAGTGGAGGTAGTAGAGACAAAGGCTTTACCTGAATTCAAGAAAGCATGGGACAAACACAGAAGATCTCTAAAGGGCAAAAAAGGGATTGTAGAGCTTAGTAGTTGGTATGAAAGGGCATACTTAATAGGCTGTATGTTCTTTATCTGCTGTTATATGTCTATGTTTCTATTGATTTCCGAACAAACTAAGGGGTGCAGATCCAGGACTTCTAAAGCATTGATACCTCAATAAGCATCATTTGGGGTTCACTATAGACAGAGATTATCAACAGAATTTGTACCAGGGCTTATTTAAGGTTCTAATTTTGAATAATTTGATTGAAAATTCTTATAAAATTCTGCATCTTTGGTATTGTACTTCATATAGACTCCTCGAGATGTTCCATACAATTAGCAGTTTGTGCTGGTGTCCATATAACTAAGTTGGCATCTTTGAGCACATCTGGTGGTCTTGCCCGGGGATCCAAACCTTTTCAGATAAAGTGGTGAGATTCTTGGAGAATGTCCTGGGGTTTGCCCCAGTTCCAGATATGCATATGCTATTACTTAATGGGATTCTGCTAGGTCAAAATTCCGATGATATACAGTATACACTCTTTGTAAGCTATGTAGCTGCAACTGCTCAATTAACAGTTGCAGATAGCTGGAAAGGGGCTGAATCTCCTGTTTTTATGCATTTTTGGGGACGGTTATGGCATGTATGTCATATGGCTAACTTAATTGCTGTAGTGTGCTCAAGAATGTATCATTTTAAGCCTGTCTGTGGATCCAGGAAACATGGATGCAGAGTGATTCATTTGTGACTCCAAGCGGAAGTGAAAAGATGGGGTGGGTAGGAGGGGGGATAAGGTAGATATGAGGGAGGGTTGGGTAGGGGACCTATTTTATCTTACTGTAACTATTGTAATAATTTTCATAATGGGATATATATATATATATATGGTTTTAAGGCAATTAATGGATATGTGCTTGTGTATTGCATTTTCTTGTATAATACAATAAATACAAAAAATAAATAAATACATCACGGGCCCCATATTCATCCCACAGCAATCAGTGGTTTTAAAGTGCCTGGCTGGCACAGGCAAAACTGAAAATGGATATTCAGCACCAGACTTCAGATATCCTCTAGCACTGACTATCCATTGCAGCGCTGACTGGCACGGCTATGCCAACAGCGGAGATATTCATCTGCTCTCCAGATGGCCTACCTACATAAAGATGGGACAGCTATTGAAATGACCTAACTTTATGCAGGCACTTATCCAGTTATCAGGCCCTCTCTCTGCCCATGGAACACCCAGAACTTTCCAAACAGTGCTGTGGAGGTTGGAACACCCGGAACTTTCCGGACAGTGCTGTGGAGGTTGGAACACCTGGAACTTTCCAGACAGTGCTGTGGAGGTTGGAACACCTGGAACTTTCCAGACAGTGCTATGGAGGTCGAAACACCCAGAACTTTCCGGACAGTGCTATGGAGTTTGGAACACCTGGAACTTTCCAGACAGTGCTATGGAGGTTGGAACACCCGGAACTTTCCGAACAGTGCTGTGGAGGTTGGAGGGAATATCCAGCAACATTTTCCTGCTCCTGGATAAACTCATGGACCCCATGTATAAACAGTGTTTCTGAGGTACTACTACTACTACTGATTATTTGTATAGTGCTACAAGGCATACACAGCATTGTGCAATCACATGTAAAAGACGGCCCCTGTTCATCAGACCTTACAATCTAGTGACAACGAAGACATCCAGGCAGCAAATTTGTTAAACATATGAGTGGTAGTATTGCTCTCAGGTTTGTTCTCATGGGACAAGGAGATCTTTGGCCAGAGAAAGAAATATTTCTTTGTTTCCTTCTTCAAAATCTGCAGCTCCTACACATGTTGATGCTCCCTCCCTCCAAGGAACCACTGAGTGTGTAATAAATACCAAAGAATCATTTAGTTCCCTGAAGTGAAGAAAGTGTGTGAGAGAACCAGGTTTGCAGCTGTTTGATCAATGCGATGGTATATTAAAGACCTATTTATAAAAGCACCATTTTACTTTGATTCAGAGGCACGCGCTGGATTCTTTCAGTGGAATAGCAGCAGAGCGGCATATTTTATGAAAAATGTGACGAGCAAGGAGTTTTCAAACGCAGCATTCCCCCAGCGTCAAATGAGACCTCCACTAAGGAACACAATAAGAGCTACAGCATTGTAACAGGAGACATGTGCTGATTTTCTATGAAATATCATGTGCATAAAGCATCCGTAAAAGAGAGATAGATGCTGCTCAAATAAATAGCCTTCCTTGCAATGCATAAAAATGACTATAAAATAAGATTACATTGATGGTGCTGGAGTGGCGTCTGTTTTAGAATCGCACTTTCCTGAGGTAACATTCTTGTTTTCTGTTCTATTTGTTTTGATATATGCAATTTCTTTTGGTGCAGAAAGCGGAAGAAATGTGTTGCAGCAGCGGTGGGATACAGCTGGCCTCTCAGCTTGGCTTCCGTTCTTTTACTGTTTGGCAGGGCCAGCTGAATGACCAAGCTTATTAGGCAACTGCATACATCAGCAGCTTCTTGGGGGGCAGCAAAGAGCTGCTACAGTCAAAGCAAAACAATGAGCCATAACTGCGACACGAAGTCAGAGTCATCAGTGCATACAGTGCAAGAAAGGACAATATGGGATTCATCCATTTACCTTTGTAAGTTTTATGAAACAATCTTAAATTTAAAGTGACCAACTGTCCCGTTTTATACAGGACAGTCCCGTATTTTAAGGATTTGTCCCTGGAATTGTATTACTTCGGTCAGGACGCCTAAATGTCCCCTATTTTCCCACTTCTACACTCCTCCACATTTGTACCTCTCCACTCCAGGTGAAATTTTCAAAGGAAAACTCTATTTATATGAGACTATTTCCATCAGAGACACAGAAACTTATACGCATGCATGCACTCTGTTGCACTTCAGTCACACACACATGCACATGCATTCATCCTCCCCCCATTCCCCAAATCAAATACATACATGCACAATAGCACTTTTCAGACAGACAGATTCTGTCTCTGACTGTCTACTGGTGCTGTGCTGCTTCTGCACTCCTCTGCTTCAATGCCCCCTGTTCTTGCTTTTGCTACCAGTTCTTTTTCTCAGCGTGCAATAGCCTCTTCACACTTTACCCCATTCCTCTTACATTTTTACTCTTTCTCAGCAACCCCATTCACCCCTACCAAGAAACCCACTTATTCAATTGGCTTTCTCGCAGACCCTGTGCAGAAAATCAGCCCACCTTTCCTGTGACTAGTGCAGCCTTTCCTTTGGCTGGAACATACCACTTACTCTACACATTGAGGAGGGAAGCACTGACAAGCTGTAGAGCTAAACTCTAAAAAAAAAATAGTCAGACAAATTAGACATCATTCTGACTAAGACAGCTACTTTACAAAGTTGTGAAATCCTAAAGTAATTTAGATGGTTGGCAATCCTAAGCTCCTGAGTCCTGAGCACATCTGCCAAATCTGGCTCTGCTTCCTCCCCATCAGTCAGACAAAACCATCCAATAGGCTACAGCAGATACAGCTAGCCAATAGGTAGCAGGGGAAGGTGGGAGCAGTAGCTAGGATACAGAAACCTTCCTTTCTCCTTTGTCCTGCAACTCTGGAATTTGATGGATTTTTGCTACAGATATACAGACCTACAGGAGAAAATTATTGGGGGTGCTCAAGCACCCACAGAGCCGGCATCTATGATCCTGGGGCCAACATCCATATCAATATCATGGTATCATGGTCAATGGTCAGCTGATTTTGTTGATTCTGTCTGTGTAGGCTCTTAGCCTAGGGTACGTGTTTCTATTTCATCTTTAGACTTTATTTTCCTTCTAAAATGCTGAAAAAAGTGTTTTTAATGACCACCAACAAAATGAATATCCCTTAAGAAACATTCTGGTGATAGTATGGTGTTGTGTAACAAATGCCGGTCTTATATTTCATTCGCATATGCAGGAAAGGGTGACGTTGTTCAGCACCTAAGGATGGACAAACACAAGACGGCAGATATAAATGCTTCTTCAAGTAGAACTGTGACTTCTTTTTTTTTTAAGTCAAAATTTTGATAAGAAAACTCTGTCACTGGCTACAACTGAGGACACATTTATTTATTTATTTCTCATTCTTATATACCGCCTTATCTGACAATCAAGGCAGTTTACAGACAACAGAACAATTACATCGAACAGAATTAACTATGTACAATAACAGTTTAACTGTAAACTATTTACATTGGTTGGTCTGATAGGACTAGGGATGCAAGAATAATTTAGGGCTTCCAGAGAGAGGCTAGGGGTGAAATGTGTATTCATTGAATTGTGCAGGACCAGTGAAGGGTAGGGTGGTATATGAAGTGGTGTTAAGGCTCCTTCTGATATGTGGTAAGTGGTTCTGGGTGGGAGTGGCCATAGTGTTTATTGAAAAGGTATGTCTTTAATCTTTTTCTGAAGTCAGTAAGGTCCTTTATTTCCTTTAAGACTGAAGGCTCTTTTGTTTGTCATTTTGGTTGCCTTAAGGAAGTCGTTTGTATGACATAGTGAATTTTGGGTACAGCTCCTTCTCAGTCTGGTATCTGGGGTTTTGGATATTAATGTGGTGATGTGTGATGGTGCTATGTAATGTAACAGTTTAAATATAATAACCAGGTTTTTATATTTAATTCGACTGGCTATTGGAGGCCAGTGAAGACTGTGAAGAATTGGTGTTATGTGATCAGTATTCGCAGCATGCATTATAATACGAAACAATAATCAGTCGTTTATCAGAGTGCAATAATTCAAATGTACAAAAAAACTCACTCCACATGAATCCATAAAATTTGCTTCTCAAAAAACTGCTTCAATGTTCATAACATGCTTTGAAACAAATAAACACTACACGGAGAGTCTCAGTAACCACAGGCTCACAACAAATAGTGTAGGATAACATGTATCAAACACCAGCCCTCTTAACATCAATGACCCTCCATGTAGGCCTGGGTTGACCACCATACACCTTCAATGGCGAATTACTTAACTTTCAAAAAAGTGTTGTTTCTCAAATAGGTGACCACCCCATTCCCCGACGCTTCAAATCAGAGCTCACAAAGCGTTTCGCGATGACCCTCGCTTCATCAGGGGAAACACCAACTGTCAAACAAAACAAACATAACAACAGTCATTGTTGATTTGTGAACAACGATGGATCTTCCGGGTGTGCACGGTGGTGCCTGAGGGCCTGAATCTACAGTTGGACTGGGGGGGTGTGTATATAGTCGGGATTGGAGTGTTTGTCTGGCATGAAGTTGGTATGGTATTTAAGGTAGGCTCGGTATGAGCAGAGCGCATGCATGGTGTTTTTTTGGATCAGTTTTGTTTAAGATGAGTTGGACATACTGTGGTCCCATGTTTGACGTCGGCTGTGCCAATCGGTGTTGGGAGTGAGTATGGGGGTAGATATGTGGTTGTTGGGTTATGCTTCGGTTAGGAGAGTTTTTAATCATTCAGTGTTTGTTTTGTTTGACAGTTGGTGTTTCCCCTGATGAAGCGAGGGTCATCGCGAAACGCTTTGTGAGCTCTGATTTGAAGCGTCAGGGAATGGGGTGGTCACCTACTTGAGAAACAACACTTTTTTGAAAGTTAAGTAATTCACCATTGAAGGTGTATGGTGGTCAGCCCAAGCCTACACGGAGGGTCATTGATGTTAAGAGGGCTGGTGTTTGATACATGTTATCCTACACTATTTGTTGTGAGCCCGTGGTTACTGAGACTCTCCATGTAGTGTTTGTTTGTTTCAAAGCATGTTATGAACATTGGAGCAGTTTTTTGAGAAGCAAATTTTGTGGATTCATATGGAGTGATTTTTTTTGTACATTTGCATTATTATTTATTTATGCAAATTTTCAATTATACAGCAAAGAACAAAATTCCTTACGGAGATTACAGAATATGAAAGAGATAATGCCAATTCATAAACAACAAGGCAATAAATATAATCATAAACTGTTATAGTTCGTTAAAGTGGGGAGAAAGAGAAAGAAAACATTCAGCCAAATCGGAGCCTTTGGCTAAAGAAGAACATCAGGAAAACTAAACAAAAGAAACCAGGTAACTGCGGGGGCCCCAGAACTATATCTAGGAGGATTAAGCTGTTATAATGACCAGTGTTACTCAGGTACAACAGCCGCAGAGAGTCCAGCATTAATAAAGGCATTCAAATCATTAGGATCAGCAAAAACATATTTCAAGTCATTATAAAACACTAAACATCTGCAAGGATATCTAAGGAAAAAGGTTCCCCCAATTTGTGACACACCGAATTTATACAATAGGAACTGCTTCCTCCTCTTTTGAGTTTCCTTAACTAAATCTGGAAACATTGATAATCTAAACCCTAGGAAGGTTTCCAAGTGTTTCTTGAAGAACATTTTTAAGAGCCAATTTTTATCTGATACCAATGCACATTGAACTAACAAAGTTGAAGATACAATAGTAGAACCCCCTCCCCCAGTGTCCTCAAGAAGACCGGTAACATCCAAGACGTTAAAGTTCACTTTGGACACCGACTCTACAGTCTCAGCTTTCTTTTTCGATCGTGGCAAATAATATACCTTAGTGAGAGGTGGAATCAAGTCATCAGGAACTTTCAGAACCTCCTTCAGATATTGTTTAAACATATCTAGGGCCGTAACCCAAGATAGACATGGGAAGTTCAAGACACGTAAATTCGCTGCTCTGGAAGCATTTTCCAATACCTCCAACTTATACCTCAATAAGCCGTTCTCTTTAGTCAAAGCCGATGATACATCAGAAACTGTAGCAAGCTGAGAACTAATAGCAATGTTTTGTACCTTAAGCTGCTCACATGTAGACAAGGCCATATCAATATTAGCAACATTCTTCTGTATGCTGACCGCGTTTTCTCGGACATGGGTCATCAAAGTTGCAGATTGTGCGTTAATGGAAATAGAAAGAGAGGAAATAGCTTCCCAGATAGTCTCAAGAGTGAAAACCGGAGGACGAATCAAAGGAGGTAACGGCAACAACGGCGTCGACACAAACTCCGGGGCAGGAATTTCCTCCGAGCTGCATGGCTCTAGACCTCCGCCCGATGCCTCCCCGAGACTATCGGGGGTCAATGAACCCAACCACTCAGACTGTGCCCTCTCCACAGTCGGCGCCCCCACCTCAGGAGACGCCGGCGTCACAGAATCTGAGGAAGGTTCTAACATGGCAGGGCGTGGTGGTGGACTCCTCACTTCAGGAGAGAGAGAAGTTTCAGTTTCCAACGGCCGTGTCGTAGCCTCGACACTCGGCGCGGCCAAGCCGGCTCGAATCTCCTGCTTCTTCTCCGAGGACAAGGTAACAAAACGGTCCATAGGACCGGCACTGGGTAGTTGCGGCTCAGAGGGGAAAACCCTCAACTTCCCCTTTCTCTTAGGCATAGACGGTCAAGGAATCAAACACACCGCAGCCATCTTGAATTGTCTCCTCCGTACTACATTTGCATTATAATAAGCGCAGCTGTGTTTTGCGCAAGTTGGAGGTGTGCCAGTGTTTGCATTGGGAGATCATGGAGGATACTGTTACAATAGTCTAAGTGGGGATCGATCATTGCTTGAATTACCATTCTGAAGTCTGAAGGTTCAAGGAGAGGTCTTAGACATTGGAGCATTTTGTTTTTTCTATATATGGCTTGTGCAGAATTAGATATGTGTATAGTGAATGTTAGGGCTCTATCAATGATAACTCCCGGTATTTTATCTTGTCTTTTACTGTGATTGTTGCTCTTCCCAGGTGTATCTGAGGTGGTGGGGTGAATTCCTTATCTCTTGTTATGAATATGGCTTCTGTTTTATTAATGTTTATACTCAGGTTGTTAGAATGACTAGCAGAAAAAAGGAGGTGATAATGCCTCTCTATAAGTCTTTGGTGCGACCTCATTTGGAGTATAGTGTGCAATTCTGGAGACCGCACCTTCAAAAGGATGTGAACAGGATGGAGTCGGTGCAGAGGGTGGCTACTAAAATGATTAGTGGGCTTCATCATAAAGCATATGAAGACAGACTTACGGATCTTAATATGTACACCTTAGAGGAAAGGCGGGATAGAGGTGATATGATTGAGTTGTTTAAATACCTCCATGGCATAAATGTTCAGGGAGAGAGCCTCTTTCAATTGAAAGCAAGTTCTGCTACGAGGGGACATGGGATGAGGGTGAAGGGAGATAGATTCAGGAGTGATATGCAGAAATATTTATTTACGGAAAGAGTAGTGGATCCATGGAATAGTCTCCCAGTGGAGGTGGTAGAGATTAGGACAGTAACTGAATTCAAAAAAGCATGGGACAAACACAGAGGATCTCTAAAGGTAAAAAGGGGACTGTTGTAGTTGTTATGGAAGGACAGACTAGATAGGCCATGTGGTCTTTTTCTGTCATCATGTTTCTATGGTTCTAGAAGCAAGCCACTCTGAGGCTTCATGGTAGTATGCTGCGATCTGTTCTAGGTTCAGTTTTAAAGTATTGATTGAGAGGTACATCATGATATCGTCAGCGTAAATATGGTAGAAGATTTTGTGTTTTTGGAAGATTTTGCATATTGGTTGAAGGTAGATATTGAATAGAAAGGACAAAGGCTGACCCTTGGGGGATTCCCTGGTTTTGACTAAAGGGCTGGGATGACGTTTGATCAATTTTTACATGTTGGGTGCAGTCATTCAGATAGGAGGTGAACCAGGCTAGGGCTGTTCCACAGATTTCAATTTATTGGAGTCTTTCTAATAGCATGCTGTGATTAAAAGAATCAAAAGCTGCTGCGATACCTAGGAAGATATTTAAGACTGCATTTTTGGGTTTTTCAATTCTTTTGGTGAGTGTCAAACAATGTTCCCTCTAATTTTCTGTAGGCTGTGTGCGCATAAAATATCAGCTGTGCAGCTTTTGATGGAAGGTTAAATTTTTGTGCGCCACATAACGACACTCAGAGTTATATACTTTAAAATTTGACTACACGTCAGAATACAGTATGTACACCTCATTGATTCCATTAGAAAACACTGTAGAACTTGTGAAAACCGTAAATACATAACAACTTTTAAATTTTAAGACGTCTTTGTTGTTTTCTATCAGAATCAGAACTGTAATTTTTGTGCGCTCTGTTATAAAGTATGTGCGCTCGCTCGGCGAGGTGTGTGCGCGCGCACACGCGCACAGCTTAGAGGGAACAGTGGTGTCAAATAAAGCTATGAGTAGGGTTTCTACACCGTGGTGTGTTCTGAAGCCTTACTGTTGGGTATCTTGCAGAGAGTTTAAGTCTAGGTGGTTCTGTAGATGGTTTTGAACTGTTTTTTTCTATTAGTTTTGCTAGGTAAGGTAGGCTTGATATTGGTCTATATGAGCTTGGGTGTAGTTTGTCTAGCTTATTAGATTTTAATATAGGACGTATAGTTGCCTGTTTGAGAGGTTTTGGCATGTAGCCTTGAGTTAAGGAAAGGTTTACAATCATTTGTATTATTGAAGCTAGGGCATCATGTGCCATCTTTACCCATGTACGAGGGTTGCTCAGAAAGTAATGCCCCACGTGTGTTTTCTCAGTCCAGAATGAAGATAGAGGTGTGAAATTGAAAGGGTAGTAACTTGGAACTTCAAAGGACACATGTGTGTAATTTTACAGTCGTCCGACAAATAACGAGGTGGTAGTGATCCTTCAAATGGCGTCTGTGAGTGACACACGGTACAAACAACGAGCTGTAATTGAATTCTTGTTGGAGGAGAAAGAAAGTGTGAGAAATATTCACAAATGGTTGTGTGCTGTGTATGGATGTTCTGCGGTAGATAGGAGCACCATTGGATGATGGGTGAAGAGAGTAAAGGCTTCAGGAAGTGGTAAAACGGAACTGGAGGATCGGCGCGGTCTGGGCGTCCTGCCTCAGCCACCAGTCAAGACAAGTTGCAGTGCGCTGATGACATTATTTGTGCGGATCGGCGCATCATGAGTCGGGAATTGTCCATACAGCTTTCCATCAATAGAGGTAGTGCAAAGGCAATTATTGACTCTTTGGGATATTCAAAAGTGTGTGCAAGGCACACTGCAACAGCTTACAGTATTTTAATGCCCGCTGGCAGCTATTGCAAGGTTATTTCAGCTCTGTTACAATTGTTTGGTCCTGTTGCCTAATTTCCACGCCTAAAGGGCCCTTAGGCTTATTACTATGTTGTCTATAACCATTCTTTTTGGCTGTCAGACTATACTTCAAAGTTGTTGAAAAAATGTTTTGATGAAAAATACTCTTGTGCACGAACCGAAACAGAAGCAATTGTCTGTAATTTTTTTCAAACCTGACTCCCTCAATAGAGACCTTTCTGAGACAAGTTTTTTTTTTAACAGTTTTTTTGTGATTGCTCAAACCATGGAAGCATTAAAGGGTGCCATATTTTAGTAAGGTACTTTCTTCCTGAGAAAGGAATTCAGGTAAAAGTTCTTGATGTCCATGAAGTTAAAGGCAAAACCTCAGACATTCATTCCAAGTGTATTCTTGATACAATTGAGTCCAATGGGCTAAGATCTAAGGTTTTGGCATTGTGTGCTGACAATACCAACTGCAATTTTGGTAGGGCCACTAGGAGTGGTAGTAATAATATTTTTTACAAGCTGCAAAAAGATCTAGGAAGTAATTTAATTGGTGCAAACTGTGCAGCTCACATTGCAAACAATCGTATAAGCGTTGCTGCCAAATGCCTGCCATTTGACATTGAAGTTATTGTTGACAAGATATTCAGATATTCACATTTATACAGTGAGAACAGAAAGACTTAAAAGAGAAATGCGACTGTTGAAAGTGAGTATCAAAAGCTCCTCAGATACAGTAACTCTAGGTGGCTGGCTTTACTACCAGCCATAGAGAGGTTAATTAAAATGTTCCAACCAGTGAAATCATATTTTCCGAGCCAGGCAAAATGCCCAGTTATCATCAAAAACCTTTTTGAGAATGAAACAGCAGAAGTTTGGCTGTACTTTCTGCACAGTCAGGCAGTGATTTTCCAAAATGCCACTTTAAAAATTGAGTCTCAAAAAATTTCAATAATAGAGATGGCTAAAGTAATCAGTGACCGCAGAAACAAGTTATTAACTAGGAAGAATGAAGTGTTTTTGCCTCTGATGATCAGAAAGATGATAAAAGATCTTGAAGACAGCATTGATGAAGCAGATTTCAAGCAATCTGGGTCATCTTTCTACATCACTTGCATTGATTATTTGGATGAGTGGATCACTCACTTCCAGGAGATTGGGAAACAACAGTGGACTCTCCTTTAAGAACAACCAGAGCGGTGTGAGCTAGAGTTGTCTTTAGAATATGTTTTGTCTACAAGACCTGGTCTAGAGTCAGTAATAAATGATACTGAACTGTTTGATGAGTTCTCTTGTCTGAAGTCATTTGTTTCTGAAGAAAAAGTTCAAGAATGGAAAAACCCCCCAGCCACCACAATTGATGAAAAAGTAATGAGGTACCATACATATAAAAATTTATGCAAACTGGTTGATTTTTTTTTAAAGTTTGCCAGGTTCCAATACTCCAACTGGAAGGTGCTTTTCAATCATGAACAAAGTGTGGTCTACAGAAAAAACCCAACTGCATATAGAGACTCTCAAATGTCTAATGAGTGTCAATTTTGAGTTGAGTTGCCCAACATTTTTTAATTATCTTAGTGGGAATGTTGCTATTTTGAAGAAACTTCACTCTGTAGAGAAGTACAAGTAGGCCTGATTGGCACATTTGTAAGTAAAGTTATAAACCTAGCTTACTGATTAACATTTTGGGTGAAAATTAAAATTGTAATTATAAACATATTTTTTTATTTTCCTTAACTTTGAACCCCATATTTGAACTTTGACAATTTATGGTCAGGTTATCAATAGGCATATATGCTATATATAAAACAAAGTTTAATATTTAAAAGTGTGATGCCCAGATATGCTTTTTTATAGAATAATTCTAGGAGGGATGGTGTTCAGATTACATTTGAGTTAAAATCATGGGGGGGGGGCAAGGCAGGGGAGGGGGGTAAGTTGGTCTAAAAGCTAATTGTGATGGCGCACAAGGCTGTTTTGCCTAGGGTGCCTAATAATCATGCATCAGCCCTACTGTTTGGGGAAGGTTAGAGATAGTACATGCAAACCAATATTACAGGAATCTACTATTAACAACATTTCCACAGCACTACAAGGATATACAGCACTGTACATATACACAGAAGAGACAGGTTCTGCTAAATAGAGCTTGCAACTTATTCAAGACGAACACAACAAATGGAGGACCAGGGTAAACTAAGAGGAAATGGTTATAACATACAATGATGATAAACGGGAGAATAAGGGGTCAGGATCCAAAGGCAGCCTTGAAGAGGTGAGTTTTTAATCTGGATTTAAATAAGATCAGGGATGGAGCCTGGCATCCTGACTCAGGTAGTCTATTTAAGGCATATAGCGCAGCAAGATGAAATGAACATAGTGTAGAATTGGCCATGAAAGAGAAGGGGGACAGATAAAAGTGAAGAATTCCTGAGAAGAGGTGTAGGGAGAGATGAGAGATAACCTATGAGAGAGTCTGTTGGACCATTAGATGATAGAGGGGTAAAAGGGGCACTAAAAGAAGACAAGGCAATAGCAGAGAGACTGAATGAATTCTTTGCTTCGGTCTTCACTGAGAAAGATGTAAGGATGTTACCCATGACTGAAATGGTATTTAAAGGAGATGCTGCAGAAGAATTGAAAGAAATATCGATACACCGGGAAGATGTATTATAACTATTTGATAAACTGAAGAGTAGCAAATCACCTGGACTGGATATTATACTGGTTTGATCTCCTCTGGAACTGACTGGTTTGTTCTTCGGGCAGTCCATGGTATAAGCAGTATTTGCCGCCAGCACCATAATTCAAAGGCATCAATTGTCTTTCTGTCTATCTTTTTCACTGTCCAGCTTTCACATCTATATGATGTTATTGAAAATACCATGGCTTGAATGAGTTGAATCTTTGTATGGAGAGAGACATCTCTGCTCTTGAGAATCTTGTCTAGGTCTTTCATAGCCATTCTGCCAAGAGCAATGTGTCGCCAGATTTCTTGACTGCTTGTTGCTTCTTTATTGATAGTTCATCCAAGTAGGTTAAAGTTGTTCACAATTTCAATTTCTTCTCCTTCAACAACGAACTTAATGATTTTGCCAGTTGTCATGATCTTTGTCTTTTTACATTAAGGTGCAGGCCCATTTTAAGACTATGTTCTTGATCGTGAGAAGCAAATGTTTCAGATCATCTTCACTTTCAGCCAGTAATGTGGTATCAGCATAGCGAAATTTGTTGATGAGTCTTCCACCAATCTTCACACCTCTGTTGTCTTCATACAATCCTGCTTCTCTGATGATTTGTTCTGCATATAAATTAAACAGGTAGGGGGAACGTATGCAGCCTTGTCATACACCTTTGCTTAATTTAAACCATGCTGATTTTAAAGCATTCTCTTTCTCCTTGTTCCGTTCGAACTGTTGCTTCTTGATCAATGTACAGATTGTACAAGAGAACGATCAGGTATTCTGGTATACCCATGCTTCTTAATTAATGTGGCCCAGAGTTTCTCATGGTTTGTACAAAAACCTTGCTGTAATCGATAAAGCACAAATAGATATTCTTTTGGTATTCTTTAGTCTTTTCAAGGATCCATCTCACATCCACGATGATGTCTCTCATTCCTTGCCCTTTCCTGAACCCTGCTTGTACTTCAGGTAGTTCTTGTTCCAGGTATGGTTGTAGTCTTTGTTGAATAATCTTCAGTAGAATCTTGCCGGCATGTGGAATCAGAGCGATTGTGTGATAATTTCCACAGTCAGTTGAATCACCTTTCTTTAGTATTGATGTAAACACAGATCTTTTCCAGTCAGTTGGCCATGATGTTGTCTTTCAAATTTCTTGGCAGAGCCTTGTAAGTATGGTAACAGCTGCATCAGATTGCTGTAATACTTCTATGGGAATGTCATCAATGCCTGGTGCTTTGTTCTTTGATAAGGCTTTCAATGCTGCTTCAACTTCTTCTTTCATCACCAATGGTTCCGGATCATAAGGTACAGGTTGAAACGGCTGTTGATCCACTTGATCTTTATCATATAAAAACTCTGTATATTTTTTCCATCTTTTCTTGATCTTCTCAGCATCATTCAACATAGAACCTTGAGCATCTTGTAACATTCCAATTCGAGGCTGGAATTTTTTCTTTAACTCTCGTAGCTTTAGGAAAGCCAAGCGTGTTCTTCCTAGTCTAAGGGGTATATTTACTAAACTGCGTTAGTGCAATTCGCGTTAGGAGCCGCGGTAGTAACAGAAACCCCAAATAAGGACATGGGCGGTACATCGCCACCACTAACGCGCGTTAAAAAAATTAACAAGCGTTACCGGGGGCCATGGCGCGTCACTGCGCGTTAAACGTAAGAAGACGTACAGACACAAAGCACTAAAACAGAGCTGTAGCACAATGGTTACGGTACTGACTGCTGTTACAGGCAGCATGGGTTTGAGTCCCCAGTGTGCCTAACGCAGAAGGCTGTCCCAGGCATCACCCTGTACATTACAGAGGGAAAGAGGAGGCATGTTTTTCGTTACGCTGAGTATTGGTGTCAGAAAAACACCCTCGGAGTGTGCCTAGCCACGTACGTTGGTGCGTGCAAGGTTGCGTGCATTGGTACGTGCGTAGCTGCGCGTGTACAATCGTGCATGGGTACGTATGTTTTTACCAGTGTGGGCATCTTATATTACAGACTCTGTAGGGTGTCTTGCGCCTATGCATTATGCTAGCAGATGTACGTGTGATGGCCTATGGTTTATCAGAGCCTGTGAGCAGGTGCTGGGGTTTCACAGGGTTGGATTGTGCCAGTCACAGCCATGATGCACTGCACATGCAAATCAGCTGTCCACAGATACACACCATGGGGAATGCACCCCCACAGCACCTCGGCCTGGTAGGGGGAAGTGACCATGTGCACCCCCACAGCACCTCGGCCTGGTAGGGGGTACTGACCGTGTGTTGTACTGGCACAGAGTAGCTACACACCGTCACATTGTGCGGGTACTGTGCTCACCCTGAGGGTGCAGTGAGGCGCCCAGCACCAGGTCCACAGCACCGTCCATGGTGGAGGTCCAAAGCAGTGTTACTGTGTGAGATAGGTAGGTTCTGCAGAACCACCTTGGACACCTCTGTCTGTTTCAGTCATGTGTAGCCCCCCTGCACCCCCTCCCCCAGGGGCTGAGGGTGGCAAACAGGGTCTCCTATCAAAAGATCCACAGTCTACCTCCCTGCAAAGGTGGCAGTAGAGGGGAACATTAACCCTAGTCCTGCTGAGGAACAGACACCCCACAGGGCAGTCAATGCAGCTCTGTACACAGCCATAACACAATAAGCAAACAGACATTAGTCCTGGATATGGTATGCTGCACCCCACCACTATCTGATATTCCTCTGGTGCAAGCCATCAGCCACTGCACCCTGCAAGCCACTCCATCACAACACCTACCAGCTGCAAACAGTCTGCTAGTGCCCAGTGGAGATGCCTGCACCCAGAACTGGGATGTCAGCATACACAGCAAGCAGATACATCAGTGACTAGGCCACAAAAGGAAACCCATATTTATCACATGAGAGAAATACTAGATAGCACCATGGGAGTGCCTAGCCATGCTGTGGTCACTGCACAGTCAGGGTGAGAGTGATCTCTCAGCAGGATATACTGAGGTCACCCTGTCTGTGTAGGTGGTGGCCGGGCACTACAATGTGCCTGTCACTGCCCTATGCCCTGTGCAGATGCACCCTGGCCAGGCCACCCTGTCCGGCCTATACCCATAGTACCTTGCTCCTCATTATGCACATTGGCAGCACAATACTGGCAACATTGCTGGCAGTGTGGACTGTGGAAGGTGTTTGCAGCCACCACACACTGGATAGACCAGTGTTTCCCAACCCAGTCCTACGGGGCACACCGG
The DNA here is from genome assembly GCA_033557465.1 of Ichthyophis bannanicus. Taxonomy (NCBI): domain Eukaryota; kingdom Metazoa; phylum Chordata; class Amphibia; order Gymnophiona; family Ichthyophiidae; genus Ichthyophis; species Ichthyophis bannanicus. The sequence goes on along the minus strand of CM066036.1, from coordinate 833,725,917 downwards.
CCAGTCAGGTTTTCGGGATATCCCTAATGACTATGCATGAGATATATATGCATTAGAGATATCCTGCCAACCTGACTGGTTTGTGGCCCTCCAGGGCTGGATTTGGAGACCCCTGCCTAACACCTCTGTCATCTAAGATTGTGAGTGGGCAAGGTGCAGATGTCCTAGACATCGAAAGGGTATATAGAATGTGACACATTCCTCCTCGATTCTCACCACCACCAAAAAGTTGTCTAATAGACAATATTTTGGTGGTGGTGAGAAGTGAGGAGGAATGTGACACATTCTATATACCTTTTTGATGTCTTGGACATCTGCACCTTGCCCACTCACAATCTTAGATGACAGAGGTGTTAGGCAGGGGTCTCCAAATCCAGCCCTGGAGGGCCACAAACCAGTCAGGTTGGCAGGATATCTCTAATGCATATATATCTCATGCATAGTCATTAGGGATATCCCGAAAACCTGACTGGCCGGTGTGCCCCATAGGACTGGGTTGGGAAACACTGCTATAGAGGTGGTCAGCAGCCATACCCACCACACCAGTCATGGGCATAGTACAGGCATGGATATGGTACACAAGACTGTTGGGGGGTCACTCCCCAGGGTGGTGAACACTGTCAGAGACGAGACCTGCAGCACACACCGCAGACATCAGAATGATTGTTATGGTGGAGCTCAATGAGCAAAATGTGCTTAACGTAGGAATTGATATCTGCCAGTTATCATAGGGAACGTTTGATAGCTCTGTACCATATACCCAGGTGTAGGGTGGCATTGCTAAGGTATGCAACTGCTAGTATTGGGAGATACAGGCATGGCCCAATGTCTTGCCTCTCCAGGAGGCATTGGCCAATGGGGCCTGTGGGTGGGTGTGCGGCCCTGTTGGCTGCTGCTTTACGGCAGAGTTCCCCAACTCCAGTCCTGGTGTTCCAAACACTGTTCGGGTTTTCATGCTGTCCCTCATAAATATGCATGAGCTACATCTGCATACCATGGGGGTGGAGCATAGCTATGCAGCACAGGCATCTTTATTAGAGGCAGCATGAAGCCAGAATGGTGTGGGGCCCCCCAGTACTGCATTTGCGGGACTCTGCTTTAGGTAATGTGCCTGTTTCTGGTGTGGTAAAATATAGGCCATGCGTATGTTCCCTGCAATAAAGGAGTGTCTTTACTATCACTGTTTAGTGGTGGGTAAAACTATGGGGACTGGGTTGGCAGGAGCCCCAGCTGGGATTTGAACCTGTGACTCTTTGGTCTTACAGGCACTGGCTGTGTCTGTTGCACCACACTGTGGCCACAGAGACAGTGCAGTCCCTGGAGTTAGTTAAACCGGCCTGACGAGTCAGAACCCTGCTCTGCAACAGGTTTACTGTGGCCTCATTTACCTTGTATGCAGACAAAGGTGCACATAAACCTCAGAAAAGACCTCAAAAAAGGGGCACACACCCATAACCAAGCTGGGCAACAATAATATCATTGGGCAACATTACACAACACTCCCAGGACAGCTCCATTACAATGAAATGATCTTTGAAAGGGTCTGCGGAGCGTAGACCCTTCCACACATCATTTCTTTTTTATTTGGTGCTTTCCAGGGAGTTTTGTTCCTTGTTGCCCATTGATATCACTGTTGCCCAGCTGAATTATGCTTTTTAAAATGTTTCTTGTGGTCATTTTTAACGTTTTATGTGAAATTTTGTTCTGTGCACATGTATCACACTGCTCACGTTTTGTGGGTTTCCCCGGTTTTTCTGTACATTGCTGACGGAAATGGTTTCTCTTCCCTTTAAATGCCTTTAACGACAGGTTTTCATTCGCGTTGGAATTGAGCTCGGAAATTCAGCGTGTTAGTATGAGGGGAGCCTCTCCCCGCCCACTCTCCGCCCATTGACCCCTTCTCTCCGCCCACTCTCCACCTTCTGCGCTGTTTTAACGCGCCGCGGAGGTTTACGATCGTTAACTATGCTTAACGCGCGTAGTATTACGTTAACGGTCGTTAGCGCGTCGGTACACGCGTTATACGGCACTTACGGTCGTTAACGTCGTATAACGCGCGCTAGTCACGTTTACCGCACTTTAGTAAACATCCCCCTAAGAGTTTCTGCTTCTATTTCCTTGCATGTGTCATTGCAGTACTTTTCCTTGTCCTGTCTTACTGCACACTGGAAATCTCTTTTGAGTTCTGTGATTGTTTTTCTTTTTCCTCTTTCTTTAACTTCTCTGCATTTCTGGGCTATTTTAAGGATTTCTTCCATCATCCATTTTGGCCATTTTTGCTTTTTCACCTTTTGTAGAGACTTCTCGCTTTCTTCCAACATAACCTTCTTGATGTCATTCCATAACTCTTTTGAAGCTCTGTCATTTGTATCTAAAGCAGCAAATCGATTTTGCAGGCAGTCTTTAAATTCCAGTGGTATATTCTCAAGGTCATATTTTGCTACATTCATGAGTGGCTTGCTCTTTTTCAACTTTAGCTTGAATTTGCATACTAGTAGTTGCTGATCTGTATCACAGTCAGCTCCAGGTTTTGTCTTTGTTGATGTTATTGAGCTTTTCCATTATTGACTTCCACAGATGTAGTCAATTTGATTTTTGTACAATCCATTGGGTGAAGTCCATGTGTACAGTTGACTCTTGTGTTGCTGGAAGAAGATCTTGCAGAATTCTATCAGTCTTTCTCCAGCTTAATTTCTGTTGCCAAGTCCATATTTTCCAAACACTTTGCCTTCTTCTTTGTTGCCAACATTTGCGTTCCAGTCACCCATGACTATCAGGATATCCTGTTTGTATGTTCTGTCAATATCAGCTTGTACTTGTTCATAGAACTCATCAATTTCATTCTCTTCTGCAGCTGTTATTGGTGCATATACATGAATTATAGATGTGTTGATAGGCATTCCTCGTAGATGACTAGAGATTAAGCGTTCACTGACTGCATTGTATTTCATTACAGTTCTTGCAAGTTTTTTCTTTATTATAAATGCAATACCATTTCTTCTTTGTCTTTCATTTCCAGCATAGTAGACCATGTGATCATCTGATACAAAGTGCCCGATGCTAGTCCATTTCAGTTCGCTGACATCCAACATATCAAGTTGTACAAGTTCTATTTCATTCTTGACCACCTCCAACTTCCCTTGGTTCATGCTTCGTACGTTCCATGTTCCAATGCATAAGACATCTTTACAGCTTCTGACTCTCATTTCATGCGCAGCTACATCAGCAGTCAGATGTCCCGAGGGCTTTGATCCAACCACATCATAAATGCTGGCTGTACTCTGAACAGTCTTCAGCTCCTCACCAGTAGCTAGTTGCGTGCTTTCCGACCTGGGGGTCTCATCTTCCAGCACTATAATGCAATTTGTTTTGTTGTGATTATCATTAGGTTTTCATTGCAAGATACAGAAGTAGATTGCCAGGCCTTTCCTCCACACAGTTTAAGTTTAGTGTTGTTGCCATTGTCACAAAAATGTGATCCTCTGCTGCCAACACTGTCCCATTTTGCTACTGCCCAGATGGGTGGTTTGTCTTGGGCTTGCACCTCAGCTGAGAGCTATCCATTATTATTATTATTATTATTATTATTAAGCATTTATAAAGTGCTGCAAACATACAAAGCGCTGTACACACAAATAAGAGAGACAGTCCCTGCTCATCAGAGCTCACAATCTAGTCAAGACAAAAAATTACATAATACAAATTACAGATCAACAGGACAAAGTATACATCTAATGTTAGAAAGAGCAAACACAGCATATATAAAATAGTCATATCACAACACAAGAGTCAAGAATGAAAAGCAATAGTGAAGGAGTGGGATTTCAACCTGGACTTGAAGATTGCCAGGGAGGACGCCTGGCGCACAGAGACAGGAAGACTGTTCCAGGTGAAGGGTGCAGCAAGGTGAAAGGAGAGAAGTCTAGAATTAGCAATAGGAGTGAAAGGCATAGATAAACGAAGACTATTAGAAGAGTGAAGTAACCGAGAGGGAGTGTAAAGAGAGATAAGAGACGAAAGGTACTGGGGGGCAGAAGAGTGAATACATTTATAGGTCAGTAGGAGAAGCTTGAATTCGATACGGAAACAGATGGGAAGCCAATGAAGTGACATGAGGAGAGGAGTGATGTGGGAAAAATGAGACTGACGGAAAATCAGACAAGCAGCAGAATGTTGAATAGACTGAAGGGGAAAGAGGTGGTTTGTGGGGAGGCCGGCAAGGAGACGGTTACAGTAATCAAGGCGGGATATGATTAAGGAGTGGGCAATCATTTTAGTAGTGTTAACAGAGAGGAAGGGGCGAATTTTGTAGATATTGTAGAGAAAGAAACGGCATGACTTAGCAATGAGTTGGATATGTAGAGAGAAAGAGAGAGAGGAGTCAAAGATAACACAAGGTTACACGCTGAGGAGACAGGAAGGATAACAGAGTTATCCACAGAGACAGAGAAAGGGGAAAGAGTAGGGGAGGGATTCGGGGGAAAGATAAGGAGTTCAGTCTTGGCCATGTTCAATTTTAAGCGGTGGAGGGACATCCAGCTAGCAATGTCAGAGAGGCAGACCGTGATCTTAGCCTGGATTTCTGGAGCGATAACAGGCGTAGAGAGGTAGATTTGAGAGTTGTCAGCATAGAGATGATAGTGAAAGCCATGGGAAGAGATAAGGGTACCAAGGGGCTGGGTGTAGAGAGAGAAGAGGAGCGGTCCCAAGACAGAACCCTGAGGAACACCTACAGGTAATGGGGTGGAAGAGAAGGAGGAGCCACCACACCCTTTTCCCGTCAGATTTCTCTTCTCTTCCCTTAGATAGACAGGTCGACCTCTGGACCTGTACCCTATCATCCACCCTTGATTCCATCGCCCCCTTGCAATCTGTTTCCCATCGGTCCCCTTCACACCATCCCTGGTTTCATTCCGGCCTCTACCTGCACCGCTCCCATCTTCGCCGTGCAGCTCGGCTCTGGCGTAAACGCCCCTCTAGTGAAACTCTCGCCACCTTCCATAGCACCCGTAAATCTTACTACTCTCTGGTAACATCTGCCAAGAAATCATACTACGCTAATCTTATTTCTACCTCTTCTAACTCATCCCGCCAACTGTACTGGGTTTTGAATTCCCTCTCCACGGCCTCTACCTTGCCCCCCTCATCTCCCCCACCCAGCGCCCCTAGCCCTATGGCTCTTGCCTCTTTCTTCTCCACCAAGATCTCAACCCTTCGTTCTACCTTCGACCCACATCCCCTTCCTCCCTCACCCCCTCCTGCCTCCCCCACGCCTGTTATCAGCCATTCTTCATCTTCTGCTCCTATATTTTCCCACATCTGGTCCGAATTCCACCCTGTTACCTTAATCGATTTGACCAAAGCCGTCTTGCTTTCCCACAAAACCACCTGTTCCCTTGATCCCGCACCATCCCCCTGGCTTCTTGACCCTTCTCTCACACTCCTTCCTTTTGCCCTGCACATTATAAATTCCAGTCTGTCATCTGGAGATTTCCCCTCCGCATGGAAGCACGCCATGGTCCGCCCCCTGCTCAAAAAAGATACACTTGACCCAGCCGTCCCCTCAAATTGGTGCCCTGTCTCCAACCTACCTTTCCTGTCCAAGATTCTTGAGAAGTTTGCTTTCCACCAACTCACCGCCCATCTTGACACAACCATCTCTCTACACCCCCGGCAATCGGGTTTTAGGACCGGCCACAGCACTGAAACCATTCTCATTGCACTCCTTAATGAATTACACCGCTCTCACGACAAAGGAAATCTTTCGATCGCCGTTTCACTCGATCTCACTGCAGCCTTTGATGTCATCGATCATCGCACTCTGTTCTCACGGTTATCGGAAATCGGGATTCAGGGCACGGTTCACCGATGGTTTCCACTCTTTTCTCTCTTCCCGTTCTTTTACAGTGCACTCGGGCTCCTCCTCTTCTGCCCCTTTCCCCCTTCCCTGTGGAGTCCCGCAAGGGTCTATCCTCGCCCCACTCCTCTTTAATGTTTTTCTCGCACCACTGGCACTGCTCATACAACAAACGGGTCTCTCCGCCTATTTCTTTGCGGACGACATCCTTTTGGTCCACCATACGTCATCACTTACCTCTGATCTTTCCCCTTTGAATGATTGTCTAACTTCCGTCGCACAGTGGTTTAATGCAAACTTCCTCATCGTCAGCCCTTCAAAGTCTGCAGCTATCTGGTTCACTTTTGGGGCTCCCTCTCCCACCCTGGCTCCTGTGATGTCAAATGCGCCCATCCCACTAGCACATACCCTCCGCTACCTTGGTGTGATCCTAGATTCTGCACTGTCCTTTCACCAACATATTTCTGGGGTAGTACGTAGCTCTCTTTTTCAGCTTCGGAAAATTCGTGCCGTCCGCTCCCTTCTTCCCATCGCATCCTCTAACAAACCACTATATGAATAAAGTAAAATCATTTGCATTCACACCAAATCCTCTATCCCTTTCCCACCAACATCAATTAGAAAAATGGTCCGACTTCCACCCTATAACCAAAGACACTATCAAGACTACTATTTCAAACCTGAACACTACGACCTCTCAACTTGATCCATGTCCGGTAAACTGGATCAAACATACCCTCACTACACTATCCCCCTTTATCCTTCCCATAGTCAACCTGTCGCTGCGCCAAGGATACTTACCACCTTCCCTCAAACATGCACAAATCCGACCAATAATTAAAAATAACACCCTTGACAAAACATCACCCAACTCCTACAGACCTATCTCTAGCATTCCATTTATGGCTAAACTGATTGAAAAGGTCGTCCAAACTCAAACACAAGATCATATAGAAACCTCAGCCCCACTTGATGACCAACAATATGGCTTTCGCCCCTACCATGGTGTAGACACTCTATTAACAGTACTCCTCGATACATTAATACGAGGTATTGATAACCCTAAACAAGCTTTCATTCTCCTCTTTCTAGACATCTCTGCAGCATTTGACAGTGTACACCATGCTCTAATGCTTAACAGACTAAAACAAATAGGAATCCACTCAACTGTACAAAATTGGTTCAACTCATATCTAACTGATCGAACCCAAACCGTCCGAACTAACACAGAAACTTCTAAAACATACAAACAGGAAATTGGTCTCCCACAAGGCTCCGCCCTCTCTGCCCTCCTATTTAATATATATATTCAACCAGTCTGTGACATTTTCAAGAAATTTAAAGTCCACTATCACATATACGCAGACGACATGATGATGTACATACCATTCACAATCCCAACACTCCCACTACAACTGTTAACAGAATGCTTCTCTGAATTAACAATCTGGCTAAAGGAACAGAATCTCCATATCAATCATTCTAAAACGGATATATTAATAGTAACTAAAAATCAATCCTACATACCTCCAACACACATCACTCTCCAAAATCACAACATTACTATAAAAAATGAAGTGAAATACCTAGGTGTCACCCTTGACTCACACCTTAGTATGGACACACATATTAGAAACATCACTAAGAAAATCTACTTTAAACTCAAAATTTTAAAACAATTACGTCCTCTTGTACTTCTACATGATTTTCTGAGCATTGTCCAGGCCATCATCACACCACACTTTGATTTCGCAAATCTCACCCTACTAGGAACAACAAAACAAAACATTAAAAGACTCCAACTTGCCCAAAATGCAGCAGCAAGAATTGTAATGAAGGTTCCACCATTTCAACACATTACCCCTATACTAGCAAACCTTCACTGGCTCCCAATTCAATCCAGAATAAATCACAAATTGATTATCACTACATTTAAGACACTAAATACAATGGCCCCAGTCCCCTTAACAAAACTTATTACTAAAGACACATCTCAAACTACGCTACGGAGAGGCCACACGAATAAAATTAGGATCCCGAAAGAATTCACAACTACTAAAAAAACTACTAATAAAAAAGCGTTTTCACATGCAGCTCCCACCCTATGGAACTCCCTCCCCGAAGAAATAAGGGCATTAAATGATGCAAAGGAACTCCGCAAGAAATTAAAAACATATCTATTCATCTCCCATTTTGGCACACTTGAAAATACCTTACCACTAACAGGTAATGGTTAATAGCGACCTAGGGTACACCAACTCCAATTCTCCTACCTAACTACAATTAAAGTCGATTAAATAACTACTTGTAATTCTTGTAAATAGATATATGTAATAGTTCAAAATATGTAAATAGTTCAATTGTTATTTAACAAATTCTACCATATTTAATCCATTCATGTTTAATGTATTTAGCAAAATTGTACCTAGTTAACTAATGTTCCATGTAAAACAGACTTGTAAATCTGTTCATTCCTTGTTCACTGTAAACCGCACCTGATCTGTGGAAGGTAGCGGTATATAAGCAACTGTTAAATAAATAAATAAATAAATAAAATAAATCCCTTACTACATTAGTTATTTCTCTAGTAATTAGCTGCCTTGACTATTGCAACTCTATATTCGCTGGCATTCCTCAATACCAACTTCACAGATTACAATTAATTCAGAACACAGCAGCCCGTCTTCTCACTTTTTCATCTCCACACGATCATGTCACTCCCTGTCTGCTCTCTCTTCACTGGCTTCCCGTCAAGGCTCGATATGTTTATAAGCTCCTTATCACCACTCACAAAGTTCTTTACACTAACACTCCCCAATACCTAGCCAATCTCATCTTCCTTCAACCTACCCCCCGTCTACTACGTTCCGCTCACGGCAACTGCCTTTTTCTCCCCTCCCCGACACAGGTACATCTTGAATCTACCCGTCACGCTGCTTTCTTCTTCGCCGGTCCCGCCCTATGGAATTCCCTTCCACATGTCATCCGTACTGAGCTGTCCTTCCCCCATTTTAAGACTATGCTTAAAACCTTCCTTTTTTGCCAGGCCTTTGATCTCCCTTCCCCTTCATTCACCACCACCCAGTCAAGTATACCCACCCACTCGCCACTCCTCCCAGGGCTATAACATCTTCTCCGTTCCCCTGATTCATTTTTATGATCCTTTGGACCCCCTCCCCTGCTGCCCTTCCGCCACGACCCACCCTCATGTGGTTTGTTACATGTTGTTACGTAATCTACCCGCTTGTATATTAGTTATCTCACCTCTCCTTTTTGTCACCCTGTCTACTACTCGTTATGTTAGTCCGCTTACCATGTCTTGTCTCTTCTGGTCAGGGGCGGCCCAAGGGGGGTGCGGGGCCATGTGCGGAGACTCGGTGCGGGGCCTCATTTGCATAAGGGGCCTCATTTGCATAAATATTTGCATAATGTTACCATACACTAACTTTTAGTATACATGCCTCTTCATGAGTGTATGGATTAAAAAAGACAAAGATTTCTACATTACTATAATCCAGTGCCAACCGCCAGGCACATTAGGAACTACTACAAACACTGCCCATTTAGAACCCATAGCAAACCCACCGTATCCCAACAGCACTACCAGGACTCATAAAGCACCATACACTACCTATCAAAAGGCAACACTGCAAATATTAAACCAATACATTTCAGAGAATAACAATACATGACCTACTGGGGAAAGAGAACAAGTGACAATGTCAAATAGGTATTACATAAACAGAATACCTCAGCTCAGTTACACATGCAGAACATAGACTATCACCAAACAAGGAATCACAATTTAAAAACAGGAAGACAATAATTAAACTGGGAACCCTAAAAGCCAAACTTGGAATGTACAACAACAATGTAGAAATAAAACTATAAATTAATTTCCTCTTGTACTAAACAAAGCACAGACATTAATGATGCACATTTCCCAGAGCTGACATATTCCAGTTAATAAATTCAAAATAAAGAGATATCTTTGTACCTTTTGTGCATTTTTTTTTCAGTTGCAATTGTTCCAGCCACTTTCTTCTGGTTTATTTGTGTCTTCTGCTATCTCTCCATCGTCTGCTGTCCATTTGTCCTTTCTTCTCTTCTAGTTTTTTCCATTCTCTCTCTACATCTGCTTTAACATAATAATCTTTCTCCTTTTGCTCTTTCCTCATTCCTATTTCATCCACTCAAATTTTACCCCTCCATCCTCAATCCCCACTTAGTCTCCCAATACCCGGCCAATTGTACATTTTTCTTCCCTCCCACACAAAATATTTTTCCCCTCTCCATTTCATTCTCCCAGCCCCATCCCCTTCTAATCTCCCCCAACATCAGCTCCCTTTTAGTTCCAGCCCCACCCAGTATCCGCTCCCTTCTAGTCCCCACATCAGCCCATTTCCAGTCCTAGCTCCCCCATCCATTTCCAGTCCTATCCGAGTCCCTTCATCAGCTCATTTCCAATACCAGCCTCCCATCAGCCCATTTCTAGTCCTTTCCTAGCCCCACCATCAGCCCATGTTAAATCCTAGCTCCCCTCCACTCAGCCCATTTCTAAACCAAGCCCCCCATGAGCCTACTTCCAGTTCTAGCCCCTCCATGAGTCCATTTCAATCCAAGCCCCCACCACAGCCCATTTCCAATCTTAGCTCCCCCCAACACCCAATTCTCAGTTCTATCCTAGCCCATCCATCAGCCCAGTTCCTGTCCTAGCTCCCTCCCCTAAGAGCCCATTCCAAGCCCTCCTTCCCATCAGCTATTTGCAGTTCAAGCCCCCTTCCACTCAGCCCATTTCCATTCCAAGTCCCCCTCCCCATCAGCTATTTGCAGTTCAAGCCCCCCACTTCCCCTCAGCCCATTTCCATTCCAAGCCCCGTCCCCATCAGCTATTTGCAGTGCAAGCCCCCCACTTCCCCTCAGCCCATTTCCATTCCAAGCCCCATCCCCAACAGCTATTTGCAGTTCAAGCCCCCTTCCGCTCAGCCCCTTTCCAGTCCTAGCAACCCCCCAACCCAATACCAGTCCTAGCCCCCCCATAGCCCACTCCCAGGCCTAATCCCACCAGCCCATTTCCAGTCCTAATCCCCCATCACCCAATTTTCAGTTTAAGCCCCCCCATAGCCCATTACCAGTCCTAACCTCCCCATCAGCCCACTCCCAGTCCTAATCCCCCATCACTCAATTTTTAGTTTAAGCCCTCCCATAGCCCATTACCAGTCCTAACCCCCCATCAACCCACTTCCAGTCCTAATCCCACCAGCCCATTTCCAGTCCTAATCCGCCATCACCCAATTTTTAGTTTAAGCCCCCCAGCGCCCATCACCACTCCTAACCCCTCCCCAGCGCCCTTCACAACTCCTAACCCCCCCAGCGACCATCACCACTCCTTACCCCCCCAGCCCCTCAACCATCACCACTCCTAACCCCCACAGCCAGCCCAGTGCCCCTCACAACTCCTACCCCCCCCCGCCAGCCCAGTGCCCATCACCACTCCTAACCCCCCCCAACCAGCCCAGTGTCCATCACCACTCCTAACCCCCCCCCAGCCAGCCCATCCCATCACTACTCCTAACACCTCCCCCCAGCCCAGCCCAGCCCAGCCCATCACAACTCCTAACCCCCCCCCCAGCCCAGCCCAGCCCATCACTACTCCTAACACCCCCCCCCCGCCCAGCCCAGCCCATCACTACTCCTAACACCACCCCCCCAGCCAAGCCCAGCCCAGCAGCACTTCTAACCCCCCGCCCAGCCCAGCCCAGGCCCACGCCGAACGCCCAGCCCCGCCCCCCCCCGGGCAAATTTTTAAAAAAAAGAAAACCTGTCTCCTGCCGCTGTCGGGGCCGCCGCGGCAGTATCGAGCGTGCCGCGGGGCCCCCCTGTACCCGGCACAGCCTCTCCTCCCTGTAGCAGCTCTCTCGTTGGAGCTGAAGTCAGACGCGCCGGCTTGCAGAGCGCGAGGGAAGAGTTTTTCCCTCGCTGCTCTGTTAAGCCCGCGGGGGCTGATGGGAAGTTCCCATCAGCCCCCGCGGGCCTAACAGAGTCGCGAAAGGGAAACTCTTCCCTTCGCGCTCTGCAAGCCGGCGCGTCTGACTGCAGCTCAGAAGAGAGAGCTGCTACAGGGAGGAGAGGCTGTGCCGGGTACAGGGGGGCCCCGCGGCACGCTCGATTCTGCCGCGGCGGCCCCGACAGCGGCAGGAGACAGGTTTTCTTTTTTTTTTTCAATTTTACTTTTACAAAAGAATGTTTTTTGCGCGGGGCCCCCTGAAACGCGGGGCCCTGTGCAAAAAACATTCTCGCTCAATGGACGGGCCGGCCCTGCTTCTGGTTTGTTGGCTCTATACCCCGTCTTTTTCTCTCTATACTGCCCCTACCTCTCTGTCCACTTTCCTATCTATAAATGGTGTTCCTTTCCATTTTTCTCTCTCTGCAGCCAAGATTGTTTGTACTGTGCACCGCCTTAATACTTCTGTAAAGGCGGTATATCAAATCTACCAAATAAAGATAAAGATAAAGATAAAGCACACACTGAAAGAGCGATGGGAGAGGTAGGAGGAGAACCAAGAAAGTACAGAGTCCTTGAAACCTAGTGAGGACAGGGTGATAAGAAGAAGGTTGTGGTCAAAAGTATCAAAAGCAGTAGAGAGATCAAGAAGGATGAGGACAGAATAGAGGTCTTTGGGAGACCCTGCCAGTAGTTAAACTACTGATAGCTTAGCCCTCAGCATCACTGATACACACAAGCCCTCACGGCACGACAAACTGCAAACCAAGTGAGGGATTTGAGTGGTATGGTTACTATTTTTATTTCATTTTTGTTTCCAGCCGTAGGGTCTATTTACTAAGCTGTGTTAACTATTAACACGGTAATGTGTGCTAACAGTTAAACTTAAAAGGGTGGGGAATGGGTAGAAAATGGAGAGGGACTGTACATTGGCAGCACAGAGGTACTTATTGCGTATTAACTGTTAACACTGCAGATAACGCGGTGTAGCAAACTGCATCATGTCACTTACAATATAATTGATGCTTGGTAAAGACATTTCTGGTCTGTTAACTGTACAGGAAAATACTGGGAATGCCCCAACTAGCAGACCACACAGAGGTTGTGCAAATGCTGTGTGTCAATTTTGGCATTTAGTGCATGGTATCTGCAAAACCTTACCACGCTTTAGTAAATGAGCCCTCTTCTTTGCACAGTCTGTCGTGAGTTAAACAAGTCCTATGTTGTTAATCTCTGCCTAGTAGAGAAGTAGAATACCAATGCACAAAACAAAAATGATACTTTATTTTTCCTTATTACCACTATAAGAGTTTCATTATGCTTAGGAAACATAAATCATATAATAATCTTAAATAAGCAGTCTTTAACAAAATTAAATTCTGCAAACCTAACCCAATATTTCCAACTTCATAGGTATGGAAGGAATAGAATTGTAAATATCCTTGTAGTCTCAGGGTGCCGGCATAATGTTGAAAATATTCATTTAATGAAGCTTGAGGGCAAGTTTAGGAGTAAGCGCAATTATTCACTGAGCTGACACCACAGAATTCCTACAAGGGCCTCAATAAAGAACAGGAAATCAGATTAATAATTGAATCTTGACAGGTTTGTAATTCATGACTGCAAATCATGAAAACTGTTTATTCAGTGTCAACGTGAAAAATAGAAAGGGCTTCAGTTTGGTCTGAAGTAAATCTTGCAGTAAGTAAATCTTGCAAGAGTGGCCTTTTCTTCATCAACGACCCACCATGCAGTGACTGAAGAATCTTGAGGGATGCCAAAATGTGTTCAAAATGAGATCCTATCAAGGAAGTATATAGTCTTATGAAAATGTCTGTAAGTCTCTGTAAATAAAATATCATGGGTAATTTTTGAGGTTGTGATTGGACCTCTACAGGGATCTCTTTTTCTAACTTCCTGCAAAATTCTGCCAGAGGGAAAACAAGAGCTAACATTTCTCCTTGAGACTCCTGTAACACTAAGGAAGATTCCAGTTGATCATCTATCTCTTAGGCTGTGCTGCGGCCCCTAAGACCAAGGTGCAGAACATGTTTAAAGAATGTCCTTCCCTCTGGAGTTCTTTCACTGTGAGTAATTCCTCTTTCCAATTCACGTTCTGAAGGGGGATAGACCTTAAGGGTAGGATTTTACTGGCCATATCTAAAAAAATTTCTACTTTTGTAACTGCTAGTGAGCTGATATAACCAGGGACTTATCAGTTCAACTGGTACAGTATTCTCAGAAGGAAGAGCTTTTTGCTATAGTTCAAGAAATACCCATATCCTCCTGTTTGCCTGTGGATGGGATCATGGCAAATAATTTGTTTCATTGAAAATAAATTGATTTGATTTTGGAATCCCCAGTCCTGCAGTGTTATGAGTTTATGAGAAGATCAAGGTGAGTTGCATTCAGGTATAGTAGACATGCCCTATCCCCAATGGACTCACAATCTAAGCTTGTACCTGAGGCAATGGAGGGTTAAGTGACTTGCCCAAGGACACAAGGAGTTTATTGCCTCAGGTCTCAGCTAAAGAAGTATCCTAAAGTTATACTTTCCAGGAATCAGAAGAGGATTGATCAACTATATCTTGTTTGACCATGATTCTTAAGAGCCTTAAAAAAACCCTGTGATTATGAGATTTCCTTAAATGTGGGTTACATGCCCATGATGAAGGATCAGGTCTTTTGAAGATTTTGGATCATACAAGCTTGGGATGGGGAATATGATTGATGCATTTTTCTTCCTTGTATCTGGACAGAAACAGACATCTGACTATCTTATAGGTGGGGATTCTCAGTAGTTCAGCAATAAGTTATGCTGGTATTTCTAACTATATTTCGGTCTATTTCCAGGAATCTACTTTGAGTTAATGAAAAACTGGGAAAATGGACTATAAGGACCCGATATTTGAAAGGCATTTACATGGTTTACAGCCCAGTAAACCATGTAAATGCCTTAACCGGGAACATTCAATGGAACCTACATGGTTAGTGCCATTGAATATTCCTGACTATGTCCCCTACGTTCCCCGAGGTTATCCGGCTAGCATCAGGGTGTGTTGGGGGCGTTCTGGGGACAGCGGAGGCGAGGAGTCCCGATAACCAGATAGCAGCGAAACTGCACCGCCACCCTGTTAGCCCTCCATGGCTTTTGTCTCGTTTAGTTATAGCTGCAGCTGCTAACCGGGTAGCAATTAAATATCGCTGCTACCCGGTTAGTCTTTGCGGCTGAATCCACATGGCATCTAACCCAGAGATTCAATGCCATCACTGTGGCATTGAATATCTGGGTTTAGAGGTCAGCGGGCAGGGCTATGTGCCGACACGACGCTTAGCCCGCCCAACAGAATATAGGGCCCTAAATTGTTATTGAAATTAAATAAGTGTTTTAGCCAATTGAATATTCATAGAATAAGTCCTCATGTATCTTGTCCCTGCAAACTTTGGGGGATATGATATGGAGGAAAGCTATGCATGTATATTTGGGCATCTAATATACCCCATGCAGTTTACTCCCCTAATCCAAACACATTGTTGGGAACACCTCATCTATTTTAAAAGAGGATGAACCAGGCAGCTATATTTAGCTGCTCCAGCTAGATTCCTTTGAAAATTGCCCTGAAAGTTTTAAAATAGCTAAATCCACAACTGTGCTATGTCATGCATATGCACATTATGAAATCTTTCCATGAGTTGTCTTTAATGAAACTAGGAGGTCCTTTTACTGAGGTGTGCTAAAGCTTTGCATTTACTACATGTTAAATGAGCGGTAAGTGCAAACCCTGTGCACAGCCGCGCGACTGGCATGACCGCCTCGGGTTCTAGCCTACCCCCTAGCCTTTCACCTCCCTCCCTCCCTCCCTCCCATCCCCCCCAATAAGTCATCACACTTCTCCAGATGTTTTCTTTTCAACAACATATTTCTATTTATTTTGTCAACAATGGTTATTAACAGTACAATCAAAACTGTTGGCCACAGCATGCACGTAACATCAACAAAACACTGTCCCACTTCTTTCTGCCCCCTCGAGAGACACAGCCCATGTCCCACAGTCGTTGTAAGTGGCCGGAGGAAATTCGCCGTCAAAGCTTTTTCCTCGGTCCTCGTTCTTCTCTATCTCCTTCATCCGACAAGCTGTTACGCCTGCCGTTCAAGCAGACTCGGCAACCTTTCTTACTTTTACCCCCCTTTTTGCCCGCCGTCAAAGCAAGGCAAGGGGGCCTCCGCACGGTGTTCTTGTCGCCTTCTCACTCTCTCCGGGGGGCAGGTCCGTGTTTCTCTCCTGCCCCCTGCCCCCCTTTACTTAAAGCCTAGGCTGTGTTCTCTCTCACCGGGTGCATTTTTTCTGCTGCCGCACATGCCGTGACTATTCCCCCCCCTTTCTAACTAGGGTGGGTCGGGAGGGTGTCGATCCTCCTCTGCCAGGTGGGGGGGGGGGAGAGCAGCAAAAGAGGCCGAGGCAGCGCCGCGCGCGCTTTTTGTACCTGGTCTTCTCTGGCCGGGCCCCCCCCCCCCCCGCCCCCCTCCCCACCCTCGGCTCGCCCGCGCGCGTCTGTGTCCGGCCGCGGTGAGTTCGCCGCCGGGTCTCAGCCGCGCGACTGGCATGACCGCCTCGGGTTCTAGCCTACCCCCTAGCCTTTCACCTCCCTCCCTCCCTCCCTCCCATCCCCCCCAATAAGTCATCACACTTCTCCAGATGTTTTCTTTTCAACAACATATTTCTATTTATTTTGTCAACAATGGTTATTAACAGTACAATCAAAACTGTTGGCCACAGCATGCACGTAACATCAACAAAACACTGTCCCACTTCTTTCTGCCCCCTCGAGAGACACAGCCCATGTCCCACAGTCGTTGTAAGTGGCCGGAGGAAATTCGCCGTCAAAGCTTTTTCCTCGGTCCTCGTTCTTCTCTATCTCCTTCATCCGACAAGCTGTTACGCCTGCCGTTCAAGCAGACTCGGCAACCTTTCTTACTTTTACCCCCCTTTTTGCCCGCCGTCAAAGCAAGGCAAGGGGGCCTCCGCACGGTGTTCTTGTCGCCTTCTCACTCTCTCCGGGGGGCAGGTCCGTGTTTCTCTCCTGCCCCCTGCCCCCCTTTACTTAAAGCCTAGGCTGTGTTCTCTCTCACCGGGTGCATTTTTTCTGCCAACCCTGACAACAGCGAAGCCTCGCTTGTTGACGGGGCCCCACTCCTCAAAATGCCGCTGTGGCCAACACCTGCTTCTTCCATAACAGTTCCACCATGTCCTGTACGTCGCACAGAAAGATGTCCATTCCTATATCTGACAGATGAACTCCATCCGCTCTATACAATCCTGGGCATCTCTCTTCTATCATGTCATGCTTGATGCTGTATCCCCCTATCGCCGCCATGAAGCGGGTCATCCACTTGTTCACTTTCTGTCTTGTCCTCTCCAATGCCTTGTGTGAGTTCTCTCCCTCCACACACGTCGCGGTATGATGTGCGACCATGCCAGCGCTGTCCCTGGGAAGGTGTTTGCCAGTGTCAGCATATCCCTTTGCATCTTTTTGGTGAGCTCCACGCTGCGTGTGGATGCCAGATCATTGCCCCCCAGGTGGATCACCAGCGTCCTTGGGTTCCCGTAAGATCTCTGCCTTTGCATCAGGGACGGTACTAGCTGGTCCCACATCATACCCCGTCGTCCCAGCCATACCACCGAAACCTCGGTGCTGGGTAATCCCAAATTCAACCCCTGTGGCCTGTCCCTTGTCCGCTTCTGCGCCCAGTGAACGAATGAATGGCCACATATCCATGCTTCATGCGGCCATAGGCGGCCCCTCGTTCCTGCATTGGATCATAATCACAAGATATTATAATAACTGCACACTGTTACAATGATTTTTTACAACTGTTAACACATTGCCTGATAATGTTTGCTCTTCCATATTTATATTGTTTATGCAATTAAATTTTTTTTTTTTTTTTTTTTTTTTTTTTTATCTCTCCTATCTAACCTCATTGCGCCGGACGTATATACAGTTTGTATCTATCCGAGCGCCACCGTCCTATCTGCATGATTTGCTCCCTGGACATCCCGATGCTGGCTGCCGTTGAAGCAGCGCCAATGCGAAAGGAGTGCGAGCCGTAAAAGCTTGCATCCCGTCCTGTTAGTTCTATTACCCGTTTTAGTACTCTGCTGAATTGGAAGCGTGATAGGGGGGCGCCGTTGGCATGCACGAACCATTGATTTTCTGATTGCGCCCGTGCCTGTTGGTAGGCTACGGCATTTCTTAGCGGGCATGAGTGGTCGTTGTGCAACGCTTGCAAAACCACCTGTGCCCCTTTTCCTTGCCTGTCCGTTTTGGATCTGCGCAGATGGAGTACCACCGCCCCTTCGCGTATGCTCACATCTCGTTTTTCCATGCCCCCCCCAGCTGTCTTTAGCTTTGCGGATGATGCAGCCACTAGCTCCCCTACCCGAAATGCCCCATAAAAGGCCCAGGAAAAGGCACATCGAAAGAGCCTCGTCTCGTACTCATCGTAGCACACTTGACTAGTCGCCACCATGAATTGCTGCAGCATCGCGTGGGTAATCGGGCGGCGTTGGTCACTTTGCCGTGGCTGCCCCAACGACCAACCTGTCATTACTTTTTTTATGACAAACTCTGCTGCCGGGCCCCGTTTACCCATCGTCTTTGCGAAAAAGGATATTGCGGCCAAACGGGCTTTCACTGCTGCCTTTGTGTAGCCGTTGTTTTTGCAATGCAAAATCCAGTTTAGGATCGTTTCCACTTCAAGTCTGTCTTCTGGCCTTATCCGGGTTTCTCCGCAATATGCTAGGTATTGTTCCCATGCTGTGATATATTTACGCCTGGTGTTTTCCGCTAAGGAGCCTAACAGGAGCTCCCATACTTCGGTGGACCATACTCCCAGATATTCCCGGGCAACGCTGTCTTGACTGTGTCCGCCCCGGGCGCCAGTTGTCGAAAGAGCTTGATCTTACAACGAGAAAGAGCATCGGCAATGTTATTACTTTTGCCCTCAATATGTTCCGCTCTCAGGGTTATATTATGTACCAGGCATAGCAACACTATTTGTCTTAATAGTGCTACTACTCTTGGCGTCTTAGCTCTCATACTGTTCACCGCCCATACCACCGCTAGGTTGTCGATATGGAAGGTGATGGCCCTGTTGGCCAGCCCGGGTGCCCAGATGCGCAGTGCCACCATCAGCGGGAAGAGTTCCAGGAAGGTGATATCCTTGGTGGTCCCTTCGGCTTGCCATTCCCTGGGCCATGTTTCAGAGCACCACGCCCCTTTATAGTAGATGCCGAAACCTATTCCCCCCGAAGCGTCGGTGAAGAAATCGAGTTCGGCATTAGATACTGGTCGCGCTTGCCAGAAGGCCAGGCCATTGAAGGTGCGAAGGAATTGCAGCCAGATCTGCAGGTCTTCCCGGATTTCCCTGGTGACCCTTATGCGATGGTACCTCTTTGTGACACCTCTCGTTGCCCATGCCATACGGCGGCAAAAAAACCCTACCCATGGGTATCACCCTGCATGCGAAGCACAGCAGGCCCAACATTGCCTGAACTTGTTGCAATGTCGCTTTGCGCTGGCTGTGCAGTAGTTGCAGATCGCCCCTCAACTTCAGCACTTTATCTGCCGGCAAGCGTGACCTGTGCGCTGCCACATCTAGCTGGATTCCCAAGAAAGTGATGATCCCCGTCGGGCCCTCCGTCTTTTCTTTTGCTAATGGGATTCCAAAAGACTGCGCCACTTGCACAAAGATATCTAGTATCCTTTTGCAGTCGTTATAGTCCTTTCCCATGAAGAGGAAGTCGTCCAGATAGTGCACCACCGTGTTGGGGCCTGCCAGGTCCTCCACTACCCAGTGTAAGAATGTACTAAATTGCTCGAAATATGCGCATGATATAGCACATCCCATGGGTAAGCATTTATCATAGAAGAATTGCCCATTAAACGAGAAACCCAATAAGGGGAAGGACTCGGGGTGAACCGGCAATAGCCGGAACGCGGACTCAATGTCCGCCTTCGCCAACTGTGCTCGCGGCCCTTTACTTCGTATAAGCATGATTGCTTGATCAATGGTCGCATATGTCACCGAGCATAAAGCCGGATCGATATAATCATTAACTGACTTGCCTTCTGGGTATGATAGATTATGTATTAACCGGAATTTGCCCGGCTCCTTTTTTGGAATGACTCCCAATGGGGAGATGATGATGTCGCGAAATGGGGGTGACTTGAAAGGGCCCGCTATTCGCCCCATGCCTATTTCCTTTGCAATCTTGCTGTGCGCGATGTCATTGTATTTTTGGACTGATGGTGGGTTATTTAGACAGCGAGTTTGCGTTTTTTTTTCTTGTTATCGTGGATGGGATGCGGAAACCCTTCGCGAAACCGTTTTCAATCCTTATAGCCATCTCTCGCTTAGGGTAGGCTCTCAGCCATGGCCGCATATTCTCAAGCCTGATGGGTGTTGGGGCCAACTCCCTCGGCTGAGCGTTGCTGCAGCCCTCTGAATGGCTTGGGTTCCCTTGATGCCCTACAGGTGAAGGCGGGGTGTGCATTTCCGCAAACTGCGCAGGCATGTTTGAATTTGCAAGGCTGCCATGCACAACTCCCCGCATTGTACTGTCGACATGTCTTTTTTCCTGCCCATTGCTGGGCTGGCCGCCATTGTGTGTTCAGCGCAGGCTGCTGCCATTGCATACTCTGCAAGTGCTGCGTCGGCCCGTCTTGCCACAAGGGTCTATTGGGCGCCATCTCTTCCGTCCACATGTCCAGAATCCTGTGATGCCATGCTATGGTGGGATCGTCGGCCATGCTTCTCCTGAACCTTAGATCATAGTTCAGCCAGGCCCATCCCCCGTATTGCTTATGCGCCCTGGTGATGGTGTCCAGTACTTAGTCAAATATGGCCCCGCTTCGGGTTCCTTCTCCATTACCACGCTCATAAAGCTATGGAATGCAGTTACCCAATTGTTGATTGACTTGGGAATTTTTGGTTTCTTATCCCTCTCACTTCTTTTATCCCTATCTTTTCCATTGCTAGATTCATCTTCCTGATCCCGCAGCAGGAGCGAGAAGATGTCAATAATTCCCGTCTCCAAATCCGCTTTTTTATCTTTCTGGGTACTGACACCGGCCAGGGAGCTTACTCCGCATCGTGGATCACGACTGGAATCCCGCCAATCCATCTGCGTTCTTTGGAACGACTCAGTTGGCGCGCTCCCTAGGTCCTCCCCTCTCTGACTCTGCCCCGCCCATGCCTGCCTTAGTGGATTTGGTTGCTTTGAACTCTTCTTCCTCTTAAATCTTTTTAAAGCATATTGCATCACCTGTGTCCATGTGGTGTCCCCGTCACTATCCGACGAGGCCTCATCAGATGATGAGGAGGACAACTCTGGCACCCCCTTCTCACACCTGGACTTACCCTGAGTTGCGTTAGCTGTTGCTGCGCAGCTGCTCGTTGTTGGCGGCTCCACTTCCGTGAAGCCTGTCAGTCCCAGTCGTTGTCCAACTGAGGTCAGGCCGTGTTGCTCCACCTGCTCTCGAACTTTCTGTATCAGGTCGTCCAGCCCCTGCCTCTGCGGCGGGGCTGCGGTGCTCTGCGGAGGGGCTGCGGTATCCTGCGGCCCCTTGTTCCTAGCGGTGCGTCTGGGTTTCCCTGCTGCCACGCCTCCAGTTGCGTCCTGGGTGGTCTTCTGCGCTCTTCTTCTGCCTGCACTAGCCTCTGCCTTTGCCCTCGGTGTTGGAGCTGCCTTCTGTGTAGCCTTGACACCTCGCGCCCTGGGGCCTTTGCTGTCTCCTTTCTTGGCATCTTTTTAACTAGCACAAATTACTATGCAGAGGTAGGGGAGAGTAGCATTAATATAAGTCCCCTTTACGCCCTCAATCCCACGCTCCCCTCCCCACGCATCTGTATAAGGCAAAGGGGATTGATAGCATTGATATCTCTAGTTATTGCTATATCTATATCCCTATACATATCCATATATATATCTATACATATTTTTTATTATTGTAATTATTATTATTATTATTATTTTTTTTTTTTTTTGCATCCATCTCATATACCTATATCCTCTATCTATATATCTCTATATCAGTACATTTCAACATTTACCCATCCAATAATTCAGCTACATATGTCCCTTTCTCTGTACACTGAACCAAACAGCCCCACAAAACAGAAACATTTTTATTGCCTGCACCATTTACCTGCATCCACTAGATGGCAGCCATGCTCCATTAGTTGCTCGTCTCGGTTTGTAAGTTAAGCTTTTTTTTTTTTTTTTGTTTTGCTCAGTTATTTATTCAGTTATTTATTTAGTTATTTATTTTTATATTTATGACTTGATTTTCTTTTTTTTTTTTTTTTTTAATATATTACGGGCTGGAGTCGTTCCTGGCCACGTGTGCCCTCAGCATATTCGCATAGGCCACATGGCTCGCCACTCTCGCCCCGCCATCGGGATTGTGCAAAACATACTGTCCTTACTGGCTTTATGTCCTATGCTGCCCCCATCTGCTTCGCCTCTCGGCCAGCGATCTATGTGTGCCTGAGGCTGGCGACCCCCCCCCCCACCTCCTCTACTGCAAAGCTCGCTGACCCGGCCCAGGGGACCCACCGCCATGCTCTCTCCCCTTCGTATCTGGCCCTTTGGCTGCTGGCCTCCGTTCTGACCCGGCCCCGTTCCATTTTTTTTTTTTTGTTTGTTTTTTACTTGCCGTTCAGCTGTCCGCTAGCTGTTGCCACTCCGTCGGCTTTTTCCTTTCGATCCTCGATCCTCCGATCCTTGTTCGCTCGATCCTCCTCTGCCAGGTGGGGGGGGGGGAGAGCAGCAAAAGAGGCCGAGGCAGCGCCGCGCGCGCCTTTTTGTACCTGGTCTTCTCTGCCCGCCCCCCCTCCCCGCCCCCCCTCCCCACCCTCGGCTCGCCCGCGCGCGTCTGTGTCCGGCCGCGGTGAGTTCGCCGCCGGGTCTTTCTTGTGGGTGTTCCCACACAGATACTCCACAGAAAAGTACTTTACCGTACGATAAGTCCACTAACAACAAGAATGCGCTTCCTGCCTCTTATTTACAAGATGAAGATTGCATCCAGGCCAAGTGCTGTAAAGTAGGGTGCCAACTGCAAATCACATTCCACGCTCATTACCCACCAATATCCCAAAATGTCATATGCGTGAAATGTCAATGTGTGAATTAGCATGTGCTGTCATGTCAGCCTGATAATAGTTACTGCAGTCATGCACTAATAGTTACCGTGTGCTATTTCACATGCTGCTTGGTGCACATTAGTTAATGAAGCCCTAGGTTACGTGATGCACGCAGGAATGCATAATCCCCATAACTTTCTCTAGAATCCAAGAGGAACATTTTCAAGGGCTTTTCTGCACAAAAAATGATTTTTTGAAAACTGCCCAACATATCTGCACATAGGTATAATTTTGTGGGTGAAAGTACCTGCAGTTGTTGGACAGGCCATTGGCTCCCTCAAAACCATTCTCGTTTCCAGAATGTTCATTGCATGAGCTTGAGTCATGAGTAGGTAGGTTTGCATGTTTTAGTTACTCTGAAAACCAAATCTGTTATGGGTCTCTGTGACCGCTGCTATATTCTAAAGTTTGCTTGAAGGAGGGGTTCAAGAATGCTGTATCCCACACTCTTCTAAATATCATCAAGAGCCTGATTCATTACGGGTCTTGGCTTTTTTTTCTCACTTTCATTGAAGAGGAAAAAACCTTCACAAAGGTTCTTTTTTACCCTCTTAGAAAGGCAAAAGGTCATCATAAATTAGGCCTGAATCTAGATATGCAGAATGCAACTTGTAGCTGGATTCTTCATAGTCAAAGATCAAACTAAGAAACACTGGTTTCCGGGCAATGAGGCAGTGACATAAGGACAACCTTCTTGTTTATTCTATCTAAATAGTACAGGCTAATAAGGCATCATGTTATAAATGGAAATAATGTCAAGTTCAAAGAGTGATAAAACATCTGAGTTGTTTGCTCATATTTCAACATTGAAATTGCTTATATGCAAATAGGGCTGACACACACATTTAGCCCTCAGACAATTTATAGCCAAAAGACTGTAATTAATATGAGTGAATGAAAATACAATAAAGCACCTTATTTTGCCCGTTTGACTCTTCGTGGGTGTTCCGCAAGACTACTGGTGCGGGTGAGAGCTGTCTTTTTGAACTTAGGCCTGCAATGGGGCAGGGGACATCTGGGGGGACACCCCTGGTAAGTACTGGGGTGGAGGAATTGAGGGATGGTGAGAGGTATGTCTGTAGAGAGGGGTTCTAGAGCTTCATCGGGGGTGAATAGTTTAGAGCTTCATGGGGGGATGGGGAGGTCTGGAGTCTCTTGATGAAGCAGGTTGAAGTAACTGCACCAGCAGAAAATTGTCTTCCAATATATTTCCCATGATGTACGGCAACTCCAGGGCAGATACTAGCAATGGCCCTAAGAGTTACTGCACAGGCCTTGAACTTACCATGGATTCATTTCTATACCTAACATGCAGTGAGCGCAACATGTCACTATGCTTTAGTAAACAGGCCCTCTAGATCTGCAGCAGAGTGGTCATGCCTGAGGGAATTGATGGGATAAGGAATGATCGAAGAATGTTTAGTTTAGTTTACGTCAGTTTCTCAAGCTGGTGCTGGTATACCCCCTAGCCAGTCTGCTTTCAGGATATCCACAATGCATATGTATGAGAAAGATTTGCAATGTATAAAAATCTCTATCATGCATATTAATTGTGGTTATCCTGAAACCCAGACTGGCTAGGGGCAAACCAGTGCAGGCTTGAGAACTATTAGTTCAGTTTATTTGAGTGTTTGATCTACAAGGGTGTAAGATATTAATATACTGTACATTAACTGGGAGAGGAACACCAGGGCGAGTGTAATGAGACAGTAACCAGAACCAGAGGGATACTTTGCTGAACAAGGAATTTATAGCCAATAGTAAAAGAAAGGAGGTAATAATGATTTCCTTCAGGTCATTGGTGAGACCTTACCAAATATATATAAGTGACCAGTTCTGGAAGACATGCTTCCAAATGGATATAGAGTTTAAGTGCTCTAGAGAAAGGTTAGTTAAACTATACAAAAATACTCCACTATAACAAGAATGTCAATGAATAAATAGACACTCTGGTGATAGTTATAGCTAGAATCAACTGTAGTCTCAGACTCTGATGGCACTCAAAACCACAATCTCTGTGGATAAACAGGTGTGCCCCATTTGCATCAACGACTACTAGTGAATGGATTTTCCTCTTTTTATACTTTTTTTTGAAACAGTGAAAATATCTCACACCTCTATCACCTTGTGTTCTTAAAAATATGTTAAAACTCTTCAGCTTATCTTAGCTCCTTTGAACTGTCTTCTTGCTTTAAACCTGAATTAAAGCTGTTCTCAACGCCTTCCTCTGGCGCCCGTTGTAGCGTTTCTCTCCACAAAAGGAGGTTCATCAGGAGAATCTAAAAATATGGATATTAATGTTAAGAGCATTGATGTAGCTTCTATTTTCTATTGACACCTAACCGAAGTTAGATCACTTATTTCTTACTTTATCACCTTCAGCATATCATTCAAAACTGTTAAAAGGCTAAAAATACCTATTCATGCTGCTGCTGCCCACGTCTCTCACTTGCTCAGTGATGTCCAAAAAACGCCGCGCATGCGGCTTAGACAAAACAGCTGACTTTTATACTAATTAGCTGGCGATGTTATCTGCACACTGACCACTCAACTGCGGCATTTAATCCCTTAGGTTGCACAGTATTGACTCTAAAAATCCAACGCTGTTCAGCAAATAGAAGCGTTTCATCCAGAGTCTTCCCTCTTTTAGGATGTGAAATCTGTTCTATACAGAAGCACCGTAAATGCTCGAATTCATGGTGAAATTCATCACAATGCTGAACAATTGGAGCCGACAGAATTTTGCAATGAAGTCGGCTTTTATGTTCACACATCCGGACCTTAAAAGGGCGACTGGTCTTCCCTATGTAAAAAAGATCACACGGGCAACGGATGGCATACACTACTGATTCAGAGGTGCATGTGGTAGCTTGTTTTAGATAGTAAATTTTACCGTGACATAAGAATTCTGTTAACTCAGCTGTTATAGTACAGATACTGCAGTGGCCACATTTCTTATGACCTACTGCTTCTAGCTTACTTCTATGGCTCACATTAGAACGAAGAGCAGTGGGACTTAATTGTTGCAATAGGTTGCTATTTCTTTGCCAAACACATCTAATCTTCTTATCTTCCAATTCAGGAATGGCTTGAAGCATATAACTGTATTTTTTAACAATGCCTTGAATTTTATAGCTTAGGGCTAAGATAAGCTGAAGAGTTTTAACATATTTTTAAGAACACAAGGTGATAGAGGTGTGAGATATTTTCACTGTTTCAAAAAAAAAGTATAAAAAGAGGAAAATCCATTCACTAGTAGTCGTTGATGCAAATGGGGCACACCTGTTTATCCACAGAGATTGTGGTTTTGAGTGCCATCAGAGTCTGAGACTACAGTTGATTCTAGCTATAACTATCACCAGAGTGTCTATTTATTCATTGACATTCTTGTTATAGTGGAGTATTTTTGTATAGTTTAACTAAGTTATATACTCTGAGTAGACCATTAAAGAAAAGTTGCTAGAGAAAAGTTAGCCATCTATACCAAAAATCATTTTTAATGAGTTTTAAGGTCCTAACTGTATATATTATGTACACTATAGGAGAAGAGAGAAATAGGATATGATAGAGACATTCAAATACCTCAGTGCTAATGCACAAGAAATAAATATGTATCATAGGAAAGAATGTTCTGGAGTAGTGGTTCTCAACACGGGCCTGGTGTACCTCCTAACCGGGCTGGCTTTCAGGCTATCCACCATGTCTCATGCATATTGATTATAGATGCCCTGAAAAACAGAGCAGGGAGAGGGTACACCAGGCCTGTGTTGAGAATCATGGCTCTAGAGCAGGGGTTCTCAACCCAGTCCTCAGGACACACCTAGTCAGCCAGATTTTCAGGACAACCACAGTGAATACGCATGATAGAAATCTGCATACAATGGAGGCAGTGCATGCAAATCTCTTTTGCATATGCATTGTGGTTATCCCGAAAGCCCGACTGGCTAGGTGTGTCCCAAGGACTGGATTGATAATCATGGCTCTGGAGAAAGTAGTCATTATGAGGCTCCAAGGTAGTGGTTCCCAGCCCAGTCCTTGGCTACCCCCAGGCCAGTCAGGTTTTCAGGATATCCACATTGCATATGCATGAGATAGATCTGCATGCATTGCTTCCATTGCATGCAGATCTATCTCATGCATATTCATTGTGGATACTTTGAAAATCTGACTGGCTTTGGGGTACCTGAGGACTGGGTTGGGAACCACTGCTTCAAGGGAATAGACTGAGGAGTACAGAAAGGATGGTAAATATATGAAACGCCCTCCTCCAACTACAGGAAAGAGAAACTGACAGTACTCAAGAAATCATTGATAATATACTTTTGTTTGGAATTAGGGTTGCCAACTGGCTCCAGATGTGCCCGACAGGCTTGCTCCAATCCTGGGCTTACCCCATTGTATGCAGTTATTTGTAGTTTTCCTTTTTGTATGGAGTGCAACCCCGCTATTCGTGTCTCGGAATGACACCCGTTCTGTGGCATTATCCGAATAGTGTCACTGAATATTTTGGTCTTCCCCCTTAGCTGCCGACCACCTAAGGGCTTTGAATTTCAGCCCATTGGCTCCCAACAGCTCTCTTTTACATCCCCAAGGACTAATCAGGGGCCTGGATGTAGGTTTGAACAGAATTCCATTGGTTCACCACAGACATCCGTCGATTCACCCTAAAACATCTGCTTCAAAGCTGATTCCAATGTACGTGCTGCAAATGGTACCCCTGAAGCCTGAACAAGATTTCCCTTTTAAAATGAGTCTGTAAGCCCATGGGTGTAATGTCCCTCAGGGCCTGCAGCCCTTGGGTTTGTCTGAAAATTTCAGTCTATACAATATGTTGCAATCATGCTTGTGTGCCTTGGAATATGATTTCTTCATAATAGGGCATTGTGTCAAATACTACAGCTGTATAAAATGCAGGTTTCATCGATAACTGCTCTTGAACTGGAGTACCATTGTTGAAACACATCCTGGCTCCACACATTTGCACCAATTAAAGTGAGACTATAGATAAATAAATAAAATAAACCTGGCTAGGTGGTCACCTGAGCTTTGGCAAATAGAAAACCACCAGTGTGCTTTAAAAAAAAGTGATACTTGAATTCCCCTCAGCATATATGAAGCATTAATGGGTTGTTGTGGTTGAAACTTTCAACCCTCCTTTCACCCTCCCACCACATATTTGACTGATGAAAGGGATGTTCGATAGCTTGGCAATAAAGGACTAGAGAAATCTGACAGAAATAACCGACTGTCAGTAGAAGACAGCTGTAACAGGACCGAGAGAGAAAATGAAATTCAAGCAGTGCCAGGAGGTGAAGTCGAAGTTCTTAAAATGCGTTTTTCTCTGACAATTTGAATGTTCCAATTAATGAGAAAAAAACAATTAAGGAAAAGTCCCGGTGTCATTCCTTTCTCTTTTTTTTTTCAGATTTCATTTCCCCTCTGGTCACATTTCTCTTGGTTCTGTCAGTGAAGTAGCCTCTTTTCTTAAAAGACATAATAAAAATTATCTCTCAGAGCACTTAGCTGCTGCAAAGTTCAGACGAGTCAACTTTATCATTTAATTGCTCGAATGTTAGTCATGGTGCTGATAGTTTTGGTGAACATCTGAAGAAATGCCAACTATCACAACACAAGAGAACCCTTTATAATGAAGTCTAACCTCTAAGTAGAAGGAATTAAGTTTTACCATAGACCAAAAAATGCTATTTTCATATGTGTTTCACTCAAGCAACAATCACATTGGGAAGGGTCCATCTCTCTCTCTGTTTGATTATACATCCATCTATACACATAGAAAACAAGCCAAAGTCATTGTAGTGAAGATCTCAATGCAGAAGTCAGTGGGGCAGTAGGGAAGTCACCAAAAGTGGAGCCATGCTGTATGGAAAAGTCAGTGTGACGGAAATCCAAACCTCAATGGCACAAAAAACTGGAACCCCCACCAATAGCACCATTTTCCACATACTACTGGGGATGGGGAACCCAACCCCCAGCAGCAGAAGAGGCAAGAAAAGGAGCTGTGGCCCTAGCAAAGATGGATAGCTAACTCCCTGTTGCTGAGAAGCAGATAGAGCCACAGGCTTAGCAAGATGTGTTCAGGCTGCTACTTGGGACCCAACATCCAGTGGCAGGCGGGCATAAGGCTTAAGGCTTGTCTAGGGTGCCAACAACTTGAATCTACTCTGGGGCCAGCCCTAGTTGAGTGCAATGAGTAAGAAGGAAGGGGGAACTTGAAGAGAGATAATAGTGCAGGAGGAAGGGAAATAGGAAGGGGGATCGTGGAAGGGGTGGGGTAGTAGGCTGAGGAAGTGAGTGCAGGAGAGACAGAGGAGAGTACATGGGGAGGGGGAGAGATAGCACATAGCTATCGCCAGAAACATACAGCCCGATACATTCCCCCAACACACACATGCTCCTCCGCCCCTGGAGTGCTCCCCACAGGTCTCTCAGATATTCCATGTACACATCCCACAGATACAGTCACGGAATAAAAATAAAAATAAACAAACACATCTACACTTTGAGGACAACTCCGTTCTGGGCATCCCCTGCATGTCTGGGTGGTCAGAATCGGGACATGCTCCGGTGCACCCAATTCTGATCCCATGGGGGCTAGACATGCCTGCAGGATCAGAATCAGGTCTACCAGCCTGGATGTGTGGGTCATGCCCTAAGTTTAGCGCCCGGATGTCCAGCAACTCCCCAATTAGCCCAGCCAGGTTTCTGCATGGAGCTGCAGTGCCATAGTGTCATGTTGCCATGCAGGAGCCGCGATCTCCGGCCGATCATCATATTCATCTTTCCCCACAGCCCGACCTCCGATCGGGCCTACTGCAGGGATCCCCCTGCACCCCCTCACCTTTTTGTCCTGCTCGGGCCATCCATCATTCTCCGTTCAGGGAGACTTATTCCACCACTGAGGTGAATAAGTTCCCTGTACAACTGGCTGACGCCGGACATCCAGACCCACTTTTCGTAGTTTGGAATAGACCCCTTTGTTAATTAACACAAATATACACACCATAACACACATGCACAGTTTGCAACAACTCTGGAGCCATTATACACCAAGACCAGAAGCTGCTTGTGGCATTCTGCTGGAATCACTGAATTTCCTAAACATACCTCCAAGCCAGTCCAGTTACGCATCAGTAATCAGTCCCCTCCAGTAGCTGAGGACTAAGCATGTCAGAATCCTGATGTTCCACTAAAAGAGCCTCTCCTTCAACTCTAAGATTCAGTCTTTCAGAACTCATCAATGACTACGACTTTTTATCATTTATAAAGCTCTATAAGGCATACACAGCACTGCACAAGCACATAAAAATACAATACAAAACAATACAAGACAATACAAGAGAAATAAGGGTCCAATAGGGAGAGGCGACACAAGGGAAACAGGAGATTAGGAACCAAAGGTGGTCTTAAAGAGGTAGGCCTTTAGCAGCGATTTAGCAGAGGTAGGCCTTTAGCAGAGACAAAAAGAAAGAGGAAGCTTGTTCCAGGGATAAGGAGCAGCAATGTAAAAGGAACAAAGTCTGGAGTTAGCATTAGAGGAAAAGGGCATAGAGAGAAGTAAATCAAAGGAGGAGCGAAGATCACGCTGCACTGCCCATGCCACCCTGCCAGTTGATTTAAGCCACTATGGTCACATTGTTGGACCACACCCAGACCACTTTCTGGGCTATCAGAGGGTGGAAGCACTATAGGGCCATTAATACTGCCCTCAGTTCCAGGCAGTTGATGGACCAAGAGCACTTCTCTGTTGTCCGCAGCCTCTGAGCTACCTCCAACAGTCAGTGTGCTCCCCAGCCCATTAGGCTGGCATCTGTCATGACCAAAATCCACTGCGGGAGTTCAAGCAGTAGGCCTGCTGTAAGATTGCTCACCTGCAGCCACCAGTCCAAACTCTGTCGCACATAATCTGGACAGGGTAACTTTTGAGATGATGATTATGCTGGGGGGAGCAGCGTGACAGGAGCACTTCCTGTAATAGCCTCATATGAGCCCAAGCCCAGGGCGCCAGATCAAGAGCTGCCACCATGATCCTAGAAACAGCAGTAATACCACGCAGCGGGCGCAACCTTCCACAGAAAGTGCCACATTTGTGATTGAATATTTTGCACCCTGTCCTCTGGAAGGGAAACTACCCCCACCTAACTATCAAACTGGGACCCCAGGTCGATGAGGCATTGAACTGGCCGAAGCTGATTCTTGGTCAGGTTGACCACCCAACCCAGGTTCTGAAGAAACTCCATGGCCTGTTACATAGTACCACGTCCTTTGGCCTCTGACTGCGTCTGGATGAACCAGTCGTCCAGATAGGGGTGAACCAGTACCCCCTCCATCCACAACACTGCTGCTACCATCACCATGATCTTGGTAAAGGTGTGCGGCATGGTAGTCAGGCCAAAGGGCAGAGCCCTGAACTGAAAGTGACCCTCTGGGATGGCAAAACGCAGGTACTGCTGATGATCGAGCTGGATAGGGATGTGCAGATAGGCCTCCTTGAGATCCAGAGTGGACAAGAACTCTCCTTGTGTCACTGCTAGAGTAACCGAGCACAGGGTCTCCATCCAGAAGTGTGGAACGCGCAGAGCACGATTCACTTGCTTGAGGTCGAGGATGGACAAAAACTCTCCCTGTGGCACTGCTAGAGTAACCGAGCACAGGGTCTCCATCCAGAAGTGTGGAACACGCAGAGCACGATTCACTTGCTTGAGGTCGAGGATGGACAAGAACTCTCCCTGTGGCACTGCTAGAGTAACCGAGCACAGGGTCTCTATCCAGAAGTGTGGAACGCTTAGAGCACAATTCACTTGCTTGAGGTCGAGGATGGGCTGCTTCCTTTTTGGGCACCACAAAATAAATTGAGTATCGATCTGACCCGCACTGGTCTTAGGGAAATGGCACTATCGTCCCCAACTACAAGCACTGAAGGATGTCGTGCACTACCCTCACCTTTGCCGGGGTGCTACAGGACGAGAGGATAAAGGCATCGGAGAGAGGCTGGGCAAACTCCAGTGCATCCCCCTCTCGAATAATCTCCAGGACCCACTGGTCAGTCGTGATACTGACCCAGATGGGATAAAACTCTTTGAACTGACCCACTTATCGCCATTCCTGCCTGAGCCATCCTAGCATCATTGGGGCTTTTTGGCCGGAGCTGGAGAAGAGTAGAACCCCTCTCCCCCCCCCCCCCCGAATGGATCCTCGGTAGCCAGGAAAAGGCTGCCCTCTCTGCCCATATTGACCTCTCTGATACAGAGTGAAGCAAGTGGAACGGAAGTGCCAGAAATCCCTAGGCTGCCTCCTCTGCGGAGTTCCCTGTCTCCAGACCCATGGAATTTGTTTTTGCACCTCTGTATATAGCCCACTCTGTAAATAGCTCATACCAATCTAACACACAACACGACACACACTCAATTTCCCCCCACTGCATGTATAACACACTCACCTGACCTGATTGTTTGCCGTGATACCACCTTGATTATTAAGATAAGGCGGTTTAGAAATACTGTTAAATAAATAAAATAAATAAATTTTAGAAGCTGGATCTCTGGACATCCCCAACATGATGATATCCAAGTCTGAAGGGGTGCATGGTAGAAGTGTGGCTGGAGCATTCCCAGGAACCTGGATGTCACTGCCTGATCTCAGAAAATACCAGGTTTTCTGGCAGTGCGTCTTAAGTTTAGATCTGTTCCAGGCATAAATCAGCATTGGGAAGTGCTCATTTTGGCTGAAAAATGCCCAGAAGTATAGAAAAGATAGCATTCCATCATCCTCAGTACTCAGCATTATCATAATGATAAGAGCAGTGGAATTTGAACCCAACTTCCCTGGTCCTATCCTACTACTCTAACCATTCGGCGTTACCTAAATGTCCAGCTTCTGAAATGCTATTCCGGGGACGATCCCATTTGTTAACTCGTGTCTACATCTGGATGTGCCTGCTTTCTTCTTCAGAAATTCTGGCTTAGACGTCCCAGATTGCATTTGGGTGTCCTTTCTAAAATGCCACTGGCTATCGATATCATCACGTGCAAAATATAAAGCAGCACTAACTATCTTCAAAGTTAAAAACAACGTGTCAGCAGAAATACTACATGAACGTATCGGATCCAAAACAAGCACAAGACCAGACAGAAACAGCACCAAAAACAATATACCCACACCCAGTCTATTTACAAGGACCACAAAATCCACATCCATGAGAGCCTTCTCGCTGGCTACCCCTGCCATATGGAATGCCCTCCCAGATAAACTAAAATCAACAACAGATTTAAAAGATTTCAGGAAACTACTAAAAAACACCCTATTCATTGAGCAATTCAATGAAGACCACCAACCACCCTTATATCTTCAAGAAGAGCACTATCACAGGCCACTCCCGCGCTCTGAAATCACTCCCCGACAACCTAAGATCAACAAAAGACCTCAAAGACATCTGGATGTCGCTAAAAACTATGCTCTTCACAGAACACTACAAGGACATCACATAAACTGTTCAAACAAACTCCCTCTCTGCCAATAAAATGTAAAAATGTAAATAGTAAAAATGTAAATAGCTCCTGTACATAGCTCATACCGTAGACAGCCTACAGCTGTAGATAGCCTGCAGCAAGAAAATGTAAAAATGTATATTGTTCCTGTACAGAGCTCCTACTGTATATAGTACTCTACGCAATCAACCTCACACCACTCACGCACACATACCTCAATGTATCACTGCATGCCCACACCCACACACCCTACCACTTGATTTGCTTGCTGTGCAACCCGCTTTGATTTTAGGATAAAGTGGTATCTATATGTTGAAATCAAATAAATAAATAAATGAAATGGTTCTTTATATGAATAGAAGGTAATTTTATAGTAGCGGCCATATATACATGCGTTCATGGTACCTATTCTATGAAGTCAAATCGATGCAGATTGTACTTTACGGAATATCAGCATAAGTGGCCATGGCACATCAATATCACCACAGTCACCTACACCAGCTCTTGAGCAAGTGTAAATCACCGCATATATCTTATGCACATTGAGACCTATTCTCTACATTAAGCACATAAATATGTGCTCTGCTCACGTTTTGCCCAAACTCTGTTCCTGTGCATGCTCACAGTGGTCTATAGTGCATACTTTCAAAATAGTGCCCATTGCGCCGGCGGGATTAGCAGAGCCATGAGAAAGGGAAACTCTCCCTTCGCGGCTCTGTAAAGCCGGCGGCTAGGGAGAGGAGAGGGCTCTTCCATTGCGGCCGCGGGGCACTTCCTGGCAGCGGCTTCGGCTTGAGCAGCAAGTTTATTTTAATTTCAATTTCCCTGGGGTGGGGGAGGCTGGGACTGTAAATGGTCAGATGGGGGGGGGGGGTTAGGACTGGAAGTGGGCTGATGGGGGGTTAGGACTGGTAATGGGATATGGGGGGTTTAGGACTGGAAGTGGGCTGATGGGGGGGTTAGGATTGGTAATGAGCTTTGGGGGGGCTGGGATTGGAAATGGGTTGATTGGGAGGTGGATTAGGGCTGGTAATGGGCTTTCGGGGGTGGCTAGGACTGGAAATGGGCTGATGGGGGGGTTAGGACTGGAAGTGGGCTGATGGGGGGGTTAGGACTAGTAATGGGCTATGGGGGGTTAGGACTGGAAGTGGGCTGATCGGGAAGGGGGGCTAGGGTTGGTAATCGGCTATCGGGGGTGGCTAAAACTGGAAATGGGCTGATGGGGGGGGGTTAGAACTGGAAATGGGCTGTTCGGAAGGGGGGGTCTAGGACTGGTGGTGGGATGATTGGTGGGGTTAGGCCTAGAAATGGTCTGATTAGGGAGGCTAGGACAAGAAATGGACTTATTCGGGGGGGGGGTTAGGACTGATAATGGGCAGATGGGGGGCTAGCACTGGAAATGAGCTTGGACTGGTAATGGGCTGATTGGAGGGCTAGGACTAGAGTGGGCTGATAAGGGGGATAGGACTGGAAATGGGCTGGGACTGGAAACGGGCTAATGGGGTAGGGGAGGAGCGTTCTGCTGGCCCTGGAAGAAAACTAGGGGCTAGGGCTGCAAATGGGCTGATGCGGGAGGATGGTAGAATAGGACTGGAAGGGAGCAGATAATGAGAGGGTCTGCCATGGGAAGGAGGGGGCAGGAAGGGAGCTGACACGGGGGAAGGAGGGGTCTGGAAAGGAGCTGACACCTGGGATGTACTGAAGGGGGACTGGAAGGGAGCTGACTCTTGGGAATGGGAGTGGTAGGTGGCTGGGTAATGGGGAGGAGGCTGGAAGGGAGCTGACATGCGAATGGCACTGGAAGGGGGATGGACAGAGGTAGGGCGACTGAAAGAGAGCTGACTGGGGGGGTTGGCACTGAGAGTGGACGTAAGCTGATATCTGGGATGGTATTTGGACTAGAAGGGGCTGGACAGTGGGGAAGGAGGCGGACTGGAAGGGAATGGACACCAGTAGCAGTCGTGGGAATGCAAGGCAGTTGACATTGGAAGGTACTGGGAGGGGCGGACTGGAAAGGGGTCTGATACAGGGGAGGGTTACTGGAAATGGAAATGGGCTGATGGAAGGAAGTGAAGAAAACAAAACAAGAGATAAGAAATGGCAGATGGACCATAGACCACAGAAAGAGAGCTAAGAGAAGTCAGGAAAGCAGAAGCCTCGGATCGGGACCAGCATGATCAGAGAATAAAATGGTCAGACAATAAAGGTAGAGTGGAGGAGTAGTCTAGTGGTTGGGGCAAGGTACTTCAGGCCGGAAGGTCAGTGGTTCAAATCCCACTAGAGGACAGCAACCTTGGGCCAGAAGGCCTGGGGTTTCTAGTCCCACAGGTGCTCCTTGTGGTCTTGGGCAAGCCACTTAACCCTCCATAGCCCATGTTCCCTGTAAATAGTTATCTCCAAGTTATAATACCCTGTTCAATGTAATTTCAGTGTAAACTGCACTGATGCAGAATAGCACGCTATATAAGAGAATGTAAATAAATAATTTTATTTCATTTTACTGATTGGACTTTGTGCTATTTTTATATTTTACACAGTATTGGGGCACTGCATCTCTTATTTATCTGATGTTGCAGTACATGTGGGCTCTGGCTTCTTGGGGTTTCAAATTAAATTTTGTCTACATATTTTTGTTTTTACTTTAGATTGTGGTTACTTATTCTGTACTTGGTGAGGGTCGATGTTGTGAGTGTGTGACTGAAGTCAGGTGTTCTGTAACATGGAGTTTGTACATAAAGATCTATACTGTACTGTAGTAATTTGACTTGTTCAGCTTTTCAAATAGGTTTATGGATGTTCCAGGGCCCACTGTAGTATTTACAGTGACACCTTTTTGGATGGGCTCCTTATATGAGTTTTGGAAGTTTGTGCTGATATGGTATGGTAAGTTTGCTCTTTGTTGTAGGGTTTTGTATTAGTTCACAATATGCCTGGTACTGGAGAACAGTGGCTGTTGTTGTTAGTGAGATGATCAGAATCTGATTTTTTTTTAATATTGAGTTCGGAGGGTGAATGTCCTGGTTCTGCTCTGCACCTACTGTGAATGCAAAATATGTTGAAAACGAAAAAGCAAGAACCATAAAGCAGTTTATAACAAAATAAAAATTAGTCATAATTTAGTTGTATAAACTGTGATGTTGGGTCTTGCTGTCTTTTAGTTCCTTGATGTGCAAACAGGACCGTACCTAGACCTGTGCAAGCGGTGCAGCCGCACAGGGCAGAAAGGCTTGGGGGGCACATTTTGGCTGTCTGCTTTTGCCCTGCTGACGCTGGCAGGACAATAGCAGGCAGCCAAAATGCACCCCTCAAGCCTTTTTGCAGCACCTTAAGCAGGTCTGGTTCCTCCCTCCTCAGAAGCAATGTCACAGTAGGGAGGGACAGATCTGCTTAAAGTGCCGGCGCCTTTCCGATCGGGCGCATGCCCCCCTCTTCCTGCCCATACCTCCGTCCAGCGCTGCCTGCTGTTTCCCTGCTGCCGGCGCCGCCATGGAAAAAACAGAGGGCAGCAGCAGCAGGGAAAGAGCAGCCAGCGCTGGACGTAGGTATTGGGGGAGGGGGGGCGTGTGCCTGAGCTGCAAGTCGCACAGGGTGTGATTGCAGCTTGATACAGCCCTGTGTGCAAACATCTTGCATTTCCTCCATATAATCTAATCGGCTTTTTGGTTTGGTTCAGTCTCTGAATGGATTTCTGAAAAAACCCTGCCCCATCTAAGGCGTGTGTGTGTGTGTGGGAGGGGGGCACCATTTCAGACTTTGCCTCAGGCAGCAGATTACCTTGAGCCGCCCCTGCCTGGGACATTCCCATTTCGATGGATATGAAACTGGATGTGAGGAAAGTCGACATAGAGGTAAAGAAGAAAAATACCAGAATGGCACTGACAATAGAGGTGTCAATTCCAAATGATAATTCTGTGAATCGCATGGAAAGGCAGACGATCCCGAAGTAGCAAGAAATGCAGCCAGAGACCAAGGAAATGTGGCGGAAGGATACAGAAATATTTCCATCTGTATTGGGAGCCACAGGCTTGATAAAGAAGAACTTCCAGTCACATCTTGACAAATTATTCATGCAATGCTACATCTTATGAACTCCAGAAGGTGAGCATTAGCAGTAAATTTGAAAGACTGAGTTCATACTCCACATACCCTGGCTTAGAAGCGAGGTTCATGACTGTGATGGTATGTGCAAAACTGTGTTTGTTGTGGGCCATCTTTTTGTGGATTTATTTGGGGGTTCATTATGTCCCATGAATAGTGGGGCTGGACGTCCCATCGGTACATCTATCCCAGCTATTTATCCCCCTGCCAGCCCTGTCAATATCATCGCCATATGTACAGCGGGTTTGAACGGGAAGGCCTAGATGGGGGCAGGAGGGGGCATTTTGGAGGTGAGGCGAGGGTGGGGCATGGGTGGGCAGTGACCCAGGACATACAGGGCCAATTCAGAGGTTGATCCTGAATGTCCGGGGCCTCGAATATAGACGAAGGACTTATTCCCTGAACAGAGAGGGATTGTGGTGCGGAACCTGGGGATGAAGGTGAGGGGGGCGCAGTTTCCAAGCAGGCTGACCCAGGCCTTGGATCGGCGGTCAGGCTACAGGGAACAGGCATTTGGGTTTGGCAGGCCAGGATTGCGGCTCATGAATGAAGCCATAGTGCCATGGTGATGGGACACCATGGCACTATGGCTCCATTCATGGGACCTATTGAGTTAGCCAGGTACTCACTGGGACATACGGCTGGACAGAATCAGGTCCAGGCCTGCACATCCAGGTGCTAGACCCGATTCTGATCCTTCGGGGGCTGTGGGATCAGAATTGGGTCTAACTTTGCATGCCTGATTCTGCCCAGCCATACAGAGGGCCGGACGTGCATTAAAACCTTTTTCTTGGCACTACCACAAAAACGCTATTAATTTCTTAACAGTGTTCTTTTTCTTATTACATGTAATGACTGCAAGACGTAAGTATAGTGTCAATAGATTCAGAGTTTGTCTTTGTGGTTTTTTATCTATGTTCCTATACAGGAACATTGCCAAGAAATTGTACGTTCAACCCATGCAAGAGAACATCCTACTAGAACGCAAAAATAACAGATAAATCAAGCAGATACTAGTGACTAATGCTATAGTATGCATTGCTGTCACTTGTGGTAGTCCACAAAGCAAGTTTTGCCCTTATCAGAGTGAAGCTGGACCTTGCAGACCCTGCACATGACTGTAGTGTTCTTCGAACACATGCGACAGCGTCCCTGCGTGCAGCTGATGCATTCATGAAGTAACTCCTGTGCCTGCCGGACATCTTTTGGCAAGTTGGCTACATGATTTGATCTGATTAAATGTTCCTGAATGGCAGTGCCCTTCAAGAGACACAAGGTTATGTCACGTCTGAATGTCAGATGATCCATGTCACTTCCATGAAGGTGACAATTTATTTTCCAAGCAGCCACGACAGATACGTTGAGGACATTTGTGAATAGTGGCCACCACCATTTCTTTCCATGCATAGATGGCCTCTAGCTTGCTAAGAGCCTGTCCATGAGATCCACTCCACCCATTCCTTCATTATAGCGTTTCACCACAAAGGGTTGAGACACAGCAACATCTGATGTACCCTTGACTCAGCGAAGTGCGGTCATGTGTGAGATTGTTGCTGGCAATGCAGACAACAGAATTGTCATGCCACTTTGCTACATAGACTGACCCATCACATCGGTAATCATAGTCTCCTCGTTGGCCACTCTTCTTCATTTCCTTTGTACTTCGAAGTTCTTTGTGTGCTCCGCCAGTTCTCAGTTCTCGAATGGCTCCTGTAGCTGCAACATTTATCTCTGCGAGTGACTTAATCAGTGCGTAACTTGTAAAAATATTATCTAAGAACAAGTGGTGACAAATTACATCTGAATGCTTTTCAATAACATCAACCATATGGTTTATGACCCTGGAGCCCAGAGGTTCCTTCGAATGCATAGAACTTTCTTGTCCAGTGTACAGCTTAATGTTGTAAGGGTAGCCGTCGATGCCACACATACACCACCACTTAAAACCAAATCTAATTGCTTTTCCTCTTATAAACATTTTCATGCTGTGACGGCCAAAGTGCGGAGTCATAGACTCGTTGATACTCAATTCATGGTGGAAAAACCCAAACTGCACCAAATTCACGTTGATAGCAGTAATAAGTGCAGCAACCTTAGCCATCTTGTCACCTGCTTTGAGTTCAGCATTGTCAGCCAAGTGAAAGTATTTTTTGATGGTCTGATACCTCTTGCTGCTCATGGCCTCATGGACAATAGGCATGCCTAGATCTTGCTGACTGCTCCAGTAGTCTGACTCCTGTGGCAGGACGTGATAGCCAGACAACAGCAGGATTCCCAGAAAGTGACAAATTTCATCCACTGTGACTTGAAACTGACTGTTGTTCTTATCTCGGTTAGCGTAAAGGTTGCTTTGCGTTACAGTTTCCGTCAGCATTTTGTCATCGAATATAAGGCTCCATATGGAAAACGGAGAAAGCGACAACAGAACAGGAAAACTGTCAGGTAAATGACTTGGCACCAGCGATGAAATTACCTTAGTGAACTTTGTTGACTTTTTCCACTGAACTGCCTGTTTCTACTTCAGATTCTTACACTTTTTTGCTGGAGGGCTGCTTTCATCCTCACTACTAACACTCTCATCTTCATCTGTCTCCTCTGCTATCACTTCCAGTTCGCCAGCAGTTTCAAAAGGGTCATCATTGTTCAAATTGTCAGGAACATCTTCGACATCACTGTCAGCTGCAGAATCACCTGCAGATGGCAGCAACACAATGATGGTTGCCAGACGAATTAAACGTTCCACAGTTGACATAGCATCTTGGACTGTAATTGCCCGATGAATTTTGCTACATCTGGTGCCATAGAAGCTTCTTGTATCCATTGTTTATCAAAACTGAAGGAATTTTCTGAAAACAATGCACATTGGCAATTATTAGTCGACTTTTGGATAATCCTGGCAGTGTTCCTATAGAGGAACATGAGACATATATACATAAAATTTACCCCCCCGTCACAAATCAAATATGTGAGTGCACCTGTGCAACATGATCAGGCATGCCTCGTACACAATGATCAGTGTCAAAATGTAAAACAACCAAGTATCTCAAAATTGTAACTGCTAAATTTGACTTACCCTCAAATTGTAAAAAATGTGAAACTTTAAGTGAAATTAAAACTGTTGTGCAACTGAGACCATTTAATGTTTGCACCGCTGTTAAATATGATGTCACCACTTGTTCACATTCTGCAAAGAATATTTGTATTCGAAAATCGCGTACATACAAAATAGGCAACATTTGTCATGTTCCCATACAGGAACATTGCCGGGAAAAGGTTTTAATGACTGTTGTAGTGGTTGATATGGAAGGGCAGACTAGATAGGCCATGTGGTCTGTTTTTTCTCGTTAAGTTTCTATGTAATGGAATTGGCCTCTTGGTGTTATCCTTAGCAATTTTTTGCAACCTTATTAATTTATACAGTAAGATTTTCTCATATTGCTGTTTAAGTGATAATGATGACGTTCGCATGCTTTTGATTTTTCCAGTTATCTGGCAGTCTTGCAGCAAAACGGGGCCATGGGTGTATTACCAGAGTGCATTTATCAACTGCCAGTCCTGCCAATGGTTTACAGTGCATAACCAGCTGCCGGTATTGCTGAGTGTCCTAACTTCAAGGGGATAATTTTCATCCTTAATTAAGATAGGTTTTTCTCAAGTATTTTATGAAATGAGTTTTTGCTATGTAAAAACATTTAAAATAAAAGCAAAAATAAATTTTCACAAGAATAAATAAAATATACTGAGAAGGGATTTTTCTGACCAGAGAGAATTTGTGCCCACCTTCTGTGAAGCAGGATTCAGGTATAGATTTTAGGGACAAACTGAGATCTTTTCCCCTTCATATTTATTTATTAAAAATTGTATAAGCGTGTTTTGAAATCTTGCAGTAGAAGTCATCATTACAAAGAAATAATAAATAGTATTGGGAGATTTTTCACAGGTAATTGATATTTTTGTGATATTAGTTTGCATCTGCTGCAGACTCTGAATATTGGCGATATGCCATTTGGAAAAATTGCCCCAAAGACAAGCTTTTTTTTTGAAGTTTAGAATTAACCAAAATATTAACACCATTAGTAAAACCAATGTGCATGAAATAATATGTAACTCACATTTTAATCGATTGAAAATGGAAAGGAGATGGAGGCGGAGCTAGCCGCGGAACAAGATGGACGCTTAGGGCATGTTTACAAAACTCCGAAATTGTGCGGGGCCCCGTTAGTGTGCCTGTGCCATATAAGGAATGGGCGGTTCAGGCAGAAAAAAGAAAAAAAAACGGGAGAAAGCGACCGTACTTGTGCAAGTCGCAACTGTGCGGGGTCCGTATTAGCGCGTGGGAAGGCTAAGTGTCGCGCTGCTGGGCACACAAATGAACAGAGCTGTAGTACAATGGTGAAGACACTGAGCAATGGTGCAGGGGCCATGGGTTTGAACCCCCACTGGGCGCAATGAACAAGGCTGGCTCAGGCAGTACCTATTATGGGGAGGATTGCTTTAGGAGGGAGCCTAATTTTGAGCGGCAGAAGGCGGTGCGCTGATGTGCAAGCATAGGAACAGAGCCACAGCACAATGGTTATGACACTGACCAATGGTGCAGGGGCCATGGGTTCAATCCCCCAAGGTGCTCAATGAAGAAGGCTCACAGAGGTATTATGGGGATGAGTGCTGTAGGGGGCAGGTTAATTTTTTATCTCTGTTAACACTACTAGCAAACGCACTCACAAAGCGTGTTAGAATGTCCCCTATAGGGCCCCATATATGTTGCGGTACAGGGTAATGTATAGTGCACCTTATATGGACGGCAACCATGAGGTGCCCTATAGGGCGCCCTATAAAGCACCCTCAGAGGCACCTTATGGGTACAGTACGCTGAGGGTGTTTTTGCTGGCAACAACATATGTACATGACAGTTAAAAAAAACATTGGACAACCCTCTAAAAGAACCCCACTGTGGGTTTGAACCCATGACCTCTGGCTTCACAGGCAGTGACGTAATCATTGGGCTACAGCTCTATAGCTGCCAGCAAGCCCCTGGCTGGCTG
Organism: Ichthyophis bannanicus; assembly: GCA_033557465.1. Classification (NCBI taxonomy): domain Eukaryota; kingdom Metazoa; phylum Chordata; class Amphibia; order Gymnophiona; family Ichthyophiidae; genus Ichthyophis; species Ichthyophis bannanicus. The sequence continues at coordinate 833,683,202 of CM066036.1, read as the reverse complement.
CAGAGAGCCGTCACGTCACCACACAGACAGTCTTCTGTGGGAACCAGGATAGGGTTAGGCCACCCGTACCCATGATGCACTGCACATGCAAAGCAGCTGACCACAGATGAACACAAGATGGGGAATGCACCCCAACAGCTCCCCGACCTGGTAGGGGGAAGTGTCCGTGTGCACCCACACAGCACCTCGGCCTGGTAGGGGGGTACTGACCGGGTGTGTTACTGGCACAGAGTAGCTACACACCGTCACATCGTGCGGGTACAGTGCTCACCCTGAGAGTGCGGTGATGCGCCCAGGACCAGGTCCACAACACCTGCCATGGCTGGCAGAGGCTATGCCGGAGCTCCAAAGCAGTAGTAATCTGAGAGATAGGTAGTTCCTGCAGAAACACCCTGGATTACTCTGTCTGCGTCAGTCAGTGGAACCCCTTATGGACCCCCTAGGTGGGCTATGTACCACCATTCCTCCCCCCCCAGGCTGCGGGTGAAAAACAGGGTCCCCTATCAACAGATCCACATTCTACCACCCTGCAATGGTGGCAGTAGAGTGGACCATCAACCCCTGTCCTGCTGGTGGACACCCACCCTACAGGGCATCCAAAGCAGCCCTATACACATCCATAACACAATATCAGACAGACATTAGGCCAGGATATGCTAAGCTGCACCCCACCACTATCTGATATTCTCCTGCAGTAGGCCTTCAGCCGCTGTACCCTGCAAGGCGCTCCATCAAGACACATACCAGCTAAGAACAGTCTGCTAGTTAGTCCTGGTGGAAATGCATGCACCCATAACTGGGATGGCAGCACACACAAGCAGATAAGTCAGTGACTGGGCCCCACAAGGAAACCCATACATATCACATGAGAGAAATACTATACAGTTCTATGGGGGTGCCTAGCCATGCTGGCGTCACTGCACAGTCAGGGTGGAGTGTACACCCAGCAGCACATACAGAGGTCACCCTGTCTGTGTAGGTGGTGTCCAGCCACTACAATGTCCCTGCCAGTGCCCTATGCCCTGTGCAGATGCATCCTGGCCAGCACACCCTGTCTGAGCTATAGCCATGGTACTTTGCTGCTCATTATGCACATTGTCAGGCCAATACTGGCAACAGTGCTGGCAGTGTGGGCTGTGGAAGGTGTTTGCAGCCAACACACACTGTATAGACAGACACACACTCCCACATGTATGCCAGCATTGTGCCACTATAGAGGGGTTTATCAGCCTTGCCCACCACACCAGTCCTGGGCACAGTACAGGCATGGATATGCTACGCAGTACTGTTGGGGGTCACTCCCCAGGGTGGTAAATACTGTCAGAGACCAGACCTGAAGCACGCACCACAGACATCAGACAGATTTTTATGTTAGAGATCAAAGAGCCAAATGTGCTTTAAGTAGGATAGTCTACCTGCCAGTACACATAGCAAACGTTTGAGAGCTGTCCACCACATACCCAGGTGTAGGGTGGCATTGCTAAGGTATGCAGGTGCTAGTATTGGGAGATGCACGCAGGGCCCAATGTCCTGCCTCTCCAGGAGGCATTGTCCAATGGGGCCTGGGGGTGTGGGTATGTTCGCCTCTGTTGGATGTTGCTTTACGGCAGAGTTTCCCCAACTCCAGTCCTGGTGTGCCTACTACTGTTCGGGTTTCCCTGCTGTCCCTCATGAGTATGCATGAGCTACATCTACATGCCATGGGGGTGGTGCATAGATATGCAGCACAGGCATTTGTATTAGCGGCAGCAAGGAGCCTGAATGGTGTGTGGTCCTCCAGGACTGCATTTGGGAGACTCTGCTCTAGGTAATGCCCCTGTTCATGGTGTCTGTGATCGGTGTGCAAAAAGATAGGCGTAATACCAATGCGTATGTCCCCAGCAATCCTGGTTTGTCCATACTATCATGGTTTAGTTGTGTTAAAAATATGTGGACAGGATTGGCAGTAGCTCCAGCTGGGCTTTGAACCTGTGACTTTCTGTTGTTGCACACACTGTCTGTGTGCACTGCAACACTGTGTTTCCACAGATTGACTGGATTCTGTGGGAAGTCCATGACTGTACATCCGACAGGGCCTGTCTGTTGCAGTGGACAGTGCCAGCCTGCACATGGATAGGCCACTGTCTTCGGTGGCTAGCAGCCACTGCCCCCCCACCACCTGTCCCCTTACGCCAACATGCTGGCATGTCCTTATCTTGGTAAAAGCATATGGCCTGATTGAGTTGTGGCACTCCCGGACTGCATTTGGGGTCTTGGCTGTAGGTAATGCCCATTGTCATGGTGTGTGAGCGGTGAAGGGTAAAATATGGGTGTTTGCACCATGCTTCTGTACTCTGCAAAATAGGGGTGTCGTTACTATCTCTGTTTAGTGGTGGGTAAAATGTGGGGACTGGGCTGGTAGGTGCCACAGCTGAGATTTGAACCTGTGACTCTCTGATCCTATAGGTACTGGCTCTGTCTGCTGCACCACACTGTGGCCACAGAGACAGTGTAGTCCCTGGAGATAGGAAACCTGACCAAAAGAGTAGGGAGCCCTGCTCTGCACATTTTTACTGTGGGCTCATTCACCGTGTCTGGCGACAAAAGTGCAAATAAAACCCACAAATGACCGCGGAAAACGGGGGAAAAATATAACCAAGCTGGCCAACAGTGATATTAATGGGCACACATAAAAAGACACACCCAGGAAAGCTCCACAGAAAGGAAATGATTTTTGGAAGGGTCTCCGCTCCGTAGACCCTTCCAAAATTCATTTCTTTTTTTTGTAGCTTTCCTGGGTGTGTTTCTTATTTTTGCCCTTTGCTAGCACTATTGCCCAGCTGAATTATAATTTTTAAACATTTTCGTGGTGGTCATTTTGGGTTTTATTTGCACTTTTGTTCTGTGCACTGTATCACACTGCTCACGTTTGTAGGTTTCCCCGGTTTTGCTGTACATTGCTGACGTAAATGGTTTCTCTTCCCTTTAAATGCCCTCTTTTTGCTTTGAAATTCGGCCCCGATAATGTGCGGGGAGCCTCTCCCCTCCCCTTCCCCACCCATTAACCCCGTCTCTCCGCCCCTCGGGAGCCTTCCTCCGCCCTCCGTTAGCCTTTCCACTCCTCTATCGGACATTTGCGGGCCCGTACTTGTGCGGGGCCCGTTAGTGTGTTGCGCACCTGTGCGGGGGTTCATCGCACGTGTGCGGGGTGCTTAAGAGCACTTAAGTGCTGCTTTTAGTGCGCTATTGTGTGGCGCGCAATTGTGCGGTTTTTAGTAAACATGCCCCTTACAGCCTCAACTCTAGCGGAATCCTGTGTGAATTTGCTGCCAGATACGGCAATTGAGTGCTGATTCTAGCTTTCCTCTTATACATCCTACAAGGGGTATGTCTGCATCGAAACCGGTGAGACTAGATTTTCTAGGTGGCACTGGGTCGGGTACAAAATGTTCTAAGCCGGAGCCACCTTCACCACAAAAATTGACGTCCGCCCGAAATCAGTCAGAGGGCCTTATGGAACTGTTAGCCGAAATTCGAGCAGTAAAGGATTTGGTGGTTCAAAACGGCAATGCGCTAGGCTCGGTGCAATCTGATATCTTGGATCTGAAGCAACAAATGGCCACGCTCTTGCTGCAGTTGGACAAAGCCGAAAATATCATCACAGCTCATGAAGAGAGACTTCATGGGATAGGGCACAACACTACAAAAATTGTACAACTCGAACGCAGTCTGGAGGAGATAAAGAATAGAGCCCGATGAAATAATATTCAAATACTGGGGCTGCCTGATGGAGTGAACGGGGCAGACCAAGTCAAATGCTTACAGTGGTGTGCAAAAGTCTGGAATCACTTGTGAGTTTTGCGTTTTTCGTACTTTCTACGTTTTTTTTTTTAAATTTTGCGTTAGCCCAGCATATTCATCTTTCTACCACGTTAAAAGGGATACATTTGGCTGTTAGAGTTGACTTTTTTGCATTCCTTGCTTACAATTTAAATACTTTACAGACACTGGGAGATAGCTACTGCAATTTTTGTGGATCCTGCGTCAAAAACTGGATCGAGATTATCCAATATGCACACGTTATTTCTGACCAATCAGGAGGCTGGTTTCACTAACCAATCACAATGCAGATATCTAGCCAACAGTGCAGCTATAAAAACACGCGGAATTTTTGAATTTCATACGCTTTCTGGATCGACCATGAAGATGACTCGGAAGGATTTTCAAGCCGTCAGATAGCCAGGAAAGTTGGTTGCAGTCAGAGCGCTGTTGTTAAGATTGTACAGAAGAAGAAAGAAATGGGTTCAGTGGTGGACAAGCCTCATTCAGGTCATCCACGTGCATCAACATCACGCCAGGACCGTGCACTACGACACATTTCACTGACTAATCACAAGTTGACCTCTCCTCATCTGCTTCGAGAGTGGTCAGACAAGAGTGAAGTCAGTGTCAGCTCATCAACAGTTTGTCGCTGGTGCCTTCAGTTTGGTCTCCAGGGCTGCAAAGCACGGAATAAGCCACTGATGACTGACATACAAAGGCACAACAGGATTGTGTGGGTGAGAAAGCACTCAACCTGGTTGACTGAAATGTGGGAAAAGGTGCTATTCAGCGATGAAAGCACCTTCTGCCTGTTTGGTAACCAGGTCCACACCTATGTGAGGAGATTTCCTGGAGAGGAATTCAAGCCTGAGTGTCTCAACCTCACTGTGAAGCATCCTTTGAAGGTCATGGTCTGGGGCTGCATGGCTGCCAGTGGTGTTGACAATCTTCACATCGTCGATGGAATGGTCAATGGGGCCAAGTACATCACCATACTGCAAAAGTGCATGGTGCCATCAGCACACTAGCTGTTTCCTGGCCAGTTCCTGTTCCAAGATGACAATGCACCCTGCCATCGCTCCAGACAGGTGATCAGCTGGAAGCAGCGGAACAACATCAAGTCAATGGACTGGCCTGCCCAGTCTCCAGATTTTAATCCAATCAAGAACCTGTGGCACAAGGTGGCCTTGGAAATATCCAAGAGGCATCTGACATCAAAGCGTGAGCTGATTGAGTCACTCATTGCAGCTTGGAACCACGTTGTTACCAATGATCACCTTGTCAGACTGGTTCATTCAATGCCGACAAGGTGCAGTCAGGTGATCAAGAACAAAGGGTGGCCCATCAAATACTGAGCCATCACTGACACATAAAAATGGCCTTTTTCAAGGCCACATACATTAATTTGAAGGAAACCTGGCGTGCGTCCATAATATTTTAAAGCATATTTACAATAATATATTGTTGGCCAACGATGTACATTACACGGGTTTCACAGAAAATCTATCAACAGGACAACTATGGGGAACAAACTCAGAAAATAAGGGCCAAACCAATACTAAAAGTGGGCCCTAATAGCCAAATCTGTCACTTATCATACACAGAAAAAGCCACTGGGAGGAAAAATAAATTAAGATATAAGGTCATGAAGTTGAAAAAAATGTCAAATTTACAAGTGATTCCAGACTTTTGCACACCACTGTAGAATGTTTGTTACCTAAGCTGCTACAACTACAGTTGTCTCATGCATTGGAAATCAATCGAGCACATCGTGTTCCTGCACATACGAAAACTACAGGAAAATACCCACGACCGATGATACTTCGGGTACTTCATAATCAACAAACAGCAGCGATTATGGCCACAGCCAAAGCTCAATCTCCGATAACGCATGAAGGCCACAAACTTATGTTCTTTCCAGACTTTTCAAAAGCTACTGTAGACAAAAGAAAACAACTACTGGAACTGCGCCCAAGAATTCAGAAATTACAGGCTCGTTACGGGCTTTATTACCCTGCGCGGATGCGAATTACTTTACATAACCAGACTCAGTCATTTGAGGATCCAAAGGCCTTGCAGGCATACGTTGAGGAACAGGAGGCTGCAATGATGCGCTGAACGGATTTTGTTTGGCAGTGATATAAATAATTGCAAATTCTTCTCTGCATACTTGTGTTAGGTAATTATTCCTAGTGAAAAGTTATTAAACTAGGCAGTAGTAACTATATCTACACCCCGTCCTCTGAATGTTCAGCATGCTGAAACTTAAATCTGAAATCAGTTGAATTAAAATAAGGACTCATAAGTGAAATATGTAGTTTTAAGGCTGTTCGTGATTTAAATTGTTTTGTATCCTTGGGACTTCTGAATTATACTAGTAATAGGTCTCTTGAGATTATCATGACCACCTGGATAGGAAGGGAGAGTTGGACAGATTCTACATAGAAACCCTGGTCAAGACTTTAAGATAACTTAAGGGGAAAACCTGGTAAACCGGGAGAAGCCATTAACAAGTTTATTCGTATTGGTTAAATAGTTGGTACTATTTAATGTTATAGTTATATTAACGTACCAATGGCGCTTTGTTTTTCTGCCATTGACCTTATTGCTGGGACTAAAATGTTATGTTTTTTCCTTGCTTGCTGTGATTCTGCAATGAGGTAATTGGGCAGCAATGAATAATTGTTTAGTTGGGTCCCTCTGAGACTCTTGTCTGCAGTTAGTCTCATCCATATGAGGGTAGGTGTGTTAGCCTCTCGCCTGAGAAGTAAAAAATGTGCATGTTTGGGAAGGTCATTGGCTGCATTTGGAAAATGAGATACTGGAGCTTTCTATTGAAACTTAGGACAACTTGTATCGGGGAAAATCAGAGGGAATGGAGATACAAATGGTTCCAAATTTGCTCAAATGGCGAACAAACAAATTTATTTCACTGAACGTAAAGGGTATCAACAGTCCAATTAAGCGTACAAAAATTCTTGCATATTGTCAAAAAGAGAAGGCAGATGTAATTTATTTACAAGAGACACATTTGAACGCTGATGAATCACAGAAATTAACGAACGATAATTTTTTTGTAGCGGCCTTTTCACCTGTCATGAAGAAAAGAAATGGTGTAGCTATTTTGATCCGTAAGACACTAGCGCCGGCGATCTCTCACATAAACTTGGACGTGGAAGGGAGATGGGTTAAGTTGGTGATGCAGATTAATCAATGTAGTTTTACATTATTAAATGTATATGCCCCTAGTTCTAATGACCCTGTTATCTTTCAGCGCATAGCTCAAGAAGTACTGGAAGCTGGCTCGCATCCTCTAATTTTAGGAGGAGACTTTAATTTGGTTCTAGACCAACTGATTGACCGACACCCTTTTCGTGTCTGCAGGACTGTTAGAGCACATAATGTACTCCAAACACTTTGTAAAGATAATGGTTTAATTGACATATGGAGACTCCAACACCCCTTTGAAAAGGACTTCACTTTCTTTTTGGCACCACACTCTTCACACTCACATATTTTTCTCATAGCCAAATCATTGGTCTCGGGAGTTGTTCAATCCAATATACACGCTACTCATGTTTCAGATCATGCAGCGATATTGTTTGAATATGAAATTCACTCCAATGACAGTTTTCCAAACATATGGAAATTTGATAAAGCTTTACTATTGGATCTCCGATTCTGTGACAACAAACGCATAACAATAATTGAATATTTTCAATTTAATGACCCTATAGCTACCTCCGGATGGGCCTGGTGGGAAGCCTTTAAGGCGACAATCCGCGCCTTTACTACTAGTTACAAAATAAAAATTGATAGGCAGCGGAAAGCGGAAATGATTAGCTTGAACGAACAAATCAGAGTGGGTGAATGTCTTCTTATCGGTCGTAAAGACCCATGTATACTTCTTTGTTTACAGCGCCTAAGATTTCAATACAATTCTCTTCTAACTACAGAGGCTGCTGTAACTTTGCAAGCTCAGGCGGGTAGGTTTTACACCGAGTCAAATAAGACGGGGAGGTTACTAGCTCAAACCCTGAAAGGTAAAAAAAGTGTATCTAAAATTACAGTGATAGTTGAAGACAGTTCCCAGAGCTTAATGACTCAGGATGAGGAAATAGCGAAATGTTTCCGATATTTCTACTTCAAGTTATACTCATCAGAGGTGCGGATGGAGGAAGACACATTTGCAAAAATGTTTCAGAAGTTGGAACATCCTACTCTCGTTAAAGAAGTGCTTCCTGGATTAGAGGATCCAATAACTAGTAAAGAAATTTATCAAGTTATTAAGTCATTAATACTGGGTAAGGCAGTGGGCCCAGATAGAATTCCTCAAGAATTTTCTAAAACTTTTGCAGAGGATCTCCTCCCCTTTTTGGTGATGTACTATGAGTTGTTGGGACTACAGTTCCCGAAAGTTGGAGATTTTGCAGCTGCAACAGTGGTGATCTTAGAAAAACCGGGTAGAGATCCCCAAAAGGAGGGGAGTTATCACCCTATTTCACTACTTAATGTAGATTATAAGATTTATGCTGCAGTACTGGCTACTCGGCGAGCAAAAATAGTACCTCTTCTGATACACCCAGACCAATGTGGGTTTGTTAAAGGACGTTCTACCTCGGACAATGCTAGGTTGTTGTGCCATGTGTTAGTGGAGGCAGGCAAGAGTGACAGCCCTCTAGTAGGGATATCGTTAGATGCTGAAAAGGCGTTTGATAGGCTGGAGTGGCCTTTCCTCTTTGCCATGCTCCAATGGTTTGGATTTCGGGAAAACTTTATAAATTTGATAAAAGTAATGTACTCAGCGCCCAAGGCGGCTATAGTGGTAAATAACATTGTCTACATTTTTTCCACTTGAGTGCGGTACCCGACAGGGTTGTCCCCTGTCCCCTTTGCTCTTCAACCTCACTATGGAACCTTTAGCCCTCCTTATTTGGCAAAACCCAGATATACATGGATTACAGGTATCAGACCTTGAGATAAAGTTATCTGCCTATGCAGATGACTTATTATTATTTGTCACACCCACTTCCATTCCTAAGATATTTGAACAGATTTTTTATATTCTCAGATTTCTGGTTATAAAATAAATTGGGCGAAATCCCTTGCCTTTCCCCTAAATTGTCATACACATAAAGCTACGGTTGATTTTCATCCACTTTGTTGGGAATCAGGTGGGATCAAATACTTGCAGAAACGATGCATTATAATGAAGATAATTTGCTATCGATGGTTTGGAATATGACAGAGAAATGGTCACCTTTGAGATTGACCTGGTGGGGCAGGTTGGAAATGATAAAGATGACCATTGCACCTAAGGTTAATTACATTCTATCCATGCTTCCCTTCCTATTGGCTGACTCCCTTTACAAAAAATTAGAACATATCCTAGTTCAGTACCTTTGGAAGATGAAACCCCCTAGAATTGCCTTATGGAAATTAAAGCAGAGCAAAGATGCAGGTGGTGTACAATATCCAGATTTTCATTGGTACCACTATGCTTCTCTTTTAAGACTGGCCACACAATGGGTAGGGTATTGCGAGTCAAATTTATGCCCGAGATGATGGGAGATAGAGAGTCAATTGGTAGCTCCCATACCGATGGAAATTTTGCTCAAAATGTCTTTCCAAGATGTTGAGGGAATTTCTATTTTAATTAACGATACTCAACGGGCTTATAAATTTATTGCCAATAAAATTAACACAGAGAACAGACCTTCGTTGAAATTTCCAATATGATTTAATCAAGATCTTAAAATTCAAGGAAAGACAGTTAGATGGAAGTCGTGGAACTCTCGTGGCATTTGGTCGTTAGATCAGCTCTTTCAAGGCTCTAGGTGGAAAACATTTGATGCTTTACAAGAAGAATTTGGTATGCCTAAGTCAAGTTATTATCAATGGCTTCAACTAAAGCACTGTATTAGTAAGTCAAATTTAATACCATCCCCACTCATAGAAGTATCTGAACTGATGAAATTTCTGTTATCACTGACGAATGAATCTGGGGTAGCCTCACAAATATATAAACTTATCCATGAGAATTCCCAAGATAGACTCATAGTGGAAAAGATCTGGGAGCATGAGATTGGGAAGCTAGCCGGCCCTCAATTTCGGGCCAAGTTCTGGGATTCAGCAGTTCGAGTCTCGCAATCTGCCGCTCTCACGCAACCTCTTTACTTTCTAGCCCATAGGGCTTATGTTACCCCTGTCAAAAAAGCCAAATGGGATAGTAATGCGGGTAACGTCTGTTGGTCTTGTAAGATCTCAACTGGCACTTTATCCTATATGTTTTTTGATTGCCCTAATGTTCAGTTGTTTTGGATACCAGTGTGGGAATGAATTCAACAGATTCTTAAATTCCAAGAGCCTCTGTCATGGCAGATAGTTACATTTTGATCCTTAGTGGATATCCCCTCCCTTAAGGCCACAGAATACTTTCTTCTAGATTTTATGTTGGGAGTGGCCCTGAATTTAATACTTAAGTACTGGAAAGACCCTTTAGGGCTTAACTGGGTCTTTTGGTGGAATCAATTGGGTCTTTATAGTAAATATGAGCATATCCGTTTGACTCTAGGCGGTTCCCATACTAGAACACTAATGAAATGGAAAACATTGGACAAGTATGTCAAATGTGCATGTTAAAATCTCCTTTCCCTAATTATAGTTGGATTGTCCCTTGCTCCTTTTAATATGCTAGTCATTGTGCGGCGAATGTCCTTCCCACGGGGGCACGGTTCTAAGTTTTCAGCAACCAATTTGTATGAGGCTTAAATGCATATTGTCATGTCCTTGGTACTTTTTTATTCCTTAAAGAACACTGGGGTGGGTGGGTAGGCTAACTGGGGGGGGGGGGAGGGGGCGGAGGGTTTTATATAGGGTAGTGGGGTTTGGTTTTTCTTTTGAGGTTTTATTCTCTTTTTTTTTTTTTTTTTGGTTTTTATTGTATAACACTGTTTCTGTAATGTTGTTATTTGTAATATGAGGCCTTTTGTTAAAACACAATAAAAAGACAAAAAAAAAAAAGAAAATGGAAAGGAGATTAACGCAAAGCAAACAAAAAAAGAGTAAATTCTATATGAAATCTTATAAATTCACTTTTTTGTGATTAAGCAAGATCAGTTTCTATAATGAAGCTTAACAGACTTTATTAAAGCTATTGAGTTCATACTTAATAGGGTATATTGATTTTAATAAAACATGCATTGACTGAAAGAAAATGTCAGTCTTTCTGCTCTGGATATAATATTCAGCAGTCATTAAGTAACATTATCATTTCATTAAATCAATTTCACTGGCTCTAAACAAGGAGAGATACTATTGATCTTGGCTGCACTATTTAAATAAAACTTTAGAGTCCTATGTACTAAGCCTTATTCCAATAGTTACAAAATGGGTGAAAGTCTTTATTATATCAACTCCCTCTAAACTCCAGAGAAGTTAAATTTTTTAGAACATATTCTTGCAATTCCTGGCATATATGTTTTGATACAGTGTGAACAGTATAAAAAAAAGCAGTCCTAACAAGGCCCCAAATCATTTTCATGATTTTCCTTCTGTGGTGGCCTGGGAAACGTTTAGAAGGACATGATCACTGAGATCCATGCCCTAGCTAAGAAAAGAATGGCGGTTTTCAGCCGCTATCTGGATAGGTTATCCAGATAGCAGTTTAGGACAGCTTTTTCTGTGGCCCAAGGTATCCAGATAACATAACTAGATAGTGGCTGGAAATCTCCGCTATCTGAGTAATGGCAGTGATTAGGGAATTGTTTTCATTTAGAACAAAAGTGGCGATCAGGCAAAAGAGGAAATGATGTAATTGTCAGCATTTCCTGGTTTCCATTCAATAGTGCGCTCTATTGACTAAGAGCGTGCACTATTGAGCAAGACCACACACTATTAAGGGCACGACTATTATGTAATAGCGTGCACAATTGTATAATAATGCACCCTCTTGCTCAATAGTGCACACTCTTGTGCAATAGAGTGCACTATTTCTATGTCTAAATTTAGGCACTCAGTCCAAGTAAATTTTCCGAGAGAGCTTTACTCTCGAAGTTAGGAGCGGTAATGGCAGCCAAGAATGCTAACACACATGCCAGTTACAAGCTGTTAAAGTTCACGTAAAGCGGCCGTTGCATGGTGGGACAGAGAGGGGGCAGGTTAAGAGTGGAGTGTGGGCGTGGAAAGAACATCGCTGCTAGAGTAAAAGCAATTGCCGCATGCTCAGTGGTGGTGTGGCAGTTAGCACAAGTGCACATAATGATACCTCTAGGAGTGCCGTTACGTGCACCTGCATTATTTGCACCACGCGCTTAGGTATGTGATCATGAAATAACTGCCAGGAACTTGACTGTTTGCGCATGATGGTTGCACAGACTGCGCATTAGTTTTGCTGCTGATCACACAGTAGGTGCACCCTACTACTATTACTACTATTAATCATTTATGGGCACCTGAGTCTTAATTTGTGTTCTATCACTGTCTCATTATTTATTATAGATATATGAATCTCTTTAAAAGAGGTTTACCATCTGGTTTCATGAACGTAGGAAAACCCACAAGGGGTATTTTCAAAACGTTTTAGCTAGTGAGCACACTGCTCACTGACTAAGATGCGGGTCACTGCGATATTCAGCAGCATTAATTGGTTGAAGGGCCCATCAAGCCCAGTCAGTGGCAATCCTAGCCCCTCTGTCACCTGGGGAGGGCATCCCCCCATGCTGCCGGTGCCCCCCCATGTGGTGCAGCACTGCATGTCATGATGCACCTCCCCCCAACCCCAACCAGCTCCACAGAGGCAGTGCTGCAAGTTTTACAATTAAGCTGTTTTCCTGCTGTGCTTTGAACTCCAAGGGCTGGTTAATCTCTCTGGCCAAGGTTTTGTGATCACGAGACTTTGGCTGAGAGAGACGAGCAGCTGGCTCCTGGAGCATGAGGCAATGTGGCAGACCTGCTTAATCATAAGTTTGTCACACTGCCTCTGTGGGCTGGCAGAGGTTTTTTTATTTCTTTTTTACACTGTGCTCTTTTAGAATCATGGTGGCTTACGTGTATATTAACAGGTACTTTTTATTCCCTTGTCCCCAAAGGGCTCACAATCTAAGTGTGCCTGAGGCAATGGAGGGTTAGGTGGCTTGCTCAATACCACAAGCAGTGGCCATGGGACTAGAGACCCCAGTCCCTCTGGCCTGAGGTTGCTTGTCCCCATGTGGGAATTGAACCCCCTGCCTTCCAGCATGAGGTAACCTGTCCCAACCACTGAGCCATTCCTCCCTGTTGCAGAGTTGCAGCCCCCTCTCAGCTGGCACCCGGGACAGGCTGCTCCTACCACCCCACCCTTTGTACACCACTGAGCCCAGTATCCTGTTTCCAACAGTGGCCAATCCAGGTCACAAGTACCTGTCAGGTTCCCAAAAGGTACACAGGTTCCATAATGCTTATCCCAGCGCTAAGCAATGGATTTCCCAGGTCCTTTATAATACTGGTTTATGGACCTTTGTCCAGGAACTTATTCAAACCTCTTTTAAACTCAGCTACACTAACAGCTTTCACTACATCCTCTGACGTCGAATTCCAGAGTTTGAGTACAGGTTGAGTGAAAAAATATTTTCTGTGATTTATCTTAGATGTGCTACATTGTAGGTTCATTGAATAGCGGCATTGGTGGTCAGGCAGCCAAGATATTCAGCCACGGAAACCGGATATGTTCAGCTGCTGAATATTTATTCATTATCTGGTCTTAGTTAAAGTGGTGACAGCAAGATGTTTTATTCTGCACACCCCTCCCCCACTCCAGGTTCTTTTTGACTCATGTCAATTGGCCTTTAAAAGAACAATCTTTAAAACCTAAACTATGGAGCTGCCATAGCAAAATCCATCATAGACTTCCATAGGCTAGTGGATCTGATTCAGTGTTTCTCCAGATTTTTCTGGAGGTTTTCAGAAAAAAAGAAATCCACATTATCCTTCGAACCTGAGCCAGGCAAATGTTCTTGGTTTGAGATCATAATGCAATTGTATTCATGACTTTCCTGCACATTTAGAACACAAACGAGGTCTCATTATTCCACCTTTTTTAACATCGCTTAATTACTGTGTTATAGAGGAACATAAATTTATGGAATTAAATAAAATGAAATTTAAAGTATATCCCACAGCAGTTTATTTGATTCCTGGTCCCATCTATGTATATTAGGATAGGCTCCTCTGTTCAGTAGAGTGATTTGCACTTTTAATTAAAGTAGTGTGGATCCTGTGCTAGCCCACTTGAATGGTTGATAAATAAAAAGAAAACAAAAATACAGTATAAGGTGATAACTCTTTATTGGACTAGATTTGAAAGGTTAAAACCTTCTTTCTCAGGTAAGGACAGTATCTAGCCAAAAAAGTATTAAGTTGTTGCTTATTTGTATTTTTTTGTCTTCTTTTTATCAGTCACTTTAGGGGGCCTTCTCCTAAAGTGCGCTAAGTAGATCGTGCATGTTTAGCCCCACAGTAACTGTGTGGGGAGAGCACAGCTGCCGTGAGCACATGTTGGGGTAGACAATGGGCAGGTGAGGGTTGAAGGGTGGACATAGTGAGGACATTACAGTTTGCTCTGGGATACAAGTCACACGCTGTCAATGTTGTAGCGAGCATGGGTACAGTTACCCCCACCTCAATAGGTTAAGGCGTGCGCCCTCGTAGTACCAGCACCAGGCATTATTCTGAACATCTGTATGTTAACTGTCGGGGACATGCTGGTCACGCCCCTGACCATTCCGTGGTGGCTCTGCGCCTAGCACATGTTAGTTGTCGCACTAAGTGCATGTTTAGTGCAAACCCATAGCATCCTTCAGTAAAAGGACCCTTTCATTAAACACAAATCTGAACATCTAAGCTCAGTGTGATGTGCTAGCCTTCTCTCCAGTCATCAGACCTCCTCATTTTCACAGCCCTGATCTTGTGCTTATGCAGGGGCTCCACATCCATATCCATAGGTCTTATTATATATAATGCAACACAGTGACTTGTCATGTGACTGGGAGCTCTGGTATTCACTGTTCCATGTGCCTTCCCTAGGCCTGGCTGGTATCCTTTCTGGTGCCTCTTCTAGTCTCCTTTAATTCTTGTTCTTCCCCAAAGCAGCTTCACTCTCATACAGTTTTCACCCTCACCCATTCCAATACTCTGCAAAGTAATCTTTTAATTACCACTCTCTTTCAGCCGGCTATAGCCAGAAGTGACTCTCTGTCTTCTCTTATTTCCAGAGCCTGGCTCCTAGGGCTCACTATGTACACCAGCTTTTGCAGACTCATTCTTCTGTGCTGTCTCCCCCTAGAGCCCATTCCCAGCTACGAACTAGTTGTCTTTCTGCCAACCTATCTTCTTCAGAACATGGACCTCAGAGGCACAGAAAGATACATTGCTATGATAATGTCAGGGCTGTGCAAATCGTGTCATGAAGGTCTACAATCAGGGCTAGTTTTGAAGATATCAAAGCTAAAAATATTAATTTGATAATTACACTAAATACATTCATCATGGGTAGAATTTTAGAAGCCTTAGTCATGCTTTGGGCATCTGAAAATGGAATAGAGATGTCCAAATTACAGAGACGACTCCAGACCCATTTTAGAAGCCAGGTCTGTGAGCATCCCCAGCACTAGGGCATCCAAATCTGAACGGGGGCATGGAAGAGGCATGACTGGGGTGTTCCCAAGAACTTGGACATCTCCACCTGATCTCAGAAATGTCCTGGACATCCAGAGTTGCGCCTAAAGTTATACCTGCTCCAGGCATGACCAGGCATATGAAAAGTATTTGATTTGTCAGGCAAACATCTGCAAGGTATAGAGAAGGAGCTACACTAATACTCTCCTTTATTTTACAATATGCCAATGAACATCGATGGGGAATGCTATGCTGTTGGATGCTCCCTTAAACTCACATGCGTGAGATGGATGTCCTTACCCCATGCTTTCCTAAGGGGAACGTCTATGTGGCCACCTGCATGGACTTCTACGTCAGGGATGTCTATGTTCCTAAAATCAGTCGGAGATAGACAACCCTGGTGTTTTTCTACATGTTCTGCTCTGGACGTCCTTGATTTAGGTACTGAGCCAGGGAGTTACATTCTTGGGGTTTATGTTGGAAATAGCACCACTGAGAGGCAAAACTGACTCAAGAATGAAGGAGACTGCAAACACTGGAGGAGATTAGGAATACTGCTTGCATTCTCTTTCCACCCTATACTCCTGTATTGCTCTCTTGGTGGTACCCATGGACTCAAGTAGGCAGTAAACATTCCTACTTCAGCCTGGTGATCCTAGAGGTTGGTGACAGCTTCCACACTACACGAACAGCTGAGAGTTGTAAACATTAGAACTTGCTCTTTAATGGTCGGCCTGATAATTAAACACTGAAAAAGTATTGGAAAGCTAATTAGACCCTGGTATGGTCTATTAATTCAGAGCTTTGATGGGTGTACTTAGGACATGAGAAGAGCATGTTACGAGAGCCAAAGAGCAGAATCCTGAGCATGGCTTTCTGTTTGCTGATTTGTACAATATTTATTTATTTATTTGGCAGAACCTTTATACCACTTTCATCCCAAGCATTGGTAAAACAACGCATCCTTCATAATTTCACACAGACATTGCCAACCTAGTAAACTTCTAGAAAGAGTCGGGCACACAGAGCTGTGAAAGCTATACCACATTAAATTAATTTTTCAACATCAGTTGCAGTGTTCAGAATTATCTGTACCCCAAAGATTTTGTAGCTGCATCGGAGAAAGTTGGAATTTTTCTAAGTTATTTGATTTTTGCTGACATGATATCTCAAGGACTACAAAAGGGGACTGCTACTTCTGGAGAGAGATCTGCAATTGTAAGTATTTACTTGGAATGCCCTCCCGATGGAAGTGGTGGGGGAAAATACAGTGACAGAATTCAAAATGGCATGGGACAGACAGAGTGGATCCCTTTACAGCAACAGGATAAAATCAAAATAAACTTAACTATCTAATTTCTCAACAAATAGGGGTGTCCTACACGGAGCGGCGGGTTCACCCCTAAACAAAGATATGGGGGAGGGGTGGCCTGCACAGAGTGGCAGGTGCACCTACTCTTGCCATCTTAATGGGAAGACTAGATGGACCATACTGGTCTTTATCTGCCGTCATTTACTATGTTACTATGTTACTTCTGGGAATTTTTCTAAATCTTGGGGAAAAAGGAATTCTTTAGATTAAAGATGATTAATCTGTGAACCCAGTGGCCTAGTAGCAGCAAAGAACTTTCAGTTTAAATTTAAAACACTGAAGAGAGCTTTCTGGTTAAATTTAGACCCTAAGACTCCCTCTATCCAAGGAAGGGATGTGGGTCTCCCCCTGGAAATTAGTCACAGTATACCTTAGAAGCACAGGACAGGATACTTTATAGTAGCCAGCTTTTAATAAGTCTTCTTTCCCTCCCTCCTTCCCCGACACCCACCCACCCCTGGGATAACCATAGCTTTATAGGTGTTTACACCTCTTGAAGGAAATGAGGTGCCATATACACTCTCAGG
Source organism: Ichthyophis bannanicus (assembly GCA_033557465.1). Taxonomy (NCBI): domain Eukaryota; kingdom Metazoa; phylum Chordata; class Amphibia; order Gymnophiona; family Ichthyophiidae; genus Ichthyophis; species Ichthyophis bannanicus. The sequence continues at coordinate 833,665,850 of CM066036.1, read as the reverse complement.
TGCAGCTGTCTATCCTCATCAGGCATACATTAAGCACCTGAGATTAATTAAGCTTCAGGTCAACAAGGTACATTAAATGTATTAGGTATAGTTTTAATAGTGTAAGTATCCCCAACAACCCTTAGTAAGTAACAAACTTAAATATCTAAACACAACCTTAAAACTAAGATGCAGACACCAGTCCAGCAGCGAGATGGAGGCTTTCCAGTCCTTTACATTGAGTGTGACATGTATGATTTTCTCCCAGTTGGTGAGAGGGTCTTATGTGTTCACGAGATGCAAGGACCTCTTTGCTCTCAGAGAACGAGTCCGAGCTCTGGATGCTAGAGTAGCAGACTTGGAGGACATAAGGAAGACAGAGAGGTACATAGACAAGACTTACAGGGATATAATCCTGAAGTCCCACCTCCAGTCTAGCAGCATCCCTGTTGTCATGGAGGAGAGAGGTCACATGACAGGAGAGGACCTGTCCTCCAGGTGATATAAAACCCTCTTGCACCAAGGAAGTTTCTCCAGGGCCATGCGCCCATGAGGGAAGGGTTAGGACAGCTGTTATAGTTGGTAATTCGATCATTAGATATGTAAATAGCTGGGAGACTGGTGGACATGAGGATTGCCTGGTAACATGCCTGCCTGGTGCGAAGGTAGCAGATCTCATGCGCCACCTAGACAAGATCTTAGATAGTGCTGGGGAGGAGTCTGCTGTCTTGGTACACGTCGGTACCAATGACATAGGAAAATGTGGTAGGGAGGTTCTGGAGGCTTAATTAGGCTTTTAGGTAGGTAGTTGAAATCCAGAATTTCCAGGGTAGCATTCTCTGAAATGCTTCCTGTTTCACGCGCAGGACCCAAAAGGCAGGCAGAGCTCTGGAGTCTCAATGCGTGGATGAGACAATGGTGCAAGGATGAGGGTTTTGGACTTGTTAGGAACTGGGGAATATTCTGGGGGAAGGAGGGGCTCTTCCAAAGGGATGGGCTTCACCTTAACCGGGATGGAACCAGGCTGCTGGCATTAACCTTTAAAAAGGAGATATAGAAGCTTTTACACTAGAAGCCCAAAAACTTTTTTTACCTAGAAACCCCAAAGTGCGTCAATTGATGCATCATCATGACGACTGCGTTTAGCATGAAATGCAGATGTGAATTAATTTGAAGTTATTTATTTGTTTAATACATGCAGTATGTGACGTCATTACACAATGTCATTGTGTGTTTATTGTTTGTAATTTCGGAGTAAAACTGTAAACAGTGATTGATGTAAAACCAAAATTTACTTTGTTACACAGGTATGTACAATGTTGTGACTTTTGAACATGCCCTAGAACAGGCCGACACTCCAGAACTTTTAGCATATCGCTTCATCCCTGAAATTTTATTCATTTTTTCTACGATTCTATTTACAGAATGCCAAGACCGCGTAAGAAGACAGCAGTGCCTAGATGTGCTGGTGCAAATCAGTTGATCTGTTGCCAGCTGCGGCTACCGCTTCGATGCAGAAAAGGAGAGAACCGCGTCCGCAGCGCATGACAGCAGCACAAGCACTTGCCAAGCTGCAAAATATTTTAGAAATTCACAGTGGCTCTGATTCGACTGAATCAGATTCAAACGTTGACCTACATGTTAGAGGTTGTGCAGGCGTAGAGGATTTGACTGGTTCAGACTACAGCAGAAACACTGATGAAAGTGATGATGATGCTCATTATCCAATAATCGCTGAAAACAAGAGCAGGATGACAGGATCAACAGTGGTAGCAAAAGATGGGACTGAATGGAAGATCATGTCACAAGATGAAATCAGTGGCAGATTGCAGGCCTAAAATGTATTCACTGCTAAAAGTGGGGTTACTGCATATTGTCATATGCTGAAACACCAGTGGATGCATTTAGATTGATTGTTGATCCCGGTTTTGCGAATTACATCAGGAGCTGCACTGTGGAGTATGCCTGTTTATTAGACCCATCATGGGTCCAGTTTGCGGACAGTTTCTGTTGACAATCTGCACCAGTTGCGCATAGACTCTATATGTACAATAGCAAACCGCACATGCTTATTTATTTATTTATTTAGCTGTATTTATATCCCGCTTTTCACCAGGTCAAAGCGGTCAATTGGGGGATACATTTAACACAAGGGGATATGAGACACACACACTAATACATACAGGGAACATGGGCATTGGAGGGTTAAGTGGCTTACCCAAGACCACAAGGAGTGCCTATAGGACTAGAAATCCCAATCCCTCCGGCCTGAGATTGCTGTCCCCAGGTGGGAATTGAACCCCTGACCCTCCGGCCTGAAGTACCTTGTCCTAACCACTAGACCACACCTCCCTCCTGTTTGTTCGTTGACTGACATGGACTTTGCAGTTACTTTTGAATTTGCAGTTACTTTTAAATTTAGTTAACACTGTTCTTATGTTAGACGTTGGAAGAAAACTTGTGAAAACCACTCGATTTTCTTCGTTGCGTCAATTGATGTACTTTGGGGCTTCTAGGTATAAATTGATTTTCCTGCTAGGTGGCACATCTGTCATTAATTTTCGATGCACATATTTGAACATCTTGACCTCGCTAACAAAGTCATGGAACATAAGTGACATGGTTCTAGCAGTGGCACTGGTATACAACTTCGAAGATGCATTTGCGTCAATTGACGCACTTTGGGGCTTCAAGTGTTAAACTAGATAATAGGGGAGAGCTGACAGTTGCACAGGAGCACATGGTTCGGAACAATGTATCCTTGAAGGATACTACCAAAAGAATGAAGTTAGGACATATCAGTAGAGAGGTTCCAATAAAGACAAAAGTAGCCTAAATGCCCTTGATTACAGAGCAGACAGAGCTTAAAGATTCCAAATTACCCGTGTCTATCGATATTAATATGAATAAAATACAGTCTCTAAAATGCTTGTATGCAAATGCTAGAAGTCTAAAAAAATAAGATGGGAGAGTTAGAATATATAGGACTAAATGAGAGGTTAGATATGATTGGTATCTCGGAGACATGGTGGAAGGCGTACAACCAGGGGGACACAGTGATACCTGGGCACAAACTATATCGTAACGATAGAGCTGACAAAATTGGTTGAGGGGTTGTGCTCTATGTTAGAGAGGGAACTGAGTCACAAAGGATTAAAGTTTTGCAGGAAACAAAATTTGCTGTAGAATCTCTATGGAATGAAATTCCATGTTAAAAAGGGAAGGCGATGGCAGTGGGGGTGTACTATTGACCGCCTGGCCAGAATGAACAAATGGATGATGAAATACTCAAAGAAATCAGGGAAGCTAACAAATGTTACAGCATAGTAATAATAATGGGAGATTTCAATTACCCTGGTATTGACTTGGTCAGTGTCATGGCAGTTCATGCTAGGGAGATAAAGTTTCTAGAAGAAATAAATGACTGCTTCTTGGAGCAGCTGGTTCATGAACCGACCAGAGGGGAAGCCATTTTGGCCTTAGTCCTTAGTAGAACACCAGATCTGGTGCAAGAGATAAGGGTGTTGGGGCCACTTGGCAATAGTGATCATAGCATGATTGTGTTTGATTTAATTAATGGAGGAGAGATGGTAAGGAAATCCACAGTACTATCTTTTAGCTTTTGAAAGGGAGACTATGATAAAATGAGGAAAACAGTTTAGAAAAACTAAAAGGAGCAGTTGCAAAGGTTAAAGATTTACATCAAGCTTGGGTGTTGTTTAAAAATACTGTCTTGGAAGCCCAGACGAACTGTATTCCATGCTTTAAGAAAATTGGAAGGAAGTCCAAAAAACTGCCAGCATGGTTTAAAGGTGAGGTCAGAGAGGCTGTTGTTGCCAAAAAAGCATCTTTCAGGAAATGGAAAAAAGAGTCATATGACAAAAACTGGAAAAAGCACAAGCACTGGCAAGTTAAATGCAAGGCATTGATAAGGCAGGCAAAGAGTGAATTTGAGAAGGATCTTGTTGTGGAAGCAAAAACGTGTAATAAAGACTTTTTCAAGTACATTCATAGCAAAAAACCTGTGACCATTAGATAATAGAGGGGTAAACGGATCACTAAGAGGGGACAAAGCCATAGCGGAGAGACTCAATGAATTTTTTTCATCGGTTTTTACTGAGGAAGATGTAGGGATGTTACCCATGACTGAAGTTATATTTAAAGGTGATACTGCGGAAGAATTGAAAGAAATATTGATACACCCGGAAGATGTATTACAACTATTTCATAAACTGAAGAGTTGCAAATCACCTGGACCGGATGATATACATCCAAGGGTGTTGAAAGAACTGAAATATGAGATTGCTATTAGTAATCTGTGAACTATCATTAAAATCATCTGTAATACCTGAAGATTGTAGGATGGCCAGTGTAACGCCAATTTTTAAAAAGGGTTTCAGGGGCGATCCGGGATACTACAGACTGGTGAGCCTGATGTCAGTACCGAGAAAAATGGTAGAAACCATTATAAATAACAAAATTACTGAACATGTAGATAGTCATGGCTTAATGGGAGGCAGCCAACATGACTTTAGACAAGGAAGATCTTGTCTTACTAATCTGTTATGGTTTTTTGAAGGTGTGACTAAACAGGTAGAGAAAGGTGAGTCAGTTCATATAGTGTATCTGGACTTTCAGAAAGCCTTTGACAAGGTCCCTCATCAGAGACTTTTGGCAAAACTAAAGAGTCATGTGATAGGAGGCAGTGTACTATTGTGGATCAGGAATTGGTTAAAAGATAGAAAGCAGAGGGTAGGGCTAAATGGCCAGTTTTCCCAATGGAGAAAGATGAATAGTGGAGTCCCCAGGATCTGTGCTGGGTCTGCTGCTTTTCAACAAATTCATAAATGACCTGGAAAAGGGAATAACGAGTGTAGTTATCAAATTTGTAGATGACACAAAACTATTTAAAGTTGTTAAAACCCATGAGGATTGTGGAAAATTGCAAAAGGATCTTGATAAATTGGAAGACTGGGCATCAAAATGGCAGATGAAATTCAATGTGGACAAGTGCAAAGTTATGCACCTAGGAAAGAACAACCCAAACTGTGGTTAAAAGGTTGCAAGGTTCCACATTAGCAGCCACCACCCAGGAAAAAGATTTAGGTGTCATCGTGGATAACATGTTAAAACCCTTCTCCCAGCGTGCAGCGGCAGCCAAGAGAGCAAATAGATGCAAGATATCATAAGGAAAGGAATGGAAAAAAACTAAGGATATTATAATGCCTCTGTATCGTTCCATGTTGCGACCGCACCTTGAATATTGTGTGCAATTCTGGTCGCTGTATCTTAAAAAGGATATAGCATTATTAGAAAAGGTAGAGAGAAGAGCCATCAAAATCATAAAGAGGATGGAAGTTGGTTAAAGCTCTTCAACCTGGAAAAGAGACGGCTGAGGTAAGATATGATAAAGGTCTATAAATTAATAAATGGAGTGGAAAGGGTAAACGTAAATCGATTGCTTACATCATCAGAATATATAAAGATTAAGGGACATGCAATGAAGCTACAGGGTAACCTATTTAAGACTAATAATAGAAAATATTTTTTTTCACTCAATGTGTAATCAAACTCTGAAATTTGTTACCGGAGGATGTAGTAAAAGCTGGGTTTAAAAAAGGTTTGGACAAGTTCCTGGAGGAAAGGTCCATAAACCATTCTTAAAAGGACCTGGGATATCACTGCTTGACCCAATACAGGCACTGTGGAACCTGTGTCTTTTGGGGAAACTTCTAGATACTTATGACCTACATTGGCAACTGTTGGAAACAGGATACTGGGCTTGATGGACTTTTGTCTGACCCAATATGGCATATCTTATTTCTTATGTTCTTACATTTGAGTACAATAGGCATTTATTTAACTGTTTTTATACACCACTTTTCACCAGATCAAAGCGGTTTAGAATTAACACAACTTTCCTGTCCCAGAGCACTTTCACTCTAATAGGTCAATGCTGAGTCACAGCTGTCAGTGTGTTTTTTAAATGCCAACCTCCGTGACTAAAATTATTTGAGATATTGTGCAAAAGTATCCGGATAGTGGGCATTGCTGAATATCTGGACAGATCGGTGAGAGATACTGCAAACCCAATAGGATCCGATTCCGACATGGAAATATCAGCCCTCTGTGCGCCCGTCAGAACCGGATGCAGAGAGGGAGCCGTGATTCTGATCTTGCAGTACCCCCATTTCAGTTCGGCCTGCATGTACAGGCCTTGCCTGGATAGCTCAGTCAAGCTATCCGGGCTATGGTGTCCAGTGGCCATGGCACCGTGGCTCCATTGAAAAGTCACAATCCATGGCTGCTGGCTCCAGAAGTGCTTTCCCCACAGCCCAACCCCTGATTTGGCCTCCTAAGGCCAGGGTCAGGTTGTGGGGAATGTCCTCTGCCCCCCCCCCTGCCCTTTCCACACCCCAGGCCCACCATCCTCTACCAACTAGGGGAACATATTCCACCTCCGAGGTAGAATAAGTTCCCCGTTCAAGCTGCCGGGAAATACAGAGCTTAAAAGGGAGAGAGGAGGCACTGTGGGTTAAACTAGAAAGAGGGAAAGAGAAATTGATTTGTATTTGCGTGATATACAGACCTCCATCACAGGGTGAAGATGTGGACAGAGATTTAATAGAAGACATAAGCAGCATTGCCAGGTAAGGGGAAGTGCCACTGATAGGGGATTTCAATATGCCAGATGTTGATTGGCACATCCCTGCTGTGGTGTCATCTAGAAGAAAGGATATTCCTGGATTCTTTACAGGAAGAACTATTCAGACAACTGGTAACAGAACCCACACGTGAAAAGGGCCATACTGGACTTGGTGCTTACCAGATGGTGTAGCTCAGTATTAAGACTAGGGCTGATAAAATCCATTCAAAAGCAAGGGTCTTAGACTTTAGGAAAACTAACTTTGCCAAAAAGAGCCAATATCTCAAGGAGTCATTAGCGGGGTGGGAATAGTTGGGGATGTAAAAGAATGGTTTAGAATTTGGCAGCTGAAATGTAATGCTAAAAAATGTAGGGTCATGTATTTGGAAGAATCCAAGGGAGCAGTACAGTATAGGGGGTGACATACTTCTATCCACGAAAGAAGAACAGTACCTAGGCATGATTGTGTCTGATGTCCCAAGAGGATGTCCATCCCCGCTATTCGCAGGACAGAATAGACCCCATACTTTCGAGGAAAGGCAGGACAGAGATGATATGACCGAGATGTTTAAATACCTCCATGGCATAAATGCACAGGAGGAGAGCCTCTTTTGATTGAAAGCAAGCTCTACTACGAGGGGACATAGGGTGAGGGTGAAAGGAGATAGACTCTGGAGTAATATGCAGAAATATTTCTTTAAGGAAAGAGTGGTAGACGCATGGAATAGTCTCCCAGTGGAGGTGGTAGAGATGAGGATAGTATCTAAATTCAAAAAAGCATGGGACAAGCACAGAGGCTCTCTAAAGGAAAAAAGGGGGGCTCTTGTAGTGGTTGATATGGAAGGGCAGACTAGATAGGCCATGTGGTCTTTTTCTGCCATGACGTTTCTATGTTTCTATGATCCCTCTTAAGTGCTTTCGCTCCTTCTGGGAGCAAACTTTCTTCCTTACATTATGGTCTCACCTGTCTCCCATGCAAGGTTGGAACCTCCACACCCAACCTTAGATTCACACCGCTAGAGCCCCATGGGTTCTCGTTCTTATGGAACAATTTCTCCCAATGGGTTAGGTTTGTACAAACAAAGAAAGTCATGGACCTTACTCCTAAGCCAGGATTTGTTTTCTGTGTAGAATCCTAGGATTAGCTGTCCTACTCCTGAACCCGCAAAATCAGATAGCAGAAATCCCCAGACCAAGGAGGTTCAGGAGTAGGTCTCTTTATTAGGTGCTTCTTCATATGGGGCAAGGGGTCACATTTATCACACCATAAACTAGGGTGCGGAATTTACAAATGTGAACTTCACATGCTAAAACTGCTGTTAGCATGAGCTAACTGGGATAATGGCCATGTTTAGCATACAAAGCATGCTTTTCCTCAAATGGTTCTTTTAGCACAGAAATCTTTCCATTTGTGTTTTTTTTCTATAAAGCCAATGCCAAATAGTGATTGCGATGAAAAATAAACACAAACAGCTCATTAGTTATGAACATATTGTTAAACTATGCAAGCAAAATGCTGCAAAATTACTATTTTGCAAAATATTTAACTTTGTTTTGGGAGAGTGCAGGTAAATATTTTATAAAAAATCTGTTGAAAAGCTACAATGCTTTTTTAACGGTGGGCTCATTTGCATGAAATTCCCAATAGCAAGACAGTGCACATTATTTATTAAAAAGCACACAAATTTCCATGAAGTGTGGTACTCATCTTAGGCAGGGACATTGTAAACGTGAAATGTTGTGTATATTAGTATGCACGCAGCTGGTGATATACACCTTCTAAAGATCATTATCAGCAAAAGGATAATTTTTCAACAGAATTTTCCTGGGTAAGTAAAAGTAACCTGGGTAAATTCCAGTGATGAAATTGCCCTCCTCTCAGCAGGGGCAGCCCAAGGGGGGTGTGGGGCCATGTGCGGAGACTCGGTGTGGGGCCTCATTTGCATAAGGGACCTCATTTGCATAAATATTTGCATAATGTACCATACACTAACTTTTAGTAAACATGCCTCTTAATGAGTGTATGGATAAAGAAAGACTAAAAGATTTCTACATTACTATAATCCAGTGCCAACCACCAGGCACATTAGGAACTACTACAAACACTGCCCATTTAGAACCCATAGCAAACCCACCATATCGTAACAGCACTACCAGGACTCACAAAGCACCAAACCCTACCTATCAAAAGGCAACACTGTAAATATTAAACCAATACATTTCAGAGAATAACAATACATGACCTACTGGAGAAAGAGAACAAGGGCAATGTCAAATAGCAACTACATAAACAGAATACCTCAGCTCAGTTACACATGCAGAACATAGACCATCACCAAACAAGGAATCACAATTTAGAAACAGGAAGACAATAATTAAACTGGGAACCCCAAAAGCCAAACTTGGAATGTACAACAACACAGTAGAAATAAAACTATAAATTAATTTCCTCTTCTACTAAACAAAGCACAGACGTTAATGATGCACATTTCCCAGAGCTGACATATTCCAGTTAATAAATTCAAAATAAAGAGATATATTTCTACCTTTTGTGCATTTTTTTTCAGTTGCAATTTGCTCCAGCCACTTTCTTCTGGTTTCTTCGTGTCTTCTGCTAACTCTCCATCATCTGCTGTCCATTTGTTCTTTCTTCTCTCTTCTAGTTTTTTTTTTCCATTCTCTCTCTACATCTGCTTTAACATATTAATCTTTCTCCTTTTGCTCTTTCCTCATTCCTATTTCATCCACTCAAATTTTACCCCTCCATCCTCAATCCCCACATACTCTTCCAATACCCGGCAAATTGTAGATTTTTCTTCCCTCCCACACCAAATATTTTTCCCCTCTCCATTTCACTCTCCCAGCCCCATCCCATTCTAATCCTCCTCCAAAATCAGCTCCCTTCTAGTTCCATCCAGCATCCGCTCCCTTCTAGTCCCCGCATCAGCCCATTTCCAGTCCTAGCCCCCCATCAGCCCATTTCCAGTCCTAGCTCCCCTGTCCACTTCCAGTCCTATCCGAGTCCCTCCATCAGCTCATTTCCAATCCCAACCCCCCATCAGCCCATTTCTAGTCCTTTTCTAGCCCCATCATCAGCCTATGTCAAATCCTAGCTCCCCTCCACTCAGCCCATTTCAATCCAAGCCCCCTCCACAGCCCATTTCCAATCTTAGCTCCCCCCAACAGCCCATTTTCAGTCCTATCCTAGCCCCTCCATCAGCCCATTTCCTGTACTAGCTCCCCCCACTCAGCCCATTTCCAGTCCTAGCTCCCTACCCTCACAGCCCATTTCCATTCCAAGCCCCCTCCCCATCAGCTATTTGCAGTTCAAGCCCCCTTACACTCAGCCCATTTCCATTCCAAGCCCCCATCCCCATCAGCTATTTGCAGTTCAAGCCTCCCCGTCCACTCAGCCCATTACCAGTTCTAGCAACCCCCCCCAACCCATTACCAGTCCTACCCCCCATCAGCCCACAGCACATTATCAGTCCTAACCCCCATCAGCCCATCTCAAGTCCTAACCCCCCATCAGCCCATTTCCAGTCCTAGACCCCATAGCCCATTACCAGTCCTACCCCCCCATCAGCCCACAGCACATTACCAGTCCAAACCCTATCAGCCTACCTCAAGTCCTAAACCCCCCTCCAGCCCATTACCAGTCCTAACCCCCCTCCCTCCCATCAGCCCAGGGAAGATTAAAACTTTTAAAAAAAGCAGGCTGCTGCCGCAGCAGCGGCAGAATCGAGTGTCCCACAGGGCCCCCCCTGCCCAGCAGAGCACTCCCTCCCTCCCTCCCTGCCTGCTTGCTTGCTTGCCTCAGTCCCTCTCCACTTTGGCTTAGAGCCGCGAAGGGAGAGTTTCTCCCTCACAGCTCTGTTAAGCCCGCTGAGGCTTATGGGAAATTTCCCATCTGCCCCGGTGGGCTTAACAGAGTCGTGAGGGAGAAGCTCTCCCTTCGCACGGCTCTGAAAACCGAAGCGGAGAGGGACTGAGGCAAGCAGGCAGGGAGGGAATGCTCTACCGGGCAGGGGGGGGCCCTGTGGGACATTCGATTCTGCCGCTGCTGCGGCGGTGGCAGCAGCCCGCTTTTTGTTTTTTTAAATTTACTTTTAAAGCGGAATGTTCTTTGCGTGGGCCCCCCCCACCCCCTGAAACGTGGGGCCCTGTGCAAAAAACATTCTCACTCAATGGACGGGCCGGCCCTGCCTCTCAGTGCCCAAAAGTATTTATGCTACATTTAGTAATGGAAAAACAGTGCGGGGCTGAGGTAAAGACGGATAAAGTACAAATAATGCTTTTTTAAAATTCTTGCATGCACCTTACTGCAAGTACATTTGTACTTTTCTAAACCTGAATTTTCAATCTAAATATCTGCAAGGTGTTTCAGGTTGTTTTTGTTTTTTGTTTTTTTAAGATTTGGCTTGCAGCATTGCAATGGTAGCTCAAGGCAAGTTGCATTTGGGGTACAGAAGGTATTTGGGGTACAGAAGGTGGAGGAGTAGCCTAGTGGTTGGGTCAAGGTACTTCAGGCCGGAAGGTCGGGGGTTCAAATCCCACTAGAGGACAGCAACCTTGGGCCAGAAGGACTGGGGTTTCTAGTCCCACAGGTGCTCCTTGTGGTCTTGGGCAAGCCACTTAACCCTCCATAGCCCATGTTCCCTTGTAAAAATAGTTCTCTGTGTGCTGTGCTTTCCTGTCTAATCAATGTGTTTATACCTCAAAAAAAGATTTCCTGTCATGATTTGACAATTTCCAATCTGTAATCAAAAACTGCTGCTGATCGCTGGAAGTAGCGGTATACTAAAATAAAAATAAAAATTTCCCTGTCTCTAAGTTGCTTGCAGTCTAAGGGGCCCTTTTACTAAAGTGTGGTATTGTTTTGCTCCTAGCTTGCATTTTGAGTCAAAATCAACATGCGTAAGGTGCTACTTCAGCACAGTAATTATCGGGAACCTGACCAGCATGTGACCAGCAGTTACTTCACAGGCATGCCCCTTGGCACATATCCCGGCCCTTTGCAATTACCACAGGTGCTCTAACTCCACTTAGTGGCAATTGTCCTACCTGAGTACTAAGTATCACTGTAGACCTGCGGAAGTGGTTAATGAGCTCAGATCACATATGAATCACATAATGCACTTTAGTATAAGGGCCCCTAAGTTTGTACCTGAGGAAGTGGAGGGTTAAGTGACTTCACCATGACCACAAGAGGCATGAGTGGGGTTTGCATGCTTGTTTCCCTAGTTTTCAGCCTGCTGCTCTAACCACTAGCCTATAACTCCCCTTGTGTTTGAAAATCAGCTTGTAGGATTATGGGTACAATGTATCCATGAACCAACAAACTACTCCCATAATATTTCAAAAGAGGAAAGGAAGGCATTTGACAGATTCTATGACCCTTGTTGATTCATTTGTTCGATCTGAATTTTACATTTTTGGTTTGTATTTTTAGTAACTATGAGTTCATTTTAGAATAGCTCACTTAGCTACAAAGGTACTGTATGTATGCACTTTAGTTCACGAGTACATTGCAAATTTCAGACAGTTTTTCTTTGAAAATCCCCTATAGATCCATCTGTACAAAGTGGCGCTATGCATTTGCACCTAGTCTTTCTGCATGTGGCAAAACAAGGCTAAAAAAAGCATGTGCACACTTAAAAATGTAGAGGTACTTATGTCGTTTGCTGACTTTAACACTCTTCTCTGATTGCCTCTTTTCAATTTAGTTAAAATAGGCACACTGGCTAAATCCCCTTGAAACATGCTATCTCTTTATCTGTGGGCAGCACTATTGTTTCCTGACAAACACTATACTGCAGTTTAAAATTACTACAGGTCTTTGCAGAATTCTCGTTTTCCTTTATTAAATTTTTAACCCACTTATCCTGTTTAATCTGGGCAGTTGGTGATAACATATACAATTAAAAACAACACCCAATAAAAGATAATAAAACAATCAAAATTCCACCCCCACCCCCCCTAGTCACACTGCATAAATGGCGTATTAAACAAATGTGTTTTCATCCTCTTTCGGAACGTGAGAAAATCCCTTCCACTGGTTTCTGTGACTTACAAACGACATGGAACGGTTCAGGTATCACTGGGTTCTTATGCACAGGCTTTACTGATCTATAAAACATATGGCGTTGTGAAATATTGATCTTTTCAGTGGCAGAGACCGAAAGATATCAGTGTAGCATGGGATTCCATTTGTAACACTGGGATTAAAGGCAGGGAAGTGGAAAATTGGAACAGACCGGAATGTATGTGATGTGGAAAGTACAGCTGGCAATGTTATCGAAGAAGGGGAAGAAGACGCAGGGGAAAGCATTATTTAGAATCAATGCAGAAGGAGAATCTTGCGGAGAAGAACATATTAAAATCTGATTATGTTTTATTCATCTGGCACTTGGTTAATTTTATTGGCCGGCATGAAATAAGGCCGAAAGATAAGAAAGGATTTACTAATTTATTCAGGCAATGAGCCTGTAAGGTTTGTGTTTCTTTTCAGACTCGAGCCTTCATTTCCAAATGATCAATTAACATGCAATTACTTTGATAGGTACGATTGTTGGCCGGCGGTACAGGAAGGACTGGGTACCCCTGGAAATCCATTTTCTCAGGCAGATGGAATGTAAGGGAGCCTTTTCATACACCTTGGTGCTTCAAAGAGTTTTCCCTGTAGTACACACTTACCTCATGGGTTGCTTATTATTTCTGTATGTCTACACAGGCAAAAGAAAAGTCATTTCCAAGTAATTTCCCCAGAGCTAACAGCCGTGGGAAAGAGCCATGCTCAAAGACAGTGCTCACTGTCAATAATACAAAGTCATTTTAATAATATGAGGGGTCAATATGCAGTTGCAGCAGTCAGAGCCTGGCTGCCACCGTTTTAAGTAAAACTGGGTATTCGGGGCCGGAGTCTACTGGCATGTGGCACTGAATATCTGGTTTTGCCGGCCAGAGATTTTGCGACCTGGTTAGTGGCCATATTCAGTGGCTAACCAGACAGTCATTGACCTGTCCTAATTTTTATGCAGTTTAGTGGCTGAAAATCTCCACTAACTGGCTAGCTGCTGGGACCACCCCAGCTCCACCCACAGAGCGCTCCCGGATTTAATCGGGCATCTTTCCTGCGCTCTGTGGGGATATCCAGCGACACTGCATAAACCCATCTGAATCTTGACACCTTCGTTTTTAGGTGTGTTTTGCATGAAACCAGAACACCTGTAGCTCAGGCTTTTTCCTTCTGTCTGTATATAGATTTACGCATAGACAGACAGAGGCACAGAGGGAGGATGACCTGCACAGAGCGACAGGTACAACCCTAAACAAATATCAGAAGGGGATAACCTGCGCAGAGTGATGGGTACAACCCGCACCACCTCACTGGGTAGACTAGATGAGCCGTGGAGGTCTTTATCTGCTGCCAGTTACTATGACAAGGGAGTAAAGTGAGCTTAACTTCTCAATGTTGACACATTTTCATAGGAGTGTTTTACAGTTGCGGTCAACATTATTGGCACCCTTGCATTCTAGATATGTTGTGTACAATATCTTGAGAAATAATATGGATGCACAGGCAAAGATGCAGGAACCAAGGGCGTTTGGGGTGATGGGGAGCTCAGGTCCTGCTACTTGAAGTAGGACAAAGTTAAAGCATAGGCAGACTAGACATGTGCCTAGGGTCCAAATATTTATTGGGGGGGGGGGCGCTCTCAGATATGCTCAGGAGGTCAGGATTGATAGATGCCTGACTTTTTCAGCATTCTACAGATTTTTGCATTCATGGCTCAAAGTGTTTAGATATTTTCAGAATGTAAAACTTATCTGCAAATCTCTCTTCCTCCCCCTGCCTGAATGAGCTCAGAGCCTCCTCTGCCTAGTGGGAAAGAGAGTGGTAGGATCCAGCCAATGGGAAGGCTGTGGGGCAGAGCACTGGATGGTTGCTGTAGTCACAGACTGTGGGTAGGATCCCACCAATGGAAGGCTGTGGGGTCAGAGCACTGGAATGCTGCTGTAGTCACAGACTGTGGGTAGAATTCCACCAATGGGAAGGCTGTGGAGGCGGAGCACTGGAATGCTGCTGTAGTCACAGACTGTGGGTAGGATTCCACCAATGGGAAGGCTGTGGGGGCGGAGCCCTGGCAGGCTGCTCTAGTCAGAGTCTATGGAGGTAGAATCCAGCCAATGGAAAGGCTGTGGGGGCGGAGCACTGGAATGCTGCTGTAGTCACAGACTGTGGGTAGGATTCCACCAATGGGAAGGCTGTGGGGGCAGAGCACTGGAAGGCTGCTATAGTCACAGGAAGGGAGGGGTGAGTCATGGATATTCCTGAGCTGTGCAAGAGAGAGAGGGGGACTGAGGTCTGCATGCAACACTGGGCTGGCTTTGGAATGAGCCAGTGGAACCACTGAGTGTCCTTTTGGGAAGGGCACAGGGGAAGTGCAAGGAGGGTGCTATGGGTCAGGGAAAAAAGTTGACAGCAAATGCTTTACATGATGATGGGCAGAGCTGGATGGTGGATAATGGGGGTGGGGCAGAGACTGAATGAGCACATGAGCAGTAGGCAGCGGTACAGTACCAGGAACGTGTGTGTCTGAAGAGCGACAGAGGACCTGCATGTGCATATGTTTGGCAGCTGAAGAACAAGTGTATGCATGTGTGCACACGTGTGTGTCTGAAGCGTGAGTGTTTACATGTGTGTGACAGAGAGTGAGTGAGTGTGCAGGCTTGTGTGTCTTTCTGCATCTGTCCCTGTTAGGGATAGTGTTGTATAAATAGTTTCTCTTTAAAAATCTGGACTGGAGTTGTGGAGAGGAGAAGTCCACTGGTACAAATGTAAATATTACATGCTAAGTGGAGGGAAGTTTCAGTCCATGGACCTAGACAAATTCCTTTGGCACTGTCCTACTGCCTCCATTCTATATCCTTTCAGAGGCTCTAAAGAAAGCAAAATGTTTTCTTTTTTCTGTTTTCATTTGTGAAGCCTTTTTGACCCTTAAAACTTTCATAATTCATATGTCAAGCATACCGTCAATAAATCTCACTCTTTGGGACATTCCACCCTTGGCATCTCTGATTTGTACCAAAGGCAATGGAGGGTGGAAATAATTCACTGAGCTTCTAGGGATGTTATTTATTTTATTTATTTATATTCTCTTATATACCGCGCTAGTCTGCATCAGTGCGGTTTACATTGAACAAACTGAAATTACATTGAACAGGGCACTATAACTTGGAGATAACTATTTTACAGGGAACATGGGCTATGGAGGGTTAAGTGGCTTGCTCAAGACCACAAGGAACACCTGTGGGACTAGAAACCCCAGTCCTTCCGGCCCAAGGTTGCTGTCCTCTAGTGGGATTTGGACCCCCGACCTTTGGCCTGAAGTACCTTGCCCCAACCACTAGGCCACTCGTCCACTCCACTCCACTCCAAACATATGTTGATATGTTTCAGACAATATGGGAAATATCAACAAAATTTCCTATTTTGCTTCATAATATAACCCGGAAAAATCTAAATTTTGTCCCCCCCCCCCCATCTTTCATCACTGGCTTCCAACCAGTAACCTTTGGATTAGAAGGCAGGCATCTTGCAAAAGAGTCATCACAAGTCCAAGGGCCAGCTCTAGCCTGCCTGTTCATAACTCTTTTATTGCTGGTGATCTTCCTTCCTTTTTCCTGATTGGCCCAAAGTTTATCTGGTCTGGAGCATGTGGAAAATGCTAACTGGATTTTTTGCTTTGTGAATCTATTAATTCCAGCTGTAGAGATTTATTCCAAAGATTTTTCTTTTGTCTTGTGCAAGAAATTCTGTGAAACCATGGCTATGCCTACTATCAGAGACAATTATCAAGCCTAATTCAGATCTGAATGTCTTCAAAACCCCCTCTCCATTTGTCTTAGAGTCCCTCACCACTTCTTCAGTCTCTGCAGCACAGCCTCCTGCAGCCTTTCCTTCCCTGCAAGTTTCTCCAAATCCTCCTCCCACTTCTTTGTGGACTTTTCCTAAAACCTCTGCCTGGCACCATCTCGTCTATAGATTTTCTTCCTTCCGTAGAGGGCTCCATGTACTTCTGCTCTTCGTGAACATGATGCCTCCATGGGTTTCATAGCCTCTTTCTTTACTGTGGTGCTGCACATTGGGACCTCTAACAGGGAGAATCAAACTTTTGCTGCAGTAGGGCTGGACTCCATGTGGAAATCCTCTGTTCTGCCCTCTATTCCTCTCCAGGGATCCTCTGGTTGCTTGAACTCTTCTTTCCCTAGGCTTTGGCTTTGGTGTTGCGTTCCCTCTATAGTCTGGTCCTTCTCCTCCGCAGTGGCCGCAGGGGAAACAATCCAGGGGGCCCTAATTACCATTGCTGTCACTCTCCCTGTCACTACAGTCTCCTCTATGGCTAAAGCAGCCTTTTTGTCCTCCCATAGCAGTTGTCTGCTGTGTCTCTGCAACAGCCTGTGACTCTTCTCACTGCCACTGCCTCTCCTGTCTGCCACCTGCTGTTTCACTATTCTTCCTCCTCCCACAACAACTAATCTGAATTACTTCTGGGTTTCTGGACCTGAACTGCTGCCGTGGTGGAGTAACGGGAGCCCTGGGGCAGTGTTCCATGGTTGCGGTTCCACTGTCACTCAGCTCAGTCCTTTCCCCTCCTTGAGGGAAACCACAACAATGGAGTTAATCGTTCTCCCCAGCGGAGTAAGGGTAACACAGTAACATACAGTAGTAACATAGTAAAAGACGGCAGAAAAAGACCAGTATGGTCCATCTAGTCTGCCCAGTATGATGTCAAGAGTAGGTGCACCTGCCGCTCTGTGCAGGCCACACGTCCCCATGTAGGACATCCCTATTTGTTGAGGAATTAGATGGTTCAGTTTATTTTGAAATTTTCTTGTTGCTGTAAAGGGATCCACTGTGTCTGTCCCATGCCCTTTTGAACTCCGTCACCGTGTTTGCCCCCACCACCTCCAACGGGAGGGCGTTCCAAGCATCCACCACCCTTTCTGTGAAAAAGTATTTCCTGACATTGCCTTTCAATTTACCACCTTGTAGCTTCATGTTATGCCCTCTAGTTTTGCAGCTTCTCCGTCTTTGGAAGAGGTTTGTTTGTTCATTATTTCTCTTTAAATATTTGAAGGTCTGAATCATATCTCCCCTGTCCCTCCTCTCCTCCAAAGTGTACATGTTTAGGTCTTCAAATCTCTTCTCATAAGGCTTCTGACGCAGGCTCCAAATCATTTTGGTCGCCTTCCTCTGAACAGTTTCCAGTCTTTTTACATCCTTTGCAAGATATGGTCTTCAAAACTGAACACAGTATTCCAAGTGAGGCCTCACCAGTGACTTGTACAGTGGCATTAGTACCTCTTCCTTTCTGCTGGTAATTCCTCTTTGTATGCAGCCCAACATCCTCCTGGCATTTGCCACCACCTTGTCGCACTGTTTTGCCACCTTGAGATCTTCAGAAATAATCACTCCAAGGTCTTTCTCCTGATCCATGCGCACCAGTCTCTCGCCCCCTATCGCGTACATTTCCCTTGGATTTCGGCTACCCAAGTGCATGATTCTGCACTTCTTTGAATTAAATCTTAATTGCCAAGCATTAGACCATTCTTCCAGCTTTTGTAGATCATTCCTCATGTTAACCACTCCCTCGGGGGAGTCCACTCTATTGCACATTTTCGTGTCATCTGCAGAAAGACAGACTTTTCCATGCAGTCCTTCAGCAATATCTCTCACAAATACATTGAGCAGTGCCGGGCCCAGGACCATTCCTGGGGCACCCCATTAATCACCTTCCCTTCATCCGAGTGAGCTCCATGTACCATCACCTTCTGTCGTCTGTCAGTCAACCAATTTCTGATCCAGTTTACCATCTTGGGATCTATCCCCAAGCTACTGAGTTTATTGATAAGCCTCCTATAAGGAACAGTATCAAAGGCTTTGCTGAAATCCAGGTAGATGACATCCATCGCATGCCCCTGATCTATTTCCCTGGTCACCCAGTCAAAGAACTCAATCAGATTTGTTTGGCAAAATCATTCTTCATTAAAACCATGTTGCCTCGGATCTTGCAACCTGTTCGCTTTGAGAAAGTTCACTATTCGCTCTTTCAGGAGCGCCTCCATTACTTTTCCCACCACTGAGGTAAGGCTCACAGGCCTGTACTTTGACACGCCTTCCCTGTCACCACTTTTGTGTAGAGGTATGGCATCAGCCATTCTCCAGTCCTGAGGAACCTCTCCTGTTTCCAAGGATCTGTTGAAAACATCTTTTTTTTTTTTTTAAATTCTTTATTTTCGTTTTATAACAACAAAGGAAAGGAAGACATACAGCTAAAAGACAGATATATACATATAATGAGATACATACACCAAAGTAAACCCCTGCCACCCCCCTCCCCCCTGCTTCTTCTCTAGGAAACTAATCATTCCCGAAACGGGCGTGTACTGACATTATTGTGTTACAAAACCTAACGGTGATCTGAAACATGATGAGTGTACATTAAACAGACATGTCGGAGCAATGAGCAGATTGTACATAATCATTGAGCATCTGCCATTTAGACAAGCGAGAGTGAGTTTGGGTATGGGGAATAGCTCTCCGAGATATCTGCTCATATTTACTATATAAGCAGACAAGGTTCCACCATTCATTGACAGTAAGTCGAGAGCTATCCTTCCAATTCCTCGTGATTAAACATATGGCTATACCCAGCATGAAATCAAGGAGAAAGCGACCCTTAGGAAGAGAGGGGACCTCCGCCACTGAGCGGAGTCCCACAATCTTCCAAGAAAGAGGCTCGTGGAGGTGTAAGATAAGTTGAATACGACCCCAGACCCGCCCCCAGTAAACCTGTAGTTGAGGACATTCATAAATAACATGAGCGAGGGTTCCCACAGCAGTATGGCAAGACCAACACTGGTCCCTAGCAGTTGTGTTCCATTTGGCTATTTTTTCTGGAGTATAAAAGCATCTATGTGCAAAAAAGAAGAGAGTTTGGGTAACTGAGGCAGATCGGGAAACCCGCACTACTTTGCTCCAGAAAACGCTCCATTGCACAGGGGTTAAAGTGGTTTGCAGTTCGCGCTCCCAGGCTTGTTGGGCTCTACAAGTAGCAGTATCTGTACCCTGACATAATAGTGTATAAAAGTTAGAGGCTACCCCATGTGTACTACTAATAGAGTGAATTAGGTCTAACAGCCCGTCCTCAGTAGGGACAGAGGGCGGCAGGATTCGAGCACTTTTGAGGCAGTGTTGAAGCTGCATCAATTGAAAGTAATGTTTCGCTGGTAACGCAAATTCCTTTTGTAAATCAGAAAAGGTTTTCCAACGAGCTGCAGAGAAGAGCTGTTGGGGTGTCCAGATCCCCCTAGAGAACCAGGGTTTCCATGCTATCGTTCTATTTAGGACTTGAATTCTGGGGTTATTCCACAGCGGGAGTCCGTCCTGAGGACATACGTTTGGGCCCAGTGATAAAATGAGAGTGTTAAAGGCCGCAAGAGTATCGACAATCATTGGGGGATGGCGGGTGTCTACTTGATGGGACATACCAGGGAGATGGATCAACGGAATTGGGCTACTAAGCTCCTCTTCTATGTCAAGCCAAACTGGTCTGCTGTCTGTTGAGGCATCTAGCCATCGGGCACCTTGTTTAAGTAGGAAGGCTTGATGATATCTGAGAAAATCAGGAAAGCGGGTACCCCCTAGTTCCTTCGCAGACTGTAGTTTTTGTTTAGCTATCCTTGGTGGTTTGCCCTGCCAGAGATAGCGGACGAGAAGGCCCTCAATATCTTTGTAGGTGTGTAGCGGGAGTAAGCATGGCAGCATTTCTAAAATATAGTTCACTTTGGGGACTATCATCATTTTCACAGTTTCTAGGCGGCCCCACCATGTAAGGGATAAGGGAGACCAACGATTTGTGAGCTCACGGACTTTGGAGACTACCTCTTTGGCATTAAAACTAATAGTGTCTTCTAAAGGAGAACAGTAATGGACCCCAAGATATTTCACCATGCGGGATTGCCAAAGGAAAGGAAAGGCCTGCATGTCAGCCTCATGTACCCAGCGGTTCAGTGGGAATGCTACAGATTTGGTCCAGTTTATTTTATAGCCCGATAATTGCGAGTATCCATCAATCAGATCCAAGACAGCTGGAACCGAATCAAGGGATACGAAGAGCATAAGGTCATCTGCATATGCAGAGAGTTTAATCTCTCTGTGACTGAAGGGGACACTTCGAATACGTGCGGACTGTCTAATAAGGAGGGCGAGGGGTTCAAGAGCTAGATCAAAGAGCATTGGTGATAGGGGGCAACCTTGACGCGTGCCTCTTTGGAAATTAAAAGGCTGAGACTTAATAGCATTTACACAAATACTGGCAACGGGTTGGGTATACATGACTTGGAGGTATCGGAGGAAGCCCTCCCCAAAGCCATACCATCGGAGAACTGCAAATAAGAAGGGCCATTCTAGGCGATCAAAGGCTTTTTCAGCATCTAGGGAAAGACCCACCCATGGGTGTTCTAAATTGGCAGCACTGGATAGCACATGGCACAAGGTCCGAGCATTGTCAGCGGTGGATCGGCCGGGTATAAAACCGCATTGGTCAGGATGGATTAAGGTGGCCATCCTGTCAGATAGCCGGGTGGCCAAGATCGTTGCGAAGATCTTATAATCGGCATTAAGTAGGGAGATTGGACGGTAGTTGGCGGTTAGCAGCGGGTCTCTGCCTTCTTTCTCAAATACTACCACATTAGCTGCAGAGAAGGATCCCAAAGAGGATGTATCTACCGCAAGGGCAGTAAAATAGAGTTTTAAGTAGGGAACTAAATCTGCACTGAACGTTCAGTAGAATTCGGTCGGGAGACCATCAGGCCCGGCGGCTCGACCCGAGGCTGTGCGTTTTAGGGCAGATTGGATCTCTGAAGTAGAGAAGGGTTCATCTAGCGCATCCCTATCAGCTTCAGAAAGGGTCGGCCGCTGAATACCAGAAAACAATCGCTCGAAGGTCTCTGATGAGAACTCACATTCAGATTGATATAGACGGGTATAGAAATCCCGAAAGAGTTCTACGATATCGGAGTCTGTGGTCAGTATGCCCCCTCCCTGTGGGGCTCGAAGGGCCGCTACGCGTTTGGCTTCTTTTTGACCTTTCAAGGCGTTGGCTAAAAGTCGACCGGCTCGGTTGCTTTCACGGTAGTATGTCCCTCGTTGAAGCTCAATACTCTTAGAAGCTGCAGTTGAGAGGATTGCATTATATTGAAAACGGAGACGCTGTAAGCGAACTAAGACGCATGGATCAGTACGTGATGTTAGAACTCGTTCGCCTGCTTTGATTTGTTGGTCTAGTATAAGTAGCTGCTGTTTGCGTTGTTTCCGCAGGCGAATTTGATAACTAGTGATCGTTGCACGAATGGCCGCTTTGAAACCCTCCCACCAAGCCCAATTTGCAGTATCCTGGGGTAAATTAAAATGGAAGTAATCCTGTATGGCTGCTCGAATTTCTAACTGGAACTCTGGCTGAGTTAATAGGGCTCTATCAAAGAACCAGGCCCCCGAATTCCCTTGGGGTGCAGTAGTGTGTAATTGAAAAGAAATAGCAGCATGATCTGAAATATGTTGGGAGTGAATCTTTGCAGTGTCCACCTGAGGAACTAACAGTTTTGATATTAGAAAGAAATCTATGCGAGACTGAGATTTATGAGGGGAAGAGAAGAAGGTAAAGTCAAGCTCATTGGGGTGTAGTAACCTCCATAGATCGACTAAAGCAAGATCTTTGATCACAGAGGTAAGCGTGGTGTGACTCTTGGGGGGACCACTTGTCCTAGGCGGCTGTTTGTCAATCAGGGGATCAAGAACTAAATTGAAATCCCCCCCTATTATCAATGAAGTATTAGCAGAGGCCTGCGCAACCTGAGCAATGGTAGCAAAAAGGCAGGGTCATCCACATTAGGAGCATAAAGGCATATACATGTAACTTCAAGGTTACCTATCTTGAGGTGAACTCTGGACCATCTACCTGCTGTATCTGAGCTAGTCGCAATAATAGTAGCATGCAGAGATTTCCTAACCAGTATGGCAACCCCACATTTCTTAGAAACGGCTGGGGAATAGGCGGCCACCATGTAAGGTTTAATATTGAGTTTAAGAGTTTCCTTCGAATTTAAATGCGTTTCTTGGAGGAAAATCAGGTCCGCAGCTTCATGACTTAGATAGCTTAGGATTTTCTTCCGTTTTATCGGATTATTGATTCCTTTTACGTTCAATGATAAAATCTTACATGGTGCCATCAATCGGTAATAGACATTTTAGGTAAGGGCGCTTGAAAACATACAACACAATCAGAATCTGTACAACAATGATATAATCACCGAGTCTGCTGACTAATACACCCCATATTGAAAAGTATGTACCAAAGTAACTTAGAGAAGAAGCAAAACCCCAATGAAAATGGCGACCATATGTATGCGGGAGGAGGCCCTAGAGAGGAAGATAGAGACATTAAAAAAAAGAAAAGAAACACCAGAGTCCATAATTAACACTGTCTCTGATACTCATCGAGGCTACGATGGGTAGATGGAGTCGGGTCACAGATATCATCAAAATAAGGCAACAAACCGCCCTCGACAAACTCTTTGCTGAGCCGCAGCAAATCCAATCCAATATGGCAGGTACAGCGGATATGAGAATACTGGCAGGAATATTCTGGAAGTCAGCGCATCAAGTCGGCTTCTTTAGCATCCAAAAACTCCGCTAGTAGATCAGGGTCCTCAAATGTTCTTGTCTGATTGTGAAGCGTGACTCGGAGCTTGGCCGGGTACATCAGGCCATAGCGTGCTTGTAGTTGTTGAAGCCTCGGCCGGAATTCCAGAAAGCGCTTTCGGCAGTCGACCGTGGGTTTAGCCAAGTCAGGATAGAAGGAGATCTTGTGGCTCTCAAACTCCATATGGCCCTTTGCCCGAGAGGCACTGAGAATTTGCTCCACATGTTGATATCTCAAAAGTTGAAAGATGATAGGCCGCGGGGTCTTCCTGTTGAGCGTTATGTTTGTGGGTACACGATGAGCGCGATCGATCTCCAATTCTTTGGTAAAGGTGATTTGGAGCAAGGAAGGGAGGATTTTGTATAAAAACTCCTTCATGTCTCCCGATTCCGCTCCCTCCGGTATGCCCACGAGTCGTAGGTTGTTGCGGCGCGCTCTATTATTGCCATCTTCCACTTCTTTCTGCAAGGCCCGCACCTGACGTTCAACTTTGTCGAGTTTGGACAGCCGGACCGCGTGGGAGTCTAATACGCTCTACATTTTGTCCTGACGCGAAGAGAGCCCCTCTAGCCTGCCTTGCAATACACCAAGATCTTCCCGCAGCGCTCGGAGTGCTTCACCGTTTGACTGCACGAGGTCCTTAACCCCTCTAATCTCTGCGAGGATTTCCTGCTGCATTTCGGGGCCCTCGCGCAAAGCCAGCCCCTTCTGCGGGGACGGGGGTTCAGTTTTGGAGCATTTGCCGTGAGAAGCCGCTGGAGATCCAAATTCCAGGCGCGTAGGTTTGGTCCCCGCCATCTCACCAATGTGCCCCGGCAAGATCAGAGCAGAAATTCAAGTATGTCCGGTGTTAATTCAGGATTCTGAGTAGGCCTCTCGGGAGCCTCAGCGTTATGCGACCATCCCGCTGGACATCGGGCTCCGCCCCCCGTTGAAAACATCTTTTAACAGCCCTGCAAGAACCTCTCTGAGCTCTTTCAGTATCCTGGGATGTATCCCATCCGGTCCCATGGCCTTGTCCACTTTCAGTTTTGCATGTTGTTCTAACACTTCATCTTCTGTGAATGGTGTGGTATCTACTTCATTCCCATTTTTATATTTGGGAGTCACATGTGGTCCTTCTCCAGTAAAAACAGAGCAGAAGTATTCGTTTAGCAATTTCGCTTTTTCAATGTCACTTTCCACTAGTGCGTTCCCAGCACTTCTGAGTCCTGCAATTCCACCTCTGATCTTCTTCCTTTCCCCAATATACCCGAAGAAAGTTTTTTCGCCACACTTCACATCTTTAGCCATCTTTTCCTCTGCCTTTTATTTTGCTTTCCTTATTTCTCTCTTTGTCTCTTTGAGTTTTATCCTGTATTCATTTCTGTGTTCCTCTGTTTGCAAGCTTTTGAATTTTGCGAAAGCTGTGTTTTTTGTCTTTATCTGAGCAGCCACTTCTTTGGAAAACCAAATAGGTTTTCTTCTCCTATTGTTTTTGTTTACTTTTCTTACATATTTATCCGTTGCCCCTTTTATTGCCACCTTTAGTTTAGCCCATTGAAATTCCACATCCCTTATCTCCTTCCATCCTGTCAGCTCCTCCTTTAGGTACTCGGCCATTTTATTGAAGTCGGTGTTTTTGAAGTTTAGGACTTTGAGCTTGTTATGATTGGCCTGCACCATGGCTTTTATCTCAAACCACACTGTGTGATGATCGCTGCTGCTCACAGGGGCACGCACACAGACATTTGACACACGATCATTGTTGGTGAGCACTAAATCTAGCGTTGAGCTTTCCCTGGTTGGTTCCATCACCACTTGTCTAAGTAATGCATCTTGGAGAGCATCCACAATTTTTTTGCTTCTTTCCAGATTTGCAGAAGGAGTAATCCAATCCACATCAGGTAGATTAAAGTCACCCAATTTGATCGCTTCTCCCTTTGTGGCTATCTTGGCAGTATCTATAATCAATTCCTTATCTATCTCTTCAATTTGTGTAAGAGGTCTGTAGACTACAGCAGTATTGATGACAGTGCCATCTCCTCTTTCCAACGCAATCCAGAGCGCTTCTTCTTTTCCCCATGCCCCCTGCATTTCAGTAGCTTTAATATTGCTTTTGACATACAAGGCTACTCCTCCTCTTCCATTTCCTCTTCTGAATAGATTATAGCCAGCTATGGCTATATCCCAATCATGCAATTCATTAAGCCAAGTTTCTGTAATGGCCACAATGTCCAAATCCATTTCCACCATTAGGTCTTCCAGGTCCCGAACTTTGTTGGCTAAGCTTCAAGCATTTGTGCTCATTGCTTTTCAGCATTTAACTGGCTTGTGTGTATTTAGCATTGATTTTGTTCTGCCCACATCTTCCCACTTGTTTTTGATGTGTGGTTTAAAAGTGTGGCTGTTACTGATGTTATTCTGCTTTTGCAGGGGGTGATGGCCAGAGCTTGACCTTCCACATCTGTGTTCACTTTCTGCTTTAAGTACTTCAACAACTTGGTTTGTATTCCTGCTGGCTGAAGAGTCTGGGAGGCACTTGACTATCTTCTCTCCATTGAACTGTGTTCCCAAGTTGGTGCCTCTGTTGATGGAATCCCCAAGTATTAGTAGTTTGCTGTTTGGTGAGGTTTTCTTCATAGTTGGTCCTTTAGCAGGAGATTGAGCATTGTCTGTCTCATTTAAGGGCCCTTCAGTTTCTTTGGAATGGGCATCTTCATTAGCCAAGGCAGAGAAGGCATTATGCAGTGATATCTCCTGATGCATAGGATGTCTTTGTGTCACAGGTCATAATCTACCAGAACCCAATGTGATCCATTTATTCCTGGGGTGTTTGATTCTTTGTTGGAGCAGTGGTGGACTTTGTTCAGTTTGTATCTTAGAAGAGGTGCGTTTCATTGCAGCCAATTCGTCCCTCAGTTCCTCATCCTCATTAGGCAAGGCAGAGAAGGCATTATGCAGGGATATCTCTTGATGCATGGGATGTCCGAATGTTACAGGTCGCAATCTACCAGAACCCACTGTGATCCACTTGTCCCTGGGGTGTTTGATTCTTTGTGGGAGCGGTGGTGGACATTGTTCAGTTTGTATCCTAGAAGAGGTGCGCTTCATTGCAGCCAGTTCCTCCCTCAGTAGGGCCACCTCTTTATGCTTGGCAGCTAGGTCTTCCCTTAGTAGAGTCAGTTCTTTATGCATGGCAGCTGACCTGAAGCACAGAGGAAAAGCTTTTAGGTTCCAAATGATTTGTCTTGGAATGAAAGTACTGCAGTTATTGCACCGAATACACGACATGTTGAATAAGCAGTTCTAGAAGGAGAAGAGGAAGAAGAAGAGGCGGGCCTTAACCCAAGTTAAAAGGCTAGATGGCAATGTATGCGACCACTATATAGGCAATGCAGCCCCTGGGGTGGGTGGGGTGAGGGGTAGGGGGTGTGGGAACCTAAGTTTCTATGGCCAGTAGGCTGTTCCTGAACTAGGGCACCCACAGATGTCTGCTCCAAGGCTACACAGGAAAGCAGTCAATCAGTCCTCCAAGCTTAATGTATAACCACAGTTAAACCTTATATTAGCGATATCCCCCAAAAAACAAAACAGTTAAACTCTATATTGGTAGCCTGAAACCAGCAGAGATAAGAAAGAGAATTCTAGTCTTAGCTTTTGGCTTTGTGAGCACTCCACAGCTTGTGCAGACTGCCTTAGACCGGTATGATGTCCAGGTGTAAGATGGTCTAAAATCAGCCCCTCCCTGAGAGAAAACTTTCAGCCCCTCCCTGAGAGCAAGCTATTCTCCAAGCAGTGCAACAGATTTAACTCTTTGTTATCTGGATACTCAGGTCCCAGTAGTCTGAATATCCCCAAACTTAAGACTGCCTTAGACCGGTAATTTTAGTTTTCATTTACGTTTTGAAATCTGCATAAAATGCACCTAGGCAGGCCATTTTGGGAATTGTGCCCTTGGAGTTGCAAGGGTGGGCAGGGCCACGGCTGATGCTTCCATTTTTTTGAATACTAAGAGACTTTTACAGTATCCTAATGAATCAGCAGGTAAGAGTTCACTTTAACTGTTTTCTTTTTTTACCACAACAGGCTCTGTATTTTAGTCTGGGTTGAGAGAAACTGCAACTCATTCATATACATATTTTTCACTGCTAATTTATAAAGCTGGACCATTGCAATGTCCAACAATAGTAACTGCAGCTTGTAGATATTAATGTGTTTTGCTACTGAAATCAATGGCAAAAATCATGGCCTGACAATATCAGTGCGATGCCTGAGGATTGGTGGTGTCACAGGCATCAGCCATTCACTCACAGACCAGAGATGGTTTAGCAAAACTGGAACCTTTATTGTTAATGCAACACTCATGACAACAGTCTGGGTATGCAGATGTCTCCCAGCAATCCCTTTCTCCACAGTACCACCTGGCAGTGGTATTGCACAGCCTCCAATTACAAGTCAACTAGCATGACAGTGGAAACTGTATTGAATACACTGTAATTATATCTTAGCCCTTATTCCACATTGAAGATATGTAGAGCACGTCATTGTCAATGCAATTATTAGATGCATTGAGTACGCAAAGAATGGCAAGGAGATATGGCGTATGGTGGCGGTGTCCAACTGCAGTCCTGGAGGGATTCCAATCAGTCAGGTTTTCAGCGTCATTCTGAAGAATATGCCTAAGACACATTGCATGTATCGCCTCCATTGTTCCTAAATATATCTCATGAATATTCATGAGAGATATCCTGAAATCCTGAGCAGTCTTTGACCCTCAGGATTTGCTGTTTGACATCTCTAGATTAAAGCATTAAAGACAGAGGAAGGATATGAGTTCACCCCTCTGTTCTGCCAGTGACTCTCCATGTGAACCTAAGAAAGTCACCTTCTCTCTTTCTATATCAGTTGACCTAGCTATTATATAATTGTAATTCTGATTCAGATATCATTCAGGCCACTTCTGGATCAGCGGGGCTGAGTGAGTAAAGAAGGGTGCTCAGTATGGTTTTACACTTCTAAGTCATAGTTGACTCTTCTGATATAACTTGGATGAAATCTCACCAATTATGACTTATTGGCCCTTTTTGACCCAGTTTGAGCAGCTAGGGCAAGAATAGCTTTGAAATGTCTAAGCTAGACTTATGACTGCTTGAAGATTGAAGTCAACAGAGAGAACAGCTTATATTGTCAATAAACTTTCTGCCAGTTTCCAACTACCATGAACAGGTAGTTTTCTGGCCATATTGGTCATATAGGACTTTACAATCGCATGTTTTTTATCGTTTGTAAAGAAGCGATGGATGAAGAAGTAAGGTCCTTGTGAAGATTGTGGCGGTCAGGACTGCTACCTGCTGACAAGTCTACTGCCTTTACTGTCGTTGGAGGGGGAATTCACTCAAGTTAAGTGTCTTTTATTTGGCTTGAGCCTGATATCAATTGGAACTTGGCTTACGCCTTGTGTGAATTAAAGTTTACCAGCTGGTATTGGGGGTTGAAGTTCCCTCAATCCTTGTTAGGGTTGTGTCCCTATTTTGAATTTAAGATAAAATTGGAACAATATACTACGAGAAGGAGATTCTTTCAAGGTGTGTGTTCCTACAAAAATTGTTTGTTTATATATGTTTCCCTTGTATGTTTGGATATTTATGTGGGAGATCTTAAGGGGTTTGGTTGGGTTATAGTTTCCAATCTAGAGCATAAGATATGCCATACTAGGTCAGACCAAAGGTCCATCAAGTCCACTATCTTCTTTCCATCCTGGAGAACTATGCAATCAGTAAGGGTAAGCAAGCCAAAAACTGTTGTTTCATATCATTTCATTTTTTTTCATCTCATATTGTTTCTCGTCAATAGTGGTCACTATTTACAAAAAACAGGAAATGACAAAATTTTGTCATTTCCCCTTGCACTCAGATCGCTCCTTTCATCCTAAATCAGTGGTTCTCAACCTATTCCTCTGGGACCCGCAGGCCAGTCAAGGTTTCAGGATATCTACAATGAGTATACATGAGATAGATCTGCATACAATAGAAGCAGTGCATGCAGATCTGTCTCATGCATATTCATTGTGGATATCCTGAAAACCTGACTGGCCTGGGGTCCTAGAGGATTGGGTTGAAAACAACTGTTCTAATTGAAAGCACATCCCTAGCAATCGCAGCTTCATTCCATTGAAAGTCAAATCAGTCGCCCCTACACGTCAACACCACAGATAATAGGTAGTCCCCCCTCAAACCCTACCAACTTTCACAAAACTAATGCAACACCCATCTACATTAGAGTATTGTACATAGTTCGAGTTAATATTTATTTAGTTTCCCTGGTTTCGCTCCCATGTTCAATTCCCTGTTATTTGTAAACTCAATGTTGTTTGTATACATTGCAGTATGCTTGTTCGATGTACACCGCGCTGATTTTAATAGCGCGGTATAGAAGAAATGTCAAATAAAATAAATAAATAAAATAAAAAGCAGTTCTCAATTACTGTCAATCTAAGATGGCTCATTTCAAAATGCCAGATGGATAAATTAGAGTTGGCCTTAAAAATTTGAAATTTGAGTCGAACCTGATTTAGAGTCAAGTTAGAAATCTATAAAAAAAATAAAGGTCCAGGACAAGATTGACTGAACCAGGTGAAAAAGAATTCACACAGCCCTAACAGAAAATGATGGCAGATAAGGACCACTTGATAAGATTGTTGCTTCTCTAGCCATCCATTAAAAGGCTTTCTTGCTATCCAAAGACATGAATTTTGCAGCCAGGTTATCTATCCCAGAGGCGGCTGTATATGTTTCTGAAATAAAATGTATCGGGTCTATCCTTTCATAAGGGGGCAATGTAGAAATCTGAGTAGTCACAATTACACTACAGCGATTGTAGTGTAGGAGACACAGAGTGTGTTGTACACAGCACTGGGATAACTGGTGTATTTCACTTATTTATTCATTATTTCTATCTACAGTTCATTTTAGCCTGGGGTAGAACATAAACAGTGAATGAAGATTGCAAAATGGATTGATTTTTCATATGACTGAAGGCTTGTGGATTTCATAACCATCTACTCTAGCATTTTAAGGTGTGCTTACATGAACGTGTGTCAATTCACTGCAATGCAGGTTATTGTAGCATAGGTCCCATGTTATTCAATGGGTCATAATTATACACGTTAATGTTGAATTAACGTGAATTGACATTGGTGAACTTTAGTAACTAGCCCTCTAGATGTTCTCATCTTCCATCCAAACCCTCTTGGTTTGCATAGATTTCTGCTCTTGGTCGTATTATGTTGCATTTATACCTATGTTAAAAGCAATTATAATTAAAATTACTCAAGGCTGCTCAGTTAGGTTGCTTGACCATTGTGTTTTTTATCCAATAGAACACAGATATTTGCATTTTTATTTCCTATCTATGAAAGATTTTAAAAAATGCCCTAATAAAATTTGGTTATCTAAGTCTATTACTTAATTAGGAGAAAGTTGCATGTCTTGTTTTAATTACAGCTGGGAAAGAGCTTTTACCTTTTCATGTTCAACCCTAACAACCCTGTGTGTTCCTACTTATTGCCCTGCAGTTGGCACATCCTCTGAAACAGTTTGTTAATGTCTTGTTTTAATAAAGTTAATTTGTGTTGTACTTTGCTCAATAGAGTGATCTCTCTTCTATTGTTTAATTACAAATGAAATGTATATTTATGACTAGTGAATTTGAAATTATATAATCCATTTAGATCAGTTTCAGGTAAGAAAATAAGTTTGACAGAGAGACAATGTCTGTATGAGATTTCGTGGGGCTGGATTTCCTCTTCTTTCAGTATATCAGCACCCCCCCCCCCCCCAGGAAGATAGCATCCTGACCCCCCAATCAAGTCTCCTCTGGCCATTCCTTTCCCAACTATAATCCAGTCCAACATCAGGACCCCAAAATGACAAACTTGGACTCTTGCTCACCCTCTGATGCCCCCTGGGACTTACCCGAGGGGGGGGGGGGGCCCTAGTGTCTAGTGTACTGGAGCCACTAGGTTTCAAAATGGTGGCTGTGACTACCAGCAGTAGTCTTGCAGTGATACTGCAGGGAGTCAATCTTGAATGTAAGGGCAATCACTCAATGTTTTTTAGTGTTTCACAACTGATATGGTCAGGGCCAGCCCCAGAATTGGTACAAGCAGGGCCGGCCCTAGAGTTGGTTCAAAGTGTTGGTGCCCTAGGGAAACCTAAAGCTTTACACCCTTCTCAATGTCAAAATCTATTATGCTATGTCAGATGAGAGATGGAGTTTTTATAAGTAAAAATTATTTATAACTAAAACTATATATAAAAAATAATTTTGATATAAATTTGACAGAAAAAAGGTTGGACTGATGATCATAATTAAGAAATTATCAGTGAGATACCATGATATATATGATGGTCCAAAAATATTTTTAAAATGTGCTTGGAATGCAGTGTATTAAACTTTGGAACCTGGCTTTGAGGTAATATTTAAAACATCTGCTTAGCTATCCTTAAAAACTGGAAGAATTTTGCCCTCCTAAATTATCATTTCTGTGGAATGCAGTTTCTATGGTTCCTAATTATGAATTGGCAGGTTGAAAAAGTATGGCAGTCAATAGCTGAGTTTATTAGCTCCAGCATTAACTTTTTGTTTTGGAAAGAATAGTAGCATTGGGTAGTCAAAGCCATGAACACGGTTGTGATTTTTTTCATGGTTGTAGTTTACGTTTTTTAAAATTTTATTTTTTATTTTGCTGGATAATGTGGTAGGTACTATATATTTTGATTTATGGTCAGCTGTATTTTATAAAATCCAATAAAGAACTAAAAAAATAAAAAAACAAACAGACATTTGATTCCCACAGGCACTCCGTCTGACCTTGGGCAAGTCACTTTACTCTCCATTGCCTCGGAAGAAAAGGCCTAGCTATCTACTTCTGGTCATACCTTGCCAAAAGGTATAGTGAATTCCTGCATGCTGTGATCTCCATCCTCTTTCTGGGTTTTTCTGGTTTCTGGCTTCCCAGGCATTGGGCATTGGAAAGCTAAATCCTGGTGGCTGCCAGCACCAGAGGGTTCAACACAATCTCACCTTGACCCAAGTTGGTCCTATTCAGTGGAGAGCTAATCTGAGGACCCTACCCACTTCCTGGATTCTTTCTACCGATGAGAACCATCACACATACGTATCCACAGCACTAACACACATTCACAATGCACTCATACTACGCCTATGTGCTCTTTTTATTTAGGCATTGTTACTTGAATTCCAGTTGTAAAATTTATAAAGAATAAGTGAAAAAGAAGAAATCTATATGAGACCTGAAATTGCTGTTGGTAATAATTGTGGAAGCTTTAATCAGTGGAATTAGCACTGTGCTGATCTTGTGCATGAGCTAAATGCCAGAATCTCCGGTATCTTTAGAAAAACAATTCTGAAATATTTTAGGATGAAGCCTGTGGAGGTGAATGGGTACCTTGTGGTTTGGGTGCTTTACAAGTTATGCGAAGGCTCCAGGGAAATGTGCGGTCTTCTGTCCTGTAATTTTGTATTATCTCGTTGCCTCCTTTGGTGAAGCCAAAAATTGATTATCGTTGAGTGCAGTAAATAAAGCAAACCTCTGAAATATTGATTGAGGTATACAAAAGTAATTAATTACAATTGATGTTGTGGCTAGCTCTGTGCAGCTTATCAGCACAGCATGCAAAATTCAAAACCTTCTTGGCCAAATCCATCATGTGGATTCTAACCTCTTTGTCTATTTCTACAGTTGATTTAGAAGTCACCTCCTGACCTAGGGAAGTCAAATGTTGAGTCAGGACAGTGAAAACTGAAGTCTGACTGGCACAGTTGAGCAACACTTCATGAACATTTTGGGCTAAGAGATTCTAGCAGCGTGAAACCAGGAAGATAAAGAAAATAATGAGAAACCAAGACCAGCAATTATAGATAAGGCTGGAAGAGGGTCACAGGAAAACTGAGTAATGGAAGGCTTCCAAGTGAAAGAGGAAGTAACAAGGAGATATTCCGCAGGAAAGAAAAGCAAACTAACTTAAAAGAAGATCGGGCTTAGGGATATCATAATGCTGAGAGCTGAGGAAAAAAGGAAGAAGCCAACGGTTTTAAAAGGAAAGAAAATCCTAGAATGAGGTGATCTGATATGAAGGCCCAAGAAAGTAGACACAAGAGCAATACACCAAATCGAACAATGCTATCAAAAAAATGACCACTAATCTAAATTCCAAAAACACAATAACCAATGAAGGTGGCAAGCATCAGTAAAAAATGGTAAGAAATTCGAGGAGGTGGAGCCAGCTGCCGAGGGAGATGGTCGCTTAGCCCTGTAGCTCCCGGCTGAATCCTTTTTGAATCCTGCCCTCCCTCCCTATCTACCATCAGTATGTACCTCTCTTGGTGGCTTACTACTGAGGTTGGATTATGGCGGTTAGCAAGCAGACCAAGCTTGAATTCGGAGCCGGTTTAAACCTCAGTGTTAAAAGATCGAAACCCGACCCTCCGTCCCCTCTTAAGATGGCGTCCGCACGTGAAAACGCAGAGGGCCTACAAGAACTCCTTCAAGAGATCAGGGCGGTACGGGAGATGGTCGCTGCGAATGGGGAGACTTTAGCTGGCGTCCAAACAGATATTATAGAGCTAAAAGAGCTAAAGGATCAATTGGTGGCGATCTCGTCTAGAGTGGAGGAGGTTGAAAACCGCATGGCCGCTCACGATGAAAAGGTAAAAGCGGTGGCAAAACATGCGAAATGGATTGAGGCCCTTGAGAGAAGCCTGGAGGACCTTAACAATCGGACGCGCCGAAATAACATTCGGGTGATTGGAATACCGGAAGGCGCTGAAGGTACAAACATGGTTGATTTTATGGAAAAAACGCTTCCTAAAATTCTGCGGCTCAATTTCTCTCCTCCATTTGAAATTGATCGGGCGCACAGGGTGCCGTCGCAGTCTAGCCCTCATAGCCGATATCTGAGGCCTATTATACTCCGGGCACTCCGCTACTCTCAAGTGACACAGATCATGCAGGCGGCTAAGGCTGGATCCCCGATAAAATTTCAAGAGCATACTGTGGCCATTTTCCCAGACTTCAATAAACCCACTGTGGAGCGGCGCAATCGATTTCTTGCTTTGCGGCCTAGGCTTCAGGGTCTTCAGGCCCGATATGGACTTTTCTTCCCTGCTCGGATGAGGGTCACTCTCCACAATCAAACTCGAACTTTTGAAGATCCATCGGCCCTTCAAGCGTTCCTTGATGAGAAAGAAGCTGAAGTGATGCGGTGAAATCCCTTTTCACTCGGGACTATTTTCATGCGGGGAGCAGGTCTCTTAACTGTTAGGGCTTACAGCTCTAGCTGCCATGCTGTGCTGGAATTTTTGTCTGAGTTTTCTCTTGTCCCCCTTGATAACTCTCTTGCTCCACTTTATTGTTTTGGAAATATCCGTGTTTTGAGTAAGTGCATACATGGTGGACAAGAGGGAGGGAATATATGCTGTCGGGTCACATACATATGTTTTCTCTGGGCCCGTTCTTTCCCCAAGGATGTCCCGTGTGTGTAATTTGCATACTGTGAGGTGTGCAAGGACAGAGGGGTACTTTACTTCACCTTTCATATGGTTTGTGAATCCAATTAGGATAGTGTCATAATCAAGATATAAATTTACTAAGGGGTGGGATAATAGAGGGAAAAAAAAAAAGGGGGGGGGGTAGAAGCGGGTAACTCTTTATCTGTTTTTGCTCTGGATAGGGGGGGAGGGGTTTATAGGGTTCTTTTACCTATTTTCTTCAATGTCAACGGGGCTGGGCTGGGTGTCTGTTCTGTCCTTCTGGCTCTGGCTCACCCTTTTTCTTTTCCTTTGTGGGGGGTGTCTGTCACCCGGGTGTGTTTAGTGTTGTTGGTGGGTTAAATTGGTTTAGGTTGGACCTTGTAAATATGCGTGTGAGCAGTGAAAAAATGGATGATGGCTGCTATTTCTGGTAAACATACATTGAGACCTCTTAAATTTCTGTCTCTAAACGTGAAGGGCATTCTAAATCCGGCTAAACGGAAAAAAATCCTGCTTTATTGTAAGAAGGAAAGGGCAGATGTCGTTCTCCTTCAGGAGACTCACCTCTCGTCTGTTGAAACTATGAAATTGGGAGCAGGGCAATTTATGGTAGTGGACCATTCTCCTGCTTGGAGGAAAAAAAATGGTGTAGCCACGTTAGTCCTCAAATCCTTGGCACCAGTGATTGAGCATGTCAAATCTGATTCGGAGGGTAGATGGACCAAGTCCTTCATCCGGGTGGGAGGTCAGAAAGTAGCTCTTATTAATGTCTATGGTCCCAATCATGAAGATGTGAATTTTTTCCATACTTTAGATGAGGAGGTGCAGGAGTGGGCTGCTTGGGATACAGTCATGGGTGGGGATTTTAACCTCACGTTGGACCCCTTGTTAGATCGGCAACCATGTAGATCCCTAAAACAGTCAAGAGCAAACCTTGCTTTACTATCTATAATTCAGTCTTGTGCGTTATCCGACATTTGGCGACTCCAGCACCCAAAAGATAAAGATTACACCTTTTATTCCATGCCGCATGGTTCGCACTCTCGCATTGATTTCTTTTTGATATCTAAATCCTTGGTTCCATTGGTCACACAAATCTGAGATATGTAGCACCCACATATCAGATCATGCAGCTGTTACTTTTCATTTGCAATTAGGTGTGCTTAATAATAGGAGCCCATCATGGTTTTTTCCAAGAGAACTCTTAAAAGACTCGGGTTTCATTAAGACTATTAAGGCTGCAATTCAGGGATACTTTGAAATAAATCTTCCCGAAGACACAACTGGGTGGGCTTGATGGGAGGCCTTCAAGGCTTCTATGCGAGCTGAGTGCACTAGCTACAAAATTAAGCTTGATAAACAAAGGAAGGCTTGTTTAGAGAGTTTAGATGCCCAAATCCGCGTGGGGGAGAGACTACTGAGAGATAAGTCTGATCCCTGGATACTCGTACGACTTCAGAAATTGCGATATCAATATTACTCTATTATCTCATCCGAAGCGGCGAAGACAGCATTTGATCAACAGGCTAAATACTGTATTGAATCAAATAAAGCTGGGTCCCTCCTTGCGCGTACTCTTAGGCCTAGACCTCCCAAAAGAAGAATTGAGGCTTTATCTGATGACAATCAATCTCTGCGCACAAGCTCGGAAGAGATAACTGAGGCGTTCAAGTCCTTTTATGCCCAGTTGTACACCTCCGAAACTCAAGCAGACCCGGACGCCTTCCAAGCTTTGTTTGGGCAAATTCCGCACCCCTCTTTGTCTCCCTCCCAAAAGGAGGGTCTGGAGAACCCCATTAGTTTGGGGGAGATTAGGGAAACATTACTTGGGCAATCTCAAGGGAAGGCTGCTGGTCCGGATGGTTTGCCTTCTGAATTTTACCAGACTTTTATGATAGATCTGCTACCTTTTTTGCAACAATATTTTTTGATTTTAAGTGCACAATTGCCGGCCACTGGCTCCTTTAGTGAGGCGACAATTGTTGTATTAGAAAAACCTGGTAGGGATCCTCAGAAAGTGGGAAACTATCGTCCTATATCATTATTAAATGCGGATTATAAATTGTTTGCAGCTATTCTTGCTCGCCGATTAGAGAAGGTTGCCCCTTATATTATACATCCGGATCAGTGTGGTTTCATTGCGGGGAGATCCTCTGCGGATAATGCCTGTCTTCTTTTGAACCTTTTGGCTGTGTCTGAGAGCTCAGACTTCCCTGTGGTTGGACTCTCAGTTGATGCCGAAAAGGCTTTTGATCGATTAGAATGGTTTTTTTTGCAGCAGGCTATGAAATGGTTTGGGTTTGGAGAAGAGTTTCTGCGTTTTGTACAGGTATTGTATGCACATCCCTCAGCTCGAATACTTGCAAACGGGTTATTATCTACCTCTTTTCCATTATTTAGGGGAACACGGCAGGGTTGCCCTCTTTCCCCCCTACTGTTTAATATTGCACTGGAGCCTTTGGCCCTACTGCTCAGACACTCGAGTAGGGTTCAAGGTATCCACATTGGGGATAGCCAGGTCAAGTTATCCACTTATGCGGACGATCTACTGTTGTTTGTTCAACCTGAGTCGGTAGGGGAGGTCTTAGGGTTAATAGATTCCTATTCAAGTTTGTCCGGGTATAAAATAAATTGGAATAAATCGGTAGCCTTCCCCTTAAATAGACTGACTTTCTCTTCCATGTTGTCTCATTTTCCATTCCAGTGGGAAGATAAAGCGATAAAATACTTGGAAGTAAAGTTTGCCTGCTCCTTGGAAGAAATGTTACAGTTAAATTGTAAAGACATGCTCGAAATGGTCACATCTTTTACCACCAAGTGGTCTCCTCTTCACTTATCTTGGTGGGGCAGGCTTGACTCCCTGAAAATGGTCCTGGTGCCAAAGATAAATTATGTTTTAGAAATGCTGCCTCTACAATTGCCTATCAAATTTTATCGAAAATTGGAGAGACTGCTGGTGGATTTCTTATGGCAGGGTAAACCCCCTAGGATTGCGACGTATAAACTAAAGGCGAGTAAGATTAATGGGGGTATCCAATTTCCTGATTTCTGATGGTACCATATGGCTTTTAAGTTAAAGCAAGGTGTGGAATGGTGGACCCCTAAGGAGGTTGGGATGAGGCAAACCTGGCTAGATGTGGAGGAGCAAGTGGGTTCTCCCATTCCTATGGCTCTGTGGATGGGGATGCGATTCGCGGACTCGCCCAATCGCCTTCCGATAATTCAGGCCACTCAGGAGGCTTTTATTTTTGTAGACAGACAAGTAGGGCTGGGGGGTCGCCCCTCCTCTCATCTACCGATTTGGCATAATCCAAAGTTTAAAATCGGACAGAGGGTGATTGCGTGGAAAAGGTGGCTAGATAAAGGAATCTGGACGGTTGGTCAGCTTGTTCATCAGGGTAGATGGAAATCCTTTGAGGATCTGCATTTTGAGTTTGGTTTACCTAGAAGTTGGTGTTTCCAATGGCTCCAGCTCAAGCATTGTATTGTACAGAGGGTGGGAGATCCTAGCTTATGGAGTGATCAGTGGGGGTTGGTACAGCTGCTGGAAAGTTGTCACTCTCCGAAGGGTACAGCTTCCAATTTTTATGCCTTCATAAGGGATAATGCGGGACACTCTTTGGTAGGGTTGGAGAAAACCTGGGAGTTGGACTTGGGCCTATCTATATCTGCACTGTCTTGGTGCCAACTATGGAGGCAGGTGAATAGAGTGTCGAGATCTGCCGCCCTCTGCCAATTGCTATTTTTTCTAATGCATAGGGCATATTGTACGCCGGTTAGAGTTACTAGATGGCGTCCTGCCACAAACAATAAATGTTGGTCCTGTGCAGGTGGACCCACCACGTTGAAACATATGTTTTTTGAATGCCCGTTTGTCCAGCGGTTTTGGAGACAGGTCTGGGAGAGGATCCAAAGAGTGCTGTGTTTTCAAGCACCTTTGTTATGGAAGACTGTAATATTACGCTCCACAGTAGATGGAGCAGAGATGCCAAAGAAAAAGGCCTTTTTGTTTAATTTTATGTTGACAATTGCTTGAAACTTATTGTGTCCCATTGGAAGGATTCTTCCATGTTAAATGTATATCAATGGTGGAATCTGCTATGTCTTTAAGCCAAGTATGAGAAAGCTCATGAGCAGATGCTTCGCCATGGTGGAAAGAACTCTTGTTTTGTCTCATCCATAAACAAATGGAAATACCTGGACGATTACGCTGCAGAGGCGGGATGTTCGGGGGTTTCTTTTTGTTTGTAGAATTTAGAGCCATCTCAGTGATGTTGTCTTTTATTTTCTTTCTCTTTATTTTTCTTTTCCTTATTCTGCATAGTCCAACCTAGGGAGGGAGGGGGGGGGGGGGAGAGAGGTTCAGTTTCGTTTTGTTTGTTTTCTTTTCTCTCTCCAGGGGTTGCAAGTTTTTTATAAGTGACAACTATATATTTCTCTATGATGCACTGGGTGTTGCTGTTCTGCTCGGATGTTTTTTCTGTTTAAATTGTTTCACTGTATTACTGATTGTGGTCTTTGTAGTGGTTAGGTGTGAAAACCAATAAATAAACGATTAAAAAAAAATGGTAAGAAATTCAATGTGAAAGAACCATTATAAACTGAACTATGTGAATCATCAAGTGCCTACACATTCATCTTAAAATATACAAAACAAACATCTTCAAAAACATAGACGTCTTCAAAGCCTCAATACAGCTTCATAACATCAGACAAGTACCCCAACACTGGCAGCGTTTCGCAATGTAAGCTGCATCAGGAGGTCATCTACAAATAAACCACCAGAGCACCACGATTAGTTAGCTCACCAATAAAACCAGCACTGACAAGTCAAAGCAAACAAAACCTAAAATACACTCACACCAAAAATCACAGAAGATAAAGGAGCTTACTTCACGCTGTGATCACTTTGTAGCCATCTTAACCCGGGGGGGGGGGGGGGGGGGGTTACATATGTGTCTCACCAAACGGACCATAAAATGGCGCCTAAGCAGCCCAGTAATTTAGACCAAGCAGCCAATCAGAACATAGCCAGAGTAGCCAATTAGAACACAGCCCACGCAGTCAATCTGAACACAGCCCAAGCAGCCATCGCAGTAAGGTTATTGTTTTTGCCGGGAAAGGTGTTCTATACAGCAAGACGCTCAATTCTATCAACGTAGAACCAAATCTCTTTTTATATATTGTACAATCTCTTATGGTTACTAAAAAATATTTCTTACCTTCGCTAAAAGGTCTCAGACTTTTTTTTAGCACTTATTGTCAGACTTATAATACGTCCAATACTAGTGCCTAATAGCATCAATGACCTTTAGTGAAACAACAGGTTAATAATGATGAAAGCAGTTCTGAATGAAGTTTCAGTATATTGTAGCTGCTGGATTAAAGGTGACAAGAGACGTGTGCAGCATCGTGTGTTTTCCTGAGTTTGAAGGACGATGAATAGAGATCCCCTGAGGAAACAACTAAAGTAAAACACCGTGGAGGTGCCTGGGGAAGGTGTTGGGATCAGAGAGCAAAATGAGAGTGTGACCAAGATGTCCAAGCACAAGCTAAACACTCATTGTTTGTTGAATATTGAAGAACTGCGATTGTTATGTTCCTTTAATAAGAGCACTAATATTGGAATTAAGAGAAATGTGATACATCACACGTACCTTACGCTTTCATCATTATTACCCTGTAGTTTCGCTAAAGGTCATTGATTCTGGTCAGCCTGCACAGACAGGCCTCTGCCTGGCCAACTCAATCAAGGCTCCTGAATGGAGCTGCAGTGCGATGGCATTCGGTTGACATGGCACTGTGGCTCCATTCAGGAGCAGCAATCTCTGGCCGCCAGTGACTATTTTCATTCCCCACAGCCCAACCCTGATCTGCCCTCCCAAGGCCAGAGTTGGGCTGCAGGGAATCTTCTGCATCCCCTCCTACCTTTTCTGCTGCCCGGGCCTACCGTCCCCTGCCATATAGGGGAACTTATTGATTTATTTATTTAGACAGATTTGCATGCCACCCTTTCCTTCAATCAAGGTGGTCACGTCACATCACAATTGGAGGGTTTCAGTTAACATTCGGGTACATGTAATCATTTAGACTGTACAGTTACTTAACAGTATTTAGACAGTACAAATGAGGTAACATTTAACAGTATTTCGACAGTACAATTGAGGTAACATTTAACATAATGGTATTTAGTAACGTGGTATGATATATTTGTGTGTGTGGATAGGATGGGTGTGTGTTTAGTTGGCGGAGGTAGTAGTGTTACTGTTTGGGTAGGGAATGTTGCCTGAATGCTCATAGGTTTCTATAAATAACCATGTTTTGAGGTCTTTGCGGAAGTCTGTGAGGTCATCTAAAGCTCTCAGGCTTGTTGGTAGGGAGTTCCATAGTGTGGATGCCAGTAGTGATGGTGCTCTTTTTGAGGTTGATTATTTGGTTTTGTTATAGCCTGCAGGTGTGCCGATCATGTTGTTGTTACTGGTTCTTCTTGGTCTATTGCTGCTGTCCCTTGTTATAACGTTTTGGAGTACGTCTCCTGAGAGATGGTGAATGACTTTGAAGATGATCATGATTGTTTGTATTTAGCTCTTGCTACCATAGGGAGCCAGTGTAGTTGTTGTAGGACGGGAGTGATGTGCTCGGTCCTTGGAGTGTCTGTAATGATGCATGCTGTGGTGTTTTGTACCATCTGTAGTGGGTAGAGTGTCTACTGAGGAAGGCCTTGATATAGTGAGTTTCCATAATCTTATTCCACCTCAGAAGTGGAATAAGTTCCCCATTCAGTCTGCCGGCCCCGAACGTAGAGGGCCGACATCAGAATTGGCCTTGTACATCTGGGGCTGAGGAACACCACTGCCCACCCTAACTCCACCTCCATACCACCCCTTTCCTGCCCCCATCTAGCCTCCCCATACAAACTCCTTGTTTGTTCGGGGAGGCTTGGTGGGGACGGGATAGGCAGATGAATAGCAGGGATGGAGGTCCTAATGGGAATAGATCCCCTCGTGTATAGCTCTGTGCGTTGAATCAATATCATTGGCTTGTTTGGGCTATGTACTGATTGGCTGCTCTGACTGTATTCACAGCCCAAATAAGCCAATGATATTGATTCAACCCACAGAGCTATACACAAGCCATCTTGTAGTGCTATGTTCAGTAGTAGTACTGTAGTAGTAATTTTATTTTTATTTATCTATTTTTATAGACTGCAGTTTACATGGAAGATTAACAGTGTTACATACTGTAGTTTCATGTAATGCATTAACAGAATATGCAGTTGACATGGAGTAGATGATATGTGTCAAAAGGGTTAAAGGCCAAGGGGAGGGCAACTTGGTGGCCAGCTGAAGAAACAGATGTTTATTCTAACATGCGACAGGGCACTGTATATGGGCTGCGTGGGCAGAAATATCTGAGGAGACTGGATGGGATGATTATTTATTTTCTGTTATCATCTACTATATTACTAAGTAGTCCTGAACTGAGAATCGATAGTCTAATGTATATAGGTAAAATAAGAACATAAGATACGCCATGCTGGTTGACGAATGGTTCATCAAGCTCGGTATCCAGTTTCCAACAGTGACCAATTAAGGTTACAAGTACCTGTCAGCACCCCAAAAGGTAGACGGATTCCATGTTCCTTATCCCAGGGGTAAGTTGTAGATTTCCCCAATTCACTTTCATAATGATTTATGGACTTTTCCTCCAGGAACCTTTCCAAGCCTCTTTTAAATCCAGTTATACTAACAGCTTTTACTACATGCTCTGGTAGCAAATTCCAGAGTTTGATTAGCAGCATAGTAAATGAGAAAAGGTATCTAATCAATTGGCCCATCTTATGTGACCAACCTTTTTGGTCTACAATGCTAAGGAAATCTCCCAGCTGTAATCAGTAAACCTTTAACCAGTTTTAGGATATCATTCCTTATTCGAGTCACTTTTTTGTCTTCCTGTTTGATTCTCTACCATCCTGGGTACAAGAGTTTAAAAACAGTCTACTTTATGTAACACACAGAAGCTCTTCTCCAATGTCTTATCACCAGGTTTTGTAATTATATAAGCAGTTTCCAAAACTAGAAGGGCTATTGTCTGAACATCTGGACATTAAGGCACTAAGGATTTTCAGAAGTACTTATGTGGTTAACAGCACCTGCTAAGTAGTGCCCCTCTCCCACCCGAAGCTGGGAGGGGGGTACAATTATATGGCCGAACCCACTTTGGAGCTTTGAGGGGGGTGGGGGGATATGGGAGAATGGGCGGGAAAGGGGAGGAATAAGATAGCAAGATCGGAAATAGGAATGGGGGTTAGGCAAGGTTTGGGAGGGATATATGGGAAAGCTAGCTGGATTGGCCAATGTGGGGGGGGGGGGCGGTGGAGCAAGGAGAGAAGAGCAAGGGGTAGAGCCTGGGCTTTTGGAGGACAGTCCCAGGTAGAAGGTGAGGCAGTAGGAAAGGAAAGTGTGGTTTTCTGCCTGCCCCCCCTTTATGGGGTGGTTGAAGGGGAGGTCTAGTACAACTAGTGGAGTCCAAAGGGTCAGTTTCTCCTGGGTTCAGGCAGAGTGGAGGTGTTAAGCATGGGAAGGGGTGGGAACAATATGGAAAGTTTGTGTGCAACAGCACCCAGGGTTCTAGTGACACAACCATCTGCCACCACTGGCTGTGTAGGGCAGGGGGAAAAATGGGGATGAGAAGGCCAGAGGTTCAGCAGGACCTCATCATGGCTAGATCAACACTGACTAGTTGAGTGGCTGAGTTTGACTGTGGAGTGGGGGAGAGATGATGGTTAAAGCCCAGCAAGTGAAGTATTTCATTGGTGAAGGCGACCTGGGACATGTTTGTTTGTATACAGTGCCAAAAGTTAAGGGCCCAATATTCAAAGGCATCTACAATGGTTTACAGAGCTGCCCTAAGCGGGATATTCAACAGCACTAACATGCTACTATACGCCCCGACGCTAACTGCTTACCATTGGGGTGTGTTGGGGGCATTCCAGAGGTGCTACCCGGGGATAACTGTGCAGTGGCAATATTTAGCTGCTACCCGGTTATCCCTCAGCAGCGAAAGTTAGGCACAGAAAAACATCCTAACTTTCACTGCTGGAACTAACCGAGGAATGGCCGAATATCACCACTGTACAGTTAGCCTCTGCGCCATGTACGGCTGTGTGGCAACCCTGGACATTCAATGTCAGTGGCTGGATATAGCCCTGGATTGACTATCCGGGGTTAAAGTTGGCGGCGACGGCTATGTGCCTTAGACGTGCATAGCCGTCGCAAATGAATATCGGTTCCTAAGTGTTTACGCTGAATAAAGCTGTGGCTATAAAGTTTTGCCACAGATTGGAGTGTGTTTAGTGTATTTATTGAAGGTGAGTGTAGCGAGGTGGAGTGTGAATGCTTATGTTATTGGATCAGTGCTGGTGATAGCCATATTCAGATAATACCGTTGAATATTCTTCTGGAGCATTCTGCGGTGGTGCAGGGGTGAAGACAGAAGTTAGCTAAATGTTGGTGCTTTCAACACCACTATACAGATAGTTATACAGATTTAGAACGACTTTGAAAATCGATGCTATACAGATAGTGGCCAAGTCTGACCGCAATAATTGGATATTCAGCACCTGCCACTTT
This sequence comes from Ichthyophis bannanicus, assembly GCA_033557465.1. Classification (NCBI taxonomy): domain Eukaryota; kingdom Metazoa; phylum Chordata; class Amphibia; order Gymnophiona; family Ichthyophiidae; genus Ichthyophis; species Ichthyophis bannanicus. Next base: position 833,621,289 of record CM066036.1, on the reverse strand, counting down.
CTGGATACCAGTGCTGAACATCTGTTTTTTATGATAACTATGGAATTATGGTGACTGGTATTTTTTATTTTAAAAAATGCTGATCTCTGTTGCTGAATATTGACCTGCTAGAACCAATGACCTTGCTAAAAAATACCTGCTCACTATCAGCATCCTGGTATTGACCTGATTGGTTTCAGAGGAAATGTAGCCTGTTAGGACAATCCTGTCAGTCTTACTGGGTATGGTGTCACCAAAGTATGTTTCCTTTCTCTGTCCTAGATGGCTCCTGGTCACCTCCAACTGGAAGTGCACTTGCAATTTCATCATTCAAAGGTAACAAATATATAAATACATGAACAGAATTTGGTGGGTAACAGAAACAATAAATCCTTGAGTTTCAGTTCCCAGATCTTCTGCCCCTTGAACTGTCAAGAGGCAGCCTTCACATCTCTCTGGAGGAGGTAGGCTTTTCGTAATGTCCTTAGAAAAATTGCAAATGAAAATTAACTATGTTATATTCATATTAATTTGTTAGTAGTATTTAGCTCCCCCCTTTCCAGCAGTAGATCAAGGCAAGTAACAATCAGCAACTGGAGGTAATTCCCTGTCCCCAGAGGGCTTACAATCTAACAGGCCGATGCAGAAAGCCGGTGCTGAAGTTGTGCTATATCAGCTCTGTATGCCTCTTTGCAGCACACCCATAGCGCACGACTTCAGCCAGGAGCTCATATGCAAATTAGCTATGCATTAAACTTGCCGAAAATGGCCGTGTTAAACCGGGAGAGCAATCCAAACAAATACGCATAGAAATTGGCGCAGGTTTGGCATGCTTTCTCAGAGAAACAGGGGCACCACATGGCTAATTTGCAAATGCGCCTCAACAGTATTTTGATGGCATCGGGGACTTTCCCCAATGCCTGGATCAACTGAGGTTAAGTGTGAAAGTTCCTTTCAGATGATCCAAGCATCGGGGAAAGCCCCCGATGCCATCAAAGTACTGTTGGGGGCCAGTGCCCCCAACAGAAAACAAATCCCTGGTGGCCCAGCAGCCCCGATCCCCATCCACCAGGAATCAGGGCTGCTGGGGCACCAGGGATTTGCTTTCTGTTGGGGACATCGGCCCCCGACAGTATTTTGAAGGCATAGGAGGCTTTCCCCAATGCTTGGATCATCTGAGGGGAAGTTTAGCACTTGTCAAACAAATTAGATTGAGTTCTTTGACTGGGTGACTAAGGAACTAGATCAGGGGCATGCGATGGATGTCATCTACCTGGATTTCAGCAAAGCCTTTGATACTGTTCCTCATAGGAGGCTTATCAATAAACTCAGTAGTCTGGGGATGGGTCCCAAGGTGGTGAACTGGATCAGAAATTGTTTGACTGACAGACGACAGAGGGTGATAGTAAATGGAGCTCACTCGGATGAAGGGAGGGTGATTAGCCAGGTGCCCCAGGGTTTGGTCCTGGGCCCGGCACTGTTCAATGTATTTGTGAGTGATATTGCTGAAGGACTGAATGGAAAAGTCTGTCTTTTTGCAGATGACATGGAAATTTACAACAGAGTGGACTCCCCTGAGGGAGTGGATAACATGAGGAAAGATCTACAAAAGCTGGAAGAATGGTCTAATGCTTGGCAATTAAGATTTAATGTGAAGGGGGGGCGGAGCCTGATGTCCAGCGGGTAAGACGCTTCGCGCTGAAGCTCCCGAGAGGCCTACTTAGAATCCTGACTTAATACCTATACAAACTTACTATTTCGCTCCGGGCTGACCGGGGTACCTCGGGGGGGATGGCGGCCCATAAACCAGCGCGCTTGGACTTCGGGTCTCCTTCTTCTTCTCACGGAAAACGCTCCAAAACAGAGGTGTCCTCCCCACAGAAGATGGCTCCATTTCGAGAAAACCCCGAAATGCACCTGGAGATTTTAGAGGAAATACGCGGCGTGAAGGAATTGGTGCAGTCCAATGGAGAAGCGCTTAGAGCCATGCGAGAAGACTTTGGAGTGCTCCAGGACCGACTTGAAAGTCTCTCATTACGGCAGGACAATATGGCGGGGGTCCTCGACTCGCACGCAGTGCGCTTGGGCACATTGGACAAGGCTGAGCGCCAGATACAGAATCTTCAAAAGGAGTTAGAAGATAGCAATAATCGAGCCCGTCGCAACAATGTGAGGCTCATTGGAATACCGGAGGGGGTGGAAGCGGGAGATATGAGAGAATTCCTGCTCAAAACTCTTCCCTCCTTGCTGAAGATCACCTTTCATAAAGAACTGGAAATCGATCGTGCACACCGTGTTCCTACCCACATGGCGCTCAACCGAACGACCCCCCGGCCTATTATCTTTCGCTTGCTACGATATCAACAAGTGGAACAAATTTTAAATGCTGCTCGGGCGAACCATCATTTGGAATTTGAAGGTCACAAAGTCTCCTTCTTCCCTGATTTGGCAAAGCCTACCGTTGACCGACGGAAGAAACTCCTTGCTTTTCGCCCTCGACTTCAACAGCTACAGGCTCGCTTTGGCCTGTTGTATCCCGCGAAGCTCCGAGTGACTCTCCACAACCAAACCAGGACATTCGAAGATCCTGATCTACTATCAGCATTTTTAGACTCCAAAGAAGCAGAGCAGATGCGCTAACCCAACGACTTGGACTTTTATTTGCCGGCTCTGTCCGCCATTTTGAAGGGCCCGATGCGGCGGTCATAGTCAAGCACAGAGACTACCTGGACTTTCTTTCTTTCTTTCTATGACTTTTTTGTTTTTTTGGTCTCCTATCCCTCCATGATGTGTGCCTCGGTCGGATTCGGAGCACGCACAGTCCTACAGGTTATGTGTTTTTTCAATTTCGGCCTTCTCTGGGGCTTCTCCCCGCAGACACATGGTCGCCAGTAATTTTTGGGGTTCTGCTTCTTCTCTACCGCGCTGCGGTTTTTCTTTTTTAATGTGGGGCGCTTCATTGTATTATCTAAGCTTATTTTCTTTTATGCCATATGTACAGCCAGATACAGTCAATATGAGGGACATTGTGAAATTATGTGCGCTATCATGCTCAGAATTTTTAACTTGTCTGAATGGCCTTATGTAAAATCTTATCACTCAACGTAAAGGGCATTAATAGTCCAATCAAAAGAAAGAAAATCCTTAGCTATCTTAGCCATGAGCATGCTGATTTAGCGTTTCTTCAGGAAACGCACTTAAACTCTGCTGAAACACTGAAACTCAATGTTAAGCCTTACATGGTGGCTGCCTATTCTCCCGCCGTTTCCAAACGGTGCGGGGTAGCCATTCTGGTTAAGAAATCTTTGCAAGCTACTGTAATTGATACTAGCGCTGACAAGGAGGGTAGATGGGCCCGAGTACATCTTAAGGTGGGAGATAGTGAATTTACATGTATTTGCATTTATGCCCCGAACGTGGACAACCCTGCTTATTATGCAAGTATTGCGCAGTTGGCACAGGCCTCTGCCAATACTCCATTAATACTTGGTGGTGATTTTAATCAAGTGTTAGACCCTCTGATAGATAGACAGCCGCCTAGAACGAGTAGTCCACCCAAGAGTCTTGCTACCCTTACAGCTCTGATGCAAGATCTGGCGCTGGTAGATATATGGAGGCTGCTTCACCCCTCCGACTTAGAGTTCACTTTCTTTTCTGCCCCCCATCACTCCCAATCTAGAATAGATTTCTTTCTCATTTCCAAAGCAATGATTTCTCAAGTAGACACGACTAGGATTCATCCTCTCCATATTTCAGATCATGCTGCCATATCTTTATCATTACATGTCACTGCGCGGGACGATCCTCCCCGAGCTTGGTTTTTTGATAGATCCTTACTGGGTCAAAAAGATTTTCAGGTTGATATAAAGGCCGCTATCCAAGATTATTTTCACTTTAACTCACCCCATGACACAGCGAGCTGGGCTTGGTGGGAGGGTTTTAAAGCATCTATCCGCGCAACTATAACTAGCTATCAAATTCAGCAGGGGAAACAAAGAAAGCAGCATTTACTGATTCTAGAGCAGCAGATACAAGCTGGGGAGCGTCTTCTCACGTCCCGTACTGACCCATGTATTTTACTCCGTTTACAACGCTTGCGTTTTCAATACAATCAGCTTTTGTACACTGCTGCTGTCAAAAATATTGAATCACAACAAGGGCTATATTATCGGGAAAATAATCGTGCTGGCAAATTATTAGCAAATGCCCTAAAAGGTCAAAAAGAAGCCAAGCGTGTTACCGCCCTCCGTAATCCGTCGGGGGGGGGCTTGGTCACTAAAGATACCGAAATCTTAGAACTCTTTCGTGATTTTTATACTCGGCTTTATCAATCTGAATGTGATTTTGAGCCAGATGTATTTGACCGCTTACTTTCAGGGGTACAAAGACCGACCCTATCTGACGAAGATAGAGTGGCCTTGGACACACCCTTTACTGTCTCAGAAATTCATTCTGCTATCCAGAAATGTGCCTCAGGTCGAGCCGCAGGCCCAGACGGTCTCCCTGCTGAATTCTACAAAACCTTTCACGCTGACTTAGCTCCAGTTTTGAAACTTTATTTTTCTGCTCTGGCCGAGGAGGGTTCTCCTTCTGGGTCCTTTTCAATGGCAAACGTAGTAGTTTTTGAAAAAGAGGGGAGAGACCCGCAACTAACAGCTAATTATCGTCCAATTTCCCTCCTAAACGCGGACTATAAAATATTTGCCACCATTCTCTCTACCCGGCTCTCTGATAGGATGCCTACCTTAATACACCCAGATCAATGCGGTTTCATTCCTGGTAGATCAACTGCTGACAATGCTCGGACTCTATGCCATGTACTGACTACCGCAGTTAATCTTGATCGCCCATTTGTTGGTCTCTCACTTGATGCTGAGAAGGCCTTTGATCGCTTAGAGTGGCCCTTCCTGTTTGCAGTCCTCCGCTGGTACGGATTCGGGGAAGGTTTTCTCCGTTGTCTTCGCACCATGTACGCACAGCCTACAGCCAGTATATGTGCCAATGCTTTAAAGTCTCAGCCTTTTCCCCTTCAACGCGGCACTCGCCAGGGATGCCCACTGTCTCCACTTCTCTTCGATCTTGCACTCGAACCCTTGGCTTTACTAATCCGGCAATCGGAGGAGATTCATGGAGTCCCCTTCACCCATAGGGAAATCAAAATTTCAGCGTATGCTGATGACCTTATGCTTTTTGTCTCTATAGACTCAGTACCGGCTGTCCTAGAGCAAATTGGTAAATACTCACAACTGTCCGGTTATAAGATAAATTGGACCAAGTCGGTAGCCTTTCCATTAAATCCTTTGCTTCATCAGGCAGATATGCAACCCTTCCCCTTTTTATGGCAACCTCGCATGGTCAAATACCTTGGGGTTCACTATTGTTCTCCTTTGGAAGACACTATCTCCTTCAATGCCAAAGACTTAACCTCTAAAGTCCGGGCGCTTACTCACCGCTGGACTCCTTTAACACTTACCTGGTGGGATCGATTAGAAACCATAAAAATGATGATTGTTCCGAAAGTGAATTATATCTTAGAAATGTTGCCCTGTCTCTTACCTCGACGTATATATAAAGATATAGAGGGCCTTCTGACTAGATACTTGTGGCAAAACAAGACACCTAGGATAGCGAAACATAAGCTGCAAGCCGATAAGGAAAATGGGGGTGTCAGATTCCCTGATTTCCTGAAGTATCATCAATCTTTTCTTCTCAAACAAGGCGCTCGTTGGCTGGAAGATCCAGTACCGAGTAGACCTGTGTGGCTAGACATAGAAGAGGACCTTTGCAAACCGATTCCTCTTACTTTTCTCCCTGGTATGACTCTCCCATCAGACTCCCACTTTCCACCAATGCTTTTAGACACCTTAGGTGCCTTTAATAATCTTATGCAATCTTTAGACTCCCGACTCTGTCCGTTAGACAAGCTCCCACTTTGGTACAATACTCGATTTCGAATACAAAATAAGCCGATGGCGTGGAGCCCCTGGTACACTAGGGGCATTTGGATTCCTAGTCAGTTGTTCCATGAAGGTCGCTGGAAAACTTTTAGGGAATTGCAAATTGAATTTGGTCTCCCAGCGAAACACTACTTTCAGTTGGTGCAACTTCAGCATTGCCTTCGGAGTGCTAAGGTGCTCCCGCCATCGGCCTCCCCTACACAAGGTTGGTTGGAGACTATCCGATCTATCGGTAGTTCACCGGGTGTAGCATCCAATTTTTACAAAACCTTATGTAATGCTATAACTAGAGATACCCCTATAGCGCAGAAAGCATGGGAGAGAGAATTGCATGTGACTTTGACCCCGGAGCAATGGAGCCTTGTCTGGAGTAGAGTGACACGGGTCTCCCGATCCGCCTCACTCACTCAGACACTCTTCTTTCTAGCCCACCGGTGTTTTTACACTCCTGACAGATTAGCCAAATGGAACACTACTCAGGGCAATAGTTGTTGGACATGTCATGCGGCCATTGGTTCACTACCTCATGTTATGTATGAATGTCCCGCACTACAGTATTACTGGCGTCGGGTCTGGGGTCGTATCCAGTCTATTTTGCACTTTCAAGAGCCCCTTTCTTGGAGGATAGTGGGACTTCGCTCAGCTGCGGGGATCCCCTCTCTTCCAAAAACGGCTTACTTCCTTTTGGACTTTATGCTTGGCATTGCTATTTCCCTAATTACGAAATACTGGAAAAATAGCTCTCATCTGAGCCCCAATGAATGGTGGAATCATGTCTGTCTCTATAGTAAATATGAACAAATACCTCGTATGTTTGCTTCCCCCATTCAGACTCCTCATCATCGGTCTAAATGGAAGATGCTCAATGACTATGTACATTCTGCTCAATGCTCTCATCTGACTGTCTAAATTTGTATATATCTTTGTCCCATGATTATTCTGTATCGCAGATACTCTTTTGATTGTTTTGATGTATAATCACTGTTGTTTGGAAGCGTTCACATGCTGACATAATCAGCTAGAGAAGAAGCGTGGGGGTGGGGGGTAATTGGGTTTACTTTTCTTTATTGTATACTTGTTTTGTCTCCTTTGGTGTGTTGTTTCTTTTGTTTGTTGCAAAATGAAAATAAACGTTTAAAAAAAAAAAAAAAAAAAAAAAGATTTAATGTGAAGAAGTGCAGTGTCATGCACTTGGGTAGCAGAAATCCAAGGGAAATGTACGCGATAGGGGGTGAGAGTTGGTGTGCACGGACCAGGAGAAGGATCTTGGTGTGATTATTTCTGAGGATCTCAAGGTGCCAAAACAGTGCGACAAGGCGGTGGCAAAAGCCAGGAGGACGTTGGGCTGCATGCAAAGAGGAAATACCAGCAGAAAGGAAGAGGTACTAATGCCACTGTATAAGTCACTGGTGAGGCCTCACTTGGAATACTGTGTTCAGTTTCATTGTGGTTATCCTGAAAACCTGACTGGCTAGGTGGGTCCTGAGGACAGGGTTGAGAATCCCTGCTTAGCCTTTTCCTACTCTCTCCCTCACCAATTCCCTTGCGGGCCGCCCATCCTTCGCCACATACTCTGACAGCAGAAGGTTGCTCTGGGCAGTGACCCCGGCTCTGGTTATGTTATGCAGGCTAGTGAAAAGACAACTACCCAAGGCTGTAGCTCGACTCCTCTGGGCAGGCTAACAGTGGCATGAATCTGCAAGTGACAACTCCTCTCTGACTCCAGGTATCACTAGACAACTTGCACTTAAAATTGCCTGGACAAACGGTATTTTTCCAGCCCTGCTGGGAGAGATATACAGTAGAGAGAATAGCAGAATTATTTCCTTACGCTCCTAGCTGTTGGAATGGACAGATAGAGGGATACCAGAAACCCCAATATGTAATTGAAAAATAGATGAATTTCTTGATACAGATCTCTAAAATGTACAGATTAGATGAACTTTGGTAACAGTGATAGTCACTCGCAAGTTTAGCCTTTCACTTACTGCTTTTTAAATAGAATGAGATATCATGATCATATGAACTGTGTAACTGTTCATAAATAACAAAAGAACAATGCTGGCGTAAGCATAGTGTAAACATAGGCTAGGAACTGTACAACCATAGGTCAATGTACAGTCAACTATAGGTCTGACAACATGGCTTTATTGGCTGTGTTGCAGCCCATTGCAGGGGGTCAGACATGTTCACCCTGAAGATGTCAGGCCCCCCTGCTTGGTCATGGCAATGGCTTGGGGGTCAAGATGCCATGGTTTGAGGCACACTATCACTCCTTATTTGACATTTTGGAATGTGTTACTGTCTCATTTTATATCTACCACAACCTTCATGGACTGACAGCATCTCCTTGTGACCTTGAGCTGATCACTTAACCCACCAATGGCTCAGCGGGCTGCAGGTTCGTACAATCCCTGCTTATCATCAGATTTTACCAGCTGATGGTAAGATGTACCCCAATGTGACTGTACTGCTACAGCAGTATACTAACAGGCAGTTACATGCATATGGCTGTAACCTATGACATCGTGACTGTGACTGTACAGCTTGGGCTCCATCACATCTCTGCAGTACATATAGATACATCCTACCCCTTGGATAGCCACCTGCAGGTATCACCTCATGTCCGTACGTGCCCCATTTGTACAGTTTGGATGACACCTTTGCAGTTGTTATCTGCATATTTGTCTGAGGTGTTCTATGGTGGCTTTGTGATTGGGACAGGTGTGAGTCCCACATGCCTGGTATCAGGCCTTCCACGTGGCCCTGGCACACATTTTCGTGCACAGTACAAATACGTTGGGGATGGCACCTATGGCACATCAGTGCTGCCAGCCCATACCACCCTCTCCTCAGCCACCATCCTTCCTTCAGCCCCTCCATCCACCTCTGTTGGCTGTGTGCAGTCATTTATTTATTTATTTGTTACACTTTTCTATACCACCCCTTCCAGAGATCAGGGGCAGTTTATATAGAACAAACATGTTACATATAACCTGATAACTATTTACAAACAAACATGATTTAAATTATTTTCAATCAACTATGTACATGAGTATATGTAACAGAGTGACGATTTCTTTTAGTAACCTGGGGGAAAGGGAAGACGTAATTATGAAGGTGTGATTTAGGAGAGTATTGGGAGGTCAGAGTGTAGCGGGGGTGTTGGGGAGACTGCTAGTGTTGACTGTAATGCTGCAGTTGTGTTCCTTGAAAAGCAGTGTTTTGATCTCTCTTCTAAATGTTTGAAGATCTTTTATTGATTGGATTGTGTCTGGGAGGGCGTTCCATAAACTGGGGGCGGTGTAGGTGAATGCTCTGGTGCTTGTGGTTTGTTTGGTTTTTCGAATAGATGGGGGGATTGGGAGGGTGTGCCGGGTGCTAGCCCTCCTAGCTCTGGTTTCAGTGAGAAAGCTTAATAAGGTTGAGAGGAAGGATGTTGTGATGTTGATCAACTTAAAAGTGGTCACAAGAGTTTTGTATTTGATTCGGCTCGCAATAGGAAGTCAGTGGAGATCATAGAGTATGGGTATAATATGATCTTTTAAATGGGCTTTGCAGGTAATTCTAGCTGGAACATTCTGGGCCTTTTGGAGTATTGACAGAATAGTTTTAGTTGTGCCCTGTAACAAGCTGTTACAGTAGTCAAGATGAGGGGTGATGAGGGCTTGTACTATGGATCTGAAGTCATGGGTGTCAAGGAGAGGTCTGAGGTGCTGAATGATCTTAAGTTTGAAAAATATTGTCCTGGCTGTTTGATTAATATGTGACATCATACTGAGAGATGAGTCAAGTATAATGCCCAGATATTTAACCTCTTGATTTACTGGGAGCACGTCATGTCATGTCTTCTTGTGCAAGCTGCTACACCATGGCCTACATTGATTCTCCTTTCCGCATTTCAGCTCTTCACGCACTCCTCTCCTGTGCCTGATCTGCACGTCACCACTCCTACTCCCTCCTCCTGTCGCTGCACACATCCTGCCACTTCTGACTCCGCTGGGGGACACGTCTTCCCCATTCTGTGCCCCACACTGACATTGCACCATTTTACATTGGCACCCCCCTCTGCACCAGTTCAGCTGCCTGCCACATGCTCGTCCCCTTTACTGGCTGCCACGGAGGGTACCCACGGATCTGTCAGGTCCAACAGCTCCCACCTGTCCTTCCATCCATCACCTTCAGATTGACTTTCCTTGCTGCTCCTTTATCCAGCATTAAGGTTACAGCCTTTTTTGGATGTTAAAGTGCATGTTTGACACCTTAACGCCTGATATTTATTTATTTATTTATTTATTTAGACAGATTTGTATACCACCTTATCCTACAATCAAAGTGGTTACATCAAAATTGGAGGGTTACATTTAACATGTGGGTACTTTACAACATTTAACATGAGAGTATTTAACAACATTTAGACAGCACAATTGGAGGGTTACATTTAGCATTACGATACTTAACAACATTATGGAGGGTTACATTTAGCATGAGGGTACTTAACAACATTATACAATGAACTCGTAAGTCTAGTTGGGATGATTGGATATTGAGTTGGCAGTGGTAGTTGCAATACTGTTCGGGTGGGGACTGTTGTCTGTCTGCTCATAGGTTTCTGTAAAGAGCAGGGTTTTAAGGGCCTTGCAGAAGTCTGTGATGTCTTTTAATGCCCTCAGGCTCATTGGGAGGGAGTTCCATAGTGTGGACGCCAGTAGTGATGGAGCTCTTCGTGAAGTATTTTGTTTAGTCTTGTGGTATCCTGCAGGTATTCTGATAATGTTGTCATTATTGGTCCTTCTTGGTCTCTTACTGATATCCCTTGTTATGATATCTTGGAGTGCATCTGCTGAGAGTATAGTTGGGATGATTGGGTATTGAGTTGGTGGGAGTAGTTGCAGTACCATTTGGGTGGGGACTGTTGTCTGTCTGCTCATAGGTTTCTGTAAAGAGCAGGGTTTTAAGGGCCTTGCGGAAGTCTGTGATGTCTTTTAATGCCCTCAGGCTCATTGGGAGGGAGTTCCATAGTGTAGACACCAGTAGTGATGGAGCTCTTCTTGAAGTATTTTGTTTAGTCTTGTGGTATCCTGCGGGTATGCCGATCATGTTGTCATTATTGGTTCTTTTTGGTCTCTTACTGATAACCCTTGTTATGATATCTTGGAGTGCATCTGCCAAGAGATGGTGGGTGATTTTAAAGATGATCAGGATTGTTTTAAATTTTGCTCTGGACATCATTGGGAACCAGTGTAGTTGCTGTAAGATGGGGTGATGTGCTCAGTTCTTGGAGTGTCTCTAATGATGCATGTGTTGCTACCAGAACAGATTGGGTTCTCTATTCTACGTATCAGTTACCCCAACTGATATTATTTCTTATGTATATCTCAGTTACCACAACTGAGCTTCTATGTATCAGTTACTCCAACTGATATTATTTTCTCTCAGTTACCACAACTGATGCTTATGCTATGAATTTGGTTCCGTCTCCCTGAATCCTGTTTCTCAGTACAAGCTCTTGGGAACAGCAAATAATCACACAATATCAGTATGGTATAAGCTGCTCGGTTTTATTCAGGATATACATTAGCTTATATAGCCAAAAGATGTACCAAATACAGTCAAACCTCAGTTTTCATATGCCCTAGTTTTCGTATGATTCGGTTTTCGTTGACTTTTTTCGTCAAGATTTTGTCCCAGTTTTCGTACATTGTCTCGGTTTTCATATAGTTGAAAATGGAGCACCATCTTGTGGCCAGAAGTGGGATTTTCTTTACTTTGATTCTCTTGCTGATTGACTGTCTTCCATATACCAACAAGTGTCTTCAATAAAGGTAAAAGTGATGTTAAATGTTCATTTATCCATTTCATTAGTCATTTATATTTATTTCTTATTGTTTTCTGTATGTAAAAATATAGTTATTATCTATAAAATGTAGTTTTTGTTAATATTTTTGGGTGTCTGGAACAGATTAATTGGATTTACATTATTTCTTATGGGAAATATTGCTTCAGTTTTCATACATTCGGTTTTAGTCAGACTTTTTCAAATGGATTAATCACGAAAACCGAGGTTCCATTGTATGCTGTAACCAAATACGTCATAGAAAGTTACAGACATGCAAGGCTGAATTATATTTGAGCAAGAGGTCATCTTTGCACAGCTGTTTGCAGAGTTAAAAGGTTATCATTACAGAGCCTCCTAAAAGGGGATCTAAAAGAAATGGTATTAGCATATCTTGTCTCGATTGTTCTCTCCATACAATGTGTGTGTATTGCCTTTGCAAGGCTAAGCTAAAAAGGCTTTTTCTGCAAGGTTAGCAAATGACCTGTGTCCTACCTTCACAGTAAACAAGCTAACAGACTTCTTCTGCAGATTTGGCAAATGTCCTGTGGCCTACACTGACAGCATATGTCTGATACATATATAAAATTCCTTCTGATATATACATAATATTCCTCCATACATAATATTCCGCCTATCAACCCCTCCTGTTATCCTGAAAGGATAAGCTTCAGACAAGAGTAAAGGTAGTGGAAAGAGAGTCAGTAGAGTCAAAGTTTGAGGAGGGTGGAATACGGTAATAGTGATAATGGAAAGCACCCTGGGGTTGAGGAGGGCGGCGGCATATAGAACAGACGAGAGACAGAGAACATCAGGCAATGAGAATTATGAGTAAAAGACTGATAGCAAAGGTCAGCAAGCCACGTAAAGCAGGCCCTAACCCAAAAAAACAAGAGGTGAAAGAGGACCACCAATTATCAGCAGAGGGAACTGTAATTTGGGGTGCAAGTTTGCATAGGTCTTGAATAGAGCGCTCAATTGGGACACTATTATCAGTAAGATTAAAACAACACATACCCTCAAATTCCTCACAGCCATGATTTAAGCGTAAAAGCAGGAAATCTATAGATAGTCTATTTTGCAAGATGGCAGTGCGTACACCAGACTTTTCATGGTTCATAGAAGCTAATATAGAAGAAGTAAGATTTATAGATTTAGCTAAGGAACAAGCAATGCGATTAACTTCCATAGCATTGTGTAAAGCTAATCCAGGGGCCCCAACAATAGATAATGTGAGGCCTAAGGCTGTTTGATCACTGTAAGGTTCAACATTGGAGTTACAGGAGGAGGGCATAGGCTGTGATTGAGGAAGGCGTGTGTGGGAGAGCGGGGAACTAACATTGAGAGGAACATGAGAGAAAGCAGCAGTAGTGAACCTGGCAAAGGTACAAAGGCCACAGGTAGCATTTATAGGAACATAGGTGTAAGCAGTGTGGCCGCATAATAAAAACCACCTCAAAGGGAGATACATCAGAGAGTAAGCATGAGAAAGTGCTGTAGATGAAGAACAGTATAGAGCAGTATTAGACAGGCTAAAAGCAGGAGCAGGAGTCTTTATAAAAATAAAACAATCTGTAGCATTGAGACTAGAGACAATTTACAATGAGAAAGGGACCTGGTTATATCCCAAAGAGGGACGAATAACACCAATGTTATACAAGAAAGTAGAAAAAGAAACATGGGACTGGGTGCAGTTTAAATTGTCAAGTACAGTAAACTTCTGCATTTCGCACAGATTAGAAGGTACAGCAATGAGATGTTGATAGAAAAGCTCCAGCTTGTAGCAAGCTACGCACACAAATGTCTGATACATTTAAGGCAGTTGGGCAAGTAGTATTGCTGTATTAACAGTTCCAAAGATGGGCTGAAGGAGGCAGGCACCACGTGAGTGGTAGGAGGAGAGTCAATGCAATCTTGCGCATGATGGTCAGGAGACTGGAGGGCGGTCTGGAACCGAAGAAGGCATCAGTGGAGGCGGTGCACGCTTGATTCTTGACGCGTGGATCCATGAAGGGCAGGAGTCACACAGGATGGCTGTCCATGTGATGGCGATCACTGTAGTTGGAGGTCCGTAGGGTGGGTCCAGGGTACCGTGCTTGTGAAGCGCTCTGACCTGCACCTGGTCACCAACCTTGAAGGGATATGTTGGTTCGGTATCTTCAGGTCGATAGTCGCTTTTCTTCAGGAGTCTTCTCCTCCCCTCTCCCTCTCCAGCTGCTAGGGCCTTGGCTGCCCCGGCGTCAGCTACTTCTCATCCTGGTCCTGAAGCCTGATCCTGGTCCTGAAGCCTGATCTGTAGATGGAGAATGTTTCCAGCGAGGGCAATGGCTCCAGGATCTTTTAGCTGCCACCTTCACTGCAATCAGTGTTATCAGAAGAACTTGGAACGGTCCCATACTGGAAAAGGGGCTTGTACTCGGATGAGTATGAGATTGTAAGCTCGGATGAGCATGAATCTGATGGGCAGGGACTCTATTATATGTATATCTTCTATATGCATGTCATACCTGTACAGCGCTGCGTGCTCGGCGCTATATAAGTGCTAATTACTAGTAGTAGTACCGTGTGCTGGTGGTATGTCTTTACCAGAATCCAGTCTCCGGATTGAAAGAAAAGAGCTGAGTGATCTAGCAGAAGGGACTGGAACGGCTGAGCATACCTGTGGAGGGAAGAGAGTTGCCTCTGCTGCTAGGAAATACAGGAAATCAAAGGTGAGGCTCAGGAGTGTAAAAAGTAGGCAGTCTTCCATATAACAGTTCAAAGGGAGAAAACTTTCAGTCTACCCCCTTAGGGCAATTTTGTTCTGTTGAACAGAGTCAAAGGCAAGACAGTTTAGTTTCTTTACAAAGTTTTTTTAAGGTTTCGGAGGTTCCCCCCTTCTTGGATTGCTGCTTGCATACAACAGCCAATCCTATGCAACTCAATTAGCTAATACATTTTTTTTTTTTTTTTTACAGATCAGAAAAGTTGCAGACAAGATGCCCACACTTCCTCAATTTTTCACAATATTTGTAAAAATTTGTGTAGGTAACTTTCCTCCTTTACCTTCTTGTGTTGGGCCAGGACACATAGAGGCGAAAAAGGGATAAAAGCATCTGAAAAGCACCTCATGGCCAGTGTGGGTCTCCCCAAAGTTCATTAGGATGAAAAGTGCACCCAGCCTATCTCCAAGTGTCTATTTCCAATTATTGAGTATATGTCTGGGCTAGGTGACTTCCAAAATTGGAGTTAATGGAGATGTCATAATCAAAAATTGTAGAGTGTTCATTGTCAGTTCCTTTTCTAGGTGGATACATCAGATACATCATTTCACATCTCAATTTACCTTCATCATTTTTTACTGTCAATCTGAGTTCTCTTTTCCGACATAAATATTCCATCACATTCCTCTCAACACCACTTTTTTTTTCCACTTACATCATTCCATCAAACTACATGCATAGGTCCTTCTGGTTTTTTTTTTATACCATACTAATGTATCCTTATTTGGCAAGGCTGCTAAGAACATCAAACAATTGTTAAAAACTTAGTATTGTTGTAAACAAATGGTAGGTAGAAGATATACATCTGCATAAATATAGTACTATAAGGATCACATTTGGTACCATACATGCATGAGGATAAACTAGATAAATTCATGGTGCTTAAACATATATCTGGTTTTTCTTAGTTGTTCCTCCAACACTGAAATCAGGAATGTTTTCAAAACAAAAGTGCATTTTCTTAAAAAAAAAAAAAAAAGTATAATTCGCACACAGCAAACAGGGTGCTGCTGTTCTGTTTATCAGTCAACAATCATGAGGAAACAGGATGGCACATATTTCTCTTTTTTATAGCACTGAGCTTTTACAATGCAGCCACAGCAATACCAGAGAACACTTCCTCCTTTTGTTTTGTTTTTTTAAATTATTTGAACTGAGCAAATTTACATGTGCTTGGTGTTTAAGAAAACAGACCGAGCAAGGGTAAAATCTCACATTAAGATCTGGAAAGTAAACTTTCTTATTTCATGTAATGGTTTAACTCACAATACTCTGAACATTGATTAGCATAGACATCTCAGCTCACAAAGGACGGACATCAGGATAGAATCATTAGGTTCATTACATAGAATTTCAAAATAAGCTTCTCAAGAGGTAAAGTATTCATAGAAATTCAGTCGTCATTGTTTACAACTTCTCTTTGTTGACATTTTATCAGCACAAACATCATAACAGACCCGGGCATTGCTATTCTAATCTCTTGACACACAGAATTCAGCAGAGAAATTTTTCTTAACCAGAATACACTCCGATTCCTAACCTAGAAAACAAAACTTACACATGTGGATTAAACTTATTTACTGCACACAAAGAAATAGCTAATGTTCTTTCTTCCTCCTCTATTACACTTATCAAATCTGAATAATCTTAAAGATAATGAAATTACGATCATGCAGGTTTATTTTCTCAATGATTCTACTGCCAATTGGAATCAGACGTTCTTCTTATGATATATTCACAGGGAAAAAGAAAAGAATTTGCAACAGGCTGTACTTTAACTATAAACTATTTTTTCTTGTTTTAAGAGAAGTTCTAAGAAAACATGCAGTCAAGATCTTCACAGTAGCTTGCAGTACAGAATTAATGTAAACACTCAAAACACTGCCAGACTTGTTATCTGTACGGTCTGCTTTTAAGGTTCTTACTTCAGTTAACAATACATTCCGATCCCAATCCATTGCCTCAGAAAATCCATTCCATGCTACAATACAAACTCATACAGACAGGAAGAAAAGAACTAGCTGTCCCAACACAATTAATGGATGAACGTGCTACAGCAGACCCTGGGAGATGTTTCGTTGTTTTAAATTTTATGAAAGGTTTAGTGGGTCTGTCCCCCTTACCAAGGGACCCTCCCATTATCTAAAGAAAACAGGAAAGGCTTGGAAGAATAGAGAGACAAATAAACAAACACCGCCTGTCACTTGCATTCCAGGGACTCTGGGTCAACGGTTTTACCCTCGCCTGGGGGCATCTTACAGGCACATAGATAAACTAAGACACAGGATTCCGGGAGACAGGTACTACCGCAGTGCAAAAGCCAAATTGGTCGAGGGCTACTGCAGCCATTCTTCTAGTGAGAATTCGAGAAGTGGGACCAGACAAACAACAATGTGTTACTTATCCAATCCATTGAATCCCACTTCTCACACCAAAACTGTTGCTATCAGAACAGATTGGGTTCTCTATTCTACGTAACAGTTACCCCAACTGATATTATTTTCTCTCAGTTACCACAACTGATGCTTATGCTATGAATTTGGTTCCGTCTCCCTGAATCCTGTTTCTCAGTACAAGTACTTGGGAACAGCAAATAATCACACACTATCGGTATGATATAAGCTGCTCGGTTTTATTCAGGATATACATTAGCTTATATAGCCAAAGGATGTACTAAATATGTCATAGAAAGTTACAGACAGATGCAAGGCTGAATTTTCTACAAGGTTAGCAAATGACCTTCGTTCTACCTTCACAGTAAACAAACTAACAGACTTCTTCTGCAGATTTGGCAAATGTCCGGTGGCCTACACTGACAGCATATGCCTGATACATATATAAAATTCCTTCTGATATATACATAATATTCCTGCATACATAATATTCTGCCTATCAGCGTGCTGCAGTGTTTTGCACCATTTGGAGTGGGTGTAAGGTCTGCTGAGGGAGGCCTTGATATAACGAGTTTCCGTAATCAAGCAGAGGTGTGATGAGTGCCTGGCGGAGTAATAGCTTGATCTTTCTTATAGTCCTCAAACGTTGATAGGCCTTATTTGCGGTTTTGGTGATATGAGATTTCAGGTTCAGAGCTCTGTCCATTGTGATGCCCATTAATGCACGTTAAATGGCCTATAGCGCCCTTAACGCTGGAACGCTTCCTACATGCCCAGAACCCTTTTTGCATGTAACACCCATTATCGCTGCCATTAACGCTGCCTTAACACCCTTTAGTAAACATACCCCTTTGTGTTATTTCATGTTGATGATTAATGACTGAGCTACTTCCCCTTTTGCCACAATAAAAGTAGCTCCTAGAGGTAAAAACTCTGACTCAGCAGAAAGAGGAACTGTGTGTGTCCACAGACCTTCCTTTTGGCTTCCTATGAGCTCAAAGAAAAGGAACTTTGCAATTGTGTTTCTGTATTTTGTATTTTTCTCTCTCTCTCTCTTTCTCACTGTTGGAGGACCAGAAGAATAAATGAGCCAAGATGCTTTGATCAGATTAGAGGAAACATTTGCAGTGGTAATTTTAAAAACTACAAAAAAACAACAAAAAATGGTGTTAGTTAATGAAAGCATCAGTCTCTGTATTCCACTCCAGCTACAATGGTGAAAAAGAAGAAAGTTCATAATGGTTCCCACTTAGCAACCTGGCATAGCCTGGTGGAAAATCAGTAATGAAATCTTCTGGGTCCTTTTACTAAAGAGTGGGAGGTTTTGTGCTTGCCATACAGGCAAAGGCACATTTTAGAAATGACGTCCAGGTGCAATCTGGGATGTGCAGGTCAAAAGAGGCTGGCCACGCGCAAGTTTCAGTCCAATTTCAGAAATTTGTGCATGCCCGAAATTGACATTGGTGGTCACATAGATGTCCCCATGACAGAATTTTAGAATGGGGACATGTATCCCATTTTGCAAGTGCAGACCTGCAACAGCATGCGTATATCAGAGTACCCTCCTTTCTACTCCCTGCAGGGGTTTTGGTGGCAGGGTGAGAGCTTTTCTGGTGCCCATTTGTGCCCTGGAATAGGAATAGACATGGATGGTGCCGCTGGTGAGTTCAGCCGTGCTCCTCGTTTCTGACCCAACTCATGAATAGGGCTTCTAAAATGACCCCTTAGCACTAAAATGAACATGTGGTAAGTGCAACAGCAATGTCTAGCATGTTCCCAGCATTTACCACACTGAACCATATCCTAATCCCTGGCGGCAGTATTCACAATTAACATGGGTGCGCTGAATGCCTCCCATCGAGGTGCCAATAAATATATTTGCGCCAATTGCAGCCTTGACAGCAAGTGATGTGCTAATCGCAATGTGCCCTCCACGCCCACTCTCTGCCTCTAATCTGCTCAGTCTCCACTCCGTTAAGCCAGTTTTAGTTATCGCAGGAATTCGTGCATGACAATTTACATGACTCTGTGGCAACAGTTGTCATGGCTCTGTGCTGACAGTTACCACATGCTAAAACACTCATTAACCGCTTACCACACTTTAGCAAAAGAGCCCTCAATTTCCTATAAACACAAATCTAAAACACATTTCCAACTGAAATAAGCTTGAAAAGCTGCCACAAATGTTCTTGCAAATTATTACCTTAGCAAATGAAATGTGTGCAGGCCTGTCACTTTTTTTAAGTGTCCTCCTGCTCTTAGTAGAGGTGCCTGCACTGAAATTGTTGATTTCAATTTACAGTTTTTGCTCTTGGGCTGCGATAGATCACACCCCACTTGCAAAGATTTCCAAACTTGTTTCAAAACTTGGAAATGTTCTATTACATTTGATCTGTTTGTGGTGATATTTTTTTTAACTGGTGAGAAGAGCTGTCCAGACTCTGGTGCTGAACTGCAGTGAAATAATTTTGTCTCCCCATTGGAATCAGCCTATAAAAGCACCTGAAAAACAAGCTTTAATAATCCCAGCATTCATCATTCCATCCTAGACTTGCTTGTGTTTTCTTTGAGGCTTTCTGGCTGTTTACATCCTTTTAGCATGTGAAGTTCGGTTTGATGTTTCTAATTACTGAATGTCTGTGATCCAATTTGTAAAGCAAAATGCGAGTGCGAAATTAAATTAAAAGTCTTGTTCCCTTGCAATCTGACATTTGTTCTTGGATGCTATCATGCTGTCACTTAAAAATTTGCAATTTTGCTTTTCGTTTTTTCTAACATTTCGACATTTAATCTGGTCTAGAAGTCAACAAGAAACGCGCTGTTCCAGTAAACAATCAGACAAGTCAGGGCTTTTCAGCTCCAGGCTGACCTGAGCTTCAGAAGTTGCATTAGATATTCCCAAGAGTGAAAATATCAGTAATTAAAGGTTTCCCATTACAAGCCTGTCAGGTTCCTTTGTATATCTCTTTTGGCAAATGTCTCTAAACCTGGAGCGATACTAAATAGACCATCTGCTGGCCTTCATTAAATGTTCTCTCGTCAACAGCACTATTAAATAAAACTGATCATGCAAAAAGAAGCCCTGACACATGGACTTTCAGCTGGAATAGTGATCGATATTAATAACGATTTCTGAAGCCGTTACTTGTGGTGGGTTGAAGTGAAGATGATATTCTAGTTTGTCGCATGTGGTTCATACCAGCGATTCAGACAAGGTGCCCGTTTCACATAATTGAAATCCGTTCCCTAGGTCATGCCGTCTTGCTAGAGAACACACTTTGTTTGTCTTACACTGTTGCATTAGCTGCGTTGCTACAACAGTGATGGATATCTTAACAGGGCCAGATTGTCCCCTGTGCTTTGGATCCAGACAGTGAATATATCCAGATGTTCGGGGTTATCCTAAAAAGCCCTCTTGTGAACGTGGGCCTATGAAAGATATCCTATTAAGAATCATAGTGGGATAAAAATCACAAAAACTTAGATGAATATAAATTTTGTTAAATCAACAAATATATTTATTTATGGTGGTCTAAAAAATACTTGACCCGGGTTCAAAAGAGACACCTAGAGCATGCAGAAAGAAGAATTACTTGTTTGGTTCTGTAATAGCAGGATTCCTTTATGCTGTCACCTTTGCAGAAGGACTGGCAGAGAAAGGGATATTCATCTAGACCTATGCAGGCCTGTTATTCACCTCCAACAGCCTCATACCTAAATGTATTTATTCTTGCTGCAAGCTGGGGTCTCTATCAGGTTCCTTACCTCAGATTTGCCATCGACATACAAAAGATGATGCCACCTCTGCTCCCCTCCCACTCTGTATCTTATCCGCGGGGACCTAGTGCGTCTGAGAGAACATGAGCTGAATCGAAATCTAAACAATTATAATAATAACTAGGAGTAATTATGATACCTTCATTAGATATTTCATAAAAAAGAACCCCCTGCCATTTTATTCTATTGGTTCAAAAGGAAATCAGAAAAGAAAAAAACAATCCTTTCAACTAAAAACTTCCCTGCAGCTTTCTTTTTAAAAATATGCAAAGCGGCTTTTAAAGAGTCAGTATCACTTTCCTTCAGGGTAGTGTTATACTTTTCTTATAATACTGACACTCCTTGTGGCCTTGGGCAAGTCACTTAACCCTCCATTGCCTCAGGTACAAACTTAGATTGGGAGCCCTCTGGGGGTCAGGGAAATACCTACTGTACCTGATGGTGACTCACCTTGAACTATTACTGGAAAGCTGTGAGCTAAATACTAGACATGTCTTATAAAACTGGGTAGCCAGATTCTACATCCTAGAGCATTGATTTGACCTTGCTATACACCTCATATAATTACATTCCCGTCCTCTCTCTCTCTCCCCACACATACTAGGAGAGCACAAACTATAGGGTGGTTTCAGACCTGTGAATAATGGGGTTGTACGTACAACCTGTGCACAGTTGCTGTTCCCAATTCTGTCCTCTTTGCTTCCTGCACATACAAAGCGATTGTGCAGGGATCGCTGAATTGGGGCGAGAGGTGGCATGGTGGAGGTGGGGAGGGGGCGGAGTGGGGGCGGGCCGAAACATCCAGACATGCAGGGCCTATTTAGGTCAGGGCCCTGTATGTTCACCAGCTATCTGCTGGACGTCCGGCTTATTCCACCTCAAAGGTGGAATAAGTGCTGGGCGCCCCAGCGATGGCAGCCTGCAGCCCCTCTACTCCTGCGTGCTGCCACGGGGGTAATCCCAGAGGATGGTTCCAGCCTTGGGGGATCTTCCCTGAGGGCCGGGTGGTGGGGAGAAGGGGTTCTTCTGTGGCAGCGAATGTTGTGGCTCGGGCTGGATGGGCAGCAGGCTGTACATCTCCCATGACAGAATCAGAGGCACTGCGGGCCTTCTAAGTGCCCTGAATCTGCAACCTTGGGAATGCATAGCTCCCGCAGTTGCAGAATCGGGTTCTATTGGGGCCCCTACATCTTTTGTGCGTCCGGATTCCCCCAAACATGCCCTGC
Source organism: Ichthyophis bannanicus (assembly GCA_033557465.1). Classification (NCBI taxonomy): domain Eukaryota; kingdom Metazoa; phylum Chordata; class Amphibia; order Gymnophiona; family Ichthyophiidae; genus Ichthyophis; species Ichthyophis bannanicus. Next base: position 833,599,359 of record CM066036.1, on the reverse strand, counting down.
TTGGAATCGGCCTCTCTATGCCTGTGTACAAACTCTTGCACACATAACCTACATTGATGTTCACACCTAGCCTTACAAAGGATTCCATAGACCTTATGCATCTCTCATAAAGTTTCTATAAGTTGGTTTGGGGCTTTCCATGGTCACATAAAGATTTATTCCAGTAACTCAAAGGTATAAAGATTTGTTCTTCACTGATTGTTCATAGAGAAAGAGTAACTTGACTTCTCTTGAACTGTTGCTCTTTCAGAGGGAGGCACTTTATTTTGAGGGACTTTTATAGCAGATAATCATTTAGGGAGGTTATCCCTAAGTTACTGTGAGCTGATCAGCTGGGGGTAGTTTAAAAAAAAAATAGAGATGTGCTTTCGTTTGCAGCAAAATAGAAAATCTCAACACAATTTTGAAAACAAAAGAAAAATGAAAAATAAAATTAGGCCTCTTTTACTAGCCCGCATTAAGTAAAGCATGTTAAATAGCACTAGTCGCATTATTCTCAGTGTGGCTTGTTTACTAACTGTGTGCTTAACTCAGATTATCATGCCTCTACTTGCTTTAGCGAGCATTAATTCAGTAACACGTTAGTAAATAAGGATCTCTGCTTTGTTTCATTTTTATTTTAACTGCAGAAATAGCCAGCCATAGCCCTGCCTTCCCAACCAAAAAAACCCTGAGCCCAATGGTCGGCGCCGGCGGTCAGCGCTCCTAGAGTGGTTAGCCCCTGACACTGAGCTTTAAATCCTTATATTCATCAGTTCTTCAGGAATGGATGTCTGAAAGGGTGTTCTTTTGTATTTATGAATTTTTAACATAGAACGTATGACATATTTGCGATGTATAAGTGTTAAATAAATCAAACATGCTGGGGCCATATCCGCGCTCCAGCATTGGATTTCTGGGTTGCCCGGATTGCTGCAAACCTAAGTGGGCAGCGGTGATATTAACTTCTGCTGCAAAAGTTAGGCCAATGTTTCTTGCACCTGACTTTCACTACGTTTCACTAACCAGGCACTGACTCAATATCGCCACTATCTGGTTAGCGACGGGTGCCACTCTGGAAGGTCCCCGGCACATCCTGATACTAACCGGTAAACATGGGGGTGTGAATATCCCACTGAGCGGCGTTTACATGGTTTGCAGGTTTGCAAACTGTGTAAATGCCTTTGAACATCTCTCCCCCTTGTTGTCAAAATGACATACCCGGCTTGCCTCATTACCGCCATGTCTCTTTGCCCCCTTTCATATCCCATCCATGAGTTAAACAAGGGGGGGAAGAGCGATCTTCATTCTTTCCTGCCCTGCTGCCTTACTTCAAAATGGTGTCAGGCTACCTGACGTCAGCATCATTTTGGAGTACGGTCCTTCTCTTTTTACCTTCCTGGGAGTTCTCACTAGAATATTCCCGACCCCCCCTGTACACCCTCTCAAAATTCTTCTTGCAGGGTGATTGGAATATATCATTCCCTGTTTTATGGAGTCTCTTTGCATTTAGTAAGACAAAGGGACCTTGTGCATTGAAAAATACATATTTACTGCAGCTGCCCTTGAATATTCCAGACATAGCCAGGAAGATATGACACTAGTATATACTCCCTATTATATCTACCTATGCATATATCTTTCAGCATGTCTACACTCCTTCCGCATCATATCGTAGGGGGATGATGAATGTAATGAATTTGCTTGAATGTGCATTGTTTCTTGAACTGAAGGACACAGCATGGTAGTAAAAGGATATAAAGGCTGGTGATTCTCTATGATCTGTTTCCCTGGATTAGGAATGCAAGTAGGAGTTTTTAATATAGAAGGCAAAATAAGAGAGGTGATCCTGATATTCCCCTTGTGGGATAACAGATTTGGAAGAAAAAGAAAAGAAAAGAGGTATGGGAGATATACTAATGATATGGTGTCAGGAGACGGCACCACCACCAGTCCATAAAAAGAGAGAGCTGTTGACTTAAGAGAGCGGGGGAAAGGGATTGTCTTTATTCCTTCATATTCAGTGATGCTGACTGTATGTGCTTTATGTAAATGCTGCAACTGACCTTGGCTGCTAAATATTGGGCCGCTAATGAACTCTAAAATCAAGAGCTGCATTATTTGTTTAACATAGGAATTAACACATTCTAAGAGTTTGCACAGGCCCCTAGTTAACACAGCACCTTAACTGTTAGCACATTGTACCACAGCTTCAAATACCATAGGAATTGCGAACCTGCAGTAACTCATAGATGAATAATCCGACTTGCATCGACCTTGCAATCTGCATTATTCTGTTCCCTAGGAGCACTGGGTCACTAACTCCTACAGCCCAATGCAGATCCTCCTCTCCCTAGTCAAGAGCATCCCCCCCCCCAGAAGACTTTCCAGAAACCCTTAGTAAAGACCCCCCTAGAAGTCACCCTGCAGACCCTCTCTCTCACCCCTGAGCTCTTCTTAAGAAGCCCCCATCCTGCATGGGCCCTGCTGGGCCTACCTCTAGAAATCCCTGTATCTATATGATGTATCTGTATGGTAGATGCGTGATAGGGATTATCTCTCTGTGTCTTATCTGTATGAACCTGTATGGGACGTATGTGTGATTTCGGCAATCTACTATAGAACTTTAAATATAAAATGAATAAAATTATAAAACACTTCTACATAGAGAGGAGTAACTACCTGGAGCAGTATCTATAGTTCTGGTACCTTACTGGCAGACTAGATGGACCATGCTGGTCTCTATCTGCCGTCATATGCTATCTTTCTATGTTACTGTGTGCAAACATGATATTAACCAGAGATTAAAATTAATTTATTAACATACTCCTTTTTGGACTACTAATGTTCTGGTGGATATCAGGCCAGCTCTGTCATTAGCCAGACTAAGGGTGTCATTTTAAAAGTCTTAGTCATGATTTGGATGTCTGAAGATGTGCATATGTATGTTAAAATCATGAAGACATCTCCAGAGTCATTTTACAGTGCATTGATGTCAAAGTAGGCAGGGGCATGGTGGAGGTGCAATGAACTTAGATGCCTCCATTTGATTCCAGAAATGTCGGAGATGTCTGTAGGCACGTCCACATTTAGACCTGTTCCAGGCAAGAACAAACATCAGGATAGTGCTTGTTGTGGCCTTAAGACATCCAAAGGGGGTAGAGAGGATACAGAATTAAGTGACTAGCTTAAGATCACAGCAGCCCACATCGGTATTTGAACTTTGGCCAACCTTTTTCTAACCCACTATTTTAACCATTATGCTATTAGATGTCCCTGTTCTGAAATGCTATCCTGGGGATGTCTATGTAGACGTCTCCATAGATGTTTATATGTGGGACATCCTCCTTTATGAAACTGAGCCTGAATTTGCACATGCCTGCTTTTCTTTCAGATGTTCTGGTTTTGATGTCCTACATTGCACTTGGACATCCTTTGGCTACTCCTATGAAGAGAGGCTAAGAAGGTTAGGGCTCTTTAGCCTGGAAAAGAGACGGCTGAGGGGAGATATGATAGAGGTCTATAAATTAATGAATGGAGTGGAACGGATAAACGTGGATCAATTGTTTACGCTATCAGAGTATAGAAAGACTAGGGGACATGTAATGAAGCTACAGGTTAAACTATTTAAGACAAATAAGAGAAAATATTTTTTCACTCAACGTGTAATCAAACTCTGGAATCTGTTACCGGAGGATGTAGTAAGGGCTGTTAGTATAGCTGGGTTTAAAAAAGGTTTGGACAAGTTCCTGGAGGAAAGGTCCATAAACCACTATTAAAAAGGGACCCAGGATATCAATGCTTGACCCAGTACAAGCATTGTGGAACCTGTGTCTTTTGGGGATATTGCTAGGTACGTATGACCTAGATTGGCCACTGTTGGAAACAAGATACTGGGCTTGATGGACCTCGGTCTGACCCAGTATGGCATGTCTTATGTTCTTATGTTCTTTGTAAAATGTGCTTTTATGTGTCTGCTTAGGGTAGCAGAATATAAGAGGGGGGAGGTAGTGGTACAGTCACCACATGGCCCTTCGATGTTCCAACCCCTCAAACAGGAAGTGTGTGTGTGTGTGTACGCGTGGGTGGGTAGGGGAGGGGGGAGAAGATGCCGGCTACCTGGGGAATAAGAATTTTACTTGTATTTTTCATCCCTTTTATACCTCTTCTGTTTAAATTTGTCTCCATTTTTTCTTCCTCCTCTTTTTCCTTTTCCTGTTTTTTTTTCAAAAGATGGTTAAGTAAATGTCATAAACAAACAAAAAAAATAAATAGAGAGGGGGGAAAGAAAGATTCTAGCCACCCGAGGAAGGGAAGGATAGATGCTGGACCTGAGTGGATAGCGAAGGGAAGGGCAGGGGAAATGCTAGATGAGGAAGGGTGTAGGGAAGGAATGGGAGATCTCCAGGAACAAGCAGGAATGTAGTCTTCACATATGGGTGACGTCGATACTGAAGAAGCCCTCGCGGGAACGCTACCAGCGTCCAATAGGAAAACCTTTGGGAGCACCTCACTGCGCCTGCACAACTGTCTTCCCGCTTTCCCAACTCCCGCTCTTCAGTTCTTTGTTTTCCGCGGAGCCAGAAGGAAGCAAATCTTGCCACCGCAGAAAACTTCTCTTTTTGTGGATAGCGCCTCTGCCTTCCCGTTGACGTTGGCACCGTCGAAGACATCGCTGGTTCCCTTATTCTTTTTCTTTTTTTTAAATATTAGTTTTTCCCATTAAAAAAAAAACAAAAAAAAACCTTGGGCATCTCAATGCCCTTTTAGGCCTTAAGCATCCCAAAGTCTTCCCATCTTTCGAAGGCATGGGGAAACCAGCTAGTAGTTTCAAAAAATATTCCAAATGTGCAGCACCATCTCAGCAACTGACACACATGACTGGTGTTTAAAATGCCTCAGCCCAGACCATCAGCCAAAAGATTCTCCCCTCTGTCAGAAAATGACACAGAGGGGCCTACAGAACCAAGCTTCTAAATTAGGGATACTTTTCACCTCGGACGCGGTATCATTGGCGTCCACTTCGTTGAAGGCCTTATCCTCCTCTCATGGATCCCAGGTATCCTTGAAAACTAAGCACAAGTCTGCATTGAAGCAAGACAAAACTTCCAAGGGTAGATCTCACTCAAAGCATCAAGATCTCTTGGGCATTGTATCGGAGGTGGATCAGCCTGCCAAACAACCCAAGCAGAAGGCCCTGTCCTCCAAAGACATAGAGGGGCTCCACAATGCTCCTGAGGCCTCAACCTCTGGAAAGCTACTGGTGCCATGCTCCAGGATGGTAGTGCAAGTATCCACGACCGATATCCAAGCATCAGCAACCTCGATAGACCAGCACATACTGGCCATTGAGTGGAGCTTAGCAACTCTCCTGGCAGTCTCAGTACTGATAAAATCCTTGGTTCCAGGTACCAGTCTGTCGATACCAGTACCAGTACCAACATTGACACAAATTGTCAGCACGACATCAGGGTTAATGCAGAAGGCATCAACATCGCTGCCACCCATGCCCTTCCTTGAAACCATCACTGATATCAGTACCCAACCTAAACAGCTCACCAAGGCCGATACCTTGGAGCATTGGTACCGACATCGAGCTTCGGGCAAACACCATACTCATTGATACTTTGAGTCCTCTGATTCTAATTCCAGCACTTTGGATGTGAAGTCACTCAATTCCAAGAGTCCCCTTCGGAACTTTCCCCACCATAACAGTGACGCATGTCACCTCCAGAAGTCATGTCCTTCCAGAAATTCATTCGAGACCTAGCCAAGGATCTCTCTATCATGGTAACATCAGAGAAGGAGCCAAGGGCAGAGGAAATGGAGATCCTCCAATACCCCACAACACCTAAAGAAACAGCCACTCTGCCAGTGCACTGCATCCTCATGATCTTATGCTCCATATGTGGGAGACTTCTTTCACAGTCTCCCCCCAATGTCAATGACTCAATGCCATGTATCAGGTACCAGAGTGTCCCATCTTCCAAAAACTGCAGCTTCCCTAACATTCTATGGTGGTTGAATCAGTGATGTGTAGAATCAAAGAAGACTCACTCCTCTAACCATCTAGGTAGAAAATCGAGAACCCTCGATGCCTTTGGACGTCAATGTTTCCAGTCATACATACTCTCTGTGAGGATCAACTCCTATATCCTCTACATGGGAATGTTCCTCAAAGAGGTATCCAGGGATCTCAAGGCCTTTGCTCCTTTCCTCCCAGATGACAAGAGGGCAGACGATCTCATCCTAGTCAAGCATAGCCAAAATGTATCGAAGTTTGTCAATAGGCCATGCTTTCAAATGTACAAGCAGGGCCTCAGTAATATGCATCGGTGCCCACAGAATTCAGATCTTGAACAGTGGGTTCAAGACAAGCTGGGCAACATACCTTGCACAGGTGAAAACTTTTTTGGCAAAGACTGGCAAGATAAAGCCTCTCAATTACAGTAATAAAACATTACTCTAAAGAGACTGTCTAGAACTGGGGTCACCAACCTCCAGAGGGCCGCGGGCCGCACAGCCGACTACCGGGAGCCTCGCGGGCCGCATCCCCCTTCTCCCTGCCCCCGCGAAAAAAAACAACAAACGCAAAATTATGAAAACAATGCCTGATCACCTTTATTGAATTTAATGAGATGGCTGATGATTCATGCTAGCAGACAAACGCTTAAAGTCTGGCTTCACAGATGACACTGACAGGAGAAGGGACGCTTGCAGGTGGTCGTCGGTGAGCTGCGAGCGCGTGGATACAATGGCGGGAATCCTTGGCGGGTCGCACGTAATGTTAACCAGGGTAGAGCCTCGCGGGCCACACGAAGAGACCTCGTGGGCCGCATGCGGCCCGCGGGCCGCAGGTTGGTGACCCCTGGTCTAGAACCACAGCTGACCCTGCCAGACAAAAGGCAGCTGCAAGGAACTCTTTCTACAATAATAATAAGAAACTCTACTTTTATTATTCTCCTTCTTCTCAGTACCAGGGTCAAGCCCCACAAAAGAGGGAACAGCCTCCTAATCAGCAGAAGAAGCTACAGGGTAACCTATTTAAGACTAATAAGAGAAAATATTTTTTCACTCAACGTGTAATCAAACTCTGGAATTTGTTACCGGAGGATGTAGTAAAACCTATTAGTGTAGTTGGGTTAAAAAAAGGTTTGGACAAGGTCCTGGAGGAAAGGTCCATAAACCATTATTAAAAGGGACCCGAGATATCACTGCTTGACCCAATACAAGCATTGTGGAACCTGTTTCTTTTGGGGAGACTGCTAGGTACTTATCACCTAGATTGGCTACTGTTGGAAACAGGATACTGGGCTTCATGGATCTTGGTCTGACCCAGTATGACATATCTTACAATCTTATGTTCTCAACCAACTCTGCAGCCACAGTTTGCGCCTGTTTTTTGACTCTTTTCTAGAGAACATTGCCAACCTGCCTCTGGAGGACCTCTACATAGCAGGCGACTGTGTCACTACACCCACAGATGGCACCTCATCACCTCAGAGCAGTTGAACACTAAACATAGTCCAGGAGGGTTACAAACCTCACCTGAAAACTCTGCCTCCCTCCACTTCCACAAGGGAATTTCAAACACAATTCTGACTCACTGCTCTCCTATGGGATGAGGTGTCCTCTCTTCTGTCTCAGGGCGCTATAGAGAATGTCCTGACATCCCAGCAGGGAATGGGTTTCTACTCTCTGTACTTTCTCATTCCAAAGAAAACTGGAGGATACAGGCCCATTCTGGACCTCAGAAACCTCAACAAGTTTCTAGTCCGCGAAAAGTTAAAGATGATATCTCTTAGGACTCTTCTTCTTTACCTCCAGAATCAGGACTGGCTCTGTCCTCTAGATCTAAAAGAAGCATACACACATATCCTCATCTATCCAGGATACAAGAAATATCTATACTTCACTTTTCAGGGAACACATTATCAATACAGAATGCTCCCCTTCGGACTCGCCTCTACACCAAGAGTCTTCACAAAGTGCATGGTGGTCGTGGCCGCATACCTACAGTCTCTAGGGATATTCATCTTCCCTTACTTAGACAACTGGCTCATAAAAGCAGACACCTCACAGAAGGTACAGCTTTTCTTGCATCATGGTATTACAACACTTGGGATTTGTCATAAAATTCCCAAAATCCCAGTTCACTCCAACTTAAAAGCTAGAGTTCATTAGAACTCTACTGGACACCCAAACATCCAGGGAGTTTCTGCCCCAGCTCTGCTGTACCTGTCTAATTGAACTAGCATCCCAGATGCTCCAACAGGACCATCTGACCACCCGCAAAATGCTGCAGCTCCTCAGGCACATGACCTCTACAGTACATGTCGTTCCTTATGCCTGATTACATATGCTCACTGCCCAATAGACTCTTGCTTCCCAATGGATGCAGGCCTCGGGCTGTCTCCAGGACAAGATCCAAGGCACTGCCCCTCTTACCACATCCTTTCAGTGGTGATGTTCTCCAGAAAATCTGCTCATAGGATCACGTATTCAGATGCCTCCACATCAATGCACCCTGATGACGGATGCCTCCAAATTGTGTTGGGGAGCATACCTGGACAACATGTCTACAGAAGGGCTGTGGACTGTCACACCTCCAAATCAATCTTCTGGAACTTCGTGCTATCCCGAATGCCCTCTGGGTGTTTCAATACCACCTCAGGGCACAACAGGTTCTAGTCAGGAAGGGAAATCAGGTAGCCATGTTCTATGTGGACAAACAGGGAAATACAGGTTCATGGCCCTTTACCTGTGATCCTTTGCCATTTCTCATCAAATACACCTACAAGTGGTGTACCTCCCAGGGCCACTCAATGTCTTGGCAGACAAGCTGAGTTTCATCCTTCTTCCCTATGAATGGTCTCTCCATCCAGACACAATGTCTACATCTTCCAGACCTATGGAACTCCAGACATAGATCTGTTTGCTACTCCGCAGAATGCCAATCTTCCCCGCTTCTGTACAAGAACTCCGATATCCAGTAACCAACAGATGTATGTCTTGCACCTACACTGGGGTCAGGGTCTACTTCATGCTTTCCCTCCTATACCCCTCATTCCCAAGATGCTTTTCAAGCTTCAGTCTGACAAGGGCTCCACAATTCTCACAGCCCCTCACTGGCCATGGCAACTGTGGTTTCCACTGCTACTACGTCTGACTCAGACTCAGCCTCTGCAGCTGGGATCTGCACCCAATCTCCTCTCCCAGGACAACAGCTCACTACTCTATCCCAATCCACAATCTCCCTGCCTCACAGCTTGGCTGCTGAGAGCATAGGATCATTGCAGGGCATTGACCTTCCACAAGAGGTTAAAGATATCGTATTGGCTTCTAGAAAGCCCTCCACCAGACATTCATATGCTTTTAAGAGGCATAGATACTCTGGTGTTCCAAGAAAGCTCTCAATCCCTTTTCTGCTCCAGTGCAGTCACTTCTCCAGTATCTCCTTCACCTTCCTCGACAGCTCTAAAGACCAACTCAGTGAGAGTCCATCTCAGTGCCATTGTGGCCTCTCACCATCTACTGGATGGACAGCCCATCTCCTCACATCTGCTAGTAGCACATATCATGAGAGGTCTCCTGCTGTCCAAACCACCCATCAAGCCACCTCTAGTGGCTTGGGACCTCAACGTTGTTCTAGCACAGCTTCTCAAGCCACTGTTTGAACCATTGGTCACAACCTCCCTTAAGTTCCTGTCATGGAAGATAATATTCCTCATTGCCCTCATGTTAGCTATATGCATTAGTGAGCTTCAGGCTCTGGTGGCGGACCCCTTCTATACCCACTTTTCATTTAAACCAGTAGATTTACCTTCCTGTCTTTTTCCTAGACCTCATGTGTCTTGAGCAGAAGCAACTCTGCATACTCTTGACTGCAAGTGTACATTGGCTTTTTATCTCCAAAGGATGTAAGGTCATCGTAAAACCTTGCAGTTGTTCATCTCATTTGACCCTAATAATTTGGGTCTACTTGTATCTAAGCATACGCTGTCCAGATGGATAGAGGACTGAATTTCATTTTCCTATGACAAGATAGAACTCTCCCTGAGGGGCATGTCACTGCTTACAATGTTTGCGCTATGGCAACCTCAATGGCAAACCTATGCTTGGTAGCCATTGATGAAATTTGCAAGGCAGCAACTTTGTCTTCCATCCATACATTCACTGCCCATTATTGTCTGGACAAGGACTCACATTGGAATGCCATATTTGGTCAAGTTTTACTCCAGCACCTCTTTCAGAGTTAGATGCAACTCCAACTCTCCATTCCGGACTTGACAATACCAGAAATCCATGTAGGATCCATAACCTCTTCAAGTCTACTCCGAGGCAAAACTCCATCGGTTCTAAGGTCACTTCATCTGGCATCTAGGAGCTAGGGAGTCCCATATGTGAAGACTATATTCCTGCTTGGTCCTGGAGATAGCATAGTTGCTCACCTGTACCAGGTGATCTCTGGGAATTACAGGAATTAGTCTTCATAACCTCCCCTCCTCCCCTAGGAGTGGTAGTTTTTCATTGACTCTCCTTTCTTAGCTACAAACTCAACTGAAGAGAGGGAGTTGGGAAGGCAGGAAGGCAATCATGCAGGTGCAGTGGGGTGCTCCCAAAGGCTTTCCTATTGGACACTGGGGAGTGTTCCCATGCGGGCTCCATCAGACTGACGTCACCCATATGCTGTTCATAGAGATCACCTGTTACAGGTAAGGAACTATGCTATGCCAGACTTTAAGGGGGGATAGGGCCTTGAGCCATCCTGTGGGTATGGCTGAAGATTTGCCTAGGGCATCAGATGCTTTTGAACTGGCCCTCATGATTGCATCCTGATTTTCCCATCATCAAGCACTCTTTGATTTCAGGAAAGTCACTTGGGTCCTGTTTATTTTATAGTCCCTTAATCTGGACTAAAACTTAGCAACCCTATTTGTTTGTGGACAATTTATATTTTATTAATCCAAATAGAGCTTTCTCACATTATAGGATAAAAGTTACATAAAAATAGAAAACACAAAAACTACTAATACTTCTACTACTGAGCATTTATATAGTGTTACAAGACATACGCAGCGCTGCACAGACATGTAAGAGACAGTCCCTGCTCATCAGAGCTTACAATCTAGTCAAGACAGACAACACAGTAGGTATAGACATGGGATACATCTAGGGGGAATGGTAAGGAAACACAAAGGAGATCAGGTGAGTCAAGATCCGAGAGCGGCAGTGAAGAGGTGAGTTTTCAGCCTGGATTTGAAAAGGGCCAGAGAAGGAGCCTAAATGTATAAAATAACAAGACAAACAATGGCAGCCAGAAAAATACAACACAGAAAATCCAGTTAGAAAGAAAACGGAAACACTTATCAACTGCTTCTATCATATTACTCAGATTATTAGCCAAAGGTCTCCTGAAAGACCAGAACTTTGAACTTTTCGCTAAAAGGCAAACAAAACAGTCTCCTAACACAGACCTTGGAGAGTTCATTTTACCAGTCGAGTCCCATAACAGAGATTGATCTGGCTGAAGATGAAGCCAACTGCACTTCCTTCCAGGATGGATGACTCAACAACAGCTATTCAGTCAACTGCACCTGAAGATGAGCTCTCTCCCCAGAGGGCTTAAAATCCAAGGTCTTGGTCTTCATTTTAAGTTCTTGAGGGTCACCAAATAGCCAGGATTTCAGATATCCCTAATGAATATGCATGAGCAGGGTTTTTTTTTTTTTTGAAGGGGGTACATGTTGGTAAGAGCACCAGCACCTTTTTCATTACCTGTTAAAACTGACCCCTAGTCCTCATGAAAGAGTCCTGCATATGAGTACTGGCAGGAAAATGCAGTATGATTTGTATACAATGGAGGGTAGTGGGCATGCAAATTTCTCTCATGCATATTCATTAGGGATACCTTGAAAACCTGACCTGTTGACAGCCCTCAAGGACTGTGAGTGAAGACCAAAGCTGCAAAGGCTAGATTTATTAATGCTCCCTTACTGTCAGAGTTACTTATTACACACATAAATCATGTTAATGCCTTAATGAACGTTGTTAGATCTAGCACCAAGTTTGAACCTCAGACAGTGGAGGTTGAAATGACTTTCCTAAGAGCACAAGGAGCACCAGAGGGATTATTACTCTGGCCTGCTGTTCTCCACTAGGTTAAGCAACTTTATCCAGTTCAGTGCTACAGCAACTACGTGTTCTGTTTTTTTACCAATTTTTATTGCTTGTTGTATACCATCTTGTTCATCGTCCACTATGTTGTGCTGCAATTACCAGTCTCTCATCTTTAGGTTCAAGTTCACCTCTTCTTAGCCATTTCTGTGTCAGGTTTCGATCTACTTGTGGTTGCTGAAGTTGTTCTTTGTATTTCTCATTGTAAGTGGCTCCATGACCCTTCTGAGTCAAATATATTTATTCCTGCCTCAAGTGGATGAAAATCCATCTCAGACTGCTGACACCGCTGCACTGCTCTTGAAGTTTCGAAGGCAGCTTTTTTGATCTTTAACATTTGTCTCTGTATTTTCACACTAGCCTTTTTCTTGATTGGAACCTTCCTCATCTCTTGCTCTCTGATATGAGTGTTTACAGAGTTTTCCCAAACTCTTAGATCTTTCTTTAACTCTCTTCCTGTCCTTCTACCAATTTCAAGCATCCCTGAAAGGTGACCAAAGGTGTTTTTATGGATGCTCACCTTTAAAGAAACAATTCTCGTACTTTCTGCATCACTCGTGCTCTATTCCCCCCCCCCCCCCCACCGTGATCTTGCGTGAACTCTGTCGGCACTCTATAAAAAATTCCAATGAATCTCCTACTCTGTAATGCCATAAACCGGATAGTGACCTCAGAAAACGAAATTGAGCTGGCAAGCTGTGCACATCGGAGATGGGCAGTACAGGATCCTCTGGTAGTTGTGGCTTCACAGAAAAAGGAAAAGGGACATCAGCTGCTTGTTTCATTACCTACACATTCCTGATCCCATCATGGTCTTTTAAGCGATAGCTTTTCAGGGCTCATTCGGTATATAAACACCTACCTTATATCATTAAAAAATGATGAGACACCGAGACAGAGAGGGGAGTCATTTGCTTGACAAACGAACCTGGAGAAATCTGTGACACTGGAATGCATAGTAAAAACAAAATGAAGAGCAACATATTAAAGCAGGCATCTTAAGCTCCTTCAGGGTACAAATGACTTTCCACTGCATTTCCTGAATGCACGTGATTCTCTTAACACAGTAGATGCTCTGCAATGTATGGCTTTTTGAGTCAATACAGCAGCTCCTGGGTTTTCTTGGCAATTTGGCCTTTCTTCCAAGGCAACAGAGGATTAAGTGACTTGCCCAATGTCACAAGGAGTGCCAGTGGGATTCAAACCCTGGTCTCTTAGTTACCAAAGCTAACAGAAAATTGCTCCTAAAAGAGTAGGAAATAGATGTAAAAAATGGAAAAAAAGATCACTTAAACAATAGCAAGATCTGTATAATATCTGGCAATAAGCAAGAGGAAAAAGACCTCGGTTGCAATCCCAGTGCTTTGAAAACAGCTACAATAGGGAAGCCGCCATCCACTCCGTAAACAATCATAGGGAACCGTACAGCTGCATCAACAGTCAGAAAAAAACCTCTTGCAATGCCCCCTCAAAATAGCACAGTCCAAAATGAGGAAATCCACAGGTTGGAGAACAATAGATGCAATAAATGCAATCAATAGTTCATAGCTTAAACACAAAACATAGTGCCACGTGAATAAGCAGGATACTTAGCTTCAAACATCACTTAAGCATGGTGCTGAGCTTTCAGTCATCGCTTCGGCACAGTGCCAAACTGCAGTCACCACTCCAACACCGGGTGCTTTGCAAATCGCATCGTCAGGGAGTGGACCACTGGTGGGCCCCCAACAGCTGAACCAATGAGAGAGGGACAAGTAAAAAGGTGCTGATAGCAAAACACAAAGAATGACTGAACTTAACAACAAACTGCAGCCCAAAAATGAACTCCCAAAACACCTTTCAGAACATACCCTGAAGCACAGACGAAAGAAGGAGAAAGCCAGTAAGTCATAGAGTCCTCAAACTAGGAGAACAAAAACACCACACCTGCACTCAAATTGTAGTGGCAGAGCGCAAACAATCCAATAATACCAGGAGCCTGTTCAGAAGGTCCAAATCATTTATTGTGCACAAGACTCAAGCAGAATCACATTCAAAATGGCTGAGCAATGGCTGTTAGTAAATCAACAACTTTTATACTGTTCTTTTCCATTCTAGACATAGGCAAACTTTCCATTGGTCCCGGTAACCCCTCTCGTTCCATCTATTGGTCCCGGTACCGTTACGTAGTTGTCCAATGAGGACCTTGGTCTGGGCTCTGCACCTGTTTTCCCCCCCTTACAGTCCTCATTACAATGGTCAGTTCTTAGACTCTTGATACAATTCTCCTCCAAGGTCACTGGCTAACCAAAACATATGGGAAAACAGGGCACTGTAACTTTTCTTTCAGCAGAGTTAATTAATGCCATAGAAGCTTCACACATCTTATCAGTTCCAATTAAAGTTTGTTTTTCTGTCTTTTGTAAGTTTCGATTCTGCTTAGCTATGCTTGGTTATGCTTAGTTAAGTTTCGATTCTATGGAAGCAGCATTGGGGAGGGGGGGGGTTTCACTCCTCTGGGTCTAACCACAGGCTTCATTTACAGGTCAAGCTGCTTAGGCCTGCCTGCTTAGTTCAAGCAGCATGGATCATAGGCCTTCGCCTACCACATTCCCCCCTTTGATTAATCTCACCCTATTTTCAATAAGGTGTGAGAGTTAAATCACTCAATTACACTGGAGTCGGATTACGACCATACATACTAGGATTAGGGTGCCATAGGGCCAATATCTTAGTGGCAGTCTTGCGTTCTACGGTATTTTCGATCACACTGTTAATAGAGCGCATACAGCATGGGATTATACATGGTAACAACAGAAACAAGGCTACAAATACTAATATTATCATAACAAAAGTAGTAAGTCCCCGCAGGCCAGTGAAGATAGATTCGAACAAGTTAGGTATCTTAAGACCATGCCAGGTCTGTACTGGCACATAAGCTTGTTTTCGCATGTTTTCAGCAATCTCTTCAACTACTTGACCCTTGTCTTCTATCTTCAAACAACAATTGGTTAGATTCAATTTACCACATACTCCTCCTTCAGCTGCTAACAAATAATCTAGTGCCAAGCGATTCTGATATATGGCAGTACGCATTTGTGTTCTTTGTCTAGCTAGAAGTGTAAGTGCTTGACTAGTCTCATTAGTAATTAGTTCAACCACTGCTTGTAAACGTATGATACGGTTTATCATATACACAGGGGTCCAGTATCCCCAAGTGCCATCTTGCTCCCAAGTGGCTGGTCCATAATAGGCAATAATTCTCTCAGGTGGCCAGTCTTCCCCTTCCCATCTCTCCCATTTGCCTATCTTCAAAGCTGCTCTTTTCTGTCTCTTCGTATAGACTGGGTAACCTAATTGTTCTCCATGTTCTGTGGGTAACAGAAAGAAAGAAGGTCGGATGGTTCCCAAGACACATGCCCCTCCCCAGTGAATAGGGAGTCGAGCGTATGCTCGGGTTCCACAGATCCAATACAAGCCAGGTGGGGCTTGCCAGGCATGAGGCTGGGCAAGGTTAGTCCATAAATCAGAAAGCTCAGGGAATTTTGATAATGGGTTGGTAGGTTCAGATGCATTAACTCCTGACCACCAGGATGTCTGTTTTGTGGTGTCATTATAAAACTTCTGGCTAAGACAGACAAGCTGTCCTACCTTCAAGGTGAATTGGGGTCCAGTCCGAGCATAACACAGACGTCCAACTATTGGGTGTGCTAATACCCATTCACTGGTGGTCTTGTGCAGCTCTGTATGATTGTAGGCTATTGAGTAATTCAGTTCTTGGGCCTCCCAAGGCCACTGATCACCCATCCTAGTTCCTCCACAGAAGTAACAGTCTGAAATGTGGAGACTAGATACGACTGCTCCAGCTAACTCTAAGAACAGATTTTGTGAAGGATGGGGAATGTCGAACTTGTTTACATGCATAGTTTCATAGAAAATATTATGTATATGGTACCGTGATGAACGATGGGCCTGGGTATTCAGTCTTATATATACAATGGTTCCGGGATCTGATCCAGTACCCGCAATACGTAGTCCAAATTTATATCCTTGCTTCCAAGCACTGGGGTTTATTATGTGTAACTCTAATGGGTTACAGGCACCCTTCTTACATTTTTCTGGATTCTTTAGAGAGGGCTTAAGTAGGGCTGCCATTCGATTATCCCTGGTATTCTCTACCATACCAGTTTTCCATGTAGCATAGAACACACATTCCCACTTTGGGCAATAGTAGTCTTTAACTGGTGCTGTGCTATATTCATTTGCTAAAACTCATTTACCTGTACATGCCCCCCACCCGGTGGTTCCTTCTGGACACATATACTTATGATCATAATAATATGCTTTTTCCCAGTTAGCACAATGAGACCGACCATCTCTATTTATAGCATCGCAAGCATCAAAATACAAAACAGCACCCTTTGTAGGGTCAGTGAGTGGGGGTGTGGCATTAAGTAAAGCTCCATCTGCATCATCCCATCGTATTTCTAGAGTATAATAGGATGGGTTCTGATGTGGGCTAAAACAAACTTTAGTATCTCCCTTAGTACAAACGTTCAGTTCAGTGGTGTTGTATATACACCAGCTCACTGTACCAGTACAGGTATAGTAAGAATGATAGAGCAAAGTCTGAGTTACTTTCATTCCAGTTCGAGTGGAAGTAATGCAGGCAGTGCATGGGGGTAAAGCAAGAATAAGTTCAAATCTCCCCAGGCAGGCAACCAGGACAAAATAGAAACAAAGATGCATGTTGATTGTAGTCCGTCTGATTCTCCGCTGAAAAATCTTGACCTCGACGTCCACTGCCTTTTGGCACAATGCTGACCCGTTTGCTAATGAAGCCATTCAACGGGTGTCAATGTTGATTGAAGAGCGTCAATGTTGATTGAAGATCCTCAAGGTTCCGCTGTATGTCAACTTACCAACCGTAGTTGGCCTGAAGAAAGTCCGTGAGTGCAAAGTTATTCAATGAAGAAACAAGTGTTTTTGCTGTGTTGGAAACAGCAATCCTCTTTGAAAGACTTGTCAACTGTAGAACACTGCAGTTCTTAGGCGGCCCAGAGGAGCTCTAGGCCGCCGGTTGCCGCCTCAGGGTGAGCCGCAAAGGAATATCAGGATGCTGCACTGCTGTCCACTGATCTGGCTCTGGAACTGCTGCTGGCTTGACTCTGCTGTGATGGATCCAAGATTCGATTTCTGCGACCTTGACAGCTGTTGGTGTAGACAGGATGACGGTATACGGTCCCTTCCAATGCGGTTCCAGCGGTGTCTTCTTCCAATCTTTGATCCACACCGAGGTACCAGGCTTGTAGGGATGCAAGGATTCCGTCAAATTGATGGGTAACTGGTCCTGTATCCACGCATGAAGAGTCTGCAGAACAGAACTAAGAGCTAGGAGTTCTTGTCTGGTTATCTCTGAACCAATTTGTGTCAAACTCCCTTTGACCCCCTGCACTATTGGTGGGGCCTACCATACATGACTTCAAAGGGGGAAAATCCTGATGATTTCACAGGGGCTGAGCGTATTCTAAGTAAAGCTATTGGGAGAACTTGGGGCCACTTCAGGTGGGTCTCCTGACATAGCTTAGACAACTGAGATTTTAGTGTGCGATTCATTCATTCAACTTTCCCTGAACTCTGGGGTCTATATGCAGTGTGTAACTTCCATTGTATCTCTAGGGCACTCGCTAACTGTTGGGTAATCTGAGATACGAATGAGGGCCCATTGTCCGACCCTATTACTGCAGGGATTCCATATCGGGGGATGATTTCCCTCAGCAATACTTTGGTGACTTCTCTGGCTTTTTCAGTCCTGGTGGGGAAAGCTTCCACCCACCCAGAGAAGGTGCAAACTAAAACTAACAAATAGCGATATCCACTGACTTTTGGCATTTCAGTAAAGTCTATTTGCAGGTTGTGCATAGGAGTTACACCACCTGACTGGGCTCGGGGTGGTGGTGTAGGACCTTGCTTGGCATTGTTCTTCGCACAAGTTATGCACTGGCGGGCTACTGAGGCTGACAAGACTCCCAACAGTGCAATGCAAAAATGGGGTCTGAGTGCCTTTTCCATTGCGCTTTTCCCATAATGTGTAGCTTGATGAAAGGCCTTTACAAAGGCTGGTCCCAATGATTCAGGGATCACTATTCGTCCTGGAGGTTGGTTGCCCTCGGCTGGTGGCAGCTCAATCCATCCATCTTTCAGTACCCCCTTTTCGGTAGTGCAATAATAGTCTAGTTCCCTTGTGGTATATCGTGGCATCCACAAGTTGAGGGGTACTGGAAACAATGCTGCTTGTACTGGTGTTACCTGTGGTGAAATCTGGCCTGTCATGGCTGCTTTGCGCGCTGAGGCATCAGCAAATCTGTTTCCTTGGGCAACTTCTCCTTTTCCTATTTGGTGTCCTCGGCAATGCATAACAGCAACTTGTGCTGGGGCCCATACTGCATCTAGTAACAATAATATCTCTGGGCCGTACTTAATTGATTTGCCTCCCGAGGTAATAAGTCCTCGTTCTTTATACAGAGCTCCATGAGCATGCAAAGTTGTGAAAGCGTACTTTGAGTCTGTATACACTTTCAACTGGAGTCCGGCACCTAATACTAGTGCCCTTGTTAGCGCTATCAATTCTGCTTTCTGCACTGATGTTCCTGAGGCAAGAGCTGATGATTCAATGACTTTTTCCCGGGTGACTACTGCATACCCGGCACAACGTCGTCCATTGATGATGAGGCTGCTTCCATCCACGAAGTAAGTCTGGTCAGGGTTTGCTATAGGTACATCAGTTAGATCAGGTCGACTTGAAAACACAGTGTCCATGACTTCCATACAGTCATGTTCTGGTGGGTCCCTGCTGATTGGTAGCAAGGTGGCTGGGTTGAGAGCATGGCTCACTTCCAATTGTATTCGGGGATTTTCGTATAGCATGCTTTGGTATTTCAGCATTCGAGAATTGGTGAACCAATGATTCCCTTTTTGTTCCATAAGGGCAAGCACTGCATGTGGCACTGTAACGTGCAGGTTCTGTCCTAAGGTGAGTTTGTCTGCTTCACTCACTAACAATGCTGTGGCTGCTACAGCTCTCAAACATGGAGGCCATCCTTTGGCTACAGTATCTAGCTGTTTTGATAGGTATGCTACTGGTCGCTCCCAATGTCCCAATGTCTGGGTTAACATTCCCAGAGCGTTCCCTTGCATTTCATGTACAAACAAACAAAAAGGCTTCTGGACATCTGGCAGTCCAAGTGCTGGTGATGACATTAATGCTTCCTTCAAGGTTTTGAAAGCTTCATCTTGGTCAGGTCCCCACTTTAGTGGTGATTTCTCTTCTCCTTTGGTGGCTTCATATAGTGGTTTAGCAATCTGAGCAAAGTTGGGTATCCATATTCGGCAGTATCCTGCTGCTCCCAGGAAGGCTCAGACTTGTCTCCTGGTAGTTGGGGTTTGGAAACTGCACACAGCTTCTTTTCTTTCTGGTCCCAGTCGTCGGCTTCCTTTGGTCAGCCGGAAACCCAGATACTTTACTTCCGTTTGGCATAGCTGCACTTTGGCTCTGGAAACTTTATATCCTGCTTCATCTAATAGTTGTAAGAGGTCATTTGTGGCTTGTACACATTCACTCTCTGAGGTAGTAGCTATCAACAAGTCATCCACATACTGAAGAAGCACTCTTTCCCCAGGGGTTACAGGATAACTTGAAAGATCTTGGTTCAGTGCTGCACTGAAAATGGTGGGTGAGTTCTTGAATCCTTGAGGCAAGCGTGTCCAGGTGAGTTGGCCCCGTCTACCTGAGACAGGGTCCTGCCATTCAAAGGCAAACAACAATTGGCTAATCGGAGCTAATCGTATGCAGAAAAAGGCATCTTTCAAATCCAGGACAGTAAAGTGGGTAGCTTCAGCAGGTATCAATCCTAAGAGTGTATAGGGATTTGGCACAACTGGATGTATGGTCTCAACTGCTTCGTTCACTCTCCTCAAATCTTGTACTGGGCGGTAATCACCTGTCCCAGGTTTCTTAACTGGCAGGAGAGGTGTATTCCAAGGTGATTGACATACTTGGAGAAGGCCATACTTCAGTAATCTTAATAAGTGGTGATGGATGCCCTCAATGGCTGGTCTCGGGAGTGGGTATTGCTTAACATGCACCGGTACTGCTCCAGGCTTGAGGTTGACGATTACTGGGGCTATGTGCTTGGCTAGACCTGGTGGGTTATCTTCTGCCCATACTCCAGGAGGAGCCGTAATGCTTGCTGGTATGTTAAGATTGGTCTCAAGAACTGGTTCAGTACTGTAATATCTCCACTCTTCTTCTCGGGGAACAGTAAGCACCATTAGCCCTGCAGGTTTTGGATTTACAGTCATTTGCATTTCTCCTTTCTCAGTGAAGGATATTTGGGCCTGCAGCTTGGCTAGCATATCTCGTCCCAGTAGTGGCACGGGGCACTCAGGCATATAAAGGAATTGGTGCGCTATTTGCTGTCCTCCTAATTCACATACTCGGTCTTTTCAGGAAAGACTTGGTGGCTTTTGCGCCAGTTGCTCCCATAATAGTGACTGCTCTTGTGGACAAAGGGGCTATTTGCTTATCTATTACAGAATGTTCTGCTCCAGTATCAACCATAAAGTCCATGAATTGGTTCCCTATTTTTAAACAGACCATAGGCTCCTGGGAACCTAAAACGAATTCGGAGCCCGGTCTGTCCTAATCTGTTTCATCGAGATCATAGTCCGTGGTGGCTACAACTGCCTCTACGGCCTCTTCTCTTTCCCGTTGGAAATGTGTTCGAGTCGTTCCTCTGCGATTCTGCGATCGGCCTCTCTCCCTTTCTCGCCGAGGGGCGTTCTCTTCTTCTTCGTGCGAGGCATCTTCGAGTTGCGGGCATGCATTCCTCCCTTGCAATAAGCGCATTGATTCACGCCTAGCGTGGGCCGGCTATCTCCTCGGCCCCGCCCTCTACCTCTGCTCCTTCGGTTAGGGACCCTCCCCGTTTCTGTTCAACTAAAGCGGCAGCCAAAAAATCGGCCTTCTTCTTCATTTTACGGTCACTTTCTCTCTGTCTTTCATTATCACAATTCACAAACACTCTATGGGCGACATCCAGTAGCTGAGTTGCATTCATGCCCGCAAACCCTTCTAATTCCTGTAGTTTTCGTCTAATATCTGGTTGAGACTGGCTGACAAAAGCGGCATTCACCATACATAGGCTTCCTGGTTCAGCTGGGTCATAGGGAGTGTACATTCTGTATGCTTCAGATAGTCTCTCATAAAACACTGCCGGGCTTTCATCTACGCCCTGGATAACTTCAGCTGTCTTTGTGAGATTCATGGCTTTCTGACCCCCCTTTCGCAGACCTTGTAAAAGGCCTTGGCAAAATCGGGCTAGAGCTCTAGATCCTATATCGATGTTTGGATCCCACCGAGGATCTTCATTCGGAAATTCTCTCTTGGCTGCTTCGCGATTATCTATTCCTCCTTGTCCCTCTGCTAGGGGATTATCTGCTAACCAATTAACGGCTGCTCGCATGATTCTCGTCCGCTCCTCAGTAGTAAATAAAGTAGACAGGAGCTGACGGCAATCTGACCAAGTGGGTTGGTGAGTCTGCATAATCGTATTCATTAGTTCTGTCAACTCTTGGGGCTTGTCAGTGTAGGAGGCATAATGCAATTTCCAATTCAACAAATCAGTAGTGGAGAATGGCACATAAACTAAACTTGTGGGTCCCGGTACTATCTGGTCCTCCTCGTTTCTTACGGGTATTCCCGGGACTTGCCGCAGTGGCATTACTTTCTTAGTAGAAGCTTTCTGCATCTTGATAGGAGCTTTCTGCATCTTGGCTGGGGCTTTCTGTCTCGAGATACGCTTGGTCTGGGAAGCCTCACTCGTAACAGATGAACTTGCACTGACAACTGATTTTTCGCTTTCTGTCTCACCCTGTGAAGACGTTTCCTCTCCCTCTTCTAGTTCTAGTTCTGATTCAAGATTTCCCTCAATCTCAGGCTGATCGGTCTCGTCAGAGGGCAGATCTTCTGGCTGCAGGTTGGGGGGTGGACTTCGCCGGTCCCGGGGCGCTGCCGCGGGACGCGGTGGTAATTTTACGGGGCACTGGGCTTGGGGCTGTCTAATTACAACCTCTGAGGACTCAGGATCAACATGGATAGGTTTCTTTTCTTGCCCTGCCTTCTGTGTTTGTTCTGACAGCGCTACCATTATTCTGCACTGTTCTTCATAACAGCGCTGTGCCCAAGGGGGCGGGTTCTCACAAATGCTTAACCAGGAGTCTATATAGGGATACTGGTCGGGGTGCGCTGCTCGCACCTTCCGATGAACTGACTTAATATTTCCTATGTTAAATGTTCCCTCTCGGGGCCACATGGGGTCTAAGGTGGGCCACTCCCTAGTACACAAGAGTTGTAATCGTGACGCAGTCATTTTTACTCCATAATCTCCTGAATATCCTTTATTAAAATACTTAATCATACATTCTAATGGAGTGTGCCTAGTAGACCCCGCCCCTCCCATTTCGATGTGTGCGCGCAACAACAGACAGAAGGGAAAAGGAGGGCGGACCGTGGGTGAGGGGTCCTCACGGCCCTAGAAACATTCAAGGGAAATGAAAAACAAGACAAGACGACGGTCGCTTCCTCCTTTTTACGACCTGGACGCGGTTGCCCGGCCAGGAAATGCGTTACTCAGGAGTCCGCCTTCGCTTGGTCTTTATTACAAGACCTCTCAATCACACTTCATGCACACAATCATGCTAGCAACGTATCCCAAAAACCCAGTCCTGTCTCTTCTGACTAGGCTATACCAAATTCAAAATCAAAGTCAAAATCAAGAAGACGATGGTTTCACCCCACGAATACACTATGCAGGGTTAATCGGACCGTCTTGAGAGCTCTCTTACCAAAATCAAGTTACAAGTTACAAGTGGCCAGTTACTAGTTCCAAGTAACAAGCTGCAGTTCTGACTCATCTGTCTAGACATACCAAAAACTATACTCACCGGATCCGGTCCCCGTTCCCGAGCAAGCGCAGGAGTTGGACCTCGGACTCCGCTCACAGGTTCGAGGTGTTGGTTCCGTCCGGGTCCGGCACCCGCCGAGGCCTGACCTAGCTCCCTCCGATGCAACTGGACCGGTGGCGCCTAGGATCCGAGCCCATGTCGGAAGGGCACGAGCCTGGCAGGACCAAACATGTAGAGGCGGAAAGTCGTGGTATATCAGCTCGTATACCCTCTACTAACCACACCTTCCCGGCCAATGCACCAAGAATATGTAGCGGCAGAGCGCAAACAATCCAATAATACCAGGAGTCTGTTCAGAAGGTCCAAATCATTTATTGTGCACAAGACTCAAGCAGAATCACATTCAAAATGACTGAGCAATGGCTGTTAGTAAATCAACAACTTTTATACTGTTCTTTTCCATTCTAGACATAGGCAAACTTTCCATTGGTCCCGGTAACCCCTCTCGCTCCATCTATTGGTCCCGGTACCGTTACATAGTTGTCCAATGAGGACCTTGGTCTGGGCTCTGCACCTGTTTTCCCCCCCTTACAGTCCTCATTACAATGGTCAGTTCTTAGACTCTTGATACAATTCTCCTCCAAGGTCACTGGCTAACCAAAACATATGGGAAAACAGGGCACTGTAACTTTTCTTTCAGCAGAGTTAATTAATGCCATAGAAGCTTCACACATCTTATCAGTTCCAATTAAAGTTTGTTTTTCTGTCTTTTGTAAGTTTCGATTCTGCTTAGCTTTGCTTGGTTATGCTTAGTTAAGTTTCGATTCTATGGAAGCAGCATTGGGGGGGAGGGGGGGTTTCACTCCTCTGGGCCTAACCACAGGCTTCATTTACAGGTCAAGCTGCTTAGGCCTGCCTGCTTAGTTCAAGCAGCATGGATCATAGGCCTTCGCCTACCACAAAATAAGCACCACATTAAACAAGAACATAACATCGACAAAACAAGGGGAATTCCTTATCCTCCAGAAAATGGCCAAACAAAATAACACTCCGAGAAAACAACCCAGAGGAAAAAGAAGAAGAGAAAGAAAAAGGGCAAAAACATATCAAAGACAGGCCTTCCAATCAATCACTTCACTGCTGTCCAGCAGTGTCGGGCCGAAAAATCCAGCACTGTTCCATATAGATCAATTGCTGTTCCCGATGACCTGAGAAAGACACACTCAGGTGATCAATGGCCAAACAGCAAAGGTCAGAAAAAACATGGCCACCGCAACACAATGCTTAACCAAATGAGCTTCTTTAATTGAGTGCCGTAGTTTGCTACAGTGTTCAATTAATCTGGTCTTAAGCGAGCGATGAGTCTTCCCCACATAAGTGAGACCAGAAGGGCAAAAAAGTAAATAAACAACAAAAGTGCTCAGATGTGTATTAGAATATCGAAGACCATAAGTCCATTGATAGTAACAAAAAGCTAGCATGATAAAGCAAATCGAGCATTGTATTAGCATTTCACCATGCTTGTTTAATATGTTTTTGCCCTTTTTCCCTCCAGGTTGTTTTCTCTGAGTGCTATTTTGGTTAGCCATTTTGTAGAGGGCAAGGAAGTCCCCTTGTTTTGTCGACGTCATACTCTTTCCTAATTTGGTGCTCATTTGAGCTCAGGCACAGTATTTTTGTTTCTCTTAGTGTAGGGACTCCACAGCTTTCTGGCTTTCTCCATCTTTTGTCTGTGCTTCGGGGTATGTTCTGAAAGGTGTTTTGAGAGTGCTTCTTTGGGCTGCACTTTGTTGTTCTTTCAGTCATTCTTTGCGCTTTGCTATCAGCACATTTTTACTTGTCCCTCTCTCATTGGTTTAGTCAAGATAGTTTCTCCAAATGGGTTAGTTTTGCACATACTATGGCAGTTGTGGTCCACTCCCTGAAGAAGCAGTTTGTAAAACACCTGTTGTTGGAGTGGTGACTGCAGTTTGGCGCTGTGCCGAAGTGATGACTGAAAGCCGAGCACTATGCCTAAGTGATATTTGAAGCCGAAGTATCTTGCTTAATCATTTGGCAATAGGTTTTGGCGGTCATTCCATGCAGCGTTTAGAAGGGATGTATGTCCGGCCTGGATGTACAACCCTGCCAAATGCCTGTGCCCAATGCCGAACCCAAACTTTCCCGTACGTAGAGCGGAGATGTGCAGGGAGCTCTGGATGCGGGCGGGAGGAGGTGGGCCAGAGGAGGAGCATGGGTGGAGCAGAGGTGGCCCTCTACGTCTGGGCTGGAGGAGAAAGATGGGTGACTTATTCCACCATGGGGGTGGAATAAGTCACCACGAGTACAGTGATCGCCTGCGGAGGACCCGTCAAACCAGGTGAGCGGAAGTGGAATGTTTCTCGCAACCTGACCCGGGCCTGGTCAGGTCCCTCTGGGGGTCAGGCAGTGGGGAACAGCAATATTGGTCTGGTGAGGCAGGTTGGGGGCTCCTGCATGGCATCCTGGTGCCAGGGCGATGGGACACCACAGCACTGGGGCTCTATGCAGGTGCTCTGGCTGGCTTAGATGGGGTGTGAGATGTACATACAGCAGCAGGGAATCGGGGCAGATCCTGCCCATTCCAGGCTCTTCGCATCTGATTTTGCTCCCTCAGGAACTCCCACGGGTGCAGAATTGGGTACAAATCCAGCCTGTTCAGATTTTGGACGTCAAGACGGGCCGGACATGCTCCAATGGGAATCGGGCCCTTTCAGGCTCATTCCAAGCCACAAATGGTGGGGATGGATGTCCCAACGGGACGTCCATCCCTGCTATTTGTGCCCCCCCTCTCCAGCCAGCATCTAGTTTCCCCACCGGTTGTACAGGGAAGCTAGATGGGGGCGGAAAGGGGAGGATTGGGGCGGCGTTAGGGCAGGCAGTGGGCAGTCGCCGGCCCTGGATGAACAGGGCTGATTCTAATGTTGGCCCTGTATGTCCTAGGCTGGCAACTTGAACGGAGAAGTTATTCCACCTCCTGGATGTCGGGGATTGGTGGGTCCAGGCCTGGGAAAGGGTGGCAGGAGGCAGAAAGCATTTCCCGCTACCCGACCCTGGCCCTGGAAGGCCAAATCGGGGGTCAGGCTGAGGGGAATAAACAGTTTGTTCCGGCGGCCGGCATCGTGGCTTTTAAATGGAGCCACGGTGCCATGCAACCGGACGCCATGGCACCATGGCTCCATTTAAAAGCACTGACTGCATTAGTCGGGCAGTGCCTATACGTGCAGGATGGGCTGAATCGCAGTCCCATCCTGCATGTACAGGCTTGATCATGATTCTGATCCCACAGGGCTGGATGTGCCCCGTTGGATCAGAATGGTGACGCCCTCTGTACGTCTGGTTCAGACTGGACATAAAGAGGGTTCTACGTCCGGAACAGAATCAGGCTGTTTGTGTTTAAGCTATGAACTATTGATTGCATTTATTGCATCTATTGTTCCCCAACCTGTGGATTTCTTCATTTGGGACTGTTCTATTTAGATGGGGCATTGCAAGAGGTTTTTTCTGACCGTTGATGCAGCTGCACCATTCCTTTCGATTGTTTACGAGGGAGTCGGTGGCTTTCCCATTTGTAGCTCTTTTCTAAGCACCAGGATTGCAACTGTGGTCTTTTCCCTCTTGCTTATTGCCAGATATTATACAGATCTTGCTATCGTTTGAGTGGACTCTTAGTTACCAAGCCAATGCTCTAAGAACTAGGCTCCTCCTCCACTCCAAGGGATACTCTAAAGGTGTGTTATTCTGTTCTTTTATTTTTATTGTTCTACAATTATTGAGGGTGTAGGGATGTGCAGGGAAAATTTTGATTTGTTTTCAGATCCTTTTGGGACTTTTTGGTAGACTTTCTTTTTTGGTTTATTTTAGAAATAAATGGCAGTAAAATGTGATTAATGTACATAAAGGTCCTGATTTTCGAAGGCATTTATACAGTTCACAGCCCATGTTAACCATGTCAATGCCTTAATCGGGGATTTTCAAAGGCACCTACATGGCTAGTGCCTTTGAAAATCCCCGATTAAGTCCCCTACGTGCCCCGATGCTATCCAGTAAGCAATGGGGCATGTTAGGGGCATGTTGCGGGCATTCTGGGGCGGAGTGCAGGCAGGAAATAGCGTTAACTGGGCAGCAGCGATTTTGGATGCTGCCTGGTTAGTGCTCTGCACCTTAAAGATAGGAGAGAAAAACCCTCACCTATCTTTAAGGCACCAGCGCTAACCGGGCTGCATCCAAAATTGCTGCTGCCCAGTTAGGCTTGGTGGCTTTCCAGTTGTTTGGGAACCCCGGATTTTCACTTCCATCACTGTGTAAGTGAAAATCTGTGGTTAAGGGGTCGCGGGCAGGGCTATACAGCTACGGCGCTTAGCCATGCCCAACTAAGAATCAGGCCCAAAGTTTTTAACATGCATTATTACTCAGTTACATGCATTAAACAGTTATTTGCATTACTCAGTAGCATGCATTAAACAGTTATGTGCATTAAACAGTTATGTGCATTAATCAGTTGCATGCATTAAACAGTTATGTGCATTAATCAGTTACATGCATTAAACAGTTATGTGCATTACTCAGTTACATGCATTAAACAGTTATTTGCATTACTCAGTTGCATGCATTAAACAGTTATGTGCATTACTCAGTTACATGCATTAAACAGTTATGTGCATTCATCAGTTGCATGCATTTCCATTCATGCATCGAGTCAATTTAGTGTATCTTCCTTATGCACATGAAACCTTTTGAACCGAAACTGGAAAGCAAATTAGCAGGCATTTATTTTATTCCTCTGATCTAACACTCATTCTTTGCAGATTACACATAACCACATATAGAATAACAGCACAGGATGTACAGACAGGAAGTTAGCATTTGAGGGGGGGGGGGCAGGATGGGATAGACCTAGATTGCTGAAGGTTTCCCTGAGGTCTAACTCTTCCCATTGCATGCAGAGAATTGTAGTTCTGATGTTAGTGAGAAGAGGAAGGAAAAAAGTGGTATTGTCAGACTCAAGGGTGCAGGGGGAGAAATATGTAGAAGCTGATAAGGATAAAGCGGAATTGCTTAACAAATATTTCTGTTCTGTGTTCACAGATGAAGAACCAGGAGCAGGACCTCAGAAAACACCCACAAACAGGAACAGAAGCGAGGGACATCTTGAACAATTTTCAGAAGACTGTGTTCGTGAGAAACTAGCTCAACTTAAAATAGACAAAGCGATGGGACCGGATGGGATACACCCTAGAATACTGAGGGAACTTGGGGACGTTCTAGCAACTCCACTGACTGACCTTTCCAATGCCTCGTTGGAGTCGGGAGTGGTGCCAAAGGACTGGAGAGAGGCTCATGTGGTGCCTTTACACAAAAGCGGAAGTAAGGATGTGGTTGAAAACTACAGGCCGGTTAGTTTAACTTTGGTGGTGAGTAAATTATTGGAAATGCTGCTGAAAGAGAAAATAATGAGGTTTCTGGAGTCCAGAGGATTACAGGATAAGAGGCAGCATGGATTCACCAGAGGCAGGTCTTGTCAGACAAATCTGATTGATTTCTTTGACTGGGTGACCAGGGAGTTGGACCAAGGGAGAGCCCTAGATTTAGTGTATTTAGATTTTAGTAAAGCCTTTGACACTGTTCCTCACAGGCGACTTATAAACAAACAGCACCCTAGGGATGGACCCTAAAGTTACTGCTTGGTTTAGAAATTGGTTGGGTGGGAGGCAACAAAGAGTACAGGTAAATGGAGCTCACTCTGAGGAGAAGGATGTTACCAGTGGTGTACCCCATGGATCTGTCCTTGGTATGATTCTTTTTAACATCTTTGTTAGTGATATAGCAGAAGGGCTGGCGGGTAAGGTTTGCCTCTTTGCGGATGATACTAAAATCTACAATAGAGTAGACACCCTGGAAGGTGTAGATAACATGAGGAGGGATCTAGCTAAGCTTGAAGAATTGTCTAGAATTTGGCAGCTGGGATTTAATGTTAAAAAATGTAAGGTCATGCATTTGTCTGCAGCAATCCAAGGGAGCAATATAGTATAGGGGGTGAAGTACTTTTGTCCACTAAAGAAGAGCGGGACCTAGGTGTGGTTGTGTCTGATGATCTTAAAGTAGCTAAACAGATAGAAAAGGCAACAGCAAAAGCTGGAAGGATGATTGGGTGCATTCGGAGAGGAATGGCTAGCAGAAAAAAGGAGGTGATAATGCTTTTGTATAAGTCTTTGGTGCGATTTCATTTGGAGTATAGTGTGCAATTCTGGAGACCGCACCTTCAAAAGGATGTGAACAGGATAGAGTCGGTGCAGAGGGTGGCTACTAAAATGATTAGTGGTCTTCGTTATAAAGTAGATGAGGACAGACTTAAGGATCTTAATAGAGGAAAGGTGGGCTAGAGGTGATATGATTGAAATGTTTAAATACCTCCGTGGCATAAATGTTCAGGGAGAGAGCCTCTTTCAATTGAAAGCAAGTTCTGCTAAGAGAGGACATGGGATGAGGGTGAAGGGAGATAGATTCAGGAGTGAAATGCGGAAATATTTCTTTACGGAAAGAGTAGTGGATCCGTGGAATAGTCTCCCAGTGGAGGTGGTAGAGATGAGGACAGTATCTGAATTCAAAAAAGCATGGGACAAACACAGAGGATCTCTAAAGGTAAAAAGGGGACTGTTGTAGTTGTTGATATGGAAGGACAGACTAGGTAGGCCATGTGGTCTTTTTCTGTCGTCATATTTCTATGTTTCTATGTTCTTAGGGAAAACAAGAGCTGCAGCAGCCTATTTGACTGGTCTGGGCAATATGGCATGCCTTAACCTTCATTCTTGAAGATATATCTCTGCTCTAAACCTGCTGAACTTCTACATTTTAGAATATCCCCAGGTATGTCTGGATAGATAGTGTGCACTTAAATTCTAAGAAAGAATTGAAAAATGTCTAAGCAATTTTGCCAATAACTTTTAAAGCAGGGGTTGCAGTCCTTTTGAGTGTGAGCGCCCGTTTTCAAGATCCAACATTTTCGTGAATCCCCATATGGCCCAACCTTGCTCCCCCGAATATCTCCTCCCCACTTCCCCGACCACTCAGCCCTTCCTTAACCAATATCTCTCTTTCTTTCAGCTAAGTCAATTCCTACCACTCTGTCCCTCTCAGAACCTCCCATCAGTCTCTATCCAGAAGTTTATCTCTCACCACCACCTTTCCCTATTCTCTTCCCTTTCATTCCTTCTCCTCAAATCTCTCCCTTCCCATTCCTGCTCAGGACCACCCCAGTCCCTCATCTACTAGGCCTACCATCATTCTCTCTCTTATCCCAGTGCATCCTCACTAGTCTCTCTCTCCCTCCCCCCTCACCACTCCATCTCCTTTCTCAGTCCCTCTTCACTAAGCTCCTTCTCTTTCAGCTCCTTCCTACCACATCTCTGTCCCTGAGCCTTCCTCACTAGTCTCCTCTGCCACAAGTCACTAATCTCTCTAGCCTCCCCCAAAGGATGCTTGGGTATATAGGGAGAGGAATGGTCAGCAGGAAGGAAGAAGTGATAGTGCCTCTATACAAGTCTTTGGTGAGACTTCGTGGGCTTCATCATAAGGCATATGGGGGAGAGACTTAAAGATCTCAATATATACATATAATTTGGAGGAAAGGTGTGTGGGGGGGGGAGATATGATAGAGACATTTAAAAACCTGCATGGAATAAATGTACAAGAGGAGAATCTCTTTCGACTGAAAACAAGCTCTGCAATGAGGGGACATAGGATAAAGGTGAAAGGGGATAGACTCAGGAGTAATATGCATGAATATTTCTTTATGAGAAGAGTGGTAGATGCATGGAATAGTCTTGCAGTGGAGGTAGTAGAGATGAGGACAGTATATGAATTCAACACAGATCTCTAAAGGGATAAAAGGGACTGTAGTAGTTAATATGGAAGGGCGGACTGGATAGAACATATGTCTTCATCTGCTGTCATTTTTCTTTGTTCCTATGTTTCTGGTTTCAATCTTTTTATTGAGAGTGAACAGGCAAATACAGCAAATTTTGCAACACAGAACAGCAGTAACACAACACAGCGATTGCGACAGCGTACTCATCAATCAGATGACACCACCTGGTTTCTCACCCTTTGCCTGCCACAGGGCCAACCAGAAGGGAGGAGGAAACCTCATACTTGCTAAAACAAAGCTACAATTCAAACTAAATAATACCACCTCCACAACCCATCTAGACACGATCACGATATCAAATGATTACTGCACACTCAATTTACTCTATCGAGCACCAACTTCATCACCTGACGACCTACCAACAATAATCGACCTTGCCTGCAACTCAAACAACCTACGATCCTCAAATTGGCTCCTTGGAGACTTCAACCTGCCCTCCTCCAAGACACACAAGCAACAGCCCTCCTTGAAGCACTAGATGAGTTAGGCTACAAACAACTTATCGACTCTCCCACACACATATTGGGGAATAAGCTAGACCTGATCTTCACCCCCACGTCCGAGGTTGACACTACCCAACACCTACCGATATCCATAACCCCTGTACCTTGGTCTAACCATAACCTGCTATGATTTCACATACCTACTAGCCGCTGCATCAAGAACAGCAACAGAACCGATGCCCCCTCATCTAGAGCTCCAACAACACGCTTTTGACCATTCGTTAGAGATGAAGGCCTGGAGAAGATCCTCCCACTTCTTACCAGCACAACCCTTGATCCAGACGAGATGATAGCTAACTGGAATAACAGCCTCAGAACTGCAGCCTGCCTCCCTCCTGCTAACAATGAGACAAGGAAACGTGAACATGCTCCATGGTACTCAAAAGACCTACGAGCATCACTCCTACACCTACGCAAGCTCGAGAGGCAGTGGCGCAGAATCCAATCCATCGAGTCACATTACACTTACAACTCATACCTGGTAATACACAGAGAGAAAATAATGGAGAAAAGGAGACAATACCACACGGACATTCTAAAGCGCTCATTAAATAAACCGCATGACCTGTTCAGCATTGTAAAATCCTTAACAGGTGACCCAGCCTTAGCACAACCACCCATGCCCCAACCCCAGGATTACTCAGATTACCTGCAATCGAAAACGATCCAGACCAGCATGAACTCAAGCAACTTAATCCATACCACCATTCACAATGCGCCACAGCCAAAACCACTACTCAAATTCTGTGAAATATCCAGCAAAGAAATTGACACTATTGCCTCTATCAACCTCACCACAGCACCCAACGATCCCTGTCCCGCCAGTTGGATAAAAGAGCTACGCTATGAATTAAGTCACACCCTGAGCAATATACTGAATCAATCCCTATCAACAGGATCTTTCCCACAGAGCCTTAAACACACTTCAATCAGGCCGCTACTAAAAAACAGTAGACTTGACCCGTCCAAAGTCGAATCCTATAGACCAATTTCGAGCATCCCCCTGCTCGCTAAAATCATTGAGAAGATAGTCCAGCATCAGATCCAACAGCATGTCGACACCGAAGCACCTTTGGATCCATCCCAACATGGCTTCAGGGAAGCACATGGTGTCGATACCATCCTTACGACCCTCTTCAACGAGTTAGTCACAGGCCTTGACAACATACACCAAGGATTCGTTCTCATCTTCATGGACATTGCAGCCGCTTTTGACTTGGTGAACCATGAGATACTACTGCAACGCCTCCAAGAAAAGGGTATACAAGGCACTGCTCTAGAATGGTGCAAATCATACCTGATTAACAGATGGCAACAAGTTAAGACAGGTACTACAACATCTGAACCATTCCTACAGAAACAGGGGGTACCCCAAGGATCTTCCTTGTCTGCACTACTGTTTAACCTCTATATGCAGCCCATCTGCACCTTGATGCATTCTCTAAACGTTCAATGCCTTGCATATGCAGACGACATCCTGTTATACATCCCATTCAAGATTGACCAGCCGGATTTCTCCCCTATCATAAGATGCTTTGATGTAGTTGCAGACTGGCTTCTCACACAAAATCTGCAAATTAACCACAGCAAAACAGATGTCCTCTTCGTTACGAGGAACCAGAAGTTTACTCCACCTCCCTCACTACAAGTCAATAATGCCGAGCTCAAAAGCAAAGCCACAATCCATTACCTAGGCATCACGCTGGATCAGCGGCTTGATATGATAACTCATGTGAAAAACGTCACAAAAGCAGTTTACCACAAAATACGGACATTACGCCACCTTCGACTATTGCTTGACTTCCACAGTCCACTCTAATCCTGCTCCGGCTTGCCATGAATTCAGCCGCTAGAGTACTCATAGGTATATCAAGGTCAGACCACATAACACCAGTAATGAAGGAACTCCACTGGCTACCACTACAGGCCCGAATCCATTACAAAGCCCTAGTTCGAACATTCAAAGCACTGAAGAACCAGCCCCCTACACCCATCAGTAAGCTGATCCGCATCTTGCCTGACAACAGAAGTAGAAGATCTGCAATGTTGAACGCATTAGAGACCCCTAGGATAATGTCAAAATGCACGAAAGCAACTTCCAGTAGGGCCTTTTCGATTTATGCACCCATAGCCTGGAATGCCCTCCCTTCTGATATTAGAGCCTTCACGAGCCTTGCCCCAGTCAGAAAAGCACTTAAACACTAACTGTTTCTAAAATCCTATCCAGAAACAAACACAGGAAAGATTACGACGGGCAACCTGACTCCCCTCCCTAGCTGCCCCACCACTCTGACCCGAAAAGAGAATGGATAATCAGCTAGAGTTAGAACGGCACCTCCAACCTTTGTCCAACTGTAAATACGTTGTAGTTTCTTAAAATGACATGTAATTAGTTTCCCCGGTTCTCCCCCAAGTTCACTCCCTGTTTACTGTAAACTCAATGTGACTTTAAACATTGTAGTATTGTTTCTGTTCATTGTGCACCGCACTGATTTTAATAGCGCGGTATATAAGAAATGTAAATAAATAAAATAAGATAAATAAATAAACAGAGAGCTTCAATACAACCCCCCCCCCCCGAGTGTCTCTGACAAAAACCAGTATTACAAATATGCAAGTTGTAAATATAATCAAGAGGTACACATAATCAAGGGGTACAAATGCAGGTGGCACCTTTATGTAAGAGGGAATAGGAGAGAAGCCCTAAATGCCTCCTCAGCGAACAGCACCATAATCATTCACAGTCACAGACACATGCTCAACCACCAAGCCTTCCGCTAATATCCTCCCCCTACCCTTTCTCCTAAATTTATTTATTTATTTATTTCTTATATACCAACTTTCATGATATCAAGGCAGTTTACACTGAACAAACTGAAATTACATTGAACAGGGCATTATAACTTGGAGATAACTATTTTTACAGGGAACATGGGCTATGGAGGGTTAAGTGGCTTGCTCAAGACCACAAGGAGCACCTGTGGGACTAGAAACCCCAGTCCTTCCGGCCCAAGGTTGCTGTCGTCTAGTGGGATTTGACCCCCTGACCCTCTGGCCTGAGGTAACTTGTCCCAACCACTAGGCCACTCCTCTCTCAACCCCTCAAAAGTCCATGTGACCCTCATATTCACATATTTGTAGGGATAGCTCCCCAGCATATCCTGCTCCCCCTCGTTCTAAAGTCCCCCTTCCCTTTCCTCCTCCCCTAATGTTCCTATGTTTCTAATTTCTCTCTCCAGTCCCACTCTACATCTCTTGCGTCCTCTGCTGCCCAGCTTCTATCCATCGGTCTCTCCTTTTTCCAAACCTCTGTCTTGATCTCTGGCTGCCGCCCCTTTGTCATGATCCCTTGAAGTTATGTGTCTTCCTACTACCCTCTCGCCACAGCCTCTTGTCTTCCCTCCTGTCCTGCTTCTCTCCACTCTTGATCCTTTCCTGTTTTTCAACTGCCATCTTCACTCTCTGGTCCCTTCTGGTCCTTATTGCCTGCTCTGCCTCCATGGATCCTATCCACGTTTTCCTCCTGCTTTGCTTCTCCTGCCCTTGACCATTTCCTGGCTGCTTTCTCTCATTCCCTCTCCCCCTACATCCCCTTCTTTGGTCCTCTCACTCCTATCATAGCCCTCTAACCTTTCTTAAATTCTGTTCTCAGAAATCCTCCATTTTGGTGGGTTCCTTCTTGCCCAGGTCTCCTTCCTTGCCCCTTCCAGAGTAATCTTTCTTCTGTATGTCCTACCTCCCGTCTTAAGTGCTGGACCCTCAGCATCCCTCATGCCTCCTTTCTTAGCACCTGACCTTTCCCCTCTGTGGCCCCTTCCTCCTTCCCTCACCTCACAGCGTCTTACCCAGTGTTCTCCTTCCTGCCCTCCTCCTCTTCTTCTCCTCAAGGTCCCTTCCTTGGTGCTTTGCCTCCTGCGCTACCTCTTCTTTCCTACCCTACACTCCCCGTTGTTCTTCCTGCCCTCCTTCTCCCCCCTCCCTTCTCATCCCCCCCCCCCCCCAGTTCTTCCTCACTGTCAGATCAGTAGTGCAGCCAGATTAGAAATAACATGAAATTACTTAGGAAAGATTTCCTCATGTTGTTTCAAACCAGTGCACATCCATAGGAATGGCTTCTAAAATTCTCCCAAAGCTTGTAAAGTGCTTACTCAGCCCTATGTTTTGATGCTGTGGGGGGTGAATTTCTGGAGATATTCAGATTTTTACAAATAAGCAGATAAAGTGAATTTCCAGCTGCTGATTAGATTTGGCTGAAAATTTAGCTCAAGATAGCCAGCTAACATTAACTGCTCACCAGGTTTTTGAAAAAGCATCTCAATGATGCAACATGAGCAATGCAACACCATCAGTTGCCCTGGCCATGTCAACTGGAAGTTGACCATCATGATCATAAACCCATTTATTTTATCAAAGTAAAGCTCACTTGGGCTGCCGTTGCTTCAGGTACAGCTTACAAAAGAGAACAAATGATCTGAAATGTATGTACTTTTTATGGAATTCCAGCAGTCAAATCTCATAAGCATCCTTCCCAAAGAATCAAGCAAGGGTTGCCCATGTTCAGTTAGATAATCTACTACTCTGCTCTGTTCCTCTGAGCCAAGAAGCAAAACCCTTCCAGAGGAAAACTAGCCTGCTGGCTCTCCAAAACATGAATTTCATGTGGATCAGCTACTTATTACTCTCCATGCAACTGAAGCAGGACACCTGCCAAATTAGTTTTCCAAATCATCCTCAGCTACTTAAGTGGAAAAATTCGCCTGTCTTACCTTGTTATTCCGTATGCATTAAGATGGAACCTGTGAAGATTTCATGCTTTCGCCATACATTTTAGTACATGGTGAAAGGTTGCTTGGCTGGAACAGAGGGATGGTTAATGCCCTGTAAGCTCTGATGAGCATGGACTGTCTCTTTCATGTATCTGTGCAGCGCTGTGTATACCTTGTACCACTCTACAATTGGTAAGTAGTAATAGTAGTAGTTTTATTAATTAGAAAGAATTTTTGATTGCAAAGGTTATAGAAGAGAAAAACGTAGAAGCCCTTTTGCTAAAGCACGTTAGTTTTTTGCAGTTAACGCACAAGAGTTTGCATGCATTAATTGCAAAGCCTCCATGGTAACTGTCAGGGGTGTAGGCAGCATGTTAACACACAGGCAGGCCCTTTAGCATGCATTCAGACCCTTGTGAATCACCCTAGGTGCACCTAACTCCACCTATTGCAGTGGCGCGAGGTAAACCCTCACTATTTGCAACATTGACATCATGCAGCATGCACCTTCACGCTAACTGCAATAATCTCACCACACCCACTCTCCTCCCCAACCCCCCCCCCTCCCCCATTCTGCACCTGAATGCACTAACAGTCATGGCCAAACAGTATCGGTAGCAAACCAAAAGAGGAGCAACCTCTCGAAGTGAACTCAGGAGACACAAAGAGCGAGTGGTAGTGGTCACAAGCGCTTTATTAATGAAGACAACGCCCCAATGCGTTTCAGCAAAGCCTTCATGAGGGGGCTGAGAACTGCAACAAACAGTAATAAATAAACAACAAGAACATATCACAAATGTGACATATAAAATAAAAAACATTATAATTATATATAAAAAATATATATATAAAAAATAGGAATAAAACAAACAAATAAATAAATAAATAAACAAATAAATGCCTGCGGAGAAAAAACAGGAAAGGGCGGAGAGACACCTGCCATAACCCATGGTGGCTGCCAAGCTCCAAGCCACTCCGCCCATGAGGAGCCCTGTCCTCCGCCCTGCCAGTGCTCTCAGGTGGCCGAGGAACCACCACCAACATCCCCTTGCCAACCAAACATACCCGCTAACCCCCCCACATCTCTGTCCCCTGACGCACCTACCCTCCCTTCCCAGGGAACTGGCACCGTGCCGGAGCGGCCAACGGACCCCTGCCCCCCACCCTGCCCTTCTGCACTGCTTAATACCCGACCAGTCCGGCCACCCCGACCGCCCCAAGGTGACCGACCTTCGCACGAGGGCTCACACACCAGCATATCACTAGCATCGGCAGTCTGTGCCTGAGCCTGCCCCACTGCCGTCCCGCTGCCCCCCTGCCCCCTACTCCCCGTGGAAGGCTCACTGCCCCCCCCACCCCAGTCTGACCTTGCTAGCAGTGGAGGCCTTAGCCCCCCCTGCCCCCTCCTCCCACGTGTTGCATTACCTCGGGACCTACCACCCCACGCTAAGGCGACGCCACTCCCCAGCGCAGCCACATTATTGGGCCCAACCGGACCCACATCCCCTGTTGTCCCCTCAACCCCTCTCCCCCTGCCAGGCCCTTTTCCCTTGCTGGAACCCCCCCCTCCCCCCTTCGCATAACCATGACGCATCATCAATTGGTAATGCTGGGTTTTTTTTGTTTGTTTTTGTATTTTATTTATGTTATTATTTTTTTTTTTGTTTGTTGCCCACAAGGGCCAGCCCAGCTGCCCAAAAGCTAAAGGTAACCGGCAAGATTAAAGCAGCCCTTACAACCGCAACCGTGCCCGCCAAGCTCTCACGAGCTCCCTAATCCGAGGCAGCTGCGCACGAGCACACGTGCCCTGCTATCCTCATCCCCCGTTCCCGCAAAAACGAAAAATTTCCGCCACTCCTCAGCCACTCCACTCCTAATCCCACCACCTTGCTCAGGCCTCACCCTTACACTACTGTCCTCGCCCCCCGCTCCCTCTAATCTGAAGGAAACAACGCGCTCGGCGTGCACCGCGCGAGACCCGAAGCAGCCCGCTCCTCGTCCCCCGCTCCCACTGATGACTGCCCGGCGACCTGCGCACTCAAACCTGCTCCAAAGTCCCTTAAAGGCCCCAGGCCCCACCGTCACAATTGCCGCTACTCTCTTCGCACGTCCGGCATCTCCGGCATCCGACAAAAAGAGGCCGGAGCCACGCCGCACTTCCACCAAAAACCCCCAGCGACCACTCACTCTCTCTCTCCCATTGGCTCCCGCACCACCAAACAACACACGGGGACAATGGGAGCGCTGTCTACCTTCCATCCCGCCCCCACCCCCCGCAATGCCGGCATACGCCGACGGGGTGCTACGTAGCCGTCCCCCCGGTTAATGCCGGCCACGTGCACAAGGCTCCGCGGCCTTGCTGTTCTTGTTGTTTATTTATTACTGTTTGTTGTAGTTCTCAGCCCCCTGATGAAGGCTTTGCCGAAACGCGTTTGGGCATTGTCTTCATTAATAAAGCGCTTGTGACCTCTACCACTCGCTCTTTGTGTCAAACAGTATTGTTTACTTTTATTAGCATTTAGCACACACCTTTCCAATAGTAGCTGAAGGCAAGTTACAGTCAGGTACTGTAGGTATTTCCCTGTCTGTGGAAGGATTACAATCTCACTTTCTACCTGCGGCAATAGAGGGTTAAGTGACTTGCTCAAGTCCACAAGTAGGATCTGAACCCCGGTTTTTCTGGTATCAAGCTTCTGCCTTAACCACAAGGTTACTCCCTGCTGTGCAGTTAACATGTTCCAAATCAGGCATTAACTGCATAGCATATGTCAGTAAAAGAGCCCATTAGACTTCTTAGTAGCAATAGTTAGGACCAAAAAAATTGATTTGGTCAGTCTATGTTTAAAATTAAGTTTGAGTGATTTTAATGTGGGGTTTTTTCATGGTTTTGCACATATTTGTCTTAATTGTGTTCCTTCTATGTGCATTACTTCTTTTTTTTCATGAACAGATTGATTATATGCATGCAAATTCATAGGTATAAACATGCACAAGCAATTTACGTGCACTTTTCAATTTTAGGAGCCCAAAATGCACTTCCCTTTTTCTTAGCTATAACAGAAATATGGATGGCAAAAAAAGGAGAGGCAGGGATGTCCGAAAAAGGTCTGGATGGTTATAAGGACTTTTCCGAAGCTTGGGTAGGAAAGAAGGGGCTAGAGCGACCTTGATTTCCAGGCACTCTTTGGGGCTATGTGTAGTTAGAATAAGATACTTGGGCGGAGTGCATTCCATGACAATGAATTATGGAGACCAGGGGGTGGGAGGATTTCACGGCTACAGGTCCCATTGCAACAAGATGTTGGTGGACAGGAAGAGGTTTTAGACCTTTTTGCAGAAATAAGTTTGGAATTGCAGTCATTGTGGATATTACGTAGGATATTTTTATTTCCATAGGGATGATTTGACATATCTATGGTTAGATTCTTTTTGCAGAGGTGGGTGTATTATATTTTAATCAATTTGTGCAGTTTCTTACACACCCTAAAGGCCTTACATGAGATTTAGTGATTAGTCCTGAGAAGTGAAAATAGAAATATAGCAAGAGCCTGTATTACTCATATTTTGATTGACTTATAACAGGGTGTAACCGAGGCAAGCGGACCCGGTGCTTCGGGCCCTTCATCAGCAACCCCCCCCCCCCCAATCCCACAAAACACACCACATCAATGTTCGTGGAACATAACTGGTCACAGCTTTATTCACCATTAACCATTTAACAATATACCAACGTCATAAACCTTAACAAACCTCCTATCATAGCAGTGCCGCACCAGCCATACCTTAGCAAAGTGCCTTCCCACCGCTACGACCATAAACCTGCCCCGGCAAGTCTCCTAACCCCTTTCCCTGACTTCGCCATGCCTTAGCAAAAGTCGGCAAGGGTTTGTCTGGGTCAGGGGCACCCCACCCCCTCTCAAGTGTACCATGAGGCTCCAGACCCCGGAAACCTCCAGGATCCCACCACCCCCAGCTGCAACACCCTGCTTAACCACCCTGGGAGGGCGGGAGGGAAGCTGGCGCCCCTCAGGCCTCCGCCGTCACGACTGACCACGCAAAGGCCTCCAGCAAACTCCTCCCCCCGTGCTACGCTGCAAACTAGCACCCCATTGGCTCCCGTGCGACTGCATTCGCTGGAAGCCAATGGGTTTGAAATTGCCCACCCACGCGCCCCCAGCCTCGGCCGCGCACAGGATCCCCGCACCGGGCCGCGCGCCCGGTTACGGTCGGCCGCTGGGACCCTGCCCGCGGCCTCACTACTTTTGGAGGTGTTTTAGCACAGGATATGGACTTGGAGGTTATGGTTGATGTCTGGGAGTAGGAATCCCTGGCTAGTTTTGAGAAGTTGCAGCCCTAAAAAAAAGTTAAGATAAAAGAGAAGGAGAAATGAGGGTTTAGGCCATTCCAAGCAGTTTTGGAGCTTAAGAGATTGTAAATAAAGTTAGAGAAGAAGTGGAGAATGAGGGAAGATGAGAGAGTGATAAGGTCCTACATTGTCAATCATAAATATTCCAAGAAAATTAAGCATTCTTTTTGGCTAAAATTTTAGCAGTATCTAATCCCTCTAGGGAATTTTTTCAATTATGGAACAGGCTTTTGGGAAAGATCAAGAAGAATTAGATAAGCAAGGTATGCCTAGTAGTGACAGCTTGGGAAAATTTCTTCCTCTAGAAAATAATTGGGTTGCAAAATAAATTAGTGGTGTGGGATTAAGGGGGAATCAGAGTCTTGGGGGTAAGGAGAATTAATGGTGTTTTTGATGCAGCAGGTATAATTTTTTTTGAGCAAACGTAATCCAGATCCAGGCATTCTAGATAACTGCCCTCATTCTTTTGTGATGCTCCTGGATAGGGATTGTTTGATGGTGCTTAAGGATATGATGAACACATCACAGGAGAGAGAAGCTGTCTCAAAGAGACAAAAAAGTGGTTTCTAAACCAATTCAAAGGATGGATCGATGAACCCAAGGTGCTGTGCAAGTTATACATGTAGTAAATCAGCCCTAACTAGCAAAATATTTGGAGAAAATTGTTTGTGTCCAAATTTTGGATTTGTTAGAGGATCATGGAAAATTAGATAGTGCACAATCAGGTTTCTGAAGATGACATAGTACCAAATTGGTGCTAATAGCTGTCCCTAACTGGCCAGGGGTAGAGAGTGCATGCTGATGGTGTGATTAGATTTTATCTGCAGCCTTTGATTTAGTAAATCATGAGTTACTAAAGATTAGAGGTGCCCAGACAAGTTTGGGTGGGATGGTTTCAAAATAGATTTCCTTGTTTTTACAGGAAAGAAGTTTTAGAGTAGAGGCACAGAGTGATTGTTCCCTACGGAAAGACTACAGTTGGAGTCAGCCGAGGATTGTACCTCTCACCACTCTTCTTTAATATTTTTTACAACTGATGGATTAGATTAACAATACATTTGTATGGGAGAGCCATTTATATATGCAGATGATACATTACTATGCTAAAATATTTAAGACAACTGGGTCTCTTCTTCCTTTCTTCTTTATTTTGGAAATTTTTCTAGCTTCCAAACCAGATGTCACAAAATCGTATTTTTTACTCTGGGATCACAGGATCTTATTTTTTACTCTAGGAAGCTTACTCATATGTTACGATCTTACTATGGCGGGCAGTTGATTATTCTTTTAGGAATGAATGTTGATTAAGAATGTTGATCAACATCACCTCTGTGAGTGTTTGCAGGAAGTGACGTTGTCACTTAAATCAAATGGATTGGTTATCCATGCAGAAAAATCTGAGAGTTTATAGACTGAGAAGGGAGTTGGGGAAGCAGCAGAATTTGATGTTGGGATTTGAGGGTTTTAAGATGCTAAATAAACAGTTTAGTGTAAAGGACTTGCGAGTATCTACAGTATAACTGAGCAGCTTGATTTTGAATCCCGAATACTGCGGATACTGAAGGTTGCATATGGAAAACTTGGCTAGGCAAGAGGCCTCAAGGCTTATTTAATTCTGCAGGCTTGATGACAGTAGTCGTATTGGTTGTTTTCTCAACTTCGGACTACTGTAATGCCTTAATGTTGGGACTTCCTAAGGCATTAATTAGATGAGTCCTGCTGGTATAGAATGCAGCCACAAGGCTGCTTCTGCATATATCTGATTGTGAAAGGATTTCACTCCTGCTGAGAATTCTATTGGTTGCTAATCCAAGTGAGAATAAAATTTAAAAGAAAATTAGTTTTAACATTCAGGGAGCTACGGGAATACTACCCTATGTATCTGCATGATAGATTGAGTAGATACATGCTAGATTGATTTGGAGACCCCCTCAGTATTTCCTATTGGGAATTCCACCAGATTATGGAAGATGACGTGGGGAGATTTGGGAACAGAATGTTCTCAGTAAAAGCACTATCCTTCTGGAACAGATTAGGATGGAGGGAAACCTGAAGTAATTTAGAAAGTTATTAAAATCATGGCTCTTCCCTTAGGACATCATTATTATTAATAGAAAAGGAGATCTGCTTGTGAGCATACTTGGTGGGGAAATAGTTTGTTAGGTTTGTCTATGTTACATTTTAGGAATGTTTTTATGTAAATTGTTACAAATTTATAGTTGGGATATTTTGAGGGGGAATTTTAGAAGAGCCGTCCAAGTGCAATCTGGGTCTTCTAAGCTACAGCGTCTGAAAAAAATTGCAGGAACGTCCAAGTGCGGACACGATTACCC
Source organism: Ichthyophis bannanicus (assembly GCA_033557465.1). Lineage (NCBI taxonomy): Eukaryota > Metazoa > Chordata > Amphibia > Gymnophiona > Ichthyophiidae > Ichthyophis > Ichthyophis bannanicus. The sequence goes on along the minus strand of CM066036.1, from coordinate 833,556,346 downwards.
AAACATAGACGTACCTGATAGGGATGTCTGCAGGGCATCTACTTAATGATTAGGAAGAGGGCAGCCAGGGTTCAAATCCTGCTGTTGAAATTGTGCTGAGGCTGGGGATGATTGAGTGCTTCCTCTCTACAGCCTCTGGATGTTCTTCAACTAAACGAGCACTTTTCAGATGATTGTTCATTGCTGTTCATGCCATGGAACAGATCTAAAGTTAGACATGACACCAGACATCCATGATGTTTCTGTGATCAGGTCCCCAGGGACATCCAGGAACCTGGGAAATCCCTGGCCACGCCTCCTCTATACCCTTATTCGGATTTGGACATCCTCATGCTGGGGCCATTCACAGACCCTTCTTCTAAAATGACTCTGGAGACAGTCTCGTGCTTTGGATGTCTCTGTGTCCAAAGCATGAATAGGGCTTCTAAAATGACCCTTTGTGTTTATATGTCAGATATTTATGATTGTTTTCATACAGACCTCTATGAATAATCCTTGATGCTGGTACTGGAGGGATATAATAAAGATACTGAAAGATAAAGATACCCATCATCCAGAAAAGGGTACCGAGCATATGCAACGTCACACCGTCCTACCCCAAGCAGTGCTACTCCCCCATATGCTCTTAGTGTAGCTAGAAGCAATATTCAGCTGCTAGATGACTATTCTAAAGTGGCTAAAGTTAGAAAGTTAGGCGCTTTAATGGTTGGCCTAATTTTAGCCACTTTAACTAACTGGCTAGTGCAGGGGTTCCCAAACCTGCCTCCCAGCCAGTTGGGTTTTCAAGATATCCACAATGAATATGCATGAGAGTTATTTGCATGCACTGCCTTCATGGTACGCAAATCTCTCTCATGCATATTCATTGTGGATATCCAGAAAACCCGACTGGCTGGGGGGGGGCCCCAGAAAGAACAGGTTTGGGAAGCCCTGGGCTAGTGGCTGAATATCACTGCTAGCTGGTTAGCTAACTCGCTATCCAGACAACCTGAACAATCAGTGCCAGTGGCCAGATGTTAATGTGCATTAAAACCTTTAGTAAACGTGCCTTTGAGTATCCAGGTTCAAGGTTCAGCAGCGACGGCTAGCCTGCTTTATCAGCATGAGTCGCCACTACTGAATATCCTCCCCCCCCCCCCCCAGTGATTTTACAAAGTTGCTCCCATGCACATTTGGGGAAAAGCAGGAAGTTTTTGTCCCTTTGTGCAGCTTTTGAAAATGGTTGCTCCCACTGGACATGGGGAGACATTGGTGTGCGTTCCTGCATGTTCTCACACGTATTTTATGAGAAGCTCCGCTTTTGGGTGAGCCTTTATAATTTTCCTTCCTTTGACTCTTCCCTGTCATTCTCATCTCATATCCAATGAATTGATAAATCCTGTCATTTTTTTCTCTTCAACATTAACAAGATTCGTCCTTTCCTCTCTGCCTCTACTACTAAGATTCTTGTTCACTCCCTTATTATCTCTCGGCTTGACTATTGCAACCTTCTCCTTGTTGGTCTCCCTCAATCCCACCTGCACAGTTAATTCTTCACCAGTCACGTTACCATCATATTACTCCTCTTCTAAAGTCCCTTCACTGGCTCCCCATCTGTTACCGCATTCAGTACAAACTACTTATCTTGACGCATACATGCATTCACTCTACTGCTCCTCCTTACCTTTCCTCTCGCCTCTCTCCCTATGCCCCTCCCCATGATATCCATTCCTCTTCTACTTTCCTTCTATCTATACTGCTCTTTTTCCACTAACTCCAGGCTTCCTTCTTTTAACCTTGCTGTTCCATTTGCCCGGAACAATCAGCCCTTGTCCCTGAGTCAAATCTCTTCCTTCGCCCTCTTTAAGCCCAAGCTCAAGACTCACCTCTTTGAGACCGCCTTTGATTCTTAGTCCCCTCCCTTGTGTTTCAACTCCTATTGTCTTTATTGCCCTTATTCCTGTATGTTTGTCTTCTAGATGGTAAGCTCTTCAAGCAGAGACTGTTTTCTTTTGTGTCTGTACAGTGCTGTGTACACTTGGTAGCACTTTATAAATGCTTAATTATTATTATTATTATTATTATTATTATTATCAGAGACAGACAGTATGAGGCCAATTCTGTACTGGTCATCCAGTCCCTGTATGGCCAAACAGAGGTAGACCCGATTCTGATCCTGTGGGGGCTAGATGTGCCTGTGGGATCAGAATTGGGTCTATGGCCCGGACATGAGGCTGGGTCCCAATTCTGATTGGCTGCACACTGTCGCAACTCCCCTCCTACAGGCCAGTGGCTTAATAGCAGGGGCGACCGCTATATTTGTTTGACAGTGTCCTTTTACTATTTCTGCCAGCAAGGGTTGCTGGGATTTGTAGTTTTGAGAACCTGGAACAAATTGTGTTGTGGCACGAGGGTCAATTTGAAACAGATAAATTTATTATAAGGGTTATTCCTCTTCACAAGGGCTCATAGGTAAATAAAGCAAATAAGAATTCTTTCTTCTGAGTAACAGAAAGTAAGGGTAAACTAGAAAGCATGAAATAAACTGTTTTCTTCACAGTAACTGAAACCTTTTAAACAACTTTGTCAGTACTTCAGCAAAGCTTGTTTCAACGGAGATCCAGTTTATCAGAATCACAGTATGAGCAATCCATCTGACAGCATTCTATATCATTAGGAACAAAAGGTTCTTCAACAATCATTTCTTCATTGTCAATGCTACAGCACTGCTCTTGAGAGTTCCTATCAAGCACAGCTGAGCTCACGTCCTGCAACTGGTTTAGGAAGGTTCCCTGATCATATGCCGTGACAGTCTTTGGTTCAGGAGAATACTTGTTATGTAAGCTTTCTCTTGTAGAACTTATATCAGCTTTTAGCCACTTCTCCAAAGCATTAGAATTAGAAGCATTTACAGCACTGCTATCTTGGCATTGGCTAGCACTAGATTTTAACTGCTTTACTATCTCTTCTACCAGGCTTTGATTAGGAAGTGATACAGACGTACCTCTTTTGTCAGCACTGCTCTGTCTGTGTTGAGAGCTTTGTCCCTTCCCCCAGGGTAATAGCTTAGCCCTGTCTTCAGGTAGCTCATCAACAGACTTCAGCTTGGCTTTAAAGTAGTAAGGAATGAACCCACGTGAATCCTTCTTGCCTGAAGCTGGGTTTCCAGACCTTCCTGTCTGTTGGCTTGTGTGGCTGCTTCTGTGAGTGTATCCTCTCTGGACGTTGTCTTCCTTCACGTCCTTCCCCGTGTCTGACCTCTTGTTCTCTGTATTTCCTGTGTTCCTCTTGTGCCTGTCTCCTTGTGTCTCTCTCCGTATCTCCTGTGTCTCTCCTCTCCCTTCACGACTAACTTTGCTTCCACCCTTAAAGAGTGAATCTGAAGCTGGTCTCCAACAGCTTCCACGTGCAGGCACACCCACCTGATTAGTCAGCTGCCTCTTGTTAGAGCTGCCTCTAGCTCTTACGTCATAATCCTGACTGAGCTGCATTTTTTCTAAAGGCTTCCTGCTTCTATGGAAACCTGGCTTTTCCTGAGTTTTACCGCTAGAGGGCTCACTACTCTCCCATTCCATCATGTCAGAAGTGCTTTCTGTATCACAACGCCCAGCCACATACCCAGCTAACTCAGCCTGGTTCCATAATATGTTTTTGTAAATATGTCTATAGTTTCCCCGTTGCTCCAAGTTTGAACTCCTGTTATAATGTAAGCACAGTACAGTCTTCTGACTGTGCAACCTTTGTTGATTGTGAACCGCACTGATAACAAATAGCATGGTATATAAAAGTTGTTAAATAAATAAATAAATAATGGAGTCGCAATGTCATGATGTCTCATTGCCATGGCACTGTGGCACCATTACAGAGCTGCGATTCCCTGCTGCTGAGCCAAAATGTCCTTTCCCTTTAGCCCAACCTTTGTTCTGGCTTCCCATGGCCAGGGTCAGGCTACAGGGAACCCGCCTTTATCCCTCACCTGTCTGTTCCCGCCATCCACCACCATCTCCCGAAATCCAGGGGGACTTATTCCACCTCAGAGGTGAAATAAGTCTACTGTCTACCCGGCCGACCCTGGACATACAGGGCCGACCTCCTGAATCAGTCCTGTACATCCGGGCTCTCGCCCCCCCCCCATGCCTCCAGAGTGCCCCCTCTCACCCCCATCTACAGCTCCCTGTACAGCACAGTTGTATGTATGGGGAGCCATTGTAAAGGGGCAGCAGGGGGATGAATAGAGGGGACGTACATCCCCGTTATTCATAGCACAGAATGACCCCCTCTTTGTAGAAAGTGTAATAGCTGTGTCTTGCATCCAGCTGTTATTGATGGGTACAGTCTACAACATATAAAACAAAATAGGGGAAAATGAACAAAAAGGTACAATACGTACAGTCTGCATTAAAATACATATACAAAAAACGTACAGAGAAAAAATAATAACTAAAACCGAAAGCCAAAATGGCCAGCAGAGTGAGCACTTCCTTTATTTACTGCCAAGGACAAAACAATCTAAAAAAAAAAATCAAACAAAAATGTACATATACCTTTTTAAGTTCTTTTTGGTAATAAATAGTAAAAGATAACAATAACAATAATAATAATAAAAAGGAGCTAAGTCCCTAATAAGAAATACTTACATCAGCCAAAAGTACACAGACTTCATCAAGCAGAAGAGAAGAGAGAGGAGGTTCATCTCTCGCGTTACAGAGTAAAAACTAAAACCACAGATGAAAAAAGGGGAAAATCCAAACAAAACAAAGATTCGGACCACTAAAAGTCGCATTGGAGCCCATGTAGCTAAAACTGATATTCCACCCTGAAGTCTGTGTTGGTTCCTTTGGGACTGCCACTGTGCTTGTTCTCATGCGCAAAACTAATCCATTTGGAGAAATTACTCCAAGACAAGCAAATTAAAACAGGTGTTTACTGGATAAACACCAGAAAAACTCTAATACTCTCTTACTCATCCCTTAGCTTGTCATGTCCTCGCCTTGTTTTTTTGTGCCTTTTCTGCAATGATGGCTCTTAAGTGACACATATGTACATAATTGATCCCACTGGAAAAGGTACCCAATAATAATACCTGTGGTGTGTAAAGACCAATAAACCCCTGCCTGCCCCCACTAGTCTCTGTCTCTTTCTCTCCTTCCAACCAGTTCCCTCAGATTTCTCCTTCTCCCCCTTCCCAACTAGTCTCTAGCAAGCTCTCTTTTCCCCACAGTCCATCCCCAGCAGCCTCTTGTTTCTCTTTTCTGTGTTCTGTGGACCCCCTGTAATGGCCTCATGGCTCCCAGGGGTCTGCGGCCCACAGGCGCTGTAGTGAGTGAGCAGTATGAGAAGAAGTGACAATACTGAGGGAGAAGGTGAAAGTTATCTTTTGTGTGTTACATTGAATGAAGCATCTATCTCCTTCTAAATATGCTGTAGAAAGTTTGCTGGGTGTACTCTTTGAAGTTACTTGTAAATGAGGGCCTGAAGGTCATGTTTCAATCTCTTGGTGTGTTTGCTGCATTTATTTATTTATTAACATCTTTTATATACCGCACTATTCGTTATCAGCACGGTTTACAGAGAACAAGAAAACTTCAGACAAGTTACATTTATCTGGTTTTTACATATAACAGGAACAATAACTTGGATAACCGGGGTAGTTATTTACAACAAATAGCAGTCAGAGAAATTATTTACATTCGGAAGACATATTGTCTGAAAAGATCCTTGTTAATATGGGAAAGTGGTGTAATGTGTTGTTGGGTCAGCAGAGGTTACGTGGTCAGAAAGGGGTTGTTGCTATTTGCGTGTGCCTGTGTTTCTATGTCCTCTGGGAAGTAATTGATGAAAAGGTGATGTTTCAAGGCCTTCTTGAAATGGATGAGATCAGAGATGGCCCTAATGTGTGATGGAAGGGTGTTCCAAAGTTTTGGAGCGCATAAACTGAAGGATCGGCTTACTGTTGTAGAGTTGTATCTTAAAGTCTCTTTTGGTACCATTAGCATATTTAATTCCGTGGTTCTTCTTAGTCTGTTGGGAGTGATTGGTTGGATCATCTCTGATAATGAAGAGGGAGCGAGGCCTTTGTGAGCTTTAAAGGCTAGGAGCAGAGTCTTGAAGGTGATTCTCACTTGAATAGGAAGCCAATGAAGTTGTTTAAGAAGAGGTGTTACATGTTCTCTTTTAGGTACCCCAAAAAGCACTCTTGCTGCACTGTTCAAGGCTAGTTGAAGCGGGTTTAGAGTAGATTGGGGGAGAGCCCTTGTAATATGGAGTTAGCATAGTCAAAATGGGGAATAATTAGAGCCTGGTAGACAGTTCGGAAATCATCCGGATCAATCAGTTGTCGGAGATGTCTGAGGGAGCGAATCTTGAAATAAACTGCCCTTACTGTGTTGGCTATGTGGTACTTCATGTCCAGTTTTTGATCCAGAGTCACTCCAAGGTATCGGATATGGGATTTTACTTGCAGCTTGGCATCTTGAACCTCAATGAATGTAGGTGGTATGAACTTAGTATTCCTTGAGATAAAAAGAACTTTTGGATGTTGATAACTTTGCTAGTCATGTCCCCATACTGGTTTTGCTTTGGCTTTTTAGGACATTTAGAGAGTGATTTTAGAAGGGCTTGACCTCATCTACAGGTGTAAATGGCAGAGTTACATGTATCTGTCAGGCTATTTGAATAAATATTGGGCCCAATATTCAGAAAAATGAAGTTCCTAAATTTAGGGTCCTATCTTAGGCTGCTTAATTTTTGTCTTATTTCCAGCCAAATTTAAGCATCTACATTTTCAGCTGAAATGCATCTTCATTTAGGAGCTAAAAAGTTATGCAGGGGAGGGGGGGTGTCATTTTCAAAAGTGTGTATGTGATTTGCAGACTTGCAAACTACATAAACCCCTCTCACCAGGATATTCAATGGTATTAACCTGGTTAGTGCCGCTGAATATTCCCTACTAATTGGATTAAAGGCTCCGCTGCTATCTGGATCTGGGAGTGGAGTAGGGGTGGAACTGCTGACTATTCAGCAGAAGGAATTTTCAACCACTCTTTGCAATCTGGTTAGTGGCTGAATATCACCACTGACCAGATCGCAAAACTACAATCTGGGAAAACCATATATTTGGTGCCAGTTACCAGGTATGCACTGGCACTGGATACACGGTTTTAATTTAAAGTGGTAGCAGCCTGCCGCTTTAGTAGCGTTGCCCACCCCCGCTGAGTATGCTCTCCAACACTTATAAACTTAGGCGTTTGCCTAGATTTATGAGATGCCGAATCTACCTTGCTAGTTAAAGAGACACTGCTATTTCTTATTTATTTATATGCTGACTCTTCTTTGACTGAAGAAGCTATCATAGAATCCTATGTGCTTTAGACCCCTGATGTAGACAATCAGTTGAAACACGGCCGTGTTGGGTCATTAATAAAAACTATTTATTATATCTGCGAAACTCTGGCCTGGTCTCTTCTCTGTCCTGTGTTTGTTCGTTCCTTGGCTAGCAGAGTATCTCCCCTTTGTTCTTTTGGCTGTAGATTTTGGAAACCGTGCTGCTGATAGCTATGTGTGGTAGCATACAGAGGTTTCAAGGGGACATGTTCTTTGTCCTTCGAAGCATATATGTACCGCATATATTAGAACAGCAATAAATAAAATATAACTTGGAAAATTTCCATGTCGGCACTGACTAAATAAGTCTTTCTAAAAACCAAACCCGTTAATTTGAAGCTTTATAATTAAGAGGGTTGTTTTAGGTGTTTTTTTGATGATTTATTGCATTTTTGTTGCAGAAGTTTTGGAGTTTACTACTTTTATTGCTTTCCTTTTTTCTGGGTAGGTGCTAGTTTTACCCCACTGCATCCATGAGCTTGCAGCCCTGCTTTTATTATGTAATTTTTTCTACAAGTCCATGCATGTGGTAGGGTAAAATCTAGGACTTGGATCAACCCGTCCTACTAAAATGAAGCCACCTGGCAACTCTCTACCCTTTGCTTTTACAAAGTTCCTGCCGTGAGGACACTCTGTAGTTGTCAATGACCCCCTCAAGATCAGTATATTCATGTGTCACTGACAACAAAAAACATTTGGTTTGCCTAGGGCTAAATAAGTGCACTGAGCTTTCTCTTTTACTTCTTAAACACCAACTACTTCTTTCTTTAAAAAAGAACAAAACAAGACATATCAGAAAGTAGAAGGGAGAGCTTCTTCATAACAACATTTGCTCTAAGTGCTGAAAAGCAGTCTTGGTAGTTCTAACGCTGGATCCATCTGTTAAAAAGGAACACAAATTATATACTACGGTGTGAAAATCACAGCCAAGCAGATGAGAAGAGCGTGACTGTCAGGCTTCTCTTTTTAATACTACGACTGATAAAATATTTTTTGTCCTAACCTTTGATTTGTTAACCAGAGCCATGAAATTGAGTTAACCAAATTGCAATGATTCTTCAAATTATTCCGTGCCAAGGAGAAGCTGTTACGAAAGAAGTTAATGCTCACTTCTGATGGTAAAGTATCTACTGCCAATGTGTGCCCGAAGGCCTCGGCTGATAAAACTGAACCATCCATCAAGCAAATCTTTATGGTTGCGTTTAATACGGAAGGTGAACAAAATGAAAATATTCTTGAGAGAATGCTGCAAATTCCAGCCAGGCAATGAAATGGAGAATCAAACTAACGATCTACACCGAGTCAGCAGTGAGAATAATACATTGCTGCTTGTGGCGCTGCCTAACCCAGAGGCACAATGAGGATTTTTAATAATGCTTCAAGGGCGGAGATTTCTTAGCTATATCGTCCTGAGCTGTATGCATTCACAGTTTGAAAGCTAACAGATCTGATTTTTCTCACTGATGGTGGTGCTATTCAGACATTCTCAAGCCAGCTCATCAAGCCAGTCCTCCACGGTGGAGATACACAACAACATAGGTGATGGCAGATATAGACTGAAATGGCCTTTCCAGTCTGCCCCTTAAGGTGGTTAGAGTTGTAACTGCTGCTTGACCCAGGTTGTTCTTTATGCCCTCATTTTAGATAAGTGCTGCTCTGTCCAGACTATCCTCTTGTCTTTTTCAGAAGTGCAGAAATATAATTTCTCTGCTGTTCTTTAGCTGATACGCCCAAGACTTGATTTGCATCCTTTTGCCATGAGGAGATTCTCTGTGTTTATCCTCGCTTTTATGAATTTCATCGCCATTTTAGGAGGGCATGCCAGGCATCCACCGCTGTTTCCATGAAAAATGATTTCCCGATGTTGCTCCTGAGTCCTGATATGCAGCTTCATATCATAGATTAATACCTTTCAGGTATTCAAACATCTATCATATTTCCCTTGTTCCTCCTCAGCTCGAGATTAAACATATTTAGGTCTTAAAGTCATATATCTTAAAGTATTCTATTGTGGTTGCTTTCTTTGGGATTATCTCTAGCCTCTTAATATCCATGCTGCGATATGGCCTCCAAAACTGAACACAGTATTCCAAGTGAGGTCTCCTTCCATCATATAACTCCTTTGAAAAGTCGTGTGTGCAAATATATATCAAACATATTCATTATGATGGATCAGATTAGGTGGGTGAATTCCTGCGGTCTGGTTGAGAACCAGATAGTTGCTCACAGGTGTCTTCTCGTATATTGCATTTCTTGAGGGCAAGTGGCAAATTGAGGCTTGCTTAGGTCTCATGATTTTCAAATAGAACTGTGAGAATGCTTTGCGACCTCCAGAAATCTGCAGTATCGTCCTGATGAGTCACTGATAAGGACAGATGCAGCCTGCAGGGTATTTCTGAGATATAAATGGCATCTCTTTCTATGTGCCAGATTATTTTCAGGAACACATTCTGTTTTTTCAGGCGTTACTGGAAAGGTAGCTATCACGTTTAGCTGACTAGTTGGGCGCTACATTTTTTTGTATTACTAATCACATCTATTAAAAATGCCAATGTCTCTCTGTTCAAACTATTGTCTGAGGAGCCTGCATGGATTTTTCCTTTTCAAGCCGCTTTCCAAAGCACAGTATCATTGTAACAGAACAGGAAATATCCTACAGAAGGCAAGGTTTCAATGGTAAAACTGTAAGGACCCAATTTCTTCTCTTTGGGGCACATGTACTAAAAGGCTCTCTGGATATGCACAGTTGGGCTGTGTTCCCAGTGCCGAGGCCTGCGCCAGCTGCAGGAGGGCATGTGCATCCATCTCCCCGTGGTTAGTACGTTGAAGCTGCCCAGAACTGCGGTGACCAGTTCACAGGTGCAACTAACGCCACCCTTTGAGAAAGCATTAAGTGCACCCACAGGAAAGGCAACAAGCACGATTAGCACAAGCTAAATGCAACTTGCCACCAATGCCTCCATTTCATCCCTGGCTCACTCATTCCAGACCCTATCACGTGCAACCCTGGAATATGGGAATTTTTAGCATGGTGCCCTAACCGAATGTTAAACCCCTGTTACTGGGAAACACACTTTACTATACATGCTCCTTTATGCCTCCGCAGATTGGTTACATATTTGAATCAAATTTTCTGGTTTGCAAAGCTTTGATCTATGATAATTCTGGGAACTTTTTCATAGGAAAAAAATGGGAACCCAGCCTCCTTCTTTAACTGAACCAACAGCTTTGCCTGGCAGCAACAAGTTGAGGCCAAGTATAGTAAGGGGTTTCTCCATTTCATACTCGTGAATACAATTCCTTAGTATTTAGACTATGCCCGAATTCTGTAAGGCAGATAGCGGGGCTGCATGTCCCGCATCCACCTTTGCCATATTCTGCCTCCCATTCCCTTTGCATGCACAAAACCGCTGTGCATGCTGTGGGGGATGGGGGTGGCATGGGGGCAGACAGTGGGAGGAGCATGTGTGGGACTGGCACTTAGGCATACAGGGCCAATTCCGGTCATGGCCCTGTACATCCTGGAGTCACTGGGGGGACGGCCAGCTTATTCCACCTCCGAGGTGAAATAAACACTGGCCATCCCTCAGGATCAGCCAGCCAGCAAGCACCCCTGGCAGCACCAGCAGGATGCACAGTGAGTTCCCATCACCTTATCCAGGCCCTGTCTGGCCCTGTCAGGGATCAGACGGCAGGGTAAAGGGGGATAGCAATGCGGTGGACTGGCTGGGAGGCAGTGAAGACGTCCCCTGGCCGTGCAGGGGCACAGTGGGCCATCTCTGAGTCCGATCCTGCACCCGCGGGAGCATCTTTCTCCCGTGGTGTAGAATCAGGTCCTAACATGCTCATCCTGCTCAGGGCCATCCAGATGGCCCAGATGTGCCCCTTGCTGAATCAGGCTCTAAATGTTTGAAGCATCAGTGTCTTACCTAGTGTATCCAGTCGGGCATAAAAAGATTAAAAATGTTATTGCGGGGTTTCACGTGCCTTAGGTTTGTTGGTGGTGCTGACATCAACAGGGGAAAGCTGGAACTGTGTCAGAAATAAAATAAAAGCAGGGTTGACATGGCCACATGTAAACAAAATAAAGCTGGGTTTGCTGCAATTCAGGACAGCAGGGGTTAAAAACGTAATAATGCTCTTCAGCATTAAATGAGAAAGAAAGCTTGGTAGCCATTTTAAAAGTAAAATAAAGGGAAGGGCTGTAGTACTGACAGGGCTGGCCTGCCCACTAGGTGGGCTATACAGCCGCCTAGGGCAACATACCACTGTGGGTGGCATGGCACCCATGGCAGGGCATCTGCTTGGGCACACATGGCCTGCCACTTCTGAACTCCCTTCAATGGGGCCACTCCCCCTTCCAAGCTGTGCTGCCCTCCTTCTGAGCCATGCCAAAGAGCCTTCCCCTCTTTATCAATCCTGCTAACAGAATCAGCGGCAGGGGGAGGTGCAGTGGGAGCACAGCATGGTTTGGCTTGGAACGGGAGCAGCACAGCCGGGGCTTCTGCCATGGGAGGCAAAAACCCTTGAGCTGGCCCTGAAAGCTGACCAGGTTTTAAAAAGCAGGGCTGCAGTTCCAAAGTAACTAAAGGTTGAGCTTGGCTGTCTGTCTTTCAAGTAAGTAAATGGTTAAATGAAAGGACACTGGGCTGCAGGTTATCAGGCAAAGCAGGGATCTCCCCTGGAGAGCTCTACTGAAGATTATTGCAGGCAAGAAGTCAGTTTCAGCAATGCAGTTTTGTAACTGGCATTTCTAACATATTAGTGCCTAAAATAACAGTAGCAAAATTGCCTTAAAAGAGTAATTAGGGTTTCTATGGGGGTGGGGGTGGGGGGGTTATATTCTGTAATTGGATGGAAAGTGTTTTTGGAAAGGGTGCTTGGAACTATTTCTTTGGGAGAACATAAGAACATAAGATATGCCATACTGGATCAGACCAAGGTCCATCAAGCCCTGTGTCCTGTTTCCAACAGTGGCCAAACTAGGTCATGAGTACCTAGCAGTTTCCCCAAAAGACACAGGTTCCTCAATGCTTGTATTGGGTCAAGCAGTGATATCCCATGTTCCTTTTAATAATGGTTTATGGACCTTTCCTCCAGGAACTTGTCCAAACCTTTTTTAAACCCAGCTACGCTAACAGCTTTTACTATATCCTCCAGTAACAAATTCCAGAGTTTGGTTACACGTTGAGTGAAAAAATATTTTCTCTTATTAGTCTTAAATAGGTTACCCTGTAGCTTCATTACATGTCCCCTAGTCTTTTTATATTCTGATGATGTAAACAATCGATCTACGTTTACCCGTTCCACTCCATTCATTAATTTATAGACCTCTATCATATTTCTCCTCAGCCGTCTCTTTTCCAGGTTGAAAAGCCTTTTTTAGCCTCTCTTCATAGGAGTATTCTTCCATCCCCTTTACCATTTTGGTGGCTCTTCTCTGTACCTATTCTAATAACGCTATATCTATTTTAAGATACGGTGACCAGAATTGCACACAATATTCAAGGTGCGGTCTCACAATGGAACGATACAGAGGCATTATAATATCCTTTGTTTTATTTTCCATTCCTTTCCTTATGATACCTAGCATTCTATTTGCTCTATTGGCCGCCGCTGCACACTGGGTAGAGGGTTTTAACATGTTATCCACGATGACGCCTAAATCTTTTTTCTGGGTGGTGGTTCCCAATGTGGAACCTTGCATTATGTAACCATAGATTGGGTTGTTCTTTCCTAGGAGCATAACTTCGCACTTGTCCACATTCAATTTCATATGCGATTTGGATGCCCAGTCTTTCAATTTATCAAGATCCTCTTGCAATTTTCCACAATCCTCTTGGGTTTTAACAACTTTAAATAGTTTTGTATCATCTGAAAATTTGATAACCGCACTCGTTATTCCCTTTTCCAGGTCATTTATGAATATGTCATAAAGCAGCGGACCCAGCACAGATCCCTGGGGTACTCCACTATTCACCTTTTTCAATTGGGAAAATTGGCCATTTAGCCCTACCCTGTGCTTTCTATCTTTTAACCAGTTCCTGATCCACAATAGTATATCACCTCCTCCAATCCCATGACTTTTTAGTTTTGCCAAAAGCCTCTGATGAGGGACCTGTGTCTGAAAGTCCAGATACACTATATCAACCAACTCACCTTTGTCTACCTGTTTATTCACACCTTCAAAAAAACATAACAGATTAGTAAAACAAGATCTTCCTTGTCTAAAGCCATGTTGGCTGTCTCCCATTATGCCATATGCTGAGTAATTTTGTTCTTTAACATAAGAACATAAGAACATAAGATATGCCATACTGGGTGAGACCAAGGTCCATCAAGCCCAGTATCCTCTTTCCAACAGTAGCCAATCTAGGTCATACATAACTAGCAGTTTCCCCAAAAGACACAGGTTCCACAATGCTTGTACTCAGTCAAGCATTGATATCCTGGGTCCCTTCTTAATAATGGTTTATGGACCTTTCCTCCAGGAACTTATCCAAACCTTTTTTAAACCCAGCTACACTAACAGCCTTTACTACATCATTCAGTAACAAATTCAACAGTTTGATTACACGTTGAGTGAAAAAATATTTTCTTTTATTTGTCTTAAATAGTTTACCCTGTAGCTTCATTGCATGTCCCCTAGTCTTTCTATATTCTGATAAGGTAAACAATCGATCTACGTTTACCCGTTCCACTCCGTTCATTAACTTATAGACTTCTATCATATCTCCCCTCAGCATTCTCTTTTCTAGGTTAAAGAGCCCTAACCTTTTTAGCCTTTCTTCATAGGAGTATCCTTCCATCCCCTTTACCATTTTGGTGGCTCTTCTCTGAACCTTTTCTAATATCGCTATATCCTTTTTAAGATGCGGTGACTAGAATTGCATACAATATTCAAGGTGCGGTCTCACCATGGAACGATATAGAGGCATTATAATATCTTTTGTTTTATTTTCCATTCCTTTCCTTATGATACCTAGCATTCTATTTGGTCTCTTGGCCGCACACTGCACACTGCACACTGGGCCGAGGGTTTTAACATGTTATCCACAATGACGCCTAAATCTTTTTCCTGGGTGGTGGTTCCTAATGTGGAACCTTGCATCGTGTAACCATAGTTTGGGTTGTTCTTCGCTAGGTGCATAACTTTGCACTTGTCCACATTAAATTTCATCTGCCATTTTGATGCCCAGTCTTCCAATTTATCAAGATCCGCTTGCAATTTTCCACAATCCTCTTGGGTTTTAACAACTTTAAATAGTTTTGTGTCATCTGCAAATTTGATAACCGCACTCGTTATTCCCTTTTCCAGGTCATTTATGAATATGTCATAAAGCAGCGGACACAGCACAGATCCCTGGGGTACTCCACTATTCACCTTTTTCAATTGGGAAAATTGGCCATTTAGCCCTACCCTCTGCTTTCTATCTTTTAACCAGTTCCTGATCCACAGTAGTACACTGCCTCTATCCCATGACTCTTTAGTTTTGCCAGAAGTCTCTGATGAGGGACCTTGTCAAAGGCTTTCTGAAAGTCCAGATGCACTATATCAACCGACTCACCCTTGTCCACCTGTTTATTCACAGCTTCAAAAAAACATAACAGATTAGTAAGACAAGATCTTCCTTGTCTAAAGCCATGTTGGCTGTCTCCCATTAGGCCATGGCTATCTACATGCTGAGTAATTTTATTCTTTATGATGGTTTCTACCATTTTCCCAGTACTGACATCAGGCTCACTGGTCTGTAGTGTCCCGGATCACCCCTGGAACCCTTTTTAAAAATTGGTGTTACATTGGCGATCCTCCAATCTTCAGGTATTAGAGATGATTTTAATGATAGTTCACAAATTACTAATAGCAGGTCTGCAATCTCATATTTCAGTTCTTTCAACACCCTTGGATGTATACCATCTGGCCCAGGTGATTTGCAACTCTTCAGTTTATCTAATATTTGTAATACATCTTCCCGATGTATCGATATTTCCTTCAATTCTTCCGCACCTTTAAATACCACTTCAGTCATGTGTAACATCCCTACATCTTCCTCAGTAAAGACCGAAGCAAAGAATTCATTCAGTCTCTCCACTATAGCCTTGTCCCCTCTTACTGCCCCTTTAACCCCTCTATCATCTAATGGACCAACTGACTCTCACACAGGTTTTTTTCTACGAAAGTACTTGAAAAAGTCTTTATTTTGCATTTTTGCTTCCGCAGCAAGCTTCTTCTCAAATTCTCCCTTTGCCTGCCTTATCAATGCCTTGCATTTGACTTGCCAGTGCTTGTGCTGTTTCCAGGTTTCGTCGCTTGGCTCTTTTTTCCATTTCCTGAAAGATGCTTTTTTGGCAACAACAGCCTCTCTGACCTCACCTTTAAACCATGCTGGCAGTTTTTTGGACTTCCTTCCACTTTTCTTAAAGTGTGGAATACAGCTGGTCTGGGCTTCCAAGATAGTATTTTTCAACAACACCCAAGCTTGATGTAAGTCTTTAACCTTTGCAACTGCTCCTTTTAGCTTTTTCTTAACTATTTTCCTCATTTTATCATAGTCTCCCTTTCGAAAATTAAAAGGTAGTACTGTTGATTTCCTTACTATCCCTCCTCCACTAATTAAATCAAAGGTGATCATGCTATGATCACTATTGCCAAGTGGCCCCAACACCCTTATCTCTTGCACTAGATCTGGTGTTCCACTAAGGACTAGGTCTAATATGGCTTCCCCTCTGGTCAGTTCATGAACAAGCTGCTCCAAGAAGCATTCATTTATTTCATCTAGGAAATTTATCTCCCTAGCATGTCCTGACATGACACTGACCCAGTCGATACCGGGGTAATTGAAATCACCCATTATTATTACTGTGCTGTAACTTTTGTTAGCTTCCTTGATTTCTTTGAGCATTTCATCATCCATTTGTTCATTCTGGCCAGGCAGTCGATATTACACCCCCACTGCCATCGCCTTCCCCTTTTTACATGGGATTTCAATCCATAGAGATTCTACAGCAAATTTTGTTTCCTGCAAATCTTTAATCCTTTCTGACTCAATGCCCTCTCTAACATAGAGTGCAACCCCTCCACCAATTTGATCAGCTCTATCATTACGATATAGTTTGTACCCAGGTATCACAGTGTCCCACTGGTTGTCCTCCTTCCACCATGTCTCTGATATTCTAATCATATCTAACCTCTCATTTAGTGCTATATATTCTAATTCTCCCATCTTATTTTTTAGACTTCTAGTATTTGCATACAAGCATTTTAGAGACTTTATTTTATTTATTTTATTTTATTTATTTATTTATTTAACATTTATATACCGCATCTTCCAAAGTTCAGTTGCGGTGTACAACCAACAACAATCAACAAAGCGCAGTTTGTTTCACATAGAACGTCATAACTTTTACATAGAACATCATAAATTAAACAAACACAGTTTTATAAACAAACAGTATATTTAAGCTAGAACCGTGAGTATCAAGTTAACTAACGTATTTTAGTGTCGAACAGCGTAAAAAAGAACATAACATATGCAACTATAAACATGTGGAGGTATTTGGGCATAAGAGCTTGGATCGTCATTTCGTTTAAGCTATAAGTGTTATCCGGATAGGGTTAGGTTTGTACTTGATGTGAACAGGTGGCTATTTAGCCTTTGTCTAATATGGGTTCTAGGGTTTCCATTGTATTATAGTGTTTAGTGAATAAATATGTTTTCAATTTTTTGCGGAATTCCACGATCTCTGTTAGTGATCGTAGATCCTCTGGTAGGGAATTCCAAATGGTTGGAGCTATGTGAGAAAAGGCTCTATTATTTGTTAATTTATGTGCTTTTATGAAGTCTTTTGGACTCTTTAGTTTATTTGATTGTCCTTTTCTGTGGGTAGGCTTAGAAAGTTCTTTGCATATTAGACTACATAGAGTAGTCGGGGCCATGTCATGTAAGGCTTTGAATGATGTTATTATTATTTTGTAAATTATCCTGCTTTGAATAGGTAACCAGTGAAGGGATGCTAGAATTGGTGTTATGTGTTGGAGTGAGTTTATTTTTAGTATAATTCTAGCTGTTGCATTTTGAGCTAGTTGAATCCTTTTAATGTTTTGTTTTGAAATGCCCATTAGTATTAGGTTGGCGAAATCAAAGTGAGGGGTTATGGTAGCCTGTATTATATTAATAAAATCCTCTATAAATACTAGTGGGCGTAGTTGTTTGAGTATTTTGAGTTTAAAATAGATTTTCTTTGTAGTATTTTTAATGTGGGTTTCCATTGTAAGGTGTGAATCTATGATTACGCCAAGATATCTTATTTCGTTTTTAATTTTAATTTCTTGGTCTTGTAGTGTTATGTGGGTTGGAGGGATATATGATTGATTTTTTGTTACAATTAGGACTTCTGTTTTGGCATGGTTTATGTGGAGATTTTGAGTTTTTAGCCAAATTGTGATTTCGTTATAGCAGTCTGATAGGCGTTGTAGTGGTAGGTTAGGGATCGTAAATGGAATGTACAACATAATATCATCCGCATAGAGGTGATATTGTACTCCAAATTTCTTAAATATGTTGCAGACCGGTTTTATGTAGATATTGAAAAGTAGGGCTGATAATGCTGAGCCTTGTGGTAAACCTAATTCTTGCTTATATGTAGTGGAGGTTTGATTACCTATTCTTATATTTTGCGTTCTGTTATTTAGATAGGAGGTGAACCATTTATGTACTGTGGAGTTTATGCCTAACTGCCTTAGGTTGTTAAGTAATATTGTGTGATGTACACTATCAAAAGCTGCTGATATGTCAATAAACAGGAGGATGAATGCTTGTTTATGGTTGTCAATACCTCTTAGGAGAGTATCAAATAAAACTGCTAGAAGTGTTTCTACTCCGTGGCGTGGCCGGAATCCATATTGTTGTTCATCAAGTGGGTAAGATGCATCTAACTATTCCTGTGTTTGTAATTGTACTACTTTTTCAATTATTTTGGCCAAGAATGGTATGCTCGAAATGGGTCTGTAAGATACCGGGGATGTTTTGTCTAGATTGCAATTCTTTAGGATTGGGCGTATTTGAGCATGTTTAAGCGAGGGTGGAAGGTAACCTTGGGTTAATGAGAGGTTAACTATTGTGAGAATGTAGGATAGGAGTGTTGGCAGTGTGTTTTTTATCCAGGAAACAGGGCATGGATCTAAATGGGAAGTTGTAGTGTTGAGTCCAGAGATGATAGTTTTTAATGTCATTTTTGTAACAGGGTAAAAATCTGACCAATCATCTGCGGATTGGTGAGAAATGTTAAAGGTATCTACGGGTATTGATGGTTTCTTTGATTTGTTTTGGTAGTAGATAGCTAGGGTTTGTGGTGATATGTCTGTGATTTCATTGCTGGAAGTTTGAGCGTTATTGGTTAGATTTCTGACGATGGAGAATAGCTCTCTAGGTCTGTTATATGATTTTGATAGGGTTGCTGCATAGTAGTTTTTCTTAGTAGTGTCCAATGTTTCCTTATATTTTGTGAGATGGTTATTGTATATTTCCTTGTGTATTGTCAACTTGGATTTTCGCCATTTAGTTTCCAGTTTTCTTAGTTCTCTTTTCATTTGTTTTAGTGTGTTGTTAAACCATGGTGTACGGTTTGTTTTAGAGTGTACTCTCTGTTTATTTGTGCAATTATTTTTGGCTGCATTGCTGATAGTTTCATTCCAATTGTTAACTGCATCATCCAGGTCTGCTGTGGATAGTAAGAGATGTGGGATAGTTGAATCGAGGAATTCAGTTTCATTAAATTTTTTAAATTTTGAGATAGGGCCACTACTTGTGTAATTTTTGATGCTAGTGGTAGGATATGTGAGTTTTATTTTGATAATATAATGATCTGACCAAGGCGTCTCTATGCATTCTACGGAGTTTGAGTTGACTAGCTTGAAGAGTGTATCAGGGAGAAAAACCATATCAAGTGTTCCTCCTCTAATATGTGTTGCTGTGTTAATTATTTGATGATAATCTATATCTGATATAGTGTCCAGAAATAGTTTGGAGTCTAGTATTGGTAGTGATGGAAGATTAAAATCGCCTAGCATGATTATAGGGTTTTGTTCGGTGGATGAGCTAAGGAGTTCAATAAGAGAGTCCAGGCAATCTGATCTTTGATCTGGGGGTCTATACATTAAACAAATTCTCAAGTAGTTGATTTTGATCAATAATGTGTCTATGTTACTAGGGATGTTTGATTGGATTGGTTTGGCATTTAATATCTTTTTTGTCATCATTAGTACTCCACCGCCTCTTCTATTGGATCTATGTTTGTAAAATATGTCATAGTTTACATTATCAAGTTGATTTAGGTAGATTGTGTCTGTTTCAGAAAGCCAGGTCTCTGTGACACATAAGATATCTGGTTTTAAGTCTGTTATCAGATCATTAAATATAGGGAGTTTATTTTTCATTGAACGTGCATTGATGAGGATGCATGATAGGGCGGATGAATTGTTGGTGCAGATTTCCTTGCATGTTTGAGTTTTTGTTTGGTTTATTTGTATTAGTCTATTATAATTTATTTTTGGGCGGTTATGAGAGTGGGTGTGTTCAAAATAACATACATTTCTGGTGTGTGTGTGTATTATAGGAATGGTCATATGATTATTGCTGTTTAAGCTTAGGGATAGATTGATTATTATTATCATTAATAATATGCATGTGAATGATATTCTTAGTAGCATAATGTTATGGTGTGACATTTTCAGTATCTGGCTCAGAGGTATGTTTGCTTGAGTGTTAAAGACTTGGGTTCTTGGTTAGAGTGGATGGACAACCATTGAGAGGAGAGATAATGGTTAGCATGGGGGACATAGGAAGGTTTACAACTGTTGAGCTCTCAGCTGTTACATAGTAGCAAGGTAGTAAGTAGTAATCAGTACTCGCAACAATAGTATTTCTGGATTGGCTTACTGACAACAGTAATATTTTGAGAGGAGTTGCTGATAACAGTAAAACTGAAGTGATTCATGAACAGCAGTATTGAATCAGAGAGTAAGTTACTGAGATGAGTTACTAACATCAACTATTCTGAGAGGAGTTACTGACAACAGTAAATATGAAATAAGTCAAAAACAGCAGTATTCAATCTGAGAGTAAGTTACTGAGAATCTGAGAGTAGGTTACTAAGTTACTGACAACAGTAATAGTTAATGCATTGCTAAGGCTGGTTTTTGGCCACAGTTATAAACACTAATCTCTAGAGTCGTTTAGGTAATACTTGCAGTTCAGAGTAGGAGACAGATGGAATTACTTGTTGTTTTATGGACGTACCACCGCCTAAGGGCCACGCCAAAGGGCCCTCTGGCGAGGCCCTCAGGCGCGGGCCCGCAAGGCGCGGGCGCGCTCTTTCGGCACTGTTTTTAAAGGCCTGGTGCCTCGTGCCCCGATTGGGAGATGCTGGTGGGAGGCTCCGGGCCTGCTCGATCCCCGCCGGGAGAGCTCTTCAGGAGGCCGGAAGGAGGAGAAGGGCCGAACACTCTGTCGGCGCTGTTTTAAAGGCCTGCTGCCTCGTGCCCCGATTGGGAGATGCTGGTGGGAGGCTCCGGGCCTGCTCGATCCCCGCCGGGAGAGCTCTTCAGGAGGCCGGAAGGAGGAGAAGGGCCGAACACTCTGTCGGCGCTGTTTTAAAGGCCTGCTGCCTCGTGCCCCGATTGGGAGATGCTGGTGGGAGGCTCCGGGCCTGCTCGATCCCCGCCGGGAGAGCTCTTCAGGAGGCCGGAAGGAGGAGAAGGGCCGAACACTCTGTCGGCGCTGTTTTAAAGGCCTGCTGCCTCGTGCCCCGATTGGGAGATGCTGGTGGGAGGCTCCGGGCCTGCTCGATCCCCGCCGGGAGAGCTCTTCAGGAGGCCGGAAGGAGGAGAAGGGCCGAACACTCTGTCGGCGCTGTTTTAAAGGCCTGCTGCCTCGTGCCCCGATTGGGAGATGCTGGTGGGAGGCTCCGGGCCTGCTCGATCCCCTCCGGGAGAGCTCTTCAGGAGGCCGGAAGGAGGAGAAGGGCCGAACACTCTGTCGGCGCTGTTTTAAAGGCCTGCTGCCTCGTGCCCCGATTGGTAGACATGGGTAATTTGGGAACTTTTTAAGCTCTGTCTGATCCATGCTCGAGGGCATTTGGGCTACTTTACTCTTTTTTGGAACCTCTCTGCTTTTGGTAGTATCCTTCAGGGATACATTCTTCCGAACCATCCGCTATTGGGCGACTGTCGGCTTTCCCCTATTATCTAGTTTAAAAGCTGCTCTATCTCCTTTTTAAAGGTTAATGCCAGCAGCCTGGTTCCATCCTGGTTAAGGTGAAGCCCATCCCTTCGGAAGAGCCCCTCCTTTCCCCAGAATGTTCCACAGTTCCTAACAAATCCCAAACCCTCATCTCTGCACCATTGTCTCATCCACACATTGAGACTCCGGAGCTCTGCCTGCCTTTTGGGTCCTGCATGTGGAACGGGAAGCATTTCAGAGAATGCTACCCTGGAAGTTCTGGATTTCAACTTCCTACCTAAAAGCCTAAATTTAGCCTCCAGAACCTCCCTACCACATTTTCCTATGTCATTTGTACCGACATGTACCAAGACAGCAGACTCCTCCCCAGCACTATCTAAGACCTTATCTAGGTGGCGCGTGAGGTCCGCTACCTTCGCACCAGGTAGGCATGTTACCAGGCGATCCTCACGTCCACCAGCCACCCAGCTATCTACATGCCTAATGATCGAATCACCAACTATAACGGCTGTCCTAAGAAGCAGAAGAATACTTTTCTGAGTGGCTTAGAATGCTGGTGTGTGTGAGTGCTTTTGGGGGACCTTGGTGCAAAAAGAGAGAGGTTTTTTTTTAAATTGTATGTTTATGCATTTAAAAAAGTACACAAGGATTATACACTTGTTACAGAAAAGAAAGAAATAAAAGAAAGGATGGAAGGAAATACAAGCACCGGAACACAAGAAGCAAGAGTAGAGGATGAACACTGGTGCTTTATTGTATCCCAGTGTTCATCCTCTACTCTTGCTTCTTGTGTTCTGCTGTTTGGTCTTGCAAGAGTCTCTTGCTCTACTTGTGCCTGACCCCTAGGAAATCCAACCACCACATAACAAAGCAAAATTCAATTACATACGCTTTCACTAGCCCACAAAATTAGGGGGAAACCGAGACACAAATCTAAGGAAAAATGGGCCCATAGAAACTGGAGGACTCATACCAGCAGCTATTGGGTTCTCCCACTCTCCAGGCGGTAACGCGGCGACAAGAGGCACTGCTGATAGAACCTCCTCAGCCATCAATGAACCAGGAGTAGTAATCCCAACACCAGGGATTCCTCCTGAAGGTGTCCCATCATCATAAACCGAAGGGTGCACTTGAGGAATCCGCATTTCCAGGCTCAGTGTGACCTGCAGCTCTGGGGGACACGGAGAGTCTCCTTCCTCTCCTGCCGACCCCAGCGAGCTAGACAGCTCCGGAACACAAACTGCACCAGCAGGCCTAATGAATACATAAAGAGGATCCTTAGCTACATCCACACTCTTTTGTAGTTCTCAAACCTTCGCTTTCCATTTGCACAGCACATTAAAACAAAGAGGAAAGAGCAAGAAACCAAAAGGTAGGGAGTACGCAGAGAGCAGGATAACGTGTGTCTGCCATCTTGGCCTCCCCCTGATCTGAGAGAGAGAATTTTACAGGCTGCGGTCACGAGTAAAGGTTTGATTTGAGCATCTTTGGAGGTATTTGGAGAGAACTTTGTAAGATTTAAAGAAGCTGAAATGGTCTCCTTAATTGTTGGGAGAGGAGGAAGTTGGAAAGTGACATTTTTTAAGAGAAGAGATTTGATTTGAATACCTTTTGAAGTTCCTTCATTAGCTGGGGTTCTGGGTATAATTAGGCTATATAATATTTAATGGTTGAAAGTCTGAAACTTAATTTAAGGAAGATTGGTCAGAGGGCTAATTTGCTGTTATAGCTATTAAAAGCTGGCAAGCACGATTTAAGCTATTTGGAAGCAGTAAACCTTGAAAGGTTATATAATTTTGAAACGGATTTATTCAGAGTTTTGGTGTTTTTTGAGAGAAATTAGTGAGAAGTGCCTTTGTCAGTTTTAGGAGACAAACACTGAGAATCTGCCCTGTGACTGTAAGTTAGGGGCACAGGTTTGCAGAAATGCTCCATTTTGAGGAAAATCTCTGGTTTTAAAAGTCTGGTTGGAGATATGAATCTGCCTTAGCAGAGAAAAAGGGACTGAGGTCCTGCTGCTGCTGTTTGTTACAGCTTACCTGAGGTTCAGCTACAACTTTCATTATAATTTAGAAGCTCTTCACAAGCACACAGCATTTATTTTCCGGACAGCCTGAAGTGACTGCAGAAGCAGGATTCTTCGAGTGCCACAGCTGCATGTTGAGGTGCGATCAAAAAGTATCAAGACTTGTACAATAACCCAAGAAGTATAACACTGACAGTTATTGCAGTCAGTCTCCTCCAAAGTAGTCCCCTTCCAATAAAACACACTTTCTTCAGCTTTCCTGCCACTGCTGGAAACAATTTCGAAATGCCTCTTTCGTTATGATGTGAAGCTGCTGTTCGAATTTTGCTTAATGTTCCCTAAGAGGTCAAATCTCCTTCCTTTTGGTGGTATTTTCAGTTTTGAAAACAAGAAAGTCAGAGGGTGTGAGGTCAGGTGAGTAAGCGCCATGGTCTCTGTGCTTAGCTGTAGGTTGATTTGGTGTTTGGCCAAGATCTGCTGGACAAGATGTGATGTATGAGCTGGGGCGTTATCGTGATGAAGCAACCATTCACCATTCCTGCGCAACTCTGGCCTCTTATGATGAACTGCATCTCTCGAAAGAGTCAGAACTAGGACGTAGTACTCCTTATTGATGGTTTGGCCTTTTGAAGAATTTTCATGATGAACAATACCCTAGGAATCAAAGAAAACTATGAGCATAACTTTGACATTGCTCCTCACCTGACGGGTTTTCTTGAGTCTGCGAGAGTCTGGAGTCTTCCATTGTGACAACTGAGCCTTAGTTTCTGGGTCATAACCATGAACCCATAATTCATCACCAGTAATAATCTTTTTGATGAAATCAGAGTCATTTTCAGTCGATTCCAACAACTCCCTGGCTGTAGACGATCAATCTTCTTTTTGGTCAGCGGACAGGAGTTTCGGCACAAATTTTGCAGACACACATCTCATCCCCAAATTGACAGTAAGAATATACTGACCTGAAACTGATGTCCATGTACTCAGCAAGCTCTCCGATAGCTAGTCAATAGACAGTTTGAGCATATTACGGCATGCACTGCTTAAACTTTGTCTTCTTTCCTGCTCATGGATGGTCTTCCAGAACATTCGTCATTATCAACACTTTGGCGGCCCTCTTGGAAATATTTGCACCAGTCATAAACTCGAGCATGACTCATGCATTCATTACCATACACTTGCTCTAACTTGCTTTTACACGATACCAAACATCACGTGATTAAAAAAAACATTCAAATGTGCTGCAGCCACACTACGCTATGCACATGCAGAGCACATAACTAGGTCACTGCATGCTTAATAGCATCATGGTGTGACATAACAAGTCTCGATACTTTCTGATCACACCTCTTAAAGGAGGGGGAAGGATCCTTAGAGTTTAATTACCTTTTTATTTAAGGGTAGTTAGTGAGTTTGTCTTACAGAGAAAAAAAGGTGAAAAGGCATTAATTATTCAGCCACAGTCTGATCACCTGAGGCAAAATAAAGGAAGAATAGGGTTTTGCCTTATTAGATTTGTAAAGTCAGTGAGTAGGGGCAACACCAGCTGAGGAACCCCTGGAGGAAGAGTCAGCTTGGTGTCCAGAGAAACAGATTGAGAGGAGCAGATTCTGAATTCAGACCAGAACCAGCATGGACCTGGGCCCCAATCCCAAGAAAGAATTTGTGGTTGGAAGATAAGTACACAGTTGTGTTTGTGTTTGTTTAGAGTGCACTCTTACTATATTTATGTGAGCCCAAATACTTGTGTTTTTTTCTAAATATCTGAGTCCAGGTATACTTAACTGAATATTCCTGAAGAACCGGAAAATGAGAAAAGAGGATTCAATTGGTAAATTTGAATTTATATAACAATCCTGAGTTATAAAATAAATATTTGTAAGTAGATCATTTATCCTGAAAAGAAAACACAGTTTTAAAGAAATAATCTTGTTCCAAAAGCTAGAATATATTGCATTGGCAGTTGAACAATTACATAAGGGAATACTTATCTGATATTGTTGTCTAGATGGGAAGCATTCTGTAAAACAAGAAAGAAAGACTAGTTAGGTTGTTTTAATATTATCTGTCTTCGCTTGTTGCTACTGAGGCATTGCAATTCCTATACTAAGGGGTATGTTTACTAAATTGCGTTAGTGCAATTCGCGTTAGGAGCCGCGGTAGTGACAGAAACCCCAAATAAGGACATGGGCGGTACAGCGTTACCACTAACGCGCGTTCCAAAAACTAATGAGCGTTACAGGGCGCCGTGGCGCGTTACTGCGCGTTAATCGTAAGAAGGCGTACAGACACAAAGCACAGAAACAGAGCTGTAGCACAATGGTTACTGTACTGTCCGCTGTTAAAAGAAGCATGGGTTCGAGTCCCCAGTGTGCCTAACGCAGAAGGCTGGCCCAGGCATCACCCTGTACATTACATAGGGAATGAGGAGGCATGTTTTTATTTACGTGGAGTAGTGGTGTCAGAAACACACCCTTGGAGTGTGCCTAGCCATGTACGTTGGTGCGTGCGAGGCTGCGTGCGTGGCTGCGTGTGTTGGTACGGGCGTAGCCCCGTGCGTAGCTGCGTGCGTTGGTGCGTGCGTGGGTACGTGTGTTTTTACCAGCGTGGGCACCTTATATTACAGACTCTTTAGGGTGTCTTGCACCTATGCATTATGCTAACAAATGTACGTGTGATGGCCTATGGTTTATCAGAGCCTGTGAGCAGGTGCTGGATTTTCCCAGGGTTGGATTGTGCCAGTCACACCCATGATGCACTGCAAATGCAAATCAGCTGTCCACAGATACACACCATGGGGAATGCACCCCCACAGC
The DNA here is from genome assembly GCA_033557465.1 of Ichthyophis bannanicus. Classification (NCBI taxonomy): domain Eukaryota; kingdom Metazoa; phylum Chordata; class Amphibia; order Gymnophiona; family Ichthyophiidae; genus Ichthyophis; species Ichthyophis bannanicus. The sequence goes on along the minus strand of CM066036.1, from coordinate 833,529,902 downwards.
ACCTCGGCCTTGTAGGGGGTACTGACCGTGTGTTGTACTGGCACAGAGTAGCTACACACCGTCACATTGTGCGGGTACTGTGCTCACCCTGAGGGTGCAGTGAGGCGCCCAGCACCAGGTCCACAACACCGTCCATAGCTGAACGAGGCCATGGTGCAGGTCCAAAGCAGTGTTAATGTGTGAGATAGGTAGTTTCTTCAGAAACACCTTGGATATCTCTGTCTGTTTCAGTCAGGTGTAGCCCCCATGGACCCCCCCCCTCCCCAGGGCCAAGGGTGGCAAACAGGGTCTCCTAACAATAGATCCACATTCTACCTCCCTGCAAAAGTGGCAGTAGAGGGGAACATCAACCCCGGTCCTGCTGAGGAACAGACACCCCACAGGGCAGTCAATGCAGCTCTGTACACATCCATAACACAATAACAGACAGAAGGCCTGGATATGGTAAGCTGCACCCCACCACTATCTGATATGCTCCTGCTGCAAGCCATCAGCCGCTGCACCCTGCAAGCCACTCCATCAAGACACATACCAGCTGCAAACAGCCTGCTAGTTAGTCCATGTGCCCAGTGGAGATGCATGCACCCAGAACTGGGATGTCAGCATACACAGCAAGCAGATAAATCAGTGACTGGGCCCCAAAAGGAAACCCATATCTATCACATGAGAGAAATACTATATAGCACTATGGGGGTGCCTAGCCATGCTGGGGTCACTGCACAGTCAGGGTGAAAGTGATCTCTCAGCAGGACATACTGAGGTCACCCTGTCTGTGTAGGTGGTGGCCGGGCATTAAAATGTCCCAGTCAGTGCCCTATGCCCTGTGCAGATGCACCCTGGCCAGGCCACCCTGTCCGGCCTATACCCATGGTACCTTGCTCCTCATTATGCACATTGGCAGCCCGATACTGGCAACATTGCTGGCAGTGTGGGCTGTGGAAGGTGTTTGCAGCCACCCCACACTGGATAGACAGACAGCCACCCCCACACTTATGCCAGTATTGTGCTACTATAGAGGTGTTCAGCAGCCATACCCACCACACCAGTCCTGGGCACAGTACAGGCATGGATATGGTACGCAATACTGTTGGGGGTCACTCCCCAGGGTGGTAAACACTATCAGAGACCAGACCTGCAGCACACACCGCAGACATCAGAATGATTGTTATGGTGGGGCTCAATGAGCAAAAGGTGCTTAACGTAGGAATTGATATCTGCGAGTTATCATAGGAAACGTTTGATAGCTGTGTACCATATACCCAGGTGTAGGGTGGCATTGCTAAGGTATGCAACTGCTAGTATTGGGAGATACAGGCAGGGCCCAATGTCCTGCCTCTCCAGGAGGCATTGGCCAATGGGGCCTGTGGGTGTGTGTGTGGGTGTGTCTGCCCCTGTTGGCTGCTGCTTTACGGCAGAGTTTCCCAACTCCAGTCCTAGTGTTCCAAACACTGTTCGTGTTTTCATGTTGTCCCTCATAAATATGCATGAGCTACATCTGCATACCATGGGGGTGGTGCATAGATATGCAGCACAGGCAGCTTTATTAGAGGCAGCATGGAACCTGAATGGTGTGGGGACCTCCAGGACTGCATTTGCAGGACTCTGCTCTAGGTAATGCACCTGTTTATGTTGTCTGTGTTTGGTGTGGTAAAATATAGGCGTATTAACCATGCGTATGTTCTCAGCAATAAAGGAGTGTCTTTACTATCACTGTTTAGTGGTGGGTAAAACTATGGGGACTGGGTTGGCAGGAGCCCCAGCTGGGATTTGAACCTGTGATCCTCTGGTCTTACAGGCACTGGCTGTGTCCGTTGCACTGTACTGTGGCCACAGAGACAGTGCAGTCCCTGGAGATAGGAAAACTGGCCTGACGAGTCAGAAACCCTGCTCTGCACATTTGTACTGTGGGCTCATTTATTTATTTATTTATTTAACAGGTTTTTTTATACCGCCTTTTCCTTAAATCAAAGCGGTTACAAGACATACAAAGGTTATAAAGTAAGGGAAATATACACTGTATAAACAAAACATGAGAGTAGTAAGGAAGGATAAACAATATAGGTCAACCACTACAGCAAATCATTTTATAAAACAGCTACAATAGACGGAATATAGTTAATTGTTTGATCTGTAGTGTTCAATGAAGAGTATCGTCTTTAATTGTTTACGAAAGTCCTTTAAGTCGTCAATTGATCGTAACTCAGGAGGGAGAGAGTTCCATATGAATGGGGCAGCCAACGAAATTGCTCTTTGTGTGGAGAAATTGCATGATTTTGCGTAGTTTCTTGGGGTGCTGAGGGTGTTTGAAGTGGTTTGCCTCCTTGGTCTGTTGCTGGAATTAGGTAGTAAGAGAGCATGGAGGCTGAATGCAGAGCTCTTATGTCTAATTTTGAAAATATTTATGATGATCTTATATTTGATACAGTGACTTATTGGGAGCCAATGGAGTTCTTTGAGGATAGGGTTAATGTGGTCATAATTTGCGGAGCCATTGATTATTCTGGCTGCTGTGTTCTGAGCCATTTGTAGGGGTTTGAGAGAATGTTTTGAAAGACCATTGTAGATTGGGTTACAAAAATCTAGTATGGGAGTTATGAGCGCTTGACAGACTGTACGGAAGTGTTCATATGATAGAAGAGGCTTGAGGCGTCTGATTATTTTCATTCTGTAATATGCGTTTTTAACCGTTTTTCTTATGTGGGACCGTAGGTTGAGTCTTTTGTCAAGGGTTACTCCGAGGTATCTAACTTCATCCTTAATTGGTATCGTTGTGTTGTTACATGTGATGTATGGTGGGGGGCTAAAGTTGGTGTTTCTGGTGATAATAAGTGCCTCTGTCTTGTTAAAGTTTATAGCAAGGTTGTTGTTCGTTAGCCACGTGGACATGTTGGCAAGGCAGTTCGTAATTCTGTAGTCAGGGCTGTTAATGTCGATTGGAGTGTAAATCATAATGTCGTCTGCATAAATAGTGTAATCTATTTGATGGGCTGCCATGATGTGACAGATCGGTTGGATAAATAAGTTAAATAGCAGTGAGGAGAGTGCAGATCCTTGCTGTACACCTTGTTTGATCATTGTGGGCTGTGATGTGTTAGATCCTATTTTAACCTGGAACTGCCTCTCTGTCAGGTATGATTTGAACCAGCTTAGGACGGTGCCAGTTAATCCAATGCTCTGTAGTCTGGCTAGGAGGATTTTGTGGTCCACTGTATTGAAGGCCGCTGAAATATCTATAAATATCATTAGGGTTCCTCGATTGTAATTGTCTATGGTCTGGATGATGTCATTGAATAGATATAGCAGCAGTATTTCAACTCCATGTACCTTGTATGGAGACAAAAGTGCACATAAACCTCACAAAAGACCTCGAAAAAAGGGGCAGACACCCATAACCAAGCTGGGCAACAATGATAACATTGGGCAACATTAAAAAACACTCCCAGGAAAGCTCCAATAAAATGAAATGATTTTTGAAAGGGTCTACGGAGCGTAGACCCTTCCAAACATCATTTCTTTTTTTGGAGCTTTCCTGGGAGTGTTTTTTATTGTTGCCCATTGCTATCACTGTTGCCCAGCTGAATTATAATTGTTACACTATTTCTTGTGGTCATTTTAACGTTTTATTTGAAATTTTGTTCTGTGCACATGTATCACACTGCTCACGTTTTGTAGGTTTCCCCGGTTTTGCTGTACATTGCTGACGGAAATGGTTTCTCTTCCCTTTAATATGCCTTTAACGACAGGTTTTCATTCACGTTGGAACTGAGCTCTGAAATTCAGCACGTTAGTGTGAGGGGAGCCTCTCCCCGCCCACTCTCCACCCATTGACCCCTTCTCTCCGCCCACTCTCCACCTTCTGCGGTGTTTTAACGCGCCGCGGGGGTATACGATCGTTAACTGCGGTTAACGCGCGTAACGTACACTTAACCATTGTTCGCACGTCAGAACACGCGTTATGACATGCGAAGATCATTAAGTGTACGTTACGCGCGTTATTCACGATTACCGCAGTTTAGTAAACATACCCCTAAGTATTTTAGGTATGCTGGTTAATAAAACATTTAAAATTAATACTTCAAAAGAACTCTGGATCCTTATTTAAAGTTACATATTGTAAAAGATATCTGTCATCTTACCTGAACATACAACAATAAGAGGTGCTCCAACCTGAGGTACTGCTGTACGACTACAGTAACATCTAGCAATATATTTATTTATTTACATTCTCTTATATACCGCGCTATTCTGCATCAGTGCGGTTTACATTGAACAAACTGAAATTACATTGGAGAAGGCATTATAACTTAGAGATAACTATTTTACAGGGAACATGGGCTGTGGAGGGTTAAGTGGCTTGTAAGGCTATTAGTAAGGCTAGTGTGCCCGGAGGCTGAGTTACACTAAATATGAGACAGTGACTAGTAAGATATTACATTGAATTTCCAACCCAGCTTTTAGAGGAGCCTGAACCCCTTTATTATCATGTGGTATTATCATGTGTTTTTTTTTTAAAATAATTTCTCCTAAAGAATTGCCCTAGATTCTGTTTGCTCTGTGTTTTTGTCGTGAATAAATTGTAATCTTTGTGGAGCAGAGACTGCCTCATATGTGTTTATGTTTATGTTTATTAGATTTGATATACCACCCTTCATTGCAAAAAAAGCAGAGTGGTGTACTGTTCAACAGCCAAAATGCTTCGGACACGAAAGGAGCTGTTCTAAACTAATTTAAGACTGCTGAACACAGAAACCATAATGAAAATGGCTGATTAAGTCTAGTTGCTAAGATATATGCTATTAATTAGTCATTAGGGGCCATTAACTGTGTATTATGCAACATTTGCGTGAGATTGCATAATCTCTACTTGCAACCAATAGAAATATCTGTCCAAAACCAGATGATGCAATCAGTATTTAAATTTGCATCACTTGGCAGTATAAATCTTAAGGTGTACTAGTCACAGACAAATTAAAAATTAATTATTTTGCATTATTTTATGCCGATAGGTCAATCACAGCGTATTTGGCGATGCATCGTACTTGTGTTAATAATGCAGATAATTTCTGCTATATTTGTGGTGAAGTGACTTTTACATCATAAAAACGGAATATGACTATGGTGGTTAAGAAAGCCTACAACTTATATTTTGGCTGCAGAATAGGAGATCAGGATAAGAGCTGGGCGCCACACATATGCTGCAATACATGTGCAACAAATCTCAGGCAATGGATGAATGGGAAAAGGCAATCAATGCCTTTTGCAGTTCCAATGATCTGGAGAGAGCCCATGGATCATATCAGCAATTGCTACTTCTGCATGGTTCCTCCAATTCAGAAAGGCATATCCAGAAAGAGTAAGTGGACTGTGCAATATCCAAACATTCCATCTGCAATACGCCCAGTGCCCCATGGAGAAGGGTTGCCGATTCCCAAAATGTCAGAATCATTATCATTAGAATCAAGTGAGGAAGAGGAAGAAGTTTGTAGTCATGAACCGTCAACCTCACGTGACCTAGAATTTCTTCTGGCCACTGCTAATGAGCCACACCTCATAACGCAAGGTGAATTGAACCACCTTGTCAGAGATTTGGATCTCCCGAAGAATAAAGCTGAGCTTTTGGGTTCGAGACTACAGCAGTGGAATCTTCTGGCTGGTGACGTTCGAATTTCTTTTTTCCGGGACCGTCAGAAAGACTTGGGGGCATGTTTACTAAAAGCCGCTAATTTGCGCGCCGCAAAATAGCGCACTAAAAGCGGTACTTAAGAGCGCTTAAATGCCCCACAATCATGCATGTCACCCCCGCACAGGTGCGCGGCACAATAACGGGCCCCGCACAAGTACGGGCCCGCAAATGTCCGATAGAGGCGTGGAACGGCTAACGGAGGGCGGAGGAAGGTTCCTGAGGGGCGGAGAGACGGGTTTAATGGGCAGGGAAGGGGATGGGAGAGGCTCCCCGCACATTATCGGGGCCGAATCCCAAAGCAAAACTACCGCGAGTGAAACACCATGCTGAAACCATGCTGAAACACTCGCGGTAGAGGGCATTTAAAGGGAAGAGAAACCATTTCCGTCAGCAATGTACAGCAAAATCGGGGAAACCTGCCAGACGTGAGCAGTGTGATACATGTGCACAGCACAAAAGTGAAAATAAAAATAGAAAGTGACCACAACAAAAATATCACAAATAGTAATGCAGCTGGGGAACAGTTATAGTAATGGGCAAATATAGAAAACACACCCAGGAAAGCTCCAGAAAGAAGAAATGAATATTGGAAGGGTCTACGGAGCAGAGACTCATCCAAAACAAATGTCCTTTTTGGAGCTTTCCTGGGAGTGTTTGCTATGGTTGCCCATTAATATCACTTTTGCCCAGCATGGTGATATATTGTCCCCCAGTGTCTGTGGTCATTTCCGGGGTTTATGTGCACGTTTGTCACCAGACAGAGTGCATGTGCCCACAGTAAAAATGCGTAGAGCAGGGTTTGTGACTCCATCCTGCCAGGTATACTACCTCCAGGGGCTGCATTGTCTTTGTGGCCATAGTGTGGTGCAGCGGACAGAGCCAGTACCTCTAAGACCAGAGGATCAGAGGTTCAAATCCCAGCTGGGGCACATGCCAGCCCAGCCTCTACATTTTACCCACCACTAAACAAAGATAGCGCAGACACCCCTGTATTGCAGGGAACATAAGCATGGGGAAAACACCCATATTTTACACAACACTGCAAAAACACAACAACAATGGGCATTACCTACAGCCAAATCCCCCAAATGCAGTCCCGTACTGCCACATTGCAATCTGGTCATCTGCTGTTTCTGAGAGAAGCTCATGCCAGCATGTTGGCGGATGAGTACATGTGGTGCAGGGGGCAGTGGCTGCTAGCCACAGAAGACAGAGGCCTAGCCATGTGCAGGCTGGCACAGTCCACTGCAACAGACAGGCCCTGCCGGATCCAAAGTCATGGATGTTCCAGGGAAACCAGCCAATCTGTGGCTACATGGTGGTGCAGTGCACACAGACAATACATGCAAGAACAGAAGGTCACAGGTTCAAAGCCCAGCTGGGGCTTCTGCCAATCCTAGCCACATATTTTTCCCACACCTACACAGTGATAGTAAGGACACAACTTTCGTGTCGAGGACATATGCAATGGTAATACGTCTATCTTTTACCCCACTGAACACAGACACCATGAACAGGGGCAGTACCTAGAGCAGACTCTCCCAAATGCATTCCTGATGTGCAACACACCAGTCAGGTTCCATGCTGCCACTCATACAAATGCCTGTGCTGTATATCTATGCACCACCCCCATGGCATGTAGATGTAGCTCATGCATATTCATGAGGGACAGCAGGAAAACACGAACAGTGTGATGCAGACCTGGACTGGGGTTGGGAATCTCTGCCGTAAAGCAGCAGCCAACAGGGGCAGGCAGACACACCCACACCCACACCCACAGGCCCCATTGGCCAATGTCTCCTGGAGAGGCAGAACAGTGGACCCTGCGTGCATCTCCCAATACTAGCACCTGCATACCTTAGCAATGTCACCCTACACCTGAGGTATACGGTACACAGCTCTGAGACGTTTGCTAGGAGTACTGGCAGATAGATATCCATACGTTACGCACATACTGCTAGTTGACCCCATCAGAACAATCTGTTAGGTGTTTGCGGGGCGTGCTCCAGGACTGGCCTCTGACGGTGTTTACCACCCTGGGGAGTGACCCCCAGCAGTACTGCGTACCATATCCATGCCTTGCCGTGCCTAGGACAGGTTTGGTGGCCAAGGCTAATTACTTCCTCAATAGTAGCACCATGCTGGCATAGGTGTGGAAGTGTGTGTCTGTCTATACAGTGGGTGCTGGCTGCAAGCCCCTTCCACAGCCCACACTGCCAGCACTGTTGCCAGTATTGGCCTGCTAATGTGCATAATGAGTAGCAAGGGACCATGGGTATATCTCAGACAGGGTGGGCTGACCAGGATGCAGCTGCACAGGGCATAGGACACTGGCAGGGACATGGTAGTGCCTGGCCACCACCTACACAGACAGGGGGACCTCTGTATGTGCTGCTGGGGGATCACTCTCACCCTGAGTGTGCAGTGATGGCAGCATGGCTAGGCACACCCATAGTGCTGTATTGTATTTCTCTCATGTGATATATATGGGTTTCCTGTTGGGGCCTTTTCACTGACTTATCTGCTTGTGTGTGCTGCCACCCCAGTTGTGGGTGCATGCATTTCCATCAGGACCAACCAGCAGACTGAGCACAGATGGTATGTGTCTTGCTGGAGTGCCTTGCAGGATGCAGTGGCTGATGGCTTGCTGCAGGAGAATATCAGATAGTGGTGGGGTGCATCTATGAATATCCAGGCCTAATGTCTGTCTGATATTTGTGTTATGGATGTATGTGGAGCTGCTTGGACTGCCCTTGGGTGGGGGGGTGTCTACTTCCCCAGCAGGACAGGGGTTGATGGTCAACTCTACTGCCATCGGAGGGAGTGTGTGTGTGGGGTAAGGAAGGAGGAGGGGTAGCGAGAGGGATAGTATGGGGGGGGGGGTTGATTCCACTAACTGTGGCAGACAGCGATCTCCAAGATGTATTATGCAGCACCTACCTATTTCACAGGTTATTGCTGCTTTGTAGCTCTGGCATGGCCGCATTCAGCCATGCAAGGTGTTGTGCACCTGGTCCTGGGCGCATCATCACACACTCAGGGTGGGCATAGTAACCGCACAATGTGATGGTGTTTAGCTACTCTTTGCCGTTTGTCCACCCACTCAGGACACCCTACCAGGCCGAGGTGCTGTGTGGGTGCACAAGGACACCTCCCCCTACCAGGCTGGGTAGCTTTAGGGGTGCAGTTCCCATCTTGTGTGCATCTGTGGACAGCTTATTTGCATGTGCAGTGCATCATGGGTACGGGTGGCCTAACCCTATCCTGTTTACACCAGCAGACTGTCTGTGATGTGACGTGCAGGCTATTTGCAGCCAGGCAGGAGCTTGCTTATAGCTATAGAGGTGTAGCCCAATGGTTACCCCACTGCCTGTGCAGCCAGAGGTCATGGGTTCATACCCACAGTGGGGTTCTGTGATAGGGTTTTCCAAAGCATTTTTTACATTTACTGTACATATGTTGATACCTGCAATAACACCCTCAGCGTACTGTACCCATAAGGTGCCTCTGAGGGTGCTTTATTGGGCGCCCTATAGGGCACTTTATGGTTGGCATCCATATAGGGTGCACTATACATTATCCTGTGTCGCAACATACATGCTGCCCTATAGGGGACATTCTAGGGTGCCTTGGCGGACGGTGCACTGTAACATGTGCCTTATGGTCCGCCTTATGTTAGCATGCTGTGAGAGTGCGTTTGCTAGTAGTTATCACAAAATAGAATTAAAAAGCCTCCTAAAGCACTCCACAACATAAAATATACTGCCTCAGCTAGCCTTTTTCAATGGGCATTGTGAGGGATTGAGCCCCTGGTCCCTGTACCATTGGTCAGTGTCTTAACCATTGTGCTGTGGCTGTGTTCCTTTGCTTTAGCATCAGCGCGCCGCCTTGTGGCCAACAGCGCGCCGCATCCTGCTGCCCACAATGAACAGTGCGCCGCCTTATGCCACCCCAAAATGAACAGTGTGCCGCCTTATGCCGCCCCAAAATGAACAGTGCGCCGCCTTATGCCGCCCCACAATGAACAGTGCGCCGCCTTATGCTGCCCCAAAATGAACAGTGTGCCGCCATATGCCGCCCCAAAATGAACAGTGCACTGCCTTATGCAGCCCCAAAATTATTTTGCCTCCTGACACACATTTCCACATTCAAGGTGGTGCCTCAGCCAGCCTTTTTGGGCTGCACACACTGGGGGATTGAACCCCTGGCCCCTGCACCATTGGTTATTGTCTTCACCATTGTGCTACGGCTCTGTTCCTATATGTTCCCAGCTGCGCCCCACTTAGCCTTCTCACGCGCTAATGTGGGCCCCGCACATTAACGCGACGCGCACACATACGGTCTTTTTTTTTCCTTTTTCGGCCTGAACCGCCCACTCCTTATATGGCACAGGCACACTACCGCGTCCCCGCACGTTAGGAATGTTTAGTAAACATGCCCCTTGGTGTCATTCTTTTTCAAAGAAGGTGATCTTGCTGCATGCAACAATGTAAAAGCTTTAATGGCAGCTCTCAATATCAATTACAATGCAGATGATTGAAGGCTCTTCACTGATTCATACAAAGCAAGTCTTAAAGCTGTATTGCCGCATAATGGCAACTTGCTACCATCAATTCCTATTGGCCATGCAGTTTTTATGAAAGAGACTTATGACAATATGAAACAACTTTTGAAATGTATAAACTATGATCAACATCTATGGTCAATCTGTGGTGACTTCAAAGTGGTTGCCCTCTTGCTTGGTCTTCAGGGTGGATACACCAAGTACTGCTGCTTCCTGTGTGAATGGGATAGTCGTGCTAGAGATTGTCATTTTGTCAAAAGGGACTGGCCACTCCATCAGTCACTGGATCCTGGAAGCAAAAATGTTCTGTTTCCAGCACTTGTAGACAGCAACAAGATTTTGATGCCTTCCTTGCACATCAAGTTGGGACTAATGATGCCTATTGTATATTGTATATAGTTAAAGTTTATATATAGTATAATGTTGACTGTACATAGTTATCCCTGTTACTCCATGTTATATATTCTCCTGTTCTCTGTAAACTCAATGTTGCCTGTATGCATTGCAGTATATTTTGTTCAATGTACACCGCGCTGATTTTAATAGCGCGGTATAGAAGAGATGTTAAATAAATAAAATAAATAAATGAATAATGAAAAACTTTGTCAAGGTGATGGATAAAACTAAACCTGCTTTCAGGTATCTTAGTGGTAAATTTCCTAGACTAAGTGATGCCAAAGTTAAGGAAGGAGTTTTTGTTGGCCCTCAGATTCGTGCACTTCTTCAAGATGACAAATTTCTTTGTTTATTGTGTGGAAAGGAAAAGGCTGCATGGAAAGCATTTGAATCAGTGATACAGCATTTTCTTGGAAACAACAAAGTAAATAATTACCAAGAGATTGTTCAAGATCTTCTCAAGGCATACAAAAACCTTGGTTGCAATATGTCCTTAAAGATTCATTTTCTATACTCTCATCTAGATTTTTTCCCACAAAATTGCGGAGCAGTAAGTGATGAACATGGAGAACGATTTCACCAAGACATTGGAAAAGAGGTATCAGGGTAAATGGAGTCCATCAATGCTTGCAGACTACTGCTGGACAGTGACAAGGGATATTCCATTGCTTCAGTACAAGAAACAGATCAGGAAGAGTCATGAAGCCACTGAATGAGAACAAAAATTGCTAGAATGTAATTACAAATGTTCTTAATGAAAGTTAAATTGCAGACATAATTACTCCTCTGTTTCTTCTAAGTACGTTTATGAACTTTATTTTATAAAAACAAGCTTGTTATTCTGCAAAGTTTCATTTGTAATAAGATTTTGATTTACATTTAAGGATTTAGGCTCGATTTTCACCATACATAGTGGTAAAATGTACATTCTTCAACATATAGAAACAGGAGCTAATCGACCAATTTCACTATCATATTTGAATTCAGCGTATCAAATTCATTAAGAAATAGCACATTTAATTTCTGAAGCAAACAATTTTTGAAAATTTGTAGAAAAGTGGATATCAGAAGTCATGTGCAGAGTGCTATGTATGCCTAGTAGGATGCCAGCATTTTGAAAAAATGGCAGCAGGAGGTTAGGAGTGTGTAGGCATCACTTCAAAATCCCTCCACCCCCAGTCCAGCTTCGATTTTAAAGAGTCATGGCTGTCGTGGTGCATATGCACACAAACAACAAGGAAAGGCGTGGAAGGAAGATCCTAGAAGCCAAATTTTGTTTTATAGGCAGGAAATTGACATTTAGATTCTCTATGTTCCAAATGAGTGGATGAGACAGTGATGTAAGGAAGATGGATTTAGATTTATTAGCAACTGGGGAACATTTTGGGGAAGTGAGATCCTGTTTCAAAAGGATGGGTTCCACCTAAACCAAGGTGGAAGTCAGCTACTGGCACTAACATTTAAAATGAGATAGAGTAGCTTTTTAAACTAGATCATGGAGGAACACTGATAGTCATCCTTAGAGTGAAATATCTTTACAGGACATGAGCAAATTAGGAAAGTTAGAATATCCCTATAGAAAGGTTATAGCAAAGACCAAAATAGGCCCGGTACATTTAAGTAAAGAACAGAAAAATATAAAGGATTGAAAATTACCCCAATCAACTGCTAAGCAGGTCGTGAAAATACATTAAAAACATATCTAGAATTGTCTGCATACAAAGGCAAGAAGTCGGCAAAACAGAATTTGAGAGTTAGAATATGGACTAAAAATAAATTGTTCCAGGTATATGGGTTCAGAATAGCAGGTTGGAGGTAATAATATTCGGCCAATACTCAAGAAATTGGCAAGAAGTTACTCATTTAAAATCATCTTTTTTTATTTCTATTACTGGGAACTTGTCACCAGCCATCGAGTAACAGTGAAGCAGAAGTCTGATGATGAGAAATAAACTAACAACAATAGGAACTTTCAGATAGCATCTGTCCTGCTTACATTTTTATTTGTCATGTACAGCAATGAAGAATCTATGATGAGTGCTGCAGGAGGAGATGTGGGGTCAAGATAAGCTGCAGGAGAAAACTCATAGAAGGAGGAAATTACGTTTCCTGCTCAAGTCTTGAAAAGATAAAATTCAGTTGCCTTATAAAAATGGCCTGGACAGATCGAGGGAGATGCATACCATAGTGTGAGATCAGAATGACATAAGCCTGTCTGGCCCTGGTTGACGAGATGTCCATTCCTATACCTGCTCCTGACCATGAATAATGTGAAAAAAGGGCTTGTTTCATGGATGAAACTCTTCAAGGAGAAAGCTCATATGCCCTTCTATTGCAGGTTATTACTTTCTGTCTGAAGAAACTTGAGTGTAAATAGAAACTCCAAATATATTTCTGGCCTGGTCTACCACTGCATGTCTGAGTATCTGAAATGCGAGTCTTATAGGATAGAATCCCCCCTTCTAGAATACCTCTGACGTCTCAGGAAGCTCTCTTTTTCCCCCATTGTGAAAATAGAACAGGGAGTGAATGTGGCTATTTTAAACGTTAGAACCATCATTCATTGGTTGAGTCACGTCAAGTGAGTACTGACAAGTGATCACAGGTGTGTCTAATTTTTACTGCAAGGGGAATGTGGTTCTTCTGTTCAAACTGATTTGAATTGTTTATAAGGATGCCAATAATCATGTCCTATATCTTATTTAAATTAAGCCCTACAAAATCACCATCATAAATTCCTACAATAAGATGATTTACTAATCTTACAATTCACCTACTATAACCCAGAATCATAGAAATATCCAAAAACTATAATTTTTTGTCGGATCATCCACCTTGAGAGGATGATCTCCCTCGTAGTGGATCCTCCTTTTTAATCAATTTTAAAAAAGACCCTCAGATCTAAAAGTTGATGGAACTTGCCGCATACAAAAATGCTGTTACAAAACTCATCCAATTAAAGTGTCCCTGCAAGTGTTTCACTGTTCCAAGAAGCAACTTAACACACGCCCACTTATCTGAAAATCAGATGTTTCACCAAGGCATCAGAACTGATGAATAGAAACCACTTGACATCTTCTGTATGTTACTCCACTGCTAATTTGAACAATTCAGGACTCAAAGCCAGGTCCCTTAGTCCTCAGCAAAGGCAAAAGAATCTTGACCAGGTACCATGACACCACATAACGTTCCAAGCTCTGTAAATTCTTGGCTCTTCCTCAAGCTAATGAACCTGGTCGTGTATCCGGTTGCAGTTTTTATCTATGACATAATGCTGAAAGCAGAGGTGAATTAACTAGTAACATAGTCGGCATCATATAAGAACTGACAATGTTGGCTTCAAAAACTTAATGACCACTAATCAATTTCTGCATTGAGACCATTTGGTATGATCGTATTCAATTTAAAAATCCATCGTTGTTTCTTCAATTGCAATTTTGAAAAACAATCAGCCCCCATAACATTGAGGGGAACATGGTCTATCACCAACCACCTTAAATCCTCAAACAGATGCTGTAATTGGGAACAATGCATAACCACTTGAGCGGTCAAAACAAGTGTATTTATAGGAGACCGATGTTCCAACAACCGTCTTCGTATTGGAGAAGAAGTTCTTCCCACATATTGTAATTTGAAAGGAGGGAGACATCTCTGCTCTTGAGAATCTTGTCTAGGGCCTTCATAGCCATTCTGCCAAGAGCAATGCGTCATCGGATTTCTTGACTGCTTGTCCTTTCTTTATTGATTGTTGATCCAAATAGGTTAAAGTTGTCAACTATTTCAATTTCTTCTCCATCATTGATGAACTTATTGATTTTGCCAGGTGTCAGGTCTTCGTCTTCTTAACTTTAAAGTGCAGGCCCATTTTAAGACTATGTTCCTTGATCTGGAGAAGCAAATGTTTCAGATCATCTTCACTTTCGGCCAATATAGTGGTGCCATCAGCATAGCGAAGGTTGTTGATGAATCTTCCACCAATCTTCACACCTCGGTTGTCTTCATACAGCCCAGCTTCTCTGATGATTTGTTCTGCAACTAAATTAAACAGCTAGGGGGAAGTATGCAGCCTTGTCTTACACCTTTGCTTATTTTAAACCATTCTGTTTCTCCTTGTTCTGCTTAAACTGTTGCTTCTTGATCAGTGTAAAGGTTGTGTAAGAGAACTATTAGGTGTTCTGGTATAGCCATGCTTCTTAATTTGGCCCAGAGTTTCTCATGGTTTACAAAGTCAAAAGCCTTGCTGTAATTGATAAAACACATATAGATATCCTTTTGGTATTCTTTTGTCTTTTCAATGATCCATCTCACATCCGCGATGATGTCTCTCGTTCCTCGCCTTTTCCTGAACCCTTCTTGCACTTCAGGCAGTTCTCATTCCAGGTATGGTTGTAGTCTCTGCTGAATGATCTTGAGTAGAATCTTGCTGGCATGTGGGATCAAAGCAATTATGTAATAATTTCCAGAGTCAGTCGGGTCACCTATCTTCAGTATTGGTATAAACACAGCTCTTTTCCAGTCCCTTGGCCATGAATTTGTCTTCCAAATTTCCCAGCAAAGCCTTATAAGTACGGTAATGGCTGCATCAGATTGCTGTATCACTTCAATGGGAATGCCATCAATGCCCAGTGCTTTGTTTTATTTTTATAAGGCTTTCAATGCTGCTTCAACTTCTTCTTTCATCACCAATGGTTCTGGATCATAAGGTACAGGTTGAAACAGCTGTTGGTCCACGTGATCTTTATGGTATAATAACTCTGTATATTCTTTCCACCTTTTCTTGATCGTCTCAGCATCATTCAACCTAGATCCTTGAGCATCATAAAAAGATTATTACAGCTAAAAGGACATCTTTCAAAACATAGTAGATCCAAACGAACAAATAGAAAAAAAGCATAAGTGCTGGCAAAAGCATGTAAGGAGCTGATGGTGGTCAGTGTGATGCTTAAATATCGGTGGACTATTCAGAGGTGGTATCTGGGGATGAGGGTACTATCTGGATAAATGCTGACACTTATCCAATTAGCAGAATTTCAGATCTCCTAAGTTGCCAGGATTGATGCCGACTGAAAATCTGCAAACCGGAGATAAGTGTTGGTAGTTATGAAGATTCTTTAATGCCAATACTGCCCTCACTCTATCCCTGGAGTGCCTCTGCACTAACTGCATAGTGCTGGAGCAGTCTCGGGGGATATTTAGTGGCGCTATCTGGATATTGCCACTGAAGATCACAATCAGCACTTTTAACCAACTGGCCTTCTGTTGGCTGATTGGCTAAAAGTTGTAAATGTTGACCCTTAAAGTATTAATAAGACATGAAAAGAAGTTTGTCACAGAGGCAAGAAGTTATAAGAAATGTTTATTCAAATACATACAAAGTAAGAAGCTTGTGTTTTTATCCTGTCTAATTTTTATGGAAATGTATTTTTAAGGTTAAAACAAGACAGAGTGTTCATTGCTAAAAACCATAAAGATTCCTTGGCCGGGCAGTAAAATCCAAAATTGCATCCACAGACCTGAGGTCACCGTTAGTTTCCTATGGTCAGGGGTGAAAAACCTGTGGATTAAATGTTTGACGAAGCAGATGCAGAGTAATTTGAGAGGAATGAAAAATGTTAAGTGAGTGTGACTCTGGAGGTTAAGTTTGATTTGCACAGATCTGCTGATTTCCCAGGTGGGCACCTGCATGTGCTGAAGGGGAAGTTATTAACCAGATATTAAACTCTCCATCGGAAACACAGCCTGATCTATTTCCTATGTCAAAGTAAGAATGGAGTCTTTCACTTACACAGGCTGTATCCATTCCATAATTAAATCTGGCTTATATGAGCTCTCACAGAAGGAAATGCCAAGCAACAGAAATGACATTTCTTAGTACAAATGGAACAAAAAAGAACTCGTAAAAAGTCAAATAAGAATTACCATGCTTGAAGAAAAAAAGTTTCTTTAATAATTAAATCTGAAAAAATGTAATCATAGTAAATTGTAGAGCTATTCACAATATGAATTCTGTCAACGACAGAAAGGCTAATATGGCACTTATTCCACAAAAGACTGTCAAATACAGATGAGAACATTATTATAATTCAAGCTATGCACACAAAGGGATTAAAGAGTATAACTTTTGTGGTTTTCAAAACTCTAATTACAGATTACTGTGCACTGTGCTTGCATTTCTTTGCAGGTAGGGGAAGTAAACTGTTTTTTAAAAATGTGGATGGTGTAAAATCTTCATATTTTTTTATTCTATGTCCTTTGTTTCTTCAGTAATGGTTCGGTCTCGTTCGTAACGATGTTTCCGTGAAATGAGATTTTCAGTCATAGGTCTTCAGTGGGGCAGTCACTCTCTTGATGTCAGATCTTGAAATTCAACATTCCAAATAATTTCCAAGGAAAATTCTGAGAAGTATAGAAATATGACCAAAATAATAGAATATATGTGGCATTCTATGTGTCAAGACCACATATGAGGAGAGAAAAATACATATATGTAAGCCAAAACAAAGGGGGATACAAACTCCCAACACACAAGCTTTTTATCATTTCTTTCCTTTTTATTTTTGGCTTGTATGCTTACAGACTCACAGACTGACTCAAAAGGGCTGTCTTCATCTCCCACCCCTTCACCTTGGTACCCAGGGAGTCACCCTGTTTTTTCAGCCTTCCCAGCAGCTCTCGTAGATCTGTTTTGTTTCATAAGAGATGTATGTATTTATTTATTTAGCTGGTTTTATATACCACCTTTCAGTGTGTCAAACAACGTTTAATATATATAACAAAGAGCCAAGATCAGAACAACAGAACTTCTGTGAATAAGGGTTAACATGAATGCAACCTATTTACAATGGGGAAGTCTGGTTAACGTACAGTTGTGGTCGACGTTATTGGCACTCTTGCAGTTCAACCCCGTGGAGCCTGATTCCAAGAGGGGGATGTCCAGGCCATCAAGATGTTCCCGAAGAAGATGGAACCATTAGGACCTGATTCTGGACTGCGGGAACTAAATGTTCCTTTAGTACACAGAATTGGGTCCATGGGCAGCCAGGCGTGTCCCTGCCGCCTGCAAGGACATCCTTCCCGCAGGCGCCTCCGCCTGACCCATGGTTGGCCAGCCAGGGCCTGGATCGGGTGGCAGGGACAACCCTTCACCCGGCCCCGGCCCCAGGGGGATCCCAGGGCCCAATTTTCGGGCCAGTGCTGATTATTCCACCTTTGAGGTGGAATAATCAACATGTCTCCTCTGACCCTGCAGGATGTACAGTGTCGTGACCTGAATTGGCCCTGTAAGTCTGCCAGGCTTGCCCGCCCCTGTTCTGCCCAGAACCCACCCCCTCCCGGCCCCCATTGGCTCTCCTTGTCCTGCTGCTCTGGACATGCGGGGAGAGCAGAGGGGAAATTGGGCCAGGACTGCTTGCGGGCTGCACGCCTCGCCAAGACGTGCAGCCCACAACCCGCGTCTCTGCATCGGGCTCTTAATGTCCCATATCTCCTAAAAACAAAAAAGGTGGCCAGTGAAATGGCTTTGGACTACATATGCACACATATCTGACATATAAAAGAATCAAATAAAACAAGACCAATTAAAAAAGGAAATAGGATAAAAACTAGGACCGTGCCAGGACATGATTATTAATAAATTACCAATTCCCTAACACCATTCCCTATCAAAAACTGTTAATCCGCCTTAATTCTTTTTCGGACCCTTTGCCTCGAGGGGTTTCCGACCTCATTTAAAGGCCAACATCAAAGGACAACAATGTTGGCCTTTAAATGAGGTCGGAATATCACTAATTATGTTATACATAAGGATACATCTCAGCTGACAAAGCACGAAGGTCCTATGGGACATTATCCCTGTGGTGATTGTGATTTTTGCCTAAGTACTTTATCGGGACCTGCTGGGTTGATTTATCTTCTAACATTCAATGTAGGACTTATTTTCAGACCGACTGTAGATCAACGAATGTTGTCTATTTATTAATTTGCCCGTGTTCTTTAAAATATGTAGAGCGAACTACCAGATCGATTAAAGTACGTCTGCAGGAACATCACTCTAGACATCATACTCAGACACTTACAGCACCAATAGTGTCACATAGTGTTCTTAAAGGACATGCCTTTCATGAATATCGATGGCAAGAGATAGATCATGGTCCAATACATTTTGACGTCATTGCACAACTTTCCCAGTTGAGGAGATTGAGTTGTCAGGTGGTTCATTCAACCTGCGTATAGCCTGAAGAAAGGTCAGGAGGAAGCGGAGACCTGAAACACAGCATTGTGTAGCTGTTAATATTTTGAAGCATGACTGCTTAACTTCAGTTTGGTTAGCCGCTATAGTTCAAGTTAAGGCGGCGTTTTTGTTTCTTCTGTGGACATTTATAGCAGAAGGAGTGAGCTGTTGGATGAAACTATTATGAACATAACAGCAGTTCTTCTTCCTTGATGGAAACATGGACACATTGTGGATTCACCTGGAAAGCTAAGTTGGTGTTTGTTTGAATTTTACTGAGGATGTTCACAGGTGTAAGTACTCTATTGATTCACTACTTTGTTGAATGTGAGTGTTGTTTTGCTCATAAAAATGAATAAAAAGGAACATTTGCTATGAGAGGGGGAAACCCCTCGAGGCAAAGGGTCCGACAAAACATTAAGGCGGATTAAGAGTTTTTGATAGGGGATGGTGTTAGGGAATTGGTAATTTATTGATGATACAAAACTTTCCCGGGGTGATTTTTATAGGACATGATTACTGGCACCCTTATAAACAATTTAAAATGGTTTGAACAGAAGAACCACATTCCTATTGCAGTAAAATTAGATGCACCCGTGAACAAATGTCACTACAACTACTATTACTGAACATTTCTATAGCACTACAAGGCATATGCAGCTCCTCACAGACAAATGTAAACGACAGCAACTGCTCATCGGAGCTTGCAATCTAGTCAAGACAGATAATACAGTAGCTATAGACATGGGACATAGCTGGGGGAAAGGTAAGGAAACACAAAGGAGATCAGGTGAATCAAGTCCCGAAAGCAGCAGCGAAGAGTTGAGTTTCAGCCCAGATTTGAAAAGGGTCAGAGAAGGCGCCTGACATACAGACTCAGGTAGTTTGTTCCAGGCATAAGGAGCAGCAAGGTGAAAGGAGCGAAGTCTGGAGTAAAGAATAGAAGAGAAGGGCACAGATAGAAGCGATTGTCAGAAGAGTGGAGTTCCCGAGGAGGGATGTAGGGAGAGATAAGAGAGCAAAGGTAGTGAGGAGCTGCAGAGTGAATGCACTTATAGGTCAGCAGAAATTTGAACTGGATGCAGAAACAGATAGGAGGGGTAATAAGAGCATGACGAGACTGGAGGAAGATTAGCCATGCAGCATTGAACCGATTGAAGGGGAGAGAGAAGACTCAGAGGGAGACCAGCAAGGAGAGGTTTACAATAGTCTAGAGGGGAGGTGACTAAGGAGTGGATAAGTGTCTTAGTAGTATGTTCAGAAAGGAATGGGCGAATTTTGTTGATGTTGTTGAGAAATAAATGGCAGGTTTTAGCTTTTGGATGTGTGTGGAGAAGAAGAGAGAGGATTCAAAGATGACTTCAAGGTTGCGAGCTGGGAGGGGTATAAAGTTACCTTAAGAGACTGAGAAAGGAGGAAGAGGAGAGGAGAGTTTAGGGGGAAAATTAAGAAGCTCAGTTTTGGCCATGTTCAATTTCAAGTGACGGTGAGACATCCAAGCAGCAATGTCAGAAAGACAGGCAGAGATCCGGGTCTGCATTGCCGGAGGGATTTCAGGTGTAGAGAGAAAGCCATGGGAAGAGATGAGTGCACCAAGGGACTGGGTATAGAGAGAGAAAAGGAGTGGACCCAAGACCGATCCTTGGGTCTAACTGAGAGTGGGATATCAGTAGAGGAGAAAACACTAAAAGTGTGGTGGGAGAGATAAGAAGAGAACGAGACTAGCACAGAGCCCTTAAAACCAAGCGAGGACAAGAATTTGAAGTGTAGAAATTCTGCAAGGGTGTGGATTTGAGCCAAGCGTGCTCAGCTGAATGGATGCAGGAATGTAGATAGCGGGTAGTGGAAGACAGCTAGGGCTGGGTACAATATGCCTTACAGGACGTGGCATGGTTGGAATAAGAGCATCCAGAGCAGAGGAGAGTGCAGTGTTATAGGAAGCTACCGCCTCATCAAGAGACTCAGATGACATAGTGGAGGAAAGAGATGATGAGACATTGGAGGAGAGAATCAATGGGTCAATATCATGAAGATTTCTAAAGCGGTTGGAGGAGACAGGGCGAGGTTGAGGCAGTGAGTACTGAAGAGTGAAGCTTAGCAGGTGATAGTCTGATACGGGAAAAAGTGAGGTACAGAGGTTTGAGGGTAAGGAATTAGAAAAGAATACAAGGTTGAGGCAGTGGCCTTGCTGGTGAATAGGGTCAGTAAAGCAAAGCTGGAGGTTGAATGATGAGATAAGGGAGAGGAGCTTTAAAGCATAAAGGTCAGAGGGGTTATCAACATGAATGTTAACATCCCCAAGAATAAGGGAGGAGGAAGATGAATCCAGAAAGAAAGGAAGCCATGATTCAAGGTCAGAGAGAAAGGTAGAGGTGGACTCGTAAGGGGGTCGAAAAATAACAGCTAATCGGAGAGGATGGAGTAGAAAGCCAGACAGAGTGGACTTCAAAGGAGGGAAAGGAGTGAGACTGAGACATAGAGGGGTTGAAATTGACAGTAAGGAGAGAGTAGAAGCTCCACACCACCGCCACAGCCAGTGGGATGAAGCATGTGGGAGAACTGATAGCCGCCATGACAGAGAGCAGTGACTGAAGCACTTAGGGAAGAACAACCCAAACTACAGCTACACAATGCAGGGTTCCATATTAAGAAGTGCCACCCAGGAAAAGGATTTAAGCATCATTGTAGATAATATGTTGAAATTTTCTGCCCAGCGTGCAGTGGCAGCAAAGTTATGTACTTAGGGAAGAACAACACAAACCACAGTTAAATGATGTGGAACTATCACCAGGGAAAAGGATTTAAGCATCATGGATAATACATTGAAACCCTCTGCCCAGTGTGCAGTAGCGGCCAAGAAAACAAATAGAATGCTAGGAATCATAGGGAATGGAGAATAAAATGAATGATATTATAATGCCTCTGTATCGCTCCATGGTGCGACTCACCTTGAAAGATTTTGTTCAGTTCTGGTCAGCATACCTTAAGGATATAGCAAAATTAGAAAAGGTACAGAGGAGAGCAACAAAAATGGTAAATGGGATGGAAGGATATCCCTACGAGGAAAGACTTAAAAGGTTAGGGCTCTTCAACTTGAAAAAGAGATGGCTGAGGGGATATATGATAGAGGTCTATAAAATAATGAATGGAGTAGAATGAGTAAATGCAGATCGGTTGTTTACCACTTCAAAAACTAGAAAGACTAGGGGATATACAATGGAGTTACAAAGTAGCCCATTTAAGACTAATTGAAGTAAATATTTTTCACTGAACGCATAACCAAACTCTGGAATTCATTACCAGAGGATGTGGTAAAAGCTGTTAGTATAGCTGGATTTAAAAGAGGTTTGGCCAAGTCTCTGGAGGAAAAGCCCATAAACCATCATTAAAGAGGACCAGGGAAATCCACTGCTCGTCCATTGGACGAGCAGCATGGAATCTGTGTACCTTCTGAGAATCTGACAGGCAAGACTGTACCAAGCTATAAATGTGACCTATGCAACTAACAAATCTGGTGCCCCCCTCCACCCTGCCATGTGCAGTTACTCACTATTTTTGAGCTTCCTGGAAGCCTTGTGATGATAACAGCGCCCCTTTAGTACTTGTGCCCAGTGCGGCCGCACCCCTTACACAGTCCTAGGTACGGCCCTGCTGACAGGTATTTGTGACCTGGATTGGCCACTGCTGGAAACAGGATACTGGGCTTGATGGACCCTTGGTCTGACCCAGTATGGCATATCTTATATTCTTCTGGGATGGCTATGCGCCGCTGCCGATCTCTAACCCCAGATATTTATTTATTTATTTGTCCAGTTTTCTATACCGCCTTATCCTTCAATGCTGGTGTCATATGCGGCTCCGGCATTGAATATCCGGGGGGCACTGCACAGCTTAGCATTGGGGTGTGTCATGGGCATTGCAGAGTGTGTCATGGGTGGCAACAGTTGCTAACCCAGTAGCAGCAATATTGCACCACTACCTGGTTAGGTCCCGTGGGTAAAAGTAGGCAAGCTCTTGCTTCACCTAGTTTTATTTATTTATTTAACAGTGTTTCTATACTGCCTTTGTCCAAGGCGGTTTTCTTCGAACAACATAACAATCTCAATGGATTTGTTTTACAATAAACAGGGAGATATAACTTGGAGATAAACATGGGGTTAACAAGGGAAGGGGAATAGGTAACAGTTCAACAGAGAATCCAGTATGGGGGTGGATCATTTATATTACATAGGGGGATAATTGTGGAGGGTTGATTTGGATGACTGATCATGATATCATGATAAAGCTATAGTTAGGTATTGTCATACGGTCCATAGTGCTCCTTGAATAGGTGCGTTTTTAGTAGTTTTTTCACATCTTTAGTTGATTGTGCAGCTCTGATGGCTTCGGGCAGGGTGGTCCAAATTGTGGCAGCATACAGTGAAAATGCCCTACTACTACTCTATTTAACATTTATATAGCGCTACTTCATACGCAGCGCTGTACAGACATATAGAGAGTGACAGTCCCTGCTCATCAGAGCTTACAATCTAATTAAGACAACAGAAATACACACAGAGTAGCAATCTAGTTAGGGCAAAACCAGGTTGGCTGTCTCCCATAACTACTAGTACTACTGTGCATCTACTACACACACAGTATACATAGATACATACATTCCAAGCAGGCTGGGCATCATGGGTTACATTCCATTACATCAAGGGTTACATTTAGAGGATGCTTACATGGTGATGTTTCTTGTGAATCGGTTGCCTCAGATCAGTTCTGCTCTTTGGCGGAGTTGTTGGAGTGGGGAGGAGGAGGAGAATGTGACCATTCCATAGTGTCGCACCTAGGAGTGTTTTTAAATTAAAAAATCTGCTGGTGTTTCATCTCCATGCGGTAGATGCTTACCCTGCAGAGGTGGAGTCAGGGTCACTCGGTTGCTCTTCATGCTAGCGTCTGTGGGGTCAAGCCTTGCCATCATGCCACGCCTAAGGGCCACGCCAAAGGGCCCTCTCGCGAGGCCCTCAGGCGCGGGCACGCCCGCCGGCTGCGTTTTTTAAATGTCCCATTGGCTCTGGTGGTGCCCCGATTGGGCCGTGGTGGTGGGATCGGGAGGTGCGAGCAGCTCCTGCCTCCACCCCGACGCTTGATCAGGTGCCACATGGTGTTCAGGAGCCGAGAGGCCGATAATCCCGCCGGCTGCATTTTTTAAATGTCCCGCTGGCTCTGGCGGCGTCCCGATTGGGACTTGGTGGTGGGAGCGGGAGGGGCGAGCAGCTCCTGCCTCCACCCCAACGCTCGATCAGGTGCTGCATGGTGTTCTGTTGTAGCAGTGATATTGCACCACTACCTGGTTAGTATCTCACTGCTACTGGGTTAGCAATTGTTGCCGCCCATGACACACCCTGGAATGCCCATGACACACCCCAATGCTAAGCAGTTAGCATCAGGACATATAGCAGCGTTAGTTGGGGATATTCAGATTTTGAATATTCCGTTCAGCAGCATTTACATGCCTTTAGAATATTGGGCCCTAAATGCCTAGTAGTCAGTGGCAACAGCCAGCACTGCTGAAACAGCTAGCCACCATTACTGAACATTAGACTTGGATATTCAGCGCTGGAGCTATATACGGGCCCCGGCATTGAATATTCAGGTTGCCTGGACTGCCATTAAGCTAACCGGGCAGCGGTGATATTGAGCCACTGACTGGTTCGCTTCAGCAGAGAAAGAGGCCAGCCTTCAAGGCGTCTGACTTTTGCCGCATTGCAATAATCATCTTCTAAGTTCCCCAACCATTTTCTTATTTCTTTTGTCGGAGCGTGTCGAGGGAGGGTAAGAATTGATTATCTAACCCACTCCAGACGACAAACTACATTTTTTATTTTATAGGGTACTCCACTTCTAAATTAAGTTTTTAAAAACTCTTAACTTATCTGTCCAGAGTATCGAAATTCTTCAATAAAGTTGTCACTGTTGTCCAATATACAATTTTCTGCACAACGTGCACGTTTCGGAAAAAATTCCTGTCTCAAGTGCCTTCTCGTCAGTATCTCCAACCAATGCAACTGTGAACCCAAAAAAACGCCGTCTTGCAGCTTGAGGCTTATTCTTTAATCAATATGGTCACGACTCCATTCGCTCATTTTAAAGGAGAACCAACCAATAAGAAAGGGGAAAACCCACTATCAAGGGAATCCCACATCTTATTGGTTCGACTGAGACAACAACTTCTCTATATAGAATGACATCAGAAAAGGCTAAGCCAATCTATTTCACGATTTAACCCCGTAGGGGACATGGTATTAAGCTGGAAAATCCAATGTTGTTCCTTCCATTGTAATTTGCTCTCTCGATCTCCACCCCGGGGGTCCCAGGGAGCATGATCAATTACTGTCCACTGTAGATCTTCAAAATTATGTTGGCAGGTAATGCAGTGAGTAACTATCGGTGCTGTTTGTAACTGTTGTCGTAATCTTGAAGAATGCTCAGCCAAACGTTTTTTAATCGGGCGAATCGTTCGACCCACATATAATAAATCACAAGGGCACCAAAGCAAATATACCACATAAGATGACAAACAGGTGGTATGCCACCAACGTTTATATACTGTGACGCAGCGCTAGGCGCGGAGGCCATGGAGACCGACATTGACCCCCTGGTAGAGTCGAGTATTGCAGGGAAAAGAAGAAATTCCCACTCTCAGCATAGCCTACAGGCAGCCAATCAGCTCACCTCAGAGGAGGAGAGAAGCAGAGCTATGGATTGGGCATGCCCTAGGAGGAGGCGGGCATCCCAGAGTAAGGGATCCTTCTTAAACAGAGAGAGGGAACACTCAGTAGAGAGGAGCAGAAGGACTAGAACGAATGGAGGAACAGGACCAAGCCAGAGGCTGTCAAGAAGGAATGAAGGAATAAGCTCTGCTAGTGGATTGAGAGGAGAGTTTGCTTTAAGTCCACAAGAAAGAAAGCCAAAGGTATTGGGAAGGCAGGAAGTTACATTGTCTGCAGAACCCTTTGACCTGATTACAGAAGCTGTGCCCAGCTGCAACAGAAGGGAAGCTAATCCAACACAAGGAAAAGAGCCCACGTTGTGGAGAAGCAGTTTTTATCCCGGGGGAGAAAAGCATGCTGGCCAGATAATTCCTGAGCAGTCTCATTTGAAGGTACCTGCTATTTTTAATCCTTCTGATAAATGTTATATGCCAAGAAGAGAGACTCCTGTTTGTAGAGGACAGGATAGTTTTAGGGAGTATGAAGGAAGATTGTTTTACCCTGAAAACTCTCTATACAAGCCAGGTTTTACTCAGTCAGTAATACCTGTTCCTAACAAACAAGCTGAGGAAAGAAACGCAGCACAACTGTTTACAAAGGGATTAGGATATCCTGATATAAAAGATCTTACCTTTGAAGCCTTCCTGAGAAGTAGAGCTGCTGAGAACGAAAGGGAAATTCCACCATTCATTAACAGAGAGAAGTGGGGGAAGGGAATTTCCACCTCGAGCACAGACTGTCTGAATAGGGAAAGCCGTGTTTGCTCATCAGAGGCAGATAATCACCTGCTTAAACAAGCAGGAGCTTTACCCTTGACTCCTGTTAGGGGACAGGCAGAACAACTCTTAACAGACCTTAGAAAATTCCTGAATGAAAGAATTATTTCACAACAAGCTATTCTTCCAGCAGTAAATAATCCTGAAGAAAAGATTATTCCCCAAGCTCAAGTTCCCATGTTGGACGTCAGTCAGCCGATGGATTGCTCTATAGGATTAATAGAGAAAACCGATGAGACAGAAGCTTGAATGATTATACCTGACTTTTATTCTGGTTATGCTAGTCCAGAATCGCTGAGGAAAGGTACCTGGAAAAGTAGTGTTTGAAACAAATAAATTTCTTGTCACCGCATATTCATTGGCCCCCACAACTACACATGGCCTATCCCTCCTTAACCCACAAGGTTGGGGAGTGGGTGAAGGTTTGACAATACACACTGCGTCCCCGGATGCTGCCATTCGGACCCCGATAGGGTAGAAGAGCAATAAATACAATGCAGACAAGGGTCATGTGTTCCCTCTACCTCTAAGAAAATTGGTCTATCTACAGGTGCAGTCATTTTTATTAAACGATCAGACAGATTTGAACTCCTGGAAAAAGCAATCCGTAAGGGTTTATCAAAACAAGTGTGTAATTGTAACATCGACCAATGGGTATGGAGAATCCGTAATACTTCAGAGCTTCATTCCATATAGGGCAGGATTCCCCCCACAACTTCCTGAGGCTGCTGACTTGTTGAAGAAAAAAGTGGATTCAAAAGCCATTCTCTATGTACATTAAAAGCCCTGGGGAACTTAGATGGTGAATTTTTATAGATTATTATTTATTTCTTCACTATATCGGTTTGTGCGAATTCTTCGCATTGCAATAATCAGGCAGTGGCTCACTATCGCTGCTGCCTGGTTATCGCTGGGTGCCGCCCTCAGAACTCCCTGATGCCAACTGGGCATGCAGCAATGGCACCTGCTAACGCTAACTCTTTTAGTGCTGTTTAATATCTCGGCCAAGGGGATTGATGTGGTTAGCAGGTCTGCTAACCATGTTACTCCCTTTCAATGTTGTTGTTGTTGTTAAGTGCCGTCGAGTCGGAGTCGACTCATGGCGACCCTCTGGATAGCTATCCTAAATTGTGTTCGGTCTTCAGTCAGGCGGCTCATTGACGACAGACTGGTACCCGTAGCTGATGTTATTGTAGCGATCCATCTCATTGCTGGCCTTCCTCTTTTGCGTTGACCTTCTATCTTGCCAAGCATGATGTCTTTTTCTAATGATCTCTCTTCGCATGATGTGTCCGAAGTATGAAAGCCGAAGTCTTGTCATCTGAGCTTCTAAAGAAAGCTTAGGTTTGATCTCCTCTAGTACCGACTGGTTTGTTCTTCGGGCAGTCCATGGTATACACAGTATTCGCCGCCAGCACCATAATTCAAAGGCATCAATTTTCTTCCTGTCTGTCTTTTTCACTGTCCAGCTTTCGCATCCATATGATGTTATTGAAAATACCATGGCTTGAACAAGTCGAATCTTTGTATGGAGAGACACATCTCTGCTCTTGAGAATCTTATCTAGGTCTTTCATAGCCATTCTGCCAAGAGCAATGCGTCGTCTGATTTCTTGACTGCTTGTTGCTTCTTTATTGATAGTTGATCCAAGTAGGTTAAAGTTGTTCACAATTTCAATTTCTTCTCCTTCAACGATGAACCTGTTGATTATGCCAGTTGTCATGATCTTTGTCTTCTTTACATTAAGGTGCAGGCCCATTTTGAGACTATGTTCTTTGATTGTGAGAAGCAAATGTTTCAGATCATCTTCGCTTTCAGCCAGTAATGTGGTATCATCAGCATAGCGAAGGTTGTTGATGAGTCTTCCACCAATCTTCACACCTCTGTTGTCTTCATACAGTCCTGCTTCTCTGATGATTTGTTCTGCATATAAATTAAACAGGTAGGGGGAAAGTATGCAGCCTTGTCTTACACCTTTGCTTATTTTAAACCATTCTGTTTCTCCTTGTTCCGTTTGAACTGTTGCTTCTTGATCAATGTACAGATTACGCAAGAGAACGATCAGGTGTTCTGGTATACCCATGCTTCTTAATGTGGCCCAGAGTTTCTCATGGTTTACACAGTCAAAAGCCTTGCTATAGTCGATAAAGCACAAATAGATATCCTTTTGGTATTCTTTAGTCTTTTCAAGGATCCATCTCACATCCGCAATGATGTCTCTCGTTCCTCGCCCTTTCCTGAACCCTGCTTGCACTTCAGGTAGTTCTTGTTCTAGGTATGGCTGTAGTCTCTTTTGAATAATCTTCAGTAGAATCTTGCTGGCATGTGGGATCAGAGCGATTGTGCGATAATTTCCACAGTCAGTTGGATCACCTTTCTTTAGTATTGGTATAAACACAGATCTTTTCCAGTCAGTTGGCCATGATGTTGTCTTCCATATTTCTTGGCAGAGCCTTGTAAGTACGGTAACAGCTGCATCAGATTGCTGCAATACTTCTATGGGAATGCTATCAATGCCTGGTGCTTTGTTCTTTGATAAGGCTTTCAATGCTGCTTCAACTTCTTCTTTCATCACCAATGGTTCCTGATCATAAGGTATAGGTTGAAACGGCTGTTGGTCCACTTGATCTTTATCATATAAAAACTCTGTATATTCCTTCCACCTTTTCTTGATCTTCTCAGCATCATTCAACATAGAACCTTGAGCATCTTGTAACATTCCAATTCGGGGCTGGAACTTTTTCTTTAACTTTCGCAGCTTTAGGAAAGCCGATCTTGTTCTTCCTCTAATAGTTTCTGCTTCTATTTCCTTGCAAGTGTCATTGTAGTACTTTTCCTTGTCCTGTCTTGCTGCACGTTGGAAATCTCTGTTGAGTTCTGCGATTGTCTTTCTTTCTCCTTTGGCTTTAGCTTCTCTGCGTTTCTGGGCAATTTTCAGAGTTTCTTCCGTCATCCATTTTGGCCGTTTTTGCTTTTTCACCTTTTGTAGAGACTTCTCGCTTTCTTCCAGCACAACCTTCTTGATGTCATTCCATAACTCTTCCGGAGCTCTGTCATTTGTATCTAAAGCAGCAAATCGATTTTGCAGGCAGTCTTTAAATTCCAGTGGTATATTCTCAAGGTCATATTTTGGTGCATTCATGAGTGGTTTGCTCTTTTTCAACTTTAGCTTGAGTTTGCATACTAGTAGTTGATGATCTGTACCACATTCAGCTCCAGGTTTTGTCTTTGTTGATGTTACAGAGCTTTTCCATCGTTGACTTCCACAGATGTAGTCAATTTGATTTTTATACAATCCATTGGGTGAAGTCCATGTGTACAGTCGTCGCTTGTGTTGCTGGAAGAAGGTGTTTGAGATGAATAGATCATTGGTCTTGCAGAATTCTATCAATCTTTCTCCAGCTTCATTTCTGTTGCCAAGTCCATATTTTCCAACTACTTTGCCTTCTTCTTTGTTGCCAACTTTTGCGTTCCAGTCACCCATGACTATCAGGATATCCTGTTTGCATGTTCTGTCAATTTCAGCTTGTACTTGTTCATAGAACTCTTCAATTTCATTCTCTTCTGCAGCTGTTGTTGGGGCATATACTTGAATTATAGTTGTGTTGATAGGCAATCCTCGTAGACGAATAGAGATTAAGCGTTCGCTGACTGCATTGTATTTCATTACAGTTCTTGCAAGTTTCTTCTTTATTATAAATGCAACACCATTTCTTCTTTGTCTTTCATTTCCAGCATAGTAGACCATGTGATCATCTGATGCAAAGTGCCCGATGCCAGTCCATTTCAGTTCGCTGACACCCAACAGATCAAGTTGTACACGTTCCATTTCATTCTTGACCACCTCCAACTTCCCTTGGTTCATGCTTCGTACGTTCCATGTTCCAATGTGTAAGACATCTTTACAGCTTCTGACTCTCATTTCATGCGCTTTCAATATCAAGCCCTAAACCTTTAGGAGATTGGTAGAGAACTAACCAGAGGTTAGAGCAGTGGATGAGATCCAGAGAAGATAGGATCAAATCTTACATCTCCCACCTTGGGCAAGTCGCCTCGCTTTCTATTGCCTCAGTTTCAGCTAATTTATAAGGTGTCGATATTCAGAACCCTTAGCCAGTGAGCGAATGGAAGGCTGGACAGCTAAGGGTTCCAACCGTGATATTCAACAACGCTATCTGGACCACACTGGAGGGAGAGTGAGGGCTGTGTCTGTACTTATCCAGAGAGTGAATTCTCAGTCATGAGAAGGTAGATAAAGACCAGGATGGTCCATCTAGTCTGCCCACCAAAGCGGCTAGAGTAGGTGCACCTGCCGATCCGTGCAGGACACCCCTCCACATGCCTTTGTTTAAGGGTGTACCCACCGCTCCGTGTAGGTCACCTCTCTTTGTTGAGATATAAGAGAGAGTTCTGTTTATATTGATTATACAGAAACGCTAGCGGGGACATGAACTGTGACCCTCCACATGTATACACACTGACCTTATGTGTTGCATCACAGTGCTGCCATGTGACACCTATCAGGGCAACGTAGGCAGCATGAAAAGCTGTCCTAAGTTGCAATCCAGCTAAGTGCTGACTAGAAATTGGCCTTTTTGAAAATCAACCCCTGAGCTCTTTGGAGCAGGGAAATACCTACTGTATCTGAAATGTAACTCACCTTGAATTTGGATTAGTAAAAGCAAGTAGATCTGAAATCCAAGAGAACTATTCCTCAAAGATCTCAAGACATTCCTTTTCAAAGAACACTTCAAGGACTAAATGGTGTGCCCCCAAGGAACAGTAAAATTCACTGATACTCCCCTGTCATAAATACCACCCTCCCACTTCAAACCCTCCCCCCCAACATTGCACTACCCCAGTTTTACATAATCTAAGTTTTGTGAATTTGTGATGGACCAGAGACTATAGTTACCACTTGTAATTGTACTGTTTAATGTTATTAAGGTTTTAAAGGTTCTTTGTAAAACAGTTAAGTTTTTGTTCCCTGTAAGCTGCTTTGATTCCCAGATAAGGTGGTATAAAAAACAAACAAACAAATAAATAAATAAATAAATAAGTAAACTAAAGTCCAAATCTGTCCCTGTATTTAAAGGAAATCACGGTTCTCAGTGGGAAAATTCATGTTTGAATTGGAGTTAAACCAAAGAAATCCTGCTACAAGTTTTCCTTTAACCACGTCATTATTGTAATAGACAGAGACACTTAAAATGCCCCTCAATAACTCATACGGTATCGATGAATTCATTTCAACTCGATTCCTTGATTATTGTGGAAATATAGCACAATGTTGTCGCTGCAAGCCGCAGTGTTCCTCAGTAGAATGTGGTTGTCCATTGAAATCAAAGTGATAACATGGAACAACAGTCTTTTATAACCGGACGGTGCTCTGTGTCTCTGTATACGCAGATAGAGAGCAGAAGTAAGAGAGAGAGTGAAAAAATAGCAGCTGAGTCTCAAAATATTTTGGAAATAATTGTCAAAATGATTTTTATATCCTGGAGCATGAAGAACGCCCTCCCTTCCGTTTAAAGATTCAGTCATGGTCGCACTCCAGCTGGTTTTGACACCTCTGACTGCAGTTCTACTGTTTCTGAAAGAAATATACCAGTCCTCACATATACAATGGCGATTATAATTTTGTAATATCACATAAAATAATAGATAGAACAAAAGAATGCTATTGTACTACTGACATCTAGAAAACTGTGAAGAATTTTGCAAGATAAAACATTCAGGGGGGTTATTCAGCACCGGCAGCTAGTTCTACTAACGCAGCTAGCCGCCAACATTGAACCTAAACCCCTGATATTCAATGCGAGAGTCATATCCAGCCCCAGCATTCACTATCTTGGTTCAGCAGATTGCCACAAGGCTAACCGGGCAGCGGCTATATTGTTAGCTAACGTGGTAAAAGTTAGGTTAGGGATATCTGTGCTTGACTTTCACCGTGTATCACTAACTGGGCAGAGGCTGGTGCTGCTGAAATGCCCCAGAGTAAGTGGTTAGCATTGGGGCCTGTAGCAGTGGCATCCAGGTATATTCAGTAGCAGTAACCATGCGAGTGCCCCTGATTATCCCGCAAGCGGCATTTACACGGTTTGCATGTTTTTTGCTGTCCTAAATTTTATCTGAATGGGAAGCGAAATATCTCCGCTAACCAGATACGATTGCGATAATTTTATTGGCATTAGTAATTTTATATGCGTTGCCAAAGTGATACATTTAAGAGGAAAAGATAAAGGAGAAGAATTGACAAAAGGAGATCATTTACAATGTAATAGCAATGACAGTGAAATATGGTAGAATGTAGAGGGCGGTTACCGACAGGAACAATTTCTGTTTTCTAGTTCTGGACTCTCTTGTCCTGGTCAAGTTGCATTTCTTTCCTAATAGAAGGGTGCAACATATTTTTGCTGCTGTAGCAGAGGTTTCTGTTTTTTCCTGCTCATTCTTTTGTGGGATGTCCTTGATTTTCTCTGTTAGTTCTGGAAAATGTATATCTTCGCATTTTGCACCATGCAGGAGGAAATGCAGGTTGATTTCTATTTCTCCAGTGTTGCATTGCTGGCTGGCCGTTTTCTTGGGGTTTCCTCTTCAGTTTTTGCCTTCATCTTTCTAGTTCTAACCTGTGGTCACTTATTCTACATATGGTGAGGGTCTGTCTGTATTTTGCACGTGTGACCAAGGTTAGGTATTCTGGTGGAGAGCAAATCCATATTGTGCATGTCTGGCCCGTTCAGATGTCCAAAAGGTGGACGGGGCACAGTTGTACCTGATTCTGCAATCATGGGAGCTCTACGTTCCCATGGCTACAGAATCAGGTCGCCTGGATGGGCCGGAATGCACAGTATGCTGAGCGGGGAGACGTACAGCATGCTGCCCGTCTCCACTGCTCAGTGTTCCTGCTGGTGTGCCAGTTCCGTGGCACCCCATCGCCATGGCACCAGGACACCCAGCAGGAGCAATCAATGCCTGACAGAAGGTAATGTTCTTTTCCCTGCCACTTGATCCTTGGAGGGGGCAGCCAGGGCCGAGATCGGGTGGTGGGGGCTCTCCTGTGGCGGTCCCATTGTCATGGGGGGTCCAAAGCCGGGCATCCAAAGTGAAGCCACTGGACATACAGAGTTCTGACAGAATAGACCCTGAATGTCCGGATGCTTTGGTCCACCCCTGCTCCACCCACTCTCCACCTCCGGCCCTCCCCTTCCCTTCCCCATCCAATGCTTCCCACACTATGGCTCTGTGCATGTGGTGAGCACTGGCAGCTGAATATGGCCCCAGCAAATAGCGGGAGTTGTACATCCAACCCAGAAGTACAACCCTGCTATTCGCTGGTCAATATCTAACCCCCAATGTATAGTTTCTGTGCAGGGACTCAAAGTCATCTAACTTGTTCTATTTTCCAATCTGAGTCTCCCAGTAGGAAGCTTATGTATTTATTTATTCTTATATGCTGTGTTTCTGAGGATCAATGCGGTTTACATAGAACATAACTTTAACATCACATGGAACAGTTTAGCTAGGAACAGATGTACAGAAACTAGTTATAACACAGAAACCATGTAAACTACAATTAGTGTAAACAATATACAGTTAGAGAGTTAATTGTATCTAGCTACAGAAAAGAGATTATCTTAAACAATAAGCAGGGGAAGAGGATGATGGGAAGCGGCAGAAGTAAGAGGGATGGAAGGAGGGGTGGCGGGTCATGTAATCCCATGAAAATGTTCCATGAACAGGTGGGTCTTTAGCAGTTTCTGGAATGCTGTGAGGTGTGAGAGTCTCTGATGTGGTTTGGTAAGGCATTCCAGAGGCGAGGGGCATGTAGGGAAAATGCCCTAGCACAGGTTGTCTGATTGCTTTTGATTAATGCAGGTGGTAGGATTAGAAGGTTTGATGTATTGCTTCTTCTTCAACGATTTTCTGGGGCCTTTGTTATAACGGATTGCAGATATTTAGAGATAATTGATGGATCATTTTGAAAGTTGTCATCAATGTTTTATATTTAATTCAACTCAGGAGAGGTAGCCAATATAATACTTTTAGAATGGGGATGATGTGGTTATATCAAAATGAGCACGTTAGAATTCGTGCAGCTGTATGTTGGGCGAGCTGTACCGGATATAGGGAGTTCTTCAAAAGACTTCGTAGAATGGCATTACAGAAATCGAAGTGTGGTAGTATCATTGCTTGGAAGACTGTTCGAAAATCATTTGGCTCAAGTAAGGCCGTAAGTATTGGAGTGTCCTTAATTTGTTTTATATACATTGATTTGCATTGTTTATATGTAGTAGAAATGTGAGATTCTGGTTGATGGTAACGCCAAGGTATCTCATTTCTGACTTAACCTCTAAATTGGCATTATCAACCTTTAATGACTGGGGGAATATCTTGAAGTTTATATTGAGTTTGTGTTCTATTAGCCACTGATTTATAGCATTGAAGCAATTAGTGATTGTTGAGTAGTTTGCACTTGTGGTGGTGATGGGCACATGTATCATAATATCATCTTCATACAAGTGATAGTAGACATTAAATGTGTTTATGATGTCACAGACTGGCTAAATATAGATGTCAAATAATAACGCTGAAAGGGTAGAGCCTTGTGGGACTCCTTGTGACTGGGTAATTGGATTGGAGGTCTTTTGGCCAATTTGCACATACTGGCTGTGATTTGTGAAGTATGAGTGGAGCCATTCTAGGGCAGTGTCCCAGATTCCAATCCTGAAAAGTCGCTGCAGGAGGATGTCATGGCATATGGTGTTGAATGCTGAGGCAATGTCCAGAAAGATGAGAATGAAGCCTTGATGTGGGTTTTCAATGTCCTTGATAAGTCTGTCTTTGAGGGAGATTAGTAAGGTTTCTATAATGTGGTTATTGCGGAATCCGTGTTGCAGTTGGTAAAAGACAACTTTCTCAATAATTTTCGCAATGAATGGCAAGCTGGAAATAGACCTGTAGGAGCTTGATTCATTCGGTTCCAGTTTAGGGTTTTTGAGTATTGGGCAGATGGAAGTGGTTTAAGGTATGTTGGGAAATATCCTTGGTTGAAGGAGGTTGAGATTAGTTTGTGGAGGATTGGGGCAAGTTCTGCTTTTGTGATTTTTAACCAGTTGCAGGACATCGGTCCAATGGGGATGTTGTGGTATTGAGACTGTCGGTTATGTGCTCCAAATGTTCTGTCAAAATGGGGCTGAAGAACTGTAGCAGTGTGCTTGTGCAGTCTTGGTCTGTGAGTTTGCTAGAGCTTGAAGGGAAAGGCCACTTGTTTGATGGCGTGGGGTTTTTTTGATTGTAGAAATATAGCAAAGTCTTGTGGTTCAAGTCTGTTCGTGTTGTGAGTTTGGTTGTTGTCTTTTGTAAGTTATTTAACTATGTTCTACAGTTCTCTGGGTTTATTTATAGCTTTCATTATTAATTTGGTGTGGTGTTCTCTTCTTGCTTTATTGGTCTCAGAATGGTATGTTTGAAGGGTGAGTAATAGAGGCCTTTAGATTTTTCATCAGCTGTGTTTCTCCATCTGCCTTCAAATTTCTGCAGTTTCGCTTCAGTTCTTTGAGACTTGGGGTGTACCAAGGGCTTTGTATGCGGTATTGTGGTTTCACCACGCTGGTGGGAGGAGCTGTGCAAAGCCTTCTACTGTGCTTATCTATTTGTTTGTTGGGAGTGGAAGAGTAGCCTAGTGGTTAGCACACTGCCTCATACCCAGAAGATCAAGGGTTCAAGTCCCACTGGCACTCCTTGTGACCCTGGGCAAGTCACTTTATCCTCCATTGCCTCTGAAGTAAAGGCTGATGATGCATTGCCAAGAAAACCCAGAGGTAGCTGGGTTGCTATGAGTCAACAGTGACTTGATGGCACTTAAAATTAAAAAAAATTGTATGTTGAGAGTTTAAGTCATGAGGTTCTGTGTTGAGAGAGGGGAGAACTTTGTCAATTAAGGTGGATTTGTCAAAGGGCTTGAAATAGTGGTGGTATATGCTGTGGGCAGTGTTTGCTTTGGGAGTTGGGTACTGTGGTAGGTGATGGTGTAGTGATCTGACCATGGAACCTATACAAGCAGTAGGTTAGGGATTGCATGGATTTTGAGGAGTTGTGTTTGGACGAACATGATGACCAAGGTATTTCCTTTGGTGTGAGTAGGGGCTTGGATCAGTTGGGTGAACTGAAGGGGTTCCATGGCTTCCATGAAGGATTTAGATTGGCTTAGCAGAACAGAGGATAGGTTCAGGTCACCCATTAGTGTCAGGTGGGTAGATGGTCGTATGTAGGTACCGGCTACTTCTAGGATGGTTGCTAATTCATCGTTCTTAACTGTAGGAGAGCAGTATGCAAGACATACAGTCATCTGTCTGTTTGAGATTAATATTAGGTCAAGACCATTTGTGGTAATAGATTGTGAAAGTTTGAAAGATAATTTACTTCTTACCAGGATGCAGATGCCAGCACCCCCTGGGTCAGATCGTGAGCAGTTGAATATGTCATAAACTTGTGATTTTATCTGGTTATTTAGAATGGTATCTGTATTTGTGAACCAGGATTCAGTTATGCATAAGATGTCTAGGTTGTTGTCAGTTATGTAGTCATTTAGGATCTGGATCTTGTTTCTTGTGGAGCAGGCATTTATTAACGTGCATTTTAGATAGTCTGTGTTTTTTGTTGATGGTGTGGTGTGTTTCAGATTGATGTGTTCCTGGAGAGAGATATGAACCAAATGGGAGTTGTTTCATTGATGTATTCACGTCATCTCAATAACAATGACAGGCACTTGTGGCAGAGAGGGCTGAAGCCATGGATTACAGGGATGGTACTGTGGTTTGAGGTGAGGCATAGTCCATTACTGAATAGCTCCAATAGGATGAGGAGGCAAATGGTGGTGAATCTATTTGGGCTAGGCATTGCTCTGTGTTTCCAATTTTGCTTGTCAGGTGCTTAGTCACTCACCTCTGGTATGAGTACGATTTGGCTCAGGTGCGACTGATTCTAAGGAAGTCCTTGGTGGTCGGTTGTGCATTGATATGAACAGAAACCGTCTCTGGTTCTAGCTGGTCTTACAGGACCTTTGTGGTTTAGTGCTGGTGACCTGGGGGGCGTATAGGGAGAAGGTTATTATGCTGCATTGGACGCAATACTTGTTATTATGTGTTCTTTGTGGTACTCATCTATGGGTCTGTGCCTAAGGGCCAAACCAAAGGGCCCTCTGGCGAGGCCCTCAGGCATGGGCCCACCAGCCATGAGCACGCCTGAGTATGATGAAAATTTGAACTGGCTGCCAGAGACCTGATAGACCCAGATTGGCTTCTGCTGCAGAGGGGTGGGAGTATCTTCCATTCCTGCTCTTTTGTGGCCGATCGCTGATTGGGGCTGTGTGCTGCTTACGTTGGCGCACCTGAGCACGATGAAAATTTGAACCAGCTGCTGGAGTCCTGATGGGCCCTGATCAGTCTCTGCTGATGGGTGCAGGAGTATCTTCTGTTCCTGCTCCTCTGTGGCCAATCGCTGATCAGGGCTGTATGCTGCTTGCTCTAGTGTGCTTTACAGTATTTAGACTGTCTATTTTTCATAGGTAGCATTGTTGCTGTTTGGTTCTGAGTGTTAACGTTGGTTTGTTGGGGCAGTTTTACTATGTATGTGTTCAAAGTATTTTTTCCAGGATTTTGTGTTCACAGAGTGCCTTCTAGTAGAGGGAGATTTTGTCGTTGTTATTGAGATGACACCAACATTTGTATATTCTCTTTTGTATTGTACGGAGAAAACATCCTAGTTCTGCTCTACATCCATTGTCACTTTCCCTGGGGAAAAAGGCCTGGCAATCCTCTTCAGGTCACAGTGCCAAGGAAACCAGGAGGAGCTGGGTCGCTCGGAGTCAGCATTGACTTGAAGGCACACTTTGCATTGCTGTGTACATGGGGTATCGGTTTACAGAACTGGAAGTGCAGATTATCTACCGAGGCTAACATCTAACTCTGCCCAGGTTCTGCCCCCAAGAGTGCTGAGGTGGTCAGAGGAAATATTCAGTGGTGCTATATCGTGTTGGCTGGCACTTTTTTGGTTATCAGGTTGTGCTAAGGGGCTAAGTGCTTTTGAATATCGGGTCCATAGGGAGGAGTAGCTTAGTGGCTAGAGCAGTGAGCTAGGAGCCAAGGAAGCCAAGCTTCAAATCTCACTGCCATTCCTTGTGATCTCGGGCAAATCACTTAACTCTCTATTCCCTCAGGTACAAACTGCGCTGCCATTAGCACGAGCAATAGCTCAGTGTTTGTGCACAATTTCTTTGTGCTAGTCGGCACAGAATGCAGGAAGGAATCTAACGTGAGCATAATCGATGCCCAAAAGCCTGCGCTAACAGCGACACACTGTGCATTTAAATCCATTTCAGTGGATGGTAATGAAGCAATTAGCTATGCAGCAGAGATGCAGGGAAGTGCGCAGAAGACCAGAGGCTGAGCTCAAAGCTGGGATTTTAGCTCAAGGTCTGAGGGGGCGTTTAGGGTCAGCTCAAGTTCTACGGTCAGTGTTGATGAAGAATCTATGCCTGTTTCTTCAGCGTATAGCACCTGGAACTTTTTTTGGCTCTGCTGAAGAAGATGCTGAAAAAAACAGGCAGGGAAAATGTGTTGGAACAATGCTATGCACATGTGCTGGGCTGTTTGCTACAAAAAACAGCAAAATGATTTTGCGCAGAACTTCAGCGCAGAAGGTTACTCTTCCAGTACATGCATACAAGATTCGATCTGGTTTTCTTTGTGCTGGTAACGCAGACCCCTGCATTCATGTGCCTGGCTTCCTCTCCTCATTTAGTGCAGATCTTTTGCGTACACCTCCTTTGCATGCTGTTTTGCTTACAACATTGCTAAGCAAAACTTGCCCTAAATTTGCATTAGAGAACACTGTAGTGCAGGGTGTCTGCTTCGAGTCGGCAGGGACATACTTACTGTACCTGAATGTAACTCACCTTGGGCTATGACTGAAAAAAGTGTGAGTCAAATGCAAATAAATAAAAGTATTCCTAAACCCCACAGCCCCCTGTCTCCTGCGATTCTGCAGAATAAACAGGCTGCTTCAACTTAGACAAACCAGCTGGTTCCCCATCTTAGAATCAATGAAAGTGCCTGCTGACCTAGTTCGGAAAAACGCTGCTTCCTCTCCCCTCTGGCTCCCACAGCAGTACTCAGCTATAGGATTACTGGCTCTTTCCAATCCAATAATACTCCTACCAGTTAGGAAAAAGAGCCTACCACCATAGCTGTCAGGGAAGACGGGTGAAATTCAAAGTGAGGGAACAGTAACTGAAATAGAGAGGACTCTGACTGTAGACACACAGACATCCAGTGATCAAAAGAGTCAATGCAGAGAGATAAATAGAATCCACTGATTCCACAATGGGGTTTTCTCTCTTTCCCACAGGAAGAAAACAGCATAGTAGGCCAGATCATGGTGCCTCCCATTCCTGAAACTTTTCTTGGTGAAACTAGAGAGGCCGTGTCAAAAAGGATGATGACTGTTCTCTAGCACTACATCACTATATACTGCTCAGGGATCACTCTTGCCCCCCACCTGATCACCAGAGACTATTTGTTATGTGGGAGGTGGAAGGATCAGAATCTTTGGGGTGCTAGAAACTTTTATTTGTAAGGCAGTGGGGCCCAAGGAACTAACCTTTTTTTAAAGACAGTCATGGATGATGGGAATGAAGACATTTACCGTTTTACTACTTTGGCCACCTGGTTGATAGATGGCTGGGGGTGGGGGGAGGGTGGCAGGGTGGTGGAGGTGAGGGGCTTTTATTGGAATACTTTAAGAAAAGATAGACCTGGGATGGGGCCCATTCTTCTTTGCTGTGGCTGGGAATGCGTAAATATCTGACTGCAACAACGTAGAGAAAATTGCAGGGAGACTAACTAACCTGTACCGCATGCTAGTAAATCCTTCTGTAATTTGTCTGTGGTAAAACAGTGCATAGACATATGATTGTACTGCCCCTTGGTACATAGGCTGCCTAAGATTGTGACTCCTCTTCAGCTTAGATTTTGAAAGGCAAGAAATGAAATCTAAATTCTTATCAAGAGGGACATCCACCCTTCTCTGAGTTCTCCTATCCGGCCTCGTAGCTTTGTCTAGTTTTAGTTTTTGCTATTTCCATGCAGACACAATGTACCTTAAATGATAGGACCTATACCACTATCAGAAGTATTCCTCCTACTTTGATCCTTCTCTATTTGCTTGTTCCCTGAACAAAGATAAATTGTTTAACATTTTTGGTTTTTTTAATTTCCATCTTCCTTTTCTCCTCTGCATCTTATAGTCCCATATCCACACGTCCTCCTTTCATTGGCATCCCTGAAGAGTCTCATTATCTTGCTCTATAGCTTCAGCTATCTTTTCTTCTGCTTGCATCTTTACTATCCTGACTACCTATCGTGCCTTTCTCAGCTTTTCCATATATTCTTCCTTCTCTTTTCTTTTTTGGGTAAATGCTAATCTTATTGCTTTTTTTTTCCAGCCAACTCTTTTGAAATCCACTCTGGTCTCTTTTTTCTCTCACTTACATGCAACATAAAGATCTGTACCCCTTACGCTTGCTTTTTTTTTTAGTTTCTCTCACTGTTATTTTTCTAACAAAGATTTTCCTGTCAGTTAGTCCTTAAAATATGACCCCTGTTGCCCAGGACTCTGACCTTTGTGTGACCTCACTTTGCCATTGCTTTTATATTAAATCATATCAAACCATTCTGTCTGATCATCATTGGAGCTGAGGTGAACTTCTCTAGTAGGAAATCCTTTCCTCATTTGTAACTACCTTGTAGATCCATTATAGTTTACCTAAGGAAAGCAAGCCCCCCCCTCCCCCGAAGTGAATTCAGAACCTCAATCCTTCTAACCAGTTCTGCGGATAGGATTTCTCTAACCCAATTCTGGTGGATTAAAATCTTCCACTGGTAACGCCTCTCCTGTCATCATAATTTGAGACCACAGTTATCCCTTCTTGAGGAGCACATCTACATTGCTGAATAATTTTTAAATTGTTATAAAACAAGGTACCCTAAAAAGAATCCTATTTTGAAATATAAGATAGCAATAAAGGTTCTTGGAGGAATTTTGGACAGAGAACTCCATCATGACGTATAAATCACCAATGCTGTATGCAAATCCAGGGCTTTTCATGGGCCAGTATGCCATGGTACGGCATACTGGCACCTTTTTTTAGGGGGAGGTTGCAGCTGCTTTGCCTATGTCTGCAGTGATGGCGGGCATCAAACTTAAAACAATGAAAGAAAAAAGCCACAGACCTTCACGACTCCACACTTGGAAGGCCTGCAAATGTCCGCCCCTCCTGACGCAATGTTCACCACCGCTTCAGACACAGGAAAAGTGGCAGCACTAGCAAGTGGGGGGGGGGGTGAGGGGGGTTAATGGCTGGAAGAGATATGCTGGCTATGGGAGGAAGGGTTTAATGGCTTGAAGGGAGATGTTGGATACAGAGGGGGTTAATGGCTTGTTGCAGAGAGTGTGGCTACTGTGAGGGCGTGGCTATATAGGGGTGGAGTCATGAAAATCACCTGCCTCCTAAGGAGCATGTGAGCACTGGCACCTTTTTTTTTTTTTTTTACAAAAAAAGCACTGTGTAAATCCATCTTTGCATTAAAATAGGTTTGGGTCATACATTTGCTTTTAAACTTCCCTATATATACCCATTCTTGCATTGGTAATTCCCCACCTGGACTACTGTAATTCTTTATACCATGGCATGACACAAAGACCACTGCAAAAGCTAAAATTAGTCTAAATAAATCTCTGAAATTTTTTTACGGTGCTAAGAAATTTGTCCATGTCTCTCCCTTCTGTACAAAGATCACTGGCTTCTGATATGCTACTGGCTTCGGTTTAGGATACTCATTATGATGTCCAAGGCTTATTATTCTGGTCTCCCACTATTTCTCGCTGATCTTTCAGTCTTGTATGCACCAAAACACATACTCCATTCTACTCAGCATAATTCATTGGCCATTCCGCCTTACTCAATAATTAGGTTAGAATATGCATGTAAGTTATGCTTCACTGTGAATGACAGTACTTTATGGAACAGCCTCTCTTGATATCAGACTAGTAGCTAAGTGCATGCCTGAGATTTTTCTCACATTGTTGCATACAAACAAAATTGTTTTGGTTGTCATCGTGTTTGTACATCTACCGTGTGCACAAATTGCTTGTGTTTATGTTTATGTTTATTGCATTACTTGATATACCGCCTTTCAAACATCACGGCGGTGTGCATTTGTTAACAAGGAAAGTAGGCCACACCCTGGGAAAAGGAAAGGAACTACAATTGTCAGACAGGAAAGACTAAGGGGTATGTTTACTAAACTCCGTTGCTGTGCGGGTCCCCGTTAGTGTGCTGGTGCCATATAAGGAGTGGGCGGGCCAGGCAGAAAAAAGCAAAAAACCGGACTGTACGTGTGTGCGTCGCGCTAATGTGCGGGGCCCACATTAGCGCGTGGGAAGGCTAAGTGGGGCGCTGCTGCAGAACCAAACAACAGTGCTGTAGTACAACGGTGAAGACACCAACCAATGGTGCAGAGGCCAGGGGTTCAAACCCCCATTGCGCTCAACAAAAAAGACCAGCTGAGGCACCAACATTTATGGGCAAAAGTGGTTAGGAGGCATATTAATTTTGGGCGGCAGAAGGCGGCGCACTGTTATTTTTATTACGGCATGAGGCAGCGCACTGTTTAGTGTGGGCGGCAGATGGCGGCGCATTGGTAAGTTTGGGCGGCAGAAGGCGGTGCGCTGATAAATGTGGGCAACAGAAGGCGGCGAGCCGGTGGGCAGAAGGCGGCGCGCTGATGTGTGAGGGGGCAGTCCAATAGTGGGAGGGAGAAGTGGCGCACTGATGTGCAAACAACAGGAACAGAACCATAGCACAATGGTTAAAACACTAACCACTCATGCAGGGATCATGGGTTCAATTCCCCACAGTGCCCATTGAAGACAGCTGGCTGAGGCATTATTTTAGGGGCATTTCCATGTTGTGCGGCATAAGGCGGCACGCTGTTAATTTAGTGTGCCACAAGATGGCGCACTGATGGCTACAAGGCTGCGCGCGGATGCACAAACACAGGAACAGAGCCACAGCACAATGGTTAGGACACTGACCAATGGTGCAGGGGCCAGTGGTTCAACCCCTCACAGTGCCCAGTGAACAAGGCTGGCTGGGGCAGTATGTATCATGGTGAGGAGTGCTGTAGGAGGCCTTCCATTTATATTTTATTTCCCACCACTAGTAAACCCGCTCTCACAGTGTGTTAACATACGGATGCCCGTAAGGCACATGTTACAGTGCACTGTCCGCCAAGGCACCCTAGAATGTCCCCTATAGGGCACCATGTATGTTGCGACACAGGATAATGTATAGTGCACCCTATATGGATGGCAACCATAAGGTGGCCTATAGGGCGCCCTATAAAGCACCCTCAGAGGCACCTAATGGGCATAGTAAGCTGTGTGTGGTTTTGCCGGCATAGACATATGTACAGTAAATAAAAATAAAGCTGTGGACAACCCTAGCAAAGGGCCCCACTGTGGGTTTGAACCCATGACCTCTGGCTGTACAGGGAGTGACATAACCATTGGGCTACAGCTGACAGCAAGCCCCTGGCTGGCTGCAGAGAGCCTGTACGTCACCCCACAGACAGTCTGCTGTTGTAGACAGGATAGGGTTAGGCCACCCGTACCCATGATGCACTGCACATGCAAATCAGCTGTCCACAGATGCACACAAGATGGGGAATGCACCCCAACAGCTACCCGGCCTGGTAGGGGGAATTGTCCATGTGCACCCACACAGCACCTCGGCCTGGTAGGGGGTCCTGAGCGGGTGGACTACCAGCAAAGAGTAGCTACACACCGTCACATTGTGCGGGTACTGTGCTCACCCTGAGGGTGTGATGTGGCGGCCAGGACCAGGTCCACAACACCAGCCATGGCTGGATGAGGCCATGACAGAGCTCCAAAACAGTACTAACCTGTGAGATAGGAAGGTGCTGCAGAAACTTGTTGGATATCTCTGTCTGTCTCAGTTAGTGGAACCCCCCCACCAACAGATCCCCATTCCCCTCCCTCCTCCCATGGCAGCAGAGTGAACCATCAAACCCCAGTCCTGCTGGGGAACAGACACCCTACAGGGCAGTCCAAGCAGCTCCACACACATCCATAACACAATAATCAGACAGACTTTAGGCCTGGATATCCAAAGATGCACCCCCACACTATCTGATATTC
Source organism: Ichthyophis bannanicus (assembly GCA_033557465.1). Taxonomy (NCBI): domain Eukaryota; kingdom Metazoa; phylum Chordata; class Amphibia; order Gymnophiona; family Ichthyophiidae; genus Ichthyophis; species Ichthyophis bannanicus. Next base: position 833,485,213 of record CM066036.1, on the reverse strand, counting down.
ACCTGCAGCAAGCCATCAGCCACTGCACCCTGCAAGGCACTCCATCAAGACACATACCAGCTGTGAACAGTCTGCTGGTTAGCCCTGATGGAAATGCATGCACCCAAAACTGGGGTGGCAGCACACACAAGCAGAGAGTTCTGTGAGGAGGCCCCAACAGGAAACCCATATATATCACAAGAGAAAAACACAATACAGCACTATGGGGGTGCCTAGCCATGCTGTCATCACTGCACACTCAGGGTGAGAGTGCTCCCCCAGCAGCACATACAGAGGTCACCCTGTCTGTGTAGGTGGTGGCCTGGCACCACAATGTCACAGCCAGTGCCCTATGCCCTGTGCAGATGCATCCTGGCCAGCCCACCATGTCTGACCTATACCCATGGTACCTTGCTGCTCATTATGCACATTGGCAGGCCAATACTGGCAGTAGTGCTGGCAGTGTGGGTTGGGGAAGGTGTTTGCAGCCAACACACACTGTATAGACAGACACACACTCCCACACCTATGCCAGCATTGTGCTACTATTGAGGGGGTGATTAGCCTTGGCCACCACACCGGTCCTGGGCACGGCACAGGCATGGATATGGTACGCAGTACTGCTGGGGGTCACTCCCCAGGGTGGTGAACACCGTCAGAGGCCAGGCCTGGAGCACGCACCGCAGACACCAAACAGATTGTTCGGATGGGGTCAACTAGCAGTATGTGCGTAACGTAGGGATATCTATCAGCCTGTACTCTTAGCAAACGTTTCAGAGCTGTGTACCTCAGGTGTAGGGTGACATTGCTAAGGTATGCAGGTGCTGGTATTGGGAGATGCACGCAGGGTCCAATGTTCTGCCTCTACAGGAGACATTGGCCAATGGGGCCTGTGGGTGTGGGTGTGTCTGCCCCTGTTGGCTGCTGCTTTACGGCAGCGCTTCCCCACTCCAGCCCAGTTTTGCATCACACTGTTCGGGTCTTCCTGCTGTCCCTCATGAATATGCATGAGCTACATCTACATGCCGTGGGGGTGGTGCATAGATATACAGCACAGGCATTTGTATGAGTGGCAGCATGGAACCTGACTGGTGTGTGGCCCAGCAGGACTGCATTTGGGGGATTCTGCTGTAGGTTCTGCCCCTGTTCATGGTGTCTGTGCTCAGTGGGGTAAAAGATAGATGTATTACCATTGCATATGTCCTCGTCATGAAAGGTGTGTCCTTACTGTCACTGTTTATTTGTGGGGAAAATATGTGGGCAGGATTGCTGGTAGCCCCAGCTGGTCTTTGAACCTGTGACCTTCTGTTCTTGTATGCACTGTCTATGTGCACTGCGCCACTGTGTAGCCACAGCTTGGCTGAATTCCCTGGATAGTCCATGACTGTGGATCCGGCAGGGCCTGTCTGTTGCTGTGGACTGTGCCAGCCTGCACATGGCTAGGCCTCTGTCTTCTGTCGCTAGCAGCCACTGCCCCCTGCACCACATGTACTCGTCCGCCAACATGCTGGCATGAGCTTCTCCCATAAAAAGCAGGTGACCTGATTGGAATGTGGCAGTACGGGACTGCATTTGGGGTACTTGGCTGTGGGTAATGCCCATTGTTGTGGTGTGTGTGCGTTGTTGGGTAAAATATGGGTGTTTTCCCCATGCTTATGTCCCCTGCAATACAGGGGTGTCTGCGCTATCTGTGTTTAGTGGTGGGTAAAATATAGGGATTGGGCTGGCAAGTGCCCCAGCTGGGCTTTGAACCTCTGGTCCTAGAGGTACTGACTCTGTCTGCTGCACCACACTATGGCCACATAGACAGTATAGCCCCTGGAGGTAGTAAGCCTGGCAGGATGGAGTCACAAACCCTGCTCTACGCAAATTTACTGTGGGCATATGCACCCTGTCTGGTGACAAACGTGCACATAAACCCCGGAAATGACCACGGGAAATGGGGGACAAAATATCACCATGCTGGGCAACAGTGATATTAATGGGCAACCATAGCAAACACTCCCAGGAAAGCTCCACAAAAGGAAATGTTTTTTGGAAGAGTCTCCGCTCCGTAAACCCTTCCAAAATTCATTTCTTTTTTCTGGAGCTTTTCTGGGTGTGTTTTATGTATATGCCCATCACTATAACTGTTCCCCAGCTGAATTACTATTTTTAATAGTTCTGTTGTGGTCATTTTCTATTTTTATTTGCACTTTTGTGCTGTGCACATGTATCACACTGCTCACGTGTTTCTGGTTTCCCCGGTTTTCCTGTACATTGCTGACGGAAATGGTTTCTCTTCCCTTTAAATGCTCTCTACCGCGAGTGTTTCCCTCGCGGTAGTTTTTACATGCAAATTCGGGCCCGATACTGTGCGGGGAGCCTCTCCCCTCCCACTCTCCACCCATTGACCCCGTCCCTCCGCCCCTCCGGAGCCTTCCTCCGCCCTCATTTAGCCGTTCCACGCCTCTATCGGACATTTGCGGGCCCGCACTTGTACGGGGCCCGTTAGAGTGCCGCGCACCTTTGCGGGGGTGACACGCACGTGTGCGGGGCGTTTAAACGCGTTTATTAGCGTTTCAGTGCCGTGTTTCCATGCACTCTTTTGCGGCGCGCACATTTCCGGTTTTTAGTAAACATCCCCCTAAGACTCAATCATTCAGGACATAGAGAGCAGAAGACAGGAACAACAGTGATAAGGTCAGGAGGGGGGAACTATGTGTATGTGTATACCTCTGAATTTACGCACGCGCTATCAATATACATGTGCACATGCAATTGGCATGCACCCTTCAAATTTAGATATGCACATGAATGGCCAAATGAACCTGAAATGCACATACCTACAGACTAGAATACGCCCTTAAGACTGCCTTGAAGATTTGTTGCTTCATGTTGGCTTTTCTCTTATATGACCACTCTTTGGCTGGAAAGGCATTATCCATGCTTTTATATACTCCCTTTTAGCATTTTGTATCATTAATAGAGGATTAGTTTTGTATTAGTTGCCTGCTTTCTCTTTGTTTTGTGTTATTCCCCTCATACATTTAATTTTAATTGTAAACGCTTAGATATTCTTTTTGATTTGTGATATATCAAATGAATAAATGTGAAACATGAAATGTAAATCTTAACTGCCAACCATTATACCATTCGTTAATTTTTGTAGATCATGTCTCATGTTCTCAACTCTCTCCGTGATGTCTATCCTGTTGCAAACCTTTGTGTCATTCACCAAAACGCAAATTTTTCCTTCCAACTTTACAGCAATGTTGCTCACAAAGACTTTGAACAGAATTGGCCCCAGGACCGATCCTTGAGGCACTTCGCCATTCACCTGAGTGAATTCCATTTACTAACACCCTCTGTCAAATGTTCATCAATTTCCAATCCAATTCACTACTTGGGTCCTAACTTTGGGATGCTTAGTTTGTTCATGAACCTTCTGTGAGGAACAGTAGGAAAGGCTTTGCTGAAATCCAAGTAGACCATGTGAGTGCATGCTCCTGATCCAGTTCTCTAGTCACCCAATCAAAGAAATCAATTATAATTGCTTGGCTTAAACTGTTTTTGGTAAAACCATGTTGCCCTGAATCTTGTAATCCATTGGATTATAGAAAGTTCACTATCCTTTTCTTCAGCAGTTTCTTCATTGCTTACCCAACCACTGAGGTAAGACTTACTGGCCTGGAGTTTTCAACATCTTCTCTGATACTGTTTGTGAAGAGGGACGACATCGGCCCTTTTCCAAACCTGTGAAACCTTTCCTGTCTCTAAGAATCTATTTAACACATTCTTAAGAAAACCTACCAGGACCTTGCTGAGCTCCCTCTGTATCCTGGTATTTATCCCATCCAGCCCCATGGATTTGTCCACCTTCAGTTTGCCAAACTGTTCATAAACACTTTCTTCCATGAACAGTATGGTTTCTACTCCATTTCCAAGTGCACTTTCATCAGTCAATGAGACACTGTAATGCCAAGAGGCAAATTATATTGATATGATAAGGTAAATCAAATTGGTGGAGACGTGCTGCTATATGTTAAATAAATCATTGAATCAAACAGAATAAAAGTTCTGCATGAAGCAGAAAGCACTGTGGAATCTTAAAGGATAGAAGTTTGACAACTAAAGAGAAAAATACTAGTGGTTGGGGTATACTATCCTCCACCTGACCAGAATGAACAAACAGGTAATAAAATATTAAGAGAAATCAGAGAAGCTAACACATTTGGCTACACAATTATAATGGGTGAATTAAATTATCCCAATATTGACTGGATAAAGGTCACGTTAGGACATGTTAGGGAGGTAGAGTTCATCGATGAAATAAATGACTGCTTCATGGGGCAGCTGGTTGAGGAACTGACAAGAGGGAGGGGTATTTTAGACTACGTCCTTAGTGGAACACAGGATTTGCTGTGAGAGGTAACAGTGTTGAGGCAGCTTTACAATGGTGATTATAATATGATCAAATTTGACTTAATAACTGGAGAGAGGGAACTAAGGAAATTCACAGTGCTAGAGTTTAACTTTCAAAAGGGAGACTATGATAAAATGAAGAAAATGGTAAAAAAAAGCCCCTCAAAAGAATAGTTTCACAGATTTAAAAGTTAATATCAGGTGTAGGCATAGGCATTCAAAAATACCATCTTGGAAGCCCAGATCAAATGTATTCAACATATTAAAAAGGTGAAAATAAGTCCAAATGACAGCTAACATGGTAAAAAGTGATTTGAAAGAGGCTACTCTAGCGAAAAGGACATCTTTCAAAAAATGGAGAAGGATCCACATGAAGAAAATAGGAAACACTATAAGCAATGGAAAGTTCTATGGAAAACATTGATAAGGAAAGCAAAATGAAAATTTGAAAAAAAACTTGCTGTAGAAGCAAAAATTTATAACAAAACCTTTTTAAGGTACATTAAAAGCAAGAAACCTATGATGGAGTCAGTTGGATGATCATGGTGTTAAAGGGAAACAGGGAGAATGAGGCCATAATGGAAAGAATAAATTAATTCCTCATTTTAATCTTTACTGAGGAGAATATAAGGGAACAACTTATTCCATAAATGATATTTAATGGTGGTGATTTGGAGTAACTGAATTAAACCTCTGTGAACCTAGAAAATATTAAAGGCCAAATTAACAATCTAAAGAACAGCAAATCATCTGACTCTGATGGTATATACCCCAGAGTAGTGAAAGAATTCAATCATGAAATTGTAGATATACTATTAGTAATCTGTGATCTTTCATTGGAAGCTGGCTAATGTAATGCCAAATTTTAAAAAAGGGATCCATGGATAATCCAAGGAACTACAGATTAATGAGCCTGATGTCAGTGCTGGGTAAAATAGTAGAAAGTATTCTAAAGAACAAAATTACTGTACACATAGATAGACATGGTTCAATGGGACAAAGTCTACATGGATTTAGCCAAGGGAAGTCTTGCCTCACCAGTCTGCTCCATATTTTGAAGTTCTGAACAAACATGTGGATTAAAGAGAGGCAGTTAATATAGTGTATTTGGATTTTCAGAAAGTCTTTGATAAAATACCTCACGAAAGGCTCCTAAGGAAATTTAAAAAACCATGGGGTAGGAGGCAATGCGCTGTTGTGGATAAGAAACTGATTAAAACAGAGAATGCAGAGAGCAGAGTTAATAGCCAATTTTCTCAGTGGAAGAAGGTTAATAATGGAGTACTCCAGTGCTTTTTTACATATTTATAAATGATCTGGAAATGGGAACAATGAGCAAGGTCGTTAAATTAGCAGATGATACCAAATTATTCAAAGTTGTTAAATTGCCTGCAGATTGTGAGAAATTACAGGAGGATCTTGCGAGACTGGGCCATCCAAATGGCAGATGAAATGTAATGTCACCAAGTGAAAAATGATGCACATAAGAAAGAACAACCCAAAATATAGCTACATTTATTTATTTTTATTTATTTATTTAACAGTTTTTATATACCGCACTATTCATCATCAGTGCGGTTTACATTAAACAACAAATACCTATCAATATAAAACTGACATAGGTTCACAGATAACAGGGAAGGTAAACTGGGTATGAACCGGGGAGAACTATATACAATTAAACAGGTAACATCATGGCTTGGTATTTGCAGAGATGCATTATGCAATACATAATGCTAGGTTCTACAATAGAGGGATGCGCCGTCAATGCATATAAACCACAGATGTGTAAGAGAGAGTCCTTGCTCCAAAGAGCTTACAATCTATTCAAGACAGACAAGCAGAGCAAAAGGAAGGCAGGGTAATTCTTTAAGGGAAATGACTGACACACATTAAACAGGATCCAAAAGTGGTAGGATTTTTAGCCTGGATTTGAATAGGACCAGTAGGGACAAGCAGTCTAGGAGATACATTAAGAAAGCAGCTAGGGCGAGGAGGAAGTGACATCACCACCCAGCATGGTGGTGTAAACCGAGAGCTCCTCGAGCCCCCAGGACTAACTAGCACTTAAATACGTTGCTTACTTCAATAGGCACGGAAAGCCTGCAGGCCGATCACCCAGTGAGGCCCCAAAGATATATGGCGAGCAAGAAAAAGTAGACCTCAAAGACTTGTCACAGAGAACTTAAAATTGGCGGTGAGCGGTCCTATCAGCAGCCGCCTGACAGGGGGGAAGAGAAAGGAAAAGAGTGCACCAGAGGGGACAATTTCTACAGCGATGGAGAACAGTGAAATAAAGCTGAAGGCAGAAATGCAGATCTTAAGGAGTGACTTCGGGACCATGGCGGCAGACTTACGAGCAGAGCTCCATGAGATCAGAGACCGCATGGAATCAATTAAGGAAACAGCCACAGCCCATGAGAATACCTTAATGGAGCATGAAACCCAATTCCAACAGTTAAGGGAGGCCCAAGTGGAGCTGGCTGAACAAATGGAAGAAGACAAAGTCTGAGGATTCAGGGTGTACAGGTTACGCAGAGTTTCAAGATGATAAATGATTGGTGAAGCAAAGGAAGCACATACTGAACTGTCTGGACAGGAAGTCCAGAATGTGCTGGTTCAGGCAAGGTCTGGAGCAAGTTGGGTACTGGAACTTGCTGGGTGGATGGTCCGTAACACCCAGGTTTATAAATAAGAAGAGTGAGCAAAACAGATATGAACTGAGAAAGCAAACACTATGATGCAATGATGCTTATAAATGGGTTGAGTTTGGGTCTCATCCTTTCCTGGCTCAATGCGGCTTGTCTTAACATTTTGCAAGGAAGGAAAACTAATTTTGGCAGAGATAGTGTTTCTTGTAGATCTGTGACTCAACACACTTGTTCCTTGGTGTTCATTCCTAAATCAAGTTTTCAGGATGTCTCTAATGAATATGCATGAGAGAAATTTGCATGTTGACTACCCACATCCCTTGGGAACAGGAAGCAAATACCACAGTTCCTTGCTTTCTAAGCCCTAGGGTTTCCACTAGCAACCCCAGAGTTCATGACACTGATATAAATAAAAACAAAAAAGGCAATGTGCGTGATTCTATAGTAGCCACCTCCAGCCGGCAGAAACATCTAACCCGAAAATGGGCACCTAATAAACCCGATTCTGAAACCGCAGGTATAGATGCACCCATGGTTCTAGAATCAGGGAGATATACGTCCCATTGCCCACTGTATTCTGAAATGATAGACATACAAACCTGATAAAATCAGAACATCTTGCAACCCTGGTCCTGAGAGACCTGCAGCAAAACATACAAGGCATTGGAAGAACACCTTAGTAATTCCTGCAGTGGTCATCGCTGCAACAGTTTATGCAATGCTAAGTATGGGCCAGAAAACACATAAATGGGTCCCTACAGCTACATGTCAAAACATGTCCCTGTCAAAGCATAATAGGGATCCATCAGGATGTGAACATGCAACAGTGCAAACATCGGAAATACATGCCCAAAGGCAGCAGCATCTGTCCATACAAATGTGCACAATGTTAGAGACCTCTGATGGTGCGTCGGATATGTATTCGTGCTGTTTGCGCTGCAGCCTGCCCCCACTCCGAGGGTCCCCCACCATTGACAGGGACATGCCCTGCTATGCTGCTGCAGAGCAGTTTTTCAGAATATACTGCCCATTCACACTGGCTCCTGGTGATGCTGAGGTCAGCCCTATGGTCCAGGTACTGGCCAGGCATACATGTCCCCCCAGAGTTGCAGATCAGCACACCAGATGCTCCCCTGAACCCCTGAACCCCCAAACCCCCAAACCCCCATACTATACACACACACTGCATACACACACACTGCTGGTAAGACATAATGGCACGGCATCTCAGGACAACACAGCTGCTCTGCATTTCTCAGCCAAATACGATTCTGCTCCATACTGCCTCACATACCATCGATGCATCTACATTAGCATTTTTCCAAACACTCGTATTGTTAGGGAAGCCTAGAATAGCCTCTTTAGCACAAACAGCAAATGTTAGCATAGCCAGAATAAAGACTATTGCAGTGCTTTATATTTCTTTGGGGTGCTTTTTTATTGTTCCCCAAACTTACAAACATCCCTCAACTGTATATTCTATTCTTTACAACTGCATCTTGTGTCCTCTCAGACAGCAGATTCCCCTGTTCAATACAGACGTGTCACAACCCATTAATTTATATGGGACGTGTTGAAGATCAGAGAAGAAATTTTTCTAAGTCTCGGCTTTATTTCATGTTGCCGCTGGTATAACATAGGTGTCTATGGGAAGCACTCAGGATGTACACGGGTCTTTCCTAAATACGCTTTCTACATCTCCGTGACTTGCTACGCGCCCAATCTGCCCCTCCTGCCCACATTCTGAGATCCCCGTTTTCACACTGTATATTTATTTTATTTATTTATTGCTTTTATATACCGCGCTATTTAAAATCAGTGTGGTTTACATACATATTTATTTATTTATTTATTTAACAGGTTTTTTATACCGCCTTTTCCTTAAATCAAAGCGGTTACAAAGACATACAAAGGCTAAACATAGGCAAGGGAAGTGAAAGAAGGGAAACATAACATGGTGAACAATTACAATTACATATGTGCAGGGCCGCATGGCTTAGGAATATGGGGCCAGACATTTTCACAAGGAAAACATCTACCCTCCATGTTCAGGTGGCCTATTTGTATTTCAGAATGACCCCCAATGTGAATAGAATTTAGGGGGGCCACGGCTCCAGTATCACACGGAGTCTGCTACCGCCGTTTAGTAAACATGCCCCTTAGATTTCAAGGTAAAGAAAAATTCCACTAAATTCATACATCTTCAGGAAATAAACCCTATAATTATAATATAGTGATGATGAAGAACATATATGAATGAAATATAGTTTTATCGAAGAATTCGGAAGATTAACTGGGTATATGATCTCCATAGAAAGCGTGCATGAGATGAAGAGACATGGAAGATCCCCAGTAGAAGACCTGGTCAGAAGAAAAAATGAGATTTGCTGGTGATATACTTGGAGGATCTGTGGTAAACTGACTAATCTAGTACTTTCAGCTATGATGGAGGAAAGCTGCAGTCTGTAGAGAGGACAAAGAAATAGCCAAAGTCTTGAAAGAGGAACAAAGAGGAAACGGAACAGAGACAAATATACTGCATCACACTATAGACGCCAATCTTCGCACTGAAGATGGCCCTTGAGGTGAAATGAGCTGGTGGCCTCAGTTCACTTCTGTATACAGTAAGAATGCGTATTGGATTTCCTTGACTCTCTCCTCTTTTGTCCCTTATTTGAAACCTTCTGTGGTTGATAGGGGTGATTCATTTTTACATTCTATTTTGATATATTTAGTTATGGTGCCAATTCCTTTTGGATTTGTGATGACTGTCTCTTTTCTGTCTTCGTGTCCTTGCATCTAATTACATCTGAAGATTATAATTTAAGTGCATTAAAAAAGAATGCACCCTGGCACTCTGGGATACTTTAATTGCCAACTGAACTACCTTCTAACACTGCACAGTACGGCTGATAGATATTGGCAAGGCATTTTTAAGATACTAGAACGTCCCTCTGCCGAAAGAATTAATAAATAATCTTAGTGCTGAAAGAATGAATAAATAATCTTAGTGCTATCAAGCCAGGGCTTTTCATGAATAAAAAAAATTGCATGAACAAAAAATGCTGCTCATGTTTTGCCATTGTCGGGCACGTGTGTCATCAGTGTGTAGAGCTGTTGATTCATACCAACCTGGCATTCAGTTCTATTTTTTTCAGATCACAGATTCTTAATGTGCTTGAGTGTTTAGTGGGAATAACAAAAGTGAATGTCGAATTCTTATTTCTATACTTTCTGGAATTATACCATTTACCAAACTATTACAGCAACATTATTCTGTTTTTATTGCAATACCAAGTGCTACTGAGGTCAGGAAAATAACATTGAATAGTTGTTTGATGCAAAGGGAAAGGTCTGACAAATTAGGACTAAGTACACCAGCCATGCTCCATTTAAAAAAAAAAAAAAAAAACTTTAGATGAGAATCTTCAGTATTGCTAAATGTCAGGTTTAAGTGAAGCAGAAAATCGTCCTTTAACATTTGAGGTATTTGAATTTAAAATGTGTGGAAAGGTGCTTTTAACTAAACTGCAGAATCTGAAGTCCTAAATGGTATTAGACAAGTCCAGAAATGTATACAGGAAAACAATGGGTATTTGTGACAGGATCTGTGACAATGTTTGATTTCTCTTACATTCCTTTTTAGAATTACTTACGAAATCAGATTCTGATCCACTTTTCTCCTAACCCCCATTCACCCCTCGCTCCCTAGACAATCACATTACCTTGAACAGGTTGTACGATTCACAAGTTGCAAGCTTGTGCTAATTTAACCCTACTGTGTAAAAGACTTGGGATGGTAAGTTGGGGAATGTTTGAGGAGTATTTTGTTCAGTCTGTTTTATATGATGGGGAAGGATGATGTAAGTAAAGAGTTTGTGAAGAGGTAGGGAGAGTATGGGTTCTGTTGAATAATGAATACATTTTGGTTATTGTCCGGGTGAGCGATGGACAATGCAGAGGCTGGAATTGGGTTGGGGGAGGAATCTGGGTGGTCAGATATTTGTTGAGTTCCAAGTGAAGAATAATATTAAGGTGGTCATTGGTAATGAATTTTATAGGGATGGACCTAGATTGAGGAGATCCACTTCTTGACTGGATCCTGACCTCCCCCTTATTCTCGTGTTTAATACCATTTCCTCTTAGTTCTACCTTAGTCCCGTTTGTCGCATTTTTCTGTCTTGGATAGATTATGAGCTCTATTGAGCAGGGACTTCGTTTTACATGTACACATTCAGCGCTGCTTATGTCTTGTAACACTATATTAATAATAATCAGTAGTAGTATTTGGATGGGTCCTGAGGCCTATCACTTTACAATGCAAATGGAGACCTCGGGATGTGGGAGTGTGATAGGAAGCTTTGTATTACTGAATGCACATTCAGTATGGAAGAAAACTGAATTGTTAATTGAGGAGGTGGTTGGGGGATAGGATGTCATTTGCATTACAGAAGCATTGTTAAAGGAAGGGGACACAGTGATTGAGAGACTGCTATTCCCTAAGGGATATTGGGAGTTCGGAGTTCCTAGAGTGGGGAAGTGGGGTACTTTGCTGGTTACTTTTTAAGATAGTGCAGTTCTGTTGAGGGAGAAGGGTTCCGGGTATGGACTGTATTTTGGTCAAACTGTCTGTTAGGGACAGGTTGGAGATTTTGCTAATTTATAGGATGCCAGATAATGTTGTGGCACAGATAGAATAGTTTTTGTAGTTGATAAGTGAGATAATTCTGGAGTTTGAGAGGTTAGTAGCCTTAGGGAAAGTTAATGCACATTTTGAGGCTGCAACCTGGGCTTTTGTACTGACGTTTTTGTTTGGCGTGTCTGATATGGGATTCTAGCAGTACATCACAGATTAGGGTGGGCGGGCATATGCTACATTTGATTTTTATGAAACAGGGGAATAGTAAATGGTTCGATGGGGTTGTGTGCATAGTGTGTCCGTTGTTCAGAATAGCAGTTAGGGGTGGTAGGAAAAAACGTTATAAAGCACTTAGTTGGTTAAAAGGGACGCATAGGAAGGTCACTGACAAGATTATTGCAGACAATTTACCTTCTTGGCAGAGGTAAACGTTTGCCATGGAGGAGATAGTAACAGAGTGAAATCTGAACTTAGTTGAGCTGTACAGTAAGTTGCATCTGCTAAGAAGGTAAATTGTCTGCAATAATCTTGTCAGTGACCTTCCTATGCTTCCTTTCAGCTGGTGCATTTGCCTAAGGCAGATGTCACCTTGTCATATGAATGCATCACATATAAGAAGGCAAGAGTGGAGGCTGGCATAAAACTAGCGACGATAGACTTAGAGTATGGCAGGCTAAGGCAACAGTGTACAGGATGAGGTACAATCAAAAAGTATCGACACTTGTACAATAACACGAGAAGCATAACACTGACAGTTATTGCATTCAGTCTCCTTCAAAGTAGCCCCCTTCCGATAAAACACACTTCTTCCAGCGTTCCTGCCACTGCTGGAAACAATTTCGAAAAGCCTCTTTCATCATGCTGTGAAGCTGCTGTGAGGAATTTTGCTTAATGGTCTCCAGGTTGTCACATCTCCTTCCTTTCAGTGGTAATTTCAGTTTTGGGAAAAAGAAAAAAAACACAGGGTGTGAGGTCAGGCAAATACGAAGATTGACGGACTTGCTCGATTTGGTGTTTAGCCAAGAACTGCTGGACAAGATGTGATGTGTGAACTGGGGCGTTATCGTGATGAAGCAACCATTCACCATTCCCGCGCAACTCTGGCCTCTTACGATGAACTGCGTCTCTCAAATGAGTCAGAACTTGGAAGTAGTACTCCTTATTGATGGTTTGGCCTTTTGGAGCATACTCATGATGATCAAAGAAAACTGTGAGCATATTGCTCCTCACCTGACAGGCTTTCTTGAGTCTGGCAGAGTCTGGAGTCTTTCATGGTGAGTATTGAGCCTTAGTTCCTGGATCATAACCATAAACCCATGATTCACCCTCAGTAATAATCTTTATGAGGACATCTGAGTAATTTTCAATGCATTTCAACAACTCCCTGGCTGCAGACAGTTGATCTTCTTCTTTTTGGTCAGGGAACAGGAATTTCGGCACAAATTCAGGCATTCAGAATCACAGAATACTTTCAGCACCCCAGGACCTTTTATTGAATCTAACACTACTACATCAAAACAAGCCTTCTCACGTTATGATCCAAAACTTTGGAATTCAATCCCACCTAACTTACGTGCCATAAAGGACTTACTATCTTTTCAAAGAGCTCTAAAGACATATCTATTTTCATCCTACTTTACTGTAGAGAACATGTGATTTAACTTGATTTAACCTCTATAACTTTTATTCCCGTCCTGTTTCTTCTTTCATCCCACTCTTCTACCCTCTTGAGTTTGTTATATTGTTGAAATGTAATAAGTTGTGTTTAATGTAAATTGCTTTGACCTCTAAGATAAAGTGGTATAAAAAAATGTTAAATAAATAAATAGTTGAAGCATTTGAGAAAGAACTTCAGTGCTTGCCGTTAATGCCGAAAATGGCAGCCATACTGATGAAGAGTCTTTAAAAATATGAGCACATATTCCACGTGGTGGTGGAATTTCAGTAGCTTCCAGTTAGGTTCAGGGCCAAAATAAAATTTTGCTGCTAATCTTTAAGGTGTTGCAGAGATTAGGCCCAGAATATCTGAGGTCTAGAACAGAGCAGTACAGCCCTTATCGAGTTTTAATTCATGAGGTGCTGATTTTCTGAATGCCCCCAGACCATGAATCCTGGGCATGTTCTGTCATGCCCTCCCAGCTCAGTTGCAGAGGGAAATTTGCAAGTTTTATTTTATTTATTTATTTATATTCTGCATCAGTGCAGTTTACATTGAACAAACTGAAATTACATTGAACAGGGCATTATAACTTGGAGATAACTATTTTACAGGGAACATGGGCTATGGAGGGTTAAGTGGCTTGCCCAAGACCACAGGGACCACCTGTGGGACTAGAAACCCCAGTCCTTCTGGCCCAAGGTTACTGTCCTCTAGTGGGATTTGAACCCCCAACCTGAAGTACCTTGCCCCAACCACTAGACCACTCCTCGGCCCGTATTAAAGACTTAGGGGTCTGTTTACTAAACATTCCTAACGTGCGGGGCCGTGCTAGTGTGCCTGTGCCATATAAGGAGTGGGCGGTTCAGGCAGAAAATAGAAAAAAAACGGTAGTAAGCAACCGGACGTGTGTGCGTCGCGCTAATGTGCGGGGGTCGACATTAGCGCGTGGAAAGGCAAAGTGGCGCGCTGCTGAGTATACAAAACAACAGAGCCGTGGTACAACAGTGAAGACACTGACCAATGGTGCAGGGGCCATGGGTTCAATCCCCCAGTGTGCGCAACGACAAAGGTCAGCTGAGGCAGTAACTGTAATGATTAACATTGTTTTAGGAGGCAAATTAATTTGGAACGGCATAAGGCGGCGCACAGTTATTTTTGGGCGGCAGAAGGCGGCGCACAGTGCTTTTTGGGCGGCATAAGGCGGCGCACAGTTATTTTTGGGCGGCATAAGGCGGCGCACAGTTATGTTTGGGCAGCAGAAGGGGGCGCACTGGTCCCCTTGGGCGGCAGAAGGCGGCGCGCTGATAGGCACAAGGCGGCGCGCTAATGCACAAGCATAGGAACAGAGCCACAGCACAATGGTTAAAACACTGACCAATGGTGCAGGGATCAGGGGTTCAACTCCTCACAATGCCCAGTGAAAAATGCCTGCTGAGGCAGTATGTATTATGTTGTGGAGTGCTGTAGGAGGCTGTATAATTTTATTTTGTTATCACTACTAGCAAACGCACTCTCCCAGCATGTTAACATACGGCGGCCCATAAGGCACATGTTACAGTGCACTGTTCGCCAAGGCACCCTTGAATGACCCCTATAGGGCAGCATGTATGTTGCGACACAGGATAATGTATAGTGCACCCTATAGGGATGGCAACCATAAGGTGGCCTACAGGGCGCCCTATGAAGCACCCTCAGAGGCACCTAATGGGTATAGTAAGCTGAGGGTGGTCTTGCCGGCATAGACATATGTACAGTAAATAAAAATAAAGCTGTGGACAGCCCTACCAAAGGGCCACACTGTGGGTTTGAACCCATGACCTCTGGCTGCACAGGCAGTGATGTAACCATTGCGCTACAGCTCCATAGCTGTAAGCAGGCCCCTGGCTGGCTGCAGATAGCCTACACGTCACCTCACAGACAGTCTGCTGGTGTCAACAGGATAGGGTTAGGCCACCCGTACCCATGATGCACTGCACATGCAAATTAGCTGTCCGCAGATGGACACAAGATGGGGAATGCACCCCCACAGCACCTCGGCCCTGTTGGGGGAAGTGACCGGGTGCACCCACACAGCACCTTGGCCTAGTAGGGGGCACTGACCGGGTGTTTTACTGGCACAGAGTAGCCACACACCGTTACATCGTGCGGGTACTGTGCTCACCCTGAGTGTGCAATGAGGTGGCCAGGACCAGGTCAACAACACCTGCCATGGCTGCTGGAGGCCAAGCGGGCGTTCCAAAGCAGTGTTAATGTGTAAGATAGCTAGTTTCTGCACAAACACCATGGATATCCCTGTCTGCCGCCATCAGGCACCCCCCCCCCCCCAGTGGCAAACATGGTCCCCATCAAGGGATCCACACTCTACCTCCCTGCAAAGGTGGCAGTAGAGGGCAACATCAACCCCAGTCCTGCTGAGGAACACCACCACCCCCCCCCAGGCAGGCAGCTCCATACACAGCCATAACACAATAGCAGACAGACATAAGCCCAGGGTATGGTAAGCTGCACTCCACCACCAGATATTCCCCTGCAGCAAGCCAACAGCCACTGCACCCTGCAAGCCATTATAGCAAGACATTTACCAACTACAAACAGTCTGCTGGTTAGTCCATAGTGCATGTTCCCAATGGAGATGCATGCACCCAGAACTGGGCTGTCTGCATACACAGCAGGCAGATAGATCAGTGACTGGGCCCCAAAGAGAAACCCATATCTATCACATGAGAGAACTACTATACAGCACTATAGGGGGGCCTAGCCATGCTGTGGTCACTGCACAGTCAGGGTGAGCGTGATCCCCCAGAAGGACATGCTTTGGCCACCCTGTCTGTGTAGGTGGTGGCCGGACACTACAATATCCCAGCCAATGTCCCTGCCAGGGCCCTATGCCCAGTGCAGATGCATCCTGGCCACGCCACCCTGCCCTGGCTATACCCATGGTACCTTGCACCTCATTATGCACATTGACTGGCCAATACTGGCAACAGTGCTGGCAGTGCGGGCTGTTGAAGGGGCTTGCAGCCAACACCCACTGTATAGACAGACACACACTTCCACACCTCTGCCATCATGGTGCTACGATTGAGGGGGTAGGTAGCCTTGCCCACCAAACCGGTCCTGAGCACGGCAAGGCATGGATATGGTACGCATTACAGCTGGTGGTCACTCCCCAGGGTGGTAAGCACCGTCAGAGGCCAGGCCTGGAGCATGCCCCGCAAACACCTAACAGATTGTTTGGATGGGGTCAACTAGCAGTATATACGTAACGTATGGATAACTGCCTGCCTGTGCTCCTAGCAAACGTCTCCGAGCTGTGTACCGTATACCTCAGGTGTAGGGTGACATTGGTAAGTTATGCAAGTGCTCGTTTTGGGTGCTGCATGCACGGTCCAATGTTCTGCCTTTCCAGGAGACATTGGCCAATGGGGCCTGTGGGTGTGGGTGTGTCTGCCCTTGATGGCTGCTGCTTTACGGCACAGATTCCCAACTCCAGTCCAGGTTTGCATCACACTGTTCGGGTTTTCCTGCTATCCCTCATGAATATGCATGGGCTACATCTACATGCCATGGGGGTGGTGCATAGATATACAGCACAGGCATATGTATGAGTGTCAGCATGGAACTTGACTGGTGTGTGGCCCACCAGGACTGCATTTGGGTGATTCTGCTCTAGGTACTGCCCCTGTTCATGGTGTCTGTTCTCAGTGGGGTACAAGATAGATGTCTTACCATTGCATATGTCCCCGCCATGAAAGGTGTGTCCTTACTATCACTGTTTAGTTGTGGGAAAAATATGTGGGCAGGATTGGCAGTAGCCCCAGCTGGGCTTTGAACCTGTGACCTTCTGTTCCTGTATGCACTGTCTGTGTGCACTGCACCACTGTGTAGCCACAGATTGGTTGGATTCCCTGGACTGTCCATGACTGTGGATCCGGCAGGACCTGTCTGTTGCAGTGGACTGTGCCAGCCTGCACATGGCTAGGCCTCTGTCTTCTGTGGTTAGCAGCCACTGCCCCCTGCACCACATGTACTTGTCCGCCAACATGCTGGCATGAACTTCTCTCAGAAAAAGCAGTTGACCTGATTGCAATGTGGCAGTATGGGACTGCATTTGGGGGACTTGGCTGTAGGTAATGCCCATTGTTGTGGTGTGTGTGCGGTGTTGGGTAAAATATGGGTGTTTTCCCCATGCATACAGGGGTGTCTGCGCTATCTTTATTTAGTGGTGGGTAAAATATAGGGACTGGGCTGGCAGGTGCCCCAGCTGGGATTTGAACCTGTGACCCTCCTGTTTTGGAGGTGCTGGCTCTGTCTGCTGCATCACACTGTGGCCGCAGAGGCAGTGCAGTACCTGGTGATAGGACACCTGTCAGGATGGGTATGCACAGCTTGCTCTTCAGTCTTTTACTGTGGCCTCATTCACCTTGTCTGGTGACAAACATGCAGCTAAACCCCAGAAATAGACACATATACCGGGGCCTTACTTTTAAGCTGGGCAACAGTGATATTGGTGGGCAACCATTTGGAAGACACCCAGGACAGCCACAGGGCTGGGAATTATTTTTGGGGGAGTCTCAGCTCCATGGCCCTTCCTACATTCATATCTTTTTTTCTGGGACTGTCCTGGGTGTGCTTTTTATATTTGCCCATTACTGTAACTGTTCACAAGCTGCATTACTATTTTTATTATTGATTTTCTGGTCATTGTCTATTTTTACTTTCACCTTTCTGCTGTGCACATGTATCACACTGCTTACGTTTTGCAGGTTTCCCCGGTTTTGCTGTACATTGCTAACGGAAATGGTTTCTCTTGCCTTTATATGACCTCTAGCGCGACTGTTTCACTCGCGCTATTTTTTCATGGGAAATTCGGCCCCGTTCATGTGCGGGGAGCCTCTCCCCTCCCCTTACCCGCCCATTGACCCCGTCTCTCCGCCCCTCGGGGACCTTCCTCCGCCCTCCGTTCGCCGTTACACGCCTCTTTCGGACATTTGCGGGCCCGTATTTGTGCGGGGCCCGTTAGTGTGTCGCGCACATTCACGGGGGTTCCTCGCACCTGTGCGGGGCGTTTAGGAGCGTTTGTCACCGTTTAAGTGGCGCGTTGCCGTGCGCTGATTTGCGGCGCGCACATTCCCGGACTTTAGTAAACATACCCCTTACTCATTTAAGTAGGCATTTGGGGGTGCTGGGATTAATAATTAGTTTTTAAATTGTTTTTAAAATAATTCCTTTTGTACTATTGCATTTCAATTATTGATTGTATACTGTGAAGGGCTTGCATGGAGACGTGGTCTGTTAGATTCATAAGTAAATACATAATTGAGATTTGAAAGCTGAAGCACTGAGCAACAGAAATGGTGCTTAGAAACTTTAACAATTCTGTCAGACATAAAAAGATTGCTAAAAGAACCAGAAAATCAAATTATGTTTAATGCTTCTGTGCAGGTTTTGAAAGGGGGAAAAAAAATAACCCTGGAGAACAAGACAACTAGAACTGGAAAAAAAGTCAAGGAGCTATTTAGGTTCAAGTTGAAACTGAGTAGACTGTGATGGATTTCTGAAATGAAAATCGCTTACTTCTCACTCGTACACAAAGTTGACTTTCCTGAAACTCTTTTTCTCTGCTTCAGGTACTTTGCAGTGTTTAAAAAAAAAAAAAAACAGCTCATGAAATTTTACACTGAAAATAACATTCAGGGCTGAGAATTGCCTTGAACAGATCTGAGCGGTGCTTTTGCAGAGAATTTGAGGTTTCGGAGTCACTGCAGTTCTAAGAAAGAAATACCTTTTGGGGAAAGAGGAAGGGTTTAGATGTACTATATCCTACTAATCACAAACAGCCCACGATTGACTGCTAAGCTTTGCAACACATTCTACTATAGTGTCTAGGACCTTCCAGATACCATGAAGCATTGCAGGGAAAAGAGAGTATCTTACTTTTATACTGAAATTATAATATCTTTCTTTGTGTTTGAAGTGATTATTACTTGAGCGTTAAGTAATCTGAAAGTATATGAAAAGGATACAATAGAAGTTGCTCCAAGCCACAAGGACCGAAGGCGGACCACTGATCCTGGAGCTTGGGGTTTAAGCGGCTAGAAGTGTAGGCAGATGGCGACAAGATACTCATGTCTACTGGAACAGTCAATGAAGGGAGAGTTGTAGTGGCTTCTGGTATTTGTGTGTATTGCTCCAGCTTTGCCCGCATGGGAGCTGACAGTGGGGATCCAGCAGTTCAGCTCTCTGTTTCAACAAGTTTGGAGATTTTTGAAACTGGATTGGAGAAGCCTAAGGATGTTACTTTGGAAGCCATTTGTAAGGCAATTGATGGCTTGGGTAGGGTCCTTTTGGGACAATTTTAAGATTTTTGCAGCTCAAGTCTCTAATCTTACTAATGCTGCTTCTTTACAAGGACTAGAAATCATTGATTGCAAATCTAAGTTGGAGGCTATGGAACTAAAGGTGGAAAAACTGGTTCAAGATGAAGCCTTTTAGGGAAAAGGCAATATTACTATTTATAGGAAGCTTGAGACTATCAAATATTTCCAAGATGTGGAGCTTTTGATTTATTATTTCCCCCAATTGCTATTAATATCTGCAAAAGAAATGCTTAAAAGATATATGTTTGAGATTTTGAGGATTTCATTGGAGGTCCTCCCACCTGTTGCCTGCAGGGCTGGTACAACCATTAGGCAAACAAGGGGGTTGTCTAGGGTGCCAATGGTGAGAGGGCACCCATTGCTGCCACTCATATCCCTCTCCGCGATGTACAGTGGCAGTAATACATTTAAAAGGCACCATGGTACTTGAATTACCTTCTCTTCTGGGTCATGGTGCCGTTCGTGCTTCTGCCCCATCCGATTCCACTTCCTGTTGAAAAGGAAGTTGAATCGCAGAGGGATGAAAGCACAAACTGCACCATGGCCTGGAAGAGACGGTAATTCTGGTGCTGCGGTGCTCTTAAAAATGGATTGGCGCCATTGCACGTCCAGGAAAGAGGTGGCAGCAGTGGCAACGCGCACAGGGGCTGCTCTGGGAATGAGGTTTGCCTCTTATCCTTGCACCAGCCTTGGTTGCCTGGGTTTATTGTGTTCATCTAGCCAAGAAAGAGACACCATGGACTGAAGGCTTCTCAGATCTCCTCAGATGGTTTGGACCTATCAACTTTTTTGGAGTGATCTAGGGAAATGGTAGCTTAGAGAAGAAGCTTGCTGTGGAAGCAAAAACGCGAAATAAAGATTTTTTCAAGTACATTCTTAGCAAAAAACCTGTGAGAGAGTCAGTTGGTCCATTAGATGATAGAGGAGTTAAAGGGGCACTAAGAGGCGACAAGGCGATAGCGTAGAGACTGAATGAATTCTTTGCTTTGGTCTTTACTGAGGAAGATGTAGGGATGTTACCCATGACTGAAGTGGAATTTAAAGATGCGGAAGAATTGCACCATCGGCGAATCTCTCGAAGCCATACTGCCAGCGGGGGTACAGAATCCGGTAATAGACATCTGAACAAGCTGGTCCGCCGAAGAAGATGACCCCGAGGGCTTCTGGGCATGCTGTTTCCTTTTCCTCCCCATTAGAGAAGATTGTTCAGGTACCGGACCAGGACCCGCACACTCAGCGTCCTACTCCATCGCCATCTTTTTTTGAGCCCTGTTCAGGCATCCCCAGCTCAACCTGGATGCCTTTTCACGATGCGGCAGTCGAGTGAGGTTTCACCAGTGTGTGAAGCTGCTGTGATGGCTGAGGGCTCCCTCGTGAAAGATTGGTCAGCTGTTGGAGCCGTAGGAGGTCGAGTAGGAGTGTCTCTCTCCGGCGGCTCTTCGGGGGTTGAGCTCAGTGGAAGTAGCTCCCCCCCCGTATTGTGGCATCTCGGCTCCCTGGGAGTGTGGTAAAACCGGTGCCAGTAACATTAGATAGCTTATGGGAAGCTATCTCTACCCTCCAGCAGTCCCTCTTGCCCTTTGTGGGTGCTGTATCTCAGGAATTGTCTGAAGTCAAAGCTCAGTGCTCCTCAATGGAAACAGAGGCGGCTATTCAGGCTACAAAAATATCTCAGGTGGAATCCAAGGTGGAGGAGTTGCAGGCCCTTGGTGTGGTAAATTTAAGGGATCGGCTGATCCAGGCAAGAAAAATTGAATTTCTTGATAACCAGTTGAGGAGGAATAATTTGAGATTCCTGAATTTCCCGAGGTCACCCTTGCTCGCACCATTGGACCTGGTCTGTAAGTACTTTGTGGATGTGTTACAAATGCCCGAGGGCTCATTACCTCCGGTGGCAAGGGCTCAATATGTGTCTATTTCTTCGGTGGATCCGCTTGGTCAGCAGGGTAATGCTGCAGGTCTAGCGTCTCCCACAATGGATTTGTCTGAATTTCTTGAAAGCTAGCTAGAGGTGGTGACAAGCTGGGCTACTTTGGTGGTTAATTTCGCCTTTGAATCAGATAGGAATGTTGTGCTTAAATTGTATTTCCTAAAAATGTCTCAATCTTAATTTATGGGCTCAAAAGTACATATTTTTCCTAATCTTGCTCGAGACACCCAGAAAAGGAGGCGAGATTTTCTGGCCTTATGCCAGAGAACTCTCTCTCTGGGAGCTCAATTTAAATTAAGATATCCGTGTAAATGTGTGATTTTGTATCGTGCTAAACAATATTTGTTTTTTGAGGCCATGCAATTGTTGCATTTAATATAAAGTAGGGAGGGAGGGATAGAGGGGAGTCCCATATCGGCTGCCATACCATGATATCTATGCTCCTGTGATTAATTTTGTTTTGTATCTTAGGTTTCCTAAGTATGATTTCTTTTTTTTCTTGGATCTTATAGTGGGTTTTATTGTGGTCTAACTATTTTGTTTTGTATTCTCTTTGGTGAAATTTCTATTGAGATAATTGTTGTATCTCTTTATGTTATTTGAATTTCGATTCAGATTGTATTCTGGAATTGTTTGTAATAATATAAAATATAAATAAAAAAAAAAGATGCAGAAGAATTGAAGGAAATATCGATACATCGGGAAGATGTATTACAACTATTAGATAAACTGAAGAGTAGCAAATCACTTGGGCCGGATGGTATACATCCAAGGGTGTTGAAAGAACTGAAATATGATATTGCAGACCTGCTATTAGTAATCTGTGAACTATCATTTTACTTTATTTATTTATTTACATTTCTTATATACCGCGCTATTAAAAATCAGTGCGGTTCACAGTGAACAGAACAATGCTACAATGCGACAACGACACAATGTGCTTACAGAGAACAGGGCAATAGCTTAGAGGAGAACCTGGGAAAAACTATATACAGTGCATTTTACAGAACTACAGGGTATTCATAGTTGAAACAAGTTTGATGTCATTGAAAAATCTGTACCAGGGGGTGGGCTGATTAACCATTCTCACATTGAGTTATATTATTGGGACAGTTAGGAAGGAGGGCACCTTCTATGTTTTCCAGGGCTCGATTGAGGATAGTGTATCTGGAACAGATGATATTTTAGCGCTTTTCTGAATAAGGTAAGATTTATGATGGCTCGGATTCCAGTGGGAAGGGCATTCCAGGCTATGGGTGCATATATCGAAAAAGCCCTATTGGCGGTTGCCTTCATGCATTTTACTTTTATCTTAGGGACTTCTAGAGCGTTCAGCATTGCAGATCTTCTGACTCTGTTGTCAGGGATGTTATTGATCAGCCTACCAATGGGTGTGGGAGGCTGGTTTCTCAAGGCTTTGAAAGTCAGGATAAATGCCTTGTAATGGATTCGGGCCTGCAGTGGTAGCCAGTGGAGTTCCTTCAACACAGGCGTTATATGTTCTGATCTTGGTACACCTGCAAGTACTTTAGCGGCCGAGTTCATGGCAAGCCGGAGCGGATTTAGAGTTGCCTGTGGGAGCCCATGGAGAATGATGTTGGCGAAGTCAAGGTGTGGGATAACTAGGGCTTGGAAAATGGTCCGATAATCAGTGAAGTCAAGTAGTGGCCGAAGATGGCATAATGTTCGTATCTTATGATATACTGCTCTTGTGACATTTTTCACATTTATTTATTTATTTATATTCTCTTATATACCGCGCTATTCTGCATCAGTGCGGTTTACATTCAACAAACTGAAATTACATTGAACAGGGCATTATAACTTGGAGATAACTATTTTACAGGGAACATGTGTTACCATGTCAAGGCGCTGATCTAGGGTGATGCCTAGGTAGTGAATTGTGTTGTTGTTTTTTAGTTCGGCATTATTAACTTGGAGAGAGGGAGGTGGGATGAACTTCTGATTTCTTGTGACGAAAATAACATCAGTTTTGCTGTGATTGATCTGCAGGTTTTGTGTGAGAAGCAAATCTGAAACTGCTTCAAAACATCTGATGATAGGAGAGAAATCAGGCTGGTTGATCGTGAATGGGAGGTATAGCAGGATGTCATCTGCATAGGCGAGGCATTGTACGTTTAAAGAATGAATCAAGGTGCAGATAGGCTGCATATAGATGTTAAACAGCAATGCAGACAAGGATGATCCCTGGGGTACCCCCTGCTTCTGTAGGAACGGTTCGGAAGTAGTGGTACCTGTCTTAACCTGTTGCCATCTATTAGTCAGGTATAATTCGCACCATTGTAAAGCCGTACCTTGTATTCCTTTTTTTTGGAGACGTTGTAGTAGTAACTCGTGATTCACTGAATCAAAGGCAGCAGCAATGTCCATGAAGATGAGAATGAATCCTCAGTGTATGTTGTCAATTCCTGTGATTAGATTATTGAGGAGGGTCGTTAGGATGGTGTCGTCACCATGTGCTTCCCTGAAGCCGTGTTGAGATGAATCAAGAGGTGCCTCGGCATCAACGTGCTGTTGGATCTGTCGCTGGATGACTTTTTCAATGATTTTGACGAGCAGGGGGATACTCGAAATTGGTCTGTAGGATTTGACTTTGGATGGGTCAAGCCTACTATTCTTTAGCAGTGGCCTGATAGATGTGTGTTTAAGGCTCTGTGGGAAAGAACCCGTTAGTAATGATTGGTTCAGGATTTTGCACAGTGTATTGCTTAGATCGCATCGTAATTCTTTTATCCAACTAGCCGGACATGGGTCATTGGGTGCCGTAGTGAGGTTAATAGAGACGATAGTGTCTTTGATTTCTTTGCTGGATACCTCACAGAATTTGAGCAATAGCGTTGGCTGTGGCTTCGTGTATATGCTGGTAAAAATGGCGGTGGTTGAGTTCGTACTGGTCTGGATCATCTTCGATTGTAGGTAGTCGGGGTAATCCTGGGGTTGGGGCATGGGTGGATGTGCTAATGCTGGATCGCCTGTTAGTGATTTCACAATTCTGAACAGGTCATGTGATTTATTTAATGATAGCCTTAGAATATCTGTGTGGTGCTGCTTTCTTTTTTCCATTATATTTACTCTATGTATTAACAGGTATGAGTTGTATGCACAATGTGCTTCTGCAGTTTGGGTTCTGCGCCACTGCCTCTCAAGTTTACGTAGGTGTAGGAGGAATGCTCGTATGCCTTTAGAGTACCATGGTGCATATTCACGTTTCCTTCCCTCCTTGCTAGCGGAAGGGAGGTAGGCTATTGCACTGAGGCTGTTGTTCCAGTTAGCTACCAATTCATCAGGGTCAAGGGTTGTAACAGTGAGAAGGGGAGGACCTTCTCAAGGACTTCCTCTTTAACAAAGGGGCGAAATCTGGTTGTTGAGGTTTTAGAGGAAGGAGTGCTGGCTGTGTTACTGGACTTGAAGCAGCAGCGGGTGGGTATGTGGAATCTGAGTAGGTTATGGTCAGACCAAGGTACTGGAGTTATGGACCTCAGCAGTTGCTGAGTGGTGTCAGCCACGGCTGAGGGGTGAATACCAGGTCTAGTATACTCCCTTTCATATGTGTGGGAGAATCAATGAGTTGCTTGTAGCACAGCTCATCCAGTGCTTCAAGGAGGGCTGTTGTATGTGTGTCTTGTAGAGAAGGGAGATTGAAGTCTCCAAGTAGCAGTTTGGGGAGCATGGGTTGTTTGAGTTACAGGCAAGATTGATGATTGTTGGAAGGTCATCTGGAGATGATGTTGGGGCTCGGTAAAGTAGATTGATTGTGCAGTGATCATTTGATATGGAGATCGTATCTAGATGGGATGTGGTGGAGGCATCATTTAGACTAAATTGCAGTTCTTCTTTTGCAAGGACGAGTACTCCTCTTCCCCTCTGGTTAGTCCTGTGGCAAGCATAGAGCGAAAAACCATCAGGTGCCATTTGATTGATGAGCGCATTGTCGCAATCAGATAGCCATGTTTCGGTGATCTTCAAAATATCAAGGTCATGGATTGTTATAAGATCGATGACTGCTGGCCATTTTGAGCGGATTGACCTTGCATTTATGAGTGCGCAATTCAATGGCTGTTTAGGTTGGTGTTTCTCAGGTTGGTTCTTTTTGGTATTCTGTAGAGGAATGTGAAGTAGGTGCAGGTGGGATATGCTAGTGGTCTTTGTTGTGGTGTGGTAATGGTTTTCTGACCATCTCCTTCCGTTGCTGTGGAGAATCGGGATATAATTGGAACCGGTATTAAAGGCATGTGATAAGCTGAGGAGCCCTGATGTGAAGAGAAAAGTGATCAATGGCAGGATTGGGCACCTGTTGGGGAGACCTGAGGTGATTTAGCTGAATGTGTGGGGCTGGGGACAGGTATGTGTGTGTGAACCATAGGGTTCTGTGGTATGTGGCTTTTGGTGCAGTGGCAGTTAGGCTCAGGGTAACAGGGATCACAAGACGGCTGAACAGTTTAAACCATTAAGGCTATGAGTTTCCTAGAGCATTAAGCAAATCAAGAGAAATCTAACACTGGGTTGAGGAGAATGAACAACATAAAAAGTGATCCACATAGAGTCTCAGTGTTCAATTAGTTACTTTTGTTGCAGGAAGTCTCAATGTTTGTTCAGTTACTTTGTTTCAGGGAGGGCAGACTTCTGTAGATCAATGATTGCCTTGTGAATCGGTAGGAAATTCTTACTTACTCAGATTCTGCAACAAAACAGCTGATGTATGAGGAAGCTTACTTAGATTCTGTATCGAACAGCTGGTGGTTAGGATCTTGTTTAGAGTGCCGGTTAAGATGGGTAGAGCTTCGGTGGCAGATTAGGTTTCGTAGGACCTTTATACAGGGCCGCCACCTAAGGGCCACGCCAAAGGGAGTGGAGGAGTGGAGGAGTGGCCTAGTGGTTGGGGCAAGGTACTTCAGGCTGGAAGGTTGGGGGTTCAAATCCCACTAGAGGACAGCAACCTTGGGCTGGAAGGACTGGGGTTTCTAGTCCCACAGGTGCTCCTTGTGGTCTTGGGCAAGCCACTTAACACTCCATAGACCATGTTCCCTGTAAAATAGTTATCTCCAAGTTATAATGCCCTGTTCAATGTAATTTCAGTTTGTTCAATGTAAACTGCACTGATGCAGAATAGTGCGGTATATAAGAGAATGTAAATAAATAAATAAATAAAGGGCCCTCTGGCAAGGCCCTCAGGTGCGGGCCCGACAGGCGTGGGTGCGCCTGATCAGCGCGGTTATTAACTGCTGGCCTCAGGCTGCCCCGATTGGGCAGCTCATGCTGTGAGGGTGGTCCTTGTGCTACTCGGCATGCTCGATCCTCGTGCCAGAAGAGAGCAGAGGAATCACTGGGGTGCTGAGCCGAAGATCAAGATCATTAAAATCATCTCAAATAACTGAAGATTGGAGGATCGCCAATATAACACCAATTTTTAAAAAGGGTTCCAGGGGTGATCTGGGAAACTACAGACCGGTGAGCTCACATCAGTACCAGGAAAAATGGTAGAAACCATCATAAAGAATAAAATTACTCAGCATGTAGATAGTCATGGCCTAATGGGAGACAGTCAACATGGCTTTAGACAAGGAAGATCTTGTCTTACTAATCTGTTATGTTTTTTTGAAAGTGTGAATAAACAGGTGGACAAAGGTGAGTTGGTTGATATAGTGTATCTGGACTTTCAGAAAGCCTTTGACAAGGTCCCTCATCAGAGACTTTTGGCAAAACTAGAGTCATGGGATAGGAGGCAGTGTACTACTGTGGATCAGGAACTGGTTAAAAGATAGAAAGCAGAGGGTTGGGCTAAATGGCCAATTTTCCCAATGGAGAAAGGTGAATAGTGGTGTACCCCAGGGATCTGTGCTGGGTCCGCTGCTTTTTGACATATTCATAAATGACCAGGAAAAGGGAATAATGAGTGAGGTTATCAAATTTGCAGATGACACAAAACTATTTAAAGTTGTTAAAACCCAAGAGGATTGTGGAAAATTGCAAGAGGATCTTGATAAACTGGAAGACTGGGCATCAAAATGGCAGATGAAATTTAATGTGGACAAGTGCAAAGTTATGCACCTAGGGAAGAACAACCCAAACTATGGTTACAAGATGCAAGGTTCCACATTAGGAACCACCACCCAGGAAAAAGATTTAGGCGTCATTGTGGATAACATGTTAAAACCCTCGGCCCAGTGTGCAGCAGCAGCCAAGAGAGCAAATAGAATGCTAGATATCATAAGGAAAGGAATGGAAAATAAAACAAAAGATATTATAATGCCTCTGTATCGTTCCATGGTGAGACCGCACCTTGAATATTGTCTGCAATTCTGGTCGCCGTATCTTAAAAAGAATATAGCGTTATAAGAAAAGGTCCAGAGAAGAGCCACCAAAATGGTAAAGGGGATGGAAGGATACTCCTATGAAGAAAGGCTAAAAAGGTTAGGGCTCTTTAACCTAGAAAAGAGACGGCTGAGGGGAGATATGATAGAAGCCTATAAATTAATGAACGGAGTGGAACGGGTAAACGTAGATCGATTGTTTGCATTATCAGAATATAGAAAGACTAGGGGACATGCAATGAAGCTACAGGGTAAACTATTTAAGACTAATACAAGAAAATATTTTTTCACTCAACATGTAATCAAACTCTGGAATTTGTTACCGGAGGATGTAGTAAAGGCTATTAGTGTAGCTGGGTTTAAAAAAGGTTTGGACAAGTTCCTGGAGGAAAGATCCATAAACCATTATTAAGAAGGGACCCAGGATATCAATGCTTGACCCAGTACAAGCATTGCGGAACCTGTATCTTTTGGGGAAACTGCTAGGTACGTATGACCTAGATTGGCCACTGTTGGAAACAGGATACTGGGCTTGATGGACCTTGGTCTGACCCAGTATGGCATATCTTATGTTCTTATGTTCTTATGTTCTTAGGGGTATGTTTACTAAACCGCGCTAATGTGCGCTACTGTGCGCTGCGTGATGTTAGCTTGCGCTAAGGTACCTTAGTGCACGCTAATGTCACGTACGGGGGCATAAATATGCACGCTCATGTGCGCGGCGCACATGTGCGCGGCGTGCTAATGTGCGATGAAGGCGGAGAAAGGCTCCCGGAGGGCGGAGTAAGGCTCCCCAGGGGCGGAGAGAAGGGGTCAATGGGTGGAGAGTGGGAGGGGAGAGGCTCCCCGCACATTAGCGAGGCTGAAATCCGAGGCAAAAAATACCGCGAGTGAATACCTTGCGTTAGAGCCGATTTAAAGGGAAGAGAAACCATTTCTGTCAGCAATATACAGCAAACCCAGGGAAACCTACAAAAAGTGATAAGTGTGATACATGTGCATGGTACAAAAGTACAAATAAACATTGAAAAGGACCCCAACAAAATTAAAAAAATTATAATCAAGCTGGGCAATAGTGATAGTAATGGGAAACATCAAAAAACACTCCCAAGAAAGCCCCAAAAAATAAATATGAATTTTGGAAGGGTCTA
This sequence comes from Ichthyophis bannanicus, assembly GCA_033557465.1. Lineage (NCBI taxonomy): Eukaryota > Metazoa > Chordata > Amphibia > Gymnophiona > Ichthyophiidae > Ichthyophis > Ichthyophis bannanicus. Next base: position 833,456,087 of record CM066036.1, on the reverse strand, counting down.
CGCTCCGTCCCCATACAAGGTGAATGATCCCACAGTGAAATAGCACTGATCAGGGTTTCCCTCTCCATTGGACAGGTTTCCTATGGCATGCACATGTTCCACAACAGCAGGGCGGGCATGTTGGAATGGGCAACTGGACAGATGCTGGGAAAGGGGATACAGAGGGCTGCAGGCGGCACATGCTGTGGTGCAGCTTGGGCACAGTGCGGACTAGGCAGATGCCTAGGTGGCACTTAGGAATGCTGAAACTGAACACCAGCCAGACAGCAACTGATGAGGGCCCAACATGGGTATGAGAATGTTTATCACAGTGTCACAGGGGATAGTACCCAGCAGGTACCCCCAAGGGCACAGAACATTGGCAGGCGGTGTTGGGGGGAAGCGTGGACGCCTATGCAGGCACCCCTACCCCAGAACATGCACCATAGGCAGCTTCCTACCTGCACACTGGATGGCTTGAGACTGCACACCACCAGCACCACCAGCAGAAGGGCATGTCAGCATGATGGCAGAGGGGTACTGGTGGTGGAGGGGGGCAGTGGCAGCTGCCCAGAGCAGACCATGGCCTAGCCCTGTGTAGGTGGGTGCCATGCACTGCAACAGACAGGCTCTGTCTGACAAACAACCATGGTATCTCCAGGGACTGCACTGCCTCTGTGAGCACAGTGTGGTGCGATGAGCACAGCCAGTGTATTCAGGAGCAGAAGGTCACAAGTTCAAGTCCCAGCTGGGGCCACTGCCAATCCAGTCCCCATGTTTTACCCACTACCCAACCGTGATAGTAAGGACAAACCTTCATTGCAGAGAACATATGCATGGTTCAAACGCCTATATTTTACCCCACCGAGCACAGACACCAGAAACATGCGCATTACCTGGAGCAGAGTCCCCCAAATTCAGTCCTGGAGGGCCACAAATCATTCAGGTTTTATGCTGTCTCCAATATAAGGCCATGTCAGCATGGTGGCGGAGGGGTACTGGTGGTGGAGGGGGGCAGTGGCAGCTGCCCAGAGCAGACCATGGCCTAGCCCTGTGTAGGTGGGTGCCATGCACTGCAACAGACAGGCCCTGCCGGACAAAAAGTCATGGTATCACCAGGGAATGCACTGTCTCTGTGGCAACATGGTGGTGCAGTACACACAACCAGTGTGTTTGGAGGCAGAAGGTCACAGGTTCAAATCCCAGCTATGGTGCCTGCCAACCCAGTCCCCATATTTTACCCACTACTACAACGTGCTAATACAGACAGAACCTTTATTGCAGATGATGTAAACATGCCCAAAACACCTACATTTTACCCTACAGAGCAAAGACACCATAAACAGGTGCATTAACTAGAGCAGAGTCTCGCAAATGCAGTCCTGGAGGGCCAAACACCATTTAGGTTCCATGCTGCCTCTAATAAAGATGCCTGTGCTGCATATCTATGCACCACCCCCATGGTATGCAGATGTATCTCATGCATATTCATGTGGGACAGCATGAAAACCCAAACAGTGTTTGGCACACCAGGACTGGAGTTGGGAACCTCTGCCATAAAGCAGCAGCCAACAGGGGCAGACACACCCACAGGCTCTATTAGCCAATGCCTCCTGGAGAGGCAGGACATTGGGCCCTGCGTGCATCTCCCAATACTAGCCCTTGCATACCTTAGCAATGCCACCCTACACCTGGGAATATGGTACACAGCTATCAAACGTTTGCTATGATTACTGGCAGATACCAATTCCTACGTTAAGCACAGTTTGCTGATTGAGCTCCATCATAGCAACCTTTCTGCTGTCTGTGGAGTGTGCTTCAGGTCCGGTCTCTGACAGTGCTTACCACCCTGGGGAGTGACTCCCAAGAGTATTGTGTACCATATCCATGCCTGCACTGTGCCCAGGACTGGTGTGGTGGCCAGGGCTGCTAAACTCCTCTAGAGTAGCACAATGCTGGCATAGGTGTGGTGGTGTCTGTCTGTCTATCCAGTGTGTGGTGGCTGCAAACACCCTCCACAGCCCACACTGCCAGCACTGTTGCCAGTATTGGCCTGCCAATGTGCATAATGAGGAGCAAGGTACCATGGGTATAGCCCGGACAGGGTGACCTGGCCAGGATGCACCTGCACAGGGCATAGTGCACTGGCTGGGACATTGTAGTGCCCGGCCACCACCTGAACAGACAGGGTGGCCACAGCATGTCCTGCTGGGAGATCACTCTCACCCTGACTGTGCAGTGACCACAGCATGGCTAGGCACCCCCATAGTGCTATGTAGTAATTTTCTCATGTGATGTTTATGGGATTCTTTTTGGGGCCCAGTCGCTGACTTATCTGCTTGGTGTGTGTGCTGACACCCCAGTTCTGGGTGCACGCATTTCCAACAGGAACGCGCACTATGGACTAGCTAGCAGACTGTCTGCAGCTGGTATGTGTCTTGATGGAGCGCCTTGCAGGGTGCAGTGGCTGAAGGCTTGCTGCAGGAGAATATCAGATAGGGGTGGGGTGCAGCTTAGCATATCCAGGCCTAATGTCTGTCTGCTGTTGCATTATGGATGTGTACAGAGCTGCATTGACTGCCCTGTAGGGTGTCTGTTCCCCAGCAGGACTGGGGTTGATGGTCCTCTCTACTGCCACCATTGCAGGGAGGTAGAATGTGGATCTGTTGGTGGGAGACCCTATTTACCACCCTCAGCCCTGGAGGAGGAGGAGGGTGGTGGTGGTACGTAATCCTCCTAGGGGTCCATAGGGGCTACACCTGACTGAGACATACAGATATAATCCAAGGTGTGTCTGCAGAAACTACCTATCTCACACATTAGCACTGCTGGGGATCTGAAGCATGGCCGATCTCTGCTGTGGACCTGGTGCTGGGCGCCCCACCTCACCCTCAGGGTGAGTGCCGTACCTGCATAATGTGATGGTGTGTAGCTACTCTGTGCCAGTACCACACACGGTCAGTTCCCCCTACCAGGCCGAGGTGCTGTGGGGGTGCATACCCCATCTTGTGATCATCTGTAGACTGCTGATTTGCATGTGCAGTGCAGCATGGGTATGGGTGGGTTAACCCCATCCTGGTGACCACAGCAGACTGTTTGTGTGGTGACTTGCAGTCCTTCTGCAGCCAGCCAGGGGTTTGCTAGCAACTATAGAGCTGTAGCCCACTGGTTGCTTCACTACCAGTGGAGCCAGAGGTCATAGGTTCAAACCCACTGTGGGGTTGTTTGATAGGGCTGTCCAAAGCATTGTCTATTTTTAACATACATTAGTGCTGCCAGCAAAAACACCCTCAGCATACTGTACCATAAGGTGCCTCAGAGGGCGCTTTATAGGGCGCCCAATAGGGCACCTTATGGTTACCGTCCATATAAGATGCACTATGCAGTATGCTATGGAGCGACTGATAGGGTGCCAGTCCGTATAAGGTGCCTTATAAGGTGTCCTATGGAGCGCCTTTTAGGGTGCCCTATAGGGGACATTGTAGGGTGCCGTGGCGGACAGTGCACTTTAAAATGTGCCCTCTGGGGTACCTTATGGGGTGTCTTATGCAGCACCTTATGTTACAGTGCTTTGAGAGTGCGTTTGCTAGCAGCAGTAATTAAAATAAAATTAAAATGCCTCATAATGCTATATTACACATAACAGGTAGTGCCTCAGCCAGCCTTATAGTTTGCGATTTGTGTGGTGGGTGGATGTATGGGATCATACAGGTCAAAAGTATTTGGTGTGTGTGAACCAAAAATATCAGTGCCATGGGCTACATGAAACACCATTTATGTGGGTAGGACTGGTGCCTCAGCCTGTGCAACTGCAAGACAATACACCCGACAGAGTGGCATGATAGAAAGGGACACGTTGAACTCATTTTCCCCATGTGGGGCAAGTAATGATGGCAGAACAGTGCAGGGAATGGCTATGCAATGAGTGTTAGGTGCCTGAATGTATGAGATATATCCTCTTCATATAAAGCTGGGAGGTCACAATGATGGCAAAATAGAAAACACATCCATACTAGTTTACCCAGACATCTGTTGTGTATACATCATGACCCGCTGCAATACACCATGGTAGAGCCACTAAAGTCATGTTCACAGATGTCCATGATGGAGAATGCTATGTTGGGCTACCCAACATGTGGTCATAATGCATAGAAACATAGAAGAATGATTGTCTGCAGGTGACAGTAGAGCCAGGACTGTGCAAGCACACCTAGGCACAAAATGAACAAGTGGGAATTAAACAGTTTGCACCAAGCAGTAGGCTACACCTCCACCTGGTTCTATGCAGATGTTTAGAGCAATCTCTGATCAAACTGTTTGCTGTCTATGCAGGTATAGGTTGTGTCCTCTGCTACCCACGAGGCACTGCACATGCAAAACAGTGGTCTGCAGCTGAAGAACCAATGGAGAATGCACTGATCCAGCATATCAGCTCAGTAAGATGTACTGGCTGCGTGTGCTACATGCACATAACAGCAGGCCATGCTGCAGAGCGGTTTCAGTTCTCACCCTGAGGGTGAGGAGGGGTGCCCAGCACCTGGTCCACTGAACCTGCTTTGCTAAAGATGATCTCTATTGGCTGAAGGGCCACATTGCTGCTAGTGTTTAGCAGGTATTGTCTGCAGTGTGTAATGCTTTTATTTTTTTCTTTGCTGTAACAGCAGCAGCTCAGCCCTGTTGCTCTAATGCCTTCAGCCTGGGCAGTATATTAAGAAATTGCATAAACATTAAAAACTCTCCAATAGCAATGCAGGTTAATGGATAGTGTATATATATGATGCAGCTATGGACAGCCACTGGGGTGGGGTGTATAGGCTGGTGTGGGGCTATTGCTACAGTTCTGTTAGGACCTTGTGAGTAGGCCATGAACGACTGCTGCCCCAACCATTGTGGACTAACAGTTAATTACAGCACATGCTGGACAGCATGCATATAGTGTGACCACAAGCATTCTGCCTTGGGATACTTAGCATTGACACCCAGCCATTTACTTAGTGATTAGCTTCCACTGACATAGCTTACAGCCACATCACTGGAGCCAGACATTATGATAGATCTGTGTGGATACATAGCCGTGTTATGGTCACTTTTTGGTCATAGTGAGAGTGCCATCTCAGCATGACATACAGTGGCCACCCAGACAATGCATACACACCAACTGTGTGTGTTGCACCACAGTACTGCCTTATGGGGTTAACAGCTCCTGTTGCTGACATGCTTCCCTTCAGTTGACCTGGTCATGTGCACATGCTGCAATTCACATAGTGCACATGACTAGGACAAGGCTTCTGTCTGCTGCAAGCTGGTGCCACTTCCCACGCCACCACCAACACCCCACCATGTGGTGGGGTTGCAGTCCCAGCATGTTAAACATGCAAATTTGGTGGGCGCCTTGGACACAATGTCTGGATGGGGGGGCAGGGGCACACATGGATAGCCACGCAACCCCCCAACAGCTGCCCTTGCAGGGGCCCCATCACCGCCTGCCACCGATACCTCACGGGGGGAGGATGGCAGCCACTGCTGTAGTATTTCCTCGGGCACCTGCATTTTCCAGCTACCTGGAAGGCTACAGCATCTGGCACTATCGGCCTCTTCCTCCACAGCTGGGTTCTGTGGCAGCGGAAGGGGGGAGGCAGCCTGGATTTCTGTACTGCCACTGTCACTGTGGGATCATGACGAATATTACAGATGGTTCTGCGGATGGCAGAATACCCCTTTGTGGAGAGGCTAAGAAAGGTTGGGGCTCATCAACCTGGGGAAGAGATGGCTGAGGGGAGATTTGATAGAGGTCTATAGATTATTGACTGGAGTGTAGCAGGTAAACGTAGGTCGCTTTTTTATGCCATCAGACTGTGGACAGACTAGGGGACCTGCAATGCAGCTACAGTGTAGCCCATTTGGGTCTTCTAGGTGAAAATATTTTTTCAGTCAACATGTAATCTAACCCTGCAATCCATTACCGGAGGATGTGGTAAAAACTGTCAGTGTAGCTGGGTTCAAAAAGGTTTGGATGGGTTCCTGGGTAATGGTCCATAAACCATTGCTAAAACAGGATCCGAGCTATGCCTTGCTGCCCCATTACAGTTATTGGGGATCCTTTGTCTCTATTGGGAAAACTGCTAGGTACTTGTGATCTAGACTGTGAACTGTTGGACACAGGATACTGGGCATGTTGGACCTTGGTCTGACACAGTTTGGCATATTTTGTAGTCTTATGTTCCTATGTGCCCCACTGCATGACCCATGTGCCACCTCATTTGCCCCATTTGCACCATCAACATATTGCCCTTTCATACTTGGGCACTAAGCTGTTGCTGCTAATGGAGCACTACTATCACTCTTTTGAGCTCCCCTCTCTGTGCATCACATTGCAGACGTAAACTAGGCTCTCTCTCCTCAAAAAACACCCTTTCCGCCAGGTTTTGAATTGCATTAGGGTTTCTGCCATTAAAGTGACTGCGCTAAGGGGGCAAGCCTTGTTCCCGCTTACTCCCACCCATTGACCCCCACCCGTGCATGCCTTCTCTCTACCCACAGGGCACTTTACGCTGCTGGTGCTGTTAGTGCCCGCTAACGTGCCTTTTTGCCTTGAATTCCCTTTATAAGTTATTACTGGAAAGCTGAGCACTGCCAACTAGTAACTTACAATATCAGCTGCAACCTATTTTTAGTGATGCCGAAGTCCCACTGGGTCTGTAAGTCACATTTGATCCTGTTTTAAAACAATTTACATAGAGGGGTTAATATTTCAACTGTGGTGTTTAAAGCACTAGCTGTAACCTAGATAGGAATGCCGAATATCTGGCTACATTGCTGACTGCCTTCGCTCTTCGGGTAACGGTGATATTCAGAGTCATTATCTAGATGCCGTCTGCACAGCTATCCGAGAACTATCTTGCTGTCCTAAGTTAGGTGGAGAGTTATTCTAGCAGCACTGAAAATCGCTGCTCTCTGGATGTTACTTCTCAGCCTGACTCTGCCCCCAAACCAGCCCAGCACTATCCGGATAGTGTTGGGATAGTCTGCAATGCTTTGCAGCAGAATTATCTAAATAATGTTGCTGACCATCAGTGTCTGGTCCTGGTCAGCGATATAATATTTTAAAAAAAATCAGCAAAATCACGGCCTTCCATATAAATTAAATGAAAACCTCAAGGAGGCATCAAATACTGGAGGGTGTATTGTAAAGTTTTAGTTCACCCAATCTCACTTCCATCATTTGTCTCCTGGTCAAGGGACAATTAGTTTGAAATTTGTAAGGCCCCCAAGAGAAATTTTTTGTATAACTTTTGATATAAGCTTTAGGCTGAAAAACAACAACAACAGTTCTTGTTTATTCATATTCCTGCATGCAGTTTAAAGAAACAAAACAAAAGAAATGACAGCATTGCTTATCTTATGAAGGTTGTTAAAAATTCCTGCAGTAAGTCACTGGCTTTTCCAGGAGACACAGTTACCGTGATAGACTTCACTTTCTTCGGACCACTGTTCTTCAGGGTTAAACATGGTTTTCTCCAAAGGTTCTCTACAATGACAAATAAATACGCTGTCAATACAAGAACATCATTGTGATACTACTTTTAAAGGCAATTAAGCCCACCCTTCACTGGCAAACTGATCCTCATTGGCACGTTGGCATTTCTCATCATTGCGGTCCTGGTCAGTGACATTTATTTGGCTTGCTAACCGGATCGATGCTTTTAAATATCAGGCCCCTACTTTCTGGATCTTCAGTATACACAACTGTTTCTCATGCATATTCATTGTGGCTAGGGGTGCATCTGGGAGAGGACTGAGAAGCTCTGCTGCAAGTAAACACAAAGTAGATAGTCAATAAAGTAGGGCATCCAGACATAAAGGGACTATGTATATGAGGCTGGTAAATTTATTTATTTATTTACAGTTCTTATATACCGCGCTCTTTGGTATCAGCGCGGTTTACAGATAACAAATTTCGCATCGGAACAATTCTTTGCTTACATTATAACAGGGTCAGTAACTAGGAGGTAACAGGGGAAACTATATACAAACTATATACAAACAGAAATTTCATCTGTGGATAACACAGGTACACTACCAAAAAACTGCCTCCAGTTTTGCAACTGATTCCTATAGATTTTGGGGTGCTGAATCCAGGAAAAATAGCCAAAATGTTCCATCACATCACGTTTTCTTGCAAAATTAGATTTCTTACCCATATAAGGAATGTTCACATCATTTCTTTTAGCCGACTGCAGTTTATTTTCTTGGCCCAAAATAGAGGTTGTAATGGTTAACCAACTAGAAACACTCCCTCATGATATTTTAGAGTGTTTTGTATTCATTTTATACATTAACAGGACAATTGGGAGGCGGAGGGATAAATCCAGTACTCGCGCTGGCGCATGTTCTTTCCTGTTCACCTCGCCTCGTTCGCTCGCTCAAACACGGTGGTTGCGACATGAACGTTCCTGTCAAATTTCAGTTTCTTGCAAGTTCATTATTACCTTTTGTTTGCTCAGTCATAATCCAGCTTTATTCTGAAGTGGTTCACTACAGTTGTAGTTTGCAGTGCTGTGTATTTGTGATGGCTCACAGAGCCAGAGGTTGCGTCAACTCTCCGGACAGTTTTTGTTTTATTTGTGGGGAATATACCGTGAAAAAGCGGCAGAGGAACATTTCTGCATTTATTAAAAAAGTATATTTCGCCTATTTCGGTTTGAAGTTAGGCGATCAAGGCAAACCGTGGGCTCCTCACAAAGTGTGCAAGACACGTGAAGAAGATCTACGCTTATGGATGAAAGGTAAAAAACAAGCATTTCGTTTCGGAATACCTATGATGTGGCGTGAACAAAGAGACCACAGCAGTGACTGCTATTTTTGCTCTTGCATTGTGAAGGGATACAACTTAAAAAATAAGAACGTAATAAGTTACCCCAACCTTCCCTCAGCAATTAGGCCTATGCCTCATAGCAACGAAGTACCTGTGCCTGAACCACCAAAATCTTTGGATCATATTTGTGTGGACGGTTCTGATCATGATGAGACTCATCAGATGGCTTTTCCCGATGAGTCCAGTACTTCCGAGTTTGAAACTGAACCAGATCCGAAACCTGAACTTTTCTCTCAAGCTGAATTGAATGATTTAGTCCGGGATTTAGGACTCCCAAAAGATGCTGCCCAACTGCTAGGTTCTCGGCTTAAACAGACAAATCTATTGTCACCAGGAACAACTTTTTATTGGTACTGCAACCGCGAGACACAATTTTTGAAGTATTTCAGCAAAGAGGAAGATTTGGTATTTTGCAACGATATATACGGAGTGATGGAAAAGTTTAAACTCAAGTATGATCCTGCTGAATGGCGGCTGTTCATTGATTCGTCAAAAGACAGCATAAAAGGTGTTCTTCTTCATAATGGCAACACATTCGCTTCAGTTCCTATTGCTCACTCTGTTATACTCCAAGAAAAATACGAGAATTTGGCCCTGATTCTTCAGAAGATTCGTTATGATGAGCATAAGTGGTAACCCAATGTAGCAAAAAATCTGTACGTGATGGAGCAAATTGGTTACCAGATTTGGATTCAGCGCACCAAAAAACGTAAAAATCAATCGAAACATTAGAGGCAGTTTAAAAAAAATTTTTTTTAGTGTACCTGTGTAATTTATGGTTCAGGTTACTTATTGGAGATCATGACTTTGGTGTGTAGAGAGTCTGGTTCGTGATCTGTCAGGACTATGTTGTTGGAGTGTCATCAGCTGATTGAGTGATTTGAGAGGTGGGGGGGAGGCGTAGGGTTAGGGCCTAAAAGGTGAAGACAGAATAGGTAGTGTTTAAAGACCTTTCTAAATTGAGAGAGGTCTTTTATTGATCGGATATGTGGAGGGAGCTTGTTCCAGCAAGTAGGCGTGAATAAGGTAAAGGCCCTGTCTCTGGTTGCTTGGTTACATTTAGTGTACTCCTTTGGTACAACAAGGGTATTAGCGGCAGTGGATCTTCTTAGCCTGTTCGTGGGGGTGTTGATAAGAAGTGAGGAGAGGGAAGGTGGGGCTATTTGATTGATTGCTTTAAAGGACAGCAAAAGTGCTTTGTAAGTTATCCTGGCTTGTAGGGGTAGCCAGTGAAGCTCTGTTAGTATGGGAGTGATGTGGTCTCTTTTGGAGGTACAGCAGAGGATGCGGGCTGCTGAGTTCATAGCCAATTGAAGTGGGTTGAGGGTGCTCTTGGGCAGACCATGAAGGATGACATTAGCGTAGTCAAAATGTGGTGCTACAAGGGATTGGAAGATTGTTCTGAAGTCATTAGGGGCGAGTAGAGGTCTTAAGGGTTTCAGCGTTCTTATTTTGTTGTAAATGGATTTGACGGTCTGCTTTATGTGATCTTTGAAGGTCAGTTCTTGATCTATGGTGACTCCCAGGTAGCGAATCGATGATTTACATGGTAGTTCCGCGTCTCTCACCTTCAATGTTGTGGTTGGGGAGAATTTCTTATTCCTGGTTACGAATAGGACTTCCGTTTTCTTAAAGTTTATTTGCAGGTTCTGGGATAAGAGCCAGTCTGTAATCGCGTTGAAGCAAGCGATTATTGGGGAGAAGTCGGGGGTATTGATTTTTATTGGAGTGAATATCAGTACATCATCTGCATAGATCAAACTGGAGGCGTTGAATGCTCGGATGATTTCACAGATTGGTTGCATATATATGTTAAATAATAGAGATGATAAGGAGGATCCTTGGGGTACACCTTGTTGTAAATGGAAGGGATCATATGTTGAAGATCCTATCTGAACCTGTTGCCAGCGGTCAGTTAGGTAGGATCTACACCATTCCCAAGCTAATCCCTGCACTCCCTTTTCTTGAAGACGGTGGAGCAGTTGCACATGGTTAACCGAGTCGAACGCAGCCGAGATATCAAGGAAGATAAGGATGAACCCATTTTCAATTTTGTCAATCCCTCTTGATAAGGTGTTGATGAGTAATGTGAGTAGGGTCTCTATGCCGTGGGACTCACGGAACCCATGTTGGCAGGGATCCAGTGGGGCTGAAATATCTATGTGCTGCTGCAATTGAATTTGTACCACCTTCTCGATGATTTTGGCTAGAAGGGGAATACTTGAAATTGGACGGTATGAGTCAGCTTTCGCTGGGTCGAGTTTATTGTTTTTCAAGAGAGGACGTATTGAAGTTTGCTTGAGAGATGTTGGGAATGATCCAGTTGTGAAGGAAAGTTGCATGATAAGGGCAAGTGTGGGGCTCAATTCAACACGCATCGCTCTGATCCAATAAGCAGGGCATGGACCGTTTGGGGCTGTAGTAGTATTCAAGGTAGCAATAAGGTCAGTGATGGATTTGACCGAAGGAGCGACAAAATATTTTAGAGGCTGTGTAATTGAGATGGGGTTGGGTATACAACTTGGTGTCGATTTTGTGTTAATAGTTTTAGATTGAAGGTGGTCGGAAAAGGACTGAGGCTGAATTAGTATTGTTTGGTTGGAGGATGGTGCCTTAGTTAGGGATTTAGCAATGTTAAAGATGTCTCGTGGTTTGTTTAATGATCGGAGAAGGGTTTCTGTATGGTGTTCTCTCATCTTTTCAGCTATTTTCTCACGATGTTTCTTTAGGGCATTTTCGTAATCCATTTGGTTGGTTGGAGATCGTGATCTGCACCATTTTCTCTCTTGTTTTCTTAGATTCTGGAGAGATAGTCGTAATTCAGCCGAGAACCATGGTTTTGGACTTCTACTTTTTGGTGATGTGTTGGATGCTGGTGGTCTACTCGAGGAGGGTAGCTGTGAGGAGGAGTTTAGGGTGGTGTACCAATTGTTGATTAACTCATCAAGGTCATTGGCTGGAAGACGAAGAGCAGGAAGAGTACGGCTGATGAAGTCATCCTTATCGAGCGTTTTGAAGCGGGTTGTTGAGCCTGCTGAGACCATATTTGTCTGTCTTGTTGGGATACTGTTTTGCTGATGTGGGATTTAGAAGGATATCAAGTTATGATCAGACCATGGAACAGGGGTAAGTGATAGATTGAAGTTGGTGATTGCTGTAGACTGGGGCGCAAAAATGAGGTCAAGGGTGTTACCCTTGAGGTGTGTAGGGGAGCTGACTAGTTGTGAGTAGTTGAGCTCAGCCATGGCATCAAGGAATGTGGTAGAGTGGCTGTGGTGAAGTGAGGTGAGGTTAAAGTCTCCCATTAACCAGTTGGATTTGTATGGGCTTTCTGGGTTGCATGCAAGCTCTATTATACTAGATAGATCTTCTGGTGGCGAGGATGGAGCTCTGTATATTAGATTTAGGATGATATGTTTGTTAGCTATAGTAACTAAGTCCATGTGTGTGGTACTCCTAGATGAAAGTAGACTAAATTGAAGGTAAGTTCTTGAAATAATGAGGACACCACCTCCTCTTCGGCCTGTTCTGTGACAGGTGTGTATTGAGTATGTTGGAGGAATTAGTTGGTTTATGAGGACATTGTCTGTGTCTGCTAGCCATGATTCTGTGACCAGGAGGATGTCTAAATTCAGTTTTGTGATAAGATCTGTAATGGCTGGCCACTTTTTACATACTGAGCGAGCGTTGATGAGGGCACAATTTAGGTTGGTATGTGAGGGAGTAGAATTGGATTTGGAGCTACTAGTAGTGTTAAGGGAGATATATAGTAGGTGAGAGTGCCTAATATGGTGCGGATGTGGTGCTGAGTGATGGTAGGAAGAATGATACCTTTTTCCTAGTCCATGCAATATGGGGATATTGTTTGTGGTGGGAGAGAGTGCTGCTGTATTTTGAGTGGTGTTTGTTAGCAGATAGAGGCTAACTAATGCAAGTAGAGAGATAGTCATGGTTATAACAATGGAAGGATAAAAAGTAGGGTAATATAGGATGGTGGAAACAGTAAATGCAGATTAACTGGTTGGGATAAGACAGCGGTGTTCATAGGCAAACAGTTGTATAATAGCAAGGCATAGCTAAGAGGACAATGCACTCTGTTAACAAGATACTGTAGCTAAGTTTAATTCAAGGGAGATCTGTTTGTAACAAATTAACAAAGTGTGAAATGCTATCGGGTATGTTCAGGTCTGCTGTTACCTTACAGATGGAGTAGCAGTGGTTCAACTGATACTTTTCTTGACGAGGGGTACTGGTTCTGTTTCAGGTGAGAGTTCTGGCTTTGCTCGTGGAGTTGTTGACGTGCCAGCTAGTTAGCATGCGTGATGTTATATGAATACCCCAAGGTAAAATCTGATATATACCATCGATTTTCTTAAACCAATGATGTGCAGATTACTATAGAGTATTTCAATGGTGCTAATGCATGGTTTGCTGCACTATCCTACTTAGCAAGCAAAATGTCTGTATTGTTTCAAACCAAATGGTAACTAGAGCATGCGACAGCAGTCACATTGCTCAGGATGCACCACCCCCTCAGTGAGCATAAAAGACTGGCCTTTCAAGTTACTAATGCTGCAAGAAGATGGTAAAGAAAGACGGGAGAAAGAGGAAGTACGGACAGGATGAGAAGAAGAGGTGGAAAAGAGAGGAAGTTGGGTAGAGGGGAAGAGAAAGAAGAAGCAAGGGATAGAAAGGAAGAAAGATGAAGTGTGTGTTTGGGGGGGGGGGGGAGGATAGTAGGAAAGAAGGAAACCTATTCATGATGCCAACCTGCTGGATCTGGAAGTTACATTACAGACAATGCTCAGTACAAGTCCTCACCATCCAGTCCCAGATCAACAACATCCTTTTCAGAGCAGAGATGAACGATCTTCCTTTGACCATTCACCGCTCCTAGATGATGAATCCATTGAAAGGATCATGCCTGCCAAAGTCAAGAAGTAGAAGGAGACATCCATAGCTATCACCAGTTCTGCGGTTCCGCTGCAAGAGTTGGCACAAGGACTGGAAACAACTCCTCCTTAAGATGGTATCTCGAATCCTGACACATCATACGAAGAGTGGAGGAGGAGGGTCCTGCGATATCCACATCTGTACTTGAAGGAAATGATAAATGCAATGGAATGGAATTTCCATTTTGGGTGTCACACTATTCTACCGCTAACCCAGAACGTATTTTATGTTACAACATATGGGGAAAATATAAAACTAATAAATCCTGAAACAAAAAAAGGTCTAGAAAACATGACTATATCCTTGCTATGCGACCTCTTTTCTTATATTTCCTGTCTCCTTTGCTATTTCTGAGTTTCTTTTCTCTTTTTTTGTTCACTCCTTTTCTCCCTCTGTCTTTCTTTTACAGCCTATTTCACTCTTTACTTTCCTCATTTTTTTTCTCTTTTACAGAAGCTCCAGGTTAGTAAAACAAGTCATCCTGTCATAGATGGACTTTTGTTCCTGTTGTTATCAGCACTCAATACCACTTGGAATAGGCCGAGCTCCCCTGAAGTAAATATCACACTATTTACTGCCCTTTAAGGCAAAGACCCAGATTTACTTCATTTCAGTAGATAGATTCTAGCAAACTATTATTCACTGAAAATTTTATCAACAGGGATATGGGCACACTGGAGGGTTCCCATGGTGTTAGTGCTTATTGTCGAGGGAAAATGGTTCCCATAAAGAGGGAAGTTCATGCTGAATCATAAAATATCTTTTGCTTGCAAAATTGAAAAAAAAAAAAAAGCTGTTTTTGTGATGGTAAAATCAAAGTGCTTTACAGTATGATCAACGGAAAACAAACATTTTGTATTTATAACCTGCAAGGACAGCAACCAATGGCGTTCTGTGCTTCCAACTGCCTGAACGTGAGATGCTTTCAGCTCCATTTTGGATCCTCAGAGGAGCTTGTCTGCTTTCCTAAGTGGAACCAATTGCATAAAATGTCAGGAAAGTTCAGGCACGGTTCTCTAAAAATGCAATCATAAAAAAATTAAAATGCACATATTCATTTTCCATCTGAAACAATGCAAGCAAATACAGCTCATCACCAGTCACTGGGAGAATAATTATCAATGCCCTGAATGTTTAATGTTAAAATTACATACACAGTAGACATATGCTAAACAGCACACTTGATTTCCCTTGCTGGAAGGCAATAAGTGCTTAATCAGGAAGCTGAACCACTCTCACACCTGCCATGTGAGTATTATACTGAATACACAAAGCAGGTTTCTGCAATAGATTTTAGCTCTCCACCTCTAGAGGTACGTGAACTCACTGTGGCCCTAAGGGGCCTGCTGCTTCCAAACCCAGGCAAATTATATTTTTTTTCTACATGCACAATTTGCGATATACAATCTTTCTTTTAATGGAAATGGCAGTTTGATTCGGCAGATATAGCACTAATCATTGAATTCAGCCTTTGCACTTGGGAGAAAGGAAGCGCCAAGGTGAGCAGAGGGGATTGTGGGTAATGAAACACCATTGCTGTTGGGATATGTGATTTCTGCTGACCACTCAGGTGATACCGGGGGTGAGCCCGTACATAGTGCAATTTTGAAGACTAGAGGATATCAATACAGGGACATTTGAAACAATTAAAAATTGAATCCTCTATAATTTATTTATATTCTCTTATATACTGTGCTATTCTGCATCAGTGCGGTTTACATTGAACAAACTGAAATTACATTGAACAGGGCATTATAACTTGGAGATAACTATTTTACTATTGGGCTATGGAGAGTTAAGTGGCTTGCCCAAGACCACAAGGAGCACCTGTGGGACTAGAAACCCTATTCCTTCTGGCCCAAGGTTGCTGTCCTCTATGGGAATTTGAACCCCCAACCTTCTGGCCTGAAGTACCTTGCCCCAACCACTAGGCCACTCCTCCACTCATGACTTCCTATGTGCTATTCAGAATTGATGGTATGGTGCTCTAATTCGTAGATTCCTGGGTCTAATTTTTAAAGTCTATGTGCTGCTTGAGCTGGTTGAAAGACTAATATCTCAGTTTCTTTTACTATATATAAATGTATAATGCAGATGGGAAGGCTTGGAAGCATTTATTTAGAACACTATTTCAGACTGCCTACACTTTCAGAGAGATCAATCACGTTTCCCCTACACAGTCTTTAAGGTAATGGCTAAGTTTACCCGCAGCACTGGGTGCATTGGTGTGAAGATGAAATGGCGCACTCCTTTGATGTATTAAAATGTGTTTTCTTATGAAGCTGTTACTTTGTAATTCTGTCTATTGGGACTTAATATAATTAAAATAGAGGTAAGCACTGAAAAGAAAAAACTCATAAAATATAAGCTTCAGTATATTTCCCAGGTCCATGCAGAAAAGTTCATTCTGAACTGTTACGTAGTCATGCAGGTATTTACAATGATTCTCTGGATAACGGGCTATTATAGCTCTCATCTGAGTGTCAAACAACTTACACTTTGTTTAAAAGTTTGGAAAGACACAAAACTTCAAGTTAATAACCCTCTGGGTTATGAAATCAACATGGACAAAAGGAAACTGAAGGCAGGCTATTTTAACCTTTAAGCCGATTAGACTGTGATGAGTTTCAAACCATTGAATAAAAACTATCTGTCCCAACTCAATGCTTACATCACCAAATAAAGGAGATCATTTTAGGTTTACGCGCATTTGTAAAGAGCACTGTTTAAGCATCTAACTACCCAGCACGTCTATGTAACAATTTTTGAAAACTGCTGCTTAAATATGTATATCCATAAACTTGAGGGGACACGTTCTGAGCTAGTTTGGGTGGCCTGAAAAGTACACATCTATTTCCTGTCTTGCAATGGAAATATATCTATTTCCAAAACTATACAGTGGAATTTGCACCAGTTCCTGGGCATGCGGAAATGTAAACTAATACTTATTTAGCTTTAGGGGTATGTTTACTAAACAGCGCTAATGTCGCAGCGGCGATGTTATCACGCAATAAGTGACGTTATCACGCGATAATGTAACACCACGCGGTAGCGTTGTTGCGCGATAACGTCTCCGATGGTGTTAAGGCACACAGAGGGTGGAGTAAGGCTCCCCAGAGGGCGTAGATAAGGGGTCAATGGGCGGAGAGTGGGCGGGGAGAGGCTCCAGGCACACTAACGCTGTGAAATCAGGGTCTGAAAATTAATGCCAGTGAAAACCTCGTGTTAGAGGCACATTTGCAGGAGAGAAAAACCATTTCAGTCAGCAATGTACAGCAAAGGCAGGGAGACCAAGAAAAGTGATAGTAGTGATACATGTGCAGCAACAGCATAGTGCCCGAGTACGAGAGGGCACTACGATGAAGCTGCAAATGTGGTACAGGGGGCTGCAGGCGAGACATGCAGTGGGGCAGCTGGATCACAGGGCGGACTAGGCAGATGCCTAGGTGACGCATAGGAATGTAGAAGCGGAAAACCAGCAAGACAGCAACTGACCAAGGGCAAACATGTCCACGAGTGTGTGTCCCACAATGCCACAATGGGCATTACCCAGCATGTACCCCAAAGGGCACATAACATTGGCAGGCGGTGCCGGGGGGAAGCATGGATGTCTATGCAGGCACCCCTACCCCATATCACGCACCATAGGCAACCGCCTACTGGCACACTGGATGGCCTGGGACTGCGCACTACCAGCACCACCAGCATAAGGGCATGTCAGCATGGTGGCGGAGGGGTGCTGGTGGTGGAGGGGGCAGTGGCATACTGAGGGAGGAGTAGCCTAGTGGTTGGGGCAAGGTACTTCAGGCCAGAAGGTCGGGGGTTCAAATCCTACTAGAGGACAGCAACCTTGGGCTGGAAGGACTGGGGTTTCTAGTCCCACAGATGCTCCTTGTGGTCTTGGGCAAGCCACTTAACCCTCCACTGCCCATGTTCCCTGTAAGTATTAGTGTATGTGTCTCATATCCCTGCGTGTTAAATGTATCCCCCAATTGTGTTGTGACCACTTTGATTGAAGGATAAGGTGGTATACAAAACTGTCTAAATAAATAAATAAATAAAAATAAATCTGCCCACAGCAGACCAAGGCCAAGCCCTGTTTAGGTGGTGCCATGCACTGCAAAAGACAAGGTCTGTCTGATTCACCAGAGGCAGGTCTTGTCAGACAAATCTGATTGATTTCTTAGACTGGGTGACCAGGGAGTTGGACCGAGGGAGAGCTCTAGATTTGGTGTATTTAGATTTCAGTAAAGCCTTTGACACTGTTCCTCACAGGCGACTTATAAACAAACTGAGCACCCTAGGGATGGACCCTAAGTTACTGCTTGGGTTAGAAATTGGTTGGGTGGGAGGCGACAAAGAGTACAAGTAAATGGAGCTCACTCTGAGGAGAAGGATGTTACCAGTGGTGTGCCCCAGGGATCTGTCCTTGGTCCGATTCTTTTTAACATCTTTGTTAGTGATATAGCGGAAGGGCTGTCGGGTAAGCTTTGCCTCTTTGCGGATGATACCAAAATCTGCAATAGAGTAGACACCCAGGAAGGTGTAGATAACATGAGGAGGGATCTAGCTAAGCTTGAAGAATGGTCTAGAATTTGGCAGCTGGGATTTAATGTTAAAAAATGTAAGGTCATGCATTTGGGCTGCAGCAATCCAAGGGAGCAATTCAGTATAGGAGGTGAAGTACTTTTGTCCACTAAAGAAGAGCGGGACCTAGGCATGGTTGTGTCTGATGATCTTAAAGTAGCTAAACAGGTAGAAAAGGCGACGGCAAAAGCTAGAAGGATGCTTGGGTGCATACGGAGAGGAATGGCTAGCAGAAAAAAGGAGGTGATAATGCCTCTGTATAAGTCTTTGGTGCGACCTCATTTGGAGTATGGTGTGCAATTCTGGAGACCGCACCTTCAAAAGGATGTGAACAGAATGGAGTCGGTGCAGAGGGTTGCTACTAAAATGATTAATGGGCTTCATTATAAAGCATATGAGGACAGACTGAAGGATCTTAATATGTACACCTTAGAGGAAAGGCGGGATAGAGGTGATATGATTGAGATGTTTAAATACCTCCGTGGCATAAATGTTCAGGGAGAGAGCCTCTTTCAATTGAAAGCAAGTTCTGCTACGAGGGGACATGGGATGAGGGTGAAGGGAGATAGATTCAGGAGTGATATGCGGAAATATTTCTTTACGGAAAGAGTAGTGGATCCGTGGAATAGTCTCCCAGTGGAGGTGGTAGAGATGAGGACAGTAACTGAATTCAAAAAAGCATGGGACCAACACAGAGGATCTCTAAAGGTAAAAAGTGGACTGTTGTAGTTGTTATGGAAGGACAGACTAGATGGGCCTTGTGGTCTTTTTCTGTCATCATGTTTCTATGTGTCTATGACAAACAGTAATGGTATCCCCAGGGAATGACCTGCCTCTGTGGCAACAGTTTGGTGCAGTGTGTTCAGCCAGTGTGTTCAGGGGCAGACAGTCACAAGTTCAAGTCCCAGCTGTGGCTACTGCAGACCATGTCCCTATATTTTACCCAGTACTAAACCATGATAATAAAGCAGGAACCTTTATTGCAGATAAAATAAACACGCCATAAACGCCTATATGTTACCCTACAGAGCACATACACCATAGACATGTGCAGTCCCTAGAGCAGAGGTTCCCAACTGCAGTCCTGGAGGGCCAAACACCATTCAGGTTTCATGCTGTCCCTAAGAAATATGCTTGAGATGCATTTGTATGCACCACCCCCATTGTATACAAATGTATCTCATGCATATTCATTAGGGACAGCATGAAAACCTGAATTGTGTTGGGCCCACCAGGACTGGAGTTGCCCTAGAGCATAGGCCAACAGGGGCACAAACACCCACACACATAGGCTGCACTATCCAAAGCCTCATGGAGAGTCAGGCTGTTGGGCCCTGCGCGGAGCAGCAGCTACGAATACTAGAACCTGCATACCTTAGCAATCCCGTCATAAACATGGAAACATGTTCCACATATATCAAAAGGTTGCTATGATCAATGTCAGATAACAGATCCTACATTAAACACAATTTGTTAACAGAGATTCATCATAGCAACCTTTTGATATATGTGGAGTGTGTTTCATATTTTGTTACTGACAGTGTTTACCACCCCAGAGAGTGACCCTAACAGTATTGAGTACTATAGCAATTCCTGCACTGTGCCCAGGACTAGTGTGGCGGCCAGGGTTGCCAACCACCTCTCTCTTTGCACAATGCTGACATAGGCGTGGGAGTGTGTGTATGTCTACCCAGTGTTTTGTGGCTGCCTACACCTTACTGAGTCCCCAATGCTTGCACTGTTTCCAGTGTTAGCCTGCCAATGTGCATAATGAGGAGCAAGGTATTGTGGATATGGCCCGGACACAGCAGTCTGGGAAGGATGCATCTGCACAGGGCATAGGGCAATGGCTGGGACATTGTAGTGCCCGACCACCACCTACATGGACAGGGTGGCCACAGCATATCATGCTGTGAGGTCACTCTCACCCTGATTGAGCAGTGACCATGGCATGGCTAGGTTCCCCCATAGTGCTATGCAACACTTTTCTCAAGTAATATCTATGAGTTCCCTTTTATGGGGGCAATCACTGACATACTTGTTTGGGGTGTGTGCTCACATCCCATTTTTGGTTGCACACAGTTCTTCCAGGAACATGCACTATCTACTAGCTAGCAGACTGTCTGCAGTTAGCATGTGTATGGCTAGAGCTCCTTGCAGGGTGCAGCGGGTGGGGACTGACTGTGCTCTCTGCTGGTGAATGTCAGATAGTGGTGAGGAGCAGCTGAGCTTTTCCAGGCCTACTGCCTGTCTGCCAGTGCCCTATGTGATACATACAGATCAGCATTGACTGCCCTGCAGGGTGCCTATTCCCCAGCAGGAGTGGGGTTGATGGTCCCCTCTACTGTCACCATTGCAGAGATGTAGAATGTGGATCTGTTGGGGGAGATCCCGTCCCCCACCCTGGCCCACAGAGGGCAGGTTGGGTGGTGCTACATAATCCACTTTGGGTCCAAATACCACCCTTCTCTTATAGCATGTGACCATGACAACCACGCAGGACATGCACTATTCTGGGTGCATCATAGTCTACAAGGGCTAGATGTGACTGGGAAATACAGCTGTACACAGGTGCAGCCTAGGTGCATCTGCAAAGACTACCTATCACACACTGGCACTGATGGGGACCTGCAGTACAGCTTATCTCAGCCAAGCCAGGTGCTGAGGACCTGGTGCTGGGCGCCCCCCCTCACCCTCAAGGTGAGCACAGGAACCAGACAATGTCACGGTCTGTAGCTACTCTGTACTAGTAACACACACAGTCAGTTCCCCCTACCAGGCCGGGGTGCTATAGAGGCGCATACCCCATCTTGTGATCAGATGTAGGCTGCTGATCTGCATGTGCAGTGCATCATGGGTACGGGTGGGTTTACCCTATCCTGGTAACCACAGCAGACAGTTTGTGTGGTGACCTGCAGTCTTTCTGTAGCCAGCCAGCCAATGGTGTGTTAGATGCTATAGAGATGTAGCCCACTGGTTGCTTCAATGGTTGTGGAGGCAGAGGTCATAGGTTTGATCCCACAGTGGTGTTATTTAATAAGGCTGTCTGAGGAATTTCCTTTTAATTTAAATCAGTGCTGCTAGCAAAAACACGCTCACAGTGCTGTAACCTAAGGTGCCTCATAAGGCGCCCTATAAGGCTCCCTATAAAGCACCCTATAGGGCACATTATAAGGTTCCTTGGCGGACAGGGCACTTTATAATGTGCCCTATGGAGTGCCTTATAGGGCGCTTTATGCAGCACCTTAGGTTACGGCACTGTGAGGGTGTTTTTGCTGGCAGTACTGATTTAAATTAAAAGGAAATGCTTCAGACAGCCTTCTTACATAACAGCACTGTGGGATTGAACCCATGACTTCTGCCTCTGCAGTCATTGCAGTAATCAGTGGGCTATATCTTTAGAGCTTTTAGTGCTGCGCTGGCATGAACTTAGGATTAACGTGCGTTAACGTGCCACGGCAGCCACTATCACGCGATACCGATTCCTTGCAACGTTCCCTCCGGAATGCCCACTACCTTATATGGCATACTTCACATTAACTATGCAACTAGCGCCGTTAACTTTAAGATGGTTTAGTAAACATACCTCTTGGAGTTTGGAGGAGTGATGGAGGGAGCTAGCATGCTCATCACTCTGGCACTGAAAACCACTTCAAAAATTGAAAAAAATATGAAAAACCAAACCCTTGGCTCCTTAATTAACTCCCCTTGGAGATGTAGTTTTCTGTCATCTGCTGTTTGTATGTGTTAAGTGCTGGCATTACATGTACAGAATCCCACATATTGCAATTTTTAAAAAAACACATACTTCTTTGCTTTCGCCGCTGTTGGGCCTTAAAGCGCATAATGCAACATTTTGATGTGGCGTTATCCACCACTGCAATAGGACCAGATGTTTCATGAGGTGACTGCCATCCATGGCCATTCTCACTCCCCTGATCCTGCCCCTAAAGCCCTGCGCCACGCGAAAAACGAGATAGCGCAGAAAAGTGGCTGCAATATCTGATTTTCTCATGCATTAGCTGCTACTGCAGGGTGATAAATCTATATTAGCCCCATGGTAATAGCTAATGCCCTTCAGTAGACATACCCCTTAGGGTATCTAAGTAGTACATTATAGACATGATTGAATTAGTAAAATGAAATTGGATCCAGTATATGATCTGTTGTTTTGTAGCGGGTTAAGCACTGTAACTTTCAGATCTGTGTTTTCCACCTGTAGCGGGACACAGAAAAAAGAGAGATAATGGTAGGGACTGGCTAGAGATAGACTATATGGAGTTGACTGGGAGAAGGGAGAGAGAACGAGAGTGAGACTGGGGACTAATCTGGAGGAAGAGAGAGAGAGAGCTAGTGAAAAGGCTTGATGGTCAGAGGAGGGTGTCTGGAAAGAGTCCTACGGATGAACTGGTGGTCCCTGAACGTTTTGGAGATTAATAAGGTCCACACAGCCAAAAAGGCTGGAAAACTGTGTTTTAGATAATGTTTGGGATGACATATTGCATGAAAATAAGTTATAGGAAATCCCCTCAACAGTCAAAGAAACATCAACTACGATGGTAGATAAGGACCACAAATGTAAATAAATTAATAAAACACAGTCTGCCCAATTTACTTCCTGGCATATAGCTTTAGACCCAGTTGACCTCTGTTTTTTCTCTCACTTCTTTGTAACTAGGGATCCTCTGTGCTTATCCCAGGATATTTCGAGTTCTGTTACTATTTTCTCACAACCACCTCCCTAGGGGGCCATTCTGTGCATGCATTCATCTTTCATACCCAAGCTGAAAATGTACTATATTTTAGTAAACAGGACTCATGGGGTAGTGTTTTTATTTCTATATATTGATTTGAACAATTTATTTACTGCCTTCCTGAATAGATGCACATTCAAAGTAATTTACAAAAGCAGGATCACCTGCTACACAGTAGCAATGCATAAAAACTATTAAAAACAAATATGAATTGAATCCCAACCATATCTCCAAGCTTGAGGGCTGAACTAGAGAGAGATGCTTAGATTCCAGCAAATGAAACCTTTTATTATTCATTGGAAGTTTTATCAACAGGTACATAGGGGCATGTTTACTAAACTGCAGTAATGTCATTCGCGTTAGGTTCTGCGGTAAAGGTACAGATGCCCATATAAAGGCGTGGGCGTGGCATCATTATGGCAAAGCATGTCAGGTAACGCGTGTTATAAAGCACTTTATAAGACACTTTATAAGGCACATTATAAGGCACCTTATTAGGCACAGTACAAGGCACGTGCCTTAACGTGCCTTGTACTGTGCCTAATAAGGTGCCTTGTAACGTGCCTTATAACATGCCTTGTACTGTGCCTAATAAAGGTGCCTTGTAACGTGCCTAATAACGTGCCTTGTAACGTGCCTAATTAGGAGCCTTATAACGCCTTATAAGGATTGCTGGCAACTGTGGTGAGGGTACTATGGGCTGGCAGCATGGATCTGCAAAGATGTGACTGTCACAGGCAAGCAAAATATCTGCCTTAGACAGGAGGGAACAACAAGGAATTGAACCCATGATCTCCACCTAGAACGTCAGTGTATTAACCAGTAGGCTATTCCTCTATTGCCTATTGCATAGCAATGGCTGGGTACAGAAGGACTGCAGGTCACTGCACAAACCGTCTGTTCTGTGTGCCAGGATAGGGTAACCCCACCAGCACCCATGATGCATTGTACATGCAGAACAGCAACCTACAGCTGACCACCAAATAGGGTCTGCACCTCTCCAGTACTGCAGCATGGTAAGATGGACTGACAGTGCGTGATACTGGCACAGAATAGCTACAGACCATGCCATTGTGCAGGTTCCGTGTTCCCCCTGAGGGATAGGATGGGTGCCCAGCACTAGGTCCACAGTACATGGGGTGCTAGAGATAGGTCCTGCTGCACATCCCCAGCACTGCCAGTGTGTGACAGGTGTTCCCTGCAGTGCAACTGAAGGTGCATCTGTTCCAGCTGTGGTCTGCAGTTACATGTAGTCCTGTGGGACCGGACACCACCTAAATTAGTGTGTACCCGATGTTAAGGTCTGGCTGCCATGGTGCCTGTTATCAGGGCAGTAGGGTGTCTAGACTCGCATGAGGCGATATAGCACTGCCCCCATGGGTCTAAGGGGCATGTGCTATATACTCCAAGGGGCCTCAATCACCCCTTTTGTAGATGAGGGTGTGGTGGGACAGGTGCCTGCACCCTGCAGACTGGCTGCAGTACCGGCAACCTGCTGGCGGATGATGGCCCTCCAGGGCTGCTGGGCCAGTCCCAGACCAGCAGTGATGCTTGGGGTAGGCTCAACTGCCCCACGCCACAGTCCGCTATTCATCAACAGACAGCACAGTCAGACTGCACCTGCAGCATCCTGCAAGGTGTTCCCACCATGCACAGGCAAACTGCAGACAGTCCACTAACCAGTCCACAGTGCATGCTCACAGGGGAACCCTGTGCACCCAGAGGTGGGCTGCACAGTACAGACACCAAGCCGCTATCTCTGCTGTTTGGCCCCAGAACCGGGAACACACAGGTATTGCTGGAAACAAATAGCATGTGGCACTATGTGGTAACATAAAAAAACACAGCTAGGAGCAGTGCTCTTGCAACACCATCCAGGATACACAAAGAAGAGAGAGACGAGATGAGTATGGATGATCAGCAATCGTTTATTCTTAAAGGACCCCAATGCGTTTCGGCGCTGCCGCCTTCTTCAGGGGGAATACAACTTAAAAACATGAACAAATTTAAATAAATATACATATAAATAAATAATTATTAGTTACCTCATAAAAACATCAAAATAGACATAAAATTAAATAAATAAGATAAAAGCAACCCCAATGAATTATCTAGACCTATATACATTTACATAAAACATCACACGATGTGAAATAAAATATTCATAATAAACGTGGTTATATAAACGCAGGACAACAGGTTGTTAAACTATAACATTAAAACTGCATAGACAGAGATAACATACCTTTTGCAAGACATAGGGGTATGTTTATTAAACTGCGGTAATGTTCGTTAACGTTATATAACATGCGTTAACCAACATTAACGATTGTAAAGCTCCGCAGCGCGGTAATACACCGCAGAAGGTGGAGAGAGGGCGGAGAGACGGGGTCAGTGGGTGGAGAGTGGGTGGGGAGAGGCTCCCTGCACACTAACGCGCTGATATGAAGAGCTGAATCCAAACGCGATTGAAAACCTGCCGTTAAAGGCACATTACAGGGGAGAGAAACCATTTCAGTGTCAGCAATGTACAGCCCAGGCAGGGAAACCAAAAAAAAATGATAAGTGTGATACATGTGCACAGAACAAAAGGGCACATAAACATTGAAAATGAACCCAACAAACTGGAAAAAACCTATAACCCAGCTGGCCAATAGTGGTATCAATGAGAAACATCAACCCCTCCCCCCTCCAAGTAAGCTCCATAGAACAGATATAAATCGTGGAAGGGTCCATACTCCGTCCCCATACAAGGTGAATGAGCCCACAGTGAAATATAGCACTGCTCAGGGTTTTCCCCACCATCAGACAGGGTTCCTATGGTGTGCACATGTCCCGCAACATCAGGGCGGGCATGTCGGAACGGCAACTGGACAGATGCCGGAGAAGAGGATACAGAGGGCTGCAGGCGGCACATGCTGTGGTACAGCTGGGCCACAGTGCGGACTAGGGTGATGCCTAGGTGGCCCATACGAATGCTGAAAAAGAAGAGCAGCCAGACAGCAACTGCTGAAGGCCCAACATGGGCACGAGTGTGTTTCCCAAAGTGTCACAGGGGATAGTACCAACAGCTACCCCCAAGGGCACGGAACATTGGCAGGTGGGGCTGGGGGGAGTGTGGACGTCTATGCAGGCACCCCTACCCCAGAACCCACACCATAGGCAGCTGCCTACCTGCACACTGGATGGCCTGAGACTGCGCACCACCAGCACCACCAGCAGAAGGGCATGTCAGCATGGTGGCTGAGGGATACTGGTGGTGGAGGGGGCAGTGGCAGCTGCCCAGAGCAGACCGTGGCCTAGCCCTGTGTAGGTGGGTGCAGTGTACTGCAACAGACGGGCCCTGTCTGATGAACAGTCATGGTATCACCAAGGAATGTACTGACTCTGTGACAACAAGGTGGTGCAGTGCACAAAACCAGTGTATTCAGAAGCAGAGGGTCACAGGTTCAAGTCCCAGCTGTGGTTCCTGCCAACTCAATCCCCATATTTTACCCACTACTACAACATGCTAATACAGACAGCACCTTATTGCAGATGACGTAAACATGCCCAAGACACCTAAATTTTACCCTACAGAGCACGGACACCATAAACATGCACATTACCTAGAGCAGAGTCTCCCAAATGCAGTCCTGGAGGGCCAAACACTATTCCGGTTCCATTCTGCCTCTGATAAAGATGCCTGCGCTGCATTTCTATGCGCCACCCCCATGGTTTGCAGATGTATCTCATACATATTCATGAGGGACAGCATGAAAACCCGAACAGTGTTTGACACCGCAGGACTGGAGTTGGGAACCTCTGCCGTAAAGCAGCAGCCAACAGGGGCAGACACACCCGCACCCACAGGCCCCATTATCCAAAGCCTCCTGGAGAGGCAGGACTTTGGGCTCTGCGTGCATCTCCCAATACTAGCACTTGCATACCTTAGTAATGCCACCCCAAACCTGGGAATATGGTACACATCTATCAAAAGGTTGCTATGATTACTGGCAGATAGCAATTCCTAGGTTAAGTACAATTTTCTGAGTGAGCTGCATCATAGCAACCTTTCTGATGTCTATGAAGTGTGCTACAGGTCTTGTGTCTGACAGTGTTTACCAACCTGGGGAGTGACTCCTACAGTATTGCGTACCATAGCCATGCCTGCACTGTGCCCAGGACTGGTGTGGTGGCCTGGGCTGCCCAACACCTCTATAGTTGCACAATGCTGGCATAGGTGTGGGGAGTGTGTGTCTGTCTATCCAGTGTGTGGTGGCTGCCAACACCCTCCACAGCCCCCACTGCTAGCACTGTTGCCAGTATTGGCCTGCCAATGTGCATAATGAGGAGCAAGGTACCGTGGGAATAGACTGGATAGGATGGCCTGGCCTGGCCGCATCTGCACAGGGCAATGGCTCGGACATTGTAGTGCCCGGTACCACCTGCACGGACAAGGTGGCCATAGCATGTCCTGCTGGGAGGTCACTCTCACCCTGACTGAGCAGTGACCATGGCATGGCTAGGTTCCCCCATAGTGCTATATAGCATTTCTCTCATGTGATATTTATGGGTTTTCTTTTGAAGTCCAATGACTGACTTATTTGCTGGGTGTGTATGCTGACATCCCTGTTCTGGGTACATGCATCTCCTCCAGGACCATGGACTAGCTGGTGAACTGTCTGCAGCTAGTATGTGTCTTGCTGGAACACCTTGCAGGGTACAGCGGCTGGAGGCTTGCTGCTGGAGAATGTCAGATAATGGTGGGGGGCAGCTGAGCATTTCCAGGCCTGCCGTCTGTCTGCTATTGCGTTATGGATGTGTACCGCTCTGTATGTTCCCCAGCAGGAGTGGGGTTGATGGTCCCTCTACTGCTTCCATTGCAGGGAGGTAGACTGTGGATCTATTGGTGGGTGATCCTGTTTCCCACCCTGAGCCCCAGAGAGTATGTTGTGTGGTGGTACATAATCTGCCTATGGGTCCATACACCCCCCCTTCACCTACAGCAGGTAACCATGGCACCAACACAGAATATGCACTATTCTGGGTACAGCATTGCCCATAAGGACTAGACATGACCGAGACATACAGCAGGACACAGATGTATCCTAGGTGTGTCTAACGGAACTACCTATCACACACTGATGGGGACCTGCAGCATGGAGTATTTCAGCCATGAAAGGTGCTGTGGACCTGGTGCTGGGCGCCCTACCTCAACCTCAGGGTGGGCACAGTACCCGCACAATGTGACTGTCTGTGGCTACTCTGTGGCAGTGCCACACATGGTCTGTTGCCCCTACCAGGCCGAGGTGTTGTGGGGGTGCATACCCAATCTTGTGCCCATCTCTCGACTGCTGATTTGCATGTGCAGTGCATCATGGGTACGGGTGGGTTAACCCTATCCTGGTAACCACAGCAGACAGTTTGTGTGGTGATGTGCAGTCCTTCTGCAGCCAGCCAGGGCTTTGTTCACAGCCTTATAAGGTGTCCTATAGGGGACATTATAGGGTGCCTTGGCGGACAGTACACTTTATAATGTGCCCTATGGAGTGCGTTATGGGGTGCCTTATGCGGCACCTTAGGTTATGCCACCTTGAGGGTGTGTTTGCTGGCAGCACTAATTAAAATACACGTCAAATGCCTCAACAATCACTACTTAAATGTAAAGAGTGCTGCCTCAGCCAGCCTTATACATTAGGCCCACTGGGGAATCGAACCCATGACCCCTGTACCATCAGTCAGTGTTGTAACCATTTTGCTACAGCTCTGTTGCTGTGCTTGTATGCCTGCGCGCCTTCTTAAGATTAACGCGCGGTAACGTGCCCTGTAGCGCTCGTTCATTTATGGCGCCTTGTAACGCGCGTTATCGGTAACGATGTTCCGCCCATGTCCTTATTTGGGATTTCTGTCTCTACCGCGGCTCCTAACGCGAATCACACTAGCGCAGTTTAGTAAACATACCCCATAGTGTGCTAGCTACAATAAACATTTCTACAATCAATGTAGTTTTCCTTTCAATGTATATAGTAGAGTTCAATAGTTTTAATGGTGACTATTTTAATAGTATAGCTCATTTGGATGGCCAATGTTGCTTAGATTGTTAAAATAATAACTGCTACATTACACGACGATGAATTTATTAACTAAAAGATTATATTGCATATTCAATATTAAACCCAATAAGCAGAAGGCATTCTATATTAAATCATTATATGGGGATTTCTATAATATTATAAGATGTGAATTTTAGTATATAATATTATGAAATTTGAATAATGTGTTTATGGATTATTATTCTCAGTTCAATAGTTATTATGTCTGTCTATGCAGTTTTATGTCCCTCCAGCACAATCACCCACCCCCTCTGCCATGCCGCCATGACCATATGCTGTCGGTGCCGGTGGTGCGCCATCTCAGGCCATCCAGGGGGCAGGTAGGCGGCTGCCTAAGGTGTGGGTTCTGGGGTAGGGGTGCCTACATAGATGTCCACGCTTCCCCAGGCACTGCCTGTCAATGTTATGCACCCCTTGGGGTGCCTGCTGGGTAGTGTCTCCTGGATGGGACACTGTGGGCCACAGACTCATGGGCATGTCTGACCCTGGTCAGTTGCTATCTTGCTGGTTTCCATTTTCTGCGTTTCTATGTGCTACCTTGGCAACCGCCTGGACCACCCCAGTAGCCCCCACTGCATGTCCCGCCTGCAGCCCCCATGCCCCATTTTTGCCATCACCATAGTGGCCTTTCATACCAGGGCACTATGCTGTTGCTGAAATGGAGCACTACTATCACTTTTCTTGGGCTCCCTGCCTATGCTGTACATTGCTGACACTTAAATCATTTCTCTCTCTTGCAAATGTGTGCTAACGCCAGGTTTTCAGTTGTGTTAGGATTCAGCCCTTAATTTCTCCGCATTAGTGTGGAAGGGGCCTCTCCCCGCCCACTCCCCGCCCATTGACCCCTTCTCTCCGCCCTCTCTCCACCCTCTGCGGGACTTACCGCGGCTGGGAACGTTAAGGTGCGTTTTGTAACATTAAGGCGCCTTAACGTTACATAACGTGCCTTAACATTACATAATGCTCCTTAACGTAGCCGCTGCTACGTTACCGCAGTTTAGTAAACATGCCCCATAGAAACATGATGGCAGAAAAAGACCACATGGCTTATCTACTTATCCTTCCATATCAATTACAATAGTCCCCTTTTTATCTTTAGAGATCCTTTGTGTCTGTCCCACTGGGAGACTGTTCCATGCACCTACCACTCTTTCAGTAAAGAGATATTTTGCATATTATTCCTGAGTCTATCCCCTTTCACCCTCATCCTATGTCCCCTCGTAGCAGAGCTTGCCTTTATTTGAAAGAGACCCTCCTGTGCATTTATGCTATGGAGGTATTTAAATGTCTCAATAATATCGCTCCATCCTGCCTTTCCTCTAAAGTATACATACATATTAAGATCTTTAAGTCTGTGCTCATGTGCTTCATAACATAGACCACTAACCATTTTAGTAGCCACCCTCTGCACCGACTCCAAACTGCTTATATCCTTTTGAAGGTGAGGTCTCCAGAATTGCACACAATACTCCAAATGAGATCGCAGCAGAGTTTTATACCGAGGCACTATCACCGTGGACCCGACTAGGCAGTTACCATGCACAAAAGTGCATGTTAATTGCTTAGCACACTTTCCACTAGCTATTGCAATTCATTTTTCCATCTATGAAGGATTTTCACTTCAGACGGACTCTCGATAGATTATGCTCTTATCAAGCCTATCTTGAGTGGAATGAATTACTTCTTGAGATTAGATGCCTTGAAAATTACATGTCTTTTCATCCAGCTCTCAAAACATATTTGTTTCAGATTTATTTAAATGTTACCAAGTAATACTTTAAATTTAGTTTTTATCAATTTTTAGGATTTTAGGGGGTTATTTCAGAAGCCCTATTTGTGCTTTGGGCATCTGAAAATGAGCATGGAAACATCCAGAGCATGGAGATGTCCCAAAGTCATTTTAGAAGCTGGCTCTGTAGAAATTCCCAGGGCAAGGATGTCAGGTCTGAATGAGGGCATGGAGTAGGTGTATCTGGAAAAGAAGGAACAAAGGAGCAGGTACAAACAAAAGGTGGTCAACAGACTTTATTAACCCCATCACGTTTCGGCCAACTCGGCCTTCCTCAGGGGTGCGAACCTCAATGCAAAGACAAATAAATAAGCAAATAAAGAAACAAAGAAAGAAAGATAAAAACAATAGCAAAGAACTTTAAAGAAAGAGAGAAATCTATTCCCATATACAAAAAAACAAAAATTTTGTAGTGTGCATTTTCAATATGAGCTGTTGCCATAAAACCATTAAATTGTGTGCTTAATACATGGACTCATTAGGTGACACAGTGTAATTGTGAGAGCAATGCAAAGCTAAGGGCTATGTTTACTAAACCATGCTAAGGGAGCAAGGGTTCCAGTAATGCATGTTAACAGGGCACTCATGCCATTAACGCATGATAATGTGCCGTTAATGCGCATTAACACAGCTTTAGTGCATGTTAACAGGATTGGCAACGTAAAGCGTCCTATGGGCAGAGAGTAGGTGGAGAGTAGGGGTCAATGGGTGGGGAGTGGGCAGGAACAAGGTCCTCCTCTCTTAACGATGGTACCTTAACACCAGGAACCTTACCACATATCAAAACCTGTTGGTAAGGGTGCATTTTGAGGAGAGAGAGCCTATTTTAATGTCTGCAATGTTCTGCACAGACAGGTGAGCCCAAGAGTGTGATAGTAGTGGTGCATTAGAAGCAACAGCATAGTGCCCAAGAATGAAAGGGCACTATGTTGATGGTGCAAATGGGACAAAGAAGGGTGCATGTTGATCATTCAGTGGGGGCTGATGGTGTACAGGGCAGACTAGGTATTTGTCTAGGTGGCACATAAGCACATAGGACTTGAAAATATACCAGACTGTATCAGACCAAGGTCCATCATGCCCAGTATCCTGTGTCCAACAGTGGCCAATCTAGGTCACAGGTACCTAGCATTTTCTCCAAAAGACACACAGGATCCACAATGCTTGTAATGGGGCAAGCAGCGCATATCCCGGGACCTCTTTAACAATGGTTTATGGACCCTCCCCAGGAACCTGTCCAAACATTTTTTAAACCCAGCTACACTAACAGCCTCGGGTAATGAATTGCAGGTTTTGATAAAAATATCTTCACCTAGTAGTCCTAAATGTCCGCATTGCATGCCCCATAGTCTTTCTACATTCTGATGGCATAAACAATCGACCTACGTTTACCCATTCCACTCCAGGCAATATTTTCTAGACCTCTAACATAACACCCCTCAACCTTCTCTTCCTCAGGTGGAAGAGACATAACATTGGCATGCGGTGATGGGGTCCCTGGAGAGCAGATGTTTGTGGGGGGGGGGATGAGTGGCCATCCATGTATGCCTCTGCCCCCCCTTCAAGACCCTACACCCTAGGCGCCTGCCAACCCGCATGTTGGCTGGCCTGGGACTGTGCACCACCAACACTGACAGCACATGGGCATGTCAGCATGGCAAGGGGGGTATTGGTGGAGGGGGCAGCAGCCCCTGCCTGCAGCAGACCAAGGTCATGTCCTGCTCCAGTGCGCTGTGCACAGTGCAACATGTGACAAGGTCTGTCTGATGGGAAACATGTCAGCCCCAGGGGCTAATGTGGCAGCACTGTGACATACTACACACAGTTGGTGTGTATCAGAGCAGAGGGTCACAGGTTTGGGTCCTGGCTGTGGATCATGCAGTGCACGTCCCTGTGGTAAGACTTTATCCCACAGTGCAGGTACAACAGCAACATGTGCAACCTCCAATGAATCAGTCAATAAGGGTACAAACACCCACACAGACAGGCTCCACTATCCTCAGCTGGAGAGTCAGACTGACGGCACTGGCGTACTGAGTGTGCATTTACAGCAGAGCACACTACTAGCTCCTGCACAATGAGCACACCTTAACAATGCCTGAGCTGAGATTGGGACCAGAGTGGCAGGCCGGAATGCCAACCATCCCCATTTTTGCACAGTGCATTGATATGAGTATGTGCATGTGTGTATGTCTATCCATTGTTTTGTGGCTTTCTACTCCTCCCTGAGCCTCACAGTGCCTAAGTTGTTTTCAGCATTAGCCTGCAAATGTGCATAATGAGGAGCAAAGTATTGTGGATATGGGCTGAAACAGGGCAGATTGGCCAGGATGTGTCTACATCAGGGGTGGATCAATGGCTGGGACGTTGTAGCGCCCAACTGCAAGGACCGGATTGCCACAGCATGCATACTGGGAGGGCACTCTCACTCTGACTGAGCAGTGACCATGGCATGGCTATATATCCACATATTGCTATATAGTGTCTGGTTATAGTGATGTGGGTTTACCTTCTGTCCTGATCACTGAACCAACTGCTGGGTGTACATGGCTGCTTTATGCACATGCAATGTGTACTGACCAGTGAACTGTCTGCAGTTGGTATGTGCATGGCTAGTAAACCCTGTGGTGGGCAGCAGGTATAGTCTGACTATGTTTGTTGTGGGTGAATGTTAGACCTAGGTGGTTGGGACATGAGACATTCCAGGCCTATGCCCAGTGGTACTGGTAGGGCCAGCAGGACACTAGTAACAGCTCCATACAAGTTCAGTCATTCCCTTCCCCTGTGTAGTTGGCAGACATGACATCAGCAACATAATACTAGGTACTGATTCACACAGTTTGAGCTGGGTGCCAACCAGACATGACTGGTACAAGCTGCAGGATGCCAAGGTAGCTAGTACATCACACCACAGACAATACCTGCCACACACTAGCAGTGATGGAGACCTGCAGCAGCTACTATATCTAGTACTGCAGGTACTGGGGACCTGTTTCTGGGTGCCCATCCTAACCCTCAGGGTGACCACAGAAACTGCTCAGTAGCATGGTTTATAGCTGCTATGTTCTTGTATTACACACTGTCAGTGCATCTTACTAAGTTGAGATGATGGATATGTTCATTCTCCATTTGGGGATCAGCTGTAGACTGCTGTTCAGCATGTGCATTGCATCATGGGTACTGGTGGGGCTACTCTATCCCGGCACACAAAGCAGACATTTTAGGCAGTGACCTGCAGTCTCTTTTTATCCAGCCATTGCTGTACAGAGAGGTATGGTGATGTAGCCTACTGGTTAGTACAATATCTCCATAAGCAGAGGACAGGTGTTTGATTCTTATCTGTACTTTTCATGACTGTGCTACTCAGATCATTTTCATGCCTGTAACAGTCAGGGCTCTGAAAATCAGTGCTGCCAGCCCATAACACCCTCTCCTCAACTGCCATCCGTTCTTGGGTCCATCTATCTGCCTTTGTTGGCTGTGTACAGTCATGTCTTCTTGTGCAGGCTACTACTCCATGAACTACACTGGTACTCTTTTCCACATTACGGCTCTTTGTGCTCACCTCTCTTGTGCCTGATCTGCACACCACCACTACTACTCTGTCCACCTGTTGCTGCAAACATCCTGCCACTTCTGCCTCCGCTGAGGGACACATCTTCCCCATCCTATGCCACACATTGACATTGCGCCATTTTATATTGGCACCCTCCTGTGCATTGGTACAGCTGCCTCCCACATGCTCGTCCAATTTATTGACTGCCACATAGGATGCCCACCGATATGGCAGGTCCATCAACTCCCACCTGTCCTTCCTTCCATCACCTTACATTGACATCCCTTAGTGCTCTGTCCAGCATTACGGTTACAGCCATTTTCGTTTCTCAAGGTACATGCTTGTCACCTTAAAGCACCTTAACGCCCTTGAGCACCTTGAGTTAGGGAAACCTTAACTTAGGGTGCCTTAAGTTAGAGCACCCTAACTTAAGGCACCATAAGTTAGGGCACTTTAATTTAGGGCATCTTAACTTAAGGCACCCTAAGTTAAGATGTCCTAAGTTAAGGCGCTCTAAGTATATGGTGCCTTAACTTAAGGCACCTTGTCACCTGTTAGCTCACATTAAATTGACCAAGGCCCCATAACGCCAGCATGCCCTCTACCCGCCCTCTGCCTTATATGGCTTCAGACACCTTAATGCTGCCCTTACCGCTGGTGACTTTACCGCGGTTTAGTAAACATACCTCTAAGAATCATTAAGGGACGAGGAGGACGTGAAACAGACAGAAAAGCAATAAAGTCACCACATATATAGTATGGAGTGACCTTTTTGTCAATAGGAAGCCAAAGAATAACAATGAGATACCAGTTTTTTAGAGCCTAACAGTTGTTGGTAAATAATAACTTTAGAATAAACCAATGTACTTCTGTATGGAGAAGAAGCAATTATAAGAAATATGGGTGTATATATGATATGTGAATCTGGAGAGGCATCAATAGTAAAAGAGATAGACTTGTCTTATGAAAGCGCAAAAATACAATGCTACCAACTGTTGAAGGGAAGCCCTGATGGAACGAAAGATGCTTTTTTACATTCCATCTGTGTCAAGTATCCTGCTGTTGGCCCACATAAATAAGTGTGTCTAATTTGCTTTTAAGAAGAGGTAAGATCCTTGAATAGTCTAACATATAAAGAGGTATCCTTAATCTGATGATACACCTCATGTACATAATCTGAATGGTTTTGAATCGCCAGTGCCTCTCCTTTATCGACAGGTTTTATGACGATGTCATGGTTACTATTCAAATCCAATAATGCATGTTTCTCATGTTAAATAAAAAAAGTATGTGATTTCTTTTTGTAGAGGTCCTCTACCCTGTGAGAAAATACGTTCTCGAAGGCCTCCACAAGAAAATTCTTCGTATTTGGAGGATGATCTCCTGACAACAGATGGATCTAAGTGACTATCTGGTTGATTGTTGAAAAACTCACATCATTAATTTGCGGAAAAAATTGTAAAACTCTATCTGGGTGGTAAAGGGATCATACTTTTTTGTGGGTACAAACAACAAACCCTTCCTTAACACATCAATGTCCTGTTGTTTTAAAACATAATCAGATAAATTAAAAATACCCTCTATCTCTCCCTATCCATGGTGTTCTGAAATCTATTGCTTCTCCCTCTTCCTCTGTCCCTCTGTGGGTAATACATGCGATGGTACTTCAGTGTTTGTTGGGGATGGTGTATTCCTTGTTTTTGACCGCCCAAAAGTTATGCCTTCTGCCCTCTGAGGTTTAGCAGGTCTTCAGCCCTCTGAGGTTTAACATGGTACTATTCAGTTCTGTATGTGTAGCACTTATCTACTCCATAACCACGCATGTTGTATCTCCGTGTTTCTCCACCAGGTGCTTTATGCCTTGATTGTTTTTATGGACATGCACCCTTCAATTGGTTAGTATCATTCTACAGTTTGGTCTCACACTAAAAAGTCACACAGAGGGACAATACCATTTGCAAGAATCAACCATACTTTTTAATTTGAGCACTTGTGAGCTACATTTATTTGACATGACTGTGTTTTTTAAAAGAAGTCACTATGAAGGCTTTGGTACGGTAAAGATGTTCTGTCAACCACTATGGAACAATTTCTATTGCACAGATGCAGTTTATAATCTTTTATTTCCTTATGTTTCCATTTACTTTGTTATGACTAGACCAGCCTTTCACTTTGAACAGCTCACTGATCGCATATTGGGTCACCTCCAGTGAACATAGACCCCCAGGTTTTGTCGCAAAGATCAGTGCAGGCACAAAAGGACTTTTCATTCCATCAGGATTTCCTTTTGATGGTTGGTAGCATTGTGTTTTTGTGCTTTCATAAGGCAAGTCTATCTCTTTTACTATTGATGCACCCTCCAGATTCACATATAATA
Source organism: Ichthyophis bannanicus (assembly GCA_033557465.1). Lineage (NCBI taxonomy): Eukaryota > Metazoa > Chordata > Amphibia > Gymnophiona > Ichthyophiidae > Ichthyophis > Ichthyophis bannanicus. Next base: position 833,419,122 of record CM066036.1, on the reverse strand, counting down.
TATGCAATCATATTTCTTACAATTGCTTCCTCTCCATATAGGAGTGCATTGGTTTCTTCTAACGTTATTACTTTAGCATTAATTGTTAGACTCTAAAAAATGGGTAATTCATTGTTATTCTCTGTCTTCCTATTGACAAAAATGTTACTCCATGCTATATGTTCAACCCAAGTTCTTATATCCTGTTTTATGTAAGTCCAGTACGGTTTCTCCTTACTTATGGATAATGTTTCTGTTATATGTAAACCGAGCTGACTCGAAGAGCGCAGTATAGAAAAGACTTTAAATAAATAAAATAAATAAATAAAAATATGTGGACCTGAATTTGTGCTGGGCAGTGCTATGGGTTATGTCAGTGTATAGCCCGCTCACCTCCCGCCTAACCCAGATTTTCCATGACGGGGTCATATGCGGGTGTCATTGCACAGACAGGAAGCCAATTTTCAATGATACACAGTTAGCCCCAGCGCCTTAAAGATAGGTGAAATTTTCTCATGCCTATCTTTAAGGTACAGAGTGTTAACCGTGTAGCATCGAAAATCGCTGCTACATGGATAGCACCATGGCCCACCTCTGCTCCACCCTGGAATTCCCCCCATACTCCCCGATGCTATGGAACCAGGCTGCTGGCATTAACCTTTAAAAAGGAGATAGAGCAGCTTTTAAACTAGATAATAGGGGAAAGCCGGCAGTCGCCCAAGAGCGCATGGTTCGGAAGAATGTATCCTTGAAGGATACTACCAAAAGCAGAGAGGTTCCAAAAAAAAGAGTAAAGCAGCCCAAATGCCCTCGGGTATGGAGCAGACAGAGCTTAAAGATCCCAAATTACCCATGTCTACCAATAGCCAAATTAATATGAATAAAACAGAGTCTCTAAAATGCTTGTATGCAAATGCTAGAAGTCTAAAAAATAAGATGGGAGAGTTAGAATATATAGCACTAAATGAGAGGTTAGATATGATTGGAATATCAGAGACATGGTGGAAGGAGGACAACCAGTGGGACACTGTGATACCTGGGTACAAACTATATCGTAATGATAAAGCTGATCAAATTGGTGGAGGGGTTGCGCTCTATGTTAGAGAGGGCATCGAGTCAGAAAGGATTAAAGTTTTTCAGGAAACAAAATTTGCTGTAGAATCTCTATGGATTGAAATTCCATGTAAAAAGGGGAAGGCGATGGCAGTGGGGGTGTACTATCGACCGCCTGGACAGAATGAACAAATGGATGATGAAATGCTCAAAGAAATCAAGGAAGCTAACAAAAGTTACAGCGCAGTAATAATAATGGGTGATTTCAATTAACCCTGCATCGACTGGGTCAGTTTCACGGCAGGACATGCTAGGGAGATAAAGTTCCTAGATGAAATAAATGACTGCTTCTTGGAGCAGCTGGTTCATGAACTGACCAGAGGGAAAGCCATATTAGACCTTGTCCTTAGTGGAACACCAGATCTAGTGCAAGAGATAAGGGTTTTGGGGCCACTTGGCAATTTGATTTAATTAGTGGAGGAGGGATAGTAAGGAAATTTGCAGTACTACCTTTTAACTTTCGAAAGGGAGACTATGATAAAATGAGGAAAATAGTTAAGAAAAAACTAAAAGGAGCAGTTGCAAAGGTTAAAGATTTACATCAAGCTTGGGTGTTGTTGAAAAATACTATCTTGGAAGCCCAGACCAGCTGTATTCCACGCTTTAAGAAAAGTGGAAGTCCAAAAAACTGCCAGCATGGTTTAAAGGTGAGGTCAGAGAGGCTGTTGTTGCCAAAAAAAGCATCTTTCAGGAAATGGAAAAAAGAGCCAAACGACAAAACCTGGAAACAGCACAAGCACTGGCAAGTCAAATGCAAGTCATTGATAAGGCAGGCAAAGGGAGAATTTGAGAAGAAGCTTGCTGAGGAAGCAAAAACGCAAAATAAAGACTTTTTCAAGTACATTCGCAGCAAAAAACCTGTGAGAGAGTCAGTTGGTCCATTAGATGATAGAGGGGTTAAAGGGGCACTAAGAGGCGACAAGGCGATAGGTGAGAGACTGAATGAATTCTTTGCTTTGGTCTTTACTGAGGAAGATGTAGGGATGTTACCCATGACTGAAGTGGTATTTAAAGGTGCGGAAGAATTGAAGGAAATATTGATACATCGGGAAGATGTATTATAACTATTAGATAAACTCAAGAGTAGCAAATCACCTGGGCCTGATGGTATACATCCAAGGGTGTTGAAAGAACTGAAATATGAGATTACAGACCTGCTATTAGTAATCTGTGAATTTTCATTAAAATCATCTGTAATACCTGAAGATTAGAGAATCGCCAATGTAACGCCAATTTTTAAAAAGGGTTCCAGGGGTGATCCTGGAAACTACAGACTGGTGAGCCTGACATCAGTACTGGGAAAAATGGTAGAAATCATCATAAAGAATAAAATTACTCAGCATGTAGATAGTCATGGCCTAATGGGAGACAGCCAACATGGCTTTAGACAAGGAAGATCTTGTCTTACTAATCTGTTATGTTTTTTCGAAGGTGTGAATAAACAGGTGGGCAAAGGTGAGTCAGTTGATATAGTCTATCTGTACCTTGAGAAAGCCTTTGACAAGGTCCCTCATCAGAGACTTTTGGCAAAACTAAAGAGTCATGGGATAGGAAGCAGGAACTGATTAAAAGATAGATAGCAGAAGGTAGGGCTAAATGGCCAATTTTCCCAATGGAGAAAGGTGAATAGTGGTGTACCGCAGGGATTTGTGCTGGGTCCGCTGCTTTTTGACATATTCATAAATGACCTGGAAAGTGGAATAATGAGTGAAGTTATCAAATTTGCAGATGACACAAAACTATTTAAAGTTCTTAAAATCCAAGAGGTTGTGGAAAATTGAAAGAGGATCCTGATAAATTGTAAGACTGGGCATCAAAATGGCAGATGAAATTTAATGTGGACAAGTGCAAAGTTATGCACCTAGGGAAGAACAATCCAAACTATGTTTACACGATGCAAGGTTCCACATTAGGAACCACCACCCAGGAAAAAGATTTAGGCGTCATTGTGGATAACATGTTAAAACCCTCGGCCCAGTGTGCAGCGGCGGCCAAGAGAGCAAATAGAATGCAAGGTATCATAAGGAAAGGAATGGAAAATAAAACAAAATATATTATAATGCCTCTATATCGTTCCATGGTGAGACCGCACCTTGAACATTGTGTGCAATTCTGGTCACCGTATCTTAAAAAGGATATAGCGTTATTAGAAAAGGTTCTGAGAAGAGCCACCAAAATGGTAAAGGGGATGGAAGGATACTCCTATGAAGAAAGGCTAAAAAGGTTAGGGCTCTTTAACCTGGAAAAGAGACGGCTGAGGGGAGATATGATAGAAGTCTATAAATTAATGAACGGAGTGGAATGGGTAAATGTAGATCGATTGTTTACGTTATCAGAATATAGAAAGACTAGGGGACATGCAATGAAGCTACAGGATAAGCTATTTATTTATTTATTTAACAGTTTTTATATACCGTCTTTCTACAATTCAAGACGGTTTACATGGAACGTAACTGACAGTGTTGTACAACTGTTTACATAGAACAAGGTAACAGGCTACATAGGTAACATAAGAACTAGGGAACTAATGAGCTAATAAACTATTTACAATAAATTATTTACAATAATATGGATCATTTGTTTACATAAGAAGTAACTGTGGGTCACTTAGGATAATTGGAGGGACTAGTGAGGAGGGTAGGAGAAGGGGGGAGGAACTAGGGTGGTAGGGAAAAGTGTTCGAGGAAGAGGTGGGTTTTTAATCTCTTTCGGAATTCTGCGTGGCTCACACAGTTACGTAGTTCATGGGGAAGGGTATTCCATAGGGATGGGGCGTAGCGAGAGAAGGCCCTGTTGCTAGTAGATTGTTTAAAGTGTAATTTAGATGTAGGAATGGTTAGAAGGTTTTTGGTTGAGGAGCGGCGTGTTCTTGTGTTGTTAGGGAAGGCAAGGAGTGGGGAAAGGCATGGAGCTGATTCTTTTGAGATGATCTTATGAATAAGGGTGAGCACTTTAAATTTGGATCGGAGTTGGATTGGGAGCTAGTGTAAGTCATAGAGGACAGGAGTAATATGGGATTGTCTAGGGTTGTTAGTTATTAATCGTGCCAGGGTATTCTGGCCGAGTTGGAGAGGTTGGATGGTGGTCTTAGAGAGGCCATGATAGATAAGGTTACAATAGTCAAGTGAAGGGGTTGTGAGGGCCTGACAGACAGTACGGAAGGAGTTGGGGCTTAAGAGGGGCTTAAGAGGGGCTTGAGGTTCCGGAGGGTTCGCAACTTCACGTAAATTGTATTGGTAGTTTTCTTTATGTGATCAATAAAGGAGAGGTTCTGATCGAGGATGATTCCAAGATTTAAGATTTAAATCTATTAAAAGAAAATATTTTTTTACTCAACGTTTAATCAAACTCTGGAATTTGTTACCGGAGGATGTAATAAAGGCTCTTAGTGTAGCTGGGTTTAAAAAAGGTTTGGACAAGTTCCTGGAGGAAAGTTCTATAAACCATTATTAAGAAGGGACCCAGGATATCAATGCTTGACCAAGTACAAGCATTGTGGAACCTGTGTCTTTTGGGGAAACTGCTAGGTACGTATCACCTAGACTGGCCACTGTTGGAAACAAGATAGTGGGCTTGATGGACCTTGGTCTGACCCAGTATGGCACATCTTATGTTCTTATGTTCTTAGATAGCATCTGGGCATGTTAGGGACATATCCAGGATTTTCAAAGGGCACTACTTGTGTAGATGCCATTCGAAAATCCCGGATAAAGCCTTTACTTGGGTAACTAGGGAAGTTACCCTTGTAAAGGCTTTCGAAAATTAGGCCCTTGGTGACTTTATTGAGTTTCTGTCAATTTCATGTCCTCCTCGTCCCTTAATGATAGCTGGTTTTGCATTGTTCTCACAATTACACTTTGGGGTATGTTTACTAAACTGTGGTAATGCCACCCACGTTAGGTTCTGCGGTAAAGGTACAGATGCCCATATAAAGGCGTGGGCAGTGCATCATTACAGCAAGCTGTATCAGCTAACGCACGTTACAAGGTGCCTTAGACTAATGCGCGTTACAAGGCGCCTTATAAGGCACCTTACAAGGCACATTACAAGGCGCCTTATAAGGTGTCTTGTAAGGTACCTTATAAGGTGCCTTGTTAGGTGCCCTATAAAGTGTCTTGTAAGGTGCCTTGTAAGGTGTCTTAGAAGGTGCCTTGTTAGGTGCCTTATAAGGTGCCATGTAAGGTGCCTCATAAGGTCTCCTATAGGGCTCCTTAGGCTAAGTGCCGTATTAGGCACCCCTGGATAAGGCACCGTAGAAGGCACCCTGGGCCATGGAACCATAGGTTAAGGTGGCCTAACAAGGTTATGGTGCCCTAGAATACTGTGCCCTAAGGGCTGCAAGGTGCTTCAGGAATATATTTAGACGAAAACTGAAAACCTATCTGTTTCAAACCCACTACAACTTGATCTAACTGCGATACCCTACCTCAACCAGATCTCCTCTGCCGCACTCGGCAGCATATAATCTAATAGTATATAGTCATGTATAACTTGTACACCTTGGCAACTAATTCCGTACAAATTGTATATAACCATGTATAGTCTGTACACCTTGGCAACTAATTCTGTACAAATTGTATATATGGGGCCCTCCCCCAATCTACTGAAATCAAATGTATACCTTGATCTGTGTGCTTTAATCAAATGTGTATCGTATCCAAATGCTTGTCCCGTGTTACGTAATCATTGACTAATCAAAATGTAAAACTGAAATCTCAATGTACCGTACAATACATTATGATTCTGTAAAGTAAACCACTGCTGATCGTAGGAAGCAGCGGTATACAAGTGTTTACTAAATAAATAAATAAATAAAATATGCATGACCTGTGAGGCACAGAGACAGATGTAGATCTAACACTAGATAGAGCACTGAGGAAAGGCAATGAACAGGTGAGTGAAGGAGGGAGAGCTGAGAGCTGCTGGACCTGCCATATCTGCGGGCATCCCATGTGGCTGCCAGTACTGTTGACAGACATGGTGGGGGCAACTTTACCACAGCACAGGGTGTTGGCAGTGTAAAGTACTTGAAAGACAGTTGGTGGCAGGCGATGGGAATATGTGTCCCCCAGTGGAGGCAGAGGTGGCAGGATAGTTACAATGATGGGTGGTCAGAGGAGTGGTGGTGCCATGCAGATCAGGCAAAGGCAAGGCAAGCATGAAGAGATGCAATGCAGGAAAGGGTACCAGCGCAGGACATGGGGTGACAGCCTGCACAGGAAGACAGGACTCTACACAGCTGACATACTCAGAAAGATGAACCGAAGGATTGTTAGCAACAGTGGTGAGGGTAATATGGGCTGGCAGCATGGATCTGCAAAGATATGACAGTTACAGGCATGCAAAATATCTGAGTTGGACAGGCATGAAAAGAGGGAACAACAAGGAATCAAACCCATGACCACTGTTTAGAATGTCATTGTATTAACCAGTAGGCTATACCTCTATGGCTTGTTGCATAGAAATGGCTGGGTACAGAAGGGCTGCAGGTCACCACACAAACCATCTGCTCTGTGTGCCAGGATAGGGTAACCCCATAAGCACCCATGATGCAATGCACATGCAGAACAGCGGTCTACAGCTGATCACCAGATGGGGTCTGCACCTCTCTGGTACTGCAGCATGGTAAGACGTGCTGATAGTGTGTGATACTGGCACAGAGTAGCTACAGACCATGCCATTGTGCAGGTTCTGTGTTCACCATGAGGGTTAGGATGGGCGCCCAGCACTAGGTCAGCAGTACATGTGGTGCTAGAGATAGGTCCTGCTGCACATTTTCAGTACTGCCAATGTGTGCCAGGTTTTCCTAGAAGTGTAACTGAAAGTACTTCTGTGTTCTGCAATCACATGTGGCCCTGTGGGGCCAGACACCACCCAGATTAGTGCACACCCAGTGTTAGGGTCTGGTTGCCATTGGTACCTGTTATCAGGGCAGAGGAGTGTCTAGACTCACAAGAGGTGGATGTAGCACCGTCTCTATGGGTCGAAGTGGTATACGCTATATACCCCAAAGGACCCACAATCACCCATTTTGTAGGTGAGGGAGTGGATGGACAGGTGCCTGAGCTCTGTCTGAAGGACAAGCAACTGCAGTCCTGCTGGCAGAGGACAGCCCTCCAGGGCTGGTGGGCCAGAGCCATACCAATGACTGTGGCAGTGGCAGACCAACAGTAATGCTTGGGATAAGCTGGGGAAACCTCAACTGCCCTACACCACAGTCTGCCATTCACCAGCAGATGGCACAGTCAGACTGCACCTGCAGCACCCTACAAGGTGTTCCAACCATGCACAGACTAACTGCAGACAGTCCACTAGCCAGTCCATAGTGCATGCTCACAGGAGAACCTTCTGCACCCAGAAATGGGATGTACAGCACAGACACCAAGCAGGTCTGTCAGGGATTGGGCCCAAGAACTGGGAACACACAGGTATAACTGAAAACAAATAGTGTTGAGCACTATGTGGGAACATAGACATGCCATGGTCACTGCTTGGTCAGGGTGAGAGTGACTTCACAGCATGCCATGCTGTGGCCACCCTGTCCATTCAGGTGATGGTCAGGCACTACAGTGTCCCAGCTATTGCCCTACACCCTGTGCAGATGCATCCTGCCAATCTGCCCTGTCTGGGCCATACCCACAATACCTTACTCCATTATGCACATTTGCAGGCTAACGCTGGTAACAGTGGGACATTGTGGGCCCAGAGTGGTTTAGGCAGCCACAAAACAATTGATAGACATAGACACACACCTCTATTGCAGCATTGTGCAATGATAGGGGTGGTTGGCAATCCTGCTCGCCACACTGGTCCTGATCACAGTACCGACATTGCTAAACTGTGCAGGGGGTGGTAGTAGTAGTGTTCTGCTGATAACTGCAGCTCCATGCTGGGGCCACCAGCCTGACTCTCCATGAAGGATAGTGGAGCCTGTGTGAGTGGGTGTTTTGAACCCTGTTTGACGCGACTTTGGGGTTTGCACATGTTGATGTTGTATCTGCATTGTAGGGTAAAATGTGGGGAGATGCTCTGTAGGGTCCACAGCTGGGACTTGAACCTGTGAGCCTCTGCTTCTGGACACAGTGGCTGTGTGTACTTCACCACACTATTGCCACAGAGGAGTAGTGGTCCTGGGGCTACCCTTACTTTCCTCAGGCAGAGCTTTTCTGTTGCACTGCACACCACGTACTGGTACAGGGCGTGGCCTAGGGTACAGAGAAGAGCCACTAAAATGGTAAAGGGGATGGAAGGATACCCCTATGAAGAGAGGCTAAAATGGTTAGGACTCTTCAACCTGGAAAAGAGACGGCTGAGGGGAGATATGATAGAGGTCTATAAATTAATGAATGGAGTGGAATGGGTAAATATAGATTGATTGCTTACGTCATCAGAATATAGAAAGACTAGGAGACATGCAATGAAGCTACAGGGTAACCTATTTAAGACTAATAAGAGAAAATATTTTTTCACTCAATGTGTAATCAAACTCTGGAATTTGTTACCGGAAGATGTAGTAAAAGCTGTTAGTGTAGCTGGATTTAAAAATGGTTTGGACAAGTTCCTGGAGGAAAGGTCCATAAACCATTATTAAAAGGAACCCGGGATATCACTGCTTGACCCAATGCCAGCATTGTGGAACCTGTGTCTTTTGGGGAAACTGCTAGGTACTTATGACCTAGATTGGTCACTGTTGGAAACAGGATACTGGGCTTGATGGACCTTGGTCTGACCCAGTATGGCATATCTTATGTTCTTAAGAGGTGCTCACAGAAGGATAGAGAGGACTTTAATGTGATACCAAGTTAGCAGAGGGAGGGCACCAGTTGGATAGGGGTATGTGAGAGCAGGGGAGCCAGGGATGGTGAAGGGCTGCCGAAGGTGAAGCAGATGGCTGAAGTCTTTGAAAGGTTGATGCGTAGGAAATTGGAGGGCATCCAGGAATCAATACAGGAGAGAGAGGTGTTGAGAGGAGTCAGGTTTGGAGCAGTGAGGCTGGTGTGGTATAGAAAAATGATATCATCTGCATAATAATAGGCCCAAATAATGTGCAGCTGGATAAGAAGAGTCAGATAGACATTAAAGAGGAGGGGAACCAGGACAGAGCCTTGGAGATGCCGCAGGGTAGAGAAGTGACCAGGAAGGAGGCAGAGCCTGAGAGAATGGAGAAAAACCTAGAGGTGAGAAAGGATCAAATCCAAGGAAGGATAGTACCAGAGATCCCGGAATCACAAAGACGGCTGAGAAGGGTGAAGTGATCGACCAGATTGAAAGCAGAAGTTAGATCCAATGATACAGCTAAAGAGATATTACTGTGATTATGAGAAGTGTGGAGCTCATTCAAAAAAGGAAGAAGAATGATTTCTGTATTGTGACTGGGCTGAAAACCGGATTGGCGGGGCTGGAAGATAAAGGTGGCATCAAGGTGGGAGGACAACTGTGAGAAGACCAGCTTTTCTAGGACCTTAGAAAGAAACGGGAAATTGGAGATGGGGCACCAGTGTGCCAGAATGGATGAATCCAAGGAGGGTTTCTTAATTATAGGACGAAACAGGTCGTGTTTCCATGGAGAAGGGAAGGAATCAGAAGAAAAACTGGTGTTGAAAATTATGAGTATGAGTGGGAGGAGGGCCAGAGATGGATCAGACAACCAGTGAGAAGGAATAGGATTAGATTGGCAGATGGACTTACGGGAGGAGGAAAGGGCTTTAGAGAGCTTGGCAGAGGTTATGGGATGGAAGGAGGACCAGAGGTGAGCTAGAGAGGGATCTAGTGGAGGGGAAGAGTAGGTAGAGGTTAAGGTGTGTGTCAGGAATAGTAGGAGAGAGTGGGGGAGGGGGGGCAAGCTGGGAAGGTTGCACGAAGGGCTTGACATTTTCCAGTGAAATGAACGCCCAGAAGAGCAGGATCTGGAGGGGTGGAAGGGGGGACTATGGAAGAAGAGGAATGGGGAGATGAGAATGAGCAGAGAACAGAGTTCACCTGGTGGGAGGAAGAGGAGATGAGATCAGAATAGTAGGATTGCTTGGCAGTGTGGATTAGGTAACGATAGTGATGGTGTCAATGGCAAAAGCGAGCTAGGGATTCCAGAGAGGGATGCTTGCCCCAGGGGCATTAAGTGTGATGGAGATAGGTGCAGTGAAGAAAAATAACAGGGTGGTACTAGGGGTCACGGGTAGACGGACAGGAGTGGATGATTGGACAAAGAGGAGCACGTTTGTCGAGAGCAGCAGTCAGGGCGGCATTCCAGGTCTAGACTTAGAGATCCGAAGGGAAGAAGAAACTGTTAAAGGGTAGAAGATGTAATGAGTTGTGAGAAAGCAGTCATGCTAGAAGGACTCTCAGACATGGATAGGGAGGAAAAGAGATGCAAAGGGAAAAGGAGGCATAAATGATCCGACCAAGGGACTGGGAACACAGAGAGAGCAGAGGGTTTGAAGGGAGAGTCAGAAGGAATGTTAATCAAGTTGGGAGTGTGGCCAGCAGTGTGGGTGACACAATGAACATGTTGCTGGAGCGAAAGGTCAGCAAGGTGAATAAGGGAAGTAGTATCATGGGGATTAGAAGGGGAATCCAGATGCATATTGAAATCTAAGATCAGAAGACAGGAGTACAGGAGAGAAGCCTCAGAAAGGGTAAGCAGGAGAGAATCTCACAGGTGTGGTTGGAGGGAGGGAGGGGAAGAAGGTAGAATGGGGGAGAGGAGTCTATGCAAAGAAGGAGAGATTCGGGGTAATGGAGAGCAGGGAAAGAGATTTCATTGATGGAAAGGACAGAGTGGAGAAGAGCAGCTGCCCGTCTGCCACTCAGGCCCCATCGTGAGGTAGTGAAAGCAGAGAAACCAGCGGGGAGACAGAGATTAAGTAGAGGCTCCTCACTCTCGTGCAATCAGGTCTCAGTGAGAAACAGGAGATCCAGAGAGTGTTGTAAAATGAGGTCATGGATGAGGATGGACTTGGCATGCAGTGATCTACAGTTTAAGAGGGCCATAGTAAAGGAGGAGGGGGGGTGCAAGAGGGAAGGTGAGTAATGCATAGACGAAGAAGATGTGGACGAATGACAAGATAGTAGGTTTGAGGCATTCCTGGAGAGATGGACAGGGGGAGAGGAAGAGGAGGGATCATAACACCAGCCCCAGTGAACTGGGATGGCCGACATGCTAGAGCAGAGCAAGAGACAGAAGAAGGGTAAAAGGCAGAGGAGCGTGAAATAAAAGGACCTACCAGAATGGATGAGATGTGTGACCAAAGCACAGTGCACTGGGAGAGTCAAGGTGATAGATTTATGGATGGTGCCGGCACCCCCGGAGTCTCCCCAAGAAGTTCACCCAAGGAGCACATCGTGCTCCTTGTGCAAGCTCCTTTAGTGTGTGCCGCCCCAGTGCAGAATGCTGCTGGGGACTTCAATCTATCTGCCAGAATTACCTTGAAGGAACATGGCCACATCACTTCCAGTATGGATGGAAGAGACAGCAGAGTGTGCAACAGGAGATGTAATTACCTAGAGGGAGAACAGAAAGAGCAAATCAACATAAGACAAGCACAACAGACAAGTGGGATGAGCAGCAGTACATCAGCAAGCTTCTCCTGGACATCATATTGTAAGTATGAGGCCCAGAGCCATGGAAACTCAGTGCTGTATCAAAAATATCAGAAGTCACCTGGAATATGTATTTTCCACACCCCTTTCTTTGATTCACTAGGGATTAGAGTTGCATAGCCTTCTCAAGATGGCACAAACTCTGGCATGTTGCGCATGATGTTCCCCAAGTGTATATCCATGAAGAACCAGTAGGATGCTATGTAGGATGTTATCACAGAGTTCATAAAGAATTTCCTTCTAAAAGTTTCAGTGTCCTTGCTTTCATCCCTGGGGGTCAGTGGCATAAGGTACAATGAGGGAACCCATTCATTCGATGGCCCCCCTTCCCCCATGCGGCGTCAGCGTCAGCAGTATTGAAATTTACTTTATCATGTTTGCTGCCCTGCTTTGCTCTTGTAAGTTCACCGCGGGCCCGGCTGCTCTTCCCCACTGGACTGAAGTCTCGCAGTGTGGACGTTATCGTAAGACTTTGACCCGGAGAGGAGGAGCTTCAGGGCCCATGGCAGAATTACAAGAGCAGAGCAGCAAACATGATAAAGTAAGTTTGTCGTGCTACTGCCACTGGCATTGTATGGGTCCCTTTCTGCCTGGGCCACCCCTCCCCCTGCATTATGGAGGCTTCTTGAGGGAACTTTATGCCAGTGCTGGGGGCACTAAAGAATGGGTCTTTTGAGAGCTGATGCGATGACCATGGAATGGTGCATCAGCTGTAGCTTATCAAATCCTGGAGCCTTTTAAACTCAATACATAGAATCATTCTTCTTGTTGATAGATTGCAGAGAAGGAGTCTTTCATATCTTGAAATGCACTGCCTTTAGGATTCTATGAACGGGCACTGTTATAGCATCCTTAGGAATATTGAGCAATTGGAGGATTTCCAACTCTTCAACCTTGAGTTCCTCTTCTCTCTATAATTGAAACGAAATGGACTTATCCATTTTCCAATCAAAGTCAATGAAGGATAAGTCCTATGGATGTGACTTCCATCTCTCATAAGGAAGTTAGGGATTTGAAGACAATTCAGATGACCTCTCTTCTGAGAAGAATTTCAAGTCATACTCAGAATCCCAGGAGCGCTCCAATCCCAACTCTAAGAAATACTCCATGGAAGCCTTGGTCACTGCTTGGGCCAACCTCTGCTTCTTCCGGGGAGAAAATCTGCTATCAGAGCACCAGTGAACTGATGACCTTCAAAGCCTTTGGGAGCAGTCATCCCCAAATGTACTTGAAACTGTCTTGATAATGATGATGAATCTCCTACAGACATAAGAACAGCCATATTGTCTGTAGGAGATTCATCAGCAGCAGCAGCAGCATCAAAGCACTGAAGGGCTTCAGCTGGTGATTTCCAGACCCGTTGTCAGTTTCAATTGCATCTGGGGGTGATTGCTCCACAAGACATTAAAGATCATCTGTGCTCTGATGCCCAGGAGTGCTGAAAACTCAATGATGAAATTGCTACTATTAAAATCATCAATGGTATCAGAATATTGGAGGGTGGCCAACATAATGCCTTTTTTTAAAGGGCTCCAGGGGTGATCCAGGAATCTACAGACTGAGCTTAAAGACAGTGCTGGGCAAACTGGTGGAAACTATTACTGAGAACAAATTTGCTGGACACATGGACAGACATGGTTTAATGGGACAAGGTCAACATGGATTTAGCCAAGGGAAGTCTCACCAATCTGCTACATTTCTTTGAAGGAGTAAATAAACATGTTTTTTAAAATTTTTATTTATTTAATACTCTTATATACCGTGCTATTCAACATCAGTGCGGTTTACATGGAACATCAAAGCAGTTTTACAGTGGGGTTACACCGTAAATTACAGATAACAGGGAGAATAACTTGGATAACATGTTAACTATATACACAAAGGCATAAGGTGAAAACCCTATGGCAAATTAACTATATACACAAAGGCATAAGGTGAAAACCCTATGTACATCACATTGTGGAAAGATTACGGGAGATTAAGGATCTGTGTTGCGTGCAGGGTGTTTTGGATTGCCTACTCAGGGTAGCACTTGAGAAAGATGTGGTGCTTCAGGGCCTTCCTGAATTTAGTTATCTCTGTGATTGCTCGTAGGCTGGGTGGCAAGGCGTTCCAGCTTCTAGGTGCACAAAGACTGAAAGCTCTGTTTGCGGTTGACTGTGTACACTGGGTTATTGTTTTGGGGATTACTATAGTATTTATTGCTGCGTGTCGTCTGGTTCTGGTAGGGGGAGTCATGAGCGTAAGGCTTGCAAGTGATGAGGGGGAAAGTCCATTGATAGCCTTGAATGTTAGTAGTAAGATCTTGAAAGTGATCCTACTGTGAATTGGGAGCCAGTGGAGACTTTTGAGGATCGGTGTTATATGGTCATGTTTTGAGGCACCATTTAGAACTCTGGCTGCAGAGTTCATGACGAGTTGGAGTGGAGTCAGGGTGGATTGAGGTAACCCTTGCAGGATCGCATTTGCATAGTCGAGATGTGGAATCATTAATGCTTGAAAGATCGTTCTAAAATCATCCGGTTGTAGCAGGGGGCGTAGATGTCTGAGGGTTTTGATTTTTAGATATATTGATTTGACCATGATGCCAATATGGGCTTTCATGTCCAGTTTCTGGTCCAGTGTTACACCCAGGTAATGGATTGTAGGTTTGGTTTGAAGCTCTACATTTCCGACTTTTAGGTTGGCGGGCGGGCGGAAGTTAGGGTTTCTGGTAATGAACAGCACTTCAGTCTTTTTGTGTTGTATCCGGAGATTCTGATTTTGGAGTCAGCTTTCTACTGCAATGAAGCAGTTCGTTAGTGATGAGAGCTCGATCTGGTCAGTCTTGAAGGGTGTGTATAGCAGTACATCGTCGGCGTATATCATGCAGTTAATGTTAAATGACCGTATGAGCGCGCAGATGGGCTGAATGTAGATATTAAACAGCAGGGCAGATAGGTAGGATCCCTGCGGAACGCCTTGTTTCTGGTGGAACGGAATGTTGATAAAGTTGAGCCAGTTGATCTAGTGTATTTAGACGTTTGGAAAACATTTGATAAAGCCCCACATTAGAGACTCCTGAGGAACTTAAAAAAGTCACAGTGTAGGAGGCAATGCCTATTTTGGATTAGAAACTAGTTGAGAGAGAGAAAAGAGAAAGAAGGAATAAATGCCAATTTTTTCCAATGGAGGAAGGTGAATAATGAAGTACCACAGCAATCTGTCCTGGGACTTGTGTTTTTTAACATATTTGTAAAGGATCTAGAACTGGGAATAACATGTGAGGTGATTAAGTTATTCAGAGTTGTTAAATTGCATGCGGATTGTGAGAAATTGCAGGAGGATCTTGTGAGAATGGAAGACTGGGCATCTAAACGGCAGATGAAGTTCAGTGTGGACAAGTGCAAAGTGATGCACGTAGGCAAGAATAACCCAAACTATAGATACACAATGCTATGAGGAAAGGTTAACGAGGTTAGGGCTCTTTAGCCTGGAGAAGAGCTGACTGATGAGAGATATGACAGAAGTCTACAAAATCCTAAGTGGAGTTGGAATCTGTAGATGGTCTAGAGGACATGCTATGAAGATACAAAGTAGTATATCTGAAAATGATGAGAGAAAAAATATTTTCTTCTAACATATAATCAGTCTTTGGAACTCATTATCAGAGGATGTGGTAAAAGTAGGTAGTGCATTTGGGTTTAAAAAAGGTTTGCAGAAATTCCTGAAAGAAAAGTCTGTAAACCATTACTAAGGTAGTCTAAGAGGAAACCACTGCTTATTCCTAGGAATATTGGAGGGTGGCCAACATAATGCTAGGAATAAGCAGTAGGGAAATGGATACTTTTGAGGCCCTTCAATGCCTTGATGATGATGATGATGAATCTCCTACAGACAGGTAGTGAATCTTGTGTATCAGCTCAATGCCTTGATGGCCGTGTGTAGAGCAGCCACTGCAGCTGCATCACATCATGCAAGGAAGACCTCCATCCTTTCCTCAAATCATTTTGGGAGATATTCCTCAAGGGTTGCCATTGACAAATGTGGATGAACAGCAATAGACTGTTGATGTCTCCAGAATCTTCCGAGGAATATTGCCAGGCTGGTCTTGGCCCAGTGGAAACCATCACAGCCTCGCCAATATGTGATTTATTAAATCTTCTGTTAGACCACACTGGACCACTTAGAATGGGAGATTAGCGGTACAGAAGTCTCCATTAGAATTAGAATGTTCCTCATGTCAGGTCCAAGTTGATGATATTGAGTCCTCCAAGGTCTTGATGCTCATGATATCAGAAACTGCTTTGAACGGGCTTTCAAGAAGGCAATAGATATATGTTTTATAAATAAATAAATAAATAAATACCCCCCCTAGATCACCATCCCACCCTGGATCATCACCATACCCTTGGAGAACAACCCCCCTTCCTGGAATAGCAATCCCCTCTGAAGAAACTCTTCTGGAACAGCAGCACCCCCCTCCCCCCAAGAGATTTGCCAACAAAACCTCCAGGAGCAGAAGCCCCCCTATCAGCAGTCCCACACCATTCTCCACCTCCCCAACTATTTCAGGACTTGCACAGGCACAGCCCAGCCGACAGAGTAGGAATGGTCTCCCTCTGGTCCTTGCTTTGTAGATGCTGAGTTGAAAATGGTAACTATGACCCCTAGTGGTAATCTTGCGGTACAATCATTCCCTATATGGCAGATTGACCCAAGCCGTAGTAATGTAAGAATTTCGCTAGGGGTTATAGTCATCATTTTGAATCCTGGCAGCTATAGGACAGGAAAGGAGAGGGCGAGAGCACTCCCATGCCATTCATTGGATGCGTAGGGATATTCAAGGGTAAATCCCTAGGGGTAGTTAGGGGTGGGGGAGGGTCTAGGAATGATGCGAGACTTCTGCAATGAGGGTTTTTGTTGGGACATATCTCTTAAGGGGCGGGGGTTTTTGGGGGGATGTCTCTCCAGGGAGGTTGCTGTTCAGGGGGTATCTCTTGGGAGGGGTTGCTGTTCTAGGGGTGGTAGTGGTTATCCAGAAGAGTTAATATCCAGGATGGGGAGATTTGGATTGTACCACCACAAGAGCTGCTTCCTGAAAATGTTTGGTTCAGGATTCAAGTTGCATGCCTCTGCAGATATTATGGGAGCACCCTGCTATCTGCCAAAAGGCATGCAATGTAGGCTGGTGTGATAAATGTCTGCCCTGTGCTGCAGGTTCTGGGCACACCCTCTCCATTTATCACACAGGCTTTGTGCTTTCTACACCTTAAGTTTACCGCCCTGTAGTAAAAATGCCCCTTAGTTGCAAAGCGTCCATGACATAACTGATCAATTCCAGATATTTGAAGGACGCTCCCTTAGAGTCCAATTCATGCTTACTTATTTTGAGTATCTTGTATCTATCTGATCAATCATGTGATTTACTAGAATTCATTTTTAAGAATTATGCCCTGCTAAAACCACTGATTCAGTTTTAATTTAAACAAAGCATAAGTGGCAAAGGGGACGTTTTTTGATTTTACCGTCTGCAGAAAAGTAAACAGCTAGTGAGGGGCTGCCTGCATTCTCTGACCTATGATACAAGTTTAATAATATTAATGAAAACATTTCCTTATCCTTGTCCTTTGAAGTATGCCAGCTTTTATTATGTACTCCGCAAATGCTTGGTCAACAAAATTTTCAGGCTCATTAGCATGGGGACGGTAAAAAAAAGTCTTTTGAATGGCCAGACGGGTGATTCAAGGCTTGTTTTCATTATTACCAGGCTAAAGCTAATATTTAAGCAAAAAAAAAAAAAAAAAAAGCAAAATGAAAACAATAAATTATCACAGAAAGAAATATCAAACTCATTTTCACTTTGAGCTGAGAAGCTGAGATGTGGGTGTTTGCTAGGGAAATACTGCCAGGAATAAAATGAGAGAGCATTTTATTGCCCCCATTACAGTCCTAACACTACTTCTGGCAAGCTAGATTAGAAACCTTTTTTATTGTTTTACACTTTGGTTTTTAGTGAATGTTCATAGTGTTGGTGAACAGAGGTCTTATACAATAGCTACAGCCCAAGTGGGAGCAGTGCAGGAGGTACCTGCCTGTACCTCAGCCATCCTCTAGAGGGTGCTAAGCGAGTTCAGACTTTCCTGCAACTACCGGTATTGTGCAGAGCTCTGCTAGGATTATGGGTCCAGGACAACATGTTTGAGATTCAGTGAAGCTGAAGGAATTCAGTCTTCTGAAATTGCCGGAAGGGTAGGCTGAATATTGTCGCTATCCAGAGCCCATCCATTCTCCACCCCCATTCCATCCTGGCACTATGCTGATAGTGCAGTCGTGCTCAGGAAGATTTGAAGTGACCCTGTTGTAAGTGCTGTGAGCCACTTGAGTGCCAAAAGTTTCTCTCAAACAGAACATTTCTCAGGTAATTACATCATGGATCTATATTTAGTCCCAAACAATGTAGCAGTAAATCACAATCCTAGCTTATGTAGCAGAGTTAGCCATGCAGGACTCTTGGTTGATGCTAATCGGGTAAGTTCTATGGCATTATTCCCTAGCAGTCCTTTCAGCGTTTTTCCCAGTCCAATGCAGAATTGAAGTCCTCTTACTTGTATCTCCCTCTCAACCAGCAGCAAGGTGTTAATGAAGAGTTACCTTCTCTGGCTACCCAACACCCACTTGGCCCATGGAGGAAGTCTCTAGAGAAAGTCAGAGTTCTGCAGTTGAAAACTCCTTCTTGCAGCAGTGCTCACAAAAGCACGACGTCTCTGAATGGCCATCAGACCCTCTCACGTCAAGTTTTCCTCTCTCTGGAGTTCACTCTACTGTTGTACACACCTCCTTGGCTTCCTCTGGAAGTTCCACCTCTATTAGCTCCACAGAGTCTGCAGTCTCTAGCTCCATAGGTTCTGCATTTGAAGACAGTTTATTTAGCAGCAGCCCCTCTGTCTTCTCACTTCCAGCCCGCTCCCATTGATTTCCATAGGAGTTTATAACAACCTTTGACTAGAAGTCCTACCCACCCTAGTCTCAGGGCTTCCGCTCACAGGCCTCCACCTATCCCAGGATTCCCTCCGGGACCCACCCCAAGTCAGGAGATTCCTTCCCTTCTCACACTATATAGATAGTACCACTGAAAATCACTGGATAGTCCCAGCCAGCCCAATTTATCTGGGTAGTTTTCCTTCTACTGCTACTGCCTGTGTCCCTCCCTGATATCTCTTCTGTCCTGTTGCTTTCTGGTCTGTTCTCATAACCCATTAACTCTGCTGTATTGTGACTATTTCTTATCAGTCTGCAGCTACATGTACCATTGTCTGTCCTTCAACTGTTGCTCTGTTGGTTCGCTGCTCTGCTGTACTGGTGATTTTGTAACTTTCATCACAAGCATCCTTTGTCTCTAGCACTATGCTTCCTTCTGAAGAAACAGAAGGAAGCATAGTGCAGAATCTTAGCACTCTGGGAAGAAGTTATAAAAACAATTTTCAAGTGAAGCATTCATCTATGCTTATAATGTTCTAATAGGAGAGAAACAATTTCCTGAAGTAACAAAAATGACACCGTTTCCTTCTTTATTCTAAAAGAGGTCACTGATGTGAACGAGCAAGAAGCCCTCTGTTGACGGTAGTCCACAAGGCCTTGCTACAGTTTTTTTACTGAGACCTCGAAGATAATTCAAAGTTAGATTAACTGGTGATTTATTTCTCTAGTCTATCACAGTGAACGACTTTTTTCATAATTGACTATATATCGTTCAAGAAGAGTGGGCCATTACGATTTTTGTGAGTGCTTTAACCTTTCCGGCATTCAGCACGTTTCAAAGTAACAGCTGCCAGCGTGAGGGAAAATGGCGCTTTTTACGCTGGTGCCTGTGCAGAGGTGAGCCGGGGCCTCGTGCATGCTTCCCAGGCTCTGAAGCAGTTTAGATAGGCGCGGGACTCTTGGGGGGGGGGGGGGTGGATAAGACAGGAAATGGCTGATGGGGGGCTTGGACTGGAAATGGGCTGATAGGGGCTGGAATAAGACTGGAAATGGCTGATGGGGGGCTAGGATTGGAAATGGGCTGATGGGGGGGCAGGATTGGAAATGGGCAGAGGGGGAGCTTGGACAGGAAATGAGCTGATTGAGGCTAGAATAAGACTGGAAATGGCTGATGGGGGGCTAGGACTGGAAATGGGGGGAGCTTGGACTAGAAATGGGCTGATAGGGGCTGGAATAGGACTGGAAATGGCTTATGGAGGCTAAGATTGGAAATGGGCTGATGGGGGCTAGGATGGGACTGGAAATAGCTGATGGGGCTGAAATAGGACTGGAAATGGGCTGATGGGGGTCTGGAATAGGACTAGAAAATGCTGATGGGGGGCTAGGACTAGAATTGAGCTGATAGGGGGGCTAGAATCGGAAATGGGCTGATGGGGGTGCTAGGACTGGAAATGGGCTGAAGCGGGGGATGGGAGAATGGGACTAGAAGGGAGCGGATGTTGGGTGGGACTGGAACTAGAAGGGAGCTGATGTTGGGGGAGGACTAGAAGAGGATGGGGCTGGGTGAGTGAGTATGGAGAGGGGAAAACATATTTTGTGTGGGAGGGAAGAAAAATCTACAATTCACCAGGTATTGGGAGAGTAAGTGGGGATTGAGGATGGAAGGGTGAAATTTGAGTGGATGAAAAAGGAATAAAGAAAGAAATGGAGGAAAGAGCAAAAGGGGAAAGATCAGGATGTTAAAGCAGATGCAGAGAGAGAATGAAAAAACTAGAAGAGAGAAGAAAGGACAAATGGGCAGCAGACAATGGAGAGTTAGCCGAAGACACGAAGAAATCAGAAGAAAGTGACTGGAGCAATTGCAACTGAAAAATAAAATGCCAACAACAAAAGGTAGAAAAATACTTTATTTTGAATTTATAACTGGAATATGTCAGATTTGGGAAATGTGCATTGCTAATATATTTGCGTTTTTGTTTAGTAGAAGAAGAAATTAATTTATAGCTTTATTTCTCCAGTGTTGTTATATGTTCCAACTTTGGCCTTTGGGTTCCCAGTTTAATTATTGTCTTTCTATTTCTAAATTGCGATCCCTTGTTCTTTGTTTGGTGACGGTCTATGTTCTGCATGTGTATTCTGTTTATGTAGTTTCTATGTGACAGTCCCACTTGTTCTCTTTCCCCAGTAGGAGATGCATTGGTATTCTCTGAGATGTATTGTTTTAATATTTGCAGTGTTGCCTTTTGATAGGTAGGGTTTGGTGCTTTGTGAGTCCTGGTAGTGTTGTTATGATATGGCGGGTTTTCTATGGGTTCTAAATGGGCAGTGTTTACAGTACTTCCTAATGTGCCTGGCGCTTGGCACTGGAGTATAGTAATGCAGAAATCTGATCGTCTTTCTTTATCCAGCACTCATTAAGAGGCATGTTTACTAAACGTTAGTGCACGTTAACGTTATAGAAATATTTCTACAAATGAGACATATTATGCAAATGAGGCCTTGCAAAGCGTCTTCGCACATGGCCCCGCCCCCCCCCCCCCTTGGGCCGCCCCTGCCTCCTCTGGTATTTTAGGGTCTTCCAGCCTGCCTTGGTGCTAGGTTCTCTCTCTTCAGTAGTTTTAAGGCCTTGCAGCCAATCTGGATACTGTGTTGGCTCTCTTCAGGTGTTTTAGAATCTTTCAACCAGTCTTGGTGCTGTGTTGGTGCTGTGCTGTTCAGACATTTTAGGGCCTTGCAGCCAATCTAGGTATTGTGTTGGCCCCTTTTTGGTTTTCTATCACCCACATTTGATGGCTAGTAGTGCCATTACCTTTGCTGCTGCCAGCAAGTTTCAAGCGGATTTCCTTGAAAATGGATGGAAGCCCCACAGTTACATTATATAATTGCTTGCTCTACAGACTTCAATACGAACAAATGAGACAAACGTGCAAATGATTTGGTGTACAAAGCTGAACCGAATGGAGTTTGGTCTGAATTTTACCTGACACAGCATTTTTTGGAATGCACCTCCTTACATCCTGACTCGTCTTACACTACTTTTGCCCTTCGCCATTCACAGATTTGTGTTTTTTTCTCTTCTTTTTGCTGTTGCGTTCTCCTTTGTTGCATCCTCATCTTTCACATTATCCTTAGCTGTTGCCCTTTCCAACTGCTCTGCTTATTTCAGTTCCCTTCTTCCAGTTCTCCTTGGCAATTCACCATTCTTCTCTTTCTTTGCTATTCTGCTGCCCTTCTTTTGGTGCTCTCCTCTAGTTTTCTTGTTTCTTTCTTTATTTCCTGCATCTTCTCTCAGCTATTGTAAGATGTCATAATTCAGATATTTCTTTGGATTGTTTTGGCCAGAGATCGCACATTTACAATCAGTTGCCTTTTGCAGTTTCTCCTCTGATATGTTTGTGCATTTATTTATTTTTATTTATCTGAATTTAGCTCACACATTTTCAGTAGTAGTTGAAAGTGAGTTACATTGAGGTACTGTAGATATATCCCTTGCTCCTAGAGGAAGTTTGTACCTGAGGCCATGTGGCACGGCTGAAAGTTGGCTAGAGCACCTTGGGCTAGACCTTGTCACTCTGATGCGATGTTCCAGTCTGATGAGAGAAAGCTAACGCGATAGGATAGGAGTGCATATTGTCGCTCACTCCCCTCCCTAGTAGGGTCAGTTGCAAAAGAAAACCAATCTGATTTAAAAAACATTCCAGTTGTTTGCAGAAATAGGCAGAGATGTGTGTGCATAAGTCTGGTGGTCCACTCATGATGTGGATTCTCTTGCATGACTCTTTAGTGGGGAATGTGAAGAGAATGATCAGGGCGTTCGTTGCTAAGATGCGCTAACATTAAGACGTGTTAATTCACTGGGAGGGGCCTATTCTGTAGCAGCAGCTAGCATGAGTGACCATCGTCGCTTTAAATTGCATTGACTATCAGGTTTTCCCGGTCAGAGAATTAGCTAACTGGTCAGCTGCAATATTCACCTGCTGGCCAGATAGTTAAACCAGCTAAAGTTAGGCCAGCTCTTTTTTGGCAGAATTTCAGCCAGTTAAGGTTAACTGTCTAGCAGCTCGATATCATCACCGACTAGCTAACCCTCAGTTCCACCGCCGGCATGCCCCAACATTATGTGATTAGAATCGCGGCATTCAGTAGGTTTAGAAGGGAATATCCTGTTCACTGGGATTAACAGCAAATAAAGACCATACGGCCTCTCCAGTCTGCCCTTCCATACCGGCTACTAAGCTTTACTTTTTTTCCCTTTAGAGATCCTCTGTGTTTGTCCCATGCTTCAGATACAGTCCTCGTCTCTACCACCTCCACTGAGAGACTATTCCATTCATTTACTAATCTTTCTTTAAAGAAATATTTCCTCAAATTACTCCAAAGCCTATCTCCTTTCACCTTCATCCTGTGCGCCCTCATTGCAGAACTTTCTTTCAATTGAAGGAGGCTCTCCTCCTGTGCATTTATGCCATGGAGGTATTTAATATCTCTATCATATCTCCCCTCTCTCGCCTTTCTTCCAAACGATACAAATTGAGATTTTTAAGCCTGTCCCCAGGTCTAGCCCCAGAGCTGGTTCAAAGTATTAGCACCATAGGCAAACCGTAAGCCTTATGCCCTCTGGCTGTCAGAATCTATGGTTTAGCTTTGAAAGCCCTGCTCTTTGCCATCCTCTAGAAGCTACTGACCTAGGTGACTACCTAGTTTGCCTGATGGTTGGTCCAGCCCTGCCTGTCCCAATATGCCTTATGTCATTTACCATTTTGGTAGCCACACTCTGCAATGACTCAGTTGTTTATATCCTTTTAAAGGTGTGGCCTTCAGAATTGCACACAATCATCCAAAATCTTATAGAGAGAGACTGGCCATTCCTCTCCCTATGCACCCAAGCATCTTTCTGGCTTTTACCGTCACCTTTTCTACCTGTTTGGCCACTTTAAGGTAATGAAAAACAATCACTCTCGGGTCTCACTCTTTTTTTGTGGCCAGAAGTACTTCACCCTATATAATGTACCACTCCCTTGGAGTTTTGCTGCCCACATCCATGATCCTGCATTTTTAGCATTAAATCTCAACTACCAAATTCTCAACTATTCTTCAGACTTCACTACATCCTTCCTCATGTTATCTTCACCTTCCTGGGTGTCAACCCTATTGCAGATTTTCTTATCGTCCACAGACAGATCTGACCCAGCAGGCCTTCTGCAATATTACTTACAAAAATGTTAAAAAGAATCAGGCCATGAACAAATCCCTTGGGCACACCACTGGTAACATGGGTTTTGATTGATTCAGTTTTGGTCATTTAGACACATAGCTAGTACCTCACTATTTTTTCACACCATTGCACAGAAGCCAATTATATAATTATTAACTAACTGAAAACTATAAGCAATAGTTCCTTTGTTCCATTTCAGCAGTACTTCAAAAAAATATAGCAAGTGTGTGTGTATTATATCTATTTATACACACACACCCACCCCTTGTGTTATCTATTTATATCTATATATCCATATATAAATAATATATGAGAGAGAACGTAACTGCAGAAAATCATCATAGTTAACTTTTAGTAGTTAACTTTTTGCCTGGTTCGCGTGTCCTTGCACTGATTTTCTGCGCCTGGGGATATATAGATTTTTTAAATAAGAGAATTCAGTTCCATCCTGTCATGTCCTGTTTAATTTAAGCTCCTGGCAGAGCAATATCTGGAGTAATGAGGCCTTTAAACAACTGAAGCCAGGGGAGTGGAAAGCTGAAGTATTTTCAACCATGGAGTAGCTTCAGTTGGAGCAAGGCTTGTCCTCTTCTGGATTCAATATGAAGGCACATTTTAGAAAAGCTCTTTAGGGAGTGGGTGGGATGTGGAAAAGTAGATGTCTGAAAATATACATCAGTTTTATAAGATACATGCATGCACCCCTATCAGTTTGACATACAGTATCTCCACTCACAGCATTAATGGTTCTATGAAAAAATGTGCAGCATTGATTTTACACGGGTACACTTTGTGAAATTGCAGAGCCTACATGTGCAAATACCTGGTAGGCAGCAGTAATTGCAAGGAAAGAAGGGAAATCTTTGTGGCAATGGATTTTGCGGAGTTTAATAAAGATATGTTTGTTGCTAATCTTGCTCCTCTAGCTTCTAGGGTGGAAATGGATGATATTGAGCAATTAGTAATGGACTGGAATTTAGTTAGTGCATATGTGGCTTCCTGTCATTAAGTACCGGTAGGTGGAAGGAAGAAACATGTGGCTCCTTGGTTTGATGAGTCTGTTAAAGCAGAAAAGAGGGCCTTACAAAGGGTGGAATGTAAATGGAGGAAAGGTTGTTCTGAAGAGTGTAGGGTGGCTTATTTGCAGTAGTTGTAAGATTCTCGCGTTTATGTGCAGGATAAGAAGAGATCTTTTTATTCTGAACATATCGCTAAAGTGGTGAACCTCCCACAGTTATTTCATGTGCTATAGAGGCTTAGTGGATTTAATGATTCCTGTTTGGCTTCTCCGATGCCTTCTCCTAATGCTTTTCTTGCCTATTTTACTCAAGACTGTGGTGAACTGATTAGGGGTGGTGATTGTATGATATCAGTATTTATGGATGATATTCCCTTGCAGTTGGAGCAGTTGTGGAGGATTTTAGAATGGTTATGGAGGAAGAGGTTATTTTGCACATTTCATCAGCTGCCATTACTACATCACCCTTGGATCCTTGTCCTGTTACTTGCATCAAGATTGTGCAGGGTAAGATCACTTCATATTTACAGCACTTGGTTAACCTGTCTTTGTCTACAAGTGTGATGCCCATGGAATCAAATAAAGCCTCTGTGCATCCTTTGCTCAAATAGGGAGTCTGGACAAGAAGCTGCTGTCTTCTTAAGAGCCTATTTCCAGCCTTCCATTCCTGCGGAAATGTATTGAGTGGACAGCATTACAGCAACTGTGGGATTTTGGGGATGCAAATGGTTGGTTAGATGAGCACCAACATGGTTTTCATGGGGTTGAGTCATTGTTGCTGTCATTATTTAGTTCTCTTTGGAGTTGTCTCGATCCCCCCAGTACAGCGGTGATGATGTTTTTAGATATATCTGCCGTTTTTAATTTGGTCAACCATATGTTGCTGTGGCAGCAACTGCAGTCAGTGGGCATTGTTGGTACAGTGTTACATTGGTTGTCTTCATAGTTGATGGATCGTTTCTTTCAAGTTAGGATAAGTTGTGTGGTAATGGACTGTGTGCCCCTTTTACGGGGTGTTCCACATGGTTTGGCTCTCTCGGCATTGCTGTTTAACCTGTATGTTGCTCTGGTTTTTCTTTAATATGAGAATTTGTTTTTTTACCATGTTTACACAGATGGTTTTATGCTATATATGCATTTTAATGTCTCTGCTGGTTTTGTTTCTTTGTCTCTTATTGAGTATGTGCATGCTGTTTCAACATGGTTTGCTGAACATGGGTTACAGATTAATTATCGGAAAAGAGAAGTTTTGCTATGCGGGATAAGACTTTTGTGCCATCTGTGGAGGTGTTTGTAAATGAGCAAGAAGTAGCTGTTCGTAATGAGGTTGCATATTTGGGGGTTACTTTGGTCTCTTATTTGAGTATTTTGCTTCATTTTGCTTCAACCTGACCCTGATTGTAAAACCTGTTTGATTCAACCTGATATTCTTTAAGCTAAATTCTCATATGTATATAGTTTCTCAGTTAACTCCATGTTATAACTCTATTTTGTTTGATGCTAAATTCTCATATGTATATAGTTTCCCCAGTTAATTCCATGTTATATCCCTGTTTTATGTAAACGTAGGACAAAACGTATGTCCAAGTGTTTAATGTTCAATGTAAACCGCACTGATGAGAAATAGCGCGGTATATAAGAAGTGTTAAATAAATAAAATAAATGTGAAGAATATTTCCCAAGCGTTTTTCAAGATTCATTTGCTGGGGGATTTCTGAGTTTGATTTTCAGACGGTATTTCAGGCTGTGTTGTTTCCTATTCTGGATTTTAAAATGTAGCTTTAGTGGGTTTGCCTTTTTCTACTATCTCGGCATTACAGAATGCTGCAGCTAGGGTCCCCGTTGGGTAAATCTCGGTATGACCATATTACATCGTGTTTGTGTTATCTGCATTGGCTACCGATGCATCAGCAGATTGTTTTTAATATTTTATGTACTATTATGAAAATTAAGTTGTGGTTGTTTGCGCCCAGCTTGTCTCCGTAGTTGCAATGGAATGTTTCCTCTCGGCCATCACGATTGGGATTTCAACGTTCTTTGATGTTAGCGCCATTATCTGCTAGTAGCTTGCAGATGACACGCCTGCATGTTTTTATTTTATTCACACCACTGAGCTGGAATTCTCTACCTGATAATCTGTGAGGTTCTGCAAAAAAACTAAAACCATATCTTTGTATTCAGGATTTTGGGGATGAGGGATTTTAATAAAACTTTTTGTGACTGAGTATGATGCTTTGAACCTTGTGATTATGCAGGTTATAAATGCTTTAAATAAATAAATACATACATAAAAATACATGGATGATTTCACAATGGATAGATGTGATGGGGTATATGTGAAATCCCTAGAGCCACGTATCAGGAAAGGAGGCCACACACTGGTCCCCAAACCCAGGGGCCTGACAGTGGCAGGAAGCTTTCCAATCCCTGGGATGGGGGGTAGGCAGAGGAAACCAGAGCGAGGGGTAGTGGCGCCCCTAAAAATAAGCCCTATGGAACCGGCAGTATGGGAGGGACATAGAGATGGAACTCTCTTCAGAGGATTTATTTTATTAATTAATTTATTTATTTATTTAACATTTCTTATATACCACCTTTCATGGTATCAAGGTGGTTTACATTGAACAAACTGAAATTACATTGAACAGGGCATTATAACTTGGAGATAACTATTTACAGGGAATGAAATGGAGTGGGGACAGGAAGACCCAAGTCTGGGGGAGGAGTCAATATCCAAATATCTCCATGACAGATACGAAGTAAGGTCTGCCAAGGGATGGAAGTGGCTTAACTGCTACATGGGAGGTGGCAGGTTGACCATGCAACTGGAGGACTGAGTCAATTACCTGGAGGGACTTGGAACTGTTAAAGTCTATGGAGGCTGGAGACTGCTTAAGGGGCTCAGGAGAGAGCGATCTGTTGGTGAAGCATGGTAGCAAAGAGGTACAACCTCATTTGCATACAGCAATGGAACTAGTATAAGGGAGGGTTTTCTGCAGACTTGGAGGGAACAAGGAAGTCACAGACTCTGGTTCCGTGGAGAAAAGTGATAGAACTTGTTGAGCACTAGTGGGACAATATAACTGTTAGTTTGTCTCTTCAATCTGAACGTAGAGGGACGACTACCTATAGCCTCTCAAGCTTTGGAGAGCCCAAGCGGAGAATTCCACAGTCTCTCCTGGAGATGGCAAATGCACCAGGATGGAGAGGAAGAGGCTGAGAGAGGATTTGCTGGAGACAGAGTGACTATACGGAGGAGTTATGGTGACAGGAGACAATTCCGGGATACCTGTTTCAGGCCAGAGGGGTATCATGGGGACAAACAGCAGATATAAGACTTTCACATTGTGAATGAATGCATTTGATGGCTTATCTACTGAAGAGCAACCAAGAAAAAAAATACAAGCAATGTGATTTAAAAAAAAAAACAAATTCATTTTATTAAAACCACAACCTGGATTTTACATAAAGTGACCATAGTGTACTCCCATGAACATGCTTTCGGTCTTCACAAGAAATGTCTGTGTTTGAGCTCATCTCTTGTGGTCACGCCCAGGTGGTGCAGATGGCCAGTATCTTCCTGCCTACGACCTTCAGCATCTTCTTCTATATCTGGGTCTGCCATTTCCTAGTCTTCATGCAGGGAGATTGTCACCACCTCATTCAGCGCCATACTTAGCTGTGCGAGCGGTGCAGCCGCACAGGGCGCGAATGATTAGGGATTCATTTTGGATTGCTGACCTCGGCTCCCCCCCATGCTGCCTGCCATTGCCCTGCTGCTGCTGGCACCACCACCGATGAGAAAACACAAAATGTAGCGGTGGCAGGGCAAGGGCAGGCAGCCAGCTGCACATGGAGGTGTGGGTGACTAAGATGGGGAGATGGGGGGGGGGGGCCCTAGATGTGCAAGTTGCACAGGGCACAATTATGACTTGGTACGACCCTGACCTCATTGTCAGATTGTGGAGCGTGCAGCAAGCCATAAAACTCTAACATAGCTTGGATGTGCTGTACAGCTCACTCCCAGATCTATCAAGGCCACAAACAGCTCCTGAGCTGCCCAAGGGTGTGTCTGTGGGGTCTGTTGTACCGCTCTGTATCTGTGTTCAGTGTGACAATGGAGGTCAGGAGCCACCTCCTTAGAGGGTAGCTTCTATCACCTGGGTTGGTGGAGAGAGAGAGAGTAAGCATAGATTAGGGTTTGGCATTAGGGTATTTCATATGCTGGATGGGTACTGCAACCATAGGCTCAGTTTTCCAATTGTTAGAGCCACAGTGGATCACTGGGACCTCCTAGCATGTGCATATCTAGATGGTAGAATGGGCAGGTGCAGGGTTTACCCAGGAGCCATCCACCAATGATTTTTCCATTCTCATAAATGCTAGAGGGGTTTAGGATATACTGTATGAGTTGTGGCAGGAATCTAGAAAACTTGGAAAGACAACAGTTACCTCCCCCTGTGCATTGCAGACCACCTACATGCTGAGTGAGTGGAATTTCTTCCTCTTGTAGTAAGTAGCTTCCTTCCCTTGTGGTGGCCTGATGGCCACATGTGTGCAATCAATGATCTCTCCTAGAATCAGGCCATGGTTACTGCCTCTGCTGCAGTGTCTGAGAGAAGGCTACAAAGTCCACAGTGTGGGTTAAGAAGGCCATCAGACACTATGAGATGCACTGTGTGATGTCTGACTGGCTGGGACATACTACGACAACCAATAGAGACTGGAAACTGCCAGTGACTGGGAAGGCTAGGTTTGTGGTGACCTTGGGAGGACAGGTATGGGCTAGTCCCTCTGATGTGAAGCGGAAGAGCAGCTGTAGCTCCTGGCGGAGGTGGTGGATGGCTGCCTTGTCAAATCAGAACCTGGTGAGGTCCAGGAATTGGGTTGAGGGCTTGTAGACCCTCTGATAAGGATGCCCCCTGGTGACTGTGCTTCCTGCATGCCTCTTGCAGCATGGCCGGTGCAAACCATGTGTTCATATCTTCCATGACTCCTGCCTTCCTCCACCAAAGCCTACAGCACATGAAAGCACTTGCACACACACACACACTGGCACACACAGAGGCAGAAACTGCAAGAAACATGGAGGCAACACTGACAGTAGGCTTCAAGCAGCTAGGCAATGGAAAACTGACATACGAAGGGCCAGGGAGTGGGACCCTAGCAGTATGGGATTGGCACAGCTGGGGCTGGACGGAGGGGATCAGGGAGTGGGGTTAAACTGAGATCCTGGAAAGGGGGCAGAAGATAGTTTTGAGAAAGGAACATAATGGAATGCAGGGCAACAAATGTTAGCTCAAAAGACACCTATGTGGACACAGACGACACTCATACTAAGGAATCGCAAGTCAGCACCACGTGCAGTCCCAAAAGACAACAAAGTGCAGTCCTTACTTGTGATTTATAGCAGGTGTAAATTGGTATGTTGAAAAAAACGACTCCGCATGTTGCCTATCTATATGAAACACATCATGGACGTGCCAGCGTCATCACTGCCCACGTCACGCCCTGAAATGCCCTCCTACTCCTCCTCCTCCTATTTATCATTTGTCTAGCGCTACAAGGCAAATGCAGCAATATACATATAGATGTAAGAGACAGTCCCTGCTCATCAGAGCTTACAAACTAATCAAGATGAATCACATCCCAAAACTAGGGACTAGAGGATAAGATATACAGAAGTGTTGAAGAAGAGAGGGCGATGGGCATTGGGATCCAAAAGCAGCCTCGAAGAGGTGGGGTTTTTTTTTGCCTGGATTTGAATAGGGCAAGAGAAGGAGCCTGATGCACTGACTCGGGTAGTTTGTTGCAGGCACATGGAGCAGCAAAGGCGGAATGAACAGTCTGGAGTTGGCAGTGGCAGAGAAGGGCACAGATAAAAGGGATCTGCCAGAGGGGATGTAGGGTGGAATAAGAGAGGGAAGGTTGTGAGGAGCTGCAGAAAGATGATTCCAAGATTGCAAGCTCAGGAAACAGGGAAGAATGCTGTGTACTGTATATATTAAGCGCCACCATGAAAATGTGCCTAGTGTGAAAATGCAGATCTTGTGACCTTTCTGAAATTGTATTTTGAATGTGGGCACAGTTTCCGGTTTTCTGCCTCGGTGTCCAGGTTTGCAATGTAATTAGGGCTTCTAAAATAATACTGTATAGTATTATTGTGTGTTTAATTTCATTCTTTAGGTATTGAATTTGGATTATATGAGATTGAATTTTACTCTTCACGCCATTTAAAGTCAAGGATGGTTTGACTTCTGTATATTTGACAGCTAACTTACAGTGGCTCATATATACTGCCAACTCAGAGTTCATTCGAGATTCTGATTTATCCATGCGAGCTCAAATTGTTAAAGTAGCACAAATCTCCTTTTATCAGATTATGATTGGCTCACAGGTTGCTTGCTTTTTTGGACTCAGAGAACGTTTGACTGGTCATTCAGTTGTTACATATTGTACATGGGGTTATTGGATTTTTCTATCAGGCTGTTGCAATTAATTCAAAATGCAACTGCAAAGGTTATTACTGGGAATAGATGGAGAGGCCATATTACTCCGGTAGTAATTGACTTGTATTGGCCGCCAATAAACTTTAGAGTGCAATTAAAAAGTTGGTGTAGTGGAGTAGTGTAGTGGTTAGAGCACTGGCTTGGTAACTAAGAGAGTAGATTTCAGTTCCCAGCAGCACTTCCTGAGGCCTTTGGCAAGTCACTTGCCCCTCCATTACCTTCAAATAAAGGTCTGACGATCTACTTCTGGTCACACTACCAAGAAACCCTAGGAACTGCTGAGTCAACACTGCCTCTAAGGCGTGCATTGAATCTTTTTAAAATGTTTATGCTTGGTAAGCAGAATTGAGCTCAAGTTAATGGAGAATAAGCTAAGCTCATTTTTGACATGTTGGAAGTAATTTTACAAGTAGGCGCTTAATGGGGGTATTTTAGTTATTTCCCTGTGTAAAGTATGTAGCCATATATGTGCTTAAATGGCTTCTTAGAAAAGTTGAAGTACACATGTTGATTTGAGGGCATGTACTTTGCTGGTGGGCGTGCACATGGGCGAAGTGTGGATGGAACATGGTCAAAGCGCACAAGCACTGCAGGGCTGGTCTTAATGTCCGTAGCTGTGTATTACATATATGCACATACATTTCACCTAATTGCTTCCTTCCTATGCTATGTCCAAACTCCAACCTTCCCCATGCTCTCTGTACTGCCAAATCAGTGCACATACTTTGACAATGAGCGCTCTTTTAGAAGAAGCCATTTGTGTGTGTACGAAGTCACAAAATAACCCCATGTGGGAGCTTCCTTATAAAATCCCCACCAAAAAATTTCAAAAATGAGCTCAATTCATTCTCCATTAACTTGCATACAACTTACGCTAGTTAAATTAGACAGACAAGTAGACATCCACTTGTCTGTATAAAATAATGGCTACATAACCATCTCCTTTTGTGCTTAAAGTAGCAAAAGGCCTGTGAGAGAGTCAATTGGACCATTAGATGATTGAGGGGTAAAAGGGGCAGTAAGAGGAGAGGCTATAGCGGAGAGACTGAATTAATTCTTTGCTTCAGTCTTTACTGAGGAAGATGTAGGGATGTTACCCAAGACTGAAGTGGTATTTAAAGGTAATACTGCAGAGGAATTCAGAGAAATATTGCTACACCGGGAAGATGTATTACAACTATTTGATAAACTGAATAGTAGCAAATCACCTGGACCGAACGGTATACATCCAAGAGTGTTGAAAGAACTGAAATATGAGATTGCAGACCTGCTATTAGAAATCTGTGAACTTTCATTAAAATCATCTATAATACCTGAAGATTGGAGGATCGCCAATGTAATGCCAATTTTTAAAAAGAGTTCCAGGGGTGATCCGGGAAATTACAGACCAGTGAGCCTGACGTCAGTACTGGGGAAAATGGTAGAAACAATCATAAAGAACAAAATTACACAGCATGTAGATAGTCATGGCCTAATGGGAGACAGCCAACATGGCTTTAGACAAGGAAGATCTTGTCTTACTAATCTATGTTTGTTTGAAGGTGTGAATAAACAGGTAGACAAAGGTGAGTCAGTTGATATAGTGTATCTGGACTTTCAGAAAGCCTTTGACAAGGTCCCTCATCAGAGACTTTTGCAAAACTAAAAAGTCATGGGATAGGAGACAGTGTACTATTGTGGATCGGGAACTGGTTAAAAGACAGAAAGCAGAGGGTAGGGCTAATGGAAAAGATGAATAATGGAGTACCCCAGGGATCTGTACTGGGTCCACTACTTTTTGACATATTCATAAAAGACCTGGAAAAGAGAATAACTAGTGAGGTTATCAAATTTTCAGACGACACAAAACTGTTTAAAGTTGTTAAAACTCAAGAGGACTGTGGAAAATTGCAAGAGGGTCTGGATAAATTGGAAGACTGGGCATTCAAATGGCAGATGAAATTTAATGTGTAAAGTGCAAAGTTATGCACCTAGGAAAGAACAACCCACACTATGGTTACACAATGCAAGGTTCCACATTGGGAACCACCACCCAGGAAAAAGATTTAGGAGTCATCGTGGCTAACATGTTAAAACCCTCTGACCAGTATGCAGCGGCGGCCAAGAAAGCAAATAGAATGCTAGGTATCATAAGGAAAGGAATGGAAAATAAAACAAAGGATATTGTAATGCCTCTGTATCGTTCTATGGTACGACCGCACCTTGAATATTGTGTGCAATTCTGGTCGCCGTATCTTAAAAAGGATATAGCGTTATTAGAAAAAGTACAGAGAAGAGCCACCAAAATGGTAAAGGGGATGGAAGACTACTCCTATGAAGAGAGGCTACAAAGGTTAGGGCTCTTCAACCTGGAAAAGAGATGGCTGAGGGGAGATATGATAGAGGTCTATAAATTAATGAATGGAGTGGAACTGGTAAACGTAGATCTATTGTTTACGCTATCAGAATATAGAAAGACTAAGGGACATGTAATGAAGCTACAGGATAAACTATTTAAGAAAAATAAGAGAAAATATTTTTTTTACTCAACGTGTAATCAAACTCTGGAATTTGTTACCGGAGGATGTAGTAAGAGCTGTTAGTGTAGCTGGGTTTAAAAAAGGTTTGGACAAGTTCCTGGAGGAAAGGTCAATAAACCATTATTAAAAAGGGACCCAGGATATCAATTCTTGACCCAATACAAGCATTGTGGAACCTCTGTCTCTTGGGGCTACTGCTAGGTACGTATGACCTAGATTGGCCACTGTTGGAAACAGGATACTGGGCTTGATGGACCTTGGTCTGACCCAGTATGGCATATCTTATGTTCTTATGTTCTTAGGTGACTCCTTATGGAAATGCCCTCTTTGTGTGCCTTCTCATTCGTTGAGGTCCACTTGATCGGACATTGTTGGTGATACCAACAACCTCTGTGATGAGGAATAGTGGCTACATAGCCGTCTCCTTTTTTGCTTAAAGTAGGTGACTCCTTATGGAACCGCCCTCTTGGTGCGCCTTCTCATTCATTGAGGTCCACTTGATCGGACATTTTTGGTAATACCAACAACCTCTGGGATGAGGAATAGTTCAACATGTTGTAGAATTTTCTCTGTGTCTGGTCCACCGTTGTAGAACTCTTTGCCTCTGAATGTGTGTCAAGAAGAGTCATATTTGAGATCTGGTAAAGTAAAAGCATTTCTGTTTTTTAGGTTTTTTATGATTATCAACATGATTTTATATTCATTTCTGTACTTTATTAGATGTCTTATGCATGATGTGATGTTTGTTTATGATGCATAATTACTGCATATATGCTGACAATGTGACCTGCCTAAATATGTAGTCTAGAAATCTAAGAAATGAAATGAAACTATCTGCACAACATCTTACCACCGCACTCACGTTTTTCACTGATGTCATTAAAAGGTATCTCAGTCTTCAATATTCAGGCCATTTTGTTCATAAAAACAGTGTAAAATACAGTTCAAATTTTTCAAAACCATGATTTTTATGCCTTTTGTTGTCCCAAAATAATTTTTTGTTTTGCTTTGCTGATTGTATGGCTCTCTCCGGGACTAATTTAACATCAATTTTTCTGCAAGAAGCACTTTAGTCTGCGGAAGCCAATGGTGCTCTGTGAGCTCCAGATCCCTGCTGACATCATCAATAGGTGCCATTAAATTATGCCGCCGGGGAGATTGAAATGCTTTACCTTGCTGCTTGGGGACAGATTTAACATCCGTTTTTCTGCTTGAAGCACTTTAGTCTACATAAGGTGTGGGGCTTGTTGAACTGAAAGTCATCAATTGGCGCTGCTAGTTTCCCTTTAAATTATGCTACCTGTATGGTTGGAGTGTTTTACCTTACTGCTCAATTCAGTGCTTTCCTGGGACTGATTTAAAATCAGTTTTTCTGTATGAAGCACTCTTGAATCCCAAATCCTTTACTCCAACCTCCGTCACCCTTTCTTACTTTTCTACAGTCATTGAGGAGGAACAGCAAATCTTCTGTCCTCCTCCAAACTCATTACTTGCTCCTCTGATCCCATCCCCGCCCATCTACTAAGCTCTATCATCCCTTCTATCTGCTATATCCTTAACCTATCACTTTCCAGTGCAACTGTTCCTGCAGCCTTCAAGCATACTGTGGTTACATCTTTCCTCAAAAATCCTTCCCTAGACACTACCTATCCTTACATTTATCAACCAATCTCCCTCTTCTCCTTTGCTTCAGAACTACTCAAACATGCGTTCACTGCTGCTGTCCTGACTTTCTTTCCTCTCAAGCCCTTCTGGATCCACTGCAGTCTGGCTTTTGTCCTCTGCATTCTAAAGAAACTGCTTTTGCCAAAGTCTCCAGCAAATTGTTCCTCACCAAACCCAAGGGCCTTCATTCTATTCTCATTCTTCTTGACCTTTCTGCTGCCTTTGACAC
This sequence comes from Ichthyophis bannanicus, assembly GCA_033557465.1. Taxonomy (NCBI): domain Eukaryota; kingdom Metazoa; phylum Chordata; class Amphibia; order Gymnophiona; family Ichthyophiidae; genus Ichthyophis; species Ichthyophis bannanicus. The sequence goes on along the minus strand of CM066036.1, from coordinate 833,383,319 downwards.
TGTTGATCACCACCTTCTCCTCTATACTTTGTTGTCACTTGGATTTAAGGGCTCTGTTCTGTCCTGTTTTTTTTCTTATCTCTTCCATTGCACTTTTAGTTTATTTTCTAGTGGATTCTCCTCTTCTGCCATCCCTCTGTCGGTTGGTGTACCTCAGGGCTCTGCCTTGGGACCTTCCCTTTTCTCTCTATACACCCAGGGCCTGATATTGAGCCACTACCCAGTTAGCAGTACATGGCAAACATTAGGCCGGGGTTTCCTGTGCCTGGCCTTCACCACATATCATTAACTGGGCAGTGATTTAATATTGCCGCTGACCGGTTAGCGGTTGGCTCTACTTCCACTCTGCCCTGGCATGCCCCTGACACGCCCTCATGCTAAGCGGTTAGTATTAGGGGATTTAGTGCTTGCAGCCACAGATATTCAGCGGCACTAACCCCACTTAGGGGTATTTACACGGCTTCTGGTCATACTGCCAAGAAAACCCAGTAACGTCTGGGTCACCAGGAGTCAGCATTGCCTCGAAGGCACTAAAATCCAAACAAAACCCATATATATGCCTTTAACTCTCATACCCTCAGCCCCTTGGTGCACTTATGTCCTCCCAAGGCTTTCAGTACCATCTTTATGCTGACGACTCTCAGATCTTCCTCCCTACACCTGAAATCTCTCCAGGAATCCAGTCCTGGATCTCTACCTGCTTATCTAACATTGCTGACTAGATGTCTCATCGCTGTTTGAAATTGAACATGGCCAAAACTGAGCTCCTTATCTTTCCCCCTAAAACCACCTCCCCCCTTCCTCCCTTCTCTATTTCTGTGGATAACACTTCACTCCTCCCTGTTTCCTCAGCTTGCGACCTTGGGTCATTTTTGACTCTACTCTCTCTTTCTTTGCACACATCCAACAGATAGCTAAAATCTGTTGCTTCTTTATAGCATCAGCAAAATTTGTCCCTTCCTTGCTGAACACGCTACTAAGACCTTTATCTACTTTCTAGTCACTTCCCATCGTGACTATTGTAATCAGCTCCTTGCTGATCTGCCTCTGAATCATCTATCTCCCCTTCAGTCTGCTCAAAACTCAGCTACATGGCATATCTTCCACCAGTGTCGCTATGCTCTTGCAACCTCTCTTCTCAAGTCGCTGCACTGGCTACCTGTCTGTTTCCACATCCATTTCAAACTTCTCCTAGTAACCTACAAGTGCATTCATTCTGCGGTTCCTCACTACCTTTCCTCTCATCTGACTATATACCCCTCCTCGTGAACCCCGATTCTCTGGCAGATCCATTGTATCTGTGACCTTCTCTGTCACTGCCAACTCCAGACTTTGTTCATTCCACTTTGCTGCTCCATATGCCTGGAACAAACTACCTGATCAGTGCATTGGGCTCCTTCTCAAGCCCTGTTGAAATCCAGGCTAAAACCTCATCTCTTTGAGGCTGCTTTTGGATCCTGATGCTCCTCACTCTTATTCACTATTTATGTATATCTTAGCATACTCTAGTCCCCAGTTTTGTGATGTTCTTCATCTTGATTAGATTGTAGGTTCTGATGAGCAGGGACTGTGTCTTATATCTATATGTACCGCACTGTGTATGCCTTGTAGCACTATTCAAATGATATGTAGTAGTGAGTCAGTGGGACTCGGTGACCGCAGGCTTCCTGTTGATGTCAGTTGGTTTCTCTTTGAATTGTGCTGCCTATGTGACTTGCTACCAATAGCATCCCAATGAAGGGATGTGACAAAGGGGCACATTCCATTGTGTGCCTCTTTGTGAGACCAGAGGATGCAGAGGACATATTTTCATTTCATCTTTATTTTTATTTTCAGTTTGATAGTTGGGTTTTGATGATTTTATGCCATGGTTTGACTTTGTTTTATTGTTGCTTGGATGTCTTTTTCCTTGCTGCTTTAAAGGTTAGGTAGAGGATTGGTAAGATGGTAGGGTAGTAGAAAGAAGAGGATTTGAGTGGCAATATTGGGATGTATATATGGGGGGTTTGCATTTTTTATTGTGCTGGAAATAGAGGGGGGGGGGGGGTTAGGAGATGGGATTCCCATAGTATTGGACCATGCTAAGTATGCAGGAAATGGGAACATTTGTTGTGGAGTGCTGGGGAAGAGGGCATTTGTTAGGAGCCAATATGTTGAAAATGAGATTGAGGTGGTTTTGGAGAGTGGTCGTTATGACTGGATGGAGCAGTTATAGGAAGAGGACGCCTTTTAGGAATACATTTTGACGGATGTGGCATGTGTAATGTGTGGGAGAGGGGATAGTTGGAATGAATCAGTTGAGAGGGCGGTTTATGGGTTGGTATTGCTGAATTCTAGGTGAATAAGGAATAAAGCTGAAGTACTGCCAGAGGAGAGCAAAGGAGCTGTATATTCTTTGTATTATTGAAATGCAGTTGGATGAAGAGGATGGAAGATGTTGTGGCATTTATGCCCCAAGAGGTACTATTAGGTAAGGGTAGACACGGGGGTGCGTATGCTTGTTGTCCAGGTTCCTGCCTAGAAAGTGCTGGGTGCAGATTGTTTATTGATAAGGAAAGAAAAAAGGATACATTTGGGGATTTCAGTGGTTTGTTCTGCTCAGGAAAATAGTTATTTGCCAAAGGTTGGATAGTGTCAGTATCAAAGTTGGGCTAGAATTAGGAGGCCCAAACATTTTCCATGGTCCAGATACACGCTTCACAGTTATGGCTTGCATTTTTTAATTTCCTGCACACACGCATCCTCAGCATTTCTCTACCCAGAAGTCAGTCACTTTGCTCTTCTTACAAAATGCCGCAAGCGTTTCCTCTTTGATGGTAACATTAAACATAGAAACATGATGGCAGAAAATGACCACACAGCCCATCCAGTCTTCTCTTCCATATCAACCACTACAATAGTCCCCCTTTTTCCTTCAGAAATCCTCTATATTTGTCCCATGCTTCTTTGAAATCAGATATTGTCCTCATCTCTACAACCTCCACTGGGAGACTATTCCTCGCATCTACCACTCTTTCCATAAAGAAATATTTCCGCATATTACTCCTGAGTCTATCCCCTTTCACCCTCATCCAATCAAAAGAAGCCCTCCTCCTGTGCATTTATGCTATGGAGGTATTTAAACATCTCTATCACATCTCCTATATTCTGTCTTTCCTCTAAAGTATACATATTAAGACCCTTAATTCTGTCCTCATATTTTTTATTGAAAACCTCTAACCATTTTAGTAGCCAGCCTCTGCATTGACTCCAACCTGTTTATATCCTTTTGAAGGTGCTGTCTCCAGAACAGCACACAATATTTCAAATGAGGTCGCCCAAAGACTTATACAAAGGCACTATCACCTCCCTTTTTCTGCTGGCCATTCCTGTCCCTATGCACTCAAGCATCCTTCTAGCTTTTGCCGTTGCCTTTTCAACCTGTTTAGCTACTTAAAAATCATCAGACACAACCACGCCCAGGTCCTATTCTTCTTTTGTGGACAGAAGTACTTCACCACCTACACTGTACTGCTCCCTTGGATTTTTGCAGCCCAAATGCATGACCCTGCATTTTTTAGCATTAAATCTCAACTGCCAAATTCAAGACTATTCTTCAAACTTAGCTACATCCATCCTCATGTTATCTACACCTTCCTGGGTGTCTACTCTATTGCAGATTTTGGTATCATCCGCAAGGAGGCAAACCTTATCTGACAGCCCTTCTGCAAAATCTCTAGCAAAGATGTTAAAAAGAATCAAACCAAGGACAGATCCTTGTGGCATACCACTGGTAATCTTCTTCTCCCCTGAGTGAGCTCCATTCACCTCTACCCTTTATCGCTTCCCACTCAACCAATTTTTAACCCAATTAGTAACTTTAGGGTCCATCCCTAGGGTGCTCAGTTTGTTGATAAGTTGTCTGTGCAGAACGGTTGCAAAGGCTTTACTGAAATCTAAGTGTACTACATCCCTCTGTCTAACTCCCTGGACATCCAGTGGAAGAAATCAATCAGATGTGTCTGATCAGACCTGCATCTGGTGAATCCATGCTGCCTCCGATGCTGTAATCCATTGCACTCCAGAAACCGTACTATTTTCTCTTTCAGCAGCGTTTCCAATAATTTACTCACCACAGAGGTTAGACCAACCAGCCTGTAGTTTTCAACCACATCCTTTCTTCTGCTGTTGTGTAAAGGGACCACATGTGCCTCTCTCCAATCCTCTGGCACCACTCCTGACACCAAAGAGGCATTGAAAAGGCCAGTTAGTGTAGCTGCTAGAATGTCCCAAAGTTCCTTCAGTATTTTCGGATGTATCCCATCCACTCCGTTGCTTTGCCTACTTTTAGTTTAGCTAGTTCCTCACAAACACAGTCTTCTGAAAACTGTTTGAGATCCCCATCACTTACGTTACTATTTGTGTGTGTGTGTGTGGGGGGGGGGGGGGTGTTGAGGTCATGCTCCTGGCCCTTCTGTGAATACATAACAGAAGTATTTGTTAAGCACTTCTGCTTTGTCCTCATCAACTTTTACATATTCCTCCCCTTCAGCCTTGAGTCTGACAATAGCACTTTTGCCCTTCCTCCTCTCACTAACATATCTAAAAAATGTCCTTTCCCCCCATTTTATTGCATTGGCTATTTCTTCTTCTTTTTGTATCTTTGCTTTCCTGACTACTTTGATAGCTTCTCTAAACTTTTCCAAATATAGATGCCTGTCTTCTCTCTGTGATCTTTTGTATTTCGTGAAGGCCTCCCTCTTTTTCTTCACCTCCTTTTCCTTTTACCTTTATTTACCATTCTAACAAAAAGGTGGGTTGGCCTTAAATATCCCCTTTCAGTTTTGTCCATTGTTTTTCTACATCCCCCAGCTCTTCCCATTCTGCTAATGACTCCTTGAGGTATTCACCCATCTTGGCAAAGTTAGTTTTCCTAAAGTCTAAGACCCTTGCTTTTGAATGGATTTTATCAGCCGTAGTCCTAATACTGAACCACACATCTGTTGATTACTGAACGTGATATGATCTCCAACTATAACATCAGAAATACTTTCACCATTGGTAAGCACCAAGTCCAGTATGGCCCCTTCACGTGTGGGTTCTGTTACCAGTTGCCTGAATAGTTCTCCCTGTAGAGAATCCAGGATCTCTTTACTTCTAGATGATACTGCAGCTGGGATGTGCCAATCAATATCTGGCATATTAAAATCACTTATCAGCAACACTTCCCATTTCCTGGCAATGCTGTGTATTTCTTCTATTAAATCTCTGTCCATTTCTTCTTCCTGTGAGGGAGGTCTGTATATCACGCCAAATGGATTTCTCTTTCTGTCTTTCTATTTTAACCCACAGTGCCTCCTCTCTGCCTTTTAAGCCCTGTATTTCCATAGCTTTAATATTATTTTTTACATATAGTGCCACTCCTCCTCCCCTTTTTCTTACCCTATCCTTTCTGAATAAAGTATAGCCTGGTATAATTACATCCTTGTCATGGTTGTCTGTGAATTATGTCTCTTTAACCACCATTAAATCCAAGTCAGCCTCTTCCATTAAAGCCTTAACATCTGGGATCGTATTTCCCATGCTACGGGCATTTGTACACACTGTTTTCCAGACGTTGCCCCTATTACCCATTTCTACAGAAGCATTTAATGTTTCACTTACCTGGGGGCTTTCTTCACTCATCCCCAACAAATCCAGTTTAAAGCCCTCTTCAGTAGGTTAGCCAGTCTGCCACTGAAGATACGTCAACCCTTCTTGCTCCTTTTAGGTACAGATTAGCAGTGTGCCTCTGAAGAATTTCCCAGGGTAAACCATCTTTTCCCCAAACCTTATGACTGCTAGAAAGTAAAAATTAGTTCCACCTTCGGGTCCAGGTGCTCCTAGGGATCCATTTCACTATGAGGCTGGTTTACTTCTGATGTCCCCCTGCAATGTCCTTAACAAATAGCGTACTTGTAGAATATAAACCATGGAGCTATACAAATTTCAAAGTTCCCTTAAAGGGGCAGCACACCATCACTCTCTTTATGTAAAAGTAAAACTGGTTTTCCTTGCTTTTACTATTCTAACATTTAAACTCCTGGTCCAAAATACCTAGCCCCACCAATTAGTGTTTCCTCCTCCTAACAGCTTTCTCGATCCTGGACTACAATTAACCTCTTCGCCTTTAACCTTTTCATAAGAAGGTGATGGTACTGCTTCCATCTCTGCCTCCTCTCCTCCTTTGTTTACCGGGCTCTCTGCCTGGCTGTCTCCTCTACATCTCTGAACTATCTATGGTTGTGTAGAGTCCTACGTCCGCCTCAGTTGTATATTTTCAGATCTAAAATGCAAATAGAGCATACAGAGCATTTTAATTTTAAAATATAATTTCTATACTCTCTTGGTTTACTGAGAGCTGCATTTATGAAGTAACAGAACTGGATGGCAAATATCCCAGGGTAGATATATCTTCAGCAGGAAATTTCTCTTGAAAAGCTATGCTCGGTATTTTGATTGATTTCATCTATAAATATTTTGATGATTACTTACTCTAGTGGAAACTTTACTCAACTTACAGCATCTCGGTTGCATTTGCCAGAAGAGAAAGCCTTTGGGGGTTAGATAGGTCAAGGAGGATGTTAGATTATTAATGAACATACCACATATTGTACAACATAATTAAGAGTACATGAGACGGATAAATATGTGTAAATATTTAGATCATCTGCAGAAACCAATTTTTAAAATGTACACAACTTTTTTTTTTCTATTGATATTGGATATTTGTCTTGTTCTGAGTGTACATCATTAGGTTATATGGGGAGATCTTCCATCAAGTATTTGGTTGCTGATAAAGTTAATGGGGGTGGCATTCAAAAGTATTTACAAAAACAGAACAGGACACCCCTGCAACAAAAAAACAAATTAAAAACAGGAGAAAATGATCAAGAAAAAACGTTACTGAGTCCAACATGGCCATGTTTTGGAATATTATGCCTGTGTCAGGGGCAATATTGCAAAAACAAACAATAGATTAAAAGATAAGTCTAAAAGCATACAAGTTCTGACTCAGCAATATTTAAGGTGAATACAGCATTCTGCAAAATCTTTTGCATTCTGATTTTGCAGAATGCTGTATTCACCTTGAGGGTCATTCTGAACCACGAATAAGCAGCCTCAACGTATATCTTGCAAAAACGTCCAAAATCATATTCTGATCCTTCACGGCCCTGCACATACATGGCACTTAACAGAGGATTGCAGAATGTGGGTGGGAAGGGACGGAACTGGAGTGTGGCCAGCCACAGAGACATTTGAAGCGTATTCAGGTCACACCCGTGTACATCTGCAGGCGGACCTGCAGATGTCCACGTTATACCTGCAAAAACATAGAATAAGAACATAAGAACACCATTTTGATGGCTGATGACTGTCCACGCAGTGCTTGACCTGAAGCAGGGCGTTTAATTTGAAGAACCCGAAACATGTCATGTCGATTTGACTGCGGTGGTGCTGGATGCAGCCTTGAGAAAGCTATTCTTCAGCTAAGTGCAAGCTGTTTTACAAAAGTTTCTTCATTAAAATGGATGGGCCACAGCGGTGAAAGGGTTATCCCTTTTTACTGTGCTGGCATTTCCGACAAAAAAACAAAATTATTGTTAGATTTATCTGATGAGTTGGTTATTCTAATAGATTGGGTATCTTTTTTTTCTGATTTCATATTTTTGACCCAGGTCTTAGGTTTTTCTTGTATTTTATTGTCCCATTAGGCCATGACTATCTACATGTTCAGTAATTTTGCTCTTTATGATGGTTAATACAATTTTTCCCTGTACTGACTGGAACCCTTTTTAAAAATTGGCGTTGCATTGGCCATCCTCCAATCTTTAGGTATTATAGATGATTTTAATGATAGTTTACAGATTACTAATAGTAGGTCTGCAATCTCATATTTCAGTTCTTTCAACACTCTCGGATGTATACCATCTGGTCCAGGTGATTTGTTACTCTTCATTTTATCAAATAGTTGTAATACATCTTCCCGGTGTATCGATATTTCTTTCAATTCTTTGACAGCATCTCCTTTAAATACCATTTCAGTCATGGGTAACATTCCTACATCTTCCTCAGTAAAGACCAAAGCAAAATATTCATTCAGTCTCTCCGCTATGGCCTTGTCCCTCTTAGTGCCCCTTTTACCCCTCTATCATCAAATGATCCAACTGACTGTCTCACAGGTATTTTGCTATGAATGTACTAGAAAAAGTCTGTATTATATGTTTTTTCTTCCGCAGCAAGCTTTTTCTCAAATTCTCTCTTTGCCTGCCTTATCCATGCCTTGCATTTAACTTGCCAGTGCTTGTGTTGTTTCCAGTTTTCGTCATTTGGCTCCTTTTTCCATTACCTGAAAGATGCTTTTTTGGCAACAACAGCCTCTCTGACCTCACCTTTAAACCATGCTGGCAGTTTTTTGGACTTTATCCCACTTTTCTTAAAGCGTGGAATACAGCTGGTCTGGGCATCCAAGATAGTATTTTTAAACAACACCAAAGCTTGATGTAAATCTTTAACCTTTACAGCTGTTCCTTTTAGTTTTTTCTTAACTATTTTCCTCATTTTATCATAGTCTCCCTTTTGAAAGTTAAAGGGTAGTACTGTGGATTTCCTTACGCTCCTCCTCCATTTATTAAATCAAACGTGATTATGCTATGATCACTACTGCCTAGTGGCCCCAACACCCTTATCTCTTGCACCAGATCTTGTGTTCCACTAAGGACTAGGTCCAAATGGCTTCCCGTCAGGTCGGTTCATGAACCAGCTGCTCTAAGGAGCAGTCATTTATTTTATCTAGAAACTTTATCTCCCTAGCATGTCTTGCCATGACACTGACCCAGTCTATATCGGGGTAATTGAAATCTTCCATATTACTTAGAAATATTTCTGCTCCTCACCCCAATGCAGCCAATAGTGTTGAATGGATGTCTAACCTATGCTATGCACTGGTGTGACCACAGTCTGGAAATCCACAGCATGCAGTGGTATGGAACAGAAAGCAGAGGAGAGGGAGGGTGTATGTCAAAAGAGCAGAAATATACATCCCCACAACTGTGTGCAGTACAGCACTGGTGCTCAATCCGTCCATGCTGGCATTTGCTGTGTGAGCTAAAGGGGCACAACCAGGGCCCCCTAATAATGCCCACATCCTGGAAATGATACTGGTGGCGGAGTCCTAGTTCCCCATGTGAAAATATAAGCCTGGCCACAATGCTATGTACACGGTGCTATGTGGAGCACCCAGCCGGCTGGAGTGTTGCGCTCCACACAGTGGATTTCTGCAATATACTCTATGCAATGTGCACAGTCCCCTGGAGCAGAGAAGATCTTATGTAACTCCTACTGGAACACTATACTGGGGATACCTTACGCCGGTGGCTACATGGCACATATCTTGTGCACAGCTCACTGTTGCTGTTTACATATGTGGGTCTATGATGTGCAATGCGCATACGGGGTTTGGCCCTGCAGCTCTATAGCTGATTGAGGTCCACTACTGTAGTTATCATGTATATAGGAAGCCAAATATTTGTTTATTTATTTAACTGGTTTTAATTTACCATTTTTCTATCAGTCAAAACGGTTTACATGGAACAATAAGAACAGTTTACAATGAGCAATTGAACAAATAGAAATGTAGTGAGCATGTATGATGCTGGGTTGGAAGAACTGATTGCTATGGTTCCCTATCCATCAGCTAAGACATTTGGTGCTGGGCATTCTTTTGGCAGATGGCTGTTTCTGTGGGGCTGCAAGTGACAGCATGTGGTAGGAGAGTTGCATGGGGGGGGGGGGGGTGTCTAGATTGCTCATCCACATATCCGGGAGAGATAGGCATGCCTGGCAGGTACCTGGACCATAGGGTTGACTGCAGCATCATCAGCTGCCAGTGCATACAGGGAGGGGTGAGCAGGACGTCCCTGTCCAAACGCTTCACTGTCACTACTCAGGGGAGCTCAGAGGGAGGGCGTGCAACAGTGCAAAGTGCAGTACACCATTCCCAGGTGCACCAGCATTGGTTTCTACAAATGTGCACAGTTATTTTATTTATTTATTTATTTGTGTGCTTTTCTATACCGCCCCTTCCAGAGATCAGGGGCGGTTTACAAAGAACTTTTAAACAATATAACAAACAGTGAAATATTGCATTACATAGAACATTACGGGCACATAGAAACTATGTTACAGAGAAACAATGTTGTTTTTTTTTTACTATTTACATGGTTGAGTAAAAGTACTGCTTATTTACAGATGAAAATATGGTATTTTAAAATTAAAAGAGACCGAGACAAAAACAACTGTTTACAATAATTATTTGCAAACATATTATAGTAAGAACTAGGTGCGCAGTGTTGGGAGGGGGACTATTTAGAATAGTCATTTGAGGAATGATTGGGATTCAGTAAGTACAATGTATCACGGATGTCTGTAGGCAAATGCTAACGGGAGTGAGTCTTGAATTATGTAGGGTAGACTTGTGTTTGGTTAGTTGTGCATTCTTGTGTAGTATATCTGATTGTGGGTTGTAGGTTGCAGTAGTGTTGACTAAACAGGTAAATTTTAAGTTCCTTCCAGAAAGAGGTAAGGTCCTTAATCTCTCTTAGGTTTAGTGGTAGTTTGTTCCATTGGCTGGGTGCATAATATGAAAAGGCAGTGTTGGTGGTTATTTGCTTCAATTTTCTCAGTTGAGGGAGCGCCGATGGGGTCTCTGTACATGTCTGTCTGGTACTTGCACTTCTGACTGTTGTCATTCCAATGGCTCTTTAGCAGTGCAGGGGACGTGTTTGGGTAGATCCCTATGGGGGGTCTATTCTACTTGGATCATGTCCTTTCTTAGCATTGTACAGTCATGTACCTGAGCCGTTCACAACATGCGTATCTCAGGCGGCATCTACTGCCATGTCTGTAGTGCTGCCCTGCATCTTGTGCCAGTAGGTCCACTCTCTACCCATTATCCTGCTACAGTACTGTACACTGTGAGTGCTTTGTGGTGGTCTGGGCATACCACAGACTGGTTTCTATTGTCTAACTTGCATCCACCTGTGACTCTCGCCATCTTACATTGTCATTCAGCCTCAGAACAGGTCTGTCCATGCCCACAGCAGCTTCACAGCTGCCCATTTTGAAAGGGGGTGTGGCCATTCACAGTATATCGCAGAGACGGGCAGTGTCATAGACGTACATCTTTTCGGAATACGGTGAGAGCGGTGACATACAATGCCATTATTGGCATATACCTATCTTCATACCACATAGCACTGTGTGCAGACTGAGCCTAGCACGTCTATGTGGGCGATTCTGTGCATGTGGCTGCGTCTATCCGCACCTGTGCGCAATGAGGTTCTATTTCTACACCTTTCCATTTGGACATGCCTGCTGCCCGGACATGCACATTTTTGGAATTGGCCTATTTGAGTATTATTGAGTTGACACTTGTATGCTTTTAGACTTACTTTTTAACCAAGTGATTGTCTGCAATATTGCCTCTGTCACAGGCATAATATGCCAAAACACGGCTTTGTTGGGCCCAATAAAGTTTGACACTGATCATTTTGTCCCCTCGATTTTTGCTTTTCATTCAAAAGTATTTATACATTTACCAGCAGATGATAAATGTTTAAGTCCACTGGCCTGGTATTTTCAATGGCATTATCCGGATAAAGTGCAGGCAAAAATATCTCTAATTGCCACAGCACTATGAAGGCTGCTAGATTTATGCATGTTTTTGCACATACATCATGGTATTTTACTGATCAACACATGGAAATTAACAATTATATGTAGCGTTTACAGAAGCGGAGTGCAAATTTGCAAATTTACGCACGCACGCCATAGATTCTGGTCCAATGTGCATCTATGACCACTTCTGCCGATATTCTATAAAGTCAAATCCATGTGGATTAGACTTTATAGGAAATGCGCTGTTAATAGGGGCATAAAATCTAGTTGCTCCTTACAGAATTACCTTATATCCGTATATTGCTGGAGCAAGGGTGGTATGACTAGCTATATGGATGGCAACGATATTCAACTGCCATCTTATAGCTAAGTGGTTTAGCGCTGCAATAAATCAGTCCAAAGTGAACCATTTAGCTATAAGTACAGCAGCTGAATCCTGCTACCATATGAATGGCCGCTGGCAGTGACCTCATTTCATGTGAATTTAGCCCTGCTGCCTTTCTGTAGAGTGGTGCTGAATATATGTATTTTTTTAAACACCACAGACAGTTTTTTTAAAAAAAATTAGGATCATTGCCACTGCTGAAAATTGACTGGCACGTTTTATTTTATTTGATAAATTTGACTCGGCAGCCTTACGTTTTATGCAAGCCCCCAATCTCCTGTCTAGTGTAGTTATTTTTCTCTGTGACTCCACAGTCCCTGCAAGTTCTATCTTCCCAATTTTTTTAAATAAATGCTGTTAAAATACATACTGATCATTGCTTTTCTCCGTCGCTCGCTGCTGTCTTTCAATAGATCAAATTCATATGCAGCCAGTAACCAACGTCTTGGGATTTTTCTCTTGCCAGTGAAAGAAGCTGTGATTCAAGAAAAAAAAATCCCCAAGACTTGAGTGCACGCCGTAAGCAACATTGTTATTCCTAAACACACTAGACGTAATTGAAATTTTGCAGAGTATGATTAAAGCATTGAGGGAACCACAGCAGTGAAGTCACCGTGATACTAATATTATGAAATAATCAGAACACTGCTGCAGTCTTTGAAGCTTGTAACATATTTCGACGCTACCTTCATTAGATGAAGTATCATTGAAAGGTAATGTGGCATATGCAATATACAAGTGTCATTTTCAGATGAATATGCAAGAGAGGTGCTTGTGTACAATGGGAGCAGTGCATGCAAAAGGATCTCACGTCTATTCATGGTAGATGCCCTGAAAATCTGGCTGTGGTACTTGAGGGCTAGAGTTGCTACTTCTGTACTAGAGCTTAACTCTCGATATTAGTGCATGGACTTTACAAAGTTATAAAGTTACGTTGCTTCTATAGCAGATATAGAAAGGATGCATAGGACAGAAAAGCGAAAGATGAAACATCCCAAAGCCATTTAAGTGGATAGTTAGCAATTCAAACTTATAAACGGGCTGTATGAACATTGCCCTTGATGCAATTCAAAGTATTCACTAGGGGTGAATATTGGGTTCATTAAGACACAGGGGCTTTTTACTAAAGCTCACTAAGCGGTTAATGTGAGCTTTAGTCTGTGGTAACTGTCAGTGGGGCTCATGGTAACTGTTATGGGCGGCATGAAAGCGACCATGCACTAATTCCTGTAATAACTGCACATTGCATGATGGGACGGGGAATGGGCAAGTTAGGGGAGGGAAGTGGGCATAGAGAGCCCGTTTCAGTTAGCATGGGGGGGGGGGGACATGGCAATTAATGTGAGTGTACCTAACAATAGCTCAATGGGTGGTGTTAGGTGCACCTCTATTAATTCCGAGTGCCTCTGCTGTGTGTTAGACTGGACATCCATGCACTGGGAATGCACCTGAGTGTAGGCACTAAACATGCATTAAGTGCACAGCTCTAGCAAGCTTTAGTAAAAGGGCCCCTAAGTGTACACTAAACTGATTTACACATGTTAATCGATTTAATGCATCTTCATCTCTCAGTGCATTTATGAAACTTGCCAAATAAACACCCAGAAAACAGGAAAATGTGTGAAAAAATGAAAACTGACATTTTTTTTGCCTGTGCATGTCCCTAGTATTCACAGCATTCCACAACCACTCACTTTTAGCCACTTTGGGGGAGGAGTTATCAGGAATGTGTTTAGGTTGTGTGACCAAAATAAATGTGTGTAGTTGGCACTTTCAGTTCTATGCTTATATCCTCTTCAGCTGGCTATTACCGGGGGGGGGGGGGGGACGACTCACTGTTTTTCAACATCCATTGCTTCATGCTAAAATAAAACAAGTCATACACCCTTCAATGGGGGAAGCAATTAACTGCGTCAGGGTCTGGGGTGCGCATTTTCTCTTCTTCTATTGATAGGTTACTCTGGAGAAGTGAGCGGTGTTCCAAGGAAACGTCTCTACATGATAACTACTGGCAATGATACAGTTCATCTAAGGGGCACATTTACTAAGCTCTGCACTGGCACTATGCACGGGAGCCATGTTACTTGAACGGGGCTGTGAGCTAATTGCAGGAAAGCGGGTACATCCATCCCTCTGCAGTCACCATTTTTCTGCATAGCAAAATGGCCGAGGTTGCAGCTAATGCCACCCACTGAGGTGGCATTATTTACACTCACGCTACTTGCACCAAGCATAGGTAGCATGGGCTACAAATGCCTGCATTAATGCCCCTGTTCCACCCTGTCACTGCCCAACATGCGCAACATGGCCCCGTGCTACTTTTTAGCTCAGCAGCCGAACCACACACTAAACCCCATGCTAAACCCCACGTTACTAGGTTGCACGCTTTAGTAAACATGCCCCTAGGTCACAGCTCTAGGTTCTTGCCCCTCATTTTCTTTAACCATAGGGATTTCCTCCAACTCTGAGCAGGACTCCCCTCTATGGATTTCTCACAAAGGAATGGTCATGTCTTTGATTGTTCAGTTGGTTTCATGAAGAGGCTACAATTAGAAGGAAAGAAGAATGGGAAAGGACCAGCTAGCTCATCAAATGAATTTGTGGGAGTTAAAGCAGGAATGGATGCCTGGTCCCATATTCCAGGACTGACTCAACCATTAAGCAAACTAGGTGATCAACTAGAGCGCCAGTGGTCAGAGAGCACCTATTATGGCATTGCCACCTCTCTTTAGGACATGCAGTGGTGGAAATACATTTAAAAGAGCACCGTGGTGCTGGAGTTACCTTCTCTTCCAGCGCCATGGTTCTGTTTGCACTTCCATCGTTCATGCTCGGAGGGGGGTGGAAGTGTAAATGGCACTGTGGCACTGGAAGAGAATATACCTCTAGCACTGTGGTGCCTTTTTAAATGTATTGCTACCACTGAACATCCCAGAGAGGGGAGGTAGCATTGGCAATGGGCATGGGGGATGGAGTAGGTGCTGTACTGGGATTAAGGTTCGCCTAGGGTTCCCCATGCCAGAGTCTGCCAAAGGGATGAAGCAAAAGGAACAAGAAGTCACGAATAAGAATTGCTGTGTGCTCCTTATGCCTGGAACAAACTACCCGAGTTGGTATGTCAGGCTTCATCTCTGGCCCTTTTCAAATCCAGGCTCAAAACTCGCTTCTTCAAGGCTGCTTTTAGATCCCAATATGTGGCCACTCCTCCTCTCCAACTATGTGTTTCCTTACCATTCCCCTAAGACATATCCTTGTCCTCAGCTGTTGTGTTGTCTCTCTTGACTAGACTTAAGCCTTTATGAGCAAGGGCGTCTTTTACATCTGTCTGTATAATGCTGCGTTCTCCTTGTAGTGCTATACAAATGATCAGTAGTAGCAGAAGGGAAGCAGAAGGACGTCCAGTAAAGAGAACACTGAAAATCCAGTTGCTGCATTGATAAAAGCGCCTAGCTGAGAACAAAGGCCTAAAGCTACTTGAAGAGTTTCAGAGGAGCATTCAGTGCATCTTAATGTAAAGAAGACAAAGACCCTGACAACTGACAAGATCAATAAGTTCATCATTGATGGAGAAGAAATTGAAATAGTTGACAACTTTAACCTACCTGAATCAACTATCAATAATGAAACAACAAGCAGTCAAGAAATTAGATGACACATTGCTCTTGGCAGAATAGTTATGAAGGACCTAAACAAGATTCTCAAGAGCAGAGAGGTCTCTCTCCAAACAAAGATTCGACTCATTCAAGCCATGGTATTTTCAATCAAACAAACAAACCCCCATGTGTCGAGTGACTACAAAATCATATTAAAACAGAAAGTCATCGAAAAACCATGAAGGATTCTCTCAAAACTTTCAATAAGCTTGTCTGAATATGCTTTTTTTGTCGGGACCGAACCGACATGAGAGGGGAGAAGGAAACTCCCTCCTCAGCATCAGACGGGCCCTTTTATTCAACAAGAACAAGCAAAAACGGTGATGTGAAAAATAGTGTAATAAACACTTATCTGAAGGAGTAGGCGATAAAACTTCATAATTATTAGGAGAGGGAGGAGAACTAGGAGGAGAACTAGGATAGTATGGAGCCCTTGAAACCAAGGGAGGAGAGGGTGGTGAGGAGAAGATTCTGGTCAACAGTGTCGAAGGCAGCGGAGAGGTTGAGAAGGATGAGGACGGAGTAGAGGCCCTTAGATTTAGCTAGGAACAAGTCATTGGAGACTTTAGTAAGAGCCGTTTCAGTGGAGTGTAGGGGACGGAAACTGGATTGTAGTTGGTCCAGGAGGGCCTGGGAGGTGAGGAAGTCAAGGCAGTGGCGGTGGACTGCTCATTTTAGTAGTTTAGATATGAAGGGAAGGAGGGAGATGGGTCGATAGTTAGAAGGACAGGTGGGATCGAGTGAGGGTTTCTTGAGGAGAAGTGTGACAACAAGTGTTGGTATGAAGTGCATTATAGGTGGGATAGACTTACATGTAGAAAGTGGTCGGTTCTGTTTTCAGGTTTCATTTATGCCTCAGTGTTGGGAGGTGAGGTGGATTTGTAGCAGGTGATTAGCTTGGGGGCAAGATGGAATTGGCTTGCTTTTTTGGATGTGTATGCTCTTCTTGGCCTTGGTCCTTGCCTAAGGTCCGCACCAAAGGGCTCTCTGACAAGGCTATCAGGCGAAGTCACACCTTGCAGTACTTTTAAATTTAAAGATCCTCATTAGAAAGAGAGGCTTTATCTTTATCATTATTTGCAGTTTTTGATATACCGCCTTTGCCGAAGCATCAGGGCAGTGTACAATAAAACAAATGTTGGCTACAGGAAGCATAGAAAAGAAAAGAACGCCAATAATGGACAGGAAAGGAGAGAAAGGAAAGAAAACAGTAAAATGGGAAAATATGAGAGGCCAGGAAAGAGGGAGGGAGGAAGTAATTACTAATTGAGAGAGAAAATATTCCTAGGTTGGTGGTAACTAAATGCTGGATGGGGGGGGGGGGGTCAGACAAGGGAAGGTCAGAGCCTTCCGTGGATGGTGGAAGGTCGAAAGCCTGATGGAAAAGGTGCGTTTTGAGGAGTGCTTTGAAGCGTGGGAAGAAAAGCTCCATGCGGAGGGAGTGGGGGAGTGAATTCCATAGAGCGGGACTCAAAAAGAAAAATGCAGAGTGTCGGGTAAGTTCAAGGTGGGCCTGAGAGGTAGAGGGGAGGAAGAAACGGTTGCCATGTGCAGAGCGGAGGAGACGAGGAGCGGGCTGAAGATGGATAATGTCGGCCAGGTATTGTGGGGTACTAGTATGGAGAACCTTGTTGGTAATAGTGAGAAGTTTATAAATGAACCGGACTTTGATAAGGAGCCAATGAAGAGAGAAGAGAGATGGATTGATATGGGTGGTAACGGGGGAATAAGTGATTAGATGGGCAGCAGTGTTTTGAACTAACTGGAGACAACGTAATTGATGACAAGGAAGACCAGCGAAAAGAGAGTTACAGTAGTCGAGGTGGGTGATCATGAGGGACATGACAAGAGTAGTAATGGCAGAAGGAGAAAGGAAAGGCCGAATAGATCTGATTCTACGGAGATGAAAAAACATGAACGCACCACAGAGGAAATGTGTTGGTGGAAAGAAAGAGAGGAGTCCAGCGTAACACCCAAGTACCGAAGGGAAGAGACCAGAGGAATAGGATGAGCAGACATGGTAGGGGGACAGATTGGGAGGAGAGTTATGGAAGGAAAGCCAGATGGCTGAGGATTTGGACGGGTTGACATGCATGAAGTTTTGTCTAAACCAAGAAGCAATGAGGTTGAGGCAGTCGTTAAGTGGCTGCAGCGTGATTGGTCTTGTTGGTGGGGAGCGGAGAGAAGCTTACCTGCCCGCTCCTGTTGGTGAGTCCTATCTGCGGCAGAGGTGGAAGTTGAAGTAAAAATTTAGCAGGAACCTGAGTATCACATGGCTTAAAATTCAAAGTTTTCTGAACCATACCTCTGGTTCAGTGGTTCTAAACCCAGTCTTTGAGACACTCCCAGACAACTGAGATTTCTGGATATCCACATGAGACACATTTGCAGCAAGGGAGACAGGGAGTAAAAGACGTGCTTACCTGCAGCTGGAGATACATTAGAATACAGAATTTCAGTGTCAATGGCAACCATGCAACACTTTAGACAAACCTGGAAGAATTGCTACTAAAATAAAAACCAAATGCCCCAAATATCTAACATATGAAGCAAAAAAATATGGAGAAAAGGTGGCCGAAGGGTTACATCAATAAGCTGAGAACCAGGGAAGCCAGGCTGCAATCCAAGTCCATCCATGGAACCTCTTTATGACCTTGGGCACTTTATCTCCCATTGCCTCAGGTACCTGCTTAGAGATAGAGAGCCCAAAAGGGTTTATCTGGGTAGCGGGGCCTGATAACCAGATAAATCACGCTGAATCCGATATTTAGTGGCACTAACCAGGGAGTTCCTCTGAATATCCTAACTGCTGCAGCTAATGCTGGGGGGAGGGGGGATGAGAGCAATCATGTTACTTATCTAATTAACAGTGATTTTCAGTCCACTAACCGGATTAGTAACCGCATAAAGTTGGGTCATGTCCTAATTTTATGCAGTTTAGCTATCTGGACAGCTACTACTACTGAGCATTTGTATAGCGCTACAAGACATACACAGCACTGCACAGACATGTAAGAGACAGTCCCTGCTCATCAGAGCTTACAATCTAGTCACGACAGACAGTACAGTAGCTGTAGACATGGGATACATCTAGGGGGAATGGTAAGGAAACACAAAGGAGATCAGGTGAGTCAAGATTCGAAAGCGGCAGTGAAGAGGTGAGTTTTCAGCCTGGATTTGAAAAGCAACTACATAAAGCAGATAACCAACACCACAAGATATCCTGATTCCATTGCTGAATATCTGGTTTGAGTTTTGCCCATGGTGGCCAGGCACTTTAAAAACAATGACTGCTACAGGCTGAATATCGGGCCCTAATTTTATTATAGGTCATCTAGGTTGAGAGAGAAAGTAGGGGCCTATTTTCTAAAGACACATAGGTGACTATAGGGGTTTAGAAACCTTATTTGCAATTTCCACATTAAACGTCCATCATTTACACATGGAAACGGCATAAATGATGATTTTAGAAAAGGCTAAATTTATATATGGATGTCCCTATTTGTAGAAAGTGCAAGGGGGTGTGGTTTCGGTATGGCCTGAGTGTGTCAAACCTCTATATGCTTATTTCTCATTTCATAAAGGTAATACAAGTGTATGGCTAAATATTTCCACCTTGAGATTTATAGTTGCTCCCTGGCACGTTTAGGTTTTCAAAAAGTGCTCATTTAGACCAGTCCTTTATAGCAGAGTTTAAAGGAGTTATTTATTTATTTAGTAAACATTTGTATACCGCCGCTTCCTACGATCAGCCGCGGTTACTTTACAGAATTATCATGTATCGTACAATACAATGAATTTTTAGAGTACAATTTTGATTTTGGCAACGATTTGCATATCACACGAAATAGAGAGTAGATACTTTTCATAATTTTAAATAAACATTCGATTCAAGGGTACGAGGGTGGGGGATACAATATACATATATACATGATTACCTATCGGTCGTCAAATGCTTCATTTGTTCCAAGTGTCATTAGA
Source organism: Ichthyophis bannanicus (assembly GCA_033557465.1). Lineage (NCBI taxonomy): Eukaryota > Metazoa > Chordata > Amphibia > Gymnophiona > Ichthyophiidae > Ichthyophis > Ichthyophis bannanicus. The sequence goes on along the minus strand of CM066036.1, from coordinate 833,363,603 downwards.
AGATAACTGGTTGTGGTAAGGTGCTGCAATTAGGTTGGGTTGTAGAATGTCTGAAATAAATGCGTTTTGAGGTTCCTTCTGAATTCAATAAGGCTATTTGTCATTCGGAGCTCAGGAGGGAGCTGGTTCCAGTGGATCGGTGCTACATAGGTGAATGCTCTGTTGCTCGTTTCTGTTTTAACAGATCTCATGCTGGTAGGGACACAGAGCGTGTTAAGATGTATGGTTCTTCTGTTCCTGTTGTGTGTTTGCTTAGTGATTAGGTTGTCAAGGTATGAGGGAGCAATATTGTGTATGAGTTTAAACGTTGTTATGAGGAGTTTGTAGATGATGCGGGCGGCTACCGGGAGCCAATGTAGTTCCATAAGCACTGGCGTTATGTGGTCCGTGACGTTTTTTTCCATGATGATTCTTGCAGCAACATTTTGGGCCATTTGTAAGATATTTAGGGTGTTCTTCGGGAGACCTTGTAAAATGGCATTGCAGTAGTCCAGGTGAGGAATGATTAGCGCTTGAGCGACAGTCCTGAAGTCTGATTTTTCTAGGATACTGCGAAGAGGTTGTAGAACTTTCAATTTGTAAAATATGGCTCGGTTGACTGTTCGGAGATGTTTATCCATCTTAAGGTTGTTGTCTATTAGGACCCCTAGGTATTTTATTGCAGGCTTTGCATGGTAAATGTTTTTGTTGAGGGTTACTGTAGTGGGTGGGACGAAATTAGTTTTTTTGGAGATAAACATGACCTCTGTTTTCTTGTGGTTTATTGACATGTTGTTTTGTTGAAGCCATGTTTGTAACATGTCAAGGCATTTTTCTAGGGGAGTGAAATCCGGCTGTGCTGCGTTTAGGCGTGTGTACAGCATCACATCGTCAGCATAGATGTGGTAGTTGATGTTGCACCTCTGAAAGATTTCACAGATTGGTTTTATGTACAGGTTGAAAAGTAGTGATGACAAGGCAGATCCTTGCGGGATGCCCTGTGTTTGGGGGAAGGCATCAGCTTTATCGTTGTTGAATAGGACTTGTTGCATCCTGTTGGAGATGTATGATGCAAACCATTTTAGGGGGGTCCCTGTTATACCTATTGATGATAGTCGTTTTAAGAGGGTGCTGTGATGTACTGTATCAAATGCTGCCGAGATGTCTATAAATACAAGTATGAACATGTCCTGTTTGTTCTCAAGGCCCCTGAGGAGGTTGTCGAGGAGTGCTAGCAGAAGGGTTTCTACTCCGTGATGTTGGCGGAAACCATATTGATGCATGTCTAGGGCTTTCCTATCGTCAATGTGATCTTGCAGCTGCTGCTGCACCGCTTTTTCAATGGTTTTTGCTAAGAAAGATATACTCGATATTGGCCTATATGACGCGGGGTCGCTTTTGTTGAGCGATCTGTTCTTTAAGATGGGCCTAATGAGTGATCTCTTGAGATAGGCAGGCATTTCACCTTGATGAAGTGATTGATTGACAATGTGAGTGATAGGATTTGCTATTTCATTTTTGGTTGCTTTTATCCATGCTGCAGGGCATGGGTCAAGAGGGGAGGTGGTGGATTTTAAATTGGTTATAATGTTTATGACCTGTTTTTTGTTTAATTGGTGGAAAGTGTTCCATTCTGCAGCCGATTCCTTATGAGGGACCGTGTTGGCTTCCTGAGAGGTGAGTGCTAAAGACATCCTGTGATCCGTGACTGTGGGTACTTGCGGATTAAGTTTCTTGGCGTAGTGGTCTGCAAGCATCTGGGAACTGATTTCGTCGGTCCAACCGGTGTCCTGGAGGGTTTTGGTGAGAGATTTGACAATCTCAAATAGTTCTCTGGGTCTGTTGATGGCTTTATTAAGTAGTTTAGTGTGGTGATTCTTTTTTGCCTGGTTGACCTCATTCTTGTATTCCATGAGTAGTGTTAGGTACAGTCGTTTGCATTCCTGGGTTTGCGCTTTCCTCCATTTTTTCTCTAACTTGCGTAGTTCCCTCTTCATCTTGCATAATGTAGGGGAATACCAGGGTTCAGATCTTGTTCTTGTTGGTGCGTTTGTGGTTTTCCAGTTTGGACTTGCTGCTGCTTCGATCCTTGAGTTCCATGTGTCTACAAGCTTGTCTAGGTCCGTGAGAGTGTAATCGAAGCCCGAGGATATAGATGCCACCAGTGTTTCACTGTTGAATTTTCGGAACTTCCTTTGTGGTATTTTTGTGTCGGCTTGGGGTTTCTCCTTTGTGGTTGGTATTTGGATTTCCAGTTCAATTAGGTAGTGGTCAGACCAGGGGACTTGTGTTACTCGGGTTTTAGGTTGCTGCATTTCATTCAGTTTAGTGTTGGATGATATGAACACTAGATCTAGGGTGTTGCCTTTGATATGAGTGGCTTCCTGAATGATTTGGTTGAATCCGAGCTGGTCCATTGCTTCAAGGAAGGTATCGGCCTGGCTGCGCGGTATGGAGGGAAGGTTCAGGTCTCCCAGGATAATTCGCTGTTTCTTTGGTGCAGAGGTTGAGATAGTTTCAAGTGCAGTGGCCAGGTTGTCGTGCTGGGGTGTGGGGGGTCTGTAGATTAAGCATATTGCTAATGTTTTGTTCTCAATCCTAAGTATATCTATGCCCTCAGAAGGAGCTAGGGATGCGTTCGTTAAAAGAAGGGAGGATCTGGCGAGGATTAGGACTCCCCCACCTCTTCTGTTAGGACGTGGGCAGTTGAAGATAGTGTAGTCAGGTTGCGTGAGTTGGTTTACTATTACTGGATCAGTGTCTGTGAGCCATGTTTCGGTGATGCATAGAATATCAGGTTTGTTGTCAGTCATGATGTTGTGTATGACGTGTGTTTTATTTCTAATAGATCTGGCGTTGATGAGGCATATCGTGATGGTGGATTGCGGGTATGGTTGTGTGTGTTTGCTTTTATGAGTTGAGGCTGTTGGCTTCCGTTGCTTCCTTTTTGGTTTGGATCTGCATTCATTACGTGGTTTGTCAGGGGTTTTAGATAGTGCGTTTTGGTTTGTTTTATGGCTTTCCATGACTGGGTCCGTGTAACTAGTGATGAGCATGGGGATAATTGGCAGGAGTACTGGGCTATGGATAAATATTGGTTGCCATAATATTGTCTGGTAGTGTGGTGTGTGTTGTATATATGCGTTTGTGGCAAGCGTTAGGCAGAAGCAGAGAGTGATGATTGTGGTGATGAGTGCCATGATGTGAAAAACCAGATTCAAAATGTAATGCTATTGGATGTCCCAGACTTACGTAGATTCAAATGCAATATTATTGGATGTCACAGACTTACGTAGATTCAAATGCAATATTATTGGATGTCACAGACTTATGCAGTTTCAAATGCAAATATTATTGGATGTCACAGACTTATGCAGTTTCAAATGCAAATATTATTGGATGTCACAGACTTATGCAGTTTCAAATGCAAATATTATTGGATGTCACAGACTTATGCAGTTTCAAAATGCAAATATTATTGGATGTCATAGACTTTCTGGTAAGGCTAGATAAGAGTGATCATTGACAATATAGTAGAATACACTGCATACTATGAGATATTTGCCACATTCTGATACAATGGAAATACTCTCTATAACGTTTGGATAGACTAGCTATATCGGAAGTGACTAGCTATATCGGAAGTGGTTCAGTGGTTAAGCTGTGGTTAAGGTTAAGTATGTAGTTCCGCAGTGAAGAGTTTACCTGGTCAGGTGTGTTGGGGCTAGTAGGCGTAGCTGGTGTGCTCAACCTGTGTTCAAGGGAGCTCTTGTTGGATGGTGTTGTTCCTTCGTTGTTCAGTTGGTACATGGGAGACGCGTTGTAGATGGTAAATTGTGCTGGCGAGCTCAGACCCGGATAGGGGAGCTCGAGCCAGGTGAGGTTGCAAGTGCCTTGCTTTTGGTTGTGTTCTCGTATGTGTCTCTAAGTTCCGGTTGTACGTTTGTGTTTCCTTTTTGGGCCTGTCGGGCCGCGCCTAAGGGCCACGCCAAAGGGCCCTCTGGCGAGGCCCTCAGGCGCGGGCCCGCCAGGCGCGGGCGCGCCCGGTAGGGACGCCGCTTTAATGCTGCTCTGGGTGCCTGCTCCCACTGCCCGGATTGGGCAGGAGACCTCCCACTGTCCCGATTGGACAGGAGTGCACCGGGGGAAGGCTCTGGCTGAAAGCGGCTCCCTCGGGGAAGGGACGCCGCTTTAATGCTGCTCTGGGTGCCTGCTCCCACTGCCCGGATTGGGCAGGAGACCTCCCACTGTCCCGATTGGACAGGAGTGCACCGGGGGAAGGCTCTGGCTGAAAGCGGCTCCCTCGGGGAAGGGACGCCGCTTTAATGCTGCTCTGGGTGCCTGCTCCCACTGCCCGGATTGGGCAGGAGACCTCCCACTGTCCCGATTGGACAGGAGTGCACCGGGGGAAGGCTCTGGCTGAAAGCGGCTCCCTCGGGGAAGGGACGCCGCTTTAATGCTGCTCTGGGTGCCTGCTCCCACTGCCCGGATTGGGCAGGAGACCTCCCACTGTCCCGATTGGACAGGAGTGCACCGGGGGAAGGCTCTGGCTGAAAGCGGCTCCCTCGGGGAAGGGACGCCGCTTTAATGCTGCTCTGGGTGCCTGCTCCCACTGCCCGGATTGGGCAGGAGACCTCCCACTGTCCCGATTGGACAGGAGTGCACCGGGGGAAGGCTCTGGCTGAAAGTTAGCCTTCTTAATCCCCCATTGCTTATTTCCTCTCTGGATTGTGGCCTTTGTGTTTAATTATTGGCATTTATACATAAAGGTTTGCACTGACACGTGAAAGATGCTCAGCTGCCTCTGTTGGTTTTTCCCATGTGTGGATTTGGCTCCTCCAGCTCTAGTTGTCGTCAAATACACAAGCACGCCGGCATGTCTCTAAACTTGTTTTACAAGAGCTTCCACGTTGGGCAGAGTCTTTTCTAAAATACCGGTGAAACTATGTATGTCTCGACCTTGACTTCTCAATTCTAATTTCCCATTCCATCTCAAATTCAACATTATGTATCTTTATGAAAAGTTGTAGAAATGAAGTTGAGGACAGTTACACCTGCTCTGGAGCAGGTGTAAATATTTGGAGGTAACGTATGCCCAAACGAGTGTGTTTCATAATGTAGGCATGAACATCATGACTAAGCCCACACTGAGCATGCTCACTACAGAACTGCATACTTGGATGCACATTCTTGTAGTTATGCATATGTAATTTTGGGTAATTTTATAGATGACATTTAGATGTCGATTGACATATAGGTCTAAAAATGCCTCTATAAAATGATCTCTTTAGATGATAAGCTCTTTCAGGAAGGGACATATTCTACCTGAATACTTATCACCCCTCTACAGTGTTGTGTACATCTAGTAGCACTATAAAATTGTAAGTATTACGTATTATTAAAAATGTATCTACAAAACTTGATACGGGTTGAAGACAGAATGCAATAAGGTTGCCTCATGACATTTTGCATGATCAAGTCTAGTTTAAGGGGCTAGCCAATGAGGCAAGGCTCAGGGCACCCATGTTCACCCCTTCACAGTGGCAGAAGCAGAAAGAGGACATGCCATTTGAATCTGGCCATGGAAAGAAAGAGCACTATGGTGGAAGCCAAAAGAACATGTTCCTGCCACTGTTTCCACAATGGCAAGTAGCTGGATCTGGGAGATGGGGGCTGAAGGCTAATGCTGGGCTGGGTACTGGGAGAAGAGGACTGGAGGCTGATACTGGAGCTGGGGCTTGGGACTAGGAAATGGGGGATGATTCTGATGATTCTGGGAGTTGATAGTCGGGCTGGGGACTTAGGGAAGGGGCTTGAGATTGATGCAGGGGTGGGGGAATGGGAGAAGGGACTGGAGACTGATGCTGGGCTGAAAGCTAGGAGAAGGATGCTGATAATGAGGCAGGGGGCTAGAAGAAGGGTGCTGATCCTGAGTCTGAGGGTTGGGAAAAAGTGGCTAATAGTGATGCTGGAGGTTTGGGGACTAAGAGAAGGGGGCTTAAGGCTGATGCTGTGGCTGAGGGATAGGATAAGGGCACTGATCCTGAGATGGGGGGAAGGGGGGTAATGCTGATACTAGGGTAAGACCTGAAAGAAGGGAAGTGGGGTTGGGGGCTGGGAAAAGGCAGCTGGAGGCTGATACTAAGAGAAGAGACAGAGGATTGACACTGTGAATAAGAAGCAGGAATGGACACGGGGAGAAGAGAAGTGGGTATGGGGAAAAAGTCATGGGCAATGGCTGCTTAGGAAAGGGCAGATACTAAGGCTATAGGGATGTAGGAGAGCAAGGACTCAGACTTGGGTGAGACTCTAGGACTGGGTGGAAGACAGACTTTAAGACCAGCTGGGTATTAGAATGGAAATGAGGATTCAGAGGTTAAGAACATAAGAACATAAGAAATGCCATACTGGGTCAGACCAAGGTCCATCAAGCCCAGTATCCTGTTTCCAACAGTGGCCAATCTAGGTTGAATGGGATTATGAGTGAGAGGGTAGGATGGAAGACTAGGGATTTTGGGAATAGATGGGAGATAGTGGGCAATAATAAATTGAGTAGGGATTAGGGGGGACAATAGGGGCTAGGTGATTAGGTGAGGGGAATGAAAGACCTGTGAGACTGAGGGCAGAAAAATTGGGAAAGGAGACAATTTGAAAGGACTGATGAATTTGGGGAGGAGTTTTGAAGCAGTTGAAAAGGTAAGAGATCTACATAGAGGATGAGAGTCAATGGAAGAGGACAAGTCTTTGAAGGAGGTAAAATCGGGTGGAAATGGGAGAGGTAAAAAGGGGAACTAGAGTTTGGATAGGGGGTAAGAAAGGGGCTGGAGGTGGAGAGGGAATGAGTCACAGAGAAGGAGTCAGAATGGTAAAGGAATGAGAAGCAGGAAATGGTAGATGAGGCTGTGGAAGACATAAGTATAGAGGATGGAAATGGGGAATTAGAAAGTGGGTGAAGATGGGAGGCGATAGGAGGTGGGGAAGGATGAGACAGAGAAGGGAACAGGAGGGCTAGGGAAGTAAGAGTAGGACGTGGACAGCTAGTGAGTAATTTAACAGTGAAAAGAGGGAGACTGAAGACTGGAGGGGGCTGATTTAGGAATGAATCTAGCTATAGTTACATAAGAAGGGAGATGACAAATGGAAAACAAAATATGAAATTGAAAGAACAAGGTTAGAGAGAATAGAGGCGTGGACAGGAAGAAGATGGGGAGAGTGAAAAAACTGAAAATGGAAATGAGGACCTGGAAAAGGACTTAGGAGAAAAGCAAAAGAAAGAAGTAAAAAGAGACTAGGACCAACCCAACTAGAAAACGAAAATGATCAGAAAACACAGATAATGTGCAGTATGTTGCCATTTCCACATTGAGCCCTGTCATTTAAGTGGTCCTAGATTAGCTTCTCCTCCGCCATTACCTTACTTTCAGTTGATGTGTTTCAGGATTTGTTGTCAGCCCTCTTCTCTGTACCTACAGGCACTTCCTTTTTCTCTGGATACCTTTTCTACTGGAAATAACATACATATTAATTTATTTATTTATTTACATTCTCTTATATACCGCGCTATTCTGCATCAGTGCGGTTTACATTGAACAAACTGAAATTACATTGAACAGGGCATTATAACTTGGAGATAACTATTTTACAGGGAACATGGGCTATGGAGGGTTAAGTGGCTTGCCCAAGACCACAAGGAGCACCTGTGATTTGATTTTAAAAGACAGTCTATATACAATATTTGTGTCTGCCCAGCCTAATCTTTTCTTAACTGCTGTCAGTATAATGACTGATCAATGTGACTGGAAGTAGATTGCCAGGCCTTTTCTTCTGAGGCAACAGAGGGTAAGGTGATTTATCCCAGGGGGGACCAAACTATAATCTCTTGGATACTAGGCTGTTGCTCTAACCACTAGGCTACCTGTTAAAAGTAAATGCTTCGTTTGATCATCACATGTACTTTTAACCTGGTAGGGGGGTATTCAATTTTAGACAGTCTTTTACAATTATACCCAATTCTAAAAAAAAATAAATCATGTCATGGACTTTTCTAAGGCTTATCCAGACACCTTGCTTATAACAGAGCTGCTAAAGTAACCTTTTTCCAAGAGTGGTATTTTTTAGCTAGTCCTGGTTTTGAACTTGCCTCCCATACAGTATTTGCAGTCCCCGATTCTGCCCATTGAAATCAGTGTTACTGGTCTCATAAGGCACCAGGATGGGCCTGTCAGAAATTCAGGACTGGCCTCTCCCCTTGGGAATGAATAACTTGGCAGCTATGTCATCATATGCCCTACGGTTTCATGAGCCGAGCTATTCTGGTTTACAATCACCAGTTTGTCAGAGAACGATTGATCAACACTGCAAATCGAAAGAATGAGCGGTGAATGCATGCTTGAATCTTCAACAATTTGAGGCCTCAAAAATTTAGATATACAGGCTTACTGGAGAGCAGCAGAGATCACCAAATAGTTTATAGACAGTGCTTGAGGAAATAGTTTAAATGTGTGCATTGTTTGCTTCTCTGGAGTATTCTACAAACTTAGAACTTTGAAAAATAGTGTTGCTCGCTTAAGCATCATTCCTCCTAATTCTCCCCTCATTGCGGTTTAGTGTAGGTGCCCCTGGGTCCTATTTTATAACAACAGATTGAATTCTAACATGTGGTTCGATCTGTCAGCTCAAGTTAGGCTTCTGAAGGCTGCTATCATCACCTTTCAGCTGCCGGATGAACATGTTTAATGAAGCCAATCTCTCCTTAGGGTTGAGCTGGTGCATTCCGTTGTTTACTGTAGGAGTCCGGCTGCCCTGTAATATAGATCTCTAATAGACTAAGGAGAGGAAACCGCAGCCGGTCTCCTAGGTAGGGACTGACCAAGCAGCCTTTTTGATAACACAGAGGCGTCTCTCGCATGCTTTTTTTTTCCCAGCCCGCTTTAAACTTGACAATTTCCAGAGAAGCTGTCAGGCCTCTGCCAATCAAAGAAATGGAATTTGTTAGCAAAGCTAACAGCATGGGTGTTCATAACAATTCTATTTTTGGCCATAACAACTCAAGTTACCTCCCAAGGTGTAATAGACAGGAGAAAACCTATGTGAATTCTGGGCTCTTACACTGGAGATTGCAGACAAAACAGAGAGCAAAAACATAAAAACAAACAAAGCATTCTCCATGAAAGGCCCAACAAACAGCATGCTATTTCTTTTAAAAACATCAGCTTTTTTTCTTCCGCCCTAGTTTGTCATTTTCTTAGTTTCATTGTATTAGCATTTCTGAGTGCTTGGGCACAGAGTAAAAAAGTGAGGCCATGCCTTGCGCCCTCAGACCATTAGGCATTATTACAACATGGAAACTGAGGACACTTCATTCCTTATTTGGCATGTGAATTCATTAGCGGGGGGTTTTAAGTGCTTTCGTGCAATTGGGCCGTGAATCTAGCATGGAGGCCCACACTCATCTCGGTGGATATATGTGTCCATCCTCCTGCAGTTAGCATGTTGCAATGCACAGCACTATGCTAAATAGCATGTGGGTGGACTTAACACCATCAACTGAGGTGGTGTTAAGTATATCCAAGCTAAAAGCAACAGTCACAGTTAATGTGTGCCCAAGATGTCCACGCTAAGTGCGATGTGCCACACATTTATTTGTGGCACACTTACTGCTTACTAAACCCCGTGTTAATGGTTAATGCACTTTAGTGAACGTGTCCCTTACTGTGCACAAAATTCACATGCGTTAACTAACAAATGAACGCACATAAAGTCAATTTGCACATGTTACAGAATACTTAATAACATGAAGGCGTGAAACCAAAAATTTGGAAAAAGAAGGGTAAATGAACCAAAACCACATTGGAAATTCTTCCCCATGCACTTCTCTAGAGGGCACTGTGAGCCTTAGCAAAGCCAAGCCGAGCAGAGCTTAGTTCATCTGTCTTGGATTTCAGTGATAAAAGGAAACTAAGGAGTCCTTTGACTAAAGTGTGCTAAGTGATTAACCTGAGAACGAGTGTGGGCCTGTGTTGCTACCATGCCGACATGACAGTTACGGCGCAGTAATTCCAGTGCTATCTGCACATTGCGCGATGGGGCCGGATAGTGGGTCTGGACTACACATTGTGGTTAGCGCAGGGCACGGACCACATGCTAATTGTCAATGTTGCAATTAGTGCAGATGCACTTAACATCACATAAATGAGTAGCGTTAAGTGTTAATTGCAAATGCCGCAGGGTACTTTTCATTGTGGTTACTGACAGGACCATGCTAGCCATGCCCCCAACAGTTAGCGCATAACTTTTACACTTACCACATGTTAATTTTTACTCAAAACATATGGTACCTGCAAAACCTTACTGCACCTTAGTAAAAGGCCCCTAAGTTTTAGAGTAGCTGAAGTATGGATTCATTTAATTTAACTTCACTTCAGAACTAACCACTATTCTATAACTCCCAATAACACCTCATTAAGAATCTGCTTACCTCTATGCGAGAACTGCGATCCATCAAGTACATAATTACTGAGGAGACACACAAAACCAAAATGGGAGGCTGCTGCTCCAACCCCTTGATATTTTGTGTTGAACGGTCCTGTTTTCTAAGAGAACCATAGCTCCGTCCCCACCCCATCCCCCCAACACCCTCAGAAAAAAACAGTGGCCCAAGTAGAAATGCTCTAAGCTCTACCGTAGAGTTGGCAACTTTCTCTATTTTGTTCGTCCTGCTTTTACTTCATCATACCCCAGACTTGAAGTCCTTTTGTTCTTAGAGAACCAGAAGAAAAAGAAGGAAAATAGGAGGAAAATAGGAATTGCTTAGCCAGCATTGACTGAATGAACTCAGCTGGTATCTGCTTCACTTTTATAATTACAATAAGATCTATTGTATGGCATGATGAGAGATGTCCGAACAAGAAGTCAGATTCATACCGAATGAAGTTCAGCCTGGTTTGGATGCTGCTTCCACCCTCCCTTTCTCTCTGGGCAGGAGAAACCAGACAGATTTGGTCTATTGGCGCAGGGGAAAATCCAGAATTCATCTCAGAAAACCTAAAGAAGAATTGGAAAAATCCACTCTGGATCTTTGGAAAATCCAAAGCCAATCATCAATCCAGAGAATTTCTACTGTACTTTTTTAAGGTTTAAAGTAGATTTTTGGATCTGCCATGAATAAGAACTTTGTTATAATTAAAAAAAAAAAAAGAGTTAAAAGGGGGAGGGAGATCATCAAACCCTTTCAGCAAATATGAAAGTCATTTGGGTCTGCTCAACCAATTTTTAAGAAGTTTTCAAATCTCTATCCATACGGGATTTTTCAATATTGTAATATTTTAAAATTTCAGATGGCTTTATCAGACTGTAATGACAGAACCAAACTAGAATTTGGATCTTATTGGGCTGGTTGCAAGTTCTATAATTAATTTATAAGTCCTAGCAGGAATTTAGGTGCTTGCATCTGGCAGGTTACCCAGGGGATGTAGATTCCAGATGTTTGAGCAATGACCATGTTAGTGTTGCTGGCTATATCATGTATTATAGAGCCTTGAGGTTAAGCAGGTGCTGATGGGTGCATTATTAGAAAAAGTAGAGAGAAGAGCTACCAAAATGGTAAAGGGATGGAAGGATAACCCTATGAAGAGAGGTTAAAAAGGTTAGGGCACTTCAACCTGGAAAAGAGACGGCTGAGGAGAGATATGATAGAAGTTTATAAATTAATGAATAGAGTGAAATGGGTAAACGTAGATGAATTGTTTATGCCATCAAAATATAGAAAGACTAGGGGACATGCAATGAAGCTACAGGGTAACCCATTTAAGACTAATAAGGGAAAATATTTTTTCACACAACGTGTAATCAAACTCTGGAATTCATTACCAGAGGATATAGTAAAAGCTGTTAGTGTAGCCGGATTTATAAAAGGTTTGGAAAAGTTCCTGGAAGAAAGGTCCATAAACCATTATTAAAGGGGATCCGAGATATCCACTGCTTGCCCCAGGACAAACATTGTGGAACCTGTGTCTTCTAGGAAAACTGCTAGGTACTTGTGATCTAGATTGGCCACTGTTGGAAACAGGATACTGGGCTTGATGGACCTTGGTCTGACTCAGTATGACATATCTTATGTTCTTATGTTCTTAAGTGGGGATCTGGTATCCTCATCTACCTGAGATGGTGGAGTACAAAAGAAGAAAATGAAAAAGAGTGTCCTATGGCTGTTTGCAGGAATGTATCCCTGGCAGTGTGCAAAACACCAAACAAAAGGCGAGTATTGGGATACCAACTTTAGATTGGGATCCCACAGAACTTTTAAAAAGGACCATAGACAATTTGATTCAGACAGGTTATGAGAATGGTTATCTCACACAGAAGGAGAGAGATTTCCTTACAGGGTCCCATCCCGTGGTTCCCACAATATATATATATTATCTTACCTAAGATCCATAAATCCCTGGAGAAACCTCCAGGAAGGCCTATAATATTGGCAATTGGTTCATTATTTGAACCTGTGTCACATCTTCTAGATGTACTCCTTAGAGCATTTGTTTGTTCTGTTCCATCATATGTTCGGGATTCTTCCCATATAATAAATATTCTAGAGGAATTTCAAGGATATCACAAGAATTTGATCTTAGTGACAATGGACTTTGTTTCATTATATATGAATGTGCCACAGAATGGGGCCTTGAAAGTCTTGGATGACAAACAGTATTATTACAGAGGACTGGAGAGAGAAGACTACCGACCCCTTTTTTGATGGAATTAGCAAGATTGTCTCTTATTGAAAATTATTTTGTTTTCAGAGATCTATATTATAAGCAGATAAGGGTGTGGCATGGGGTCCTCCATGGCCCCTGATATTGTCAATCCGTATGCAGCGACATTCAAAGATCTTTTTCTTAGAATATATCAGTTCAAGAATAATATAAGGACATGGTTATGGTATATCAATGATGTTTTGATAACATGGGAGAATTCAGTGGAACCTTTGAATGAGTTTTTTCAAAGGGTCAGTTCTTTAGACCCTAATATTCAATTTAAAAAAATGTTCAGTAAACACGTCTATCTCTTATCTGGGTATTGTTATAAGGAAGGGGCCATCTTGTTTCCTCATTGACTTATATTGAAAGCCTACTGATAGGAACCAACTGTTGCATATTTTTATTTTTTTTATTTATTTGTAAGTCTTTTATATACCGCCACTTCCCAAGATCAGTGGCGGTTTACATCAAACAATAAGAAATACATAGAACAGCTCAATAATAAAACTGGTACAATGAACGGTAATCAGAACTATAAACATTGAATGTAAGTATATTTAGAACTATTTACAGATTTTATAATATTTATATACATATATACATCGTGTTTCATCATATGTTAGTTATGTGAGTAGTGTCATGATTATTAGGGCGGAAGAGAAAAATCGAAAATCGAAAAATCGAAAAATCGAAAAAACGAAAAATCGTTTTTGGCACACGGTTACCCCAAATGATGTGTCCAGAAAGCTTATATATGAGCCAAATCATCAATACAAAGTGCCCTTCTTCAGAAATCTATTAGGACTCCTATACAACAGATAGTGTGTCCTTTAACTTACTCCAGCAAATCTAGGGACATTGAGAATATTATTCATGACAAATGGTATATCCTGCAGACTCTACCTGTATTTGAAGAACAACAAGTGACCATAGCCCATAAAAAGAATCCGAGCCTGGCCAACATGTTGATATCTTCCTTGCTCCCAGAGAGACATCCATTTCCATTTCCAAGCTTAGAAGACATTTCCAATGTGGCCACTGTTCTGTGCGCATTCATGTTACTTCTGTTAGGAATTTTTTCATATATCCAACATCAAAGAAGAAATATCATCTTTTGGATTTCTCCAATTGATCTACAGTGAATGTTATTTATATAATTCAATGTCCTTATTTCCTTTTATATATGGGAAAGACCAAAAGGACTATCCGTACTCATATTATAGAGCATAGGAGTTGCATGAAACGGTCTATTACCGATAAGCCATTAGTGTCACATTGGACTGCAAATAACCATCGGATTTCCAATCTAAATTTTTTTGTTTTGAAAGTGGTGAGGCCCAACAAGAGAGGGGGAGATCTCGATAAGACACTCCAATGGATGGAACAGAGATACATTTTTTGTTGTATTCTTGGATCCTGTAGGTCTGAATACAGATATTGCCATGTCTGTCTTTTTATGATTTTTTAATTCAGATGTGTGATTTTTCTCTCCCTCCCTCCCTCCTTTTGTTCCTTCCCTCCCTCTCTCCCCGTCCCCCTCCTCCTCCCCCCAAACCAACACCACCCCCACCCCACCCCACCCCCTCTACCCCCTTCCCTTTTCCCCTTCCTTCCCCATCTTCTCCCTTTCACTTCCCTCCTTCTCTCCCTCCCTCCTGCTCCATTTCCCCCCTTTCCTCTCCTCCCCTTCTCCTCTTCCCCCTCACTTTCCCTTCCCTTCCTTTTCTCCTCTCTATTCCCTCATCCCCTTCCCTTTCCTTTCCTTTTTCCCCTCCTCCTCCCCTCCTCCCCCTCCCTCCTCATGCCAGTCCTCTGTAATAAGATGTCCTCCAAAACTTTCAAGGCCCCATTCTGTGGCACATTCGTATATAATGAAACAATGTCCATTGTCACTAAGATCAAATCCTTGTGATATCCTTGAAATGCTCTAGCCACCTAGGCCATGCACATGGCAGATGGGCACAACAACGTCTCAGCCATTGACCCAACCTCCCATGCAGACACATCCTGGCCAAACTGCTCTGTTTCAGGCCATACTCACAATCCTCTGTTACTCATCATGCACATTTGCAGACTAACACTGGGAACAGATTAGACAATGCGAGGCATAGTGCAGTACAGAAGGCCTCACATTGTGTGTGTGCATGTGTATGTTTCTGACAGACACACACATCACCGCGCAAAAGTGGGGATGGTTGGCATTTCTGACTGGCACTTTATTAACATGTGCTCGCGCTAGTAACACACTCTGACATTCACACCTGTTGTTAATACCCGCTCATTGTGCCAGTGCTAACAGCCTTCCTTTCCATCCTACTTTGGATAGTGGAGCCTGTCTGCACCCTTGCTAGTCTATTCATGGGGGTTCCACAGGCTGGTGCTTTACCTACATTGTAGGCTGAAGTTTACCCACGGGGGCATGAAATATATGACCCCACAGCCTCTGCTCCTTATATGCACACTGGTTTTGTGCGTTGACCCACAGTGCTGCCATATGGTTACAGTAGTTCCTAGTGCCGACATGTTTTCCATCAGACAGGCCTTGGCAAATGTTGCTATGTGCATGGAACATAGGACCAGGAAATGGCTTTTGTCTGCTGCAGGTGGGTGCACCCCCACACCATGCTGACATGTCAGTATGCTGTCAGTGGGGGTGGTGCGCATTTCTAGCCCATCCAACATGTAGGTTTGGTGGGTGCCTAGGTGCACAGTCTGGATGGGGGGGGGGAGGCAGAGGCACACATGGATGTCCACACTGCCCCCCCCCCAACCATCTGCTGCTGCTGGGACCCCATCCCCACCTGCTGCTGATACATCTCGGGGGAGGAGGACAGCCACAGCTGTGGTATTTCCCCAGGAGGCTGCATTTTGTAGATACCTGTAGAACTACAGCTGCTGGCGCTACAAGCCTCTTCCTCCGGAGCTGGCTTCCACTGCAGAGAGGGTCCCGCCAAAGTCTCTGCCTAGGGTGCCAGGAACCCTTGGACTGCCCCATGTGGCACATCACTTTTCCACAGCAGCAGCATATCTGTGTGCCACCACTGTTGATGTGGGATCATGACAGACATCACAGATGTGCCACTTGGGCAGATGCCTGGTCTGCCTTGCGCATCAGCAACCCCCACAGCATGACCAAAGTGCCACCTCCTTTGACCCATTTGCTCCATCAACTCGGTGCCCTTTCATACTTGAACACTATGCTGTTGCTACTACTGGAGCACTACTATCACTATCTTGGGCTCCCCTATCTATGCATCACATTGAAGATGTTGAAATAGTCTCTCTCTCCCCTCAAAATACCCCCTTTCCAGTAGGTTTTACTTGCCATTAGGGTTTCCAGCGTTAATGGGCTTTAACACACGATTGCATAACAGGCACTAAAGGAACACCCGCTGTCAATGCCCACTCTCTGCTTACTGTTCCCTTAACACTGCAGGAGCCTTTAACGCTCATTAATGCAACCTTTTCACAGCATTAAAGGCACAAGGGTGCCGATAACAAGCATTAATGGCACACCTGCTCCATTACCGCTCTTTAGTAAATATACCCTCTTAGTGAATAATATACATTTTTGGAGTCATACAGAGGACAGTCTCTAAGTAATGTCAAGTCTCTTATCTTAACCAAACTGCTTAATAAAAAGAGAATTTTTGAACTTTCAGTCATGCAGAAATTTACAAAGAACCAGATTTACTAGTATTACACCGTAGTCCTGATGCAGAAGTGTATCATAATGTCTTACTGTTTGGAATGACTAATACTAGTCTAGAAAAGGTTGGTCTGTTTTATTTTACAGATGGAAAACTGAACCATGAGGATCATTTTCCTGATCCTGTTTGTACTGGGAGCAAATCTGACCAACTGATTGCCCACCATCTGAGACTGTGCTATGGAATATGCCTGCATTGCTGAACACCCAATTGTAGCTCATCACACAGAAAGTCTCTGGGGGTCTTTTATTATGGGCCACCAGCTAGCAGCGTGAGTTCTGGTGCATGCTGAAGGTGTGCTGGGACATGTCACTGCCAGCTAGCATGGAGCTATGACAGCGTGTGACGATTCCCATGCTAACTGTGCAAACCGTGTTAGAGTCATGAGTGGCCTGATATTCATTTAGGCATATGTGGCCCCAGCACTGAATATCCAGGGGTTTACCGCACATGCTGGAAGCCGCATTAGCTAACAGGGCAGCAGCAATATTGCATGCTGCCCGGTTAGCTCCTGCACCTCAAAGATAGGCAAGGGTTTTCCTCGTCTATCTTTTAGGCGCAGGTCGCTAACCGGGCAGCGTGCAATATCACTGCTGCCTCTGCTCCTCCCCGTAATGCCCCCAGCATGACCCGATGCTGAGCGATTAGCATCAGGGCGTGTAAGGGAGATAATCGTGGATATTCAGCGGCACTAAGCGTGTTCGTGCCATTGAATATTCCTCTTAGCAGCAGTGGTTTACTGGGCCAGAAACCATGTAACTGCCCTTCAGATATCGGGCCATAACCTTTATGTGCATGTCAGTACATCTGAGTTTTAGCTTACCAGCATAATGATCCAGAATGATACCTAGTGACTAATTTAAGGATGTATCAATGTGCCAGTTAAACGTTTCCTGAAGGATACTACTGAAGTTCTTTGTGGTTGGTCAGCTTCCTCTCCTACCAGAGCTCCTAGTACTTGATCTACCAAGAAATCTCTAGGGGTCAAATCAAACCAATAGCCACTCTCAAGTAGGTATGTACATAGCTGCCCATGGGCATACACACACATGCACGCACATACACGTACACACACATGCCAGGGGTATATTTAACACAGTTTAATTTTATAGTGCCATGCTGCAATTCCAAAATAGTTGCAATGCTGTGCTATTTTCATTGCTTAAATCTGGAGTAACTTTGATAACACTGTCAAGCTTTCATAAATTCTAGGTGTTGCATCCTTCTTAGGGCTGCTTCGTTTGAAAGAAGTAGTCAATGTGCAATCCTCCCACCCAACTTAGATGTGTGCCGTCCGTTCATATATTCTGTCACATCTGACAGCCTCTGCTCTGACACAATGTGCATTTTATAGAAAGAAATAAATGGATCATCACATTTTAATAGGTGTTTGTCATAGCTGATTTACAGTGCGAACTGCTTAAAGGCCGCAAGTTCCAATCAGCCATTTGTGACCATCCCATTGTGCCGTAAGAATCTCTATTGCTTTATGTGAAGCTACCTGCCGATTGTCCTGGTCGCCCATGGACTGTTGATGGATTTCCACAGGAACTGCCACTGCCCTAGCTGTCTGTGTTATAACTGTTGAGACAGATTTCAGATTTGTAGAAGGTGCGAAAAGGAGATGGTGCAGCCTTGACTAAAGAAAGTGGGTGAAGGTCCCTTAAATTTGATAGATGTCTAGATGATGATAAGCCACAGCTGTCATCTGTGAAAGTGCTTATGAGATATCGCATGTTGTGCGATGTAAAATTGAAAAGCATTGAGAAGTTGACTGTCAGTGTGTGGGGTAGGGGTTGGGGATGGGAGAGGAGGAAATCGCAACAGAAATTTCAGTATCTTATTTGTCAAACGTATCATTATTCGTCTTGCATTTCCTTAATGTTAGTTTGTTCCGTGTAACATTCAGTTTTTCAAATGCTGGTCAGAATTCAAGCTGAAAATGGTATAAGGAAACATATTTCAAGAACAAGGTTAATATAGTAACTTAGTAGATCCTGTTTCCCAACTGCCCTGGTGGGCTTAACAGAGCCACGAGGGAGAAAGTCTCCCTTCGTGGCTCTGAAAGTCGGTGCAGAGAGGGAGCTGATGCAGGGAGGGAGGGCTCTGCTGGGCAGGGGGGAGGGGGCCACGGGACACTTAATTCTGCCGCTGAGGCAGCGGCAGCAGCCAGATTTTTTTTTTAATGTTCCCTGGGCTGATGGAGGGAGGGGGTTAGGACTGGTAATGAGCTGTGGGCTGATGTGGGGGGGGGGGTGAGGACTGCTAATGGGCTATGGGGGGCTAAGACTGGAGATGGGGTGATGGGTGGGTCAGGGCTGAAAGTGGGCTATACATTAATGCTAAAGGAGCCAGACTAATGTTACCATACACTAACTTTTAGTAATGTAGAAATCTATTAGTCTTTCTTTATTCATACACTCATTAAGAAGCATGTTTACTAAAAGTTAGTGTATGGTAACATTATGCAAATATTTATGCAAATGGACCCCTTATGCAAATGAGGCCCCTCACCGAGTCTCCCCACATGGCCCCGCACCCTCCTTGGGCCGCCCCTTCATATAACTCCCATATTAGCTCAGCTCCACTGGCTCCCAATTTACTGCCGTATAAGCTACAAAGTTCTAGTAACTACATTTAAATTAATAAATAACCTAGCACCAACGGTACTTAACACTCTAATCACCAAGGAAACACCAAATCGCGGTCAAAGGAGTAGAAACAGAAATAAAATTGAGATACTGAAAGACTTTACAAAAGCTAAAAAATTCACTAACAACAAGGCTTTTTCACACTCTGCCCCAATCCTCTGGAATGATCTTCCGGAAGATATCAGACAGTTGACTGACATTAGGGTATTTCGTAAAAAATTAACATCACACTTATTTACGACACACTATGGCTCACAAACAAACACTGACACACAAACGGACAAAAATACACCCCACCCCATAACAGCACAACCAGAAAGGCTAAAAGAATATAGCCCAAATGTTAAAACCTAGGTCATTATTATATCAATCAAACTCACCTCCCTGTATTTAGTTGCATGACCATCAGAACGTTTGATTGTCTTTCCACTCTGTAACGTTTATAGTACAGATTATAATCCAAGCATTCAAGAGTAGACCAGTGATACACCAACTAATTTCTTCCCCACTGTATATAGTTGTTTGAATATCAGAATGTTGGATTGTCACTACATTCTGTGAGGTATATAGTTGCTAAGTTCTCTGTAAAAGGTTCACAAATGTTCTATGTAATATGAATAGGTATGCATTCCTGTTGTACCATTTATACTGTTGTAACCGGGTAAGGCGGACCAGGTGCTCCTGTCCCCGCCCCCACCCCAGCCCCATTTTCGCCCCCACCCCCACCCCCACTCCACCTTACAAATAACCACAACACGCTCATTGGGAATCAAACTGGTCGCAGCTTTATTAACCGTACAACATTTTCCTTGAATCACAACCAACAGCAAACATTCATTAATTGAATACGGCCGCGGAACGAATCCTCACCCGCCGCGTGAGTAGCAAAGTGAGTTCCGCCCGCTTCCGCCGTGAACCGGCACAGGCCCTTCCGCCGTCCCTCTTCCGGCTTCGCCCTATTATTAGCAAAAGCCCCGAGGGTTTCACCGGGCCGGGGGTACCCCACCCCCGCCCTGCATCTTGCCACCGGCTCCGGACCCCGGACACCTCCGGGATCCCGCCAACCCCCCTCCAGCTGCAACACCCCCTCCTCCAATCCAGCCCAACTGTAGGGATGGGAGGGTGGGACACCAGCCACCTTCACCCGCTCCCCCGGTGACTGCCGCTCCTGCCGGCTCCCGCGGCCTTGGCCCCACCTCCCTCCATGCCCAGACAATTCCCCCATTGGCTCCCGCGCCGCCACTCACACCCGGGAGCCAATGGGGGGGGCCAGCCAAAGCCACGCCAAAGAGGACCTCCTCCCGACGCCTCGTGGGGGCCGGGGCCACGCACCCGCCGCCCCCCCGGTTATCAGCGGCCACCGGGCACGAGGCCCGCGGCCTTTCCGTAACCGGGTAAGGCGGACCAGGTGCTCCTGTCCCCGCCCCCACCCCAGCCCCATTTTCGCCCCCACCCCCCACCCCCACTCCACCTTACAAATAACCACAACACGCTCATTGGGAATCAAACTGGTCGCAGCTTTATTAACCGTACAACATTTTCCTTGAATCACAACCAACAGCAAACATTCATTAATTGAATACGGCCGCGGAACGAATCCTCACCCGCCGCGTGAGTAGCAAAGTGAGTTCCGCCCGCTTCCGCCGTGAACCGGCCACAGGCCCTTCCGCCGTCCCTCTTCCGGCTTCGCCCTATTATTAGCAAAAGCCCCGAGGGTTTCACCGGGCCGGGGGTACCCCACCCCCGCCCTGCATCTTGCCACCGGCTCCGGACCCCGGACACCTCCGGGATCCCGCCACAGGCTCAGGGACCACCGACCCTGAGCCACCCCCCACGGCAAGCTGCGACCAGTCCCCCGTCCCAGCCCCACATATTCCAAGGCCTCGTGCTAGCCCTATAGAACAAGGGGAGACACACACCCCCGCCCCCGGCCAGACACCGGCATCCTCGGAGGCAAGATATAACTTACTCGGGAGGGCAAGATATAACTTACGGTCCCGGCGGCGGGACAATCCCTCACTAGCCATATGGGTAGCAAAGTGAGTTCCTTCCCGCCTCCACCGAGGACCGTTCCCCGGCAATTCCCATCCCCCTCATCCGGCTTCGCCATATTACTAGCAAAAGCCGAGGGCTTCACCGGGTCGGGGGTACCCTCACCCCCGCCCTGCATATTGCCAGCCTCCGGACCCCGGACACCTCCGGGATCCTACACCCACCCCCACCCAGCCAGACCCCAGCCCCCTCCGCCTCCCAACCAGGAGGCAAGATTAGCCGTCAACCCTGCGGACACATCCCCCGGCCACCTGCCGAAGAATGTGTAAGCAATCCGCGAGACCACCACTGGGGACCGAGCGAGCAGGCCTTGGAAATATGTCTGACCCCAAAACCACACCTTCACCACTCTGCAACTTACCCGTCCTGGCCCCAGCGCCAGCAACCCAGGCACACCCGTCTCGCCGCCCTGGCGCCGAAGCAAAGGAAGCTACGGCCCCCTCTGGAAGCAAAGGTAGCAACGGCCCCCTCCAGAGACCGCGCGTGCCCAGCCATAAGACGGGCACCGCCGAGGCGTGCAACCCCCAGGCGCGCCCCAATGGCCCTGGCGCTGCACAGGAATTGAAGAGCTGAGGCATCCAGCAGCAACCTGTAGTCCAGTCGACATCTAAAAGAAAGGAACAGTTAGCACCCGCTAAACCCCCCCCCCCCCGAAAAGCTCACAACCCCTGACAGGTAGCCGACTGCCAGCAGCCCCTCCACCGACTCCCCCGCTCCGCACAGTCCAACGAAGGAGCCCGAAAAGAAGGCGAGACAAGACCCAGCCGCACCCATACACCCTCCCATTAGCGGAAGCGTGCCCGTCAGCCGCCATTCACACGGCAAAGGATGTGCAGTCGTCCCACCCCGCAACAGCCTGAGAACCCGCAATCCCCCACCCCCCCACAGACGCCTCCAGACACCAGCCCCCGAGCCCTACCAAAACCCTTTGTTCCCCGAAAGATAGTCCCACACCGTACCCAGCCGCCACCCTACTAGACCAGCCATGCAAGGACTCTGTCACCGCCCCGCCCCCCCCCACCCTCCCCGTCGCCGCCGACACTGTACTCCATGGCAGGTCCACAAGGCAGGACCACATAGCCGCAGGCCGCCAGTGCTCCGGGACCCTAGCTGCCCCTGGACCAAATTCCCACCAGCTAGCACCTGGGCACCAGCGCCTACCCAATCGGTCGGGCCACCGATGCAACGCCACCAGGCCGGGGAACTTCCCAAGCCCAGTCATATTATCGATGATACCCGCCACCCATGACCCCGTGCACCCGGGGCTTCACAATACCAACCAAAGTGCCGACACTTCCGTCCGGAACGAGGCCGAGGCATTGCCGACCGCCAGCCGAAGTCCCCCGCTCCCTCCAAACACGCCCCCCACCACCCGCGCTCCCCGTCGCCCGCCCCCAGCGCAGTCCCGAGGCAACTATCCTGCGGCCCCCCTGAAAATGACCTATGCACAAACCACCTGGTCCTGAACCTCCCATCGCAGCTACCAGGCCCCACCCACCTACGACTGGGAAGCTTCGACTAAAGTCAGATGAGGCGACCCGCAGGAGGGCGTCCCCGTCCTCCAGCTCCCGCGCCCGCCCTTCTCTTCCGCCCATAGCACCGGACCTCTTCCTACCCCCCGGCAGCCTAAAACGCCCACCTACTGCCACCTCCGGGTCCCCGTCCATAACTGCCGCGGCGCCCCCAGAAAAGCAAATCCAGCGAGGTCCCCCACCTCCACCCCCACCCGACCTGCTATGGAAGCCACAGCCGCCCGCCACTCGAACCCTCTCTGCACACCCCATAACAATGAAGATGCCCCGCAAGACTCAGAAGCCAAGGATCCCGACCCGCGGCTCAAAACCACAGTAGTGCGGCCGCTAACGCGCAGCCGCTCCTGCCTTTCTCACCTCCCACCCCGCGTTCCCCCCCCCACCCGGTGACTCACCTGCCACAGCAGCCTGGGCACCCGCGTCCACCGTCCAGCCCGCCGTCCAACAGCAACCCGTCCTCCGGATCCCTGTCGACTTCAGAGCCGCTCACTCCCTGCACCATCCGCCTCGACAGCAATCTTTTGGTCCGCATCTGCAAAGACAAAGCAGAACACACCGCGGGAAAGCAGCAAAACCCGCATGACTCCTGCCCCATCCCTGATCCCCGGGCGGCCAGCTCAACGCCCCCAGAGGACTCGGCTAGCCCACACGGACCATTTAAACCGTGCCCTCCTGACTGGCCAGTCCCCTGCCACCCTACACTGCCCCCCCCCGAGTTAGCAAGTTGCCCCCGGTAAGCGGTGTGTTCAAGAGGGCTGGGTTGAGCACCCCCACTTGAAATTACCAATGTATCCATAAACAGAATCAACACCCTCCTGTTATGTGCGCTCCGTTGTAAAGCTTGTGCGCTCGCTCTGCGAAACGTGCGCGCACCCAACTTAGAGGGGACAGTGCAAGCAGCTACCCAGAGGGAACAGTGCAAGCAGCTACCCAGAGGGAACAGTGCAAGCAGCCACCTGCTCCGGGGCCCAGCCGCAAGCCCTCCCCCCTCCCACCTCCCTCCAGTCACTCAAAGTCCGGGGTTGCACAACCTCTGGCACGGTAGACGCCGAAGTCTGACGCCCCACCTGGAAGCCCTCCCGCTGCGCCACGGGTACCTCCGCCGCAGACCGTCCTGAGCCGCCCAATGTCGAGTCCCTACCAATGTACCCTCTAATTTTTTTTTTTTTTTTTTTTTTTTTTTTGTAGGCTGTGCGCGCATAATTATCAGCTGTGCAGCTGTTGAAGGAAGATTAAATTCTGGTGCGCCACCTAACGACACTCGGAGTTATATACTTTAAATTTTGCCTACATGTCAGAATACAGTATGTACACCACATTGATTGCACTAGAAAATATTGTAGAACTTGTGAAACCATAAATACCCAACAACTTCTAAATTTTAAGACATCTGTTGTTTGTCATCAGAATCAGAACCAAAATTTTCGTGCGCTCTGTTATAAAGCATGTGCGCAAGGGGCTCTGGAAATCCCACCAACCCCTTCAAATCCCCCCCAGTAGATTGAATTTTTTAAATTCAGCTATGGGCGACCAGTGAAGGGGCACTCCAGCCCATAAAGAACCACTCCGCCCCCCCCCCCCGGAGGTCCCCAACTCACCACGTCTCCTTCCCTAGTCGCCCTCCCCTTCAGTCCCGATTTCCCAGGGCACCTCCCAGAACTCCGCATGGTTCCCCGGACCCCCCGGCCCAACAGCCTCCCGACTCTCCACGACCAGGCACCGCAGCAGGTCTGCAGGCCCGCCCCGGGGACAGCCGCGGCACGCGCAGCTCCCCCCGATGCCACCCCGCCACTCCACCCAGCCCCCGGGAACACTCGCGGCCCTCAGGGCCCCCCCACCCATCACGCCACGCATGGGCAGGACCAAACTAGCCCGCGGGTCAACCGCCGCGGCAGGAGCGGGAGCAGGAGAGAGGGAGCGGGGCTCACCGCCAGGCCGCCTCCGCCGCCCCCCCCCCGCCCGCCAGCCGCGTTGTCACCACAAGTGGGAACAGCCGCGGCACGGGCAGCCGGGGCAGCCGCGGCACTTGAAGCCTCCCCGATCCCCCCGCAGACTCTCCGCTAGGGAAATGGGCACCCCCCACTCACCGCCAAGTCCCGGCATCCGCATCACCCAACGCGGCCCGCCGGCCCACCGCTGCAACAGGCCCGGGAGCACGGCCCACCGCCAGCCCGCCTGAAGCCCCCCCACAAAATGCAGCCACACGCTCGTCACCGGGGGAGCTCCCCACGCACCCCCATCCTCCCTCCGCAACCCCTGCACCCCCAGGGATAAAAGGAGAAGGTACCCTCTCTGGAGGCAGCAGACACACCAGCCACCTTCACCCGCTCCCCCGGTGACTGCCGCTCCTGCCGGCTCCCGCGGCCTTGGCCCCACCTCCCTCCATGCCCAGACAATTCCCCCATTGGCTCCCGCGCCGCCACTCACACCCGGGAGCCAATGGGGGGGGGCCAGCCAAAGCCACGCCAAAGAGGACCTCCTCCCGACGCCTCGTGGGGGCCGGGGCCACGCACCCGCCGCCCCCCCGGTTATCAGCGGCCACCGGGCACGAGGCCCGCGGCCTTTCCGTTCATTGTAAACCACACTTGATCCATGGGAAAGTGAGGTATAAAAGTGTTTAATAAATAAATAACTAAATAAATATAAATCATATGTAGTAGTAGCCATTGCTCATTCCTTCTGTCCTCATGTGGAGCCTCTACATGCCACTGCATACAGTATTTCTTTAACAAGCTTTTCATTTCAGTCAAAACAGTTTATATTGTAACTTAAACTTAATGTATATTAAACAGGGGCATTACTGCCCAAGGCCACAAGGAGGGCTAGTGGGAATTGGACCCTTCCATAAATACCTTTATGTTAAATGTTACCTCAATTGTACTGTCTAAATACTGTTATGTAACTGTACTGTCTAAATGTTTACATGCACCCTAATGTTAAATGTAACCCTCCAATTGTGATGTGACGTGATTGAAGGAAAAGGTGGCATGCAAATCTGTCTAAAGAAATAAATACATCTTGGTTTCTAACCCATTGCTCAAACCATTAGGCCACTCTTCCACTCTGAACAATGAAGGACGTCAAGGAGGACCCCACTGCTCAAAGACAGACGTTAAAAGGCATACCTGATCTTTGCCCAAACCCATCTTGAGAAACCACAATCCTTCTGGCAAAATGTTCTGTGAACAGATGAAACCAAACTCGAGCTCTTTGGCAATGCAGACCAGCGATACATTTACAGGCAAAGAAATGAAGCATATAAGGAAAACACCGCCTTTTCTACGGTTAAATTTGGTAGAGGTTCTATAATGTTGTGGGGCTGTTTTGCTGTGTAGACCTGGAACATATTAAGGGAATCATGAAGTCAGTCCAAGGTATTTTGGAGCAAAATGTGCTATCTAATGTCAGAAAGCTAGGTCTGGGTCGAAGTACTTTACATTGTGTTTGCACGTCCCTGTCCCTATGTCTGGAAATTGTGTCCCAGCACGTCTGCATCACTGGGTCTCCTATACACTGGACATGCAGTTGGCAGTCACGCACTTTACGTCCAAAATCACAGATGTTCACATGACGATTTCAGACACATCCATAGGCCCATTTCTAAAACTGGTTCCCTATTTGCACCTTCCCCCTATTTCTGGCATTCCTTTCAAAAATACCGTTTCATGGGGGGAGGGAGGGGTAATAAGGAGGGGACTTTAGGAGTCAGTGCATTTGAGAACATTGACATCAGCTATTCACATCTATAACACAGGACTCACTGCACTTGTATCCTGGGTTTTGTTAGATTCTTTGCTCATTCCTCTCCCCCCTTCCCCCCCTTTTCCAGTGTTCTCATAAGTGGAAAGAGCCAGCTAGAGATTATTTTATTTATAATTTTTTATTAGCATTTATAATAACACTCAGGTATTTACATAAATGACTAGAAATATCGGGATCTCCTCAACATTCCAACTATATACATAGAAATATTCAAAGTAATCTTTCCCAAAATTAGTCCACAATTAATCAAAGGGGGCTACAGGAAATTTATTTACCAATACACTACCTAATCAGAATACACAAAGAGACACAGGTTAACATCCATACTACAATACTACATAACACACAACAGATAATAACATAACCACACAATACTTAACCATACCACACTTATATACAATTGACAATTCTCCCAATTTATAATAATGTGATTTGTCACATTTAAAATATTTTATGCATCACAATTTTGATCCATGATATAATTTGTAAGTACCTATAATGTAAATACGTTCTAACATTTTACTGTTCAAATGTTATATTGTTACTTGTAAATAGTTCCACCTGTTCTATGCAAAACAACTAGGTATGCTCTTTCACATACCATATAACTTACTGTTCCTTGTAAACCACACTTGATACTTGGGAAAGAGCGGTATAGAAATAATTGTTAAATAAATAAATAAATAAATTTATTATTATTATTTATTATTTTATTTACAGTTCTTATATACCGCGCTTTTTGGTATCAGTGCGGTTTACAAATAACAAAGTTTCGCATCAGAACAAAGATCTTTTGCTTACATCATAACAGGGTTTGTAACATGGGACTGTAACAGGGGAAACTATATACAAATCCACAACCGAGGAGGTTGTAAAAACTATTAACCATTGGCCATGATTGCAACAGTTCTCAAAGCAAAAACATGGTCAAGGTAACAAAAAGGAAAATATATATAAGCAGGATAAGACTTATGCGTCAGCCGTAATGGGACCACCTCCACCAGTAGCTCTTTCCTTGCACATATAAATTCTGAGAGCTTCTTAGGTTAAAAAAAAAGGAAATTCTTCCCTTGATAGGAAACATAACATCTAGATGGATACTTTAACAAAAAAGTTGCACCCAAGGAAATAATCCTGGCACGATAAACCAGGAATTCTTTCCTCCTTAATTGGGTTACTCAAGACAAATATGGAAAAATTCTAACATTTGAACCCAAGAACTTCTCATTGATATTCTTAAAAAAAGAACAAAGAATCAATGCCTTGTCAGCCTCCAAAGCGAGAGTTATAAGCATAGTAGTTCCTTCTGTAGCCATGTCCAAAGAACTTTCCAAGAAACCTGTCAGGTCCCCAATTCCACTCGCTGATGCCTCCAGGTTTCTCCCCCATACTTCCAAGTTGTTCACTGATATTGTGCCCTAGTAAGTGGGGGTAAGTGCTCAATTGGTATCTTGAGAACCTCTCTCAGATATTTCTGCACCATTTCCAAGGAGGATATGAGTGGGGACCTTGGAAAGTTTAAAAGACGAAGGTTATTTCGATGGGCAAGATTTTCAAGGTGCTCAGTTTTTCGTATCAGCACTGTTCTTTCCTTCATTAGAGCATTATGCTCCTCCTTAAGATGCCCCAAATCTTCCTTCACCTGCAACAAAGAACTCGCTTGAAGCTCTTGGCTCTTAGAGGACTCCAATTTCATAACAGATAACTGAATACTTATGGAACCCACCACTGTTGAAAGGGTTGTAGTTAAGGCAGAGATAGCATCCCAAAGTGCTTCCAACGTGATCACAGCCGGCTTTTCCAACACCCGACTTACTGGTATAAGCCCTACTCCAGGCTCCAACTGCCGTGGAGCTACCACTCGAGGAAGCGGGTCTTCCACACCACGTTCCTCTGGCTTGCTACCCCCTCTGGAGATCAGGGCCGACCGCTGCAGCACTTGCTCCCACCAACAGGCAAGGGAGTGCTCACCCGGAGATCAGGCGGCAGTGAAAGACCAAAGCTGTCTGCAGATAGAAAACTTCCGGGTTGTGTTGGGGACTCCCGCTGCTCAGGAGACAAACTCACTCCCGATGTGCCCAGCACAGAGATCGACTCCTCCCACTGTGCTGGCGAAGACGCCGCTACTGGTCTGGCAGCCGCAAACCCGCAATGCTCAAGAGTCCTCTGGCCATCGGCAGAAGCTTGCGGCGGAGCACAGGGATAGCCCGTTTGCTTCCTTTTCCTCTGCCCCATACTTGATGAAGCAGAGCTCACCACAAGCACAGGAACGCCGAGCAATCGCACAGCAGCCAACCCAGGTCAGGTTCCTGCCGCCATCTTGCCCCCCCCCCCCCTAGCTCCAACGGCTCCAGAGATTATTTTAATGCTAAATCTCTGCTAATGATAGTAGTAATATTATAATAACCATAACAGATATCCTTATTTCACCTCTATGAGGGATACCGACTGCCTTCATCCAGTCTGTTTGAGTCCTGTCTTAGCCCACAATGTTAACCACCACTCTGCACAGTTGGCTTGTTGCATTTCTACTCAGCTAATCCCTTTCATGAAGTCGAGTTAACGTACTGCTGTATATATTATATTGCACCCCCTTAATTAGAGGCTAAGATCAGCCCCTTGCAAGACTCAGGTGCACTGGGCCACCTTTTTCTTCATACCTAGGAGTCCTACATTAGCACCTGGGTGCCCATTCTTCTCAGACCCAGGCACCCCTCAATGATCCACAATGATTGTTGCCCACAGAATTGCCTCTCTCTCTTTCTTTTAAAAACAACTGTATGATCCCTCGCTCTGCTGTGCCTTCCTGTAGCAAAACTTCTGTATCATTTCCTCTCCCCTAGCACCCTCCCCCCCCCCCCCCACACACTATCCACCCTACCTGTCCTGTCCTGGCTCCCAATGATACTCCAACTAAGGCAGCTGCCATATTATGCAGTCAACACCATTTATGCAACTAGGTTGTTTTTAATGGAGTCTTTATTATGTGTTAATGGCCAGTGTTAATGAAATGCAAATGAGGTGGACATTAACTCAGGTATTATATATATGCATTAAAGAAGATGTGTCTATGCAGCTGTTAATGCAAAAACTAACTACACCTTTTATGTTTGTATTAATGGATTTGCATTAAATGTTCTTCAGTTTGTTTCAGTTCGTTTACTAAATTTCTTTTATATGCACTGGAACTTTTAAACCTGTGCGAAGCAATGAGACACATTAATGAGTGGGGTAATGCGTTACGAGATTGATCTTGTGCACACTAAGGGCCTGATACTCAGTGAGGATGATACTGTTGGCAGCACCTGCCAAGTGCATAAGCTCTGCTGACCGTGATATTCATCGGCATATTCATATCGCCATAGACCGCCTTGGCACTATCTGGACCATGCTGGGGAAGTCAAGGAAAAGCAGGAAATTATCTGGACAGAGGTGATATTCAGCACTGTTGTATGCAGAGCTAATCACATAACATGAAAGTAAAAAGATTCTCCCAAGTGCTATGCAAACAATAATCTGGACAGCAGGCTGTAAATCGCCGCTATCAGGATAGATCTGGGTGGACAGCATTGAATTCAGATGTACAGGACCATCACTGTCTGAATACTGGTGCTAAATAACTGGATTTTTTTATCCAGGGGGCTGGCATTTTAAAAGAACCTTGCCGCCACAAGCTGCATATTGGCACATAAATTTTTTAAGGCATGCTAACGAACCAAACATATGCTAACGAATGTACAACCCTAACTTTGGGAACCCTAATTCTGGCTACTGTGGTAGATAACATAGGCACCTTATAGACCTGAGGTTCCCCACCTTTTTCAGTTGGTGGACCCCTTATTAACCTCCAAAATGTTCAGGGACTCCCAGTTCATCCCCACCTGTTTTACTGGACACCCTACCCTCAGGGGCGGCCCAAGGGGGGTGCGGGGCCATGTGCGGAGACTCGGTGCGGGGCCTCATTTGCATAAGTGGTCTTATTTGCATAAATATTTGCATAATGTTACCATTCACTAACTTTTAGTAAACATGTCTCTTAATGAGTGTATGGATAAAGAAAGACTAAAAGATTTCTACATTACTATAATCCAGTGCCAACCGCCAGGCACATTAGGAACTACTACAAACGCTGCCCATTTAGAACCCATAGCAAACCCGCCATATCCTGACAGCATTACCAGGACTCACAAAGCACCATACCTTACCTATCAAAAGGCAACACTGCAAATATTAAACCAATACATTTCAGAGAATACTGGGGAAAGAGAACAAGTGGCAACGTCAAATAGGAATTACATAAACAGAATACCTCAGCTCAGTTACACATGCAAAACATAGACCATCACCAAACAAGGAATCACAATTTAGAAACAGGAAGGCAATAATTAAACTGGGAACCCCAAAAGCCAAACTTGGAATGTACAACAACACTGTAGAAATAAAACTATAAATTAATTTCCTCTTGTACCAAACAAAGCGCAGATATTAATGATGCACATTTCCCAGAGCTGACATATTCCAGTTAATAAATTCAAAATAAAGAGATATCTTTCTACCTTTTGTGCATTTTTTTTCAGTTGCAATTGGTCCAGCCACTTTCTTCTGGTTTCTTCATGTTTTCTGCTAACTCTCCATCGTCTGCTGTCCATTTGTCCTTTCTTCTCTCTTCTAGTTTTTTTTTTCCATTCTCTCTCTCTCTACATCTGCTTTAACATACTAATCTTTCTCCTTTTGCTCTTTCCTCATTCCTATTTCATCCATACAAATTTTACCCCTCCATCCTCAATCCCCAATTACTCTCCCAATACCTGGCCAATTGTAGATTTTTCATCCCTCCTACACAAAATATTTTTCCCCTCTCCATTTTAATCTCCCAGCCCCATCCCATTCTAATCCTCCCCCAACATCAGCTCCCTTCTAGTTCCAGTCTCACCCAGCATCCATTCCCTTCTAGTCCCTGCATCAGCCCATTTCCAGTCCTAGCCCCCCATCAGCCCATTTCCAGTCCTAGCTCCCCCATCCATTTCCAGTCCAAGTCCCTTCATCAGCTCATTTCCAATCCTAGCCCCCCCATCAGCCCATTTCTAGTCATTTCCTAGCCCCACCATCAGCCCATGTCAAATCATAGCTCCCCTCCACTCAGCCCAATTCCAGTCCAAGCCCCCCCATGAGCCTACTTCCAGTTCTAGCCCCTCCATGAGTCCATTTCAATTCAAGCCCCCACCACAGCCCATTTCCAATCTTAGCTCCCCCCAACAGCCCATTTCCAGTCCTATCCTAACTGTTCCATCAGCCCATTTTCAGTCCTAGCTCCCTTCCCTCACAGCCCATTTCCATTCCAAGCCCCCTCCCCATCAGCTATTTGCAGTTCAAGCCTCCCCTTCCACTCAGCCCATTTCCAGTCCTAGCAACCCCCCAACCCATTACCAGTCCTAGCCCCCCGTCAATCAACTTCCAGTCCTAACCCCCATCACCCCATTTTCAGTTTAAGCCGCCCCTATAACCCATTACCAGTCCTAACCCCCCATCAGCCCATTTCCAGTCAGCCCCCCATAGCCCATTGCCAGTCCTAACCCCCCCCCATCAGCCCACAGCCCATTACCAGTCCTAACCACATCAGCCCACCTCAAGTCCTAACCCCTCCCCATCAGCCCATTTCCTGTCCTAGCCCCCCCATAACCCATTATCAGTCCTACCCCCCCATCAGCCCACTACCAGTCTTAACCCCCCCCATAGCCCATTACCAGTCCTAACCCCCCATCAGCCCACTACCAGTCTTAACCCCCCCCATAGCCCATTACCAGTCTTAACCCCCCCATAGCCCATTGCCAGCCCTCATCAGCCCACAGCCCATTGCTAGTCTTAACCCCCCCATAGCCCACTGCCAGTCTTAACCCCCCCCATAGCCCATTGCCAGTCTTAACCCCCCATAGCCCACTGCCAGTCTTCTCCACCCTCCCCAGCCCCTTGCAAGTATTAAACCCCCCTCCCTATCCCACTGCCAGTCTTAACCCCCCCATAGCCCACTGCCAGTCTTAACCCCCCTCCCCAGCCCATTGCCAGTCTTAACCCCCCTTCCCTAGCCCATTGCCAGTCTTAACCCCCCTCCCTCCCTCCCTAGCCCATTGCCAGTCTTAACCCTCCTCCCTCCCTCCCTAGCCCACTGCCAGTCTTAACCCCCCATAGCACATTGCCAGTCTTAACCCCCCATAGCCCATTGCCAGTCTTAACCCCCCTCCCCAGCCCAGTGCCATTCTTAACCCCCCTCCCTAGCCCATTGCCAGTCTCAACCCCCCTCCCTCCCTAGCCCATTGCCAGTCTCAAACCCCTCCCTCCCTAGCACATTGCCAGTCTTAACCCCCCTCCTCCCTCCCTCCCTCCCTCCCTCCCTAGCCCATTGCCAGTCTTAACCCCCCTCCCTCCCTCCCTAGCCCACTGCCACTCTTAACCCCCCCATAGCCCAGTGCCAGTCTTAACCCCCCATAGCCCACTTCCAGTCTTAACACCCCTCCCCAGCCCATTTCCAGTCTTAACCCCCCCTCCCTAGCCCACTGCCAGTCTTAACCCCCCCATAGCCCACTGCCAGTCTTAACCCCCTCCCCAGCCCATTGCCAGTCTCAACCCCCCCTCCCTCCCTCCCTAGCCCATTGCCAGTCTCAAACCCCCCTCCCTCCCTAGCCCATTGCCAGTCTTAACCCCCCTCCCTCCCTCCCTCCCCAGCCCATTGCCAGTCTTAACCCCCCTCCCTCCCCAGCCCATTGCCAGTCTTAACCCCCCTCCCTCCCTCCCTAGCCCATTGACAGTCTTAACCCCCCTCCCTCCCTCCCTCCCCATCCAATTGCCACTCAACCCCCCTCCCTCCCTAGCCCATTGACAGTCCTACCCGCCCCCCCTCGGCTCATGGCAATTAAAAAAAAAAAAAAAAAAGATGGCCGCTGCCGCGGCATGGAGTGTCCCGCGGGGCTCCCTCTGCCCGGCGGAACTCTCCCGACGCGGCTGAGCCCCTCTCTGCTGGCTTGCAGATACGCGACGGGAGAGAGTCTCCCTCGCGTCTCTGTTAAGCCCGCAGGGCAGATGGGAAATTTCCCATCAGCCCCTGCTTCCCATCAGCCCCTGCGGGCTTAACAGAGACGCGAGGGAGACTCTCTCCCTTTGCGTATCTGCAAGCCGGCAG
The DNA here is from genome assembly GCA_033557465.1 of Ichthyophis bannanicus. Classification (NCBI taxonomy): domain Eukaryota; kingdom Metazoa; phylum Chordata; class Amphibia; order Gymnophiona; family Ichthyophiidae; genus Ichthyophis; species Ichthyophis bannanicus. Next base: position 833,329,991 of record CM066036.1, on the reverse strand, counting down.
AGAGGGGCTCAGCCGTGCCGGGAGAGTTCCGCCGGGTAGAGGGAGCCCCGCGGGACACTCCATGCCGCCGCGGCCAGCTTTTTTTTTTTTTTTTTTTTCAATTAAGAAAAAGCAGAATGTTCTTTGCGCGGGGCCCCCCGAAGCGCGGGACCCTGTGCAAAAAACATTCTTGCTCAATGGACGGGCCGGCCCTGCCTACCCTAAGTGCCAAGCCTGTCCACACTAACCTTCTTTATCTCCCTTCCCCTTCCTGTCTTCACTAGTCTCTCTCTCACTCTCTCTCTCACGGATCAAACGGTCATTAGTGAACAACGCTGGATTTTCAAGTTGAAGTCTGTAACTCCGGGGGGGGGGGGAGGGGGGTTAAATGCACAAATTGATTGGAACATGTGCATGTAGCCTGCAAAGAGTGAATAACATTTGGACGAGCAGAATAAACAAATGAGAAACACGTTGGCCTTATAGATGCTAATTGATGAAAGGTTGGGCATATAAAGCCCTCATTGACTGACAGTCCGCATGTGCGGCGTTAGTTGAATGAATTGATGAAAGGGGAGAAAAATCCAGCGTGTAAAGTTTGAGAACAGAACCTGGTAAGAAAACCAGGTCGGGACAGATAATGGTAGATTTTGATATGAAAGAGAGAGATTCATGTTTGATTCCCTTCGGCAGATGTAAAGTGGAAGACACATGCTGTGCGAGAAACCCCTGATGAAACGTATGATAGTGAAACGCGACAGCGCTGAAGGTGGCGTTGGGAAATCAACACTAAGATAAGCACAGTTTCTTCTAAATGCGGTTATTATAAATAAGAATACATTGAAAGATATTAAGATCTAAATAAGCAACATAAAAAGGTCATTGATGCAAAATGGAGCAAGAGTTTGGTGAAATTTGAAATTTAAAACTATAGCTCCATTGAAGTCTGAGACCAGTTGCTTAACGATACTATTTCTAACAATTATAATGTATCCAATGGAAGAATTGATAAATTAATGATTGAATAATGTTTGGGAACAAGAATATAATTGGATTTCTCTTGTTATTATTGGAGCAACACATATTTGATAACTAATTTATTGAGGCATGAGCTTTCCACTGGATGCATGAAGTATGCGGAAATATTTCTTTACGGAAAGAGTGGTAGATGAGTGTTAGATGCGTGGAATAGTCTCCCAGTGGAGGTGGTAGAGTGGAGGACAGTATCTGAATTCAAAAAAGCATGAGAAAAACACAGAGGATCTCTAAAGGAAAAATGGGGACTATTCTGGTATTTGATATGGAAGGGCAGACTAGATAGGCCATGTGGTCTTTTTCTGCCATCAGTGTTTCTATGTTTCTATTAGTGTACTTCAGGAGATGAGTAGCTGGACTTATCTTGCTTGAGGTCTTTATGGTCTATTGCAATAGATGAGAAAACTCCTTGTGGGGCCCTTTTACTAAAGTGTGTTAGATTTTTGCACATAACGTGCATTTAGAGATAAAAGTAACGTGTGTTAAATGCAAAGCCACTGTGGTAGCTGTCAGAGGTGTGGGTAGCATGTTCCTGAAAGTTACCACATTGACACATATCCTCGTGTGTGGCACAATTACTGTGGGTGCACCTAATATCATCCATCAAGGTGGCATTATGTGACTGCGCTAATTGCAACGTTGCCATTTAGCACACAATATGTTCCCCTGAGCTAACTGCAATGTGCTCCCCACCACTGTTCCCTCTATGCTGTGCATGTGCGCGCGCGCACACACCTCACCGAACGAGCGCACATACTTTACAACAGAGCGCACAAAAATTACGGTTCTGATTCTGATAGAAAACAACACAGATGTCTTAAAATTTAAAAGCTGTTATGTATTTATGGTTTTCACAAGTTCTACAATGTTTTCTAGTGCAATCAATGTGGTGTACATACAGTATTCTGATGTGTAGTCAAATTTTAAAGTATATAACTCCGAGTGTCTTTATGTGGCGCACAAAAATTTAACCTTTCTTCAAAAGCTGCACAGCTGATATTTTATGCGCACACAGCCTACAGAAAATTAGAGGGAACATTGCTCCCCACCCTTAATCTGCCCATTCCCCATCCCAATGTGCAATTTACAGTTAGTGTCTGATTCAGCACATGGTATCTGTCATGTTCTTGTGCTAACAGTTACCGGGGGTCCAAACATACGGTTACCACGCACCAAAAAGCGTGCTACCCACGTGGTACACTTTAGGGCCCCTTTCTATGGTGTGAAAATGTAACGTAAAGATTCCAGAGTGTTTAATTCTCTTCACTTTGTTTGTTCAGATGAAGAAAGAAAGGTAAATTCTGCGTGACCAGTGGTGAAATGTGCTTTCCAATTATATGCTGAGGCAATAATTCATCAAAGACTTTGTGACAATTCCTTGGATAAGTAAGTTGTTTTGATGAATTACTGCCACTCTGATGTTTGAAATTTAATAAACTACATACCACTGGATCAAGCCAATAAATAGCTGAGCGAGCTGCCAGGGGTGTTTGATGAATTATTGTCAGGGAACTGCCTGAAACAGATTATGAGCCGATTGGGCTACAAGCATTGTCTGTGATCAGCCTTGGCTTTCAGGACTAATGAGTTGTTGTCATGTGGTAATACACACCAGCTCAAATGAAGCCGTCATTCTATATACTGCTTTGCAAAGGCTAATGTGAATTGAGTAATTTCAGGAGTTCTAGTCTGTATAGATATAATGAAGGATAAATATATAAAACAGCTTTTTCAGTAGATCAGTGATGAATGTACAACTGCTATTGCAAATATTCATTGCTATGTTTGCTACAACTGAAATTAGTTTGATGTGGTCTACAATTATACTGTATCAGAATTGCAACCGGAGACCTTCAGCAACTTTAAAATCCAGCGGCGCTGAGAGCGGGAAGATCTGCAGCCGGTCAGTGAGGGAGTGTGTTCCTCCCTGCTCTGCTTCCACACTAACCGGGGACCTTCAGCAACTCTAAAACCCAGTGGCGCTGAGAGCGGAAGATCTGCAGCCAGACAGCCAGTGAGGGAGTGAGCTCCTCCCCGCTCTGCTCTCACACCAACCAGAGACCTTCAGCAACTCTAAAACCCAGTGGCGCTGAGAGCAGGAAGATCTGCAGCTGGACAGCCAGTGAGGGAGTGAACTCCTCCCCGCTCTTCTCCCACACCAACTGGAGACCTTCAGCAACTCCAAAAACCCAGCAGCACTGAGAGCGGGAAGATCTGCAGCTGGACAGTGAGGGAGTGAGCTCCTCTCTGCTCTGCTCCTACACCAACCGGAGACCTTCAGCAACTCTAAAACCCAGTGGCGCTGAGAGCGGGAAGATCTGCAGCCGGACAGCCAGTGAGGGAGTGAGCTCCTCCCCGATCTGCTCCCACACCAACCGGAGACCTTCAGCAACTCTAAAACCCAGCAGCACTGAGAGCGTGAAGATCTGCAGCTGGAAAGTGAGGGAGTGAGCTCCTCCCCGCTCTGCTCCCACACCAACTGGAGACCTTCAGCAACTTTAAAACCCAGCAGTGCTGAGAGCAGGAACATCTGCAGCTAGCCAGCGAGGGAGTGAGCTCCTCCCCACTCTGCTCCCACATCAACCGGAGACCTTCAGCAACTATAAGATCAAGTCACACCTAAGGCATGTCTGTGTCAAAGGGCCTCGTCAAAGAGCCCTTTGGTGTGGCCCTTAGGCATGGTTAAATGGTTAGTGACCACAGCATCCCACCAACAGCAACAGTGACAAAACACAGGAACCACCATTCTACAACTACACACCAGACTGTGAAATTTTTTAGTTTTCAGCAGAACCCTCTTCTCAACTACGATCACCACCTGCCAAGACCCATGACCACTGGTAAGATCTACCTTTCACCACTGGGAGACCTCCAGGCACCCCCCCCCCCAACAGCCACATGCACATCAATGTAACAACACAAGAGGTTCTCCCTAAGTCACACTTCCACACTGTAATATCTATCAACATTCTGCAAGATTCTTCGATACTGCCAAGCCTCACCCCTTCATAAAAACTATTACTAACCAAGAGCAGGGCATTATTGCAGCATATTCCCAGCACTCCTCTCAATACTACACTCAAATGCAAGATTGTGATTCCCTCTCATAAACCCCATAAAGATACCATTTCCCACATTACATAAAAGGAGCATGGGAAGATTCTCTTAGCACCTCCCTCTACATCCAGAAGACAATGCTTCCCCTATATGCAATCCTGTATACTCTACTGGCACTCCTGGTTCTAGCCAACACCTCCAATTCCTACCTACTCACCAACTGCTACATCACACATGCATCCCATACCCTCAACCTCTCTCCCAACTCATCTTATGTCTACACCAGGCAAAGAAACCATCTAATATACATATCCACCCTCTCTCTACCAAAAGACACAACCCCACATTCCACTAAATCCACATACACACTCAAATGTGCACTAATAAACTCCTGCTCAGTTAAGAACAAGATCTAAATCATCAGAGACCTCATCAGAAGCGGTGACCTTGACATTCTATGCATAACTAAATTGTGGCTCTCCAAAACGGACTCAGTTTTAATGAACCAACTCATACCCCATGGGTACGACCTTTTCCACGGTCCAAGATCACAGTGAAGAGGAGGAGGAGTCCTCATACTAACCAAATCCCACCACAATTCCCATACCCAGTCCACCGAGAGCACAAATGGAACAGACACTCTTACTATCACAAACAAACTGCTTACAATATGTCTTGCATACAGATCACCAACTTATGCTTCTACGGATCTGACATGTCTACTGGAAAACACACTTGAGATTGCCAAAACAAACAAAACAACCCTGATACTAGGCAATTTTAACTTACCCACACTCCAGCAAAATCACACCACCTCCTTCCTAGAAGCCATGGAAGCCATGAACTTTACCCAAATCATACAAACCCCCACTCATGATAAAGGCCACATACTGGATCTAATATTCCTCAACATACATTCCAAACTAACCCTCCCCCCCCTACCTCTATACAAATCTACCCTGTCTCTTGGTCTGATTATAGCCTTATAAGCTTCTGTCTACCAATTAACACCCAACCAAACCCTCCACCACCACATCAAATAAAACGAAGATTTAAGCAGTTCAACAAGGACGAATTACTCAACAGCATCCCCCTCCCCTTGATGGAGATACAAATAACTTGGAACCCTGCATGCTAAAATGGAACAGCACCATCAGCTGCATCAATCTCCGCACTCCACAAAAACAACAAGCCACCCAACCACCCAAATCTATTTGGTACACACCCAAATTCTAAAATATCAAAACCTGCGTATGAAAGCTTGAACAGAAATAGCAGAAAACCAGACATATCACAGACCACAACCTTTATATTAACCTACTAGATGAATACCAAACAGCCACTGACAATGCCAAGAAGAATTACCACACCAAGCTGATCAACCGTTCCCTCAACTGCCCTAGAGAGATCTTCGACCTAGTAAAACAACTAGCAAATGCTCCTACAAATTCCACCTCAAACACTTTCATCAACATGCAGCAACTAGCTTATCACTACAAGCAGCTTCAACACCAACCCAAATTATGTGACTCCCTCCTGACTCATGTATCTACTGCCACATCTTGGTCATCATTCGACTCCATCAGCAGCAATAACATTGAAGCCATCATCACGTCCCTCAATCCCATGACATCCCGCCTTGATCCATGCCCAGTAACCTGGGTCAAGGCAACCAAAACAGAACTCAGCCCCATCCTCACAAAAATTACCCAAATGTCCCTAACCCAAAGTCACATGACTAACATCCTGAAGATCTCATCCCTATATCCCACCCTAAATAAACCCCAACCTCAATCCAATGGAGCCAGCATCATACAGACCAATAGCCAGTTTTCCTTTCATGGCTAAAATTATTGAAAAGGTTGTCCATCAGCAGCTTCAGGAGCATATTGACAAACATGCACCTCTTGATCCTCAGCAACATAGGTTCTGCCCCCACCATGTAGTGGAAACTCTTTTATTCTCCCTTATAAACAGACTTATTCAAGGCATACAGAATATTCAACCAGGCTTCATCTTAGTTTTTTTCAACATCTCCATTTGGTTCAGTGAACCACACTATTCTCCTCAATCATCTACAATCCACCAGAATCCAAGGCACCATACTACAATGGTTTCATTCCTACCTAACCAATCGTCAGCAACAAATCAAAATGGGTGACATCACCTCTACCCCTTACAGCCAAACCCAGGGCATCCCACAAGGCTCCACTCTCTCAGCGCTACTATTCAATATCTACCTCCAACCTCTATGTCCGCTCATCAAGTCACAGGGCCTTTTTTATCACGTCTTTGCAAGTGACATCATGCTCTACACCCCCTTCAACATCAAAACCCAGCTATACAAAACTGCAACACTGCTTCACTGAAATCTCACAATGGATCTCCATGAACCATCTAACCATCTACTACAGGAAAACAGAAGCACTGTTTTTTTACCAACGACAACACATTCCTGCCGCCCCACTCCAATCCTATGTCACACCCTGACATTACAGCAGATTACATGAGCACCCCTCACTGATACAGTACAGATATCTCCCACATGTTCATCCCACTTACTGACTAACACGTAGGTTACATATGGATCTGACATGTCCATCAGCTCTTACCATTCCTTCTATCCATCACCTAAAATGTGACTTTCACAAGGGCTCGCTTATCCTGCATTAAGGAGACTGCCATTTTCGAGCATAAGGTTGCATGCTTGGCACCTTAATGCCCGATGTCCTCTTACTGCCCGATAAATGGAGCCACGTGCCCTTATCACCGGAACGCCTACTCCCCACCCCGTCCTTTACCACACGATAACATCCTTTCCGCTGTGTTAACACTTGCTATTTGGTACACTCTTAATGCTCTTTAGTAAACATACCCCTAAGAGTTCTTTGGAAGTATTAATTTAGAAAAATGGATGAATCTGTGTGCTTGGATGATTTCTTACTGACCGGCTTTCTCTGTGTTCAAAACATTTCAAAAATGTTAAATATTCAAAAACCAGCAAGGAAATAGTAAGTAGCCAAAAATTGTTCAACCGTTGCAGAAATTCTCATTGAAAAGTGAAACCTAATTTTGTATTTACAAGTACCATACAATATACAATTACCTTATTTCATCCCCCCATTACTACCCTCACCTCCTAACCATTCACAGTAGCACTCAACAAGATGACTCATAACCAGACAACACTCTCCTTACATCTCTTCAATTACTACTACCCCAGACAAAACAGCGCTGGTAATCCAATGTGCCCTGATCAATGCTAGCTCAGTCAGAAACAAAATACAGACCGTCGCAGATCTACTCACTGATTATAATCAGACATTCTGTGTATAACCGAAACATGGCTTTCAGAAACCGACAATGTGATCATCAGTCAAATCAAAACAGAAGCCTATTCACTCCAATGCTCAAGAAACAACAGAAGAGGAGGAGGAGTATTACTCCTAACCAAATCACACCTACATTTCCGACCTCTATCAACTAACAGTATTGATGAAATTGATTCAGTGACCATCACAGCTATCTAACCATCATCCTCAGCTACAGGACGCCTTCCTCCTCATCAAACAATGTATCTGTCATAATTGAAAACAGCATTGAACACTCTAAATCCAAAAAAGACATGATCATCCTTGGAGACTTCAATCTCCCCTTCTTACCTATAACAACAGCAGTCACATTCCTCACAGCAATGGAATCAAAGGAACTTACACAAAGAGTGACACTCCCCACTCACAACAAAGGAAACACCTGGACCTAATCTTTACCCTCACCTACCCAATCCACACCAGTCCTACTTCCCAAAAACATACCCACTACCTTGGACAGACCATAGCTTCATCACCTTCACCATACCCCTAAAATCACCAAGATTGATAACAGATCACCAACAAGCAACACAAAACTTCAATAAGGACGCCTTCCTCGAGAACACTCTACTATATTTAACCATGGATACTGCAGACACCACAATATTGACAGACAACTGGAATAAAGCAATTGGATCTGCAGCAAAGACTACCATCAAAGCAACAAAACCCCACCAAAAAAATATTATATTCATAAAACTCCCTGGTACACCCATACCCTACGAAAACTAAAAACAGAACTGAGATGAATCAAGCAAAAATGGCGGAAAACCACCTTGGATGAAGACTGGAACAGCTACTTTATACTTCTACAGAACTATCACATCACTGCAGAAAGAGGCAAGAAAGAATATCACTCAAAAATCATCAATACCACAATAAATCATCCAAGAGAACTATTTGACCTAGTTAAATGCCTCACTGAATCCCTCCACAAACCCCAACCAAACAACCAACATCACCCACCAACAACTAGCTGCACACTTCGAACAACTACACCCATACCTGAACCATAACATCTCCCCTCAATCCAATGAAACTCCCAACAATAGCTGCTGGCTCTCATTCCAGACAATCAGTAGTGAAAATATTGAGAATTTACTTACCAAGCTAAACACCACTACCTCGCCGCTAGACCCATACCCCTCTAACTGGAACAAATCAGCAAGTACCGAATTCAGCCCATTTCTAGCCAAGATAACGAACGAAGCACTCCAACAAGGAATAGTACCTTGCAGTCTAAAGCTCTCTTCTATCCTCCCTGTACTGAAGGAACCAAACCTCGACCCATCAGAACCAGCATCATACCGACCCATCGCCAGCCTCCCATTCCTGGCTAAAATCATTGAGGAAACAGTAGAGCTCCAGCTCCAAAACCATATTGACGAAAACCATCTACCTGATCCTCAACAACATGGATTCTGCCCATTATATAGTGTGGAAACCCTTATGATCTGTCTCATTAACACCATAACCAAAGGCATCCAAGACCATACATGAACCTACCTTTTGATATTCCTGGATATCTCTGCAGCATTCAACACAGTTAACCATGACACCTTACTACAGATACTACACCTATTTGGAATTCAGCATACTATACTCAAATGGTTCAAATCATATCTTACAGAGAGACAACAGCAAATAAAAATAGGTTCAAACATCTCCAAACACTACCAACAAATGCAAGGAGTACCACAAGGTTCCACTCTATCTGCACCCCTCTTTAACTATACCTTCAACCACAATGCTCAGTTATCAAAAAATACAACATCCATTATTAGATATATGCAGATGATATGCTGTACTGCACACTCCTCTCCAATCAACTCGATTACACACAAATTCAAGACTGCTTCACAGAAGTCACACACTGGCTCTCAACCAACAACCTATTTATCAACTTTAAAAAGATTGAGGCTATTTTGATTACAAAGGATACCTCCTTCACCCCCCCATCCATTATAAAATTAAACAACATACAGATAAATGTAAAAACTGAGTTGAAATATCTCAGCATCACTATTGACCAGTAACTATCCTTAAAAAAAAAACAAGTAACAACGACAGCCAAAACAATCTATTTCAAAACAAAGACTCTGCAACGACTCCGCCCCTATTCGAACCAACAGATTTAAGATCAGCACTGCAAGCTCTTACCCTCCCCCATGCAGACGACTGTAACAATATCTACCAAGGTCTACTTCAATCTGTACTTCTCCCCCTTCAAACTGTATTACACACCACTGCACATACCATACAGGGAGCCAATAAATACGACCACATCATACCCATCCTAAAACAATTACACTGGCTGCCCCTTACCAATAGAATAAAATACAAATCAATCATCTTCACGCACAAAGCACTTAATTCCCAGTAGGAAACTTGCTTCAAATCCCTTCTACAGAAACCACATACAATCAGGCCATGAAGACATACTACAATCAACAAAATCAACATACCACAATGCAAACATAAATACAACCAACAAACATGCTGCAAAGCATTTGAGCTCTATGCTCCCTCCTTATGGAACTCCCTCCCTTACACACTAAGAAATATCACCAGTCTCCCTACCTTCCACAAACACCTGAAAACCCACCTATTCACTGAACACTTTGGTCCCTCCACCTAACATCACACCATCAACATAACACAACCAAAGCAGATACACAATTGAAAATAGTTTTATTTATTTACATTCTCTTATATACCGTGCTATTCTGCATCACTGTGGTTTACATTGAACAAACTGAAATTACAATGAACAGGGCATTATAACTTGGAAATAACTATTTTACAGGGAACATGGGCTATGGAGGGTTAAGTGGCTTGCCCAAGACCACAAGGAGCACCTGTGGGACTAGAAACCCCAGTCCTTCCAGCCCAAGGTTGCTGTCCTCTAGTGGGATTTGAACCCCTGACCTTCTAGCCTGAAGTACCTTACTCCAACCACTAGGCCACTCCTCCACTCCACTCAACTCAACTCCAGGTTGTTTGAATACACCATTTAACTCCAAGTTTGTGTATAGCACTACAAATTATAACACTAAGGGGGATGTTTACTAAACTCCGAAATCGTGCGGGGCCGCGGTAGTGTGCCTGTGCCATATAAGGAGTGGGCGGGCCAGGCAGAAAAAGTTAAAAAAACGCCCGTATGTGTGCGCGTCGCGCAAATGTGCGTGGCTCACATTAGCGCGTGGGAAGGCTAAGTGGGGCGCTGCTGGGTACATAGAGGAAAAGACCCGTAGCACAATGGTGAAGACACTAACCCAATGACCCAGGTTCCACGGGTTCAATCCCCCAGTGTGCGCAAACCGAAAAGGCTGGGTGAGGCATGAATAGTAATGGTTCGCACCTTATTTTGTGAGGCACGCTAATGTAGGGGGTCTATAGGCGTCGCGCTGTAACGTCTGGGCGGCAGCAACGTGCTTATTTTGCGTGTAATCATCTGTCCCATTGCCAGATCTGGGGTGCAGTAGGCCATGCGCTGTAAATGTTGTGCGTCAGCAGGCTGCGCGCTGTCCATCTTGTGCGTCTCTGGCAGCAGTGGGCGTCGCGCTGTTAGTTGTGGATGGCAGAAGGCTGTGCACAACTGTCCATCCACAGGAACTCAGCCGTAGCACAATGCTGAAGACACTAACCAATGACCCAGGTTCCACGGGTTCAATCCCCCAGTGTGCGCAAGGAAAACAGGCTGAGTGAGCCACAAACCCCAATGGATAAAGGTTCAACAGGAGGTCTATGAATCTATTGCGGCGAACTGTTAATTTGGGTGGCGCACAGTTATGTCCAGCAGCATCAGGCGGTGTGCTGATGTCCACGCACAGGAAAAGAGCCACAGCACAATGGTGAAGACACGGACCAATAGTGCAGGGAGCAGGTACACCATCCCCCACAGTGTCTGGGCTCAGTGTGACATTATGTTAGGGGTCCTAGAACGAATGGTCAGCATAAGGCGGTGTGCTGATGGTCATGTGGTGGTGCTGTAATGTATTTTTGAGGCACAGTAATAGTGGATGGCAGAAGTGTTGCGGTGATGGACATGCACAGGAACAGAGCCACAGCACAATGGTGATTACACAGACCAATGTAACAGATAATATCTGATGGATAGGCAGCACAGAGTGAACCCCTTGCTGTACACTGACGAGAGACAAGGGTGTGTGCCCAGGTGATGAACCAGCTGTGAACAAATGGTCCAGTTAGCATAATATCCCAACATTGAAAACCAGATCTGGGGAGCCAACCTGATAAACACGTGTGTGACAAACATGCCCCCAAACACCCCGCCCCCAAGAACACACTGAGCCAAACACACACAATATTACAAAGGGAGAGTCCGTATGGAAACGTAGACGACACAGTGATGTGCAAAATCGCACACACATACACAGCTGTCACCATACACCAATGTGAGCACAGGTGGCCATGGATATTAACAGCAAATCGGTAGACACAAATGTGCTCCACGACTGGAGGAGAAGAATAGTGTCCCCAAATATGTCTTGCACACACGGCAACCATCACGCATATCGTAACAGCACACCATGTGCCCCTGGACAAGTCACTGGAGGGACATGTTCCAGGAAACCCTGGACTCCCAAGGTCACAAGGAGCCATAACCGCTGCAAAGCGACATATTGTAGAATCACATTAGAATCACCTTGTCTGTTAAAAAATAAACGTAGAGAAATAGACAAATGTCTGTGAATAATGCAAATTTACTTGGAAGAAGGTTCACACATACGATACACAGTGTAATCATACGTTCAAGGTGTGTCCCTCCCTGGCTAAAGATGGGAACACGGTCAGCAAGGTATAAACACACATGCTATGTAAAGGTCACCGGCTGAGCACAAATGAATGGCACGAGATAAAATGTGCATCAGGTGCATGATATGCACCAGGTATCAGTGGCACACACCACAGCAGCTGCTGCATGCCCGACATGTGTCACCCACATATGATTGCAGGTAGGCAACAGGTGGTGCAAGATCAGAAACCCAAACACAACACATGTCCCCCCAAAAATAGCCCCCAGGCAACAGAGGAGGTTTCTAAATCACAATAAGATATGCTGGCCTCATATCGTAATGTGACACACACATCTATAAAGTAATGTCACGCCTCCCACATGATGGCTGCTCGCAACGCCAGGAATGTGTCAATGTACACCTCATATATCAGCTAAAGCTGTGGGACTATATGCTAACAGGTAGCAGGGACACATGAAGACCAAAAGAGTTAGAAAAACACAACCGGATGAAATGTGCAGACATAACAACATGCATGAGGTCACCCTGCATTGTTTGTTGTGTAGACAGTATGTGCCCACATATAGCATGGTCCAGGGAATGCAGATGTCTCTTGGGAAAATGGACAGCCACACTACCACAGCACAAATATAAGGTCCCAATGAGAGTGTCGCTCATGCAGGGGGTAGAACAGGACTGTGCAGACATGCAATGCAAGGTGTGGACCATCATGCAGAGTGTCATGTCCGTACAGTAAACAAACACAACAACAAGCATGTTCATATGCGAAGGATGGGGAAACATGTCACAGTGAAACACACCGAAAACATAGTTCACCATGCTGTGACTCCCAAATATAGTCAGTCAGAGGCACAAGCACCAGGCATAAACTAACATGGTACAGTGATGCCACACATGAATGGAAACACCATTGCCACCCCAAAACATCAATCAAGGATGGTGTTGTGCATGAATGTGTGTTTTGTGCAAAACATGTATCATGGCGAGGGGTGGGTCAGGTGGACATATACGATTAAAACGCTGTATGTGTTTCCCCATGCCAGTTACATGGCTGTATGCTACTGTTGAAACAAACAGATAAGCGTATACTGTGTGCCATGTCACACACATGGGCCAAACATATACAACAAACAACTGGGGATGGATGACCATAGGACAAAGATAATGTCAGTCCCTAATGCGCACACTGTCCCAAAAGCAAAGGGTCAATGATATCAGCAAGATCACGTCAAAACACCCCCATGAAAACATGGGTATGCATAGTCAATGTTCACATTCCAATATGACACAGTCCAGCAATGTTCATATGTGTCCCTGCAATCACAAGGACTCCCAGCCAAAGCATGGCCCAAAATGTGTCCTGAACATGTCTGTCATGGGTAAACAACCAGTCCAAGAGCAATAATGTCCAGCACAGGCCAGTGTTCAACTTGCAGACGTGGAACATCCAATGGCAGTTTCCCCAGAAACACGAACATGGTGGTCTGTCACACAACAGGTGTTGGAATGCGGAGCCGAGAAGCACCTGAGGAAATGGGTCTGGTGTGTCCGCTGCCCTGTGTCAAGATAGGATAAGTATGGCACACGTTAGAAACATTGCAACAGCAGCAAATATTCCCACGACGCACAATGCAGGAAATACACATACAAGGGATGCAAATGCAAACATCAGAGGATATGCACAACATATAAAACAATGATGAGAACCAACATCACATGTTAATGCAGACATGGGTGTCACATGGAAAAGGATAGGAACAATAACATGTCACACGGGCATCTCACAGCGATACACTATATGCATATGTCTGTGTCCACAGAGATGCCACATTACATGTCCATGAGATGAACAGAAACCTCCTGCCACGCACAGTTGGATGTAAGCACAAAAGAACAAATATGTAACCTAACCTATGTGTGCATCATGTGTTCCTCATCAAATCCATCAGCTATTGCATAGCCACACCAGGTCACACCGAAGGGAGAGACGTCAGGCAAACCATTAGAATCACCATGTAAATGTCCTGTAGATGGATCTCCACATTATGCCTATGTATGACATAAATAGATATTGCTCAACAGTTGTTACACCAAACACAAGACTCAGCTCTGCTCACTACAAATGTGGGCCATTATGGAAATGTAAACATCACAACCGTAGAGTTATCAAAGTCCACAATGTCCCCCAGGTGCACACACCCATCATAGCACATGATAATGTATCATGCGTGTGCAATTCAGCACCACATAGTCAACCCATAAACACACAACCACACAATATGCGTAGTTCAGCACAACAGCTGTAATAAATGGCCTGTATGTGCACAACTGCTAATCTGTACACATAATGGCCGAGTCACATGCATTGCTACCCTGTTGATGGCTGATCTAACTAAGATGGTGGATGCAGCAAGTGGAGGATCCACCAAATAACGACATTGACACACACATGTACATCTGCTGTAAATAAGGCACAACAGCTGTTACACTAACCATTATGAACACAGACACATGGGGAGATGTGTGACAACAGCACGATATGGGCAAGGGAGGCTCACCGTCAATAAGTAAACAACACCAGCTACCCACTGAGACACATAGCTGCCAATATGTTGTCCCCCTGACCCCAGACACATACAATGTATCTGTAGATCTACTCACCTTGAACTCCAGGATCTGGCGGATGTCCGTTCATGTCCCAATGATACACGCCGACACCGTTGTCATCATGTATGTCCTGTTTAGCGGAGAAAATATAAACTAAAATAACTGTCAACTACGAGATGTGGAAAACACACTGCACCTCAATGTCCCCAGCTGTCACACAACATTACATGACCTTACAACTGACTGTTCACCCTCACACTGCACAGATCGTGCACATGGGAGTGTCATAATGTAGATGTCCAATGCTAATTGGAGGGCCCCACAGAGCCGTCAGTTGGCCACACTCCCTCTCTGTTGGTCCACAAATATGTCTAAAGAGGTGGCTGTTTCCACAATGTTCTGGATGTATCCAAAGATCACACTATCAGTCTGTGTCAACCAGGTTTAAACCAATACCCCCTCTCCGTGTGTGGTACCCTCAATATGTTGTCTTGTATCACAGTGTAAAGACCTGTGACACCTGGAAGATATGCACCACAACCACATGTATCCACTGTGTAGATGCATAATATCCAGTGTACATCTCCCACAGCAAATAATACTGTGTGTGCTGATTGTGTGTTGAAATACATGGCAAGCTCAACAACATGTATGGCTAAAAACAACCCCCTGTCTGCATGTCACCTGACCATGATGTCTGCATGTCATCCCATTGTGTAACTGTGAGAATGTTGAACCATGGATAGGCCACCTGTTCCACTGCTCCCAAAAACATACATCTAGGACTGTGTGTGTATGTGGACCTAACATCCCTTGCTAGTGTCCTGAAGGTATCCGTGGCTGTGTACTGTGCCATCCTGCCCTCCAAATACCATGTACCTGAGCCATGAGGCGGATATACAGATACCCCGAAATACATATGCCCTGCTCACAAATTAATAACACAAAACCACATTAAAGGGCTCACAGGCAGCGTTACAGTTGCCTAATGAAATCCACCTGTTGATGTGACCCACATGACATCTGTATGTGTGTACAAGTAAGATAATGAAACTAATGACCCCGCCTCAAACATAGGCTAGCAAGCAGATGGACCCCTGGCTGCAGAGTGAACATGTTCACATGTTTCACCACATACATGTCTGTGCTACGTGAAGAGGCATACCTTGCCATAAAATGGTTGTGTTGCAGCAAAACATGTAACAAGACATCAATAACATCATGGGAATGTCGTCAGGCGCATGCCAACTGTGCACTGTCTGACATGTTGCATTGCAAATAACAAAGAGACACACATAGCCAGCTCACAGGGGTAGAACACACACACAAGCCCCCAAAGAGGAATGTACAAAGCAAACCAATCATAGCATGAGTGCTGCGCACAAACATGGCCCTCCCCACCACACCAAACCACGTACCACATGCCTGACACCGTGCTCCACACACACAGGAGGACACTATACCTATGTCTGGCCAGCAGTTGCTATCACAAACAGCCACTCACTGGTACTGTGGCCCCCAAAGCTCCAAAAGGTGTACCAACCCACAGCCACACATGACACCAACAGCCGCTGTTGATCCCTGTCCACATTGTCCAAAAAACACCCATGCATACATGTTATGACATTTGTACACCTGAGGGACAATGCAGGCCTGGATCTGAATGTCAACTGGTCAGAAACATCACCCCTACTAAGCAGCACATGCACACACAGGCACATATATGTGGGCAGATGTGCTATACATACCAGTGAATAGTTCTGTAATCAACCTCCGCCTGACTGCTGTGCCTGCCTGTGTGTCAACACAGGCACGTACAGGGGGGCACGGTGGATCCTCCTCCACATCCTCATTAATCTCTGCAGGGATACCATGCCTGAGAGCAATGTTGTGCAGGATGCAACAGGCTACGATTATCTCTGCAACAGTCATTGGCGCATATTGTAAGGCCCCACCTGTCCTATCCAGACACCTGAAGCGACTTTTCAACACGCCAAAGGTGCGTTCTATGACAGAGCGGCTGGAGGCGTGGGCCTCATTGTACCTCCGCTCTGCACGTGTCCGTGGCTGGCGCACAGGGGTCAGCAGCCAGGGGCGACACCCATACCCTGCATCACCTGCAGAAAATAAAATGCAGGTCAATGAATAAACGCACCACACCATAAAAGGACACATGTATAGACGTGAGAAGCAACCTCAGAACACATAAGGACAGAAATATATGACACCAACAACTACCTACCTGACCTAATTACACCTATGCTGATTGAAATGCAACAAAGGGCCTCTGTAGTCTGTAAAGACCTGTCAAACTACAACACAATCACATTGTGTCCACAAATGATCCGCTAGGTGTAGCACAGGCGTCCTGTCATGGTGTTCATGGTCACATCCCTACCACCATCACCACCAATGACACACTACAACAGCAACACACACGTAACATAAACAGAATATATGCTTGCCAAGCAAAAACCACAATAATGTATTTAGACGCAATGTAGGGGCACACAACGAACATGTATGACCGTGAGCTCAGCCAGGAGAAACATTATATCACCTCAACAGCCCGCGTCCTCCAAGGTCTACATATCGACATATACCAGTCTGACACCAGATGCTGTTGACTGCTGCCCATCAAACATCCCATTGGACACCCTGGCCACTGTCCCCATCATGTATCCCTCCTTGTTAAGCAGCACAACACATAAAACAACACTGTAGCCCATATGATCACTAAAACATCACAACTAATGAGCATAACTACGTCCCTGTGTATGTCCCACCAATAGCTACCTGTCTCTACACAACATGACCCCTTGCCCTTGCTGTCACCTCACACAAATTACGAGTCACATCAGGATAATCACATACAATGACGCCCTGGTACGGCATATCTGCAGTGGCTAAAGGTAATGCAAAGCCCAGACCTGATTGGACCCCTGTAATGGCACAGGACAAAAACATGAACATAACAATGCAAACGTGTACTCCCACTTGCAAAGGCCGAGAACATGCATGATACGTACCCAACCCACCACCCTCTGTTGTCTAACAATCAATGGCTAACATCCCCACGACAGGGTGAGTGTGTGGCCCTCACACGCACATGATAATCACAAGGTGCATGGATTGTCAATCACATACATCTCACAGGACCTAACACAGGTACAATCCAAAACCATGCATGCACAGGTGGGTGAGTATGGTAACAAACCAACCCCACCCACCCACCCCACCCCTGTGCATAGATGACATACACATCCAATCGTAATACACACACAGCACAAACGTCAGAATATGTGCATATTTCCACTACCAACACCAGCATATAAATTGCACATATGTCCGTAATATGGCTGTGAAATGGCCAATTATGTCCCCTGGTAAACGAGGTCTACAGTCCCCCAACAATGTCAACCCATATCATTAGTCACACTGCTGAATGTTTGCTCGGTGTCACAATGCACAGAGAGCAAACGCTGCACTACATGAGAGATGTCACAACAAAACAGTCATATATGCATCATGACATTATTTAACGGTCACTACTCACCCAGCAATATGCAGTCACCATACTGTCCCTCCTCAAATTCCCTGAATAGTGCTGAGCGATGCAGGATATAGGAGTCATGGGTGGACCCTGGAAACCTTGGGACCACATTCAGAATATGCAGATTAGCATCACATACAACCTGAACATTCAGGGAATGGTAGTGTTTGCGGTTGCGAAACACCACCTCCCTGTCTCTTGGCGGGACCAGGGCAACATGTGTGCAATCAATAGCTCCCATCACGTGTGGTATCCCAGCTAATGCCTCAAAGGCCTGGTTCAGGGTCCCCCAATGTTGCCTACTGTGGGGAAGGCCTATGTAATTCCCCACCCGGCTGACCATAGCACGCAGTACTTGGTGGAGACAGCGTGAGAAGGTGGGGCGGCTCATGCCACCCACTGCGGCCACAGAGGTCTGGAAACAGCCAGAGGCGAAGAAATGTAACGCAGCAAGGAGCTTGACTAAACCTGGTATGGCACGGGACCGGTCAGTCAGGGGCTCGAGGTCAGGTCTCAGATCCTCATAGAGCCCCCTAATAGCCCTTGTGCTCAGTCGGTAAAGGGAGAGTACCTGGTCCTCACGCATGCCCTGGAGCTGGGCCCTGGGCCTGTAGAGGCGTGGCTGCTGAGCCTGCACCTCAGCACGCCGTCTGCGCCCTCCACGCCCAGCACCTCTCTGGACGGCCTCCACAGCTGCAGGTCTGAGTTGCTGCGGGTCTACACCCATGTCCTGTGCCTCAGCCCCATGGGCATCATCTCCCCTGTCCGGCAACCGCAGCATCTGCCCACATCTCCGGGCACATGCAACAAAATATATGTCAGACATAAACACCCCTGTGTGGCTACACAAGCACAGACACACAGACACAGACACCGACACACACAGAGACACACACACACGCGCACACACACACACACGTTCCCAAACACTGGACACCGTACAAACCACGAAAGAAAACACAGTCAAAACAAAACTCACAAAACAGACTGTCATACACCTGCTCTCAGTTTCAACACACCAACACTCGCCGCGCCTACGAAAACACCCTCAATGTCTCCAAATCTGCAGAAGCAATTTAAACAGTTGACTGGTATGTCCGTACTGTGCGCATGCGCTGTTGTGGGATTGCGACGCTTGTGCGAGGCGAACATGTGCATTATCCTGCGCATCTGCATGACGTTACGCATGGGCGACTGGCTGTGGGTGCCGCGCATGTGCAACTGTTGGCGCACGTGAGTGTGTGTGAATTAGCGAGACGCGCATGTGCCAACTGAGTCACACGAGCGTCTGCGTGTGCGCGGAGCCCGTTAAGCATGGGCGTAAGCATTGCCCTGACGTCATGATGCTCCTAGAAATGCACATGCGCTAAGAGTATCATTTGCGTGTCGCGCACAAAACACGACAGCCTAACGCACGCCCATGCGCAATTGGATATCGGCGCCGCCCACAAGCAGCGCCGTCGCACAGTTGCACATGCGCAAAGTGCGCGCCGCAAAAAAAAGGGTACAAAGGGACACGGAAACACAAGGTAAAGGTTGAGGGTTGACTGAGGAGTGGGCGGGAGTGTAGTAAGAGGCTGTGTATTGAGAGGTGTCCTAGTGATAGGTAGGTTTCTGTTATCTGTGTCATCAGTTGTATCCTGTGGTCGTATCTGTTGTCATATCCGTAGTCCCCTGTTTATTGTGTGAACGTCTCTGTGTACTGTGCTGCTTACTGTTACAGTTCATGTGTTGTGTGACGTGTGAGGAGGTCATAGTTGTGGTGTCTGTTCAGTGGGTGTTGTAGGGGAGGCAGAGGGGGTGAGGTGAGTTGGGGAGGGGACAGGTGTGCAGAGAGAGGTGGGTGGAGGGGGATGGAGAGGCGGAGTCAGAGCCAGAGGGGGAGGGGAGAGAGAGGGGTACACAGAGCGATCGAGAGAGGGAACGGGAGAGGGTTAGGGAGAGGGAGAGGGAGGAAGGGACAGAGAGAGAGAGGGATAGAGAGAGGGAGGGTGTGAGGCTGAGGGTGCGGGAGGGTGTGTGTGCGGGGCGTGCAGGTGAGGTGGCCCCACCAGTGCCACTGGAGGCAGGGCCTGTGGGTCCTGAGGGCCCTGAGGAGCCAGTGGCAGCACCAGGGATAGCAGCACCTGCACAGCTGGCTCCCAGCAGGCACACTGGGAAGAGGAAGAGGGTACCAGTGCCTGAGAACCTGCGGAGGAGGGCAATAAGATTTACGGATGCTGAGAACCACACCCTCCTCTCCATGGTCCTGGAGAACTACGAGGTGCTGTTTGGCCGTCTTAGCTCACGGACCAGCACAGCAGGACGGCAGGCGGTCTGGGAGGAGGTCAGGCATGGAGTTGCTGAGGTAGGGGGCCCCCTGCGGGACATAGACAGCCTAAAGAAAAGATATTCAGATATCAAGAGAGGTGTGCGTCAGCACATGTGTGCCGAGAAATACCATGCCAGGGGCACAGGTGGCGGGGGCCCCCTACCAGCAATGCTCAGCCCCCTGGAGCAGCAGCTGGCGGAACGCCTGGGACCTGTATACACCTATGGGCTGCCTGAGATGCTTGACACTGCAGATCCACATGCAGGTATGTCTGTTATGCATAACCATCACATCTCATCACCTCCCTGATAGTAACATTGTGTAACAAGCTCACCTTTGCAAATGCACACCCATATCTATCTCCACAGCCCCATAATGTACCTACGCAGGGATCAGAGGTTGTGTGCACTGCCCCATCATACCCTATGTTGTCATACAAATACACACAGTGCTACCACTGGCTCCATGGCCTTGAGGGTCTGAGGTGGGGTGGGCCCTGGATTTGGGTTTGTATGTGTGAAGGTGCAATGCTAATGTAGGACGGGGACTGTCATGGACATGCTGATGTATGCCTCCCACCTCTTGGTGTGATGCAACAAGCACAAAGGAATGTAGCTCAGACAGAGTAGTGGCAAAGGGGAACATTACCCCCAAATGCAGTAAACAGACATCCCCATCAAAACTGTCCCTGACATTACGTTGTGTGACACACATGTAGACATCAAGTTATGACTGGAGCATGAACCACAATGTGTCTGTACTGTAACCCAGTCACGCTAAAGCCTATCTCTCTACTGTCATATGCTCTGCAGGCCATTATCTACACACCATACATATTAGGATGGCCATGAACAGTCAGGCCATGCCTCACCAATCTCCGTTGATCAGACAGGCTCTGCTGTTCATTGTTGCCACAATACAATCATTGTCCAAGGGGGATCCAAGGGTACATCATCCTCATCACATCCCCCTGAGTGCACCCATCTCTGTGTAGGGATTAACCGTCATCTAAGAGATATGTGATCTGTCTAAGGAGTAACTATGCCTGCTGTACAGCTGGACTGTCTAAAGGTGCATCAAACGTATTGGGGAGGTCAGGCTTGCCAGACGACACATCATGGAACCAGATGGTCACAGCTCTGTTTGCACATCTATGACATACACTGTTGTAACCCCTCCCCCACCTGTCTGTGTAAGCAAGTGGTGGGTGACACATGTCACCTGTATGTGGAGTGTCACTGAACCGTGTCTCAAATGTACGAGCCGCTAAGTCCTCCTGGATAATAACTCCCCCAAATAGATCAGGTGTGTCCCACGCACCGGCCTACGGGGCAAATCCTCAAGTTATCTGTTGTGAATAGCTCTGTTTGGGAAAACACATGACATACAGCAGATAGCTGCCTTCATAATGCCTGACTCAGGCCCGCTGCTGATAATAGCATTCACACTACCTGTCTGCATTTTGATGTGACACAGCAAATACAAACACCATGTACCTTGTACTGGGGTATATCTTGTTACATATGTGGCCACTCTGCTCTCCTTCTCACGGGTTAGCTATGCCCTCCATAGGCATAGCCATCAACCCTGTGTCTCCCAGTGCCCCACACCTCACCTGTTCTCAGATGGTTATGTTAGGCCCTGAATATCCCAGGCAAATGCTGTGTTGTGGTGAATCACCTCCACTACGAATGCTGCTCGGCATTGTTTCCCCCTCTATGTCATAGGTGTCAGCAGCAGAGGCAAGGTCATGGCCCCCAGGTTGTTTTCCTCCCCCCTCCTCTGCTCTCACCTCCTCTGTGTCTCCCTGTCCCGCTCTGTGTGAGCAGCTGGCTCTGCATAGCGCAGTGTGCCCCCTGCTGTGCCGTGTACGATATTTGGGCCAGCCGTCCCACACCCCCGAGGTGAGGTGTTCTAGCTGATTGGCCATGTGTTCTGTGTGTTGAGTACATAGGTGGCTGCATCCACCTGCATGAGACACACCTGCCAACATAGCCCCATCTGGGTACATGGTGTCTGTGTGTGTGTGAGCATGGCACGCCCCCCCTCTCAGGCCACAGCATGACATCAACACCAGATGGAATACACCGAGCAACACAGGACTAGCTTTGCGTGACACAGCTGTCACATTGCCAACATGGGCCAGGGTCTGATGTCAGCCGCATTGTCAATGAGACGCCCTTGAAGGAGATGCCCCCACCCCAACATGTGAGGGGACCTACACCTCTCACACACATGTCAAGCATCGTCTGAAAGGGTGGGTTCCCTGAAACTATGCAGCATATGGCGCCAGCAGATATGCCATGTGTGCAGGTGATGCACATCCGCAAACACACACAATCTGTGACTGTGCTACCACACCCCTCAAAACCACAGTAGCACATGTGCACGGTCAATCACATGTGCACAAATGCGACAATTGTGGTTGACGGTGAGAGTACGGTGTATGTCTCTAGTTGCGCTATGAGTAGCATCACAGCAGGCACCACGGAATGCATGGCGGAAACAGAGATTACCTGTCACATGTTGCACACACTGCATTGGCCAGGTGTGGTCATACACGTCTTCCCAGGGCATAAGGGCAGATGTGTCAACCATTCCCTGACCCTGTGTTTGCAGCAATACACGGCCTGTGTTGGTATGGTGACATATGTTCCCACTGGGATATGTCGTGGACACTCACAGCTGCAGACATCTTTGTAGTGGCGTGTGTCCCCATGGTCCACTGTCAGGTTGCAGGGACACATACAACATGTGTCACACATCCCATCACTTCCCGACACATTCCAGACAGGTGATGTTACTGGTAACCCTGACCCACACCCCTGACACTGCCGCGCCTCACCTCTACTGTCATGGAGTATGTGCCCGTGACGTGTTATGTTGCATCTGACATACTCTAGGCACAGTGCTGCATGTGCCTGTCAATGGTCCCACTATCATGTACAGTTCGAGTTCAACACATTGTCGGACTGTGGCATACACATGTAACACTGCACATACAGTATGTCCCATGGGGATATGCACTACACAATGGCATTCACACTCAAACAGGGGCTGCCAATGAAGGTGTACCTGTTGGTGATGTGCAGCCCTGTGTGCACCTGCCACTGCCAGATGGGGTGGGAGATGGACTGCGTGTGAAATGCACATGGGAGCATATAATGGAACACGGAGGACACACAGGGTGTGCAGGGCTCTGACACACACCAGATCCCCTGGAACAGGTCCATGTTATGTAGGGGGTCCTGTTTGCAGCACACATGCAGGGTAACCACAACATGACATATCCCTTCCCCTGAACACACACATAAATGTAGCTGTACAGCACACACATATGTGTTTGATCTGTGTCTGTCTACAATACAGGTGACTACAGCACAGTCCGGCCATGTGAGGAGGAGGAGGAGGAGGAGGAGGAGGAGGAGGAGGAGGAGGTGGAGGTGTGGGAGGCATCTGACATGGAGAGGCATGAAAATGCTGCGGCTGCAGAGGTGCTGCTGCAGGGGGTGAGTCCTTGTCCCCAGGAGGGGCACACTGAGCCTCCAACAAGCCTCACCACACAACGTTTGGCTGAAGGAACAGCTGACGCAGCACCACCAGCACAACGGGATACCGGGGAGGATGTTCTGAGAGCTGAGCTGCGGGCCCATGCCACCTTGTCACATCGGGACAGTGAAGGTGGGTGGGCAAAAATGTTCACGCAGATAACCCTTATGTTCTTTGTACATACACTAACAGGTGTGCACACTCTACCAGGACTGTAAATGTGTGTGACTACACAAACACACACTCGGTGTGCACAATACCGAACAGTGTGAGACACATCAGCGTACAGTATGTGCAACACACTGTGTGCAAGGCGACCAAAGGGTATGCCACACATGCCCATTAACCTACATATCGCGTCACATCATTGTTTGATTTGGCCAGACAAACCTATGGACTGATCTGTCTCTGCTCATACAGTAGGTACCAGCAGCAGGCACGTACCACATGCAATACAGGGCCCAGGGAAAACGTGGACAGCAATAGGATGAACCACCTTTAGCACCACACGTATTATCCAGAAACTATGCGCCTATGGCCCGACTCAGGCCGTGGTCTGTGTCCTTCTTCAGGGGCAGGCTCATTAGGCAAACCACACCTTCACAGTGTATTGAGAATGACCTATTCAACCACAGGGACGCACCGGGGCCCTTCACCTCTCAATGCAGTCACACACCTTCTGCTATCTGAATATAATTAACCAGTCGTGCATCCGTGCAAGGGGAGGCCTTCCTGTAACACATTTCCACTTTCACATTGTTACAACAAGGCTTCCCCTTGCGTGGATGCACTGCTGGTTAATTATATTTGGATGGCAGAATGCGTTTGTCTACATTGAGAGGTGAGGGGCTTTGGTTGATCAGGTCCTGTCCAACACACTGTGGACGTGTGTTTAACCTGATAAACCTGCCCCTGCAGAGGAAAAAGGAATACGGCCTGTGTCGGGCCATAGGCCTCTACTGTCTGTATAATACGTGTTGTGATAAAGGTGGTTTGTCCTATTGCTTGACACGTTCGTAATGGGCCAAAACATGTTATCAACTATTATGTCGACATCTTTTTCCTGGGTTGTGTTTCCCAATGTGGAACCTTGCATCATGTAGCCATACGTCGAGTGTTATGTTCTTTGGTGCATACCTTTGCACCTCTCCACATTACATTTCATCTTCCTTTTGGATACCCCATCTTCCAATACATCTAGATCCCCTTGCAATTTAACACAATCCACTTGGATTCCGACAACCTTAAAAAGTGTTTTTCCCATGTGCAAATTGATTGCCTCACTCGTAGGTCCCTTTTGCAGGTAAGTTATGAATATGTGATAGAGCAACAGACCCAACACTGATCCCTGCCTCACTCCATGTATTACCTCTCTCCATTGGGGAAATTGGCCACCTAGCCCTACCCTCTCTGCCTTCTGCTGCCACCCCTGCTACCATGCACATTCAGGGCTACCTTCCCCGCCCCCCCCCCCTTTGTGTGACTCTGAAATCATCCCGATGGCCTGCCACCAGCAGTTGCATGCATAGCATACACCTGTCTAGGCAAATGTGCAGCTTGTACCCCTGTGATGCAACATCCTGTCATCAACATACGCATTGTGAGCACTGCACATGCCTCATAGGGTCTACATGCACTGTTATCTGACCACTTGAGTCTCCCCCTGGGGGGATGTGACACCCTTATCTGACAGACGCATGGTGCAGTTGTGGATGGGCCCATGTCCTGGGTGTGAATCTGCTGCTCACACCCCATCCCTCATAGTCATGAGCAATGCACCTATCACCTGCCCATGCCGTGTGTATCCCCTAACTCTGCATCCCACATGTTATGTTTGTTAGCATTTGAACTCCCCTACAAAATGTGTATCCCGAGGTGTCATTGCAATCACCTGCGCACCCTCCAGCCACACACACAATGTACATATTGTTGCTCTGTGTCCCAGGGAATATTGTACATGTGCTGGACAGTGTTGTGCCTGCTGAGATGGGGTATCCCTGTGCCTGTCACACACATCATTTACATTGGGCACGTCCTGTGTGTGGCCTAACATACACCTTTGAGGTATGTCCCCATTCAGTTAAATATGCACCTGACCACTACAGTTCGTAACATGCAGGGGAAAAGCATGTGTGACATGTCCCACCCTGTTGTGTATTACTGTCATACCTGGCAGGGGTAGCTCTCACACGGCCATTTTCTCCCCACACAGGCATTCATCAGGAACTCATAGCTCTGCGGCAATCCTCTGAACGTCTCATCCAGGAGATGGTCCATCTGCGCCAGAGCATATGTGACCGGCCATACCAGAGGATGTGTGTGGCCATGGAGGGCATCGAGGCTGCGCTGGTGAGGATGGCACCACCGCCACCACAGACACCACCACCACCACCACCGCCGCCAACACCACCTCCGCTACAGGCACCAGAGGATCGGGTGGTGCCAGGGGAACGGGGACCTCCATTGCCAGGTGCCATACCTGTGAGGCGATGGCGTCGCAAATAGAGCAGACAAAACATGGGTACCCTAGCATACATTAAAGAGTTACACTCCAATGTGTGTCCCCGTTATTGCTCAGGTTGTGTGCACATGAATGCTCTGCCCATGGACAGATGATCTGAGACCAGGCCCGTTGTTGCAGGGATTGTCACACTGTCAGGTATTAATGCACACATGCCATTACCTGGCATTCCAGACATGCACATGCTGTGGTCACTGACCCTTGGCTACAACTCACAGGTGTACACATGGGCCCACTTGCATATGTCGGCATGCCCCAGGGGTTACAGCACCAATTTCCTGCCCAGTCACCATTTACATCCCCGTCAGCCGTGCACAATGGGGGCATACGTGTGCCCATTGGGTGTGTCCTTGGCAATGCTGACAGGCCTGTCCCGCACCTACATGGCATACATGTGTCTGCGACACACATGTGTGCCATGCATATTTACATTGCTGCTGTCCAACACCAACTGCTGTCCCACCAGACCCATCCCTGTGACATGATTGTGTCTCGGGAACATATGCAGGGCAACATCCTCTGGGCCTACACCTGTCCCATGGCCATGCCCACATAGATATCACACAGCTCCTCATGTGTTGCTGTTACCGTTATGGTGTCCATGCCAATGTTTGATCCCCAGGAAGGTGGATAGACATATCCCATCCTTGCATACATGGTGTGCGTGTGAGGCAATCACAAGGCCATTGATGCAAAGTACAAACTAAAACCATTTATTTACACAACATATATAAACGGGCAACATGCCCAACATCAAATGCCAAAAGGGGGGTGGGAACACTGCGCAACACAGGGCACATGGGGGCATCACAGGTGACATTGCTGGTGCCTGTGACGCTGTTCGGCAGGTGGCCATCGGGATGCCAGCTGCAACACATCGGTGTCCACCTGCCGAACAGCCCCGGTCATGCACTGCAGGGCATGGAACACCACATGGATGTCACGCCGTGTGTCATCCACGGCCACTAAGATATCGTGCATACACCTGCCAGCACACAGACACACATTGCCTGTTGTCTGTGTGCTGGCATGTGCATGAGCCGTGACAGTGGCCCTGGATGGCACAGGAATGCGCTGCCGCCCGTGCTGTGCCCACCCCTGCAGTGGCTGACTGGTGCCCCCATGGCCCTGTGGTGGGCTGTGTTCCCACACACCCCCCTCCCCCCCTCCTCCCCTCCCTGCAGATACTCCCTCCACCCTCCCAGGCCAGACAGAGGCCCCCCTCCTCCCACCCTGTCAGCACCCCCTCCCCCTGTGGCCCTCTCCCCTGCACCCCCCAATGTCCCATCCTCTCCATCCCCTTCGTTTGGGGTAGGGTGGGTGACATCCTCATCCTCCTCCGCAATGTCGTCGTCCGACACCACCACCACCACATCCGTCCCCTCCTCCTCGGATCCCTGCTGGTCGGGCTGCAGGTTCTCCTCCAAGGGCTCATCCTCCCCCCTTGTGCGGCGTGTGCTGGGCCTGCGGAAGCTGTATGTGGAGGTGTGTGGTTCCTCGTCACTGGCATCCCCACCTGTGAGGGGTGACAGACATCAGGGCACATCCATGTGTGGCACATAACATATGTACAGATAAGGCAGGCCAGAGGCAGTTGGTTCAATGGCACACTTTAACCTGTGGCATAGCCCTCCACTACTCACCATCATGGTGGTGTTCTCCCTCTGTGCTGAGCTGTTCCAAATACCGCATGTGGAACTGTCGTAGTTCACGAGCCTTCTTCCTCAGTTCCTCCACCTGTGGACATGCAAATGTTGTCTTCTGTCAGCACGTGCCACCTGTCACTGTGTCTGTCACGCAGACGCCTATGTCCTGGGTGGGCCACATCTTGCTGCTCCCACCCTCCTGCTATCTGTGGCATATCCATCATGGTAACGCACCACCAGCAGTCAGTCCCACACATATGTGGGAATAGGTTTGCACATAGGTGTCACTGCAGTATCAACAGAGCCTAGCTGGCATCCACATGCATTGACAGATAGGGCAGCAATCAGCAGCCTTACTGTGTGGCTGCAGTCTGCCCACACCCATCTCACCACCACCCCACAACACAACAGTGGGATGGTGGGAGGGACAATGAGAGACAGAGGGTGTGTGTGAGGGGGGAGATGTGGGGCGTGACACAGACACTGAGGGTGAGGGTGGGCGACAGAACACCCAGGGGACATGGTGTTGCTTGCGGGACATATCCCTGCTGCTTATTGACAGCAGCTGTCCAAGGTGTGTGTGTCTGATGCCCCCAGATGCAGGTGATGCAACGTCACCATTGCTGTGGACCCACTCGACACCATTGCCAGTGTATGCACCCCATAGTGGGTGTCCCCAGTGGGGCAGCACACCTACAAGGTAGGTATCTGTGTTCTCCCCTATGGGTGTTGCTTCAGGGAAGGGTATGCGTGTGATATGTGATTCACAGCATCCTTAGCACACATGGCATCCCTCTGTGGGCCTGACGTTGAGTGTCATTGGCCCGTGCTGGGCCCCTGCAGCCCACATGTGGCGCCTCGTAGGATGCCCTACACACAGACAAAATGGCAGGGGGCACGGGAGGCTTCTATGTGCCCCCATGCTGGTGCATATCTCTGTAACAGAGGTGGGTTATTTGCAGTGCCCATGTTCACATTTGCACACTGCAAGGGTAGCAAGGCTGCAGCTGATGGGTTGTTGTCAGTCTGCAACCTTGTCCTGATCATGTGAACATGAGCAAATGGGTGATGCTGTGGGGGGACTCACATGATATCCATGAGACAGCACACACCCTGGCATGCACCCGGTGTGGGAGGGGGATCGGACTGAACCTCTGTCGTGAGGTGTGACCAGTTGGACCGCACGTCTAGGTGTGCTTAGACACATATCCCCCTGGCACGCCCATATGCAGCTCACCCAGCCATGCACCCTGTGCATACTGTGTGTGTTGTGTCGGGGCCCAGGGTGTGTGATGTGTGTTGAGATGGCCTCACCGTGCTAGCAGATACAATGGGGACGTACAGGCTGTTTGGTGGCTGGCCAGATGTCTGTGGCCATCCTTGTGATGGGGGGGTGGGTATATAGTGAGGCCTGTGGGGATGTGGGTAGGCGTTGCCCTGTTGTGTCATATGTATATCCCTCAGGGGTATAGTCCTGTCCAGTTGTGTGCACACACAGATGTGTCTGTGCCCTCCTGTAGTCTCAGTTATGTGCATGTAGGGGCTGTGTAACACACAACCACGCTGTTGAGGCGCCCCCACCTGTGCCCCTGCGTAGCGCAGTTACCCATGTTCCATAGGGGCTGCGGGGGTCACATTCAGGGGCAGGTCCCTCCGTTGTGTTCCGAGGGTTGGGGTTTGGTGGGGATCGCACTGTGCCACCTACTATGTTTTGCAGGGTCCAGCCCTCCTATGATTTCTCACATCCCACATACATGCAGGGACATGGATCGCATGAGATGTTCCACATATGTTTCCGTGTTTGGCTGTGGGGGGGGGGATTACATCACAGGGTACTTCAAGGTCCTGTGGATGCTGTCGATGCTGGACCAGCTACGGCTGCCTGTCTCCCAGATATGGTGTTATGTGTGATGTTGACAGTTCAGTCAGCTTGCAGTGTTGGGTGTCCCTGATGGGCATATGACAGATAGCATCCCTTTGTGGTGCACAGTGCGTAGTCCTTGCCGTGCATCCGCTTGCAGTATCGTAGTCATCTGACCTAATGGCCAGTGTGGACCTGTCAGCATCCACCTTGTGGATCTCTGCTGGCACCTTTTCCCTGCCAGTTGGGCAAGGGTTCAGTGGGTGTCTCACACCATACCGTGTGACAGCCTGGCCCATGTAGGTTGCTGTTGCCGCACATGTGACCATGACACAATGGCGGGTTCAGACACTCAGCCTATGCACCCACACCGGTCCAATGCTACCCTGTTAGCATCATTTGCTCTCGCAATGAGCGTACCTGTCAGACGACACCTCATCCACCCCCATGTCATGTGGGAGGTGCACATCTCGATGTTGTAGATATTCTGAACACTCCATCCACCTCATCCCCAGAGGACAGGGGTATTTGACACCCTCCTGGGTTACAGACAAACTGCATGGCACACACGGCAACGGCGGCATCAGTGTTCCAACGCCACTCCCAGAGTGTGTGGCGCCATGTCATCCGTGAGATTGTGCTCACAGCATAGGTGCCGCCAACAGAGTGGGGTGCTCAGGGGCCTTTCCATTTGGGGACACAGGCAACGTCCAACACAGCAATGTTATCATCTATCTATTCGACATGTGGGGGATGTTAGGAGGTGTCTCTCATCCCATTCAGGAGGGTGTCGTGTCATATGGTATGTCCAGGCAGGGTGCCATACACCCTTGGCATCTGTGGATATTGCTGTTTCTCAGACTCATGTGTCCTGTGCTTTACCTCAGTTGTGGCAAAAACTGTGTGGAGCCTGGCCACAGGTAATGGAAGCCCCTGTGGGGTCTGATCCTGGGGCGCAACGTGTTCCATCTTGGACATGCACGCACCCCTTGCAATTTCCATTAATGTACATGTAGGTATCACATTCACTAGGCACCTCACAGGGTTGTACGTATATTGTCCGTGTGGGTTGTTGCTGAGTGCGGTTCTGATTCACTGGTGCAGAGTCCCAGAGGTGATCAGTTACAAATGAGTCCCACACGCTACACATCTGCACTGCTGGCCCATATGCCCCTGCTGTGCCCCTGAGCTTTGTGGGTGGCAATCACACGATGAGTGTGGTGTAGGGTGGTGTCAGGTGCCCTGTGGGGCCAGACATAGTTGAAGGACAGTGTGTTTTGGACAGCATACTGTGTGTTAGTGACAAATGCTATGGCTGTGTAGTTTTGACGGCTACAGCCCATACACCATTGCACGGCACTAGGGGCTCAGACGCATGTGCTGACTCCATACCTTGCTGTGGTCATTGACATGCCGTTTGGGCCTGATGATACCACCAGGGCTGTTTGGGCAGAGTGCATTCATCAGTGCCACTGCTGGTGCATCCCGATTTTGTATGGTTTGTGGCCCCTTTGTGACCATGCCACAGTATGTTGGTGTGGATGTAATCCACAGGACACATTGTGCTCCACAGGTGACATGGCTACCACCACACACAGGTTGGGGGGGGCGGGGGGCTCTTGGCATGGCTGCCGGGTTCAGCCCAGCACCCCTGGATGCCATCTCACTGGCCAGTCATGGTGACATGGCACATGTGTATCCTTGCCATTCAGCACACTAGGCATGTCTGACAGTGACCAGCGAGTGATTGGCACTCTTGTGTCCTGTCCTCTGGCACATGGTGTGTCGTCTATGTTTTTGGTGTGTTTTGTGCCTATGCATTCATAGTGGTGGGTCGTGATAGGGCATTCTCACGTTTCCCATGGTATTGTGTTTGGTTGATGTCAACACAGCTACTAGTGATGGGGGTTCACATACAACAGTTTTACTGGTAGTGTGACCTCGGCAGGCACACACACAGGTGTGGCTCTGACATGGAGGTGTTCTGCACCTACAATAACACAGAGATGGGGGTTTAGCTTCAACAGCTGAACTGTAAGGCAGCATTTGTGGGGTGCATCATGGAGGACCACAGGAACTGTGTGATACCCCCATACGCTTCTCTACTGGCTGGTGGGGAGCAATGACATGCTGGCTTACCCAGGGCATCAGGGAACACAATGGTTCAACCCATTCTTGTTTTTCACAGGTGATGATCTGTTCCCAGTGCCACATACATGCCTAACTGTGGGTGTGGCCATTTGTGCTTTGACACCTATGTGCATTGTACGTGTCTCCCTTGACGCACGTGACCCATTCCCTGTGGCACCCTTGACAGACATGGCAGTGCCATGCCACATTTGTTAGGGTGATGATGATGTTCCTGATGAGCCCTATAACCCTGTAGGTGGTACTGTGGATACATGTGTGGTCATATTACTTACACATGTCATGCAATACAGACACACTGGCAACATGATAATCCAGCACACATGGGCTGATGGAGAAACAAATGTGACATTGGGTGGGTTGCCCTATCCACCTTGGCAGTGGATAGGTCCATTACACGTGTATGTCTACCAGGCCATGGTCGACAGTGTTTGACCCACTACAAGAGCTGTGTGTCCTGTATTTTCTTTGCGATACTGCTAGATATAGCAGACCTACTTCAAGGGTGACACAGAGCCCACTTTGAATGGACTCCCTGGACCCCTGGAGGTAGGGGGATGCTTAACACTACATTAGGCCACACAGCCATATCTCCAGGGGGACACAGAGCCCACCTTGAATGGGCTCCCTGGACTTCTGGAGGTAGGGGGATGCTTAACACTACATTAGTACACACAGCCATATCTCCAGGGTGACACAGAGCCCACTTTGAATGGACTCCCTGGACCCCTGGAGGTAGGGGGATGCTTAACACTACATTAGTACACACAGCCATATCTCCAGGGTGACACAGAGCCCACTTTGAATGGACTCCCTGGACCCCTAAAGGTAGGGGGATGCTTAACACTACATTAGTACACACAGCCATATCTCCAGGGGGACACAGAGCCCACTTTGAATGGACACCTTGGACCCCTGGAGGTAGGGGGATGCTTAACACTACATTAGGCCACACAGCCATATCTCCAGGGGGACAAGGAGCCCACCTTGAATGGGCTCCCTGGACTTCTGGAGGTAGGGGGATGCTTAACACTACATTAGTACACACAGCCATATCTCCAGGGGGACACAGAGCCCACTTTGAATGGACACCTTGGACCCCTGGAGGTAGGGGGATGCTTAACACTACATTAGGCCACACAGCCATATCTCCAGGGGGACAAGGAGCCCACCTTGAATGGGCTACCTGGACTTCTGGAGGTAGGGGGATGCTTAACACTACATTAGTACACAGAGCCATATCTCCAGGGTGACACAGAGCCCGCTTTGAATGGACTCCCTGGACCTCTGGAGGTAGGGGGATGCTTAACACTACATTAGTACACACAGCCATATCTCCAGGGGGACACAGAGCCCACTTTGAATGGACACCTTGGACCCCTGGAGGTAGGGGGATGCTTAACACTACATTAGTACACACAGCCATATCTCCAGGGGGACACAGAGCCCACTTTGAATGGACTCCCTGGACCCCTGGAGGTAGGGGGATGCTTAACACTACATTAGTACACAGAGCCATATCTCCAGGGTGACACAGAGCCCGCTTTGAATGGACTCCCTGGACCCCTGGAGGTAGGGGGATGCTTAACACTACATTAGGCCACACAGCCATATCTCCAGGGGGACAAGGAGCCCACCTTGAATGGGCTCCCTGGACTTCTGGAGGTAGGGGGATGCTTAACACTACATTAGTACACACAGCCATATCTCCAGGGGGACAAGGAGCCCACCTTGAATGGGCTCCCAGGACTTCTGGAGGTAGGGGGATGCTTAACACTACATTAGTACACACAGCCATATCTCCAGGGTGACACAGAGCCCACTTTGAATGGACTCCCTGGACCCCTGGAGGTAGGGGGATGCTTAACACTACATTAGTACACACAGCCATATCTCCAGGGGGACACAGAGCCCACTTTGAATGGACACCTTGGACCCCTGGAGGTAGGGGGATGCTTAACACTACATTAGTACACACAGCCATATCTCCAGGGGGACACAGAGCCCACTTTGAATGGACTCCCTGGACCCCTGGAGGTAGGGGGATGCTTAACACTACATTAGTACACAGAGCCATATCTCCAGGGTGACACAGAGCCCGCTTTGAATGGACTCCCTGGACCCCTGGAGGTAGGGGGATGCTTAACACTACATTAGTACACACAGCCATATCTCCAGGGGGACACAGAGCCCACTTTGAATGGACACCTTGGACCGCTGGAGGTAGGGGGATGCTTAACACTACATTAGTACACATAGCCATATCTCCAGGGGGACACAGAGCCCACTTTGAATGGACTCCCTGGACCCCTGGAGGTAGGG
The DNA here is from genome assembly GCA_033557465.1 of Ichthyophis bannanicus. Lineage (NCBI taxonomy): Eukaryota > Metazoa > Chordata > Amphibia > Gymnophiona > Ichthyophiidae > Ichthyophis > Ichthyophis bannanicus. Next base: position 833,295,250 of record CM066036.1, on the reverse strand, counting down.
GGATGCTTAACACTACATTAGTACACAGAGCCATATCTCCAGGGTGACACAGAGCCCGCTTTGAATGGACTCCCTGGACCCCTGGAGGTAGGGGGATGCTTAACACTACATTAGTACACACAGCCATATCTCCAGGGGGACAGAGAGCCCACTTTGAATGGACACCTTGGACCCCTGGAGGTAGGGGGATGCTTAACACTACATTAGGCCACACAGCCATATCTCCAGGGTGACACAGAGCCCACTTTGAATGGACTCCCTGGACCCCTGGAGGTAGGGGAATGCTTAACACTACATTAGTACACACAGCCATATCTCCAGGGGGACACAGAGCCCACTTTGAATGGACACCTTGGACCCCTGGAGGTAGGGGGATGCTTAACACTACATTAGGCCACACAGCCATATCTCCAGGGGGACAAGGAGCCCACCTTGAATGGGCTCCCTGGACTTCTGGAGGTAGGGGGATGCTTAACACTACATTAGTACACAGAGCCATATCTCCAGGGTGACACAGAGCCCGCTTTGAATGGACTCCCTGGACCCCTGGAGGTAGGGGGATGCTTAACACTACATTAGGCCACACAGCCATATCTCCAGGGGGACAAGGAGCCCACTTTGAATGGACTCCCTGGACCCCTGTAGGTAGGGGGATGCTTAACACTACATTAGTACACACAGCCATATCTCCAGGGGGACACAGAGCCCACTTTGAATGGACTCCCTGGACCCCTGGAGGGAGGTGGATGCTTACCACTACATTAGTACACAGAGCCATATCTCCAGGGTGACACAGAGCCCACTTTGAATGGACTCCCTGGACCCCTGGAGGTAGGGGGATGCTTAACACTATATTAGGCCACACAGCCATATCTCCAGGGGGACAAGGAGCCCACCTTGAATGGGCTCCCTGGACTTCTGGAGGTAGGGGGATGCTTAACACTACATTAGTACACACAGCCATATCTCCAGGGTGACACAGAGCCCACTTTGAATGGACTCCCTGGACCCCTGGAGGTACGGGGATGCTTAACACTACATTAGTACACACAGCCATATCTCCAGGGGGACACAGAGCCCACTTTGAATGGACACCTTGGACCCCTGGAGGTAGGGGGATGCTTACCACTACATTAGGCCACACAGCCATATCTCCAGGGGGACAAGGAGCCCACTTTGAATGGGCTCCCTGGACCCCTGGAGGTAGGGGGATGCTTAACACTACATTAGTACACAGAGCCATATCTCCAGGGGGACACAGAGCCCACTTTGAATGGACTCCCTGGACCCCTGGAGGTAGGGGGATGCTTAACACTACATTAGTACACACAGCCATATCTCCAGGGGGACACAGAGCCCACTTTGAATTGACACCTTGGACCCCTGGAGGTAGGGGGATGCTTAAGACTACATTAGGCCACACAGCCATATCTCCAGGGTGACACAGAGCCCACTTTGAATGGACTCCCTGGACCCCTGGAGGTAGGGGGATGCTTAACACTACATTAGGCCACACAGCCATATCTCCAGGGGGACACAGAGCCCACTTTGAATGGACACCTTGGACCCCTGGAGGTAGGGGGATGCTTAACACTACATTAGGCCACACAGCCATATCTCCAGGGGGACAAGGGGCCCACCTTGAATGGGCTCCCTGGACTTCTGGAGGTAGGGGGATGCTTAACACTACATTAGTACACACAGCCATATCTCCAGGGTGACACAGAGCCCACTTTGAATGGACTCCCTGGACCCCTGGAGGTAGGGGGATGCTTAACACTACATTAGGCCACACAGCCATATCTCCAGGGGGACAAGGAGCCCACTTTGAATGGACTCCCTGGACCCCTGGAGGTAGGGGGATGCTTAACACTACATTAGTACACACAGCCGTATCTCCAGGGGGACACAGAGCCCACTTTGAATGGACACCTTGGACCCCTGGAGGTAGGGGGGATGATTAACACTACATTAGGCCACACAGCCATATCTCCAGGGGGACAAGGATCCCAACTTGAATGTGCTCCCTGGTCTTCTGGAGGTAGGGGTATTCTTAACAATACATTAGTACACACAGCCATATCTCCAGGGTGACACAGAGCCCACTTTGAATGGACTCCCTGGACCCCTGGAGGTAGGGGGATGCCTAACACTACATTAGTACACACAGCCATATCTCCAGGGTGACACAGAGCCCACTTTGAATGGACTCCCTGGACCCCTGGAGGTAGGGGGATGCTTAACACTACATTAGTACACACAGCCATATCTCCAGGGGGACACAGAGCCCACTTTGAATGGACACCTTGGACCCCTGGAGGTAGGGGGTTGCTTAACACTACATTAGTACACACAGCCATATCTCCAGGGGGACACAGAGCCCACTTTGAATGGACTCCCTGGACCCCTGGGGGTAGGGGGATGCTTAACACTACATTAGGCCACACACCCATATCCCCAGGTTGACTGGATCCCACTTTGTGGGTCTCTCTGGACCCATGGGGATAGGGGGGTTATATTTTAGAATAGTTTAACACCACCCCAGGGCACATGTGTGGCTGAGGGCCCATGTGCTCAACGTTGCACAACCCATGGTGGTCGCCCCTATGTGTTACCCTGCAGATGCAGATACCGCCATCACCACAAGATGTTTCCTGTGGCTATTTAGCCAGATGCATGGCCTAGCTGTGTTGCTGTGTGCTGTGCGACATCAACACCACCAGCTGTCATAAGGCCAGGGGGGCATCATGTCCTCTGTGGACACATCCGTCACCACCTGGCTAAATGGCCAACCACCCAGATGTGATACACAGTGCATATGGAATGTGTTTCACCTGCTACACTTGACCTCTCTAGACTAATAACACACAACAGCATGGACATCTGTCATCAACCCTGTCTGTGTATATGTTTGTTGTGCCGTGTGTCCATTCACTTACGTCACGTTGGTGGTCTGCCTGACGATTGAATCGCCTGGTCAGCCTCTCCCATGCCCTCTGGACCTTTGCCATGTTTTTGCTCCTGGAGGGCCCTGGGAAGAGCCTCTTCTGTTTTCTGGCAATCAGGGTGGACAGGTGGCACAGCTCTCATTGGCTGAACGCCGGTTTCCTTAATCAGGACGCCATTTTGTTTCAGGGTGTGTACACGCGCGACCGCTAACGACGCAACTTCCGCATTTGCGCGTAGTGGTTCGCGCTGGTGCACGGCGCATGGCTGCGCGAATAATCGAGGTGCGCACGTGCGATCGGTATTGCTGTGTGGCAAGATGTTGCGGTTATTACCGGTACGCAGTATTCATAATAATAGTTTATAATTTTAATAACAATATGTGTCATGTGCTCAGCATACTCACATAACTACGAGGTGCCTCTCCTGTCCATTTAAATATGCGATAAATATTATGTATTACACCTGTTCACACACTCTGGTCCTGAACCTATGGACACATATCCACTGATTTCTGGGCCATTGTCAGATGAGGTGTGCTATGTGTGTCACATAGCAGGTAGTGCTCTGACACTGATAGCAATGGGTGCAGCCAGAACATCAGCACCAGGTGTCAATCAGACTGGTGATATGGGGTTCTGTATGTTGGTGGACCATGTTCTGTGGTGTATCAGCTTGTACAGACCACCAATGCTGTATTGTTTGCTGTAGGGGTCTTTATGAGATTCATATATGAGCATTGCACACATACATTATGTTGCGTGTTGGACATTATGAGGTGATGTGGTCAGCATGTCAGCACACTGCACAATAACCTTTGGTATGTGTGCCGGCATACAGTCCTGGTGGCTGTGATCTTGCACAATGTTTGCTACATGGACTGCTTAACCAGGCGTCATGGGTTACATCCTCCAGTTGGGCTCTAGTGTGCCAGTCTCAGTAAGCTCACATTATCATACTTTGTTACACCATTGGCCATGGTGCTTTCCATGTACATCTATGCTTTTGCCAGCATATATTTTCTGACATTGCAACATTATTACCTGCCACAGACCCCTTTCAGGATTACAGAGGTGATGCTAGTGGCAAGACCCTCACACTGCTGCCTACATCATGTGCGGTACACCATTCTCAAAAATGGATCACCGCACCCCTGGTAACCACAGCACACAGTCTGCAGGATTGCCTCTTTAGCCAGCCAGGCATCTGTTCTTATCAATCTAGTTGTGGCCCACACCTGACCTTGCTGCATGTGGAGCCAGGGGTTCCGTGATTCCATACACAGTGGGGTGTTTGGTGAGTGCAGCCATTGACAGGTCCCTGAGTGTGAACTAGTGGTGGATGTTCGGAGATCCTCACAGTGCTGTCAGCATCAGGTGCTCCCCACGCCACCATATAGTGTGGACCTGGCTTACTGCACTGTCATGGTGTTGGGGTTGCCAGTAATACATGATATTACACACATTCCATGCGTGACAGCCCCCATGAACCTTGGAAATGATTGTTTAAATGTTACAATGGCTTGTTCTATGTATGTTAATTTCCTGCAATGTAACCAGCACTGCTGCTGACTGGTGGATTATATGGGACAATGTGAGGATCAAAAAACATTGCTTGTACAAACACACCTCGGATTTGAACCACCAGACTTTGTGCTGCAGTAAACAGGGTGGTGTCAATCCACTCACACCCATGATGCACTGCATATGCACAGCAGCGGTCTCATGATGGCCGGACGGGAGGGTTTACAACCCCACAGCACCTAGGCCTAGTGTTGGGCACTAACCTTCAGTGTTGCAGCTACAGAGTGGGTGCACACCATCACAGTGTGTGTGGTGTGTGCTCACCCTGAGGGTGATGTGAGACACACAGCACCTATCCTGTCTGAGCTGGCTTATACATCATGACAGCTTGTCTGCCGATGTCTGATAGGTTGGCACATCAGACACACCTACACTCCACCTTGCAGCATCTGTGCCTCCCAGAGCCTTCTGGGCTGCAATGCTCCTCAAAGGGTGCATATCCTGTGTGGGTGCCCTGCCTTTCATGATATATGTACAGGGTGTGTGTGGGAAATGGAGATTTCCATACACATAGACAGAGTGTGTCTGACCACCAAACCTTCCGTGTGGAACACAGTTTCCCCAAAATGATGATATGTACATTCTATATACCATCTAGGGTGCTAGCAGCTGCCAGCAACAGCAGACGCAGTCCAGCTGTGTTAAGGACAACCTGCAGGTCACTCTGTGCAATCTGGGACAAATCCATAATTCAGGATCAGGCAGACAAACAGTGGGGCTAGGGACCCCCTACTCACCCATCACCATCTGACATTCTCCAGCAAAAGGCACAGTGTGTGCCCAGCTAATGACCCTGCAAGGTGTTGCTGCCAGACACATGCAAAATGCAGACAAGCCACTAGCCAGTCCAAAGTGCATGCTCTCAGGTAAACTCTGTGCATCCTTAACTGGGATGTGAGCACACCCACCACGCAGTTCATTCAGTGATTGGGCACCATATACACAGAACCCATACACATCACATGGGTGAACTACTCTGTTGTGACCTAGCCATCCCATGGTCACTGATCATTCAAGGTGAGAGTGACCTCCACACAGAGCATGCTATGGACAACATGTCTGTGGAGGTGATGGCAAGGCACAACATGGTCCTGGCATGCACATTTGCCCTGTGTAGCTGCATCCTGCTCCTGCCGCCCTGTCTGTTCTGTACCCACAGTACTTTGCTCCTCATTATGCACATTGTCAGGCCAATACTGCCAACAGTGCTATCATTGTGGGCTGTGGGGGTTGTTCACAGCCAACACACACTGGATAGACAGACACACACTCCCCACACCTAGGACAGCATGTAGCTGATGCAATATTATTTGGGAGCCCTGACCAACGCAACACTAATGGGCGAGGTGCAGGCATGGCAACATTGGGGTGTACATTTAGAGATCTTTCCCAGGGTGCTAGTCTCTGCGGCAGACATGACCTGACACGCATTGCACATACATCAGAGACGTTTGTATGTTACAGATGGATGATGTGGTTGTGCTTAGCATAGGCGTTTCTATCAGTCACTGCTCATCACAGGCTTTCAATATGTGTGTGACATCTCCACATCTGTATTGTGTGATTGATCATGTATGCACATGCTAGTTTTTAGAGGGGCACACTAGGCCCAACATCCTGCCACTGCATTTGTCTTAAGATAGTGGGGCCTGCAGGTGGATGTGTTTCTGCCTCTGTTGGCCAGTGTTCTATTGCAGATGTTTACAACTCCAGTCAATGTTGTGCAGACACAGGTTGGTTTTTCATGTTGTCCGTGATGATTATGGCTCTGATACAGCTGCATACCATGGTGGTGTTTACGTGACTTGCAGCACACCCATATTTGTTGGATACATCAGCAGAGCTGAGTGATTTGTGACCCTCCATGGCTGCATTTGGGATACTCTGCTCTGGGTGATGCCCTTGTTCATGGTGTGTGGGTGCCTGGGATGTAAAATAAAAGGCAGGTTTACCTATCCTATGCCTGTGTCATCAGTCTTAATGGATTGTGCTCAGTATCCCTGTTTATTTCTATGGCAAATATGTGTTCAGGATTGGGAGTAGCCCCAGCTGAGCTTTGAGCCTGTGACCTTCTGGTTTTGCATACACTGTCTGAGTGCACTGCACCACTGTGTAGCCACAGATTGGCTGAGTTCCCTGGGACATTCATGACTGTCCATCCAACAGGGCCTGTCTGTTGCAGTGTACAGTGCCATCCTGCACATGGCTAGCCAACTGCATGCTGTGGCTATCAAACACTGGCCCCACCACCACTTGTACCCGTCCGACACCATGCTGACATGTCCCTATCTTTTAAAACATGTGAACATATAGAGTTGTGCCACGCCAGACCTGCACTTGGGCGACTCGGCTGTCACTTATGCCCATTGTAAATGGGGCGGGGGGGGCCGGGTAAATTATGGGGTGTTGAGACACGCTTATGTTCTCTGCAATGAAGGGGTGTCCTCACTATCTGTGTTTGATGGTGGTTAAAATATGTGTTCAGGATTGGGAATAGCCACAGCTGAGCTTTGAACCTGTGACCTGGTTTTGCATACACTGTCTGAGTGCACTGCACCACTGTGTAGCCACAGATTGGCTGGGTTCCCTGGGACATTCATGACTGTCCATCCAACAGGGCCTGTCTGTTGCAGTGGACAGTGCCATCCTGCACATGGCTAGCCAACTGTATGCTGTGGCTAGCAAACACTGGCCCCACCACCACTTGTACCCGTCCGACACCATGCTGACATGTCCCTATCTTTTAAAACATGTGTACTTATTGATTTGTGCCATTCCATTACTGCAGTTGTGCAATTCAGCTGTCAGATATGACCATGGTAAGGGGGTATGTGTATAGTCTAAATGGGGTGTGTACTTGGGGTGTTTACTGGGGTGTGTGTCCATTATAACTGTGGTGTGTAATGGGGGGTGGGGGTGGGTTAAATTATGGGGTTTGGGGACACGCTTATGTTCTCTGTAATAAAGGGGTGTCCTCACTATCTGTGTCTGATGGAGGATAAAATATGTGGACTGGGTTGACAGGGGCACCAGCTGAGCTTTGCACCTGTGACCTTCTGCTCTTGCATACACTGTCTGTGTGCACTGCACCACCATGTTGCCACGGATTGGTTGTATTCCCCTGGGAGGTCCATGACTGTACATCCATCAGGGCCTGTCTGTTGCAGTGGACGGGACCAGCCTGCACATGGCTTGACCACTGTCTTCTGTGGCTAGCAGCACTTCCCCCTCCACCATCTGTATTGTTTCGCCACCATGCTGGCATGTCCTTATCTTGGCAAAGGCATATGGCAAGATTGAGTTGAGATACTCCAGGGCTGCATTTGGGTGAATCGGCTGTGGGTGATGCCCATTGTTCTGGTGTGTGTGCGGTGCAGAGTAAAATATAGGTGTTTGCTACATGCTTATGTTCTCTGTAATAAAGGGGTGTCTTTACTATCTCTGCTTGGTGGTGGGTAAAATATTCTGACTGGGCTGGCATGAGCCCCAGATGGGATTTGAACTTGTGTCCTTCTGGGCTTTGCATTCATGGCTCTGTCCACTGCACCACACTGTTGCCACAGAGATTGTGCAGTACCTGGAGATGGTAAACCTGGCAGGATGGGGTCCCAAACCCTGCTCTGCACATTTTTACTGTGGGCTGCTTCACCCTGTCTGGTGACAGACGTGAAAATAAACCCCAGACATGACCATGGAACAGGGGGATAATATATGACCAAGATGGGCAACAGTGATATTGATGGCCAAACATGGGGGACACTCCCAGGAAAGCTCCATAAGGGGGAAATGCTTTTTAGAGGTGTCTCCGCTCCATACACATTTCCACGCTGCATTTTTTTTTTGTGACTTTCCTGCGTGTGGTTTTTTCAGTTGGCACATTACTGGACCTGTTCCCGAGCTGAGCTACTATTAGTCATTTTTTCCTGTGGTCATTTTATACTTCTAATTGCATTTTTGTGCTGTGCACGGGTCTCACACTGCTAACGTTTTGCAGGTTTCCCCCGTTTTGCTGTACATTGCTGACGGAAATGGTTTCTCTTCCCTTTAAATGCCCTCTAACCCGCGAGTGTTTCACTCGCACTATTTTTTCCATTGTAAATTCGGGCCCGATAATGTGCGGGGAGCCTCTCCCCTCCCACTCTCCACCCATTGACCCCGTCCCTCCGCCCCTCCAGAGCCTTCCTCCGCCCTCCGTTAGACGTTCCACGCCTCTATCGGAAATTTGCGGGCCCGCACTTGTAAGGGGCCCATTAGTGTGCCGCGCACCTCTGCGGGGTGACACACAAGATTGCGGGGCGTTTAAGCACTCTTAAGTACCGCTTTTAGTGCGCTATTTTGCGGCGCGCAAATTAGCGGTTTTTAGTAAACATGCCCCTTAGTATGTTTTGTTAGCAAAATGTTGAACTGTTTCAATTGTTATCTATTATGCCATTCCTTGTACAACATAGGTTTACTGTAAAATGTTCTGTTCTCTGGAAACCGCTTTGACCCGATGAAAAGTGGTACATAAACCTAGCTAAATAAATACATAAAATATAGGTCATTTGGGTCGAAAAAGAATCATCCCAGATGGGATACTGAAGGATTTGAGCATATTATTCAAAAAGCATACCCTTCACTTAATAGACCAAAAACAACTACTAAACACAAGCACCAAAATTAATACCACCACTTCCCCCCTAAACCCCTGTCCAGTTGCCTGGATTAAAGCATCCAAGATCGAGCTAGCTCCATACCTTCCCCAAATAGTTAACCAATCCCTTGAACAAGGAATCATGCTGAAGGAACGTAAACTCACTATGATTTGACCGATCCTAAAAAACAAAACACTTGATAAGCAAGACCCTAGCTCTTGTAGACCCATAGCTAGTATACCATTTGTAGCTGAAGTAATCGAGAAGGTTGTCCAAACTCAACTGCAGACTTCATAATCTAAACGCGCCGCTAGATGACCAACATTCGGATTCCACCCATACCACGGTGTTGAATCACTCCTACTAGTCCTCTTTGACACTCTCATATGTGGCATGGATGATGCCAAACAGGTGTTCATTACTGTATTCCTGGACATTGCCTCCACGTTTGACAGTAAACCACAACACCCTACTCACTAGACTAGAACAATTTGAAATTAAGAGAACAATCCACCAATGGTTTTAATTCATATATTTCCAACTGCACACAACAAGTACAAGTAGGACAAAAAACATCCACAATCTTCAAACAGGAGCAGGGAATACCACAAAGATCTGCTCTCTCAGCACTCCTATTTAATCTTTAGCTGCAACCAATCAGCAATATTTTCAGAAAATTCAAGGTGGGATACCATATCTATGTGGAAGACCTCCCCATAGATATGATGAGCCCTACTCAATACATAATGGCATCATGTATCAAAGAATCAGAGAACTGGTTAAAATCACATAACTATTAAAGCTACTGAAATGCAGGTGGCATGGGGAAAAGAAGAAGCACTCTGGATTGTGTTGGAAAGAGGGGATGGCACTGTCATCCATACTGCTGTAGTCTACAGACCTCCGACACAAATTGAAGAGATAGATAACGAATTGATTATAGATATTGCTAAGATAGCCACAAAGGGGGAAGTGATCATATTGGGTGACTTTAATCTACCTGATATCAATTGGATTACTCCTTCTGAAAGAAGCAAAAAAATCGTGGATGCTCTCCAAGATGCGTTACTTAGACAAATGGTGATGGAACCAACCAGGGAAAGCTCAACACTGGATTTAGTGCTCACCAACGTTGATAACATGTCAAATGCCTGTGTGAGTGCCCCTGTGAGCAGCAGCGATCATCACACGGTGTGGTTTGAAATAAAAGCCATGGTACAGGCCAGTCATAGCAAGCTCAAAGTCCTAAACTTCAAAAACACCGACTTCAATAAAATGGCCGAGTACCTAAAGAAGGAGCTGACAGGGTGGAAGGAGATAAGGGAAGTGGAATTGCTATGGGTTAAACTAAAGGTGGAAATAAAAGGGGCAACAAATAAATATGTAACAAAAGTAAACCAAACAAGAGGAGAAGAAAACCTATTTGGTTTTCCAAAGAAGTGGCTGCTCAAATAAAGGCAAAAAGCACAGCTTTTCGCAAAATTCAAAAGCTCACAAACAGAGGAACACAGAAATGAATACAGGATCAAACTCAAAGAGACAAAGAGAGAAATAAGGAAAGCAAAATCAAAGGCAGAGGAAACATGGCTAAAGATGTTAAGTGTGGCGACACAACCTTCTTCAGGTATATTCGGGAAAGGAAGAAGATCAGAGGTGGAATTGCTGGACTCAGAAGTGCTGCAAACGGACTCGTAGAAGTGACATTGAAAAAGTGAAATTGCTAAACGAATACTTCTGCTCTGTTTTTACTAAAGAAAGTCCTGGAGAAGGACCACCTGTGACTCCCAAATATAAAAATGGGAATGAAGTAGATACCACGCCATTCACAGAAGATGATGTGTTAGAAACAACTTGCGAAACTGAGAGTGGACAAGGCCATGGGACCAGATAGGATACATCCCAGGATACTGAAAGAGCTCAGAGAGGTTCTTGCAGGGCCGTTAAAGGATGTTTCAACAGATCCTTGTATACACCTTCTCTCTTGAATTGTCTCAAGTTTTTAAATGGCTAGAAAATTCATGTTGTTTTTTTTTTATTAAATATTTTCATTTAACAGATAGTCTTTAAAACAAAAAAGTACAAAATATGGGCTATGTTTACTAAACGTGAATAACGCGCGTAGTATGACGTTAACGACCGTAAGTGCCGTATAACGCGCGTACCGACGCGCTAACGACCGGTAACGTCATACTACGCGCGTTAACCGTAGTTAACGATCGTAAAGCTCCGCGGCGCGTTAAAACAGCGCAGAAGGTGGAGAGTGGGCGGAGAGAAGGGGTCAATGGGCGGAGAGTGGGCGGAGAGAGAGAGGCTCCCCTCATACTAACGCGCGGAGTGTCAGAGCTCACTTCCAACGCAAATGAAAACCTGTCGTTAAAGGCATTAAAGGGAAGAGAAACCATTTACGTCAGCAATGTACAGAAAACCGGGGAAACCCACAAAACGTGAGCAGTGTGATACATGTGCACAGAACAAAATATCACATAAAACGTTAAAAATGACCACAACAACATTTTAAAAAAGAAGAATTCAGCTGGGCAACAGTGATAGCAATGTGCAACAAGGAACAACACTCCCTGGAAAGCACCAAAATAAAAGGAAATGATGTGAGTAAGTGTCTACGCTCCGCAGACCCTTTCAAAGAGCAGTAAATTGTAAAGGAGCTGTCCTGGGTGTGTGGTGTAATGTTTCCCAATGATATCATTGTTGCCTAGCTTGGTTATGGGTGTGTGCCCCTTTGTGAGGTCATTTCTTTCTGCGGTTTATGTGCACCTTTGTCTGCATACAAGGTAAATGAGGCCACAGTAAACCTGTTGCAGAGCATGTTTCTGACTCGTCAGGCCGGTTTAACTAACTCCAGGGACTGCACAGTCCTCTGTGGCCACAGTGTGGTGCAACAGACACAGCCAGTGCCTGTAAGACCAGAGGGTCACAGGTTCAAATCCAAGTTGGGGCTCCTGCCAACCCAGTCCCCATAGTTTTACCCACCACTAAACAGTGATAGTAAAGACACTCCTGTAGTGCAGAGAACATACGCATGGCCTATATTTTACCACACCAAACACAGACACCAGAAACAGGCACATTACCTATAGCAGAGTCCCGCAAATGCAGTCCTGGAGGGCCCCACAACATTCCGGTGTCATGCTGCCTCTAATAAAGATGCCTGTGCTGCATAGCTATGCACCACCCCCATGGTATGCAGATGTAGCTCATGCATATTTTATGAGAGACAGCATGAAAACCCGAAACAGTGTGTGGAACACCAGGACTGGAGTTGGGGAACTCTGCCGTAAAGCAGCAGCCAACAGGGCCACACACCCACCCACAGGCCCCATTGGCCAATGCCAGCTGGAGAGGCAAGACATTGGGCCCTGCCTGTATCTCCCAATACTAGCAGTTGCATACCTTAGCAAATGCCACCCTACACCTGGGTATATGGTACACAGCTATCAAACGTTTCCTCTGATAACTGGCAGATATCAATTCCTACGTTAAGCACATTTTGCTCATTGAGCTCCACCATAACAATCATTCTGATGTCTGCGGTGTGTGCTGCAGGTCTGGTCTCTGACAGTGTTCCACCACCCTGGGGAGTGACCCCCCAACAGTCTTGTGTACCATATCCATGCCTGTACTATGCCCAGGACTGGTGTGGTGGGTATGGCTGCTGACCACCTCTATAGTAGCACAATGCTGGCATAGGTGTGGGGGGTGGCTGTCTGTCTATCCAGTGTGTGGTGGCTGCAAACACCTTCAACAGCCCACACTGCCAGCACTGTTGCCAGTATTGGCCTGCCAATGTGCATAATGAGGAGCAAGGTACCATGGGTATAGGCCGGACAGGGTGGCCTGGCCAGGGTGCATCTGCACAGGGCATAGGGCAGTGACAGGCACATCGTAGTGCCCGGCCACCAACTACACAGACAGGGTGACCTCAGTATATCCTGTCTGAGAGATCACTCTCCACCCTGACCTGTGCAGTGACCACAGCATGGCTAGCCACTCCCATAGTGCTATCTAGTATTTCTCTCATGTGATTACATATGGGTTTCCTTCTGGGGCCCAGTCACTGATGTATCTGCTTGCTGGTTATGCTGACATCCCAGCTCTGGGTGCAGGCATCTCCACTGGGCACGGCAGACTGTTTGCAGCTGGTGGCTGTTTGTGAATGGAGGGGGAGTGCTTGAAGGGTGCAGTGGCTGATGGCTTGCACCAGGGGAATATCAGATCGTGGTGGGGTGCAGCCATACCATATCCCGGCCCATGTCTGTCTGCGAAGTGTTATGGCGGTGTACAGAGCTGGCATTGACTGCACTGTGGGAGTGTCTGTTTCCCCAGCAGGACTGGGGTTAATGTTCACCTCTACTGCCCACCCCCCACCGTTGCAGCACGGTAGACTGTGGATTCTTTGAATAGGAGACC